>CM059971.1:119754563-121014205 GCA_030490835.1 Annona cherimola | reverse complement strand
GTGATTTGCGAGCCAAGAGACTGAAATCATATCAATGCAAGTACCAAGCAGAAGAAAAAGAGGAATCCAGCGCCCTCATCAAGAGGAATAATTTGTCCAACACGGATTGGCTAAAGAAGAAAATGGTGGACTGTGATTCAAAATGCACATTTTGTCCACCTGATGAGAAATTTTCATCAGTTCCATGCCAAGCCATGTCCACTGCAGATGAGGACCCGGAACCAATATCAATTGCATCAATCACCCCCAACCACATACTCCTATTCAATTCAAAATACTGATCAACATTACCTCCTCCACCCCCACGCTCACTTCACGCTCCTGTAAGTCGCTGAATGGTACATCGAAGTATTCAAGAATGGAGATTCCTGAAATCACAGACATGGGTTTTACATCCAGTCCATCAGTAACCATGAATGCTGTCTTTGGTCCTTTCACAAATCCACCACCGCGCTCACTTGTTACGCCACTGATTTTTGGGTTTATCCAATTAAATATGTTGCTCCCAAGCTGTGTATATCCGTAACATATGCACCCTCGGATTTCCCTCTGACAATTAGGGCAGCAAAAACTGCTGATGTCAATACCCTCAGGGCCCTCCTCCATTACCGGCAGTAACTGGCTTTCACACCGCCAATGGAGCGGAAGTTTAGGTTCAAGTAGCATGGCGCTGCATTCCTCAGACACCATGCAGATGCCTTCCTGACTCAAACCTTCCACGCTTTTGTGCAAATTGTCCAAACAACGGAGGGAAGAACCCGGGCCTAAAAGCTTGACTATGGATCCGAAAGGGAACGTAAGGAAGCTGAAAAGAAGGTCCACAAAGTCTGCACTAACTCCTGCAAATAACACCATGTTCTTGGATTTGCTCAGCATAAGCTTTACTCTCATCTTTTTACTATAATCCTTTATCTCTGTAATTGCATCTTGAAAGCTTGGATTCACATGAACAGAATGTTCAGAATCACCCAATTCAGGTAGAAACACATCAGTTAATGGTGTGTTGGAGACCAATGATTGCTTCAGCAGACGGAAAGCCTAAATTAAGATAATTAGCAGTAAGCTATTTCGATGCTTGCAATTATCTAAAATCTCCAATTTCTGATGATACATATACACAAACATAAATAGGACTAGTGTCTACTTTCCCGACAAAGCTAGCATTCATCAAGGTGAACTTGTCCGCATCCTGAATTTCAACCACTGCCATGAGTTAAGATAGACCCATAGAGCAGTGCATCAACACTGGGTGACTTGTCCTTGCTGCATCACATGATTCAAGGACTCGTTTTCCAGAAGGAGACAATTATCAGATTTAGTTACCAGATCCATGTAGCTGAGCTTACGTAACTGTGATATAATTTACATACGTAATATGTTTGCTAATTTACCATATCCATGTAGTTAACTGTGATACAATTAACAGATGTTTGCTAGCTTACCGGATCCATGTAGTTTAGATGACTTAGCTCTGATACAAATTTACAGATATTTGATAGTTTATGAGATCCACGCAGCTGAGCTGACTTTGATACAATTTACAGATGTTTGTTAGTTTACCAGATCCATGTAGCTAAACTGACTTAACACTCACACAATTTACAGATGTTTGTGGGGGCATTTGGCATTTGAGAATTGGTAGGAGTGGAATAGAATGCACGTTTGTCACTTCTTACTACTCAACTTTGGTGCTATAATTTGATATCTTAACTGCCTCACTATCCTACTTTTTTTACATTTTATCTCTAATCATTTTCTTGTACCTTTCCATGCAACTACTTAATCTATTTATATTTTATTCCTATTTTATCCCCATCATATCACATCACTCTCTCATCTCTCAAAATTCATTCCATTCCATTTCCCACCAATTACCAATTCCACAATGACCTGCTGGAATATAGCCAGGTAAATGCGTTGTCGAAATTTCTCATTTCAATTCAGTCAACACTTGCATGATTTGACATCAAGTGTGCGTGAGTAAGGCCCCAATTTTAATTCGGAGATGAAGTGATAGTCTCCATTGACATAAAAAAGAAATTTTCTCATTTCAAATCTATGGTTGGCAGGCAGTTAGCTAGCCTAATTGAGATTGACCATAATATACCTCCTCAGCACCAATCTTCACACTCTTGGCTTCAAGACTGGTCCAGTTGCTGACTCCAAGCTTGCTGAGTTGGGTGAAACAAGTTGTCACCGTAACAAGGTGCACTAATAAGTCATCAGCAATCATGAACCTCGTATTTCCTTTCAGAAAAACTCCCTCCTCGCCAGGTTTCGCACTCGGCGCTGATTTCTTCAGGTATATCTCTCGGCGTATTACATTTCCACAGTGACATCGAACGTTCTTAGCAGAACTGATCAATCGAGGGTCAGACCACACACATCTCGTTGGACATATGTAATACTTGGCTTGCTCTGTGCCTATATTCACAGCAAGGTCTTTGGTTCGAATTTCCGAAGCACTTCTTGGGCGGAGCAACATGTCCTTCACAGCCTCTGTCTGGAAGTATTGACAATCGAGATTCTCTACACTTTCATACAAGGCATCCATGCATCCGAGATTGGATTTCTTGCTGCTGAGTCGCACAACATTCGCTACTGTTTCGGTCAAGAAGCCGAAGATAGTATCCACGAAATACTTATCGGATTCGGCATATGCAACGCGCTTCCTGTCCTTGTCAATTAGCAGCTTCAACTCAACAGCCATGCTTCAACCAAACAAAATGGAGAGAATAAACAAGACGAAGAACTGGAGCTGATGTTCATACAATCATACCCCAAACAAATTGAGACGATTAAGAAGCTAATTTTTACCCGGAGATGGTGATAGAGATTCAGAACGAACTCGTTACTCTTTCGGCGCATCAGTCGACCATTTTACTTTCCCTTCCAGGAATAAAAGCAAGAAAAGCTAGAGAGAGGAAGTGTAAAGTGATCTCCGAGAAGAAAATAGGCTGTACTGCTGCTAAATTCTGATTGGAGATCATAGGCAGTCAAAAAAAATATACATTTTTTCCGTCAAGGCTAACGACGGTACTGTTGTAGCATCAGATGACAATGAGTACATGCATGTATAAAAGAAAATGGCCCGTGATTGTATGCAGGTAGCTTCAGTGCACCTTGCGTGCAAATGCCTATTTTTTAAAAAAAAATTATAAAATTGTTAATCTAAATATATTTAATATATGTTTCAATTTTATTAATTTTGAATATTTTAAGATATTTTTTGAAATTTTAAAAATAGTGGTATTTTAGTAATTTTAAATTATTAAAAATGCAATTGATTTTTAAAAATAAAAAATAAAAATCTAAAAATCTCCAAAAATAGTAAAATAAATACACTTAGATTAATAATTTTATGAAAAAATTCAAAAAATTCAAAAATGGGTCAAATACACCCAGGTGCACTCTCTTGAAAGAAAATACTTTAACAGCTTCATGTGCTCCCAGTGTTTCATGCAACCCTACTCATTTTTAACATCGTCATGTTTAATAAATTTATTTTATCTTTTATATTTAGCATTATTTATATAAAAGTGATCCTATTAGTTTAGGCTAAGCAGATGTCTCACTTAGCCCACCTCAAAAAACTCGTTTATAATACTTCTTTTTTACTTTTTTATAAACTTGTTTATCTAAGTATATTTAACATACAAATTAAGTTTTATTATTTTTGGATATGTGTATATATTTGCAATATATATGTACACATAGATGTTTAAAAATATCAAAAGAAAATATATACATGTAAATGTTTAAAAATCTTTAAAAATATATACACATATTCAAAAATGGTAAAATTTTATTTGTATGTTAAATACACTTAGATAAACAAGTTTATAAAAAAAATTAAAAAAGAAGTGTTGTAGATAGGTTTTTTTAGGTGGGTTAAGCGAGACATTTACTTAGTCTGAGCTAACGGGATCATTTTTCTTATTTATATTATCATAAGAACTCTTTCGTTTATTTAGTATCATTATACATGATCTCGTCTATAAACGTGTAAAGTTGATGTAATAAAATGATTTAATACCAAAAATAATTTACAACTAGTATTTTCAACGTCTAAACCATCTAAAATATTATAACTATGTAGATAAATAATTTTATATATTATAATACATATGTGAATGGATATAAGCATTTTTATTAATTTACATATGAATATATTTATTTTTAAGCAATTGTGGCCCTTGCGCATATTTGATTCGAATGAAATTTGGTCACTAAACTAAACAAGTATATTAAATATAATAACTGAATTGAATTTTATACCAACCATCATCATCGTTTTTTAAAAAATGAAGAGATTACACTAAATCGCTCCTAAGCCCGTACTTTAATATAAGGGCTCTAGTAGAATGTAAATGATGAAATTTTACATCCCGAAAATTCATTTCTCAGTTTCAATACACTTTTTTCATTTTCGAATACAGAATTATCTTACTTTTTTTCATTTTAAACGCTATTTTTTTTTTCAACCTCAGTACACAACAGTCTCTTCATTTAATCTCCTCGTATCCTTATAATATTCCATTTGGGCCCGAAGACTCCCTTAATAAAAGGCATAAAAAAAAATACCCTCCATCTGAAGATCATCCGGGTCCATTAGCTATCAAACCGAGTCAGCCATCTCTGTTGACACCAAATGAGGGTCAGCTTGGCCACACTCCTTAAACAAGCAACCCTTACTTTAATCCAGACTCACACGTCAAATGAATCAAATTTTATTGAAAAGGGGACCTAGAATTTATAATAAAGGAAAATTCTTGATGTGTTTGACAATAAATAAAAAAAAATATTAAGTTAAAACTTTTCAACTTAAAACTTTTTACTCTCTACAAATACTATATTTTTTAATCATCTCTTCATATCTTCTTATATAACTACCTTATTTTTTAATTAATTTTACACAACTATCTGTACAACTAACTTATCTATTTTAACTTATGTTTTTTACTCCTCATCATTATCTCTATCATTTACATAATTTTTTTCTATTCAAATTTTTATATTTAAAACTTTTTACTTAAAAAATTGTATGACTTTCCAATCACACCCTCAAACTATAAACTATAAGAGTCCAACCAACGTCATGAGCCCATCTCACACACGATTGCAACCCAATTGGGCTTGGACTGCATCACAGGGCCATCGGCAAGATAGTTGAGTCAGACGTAGCCGCCGACTACAATGGGCTAACACTAGGCCATCGCTGGTCTTCGCTCGACAAATAGCGGCGTCTGGGAAACCAGGAGAAAATGTTGGGCCGTTGCAATTGAATTCACCTCTGCCTTGTTAGGGAACGGTTGTACAAGGGCCTGGTCCTGGCTAGCTTGACCTGGCCCAAGCAGGATGACAGTGAAAGGAAGATCTGCAAATGGGCTCAACGTTTCGAGCCTGAGCTTGGGCCAACGAGCAAGCTTATCTCCAGGAAAAGCCTAGAAAAGAAAAAGGGAAGCGAAAACCGTTAAGATCAGCTCTTTAATTAGAACATAAGCAAGGGTATACCTCAGAAAATCATCAGTTGAAGCGTCGTCTATGCACTCACTGACGCCGTTCAAATGATGACCAAAGATACATTTGTTGCAGTATTTCTACCAAAATTTGAGAAAGAATACTCTAAAATAGGTCTGAAAAATTTTGCCTTTTACAAGTAGCTAGCTGGTGACAAGCATTACGTGCTTTAAATCATGAACATGGGTGGGTTAGGTTTTACAGTACAATGACAGCCTTTAATTTATGAAATCGGGGTGTTGATTTTGGCTATTTATAAGCGTGATCTACACCTTTTTCTCAGTTAATGAGACATTCTGCCTTGTGTAAATATCGCACGGGATTATTTTTTAATTTTTTAATTTTTAAAAAAAAAAACAATGTTATGCCATCACGTTCCAAGAGGCAAAATTGGATTTTTGACCATTGTGCCAGATATAATGTGCGAAGAATGTGTCGTATGTGGCTTCGTTGTTGACGTCGGATTGACACCAAGAATTACTTACGACCAGAACGATCTTTGCATCTAATATTGATAAAAATCTCGACTTGTTCATCGGAGGAAGAGGTTTTGATCCTTGCTTAGAACAATGTATCTTGGCCGCAGTCGTATGAAAATAGTGATAGAATTAACCGTAGTGAATCATGGTATAACCTAACGATATTATATTATGTATTGGTGCGTGATATTTCGATTTCAAGTCCGGAGGAAAGTATTGTCTTCTTATAATTTAATAAAAAAAATTTGAGAAATATAATCATCAACATCCATTTATATGGCATGGAGTCGTGACTAACTAAATTGAAGGGTTAGTCCCACCCACGAGGGACTGATTACAGAATTTTTAAGTGGTTCGTTCGATCAAAAGACAATAAACGTAGATAATTTTTCATCTTTTGAACGACAGGCCCTAAAAAATAAAAATACAAATTTTTCCAAAAGCAAAATCAAAGAAGTAACATGAGGTTATATTATTCCACGGCTTGATGTGAGTTATGTGATACCCTTAATCATGGTATTTTCTCTCTCGATAAATCATAATTTATAATGATCTGATCATGAATCATCAAGCATATTATGATTAGAACCTAATACATAACGTGGATGATGTTTATAAGAAGAGATTAATCTCAAAATAATAAGAAGATAATTATTTGTTAGAGAATTTCTCCTCGCTTTTTAGGGGAGAATTGTAGATGAGCACGCTGTGGTAAAATGCTAACTTGGCATCATGCATGATCTGAGCCGTTGATTAGGTGGGCCATGGGCAGTATTTGCTTAGAAAAATACGGCCAAAACCTTGTATGCATCGTTTAGGCTTCGATATGTAGCCTCTGTTGGCGATCAAGGTTAATTTGCAAGTGAAAATACGCAGCCTCCGTTGGTGATCAAGATTAATTTGCAAGTGAAAATTTCCCTGACAAGTGCCAAATCAAATAACCATACGAAATTCTACACCGGAAAACAGAGCATTGAGTACGAAAATTCACTATGTGAAACTGAAAGATCAAGGCCCAAGCATGGATGTAGGGCCCACCGTAATTTCGATAATCTCATCATGAGGAGGCCCCGCAATAGAGGCCATGGATCTTCTTCCATGACTCCTCTCTTTGTATTTTCAGCTGGCGGTAGAAGTTGCCAATGAAGGTCTCCGCCTTTACGAATAGTTCTTGCCTGTTGAGCACCTCCTCCTCCTCCTCCTCCTGCTCTTCTTCTTCTTCCAACCCATGATCTTCTTCCTCTTCTAAATCACCTCCGCCAACAAAAAACAAGCTCGGCTTAGATGGGGACTTCTTCACCAAAGAAGCAGATTGTTTCTCAACTGTCTTGTAGCTGCCATCGTGGGACGATTGAGATTCGGGATCTCTGTCAATAGTGCTACCTGCGCCATTGCCCGTGTTTGAAGGGCTTTCAGCCACGACTGTTTTCTTGTCATCTGGGAGTCTAGAGAATGTGGAGAGAAAGAATCCAGACTCTACGGCTAATGCAATGACGATGATATTGAAGAGAACGTAGAGGTAAGACGACCTCATCGATGTGGATGAAAGGGGAGTGATGAAGAAAAAAAGAGCAACGGCCGCTACCTTAGCCAACATCTGACATTTTTGTAACTTGACCATTTCCTGCTCTGCTTGGGCTGTGCCAGTGGGCGAGACGAAGCTTTTTGTACATGGATGGTTGCCTCTATAAATACAGAGGCATTGGAGTAGTTAGCTAGGCAGGGATTTGGTAGCGTTTCAACTCTCAACAAGCCGTCGTGCAAGAAAATGAAATGATAGAAAGAGACGGCCCGGCCTACTAGGAATGGCTTCGGTGATCACCGGTTACCACTGCAGTCTGTGGAAACTAGGAGTGGTAACGGATCGGGTTGAATGGGTTGGAGCCTCATCTTAATCCTAACTCATTTAATATATATCAACCCTAATCCTTTTATTAACTCATTTAAAAAACTTCAACCCTAACCCGTTTACAACTCATTTAATAAACGGGTTAACGGGTTGTGTTTATTACTAATTTCAATGCTAAAAACTTTTAATAAAATCTATAAAATTAAATAAATTAAATAACTCGAAGTTAACATACCTGGGGGACGACAGTCGAGTCGACAGGCATGGCAATGGGAAGCACTGTGCGCCTATGCCAGTGCCGCTGTGCTGGAAAGGAAATGAGAGATTGAAGCTTAAGAGTTGTGCATTGTGTGCCTATGCGGGATTTGAGGGGGTGGCGCCGAGGATCGAACGAAAAAACTGTTGAAAACAATTTTTAAAACAAAAGAAAATTGACCAAAGCATGAGTTTTGATGATTAACAAAGTCAAATTTGAGTATAAAGTTATTACTAATGATTATGTTGAATGTCTTAAGGAATGAAATCAGTCAAGTTGATTCCCAAGTCGACTTGAACTTCGACTTAGGGTGAAGTCGATCCCAAAGTCGACTCCACCTTCAACCTCAAACGAAACCTCATGGCCAGAGTTGAAATTGGAAGGAGAGTAGCTGAAGTCGCAGGCTAAGTCGCAGACGAAGTCGACTCCTGCATCGACTTGGAGATGCACAGTTCCTTCCAGAGTTGATTTTGGGACAGAACATTCCGAAGTCGCAGTCGCAGTCGAAGTCGACTCCGGTTTACGACTTGGGCGAAGTCGCAGACGAAGTCGACCCCAAGATCGACTTGAGATTTTCAGAATTCAAGACACAAGTTCAAGCTCATTTTCAAGATGAAGACTAATACAAAACTAAGCAAGCAAGGTGCATACAAATTTTCAAGCTCTTCAAGATTCACAAGATGTGAAGACAATCCAGAATGAAAATAATTAAAGGAAAGAAACTAAGCAAGCTAGAGGAAAATCAAATCAGGATCAAACTGATTCGGCACAAGGACTGGTCAAGTCGCACCCCAAGTCGACTCCAAGATCGACTTAAGGTCAAGTCTGAAACCAAGTCGACCCAGAACTCAGACTTGGAAACTGCAGAACTGCCGAAGTCGCACACGAAGTCGACTCCAGCATGCGACTTGGGCGAAGTCGTAGACGAAGTCGACTCCACCTGCGACTTGGGAAAGTAACGTTCGAATTTTCGAACGTTGGAACATTTATTGCGCGCCAACCACTTGTATAACGTTCAAATTCTTCCCTCCTCTATAAATAAACACTCAAGCAAACGTGGTTACACACAAGACAGAGTCTAAAGAGAGGAACGAAGTGCAAGCAAGAGTTCTTATTTGCTTTTCTCTAAATTTGAGTGATCTATACACCTTCAAAGGAAGAACAAGCTTTGAAGTTGCAAGTAGCTTCAACGAAACACACCCGATTGCTTCTACAGATTTTTCCTCAAGCTGAAACTTGCCTACACAACTCAGTAAAGTGTAGATCTTCCTTATTCTTACATTATTGTTTGTTTTTTGTGCTTGGTTTGAGTCTGGTGTAACAAACCAAGACGTTGCAAGTAGAGTTGTGATTAGAGTGTAACTCATCATCTACTTGTGTCAATTGTATAAGCCCCCTAAAGCTAGAATCTAGAAGAGAGCATAGGCTCTGATTATATATGCCCTCTAGAGCTAGAATCTAGAAGAGAGCGGAGACTCTAAATGTATTCACGGAATACATAGTGGAACCCAAGTCACAACGGTGTGTGAGCTTGAAAAAGTGGAGTAGGGAAAGGTTGCTCGAACCACTATAAATCTTGCCTACTGTTTTATTTTATTGCTTCATTATCTCATTGCTCTCTATTTGTTTCAATCAAGGGGATTAAGCTTTCAAGGGGTTAAGTTTTTAATTTACCAAAGAATTTTATAAGAACCCAATTCACCCCTCCCCTC
Source organism: Annona cherimola (assembly GCA_030490835.1). Taxonomy (NCBI): domain Eukaryota; kingdom Viridiplantae; phylum Streptophyta; class Magnoliopsida; order Magnoliales; family Annonaceae; genus Annona; species Annona cherimola. The sequence continues at coordinate 121,004,389 of CM059971.1, read as the reverse complement.
TTGGGTTTTGTCATTAACTCGGGACCAACAAAAACAACGCTTTGAACGGCGGAGAGAGACGAAGGTGACGCCACTGGCTACAAAGGCAAAAGGCCTTTGATCCTCGCTCCTTTGCAATTTCCTTCACTTCCAAATCTCTCCAAGCTCTACGCTCTCCTTCCCTGAATTTCCTCTCTAATCACTTGCAAGTTGCGAAGACACAGCAGAAGTGCAGAACGCGTGCGGCGTGCTGCTCCAAGCCTCCCGTTTCACGAGACCTGAAAATGGTTGGGTACTCGGCTGCAAAACACCATGCATGGCTAGGCGGGATAGGAGAGCCCCGAGCGGGAAGTGACTAAAAATTAAAAGGCGTTTTTTTTAGCCATGAAAAGTGGTGCGTTGCTGAGATGAAAATTCAAATGGGGTTTTTTCGGTGATAAAAAATGGCACATTAATTGCATAGGAAACCAAAATCAGCGCTCGAAATGACTTTTTTTTTCAAATGGCGCTCGGGTTGAAAAGTTTTGCTACAGCAGCTAGTTTTATATATTCCCAAACGGACCCTAATTTACGGCCGAAAAAATTTCACATATATATAATTATATATAATATATTATATCTTATAATAAATGGGTTATACGGGTTGGACAGGTTGACGGGTTGGGAAGCCTTAACCCTAATCCGTTTATTTAATTAAATGGTTAAACGAGTTGATGGATTATAAACCACTTATTCAAAAATCCCAACCCAAACCCATTTATAAATGGTTTGGACGGGCGGGTTTGCGGGCTAACCATTACCGTTAACATCACTAGTGGGAACTATCCCAAAATTGTACTATTATAGCCGTATTACTTAACATATAATTTGGATCATTTAAAGCGTGAAGCATAGAAATGAGATATCAGTATGATCATAAATAAAAACAGTGAAAAATTATATATTTAGATATAAAAAAAAATGATACAAGATATTTTCAGCAATACAGAAAATCTTTTTTAGACTCATCTATGTAGAATATATGTGTGTGACGTTTTACATTATATAAAAATTACCGTAGATGGTATTTTTGTAGTCTAAAAAATATGTGCCATTAATATTCTTCTGTCATAATTTTTTTATGAATACCATTTCATTTGCATGATTTTTAAACAGTTCAAATCATATTTTAAATAAGAGCCCTGCTTAATATGCACGGTAACAATTTTTTCAGCCCCGTCAGAATAGGTGAAATTATCCCTAATAATCCCCGGTTAAATCGGTCGAAGAGAAAGTGATGGATGTTGATTGCTCCTACCATATCTTTTTTTTTTGGGGCCATCGCAGTCGAAAATGGCCAATCGCAAGGGCCCGCCTTCCAAATGTTTGCTATAATACGTGCATAGGTTTTTTGTTTTTTTCGATAAGGACGTTCATAGGGTATTGGAACAGGTGATATTGTAGGATCGGTTCACCAGTGTACACCGTTGATCAGTCAGGCGATGGATGATCAATTGCCTGCTGGAAGATCAATTCGGCAGCGCCTAAACTCAGACCCGATAAGGTCGGCAAGAATATTCGCATGCTTTTTCTGGGGAGTGTTTGTTGCATGCCTGCAAGAAAACAAATACCACTCCTGTGACTGCGACTCTGTGAGTGGAGCCGGCCGCCCATTCTGGGTTCCAGCATGATAAAACCTTGGCCATGCGTTGTGCGGCCCTCTCACCAAATACATGAAGTTTTTATAGCGGACAAAATACGTTACGTAAGTCAGAGGATGGCAGGCGAAAGTATATATACGGGGATCAGGAACTAGCCCAAAAGTAACCTCGTTAGTGACCGACAGAGGTGAGAATCTTATCGCCTTAGCAAGTTGTACGAGTGCTTTGGTGGTCTCCCAAACTTTCTCCTAAAGCATCCTACCTTTTCCATCAAGAATATTCTCCTTGCCCTTTATGGTCTTTAGTCTTTACCACGTCCTCGTTGCTGATAGTTCTTTGTCTCTCAATCAAGGCTTCATTAATTCCATGCAGTTCAAAGAAAGGGAGTCCTTTTTCTAAATGACCGTCAAAATCATGGTAGCAGAAGCGTTTTAATTTTATTTAAATTTCCTTCCCGATTTAGGACTTTGAATGGTCAGCGGATGCACGCACGTGATAGCTTTTGAAGGGTTGAAAGCTGAGACAATAGTTTAGCCTGTTAGCACACGACAAAGGTTTATCTCAAGTGAGGTTCGACCATTCTTTGGGTCCGGTTATCAGAGGGTACTGATTTAAACCGTTGTCTGGTTGGAATGTAGACCACCAGCAACTCAAAAGCAGGATCGAACTTTTGGGAAGTTCTTTGATCAGGATGTGAGACATGGGGAATGATATTTGTAACTCTGTCATTGGGGGTTATGGCACCGATCTTATAGCAGTGACCAGACTGGATTGTATCATACAGTAGGACAATTCCCGACATACATTCTGTTCTTACATTGCAAGTAACAAAGGTCTCCAGAGGACATTACAAACAACAAGCTTATGCAATCGACGGAATCCATCAGTGCATTTCTTTTGCAAGCAGCAAAAAGGCCTGCGTGCAACACGACCACAGTATTGGAATACAAAATGAGTGAAGACAAACGGATATATCACCTTTACATAGTTGCTGGTGTGTCTCCATCAAAGGCTAGCAGATTTGTAAATGAGGACAAGAGTTGGCCCACGACATCAGCTAATGCAGATAACCATTATGTACGGATTCCCCTATCACCGCACTAGTCCAGAATGCTCAGGAATGTGTATGCGGAGGTCATCCAAAGAAGGGTTGTCATGGATGCTCAAACCATGCTCGTTAGCCAAGTGTAAAAGACATATGAAACACAGATGTGGTGAAATATCCTTGGATGCTGCTGCAGCACAGTCAGAAGGAAAGCTGCTCAAGACATACTTGAAAGACACATCCTTCTCATGCCCCTATATGCCAAGCCACCATTAGGAATCACTTGATTTAATGAGACAAGAACACTACAGTCAACTGAGCTACTAATAAATGAAACAAGTAATGGAACAGGATTTGTCTGTAAGCCCTCTCTGCATGCATGCTTCTTCACATATTTTGTTGGCATGTATGCACATGGGTGCTACAGCCAAACAAATACCTCATTAATGAAGGAAATTTCAGCTAAAGTAGCTTACATGCCTGAGAACAAATGTTCGAAGCAAAGAACATGGGACAAGATTGCTCTTTACATCTTTATTGGAATCCCCCACCCCAATATTTGAAGTAGGGGTGTTAGTGGTCATGATTAACCCGTCAACCCGCTCATCCAACTCGTTTATAAATGGATTTTGGTAGGAATTTTTGAATAAATGGTTTATGATTCATCAATCTGTTCAACCATTTAATTAAATAAACAGATTAGAGTTAAGATTTTATAACCTGTTAACCTATTTAATAACCTATTTAACTCGTTCAACATATTTAACTCGCTTAACCCATTAAAGTCTAATATATGTATATATAAAAATAAACTCCTAGGTTATTTTCTTCAGCTAAGTCTCCCTTCTATCGCCTAATTTTCATTTTCTCGTTGCTGTCTTAATTCTATTTTTCCGTTACTACCCTATTTTCAATTTTCCTTGCGCCAAAACTCTCCCTGCGAAATTATCGTCTATTTAAGTCCAGGCCTTTTGGTTGTCTACTATACAACCCGTTAGCAATTCATCAACTCATTTATTAAATGGATTATAAATAGGTTAAAGTTGAGGTTTTTTAAATGGTTAATAAACAGATTAGGGTTGCGATATTTCAAATGGGTTAGGAACTTAAGATTATGATTAAGCTCCAACCCAATCTATTAACACCTCAAATTTGAAGGCCCAGAAAGGCAAGGATTGCATGTATTAGTAAGAAAGTTGTCATGACATGTGATCGAAGAATACAGTTCATGACAGAGCAATAGAACACATTCATGTTTCTCTCACCATTTAGTACACCCAAGGTGGTAGGTGACTTAGACTATGCATAAAATGTGTGCCCATGTACCTCAGGTTCAATCCCTTGCACCATTACTTGTCATTCCATGAAACAGAAGAAAAAGAAGGGGAAATGGAACATGAACTGACCATCTCAGTTGTTTGAGTAGACTCTTGAATATGATCCCAAAGTGTTTCTTTCAATTTATGGACATCAACCTGCTTAGAGGATTTGTCGTATTGAACCTCAACTTTGTTTACCTAAAGCATGAGAGACAACAGAAAGCATCTTATTACAAATAAAGGTATTGTAGTAATAATGCGAGTAATGTCATATCAATGACCAGAAAATGCAGATACCAAACATGCAATTAAGAATTTTCACATGACTACCAGTGCCAATCAGCTTTGGTGGGCAAACATTTGCCAGTATCTGCCTCCACTCATTTCATTCATAAAGGATGTAGACAATTGCAAGAAGGATCTTGGCAGCTCTACAGGCTACAGCAAATATGACAACTTGCCAGAGCTCCACATTGGATGATCTTCTGAACAGTTTGCCCATGCGTACAGCAAGATTCTGAGTGAGCACTGGTATGTCCCATGGGCAATCAACCCACTAAATTAATTGTCAAGTGAGAAATCATTAAGATGCTCCCATGCTATACCTCAGCCTTTATAAATTCAACACAAGGAGAGAACATATTATAAACTTTCCAAAATGCAGTGTTTGCCAATAATGAAAAACTGCATTAGCAAAATTCCCCCCCTCACATAACATCCTCAATCAAAAATATAAGCTAACAAGAAATGAGAAGAATAGCAATGACCTGACGAGGCTGAGAAACAAGAGTGCTGGAATCTTCTATGTCACTATGAACATTCTCATTATCAAAATGGTCTTCAGTCCCACTGTCATTCTCCCATGACTCAAATGATTCAAAAGTATAATTTTGTTGCCTTGATTCGCCTGAAAAGAGAATAAGCATAGGAAATCACATATTACAAATGTTTAGTGCGCAGTAGATAAACTTAATAAACAACAAAGGCAAAAGGCAATGAACGAAGTAAAAGGCCAATAAGAATCCTTATCTTGTTCAAATCCTTCTTCATTTTTCATCTTTTTTTCTTCCTAGACGATCTTTATTTTCCATTATTTTCTTCCTAAGAGATGGCTTTGCTGCATCTATACTGTTTAAACCCAGATTAGTAGCATTAATTACTGGTCACAACTGTTACAGTGGGGACGGGGCATTAGTAATTTCAGTTGCTGGTCCCTAAACCCATACTAAGAAATCAGACACACTAATTGCCTAAATTTTTCTTCAGTATGTCCGGACAATCCTGCATGTCAGCCATTAAATCTTTCACTTTTTATCGGAAATAACACACAGCACTATTGTAGCCCATGAACATGGCCAGATCATTATTAGATGGATTTTTATCATGCTTTTTTTTTTGGTTTTACATTAAATGGGCTTGACTTAAACCCCATGATAATATCTATAAAAAATACTATATATTAATATTATGCAGTTCAAAACAATTTAAACCAAAAAGTCAGTGGAACATTTTAAATCGACTGTACAGTTTTTGAAACATTGACTTAATTGTATAGCCAGTACCAAGGGTGAATTCTTATTCTATAGTAACAACAGAAATTCAGACACTTGGATATCAAAATCGCCAAACATATCATGGTTTGATCTTGTGGAGAAGCATAAATGTGCTGCAAGGATTCTGTGCTTATGTGCGTTAAAAAACCATGGTTACAAAATCACTACCAAAATTCATCAAGAACAAAGGATTTGAGATGCAATTCACAATGAATTACAAGCATAAAAATTCTTGATTGATATCATCAAAGAACAACTGGAGCAATCGCATTCCATCTAGAGAAGTACAACTTACTGGAAGATTTTCTTCCTCTCTTCCCAATGCACTACAAGCACGATAAACTTAGTCAACAGACTTGAAACAGCCTGAAAAAGGAAACAAAAAACGACCTGACAAGAGGTTTTACCATGGTATTTGGACGAAGAAACAACTTGACAAGATCCTCAGGCTGATAATGACAGTCTTCTGGAAGCATGGTATTGCAAGGAACCCTATTCGCAGGAAGCAGTAATGAATTTGGTTTTCTGGGAGGTGCAAAGATATCTGGCATTTCCTTGCCTAATGATTTTGAGAAATTAATGTCTATTGCCTGCTTCTTGGTTTTTGATTTGTTTGATGTCATTAGGGAACCACTTTCTGAAACGGGGATCTGCTCTGGGCCTGGAAAAAAAAAATCCAAAATATTAAATAATGAAAATGAATTTTTCATGGTTTCTTAGTAGTGTTCCAAACCTGCTGTGGTGGTAACATTCAATCCCGATTAATTTTGTATCAGCCATCAAAATAAATAAAACAAGGACCAGAGCAGCATCTACCTTTAGCCTTCCGATATTTCCAATGATCCGGACCAGCCCAAGCATTTTGTTTCGAAATAAAACCCAAGCCTAGAAATGCAAAACTGGCAATCGTTTCGAATCTGTCATCTGCATCAGGTTCGGCGAATGTATGATTTCCATTCTCCTATGAAATGCAAATTTAATTAGACAATGTTATCCTGGTCACCTCAACTCATGCTACAGAAAAATAAGTTGGCTACCTTGTCATTCATTGTAAAACTTGGTTCTGCAAAGGCTGAGGAATCATCATGCACGCTGGTCTGGTCATCATGATCAAAGCCCCCAGGATCACCATAATCAAACACTTCATTTTCCAACTCAGCATGATTATAACCTGCTGCACCATCCTGTTCTACGGTTGACGGGTCGACAGATAAAACAGCTGACGGCCTCTCATTCTCTTCATCAAATTGGTTCACTATATCCCTCAAGGTTGGTGAAATGTCATTCTTTTGAGGCATGATCCTCAACATTTGCTCAATTTGCTCTGGGAATAACTAAAAAGTTAGAGAGTAAAGAGCGAGGTCAACAGCAAGAGAGCAATAGAAACTATAGAGAGAGCAAGAGAGAGATTTGAATAAGTTGCACCTTTCACAAAAGAAATATCAATTTGAGCTGACAAATCAGATTGTGTACATATCATAGTCTTCCCTGGTATTTCAAGTGAATCAAAAAGTACACGGCAACCTCCATATACTCCAAGGTTATTCAAAAGTAAACCCTTGGCTCCACCTTCATCCATCTGTGCAGATGTTTGATGATAGAGAGGATCCACAGTGAAGGCCACTGGAAAATAAACAGGAGGCAAATTTTACAGACTTTGAAAAGCGGAATAGAATTAATGAATCTGGAAAAAGAGGATAAAGCAACAGAAATCACCATCAAACTTCTTAACATTCAGTGCCTCAAAAGATGACTCCAATGTGGACAAAGGTGATATCTGCATATAAGAACAATGTCAGGTGATGATTACTGCATTCACCCACATTGATCTCAAGGGGAGAAATTACCTTCTTCTCCAACTCCTTCTTGGGGCGAGCTGATTCCTGCACAGAATTTTCTTCACCTTGTGGTGTATTATCTGTTACAGTGGAGCACATGAACACACAAAACACACGAAAAATGTTAGAGCTATCACTGAGGGTTGGGTCTAGTTTAGAGAAGCATGCATCCAGTGGAGATGCTAGTTCAGGTGTCCATACGATGCCAAGGTGAAAGATGAGTTCAGCTCACGTCTAGCTTGGTAAAAGGCATTGCATCGTCAGGCCCATGCAACATAAGTTTGCCTCATTTACATGACTGCCACTGGCAACTTCAATTATTGAACACAGTTAAACACGTTTCCCAGCATGCGTATCAATCAGAATTTCCTTTTGTATAATAATTAAAAGACATCCCAGTTATAAAGACCTTATTCCAACTGTGATCAATTTTCAAGACAGTGCAAGGAAAAATTTCCATGGCAGCCACTGTCATAATGCAAAGCTCCTCCTTGTCTGAGTTAGGACCATCACTGGAAGCATGAATTCCCACAGGCACCGTGTAAATATGTAATTGCCTGGCGCAAAGGTCCTACGAGCTTGTAGAGTGATCTCTATTCATCAAGATCACTGATATGCAACTATCTTATAATCGAACAGATCTGAGCTGCAGCCTGCACCCAAACAGACCTAAGCTAGGAATTTTGCCACAGTCATAACACAAATCTCCTCTTTGTCTGAGTTAGGACCAGCACTGGAAACATGAATTCCCACAGGCACCATGTAAATATGTAATTGCCTGACACAAAGGTCCTACGAGGATGTTGACTGATCTCTATTCATCAAGATCATTGATATGCAACTATCTTATGATCGAACAGATCTGAACTGCAGCCTGCACCCAACCAGACCTAAGCTAGTAATTTTAAACAGACAGAAATTGGAGTGAAAAGTATCCACAAAAGACCATTGCAAACTGCATGTGCAGCAATATCAGCAAGCCCTAGATTGCATGCGGCCACAACATATTCATTGGGATTGCAATCATTAGTCTGGAGACTGAAGTACAAGATACCATCTTGTAAAACAGGCAAATTTTCTGCTTGAAATGAAATTCCTCAGGCCAAGTGAATGCCGCATAAGCACCCCCTCTTCAGTCAAATGACATATGATTCACCATTAGATGTCAAAAATGGTCAACATCTGGATGATCGGATGGTTGACACAAGTGTATCTGAGTGTGTGCATGTGTAAGAGGCTCAAGGTTCGAACCCAAACTGGGGCATCAGCCTCCATCCAAACCAAAAAATTGAAATATATATATATATATATATATGTCAAGAACGAAACCCAAAACTAGTTGCTACTAAGGCAACCTTGCCACTAACAAATCAGTTACTGTTTTTTCAGAATCCCACCCAGAGAATTGTGCATATAGATTCCTTTGGCTGCATGAGCATCAACCAACCAACAATCTAACCTCTGTCATCCTCCTGGCCAGCTCGGTTAATCCCACCAAGCACTTTGTAGGCTTCTGAATGCACGGAATCCACCCTCAGGGAGTATATCTTCACTCCAGCTTCCAAAGTGCAGCTAGCCTGCGTCACGGAGAAAGAAGGTAACTACCTGAATTTGCAGGAAAAAATCAACATAATTTTGTATATTGTCAGCGACGCTATATTAGTTCCGGATGGCATTGGAAGGAAACAAGCCACATAGTTACCAGGAAAGAATGGATTACCAAGTTCATAAATTATTATTATTATTATTATTATTATTATTATTATTATTATTATTATTATTATTATAGCAGCAGCAGCAGCGAGACAACAAGAGAGGCAATGTCTAACCTTTTGGAAATTCGTCTCTGTATCATCTTCCACTTCAACCCTAATGATCTCGCTGAGATGATCAATGAGGGTCAGATCCCACGTGTTCTTCTGGTTGATTTTCTGCACGCGAGAAAATGAAGTAGTAAATGGAAAGAAAAAAAAAACACGACGGCATGACCTGCTGCTTACAACCCTAATTTGACCAGAAAACAGGCAATTCTCCAAGAAGACAAAGCTACAATTATCTTCAAAGGGATATAGGAGTAAGAAACAAACGGGTCTGGTCGAAATTTAGGCATCAAAAAGGAAAGGAGTCCGACGAAATCTCCCCTTTCGTTCTTCGAGGATAATAACAACATACATTTTCGCTGGCGAGTTTGATGCAGTTTTGGAAGAGCTCGGCAATCTGTTCTTTGTCGAAGAGATCAGAGTGTTCAGAGGGCTGAGAGGGTGGAAGCACAGTAGATTTCCGACGGTTGGCAGCCGCACGCGCTGATCGGGCCTGGGCCCGTTCGAGCTGATCGTCGTTGGAGCCGAGGAAGAAGGGGCTAGTCGGAGACTGGAGGCGTGCAGACATGGGAGGAGGCTTCTGCTTCGCGTTTGGAGTGAGAACAACCTCCGCCATTTGCAGAAACGTCAGAGATCGAAGCAGAAAACAAAAAAGGAGATGTGGCCGCAAACTCCACAGGACAGAGACGGAAGAGCGCGATGGAGGGTGACATGGGTTTCACATTTCCCTCTCGTTGTGCTTTTGAAATCTCACAACGAGAGAAGCTGGGTTATTTGTATTTTAGACCTGTAAATTTATATATTTATATTTTAGTCCATAAAATTTTCACATTTTTATTTCAGACCCTACAGTGCTAATCTCGGAATAGGTAATGATAACAATGGAAACGATCATATACAAACTAAACAATAACGTCTTACTTTTTATATTTACAAACACTTTTTAAAAATAAAAAATTAATAATATTCTTCTATATGCATGTGTTTCCGATCTTCAAAATGAATTGTAACATCATAAATATATAAATATATGGAATGGTATCAAAGATATTATAAATGGTTATTTTTAAAAATTCTTTAAATACAAAAAGTAGGAGGTTGTAACAAGCAAGTTGAATAAGACCATTGCTCGTGATTCAATATATTTATATATTAAGGGTATATTTGGGAATGGATAAAATTTTTGATGAAAAGTTATTGACAGTAGAAGTTGTCAAATGATGTGATATGATAGGGGTAATTATAAGGAATAAATAGGATAAAGTTGAAATAAATAGGCTAGTTGTGTTGGTAATTGTGTATAAATGATTGAAAAGTGGGGTAGTTGAAGAAATTATTAAAAAATATGGTAGTTGTGGATAGTGAAAGTTTTAGATTGAAAAGTTTAAACTTGACAATTTTCACTTATTACCAAACACACCTTAAGAGTCTAAGACTCAATGCATACTTTTTTTTGGTTTTTTTTTTCTTTTACATGGACCGACGTACATTTTGTCCTTTACTAAAATTTTGCAATTATTTGTATTTTTATACATTTTATAATTTCAAAAATTAATTATTTCACGCTTATGTAACTAAGTTCTCAAAATATTTGTACACAGTGTATTTTATTAGACATTGATAGATATATTGAACCTGTGCAGAGCTTGGGTGAGATAATGATGAGATAAAAATTTGGTATGAGAATGTATTTTAAAAGTATTTTTTTAAAATAGGATATTTCATTATATAATTATCCTGTTCTAACTACGAATAGTCCTTATTAATGTATATTTGCAAAGAAAACGAGAATGGAGAATGCCTATTACACTGTTTCCTTTATTTTTTACTCTTATATTCTGATTATTATCTCATTTTTTTATTACACTTATCATGTTTATTTTTCTTTTATTTTCATTGCATTCCTGCGATATTTATTATTTTTCCCATTCACGGCTCTCATTTTCACCACGTCAAGCACTCCCAAAATATATATATTTCTTTATTTATGTTATAAATATTTTACATCAAGGAATAACTTTAAAAAAAAAAAAAAACAACCGGTAAACACAAGCCCAGGTGCTTGACCGGGTGTACAAATATTATGATGCAATGCACCCGAATGCACTCAGTTTCAGTGTACTCAGTTACAAAATTTTATTTTTTACATAATTTTTTGAAATTTTTTTATACAATTATTAATCTATATGTATTTATCTATTTTTACCAATTTTGGAGTTTTTAGATATTTGTTTTTGATTTTTTTTTTAAATTGGTAGTCAGAAAATAATAAAAAGTCTCAAAAATTAGTAAAAATTGATACACATGTTAAATATACCTAGATTAATAATTTTATAAAATATTTTTCAAAAAAATTAAAAATTGCGTTACATGCACCAGATGCACTGAGATTGCATGCGTCAGCCCTGCGTCGGACAACCGTTGTTTTTAATCATTCCAGGTGTCTTCGCAAAATTCATAAAAAAAAAAATTTCTCATTTGCCTTAGACTTGTCAGCAAAATCATTAATCTGCCTCTCTACGATTACAAGTAGGGGTGCAATTTGGGCGGGTTGATCCATCCTGCCGATCTCGATTTTTTATGATGTTAGAACTCGTTTTTCTACAATCCGAACCCGGTTTCGGTAAAATCGATTTGTAAATGTGATAAAGTCAGAGTTCGAATGAACCCAAATCCAATTTCTATTTTATATATATTATAAAATGAAGAGTGATTCTATTTGCCTGGGCTAAATAAATGCCCCCACTTAACCCACCTTAAAAAACCTATTTACAACAACTTTTTAAAAAAGTTTATTCGCGCACTTGTTTATTTAAGTGTATTTAACATATAGACTAAGTTTTACCATTTTTTAATATATTTATCTTTTTTTGAGATTTTTAAACACCTATATGTATTTAAAATACTATTATTTTTAAAAATTTAAAAAATATATACAAATATCCAAAAATGGTAAAACTTAATTTATATATTAAATATACTTAGATAAACAAGTGTATGAAGAAAAAAGCAAAAAAAAAAAAATTTAATAGGATTTTTGATGTGGCTAAGTGAGACATTTACTTCGCCCGGGCTAACAGAATCATTCATCTTATAAAATAGATTTTATATATAATATTTAAACAATATTTCTTTATATTTTTTGTATTTTTTGTATTTTATATTTATAAATACATGTTTGACATATTGTAATTATATTATAAATAAAGTATATTATTTTCATTTATATTTATCTTTTATTTCTATAATCTTCTTCATTTATCTTTTTTTATGTTAAATTTTTCTAAATATATTCTTTATAGATGAATGATTTTCTTAGTCCAGGCTAAGCAAATGTTCCACTTAGCCTACTTAAAAAAACTCATTTATAACAATTTTTTATTTTTTTCAAATACTTATTTATCAAAGTGTATTTAATGTATAAAACAAGTTTTATAATTTTTGGATATGTGTATATATTTTTTAGATTTTTAAAGATAAGGGTATTTTAAATACATATATACATAACTGTTTAAAAATCTCAGAAGAATATATACATATATCCAAAAATAGTAAAACTTAGTTTATATATTAAATACACTTAGATAAACAACTATATGAAAAGAAAAATAAAAAAAGTTATTGTAGATGAGTTTTTTGAGATAGGCTAAGTAGAATATTTGCTTAGCCCGAGCTAACATGATCACTCATCTTCTTTATATTATTATATTTTTTAAAAATACGTGGTTTAACCATATATTATTATGTTTACTATATAATTTGTTATTATTGTACATTCATATAAAATTTTAAACTTATCACTTTCAAATAAAATGTAAATTTATCAACTTAAATTCCAACCCGAAACTCAACACGAGCCCGATTTTCAAAAATAGGGTTAAAGTTTAGGTTTTGCATGTAGGATTAGGGTTGATATTTTATAAATAGGATTAAAGTTAGGGTCGAGGTAAACCCGAGTTTTATGAGGCTGAGTTGCACCCGTAATTACAATGGTCAAATTAGCAACAAAACGCAGGTGAGATCAGTTGGACTGTTGCTATCTGTTGGGTATTGGGTTGTTATGGAATTGGAATGAAATCTGATCTCCGAACTTGAGAAAAAAAAATAATAATTTCATATCCGAATTCCAACTTCCAAGTGAGGGATTTGCACATGAGCTCTTTGAGTATTTTATCTTTGCAATTTTGACCCTTAAGCTTCATATCCTGTTATTTAATATACGAGTTAAGGTTTTGAATAGTTTTTTGGCCTGTCGATAACTTAAACCTCTTTGAAAATGTATAGTTATTGTCCGCTCAATAACTTAAACCTCCACGATCAAAAACAATAATAATAACTTAAACCTCAAAAAACTATTAATTTCTAACTGAAATATAATTTTTTTATTTTTAGGGTGTGCTTGTTTACATAAGAAAAATTTCAAAATTAAAACTTTTTAATTTAAAACATTTTACTCTCGATGACTACCTTATTTTTAATTATTTTTTCAAATTTTTGTATACAACCACCTTACATTTAAATTATTTATCCATAACAACTAATGTAGCTAATATATATATTTTAATTTTATTATTGTTACTCCTCTGTATTACCTATATTATACTATATCATTTTCTCTTGTTTCAAAAACTTTTATACCAAAATATTTCATCATTTCTCAAACACACACTTAATAAATATTTTTATTTGAAGCTTAAAATATTTTAAGCAAAAAATCTAATAAAATGACAAAAAAAATTCAACCACATAGGTAGTCTATTAAAGGTTTAAATAAATCACATAAAGGATATTTTAATGATTTCAGGTAAAAAATTGTTGAGGAGTGATCTTGTTATCCTGGGCTAAGTAAATGCTCCACTTAGCCTACCTTAAAAAACCTATTTATAACAATTTTTTTTTACTTTTTTCTTCGTGCACTTGTTTATCTAAGTGTATTTAATATATAAACCAAGTTTTACCATTTTTAAATATGTTTATCTATTTTTTTGAGATTTTTAAACATCTATGTGTATATATGTATTTAAAATACCCTTATTTTAAATTTTTTTTTAAAAATATACATATATCCAAAAATGGTAAAACTTGATTTATATATTAAATACACTTAAATAAACAAGTGTACGAAGAAAAAAGAAAAAAAATATTATTTTAAATAGGAGTTTTGATGTGTGCTAAGTGAGACATTTATTTAGCCCGGCTAACAGGATCATTCCTCAAAATAGTTTTAGTGTTTCACATTAGTGGAGAAATTTAAATTATACATTTTTCGCTAATATTTACATAGCCAAGTGATTCGAATAAGGTATTAATTTCGATTATGAGCTAAAGCGATAGTCTTCATTTAAATTAAAAATTTTTAATTTAAAACTTTTCATTATTTATAATTACCACATTTTTTTATCATTTTTTTTACATTTTCCTATATAATTATCTTATTTTTCAATCATTTATACACAACTACACTATAACTAACATATTTATTTTAACTCTATCATCTTTACTCCTCATTGTTATCCCTATTATATCACATTATCTTATAATTTTTACTCCTTAAAATTTTTCATTAAAGTTTTATCCATTCTCAAAAATATTCTGAAAGTTATATATTTTAAAACCTTTACGTCATTTACTATAAATATAAAACTTTAATGATTAAAATATAAATTTCAGATGTTTGAGGTAACTGGAAGCAAGCACCCATTTTAATAAGGTTACAGCTCCTGGATGCTCCCGGCTTAATACAATCATGTTTTTTGAAATTTTCTTATATAAATATTAATAAAAGTGTATTTAACAGGTGTATTTTATCATTTTTGGAGATTTTGAAAAAAAATTTAAAATTTTCAAAAAATAATAAAAATTAATATACGTATTAAATGCCATGGATGTATGCACCCGGGTAGGATCGGGCCTCCATTTTATTAGAGCTGGCGAAGAGGGCTCTGTTCTCATGAGGATGACGCGCGAAAACCCGAAATACAACGCTTACCAGTCCACGTCGCGCGGACAGGTGCGTGTAAAGTACGCTCCCTGATCATCGTAGATCGCCATTTGAACCGGCAACCGAAATGCAGATCTCATCTCTCTTCTTTTCCTTTATTTCCATCTCCCTCCGCTCGCCGCTCGATCTCTTGTTTTCTCTCTCCCTAGTCGAATCCCCCATAGCAAGCCATGAGGCGCACGACAAAGACGCGGGCCCCTCCTTCGCTGTCGAAGCTCTTCACCTTCTTCGCCGCCGTGTTCTTCATCCTCTTCCTTCTCAGGCTTCGCTTCCACTCCACCATCCCATCAGCCGTCGTCCGTGACGCTGCCGCCTCGATCGTCCATAGGCCGTCGCATCGGTTCTCCGGCATTCCGAAAATCGCATTCCTCTTCCTGGCACGCCGCGACCTGCCCCTCGATTTCCTGTGGCAGGGATTCTTTCAGGTTCGTAAGAGGGCCTTGCGCTCTCCCCATCTGTCTTTTTCTTTCTTGAACAGTTGCGGTAACGGAGACTGAGCTGATTCCTTTGGCGATGAGAATTCCGCCACTTGCGTTGCTAGGCAATCCCTCGATCTAAGCATGGGTTGCTGAGGCGAATGGTGGTTGTGCACAGAATGCGGACGAAGAGAGGTTTTCTATTTACATTCATTCGAGGCCCGGCTTCGTCTTTGACAGTTTGACCACCAGGTGCACCTTCTTCTACGGGCGTCAGATCAGAAACAGCATTCGGGTATTTGTATTTTCCTGTCGAATTCACTTTTACTCCGTTTGTCAAAATTTTCGCAACCGCATTCAGGATTGTTAGGGTGGACGGGATTTGTTGATTTTTTTTTATTCACTTCCCGCCGACTGGCTAGTATATCAACAGTAGAAAAGATAATTATACAAGCAGACGACGAGCCCACAAAATCCTGGAAAGCTTCCGGGTTTGTCATGAATGAGGCAAATATCAGCAGCTGTGGGCTCCCTCATCCACACATGAAATACGATAAATTATGAAAACATGAAAGCTCCTTACATCTTCATAAACAATTACGCAATTTGCATCTGGACAATTCAGGACTACCAGCATCTGGTGAACTGAGTTTATTGCTACCGTTCCTTCTACGTGTTTTCTCCAATAGAACTATGAAAACGACAACACATTCATGATAAAAGGAGGTTTTCATTTTCTTTTTTATTTCGAACAAATATTGAATTGCTTTATTCTTAAGCAGGTAGCGGCTCAAGAAAGGACACCTTTCTTTCCACGTACTCAGTCTGGTATACCCTGTTTCTTTTCATTTTTTCTTATGACCCAAGTCATCATGTGTCAGGTGGCCTGGGGACAGGCAAGTATGATTGAAGCTGAAAAGTTATTATTCAGAGAAGCTCTTCGGGATACAGAAAACGAGCGATTTCTCCTTGTCTCAGACAGGTAGCTTATCAGGGTAGATATCTTTGAATTATAAGTTTTGTTTTTGTTGTTTTCTTTGCACTTACGATCCATTGATCATATGAAACTTGACCACAAAGTTTCCCCTCTTATGTCGTATTCAGCTTCTTGCTACCTTGACATGCACCTCTTTGTTAGTTTCTGTTTTATATACTTAAGAAACCATCAAATTAGGGCATTTGTATTTAACCAATTTATCTATTGTTTTAGACCTTTCTATTTGCCAGAAAGTTTCAACTGTTGCTTCACTTAGAACCTTTTACCTGGCAGCACCTATTTTTCAGTTCTAATTAATTCATCGACGCCTTGCCCTAGCATGGCTATCAAATTCTGTTCAGCCATTTCTTTGCATTGCTTTTACTGTCTTCTTGTACACCTGTTATGTCCGCTTCAGTTTTGAAAAATCATTATAAGCAATTGAAATTCAATTAAAACTGCATATGTCTCTAAAATGATGCTAGAATGGAGGGTACTCTTTTGCATCACATCTCAAGTTTGGATGTTGAGTAAATTTATGTCTGATCTTGGTGAAAATGATAACCAATATTGTCTTAAAATCTGCTGTCAAACTTTAATGAATTTCCTCTCAACCTCTTCTTTATGGCATGGTTTGTGCAAAATCCGAACTATCCTGATCATTAGCGCCTCGGAAAAATTGATGCAATGACTCACAAAGACAGTTGTAATCCAGCTTGTGTTTCACGTGGATTCTGAACTTGAAACCTTGTTGTGCGCTGTACTATATGGGCTCATTCCTTCTAAACTCTATTTATTTTGGATGTATTTGGGAAGTGATAAAATTTTTGACGAGAAGTTTTTGGTGTAAAAGTTGTTGAAATAGGAGAAAATGATGTGATATGATACGGGTAATGATGAGGAGTAAAGAGAATAAAGTTAAAATAGATAGATTACATGTATGGAGAGTTGTATAGAAATGATTAAAAAGTAGGGTAGTTGTATATGAAGAAGTAAATAAATAATTAAAATAGGATAGTTGTGAATAGTGAAAAGTTTTTGGTGTAGTCAGACACCCCCTTTGTGAAATTGTAAAATAGAAATTGGTTTGTATATAGAAAGATGCTTCAAGAACTCACCAAGGTCATGTCGATTAAGCTAAAGTCTGATATATTAATCATGAATGGTAATTGGTCATTGGAATGGTGGGACCTGATTTTAATCAGACGATACTTTTTCCGGTACTCTCTTTCTGTTGGTTCAACCAACTTGTGCATTTACCATTCCAAGTGGTTGATGGAGGAAATTTAATGTCGTGCTGTTTCAAAGCCTTTTTATGTTTTTCTTTCATTTGAATCGTTTGGAGAATGAAAAACTGTGCCTTGACCATGTCGAATTTTCATGGATTGAAAAAGATGGGGCTTGGGTGTTTCCAACTGCTCAAATTGAATTTTGATCTACTGCAGCTGTGTTCCATTGTACAACTTTAGCTACATATACAAGTACATAATGGCTTCTTCAAAAAGTTTTGTAGACAGGTTTGCATGCTGTTACTCAATGTCAATGGCAAGTGACTTTGAATTCAATTTATTTCTATATTTTCTGTGAACTGCTATCCTCAACTAAGTTCTGCCTGACCTATATTCCAGCTTTCTTGATGAAAAGGAAGGTCATTATAATCCAAGGATAACATCTACAATACCAGATGATAGATGGAGGAAAGGCTCGCAGGTCATGTCTCCTCTTTTTCTTGTACTTAAAATTTCATCACTCCACTTGTCAGATAACAGGAATTCAGGCATGAAAGTACATCTATTCTTTATGCCGTTTTTTTTCCTCCTAACTTCAATCTTATGGAAATATTTCAGTGGATTGCGTTAGTTAGAAAACACGCAGAGGTGGTTGTGGCTGATGAATTAGTGTTTCCTGTTTTCAAGGAGTACTGCAAGGTAGGGCTTGGTTATATAATATATGAATTCAAAGTGTTGCTCAGTCAAGGTGGTAACTTTTCTTCTTTGGCTAAATTAGATATTTTTGCCAATATCGACATATATACTAAGCATTTGTACCCATGCATGATCAATACTCTTGGTGTGTTGGTCAAAAAAAAGTTTCCTCTCCTTCACTTCAGTAAATTCACTGGACGCTTTTATCTACTCTAACAATTCTACCTATTTCACGCAAACAATAATATCATTTCATAAGGTAAATTTTCCTTGTACACCATCTAAACAAGTTATCAAGGGAATAATAAAATACTAGGTTGAACACTAATGCAAGGTGAAATTGGTGAAATCAGTACTTCTATTGGCTTGAAATGAAGTTGAATGGTTAGTCTTAGTTGCTTCCAAAAACCACTTTCAACAACAGCAACAATATTCTGAGTTTCCTTGACAGGTGGTCTTGGAAGAGGCCTCATTGGGATTGAGCTAGATAAAAACACAATCAGATAAAACTCTTTTCCAAACCTTTCTTTCTAGTTTCACTCTAGAGGGCTTCTAGACTTGGGCTGTGAAGGAAATATCTAATCCTCTCACTGATCTCTTTCTCTTGCCTTGTATGTTGCCTTTAACACCATTGTGATGGAGAACATGCTTCTACTTATTCACCCTATTGTGCCACATCACCTTTCTTGACATTCAATTGCTTCATCTCCATGTGCTCTGCATTTTTTGCTCTGAAGTTCCATGAATATATTTATGAATGATGCATTATTCCTTAAGAAAAACTTGTCAAACACATGCCCTATGGTCTCTCTTTTTTCTTTCCTCTTCGTTTATAAAAACACTGCATCAGATCAATCAAAGGAAAAAAAACAAAAAAAGACAAAAAAAACTGCATTAGAAAGCAACGAGGATTGAACAGTTTACCTGCAAATTTGATCAGGCAATCTATTGGTGGAACATCCTTAAAGAAGAATAGCTAGGAGGGCTATAGAGCTGCTGAGCTTGGCCTTGAAGAACTACCATTTGGGTCCTCAGCTTTCTAAGTTGGGATTAAAATATGAGTGATCTTTTATGCCTGCCCAGAAAACGCTGAAATTGCATCTGGCCGTGAAACTTTTCTTTTGAAAATTTTTTATTCGTACGCAGGCTCGACCTTACCTTCATCCCTGTTAAATTTGGCGATTTATGGAATTTATTTAGTATTTTATTTTGAATTTTGAAAATGAATAAAATGGACATGGGTACATGACTGGATGGTTTGCATATGGACAAAAAAATTTCGGAAAAAAATAAAAAGGGATTTGGTGGTTGGATGCAAACACTGCCATTTGTGCTCGTTCACAAATGATGAGGTGATTCATGCCGTGTCAATTCTGAAAACTAGGGGTGCAACTTGGTATCGGGTCGGTTTGAACCCGGCCGACCTGATTTGATTTTAAATTGAGTTTAGTTTTTTTTTTGAATTTTCCACATTTGCCCAACCCGAGAAGACGTGAAACCAATACCAGGTTTGCATCAACCCGGTCCGAACCTGATGTTCTACCTAATTTATCAAAATAATTATATTTGTTTATATATTAAGTATTTCAACTATAATTTTGATAAAAGTTATTCCATATAATCATAACCTAATTAAACTGTAAAATGTTTATTCTAAAACCTAAATATTATATACATATATGTCCATAAAAAGTTGAATATATTACATCTATGTTAACTTTATTTGCAAATAATCATAAATATAATAATTCTTTAAAATTGTTGCATAAATACTAATTAACTATGAGATATATAAATTTCACTTTTATTAAACTTTAGATAGTAATTTCATATAATTTCATTTATTTTTCATACCTTGATTTTTTTTTTGTTGGTACTTACCTTGATTGTTTTTTTTATTGGTATACATATACAGTATGACATCTGATATTACAACTAAGCACATTCAACCCTCATACACCGGAGAGATTTTTTTTATAAATACCTTCATATTAGAGAGCAAACAGTAAAATATCCCAAACCCAAGGGAAATTAATAAACACCCACACCATGTTGGGACAATGTTTCGAACGCACGACCACAACGCCGCTTACGTATTGTGGCAGGCCGACGTACCACCAGGCCACAGGCTTGGTGGCGTACTTACCTTGATTATTATGTGTAAATTCATTATATTTAGAATTATCTTTTAATTAAAAGACCAATTTTCATCAAAACTAAAGATATCAGAGGTCATATAAATATATTCACTTGTAAATTATTCATATGCGAATGCTATAATGTTTAAAAAATTAGTTCTCTATCAGTAATTTCAACTTCTATTGGTTGAGAGTGACCCGAATTTCAACCCGAAACCGATGTCAACCTAGTCCAAACCCGACTTGAACTAGAATTCTAATATTAGGGTTTGGGTTTATCCAAACTCGGTACAACCCGACCCAAATTGTACCCCTACTGAGAACTTCCCCAGCCCAATGGGCTTGTCAAATATGGACTAGTGATCGAAATCAAAGCTAGTGTTGGCATGAAATGCACTGGGAAATGATTAGTCATTGCTCAGTCCGGTGGCTTTGTTAGTGTGATTTGGCAAACTGGCACTTTAACTTGTGTCAGAAACATATTCCTTTTGTGCAACTGGTTAAAAGTCAAGAAGACGTTCACCTGTCAGGTTGCCTCATCAAGGTGATTGATGGAAAATGAGCACTTATTTCAAAACCATCTTCCTAGAATGTTAATAATTTGTATTAAACATCTTCGTTTGTGCACCAGCTTATAGCTATCTTGTGAAGAACAATACACTTATTAGATCAGACTGATATTTTGTAATGGCTGTGTAAAAGGGGCAATTTGCGCCATACTCTCTCTAAGTTTGTGTATTAGCATTTTAGACCCTGATAAGTTTCATCTTTTGCATTTTAAACCCTCCGCGCTAACGCCATCTGTCACGCATTGTTTGGTCCTGTGCAATGACAAAAATACCCCTCAATAAAAACAAATTCATTAAGGATAACGTCATTGCCTCATTCGATTTGCCTCCCTTGAAAGAATCCATGTAGGAGCTTAGCTAAAAGCTTGCTGCTGCAGCAAACAATTATCCACGAGCAAGAAATCTAGATTTCAGGCCCTTTCCGCTGTTAAGCGCCTGGCGATGGTCGTTTGCCTCTTCCTTCTGCTCTCCTTCTTCCTCTCATTTCTTCATCTTTTTGCCTAGCAAAATCTCGCCAATTCCTTCTCCATTAACAATTCCTCATGGCTGCCCGACCAAACAAACCGCATCCTTATTTTCCCCAATTTCACCTTCGCCATCGGCTTCCTTCCCGTCTCGGGCTCGTCCAAGCTCTTCGTTTTCTCAATGTGGTACCTGCACGCCACAAACCAAACCGTCGTGTGGTTGCTGAAAGGTGACGATCCCGTTAACGCATCGGCTTCCCTAACGATCACCGCTGCTGGAACTAGGGGTGCAACTTGGGTTGGCTAGGTCCGGTTAAGGGTGGAACCTACCCTTACCCATTTTTTAAAAACCCCTACCCTATCCTATTTTAGACCGGGTCGGTTCGGAGCCTACCCTGCCTAATTTTCTCAATAGCAGGTCGGTTCCGGTTCGGTTTCAAATCGGTTCCTAAAGAATTAGGTCTGAAAATCTATAAGCAATCTGTTGCAATCCAGTTTGAAAATCTCCATGACATTGCATAAAAATCTCCATGAGAATATTTTCAAAAACAACCTATAAGCAATTTGTTGCAATCCAATTTGAAAATCTCCATGAAAATATTCTCAAAAACAACCTATAAGCAATCTGTTGCAATCCAATTTGAAAATCTGATAACAATTAGGTCTGAATGTCCAAGTTCAGCTTCGTAGTAATGAAAACCAATACAACTCAAATCAAATTTCAAATCTGATTGCCATAAAAAAATTGGAAATTTGATGAATTAAAATGAGAGGCATAAACCAATGCAGATCAAACATCCAAACATAAAGTCCATGATTGAAATATTATCATCATCTTATTATAAGAACAACAAATCAACATATGAAAAACCAAAAATTTCTATCCAATGAAGGCTGACCTGCGACGAAGTTAGGGAGACCGGCGACAGAGCGACAGGGGGCAGTTGCTGCATGACGGATTGACGGGCACAGACGACATCGAATGGGTTTGGAAGATCTCCTTCTCTGGCAAATCGCCAAATTGCCGCTGCTTGCTAGGGTTTCGCAATTTGGGAGAACAGAGTGTGAGGGAGAGAGAGAAAGAGGGGCAGCGAACTCGGAGAGAAAGAGAGAGAGAAGCAGCCGGCACCGAGGGGGAGAGAGAGAGAGGAGAGGCGACGCGGGACAGCGGGAGAGGAGAGGGACAGAGGAGCAGCGATGCGCCGAGGGAGGGAGGGAGAGAGGGAGGGAGAGAGGGAGGAGCAGCCGGTAGTCCAGCAGCTCATCGAGGGAGAGAGAGAAGAGGAGTGCCGGCGCCGAAGGGGAGAGAGAGAGGAGAGGCGATGCGGGACGGCGGGAGAGGAGAGGGACAGAGGAGCAGCGATGCGCTGAGGGAGAGAGAGAGGGAGAGGGAGGGAGGATTAGCAACGCCACTGCCGAGGGAGTGAGGGAGGGAGAGGAGAGGCGACGCGGTCGTGGGGAGAGCAGAGGGACTGTGAGGGCTTAGGGCTTTTGTCTTTTAGGTATTTATATATATATATTAATGTGATCCGGGTCGGTTCCGGGTACCCAGAACCTGAACCAACCCATACCCGAAATTGACCGGGTATTTTACCCGAGGAACCAAACCTACCCTATTTAGGGTATCCAACGGGTCGACCGCGGGTACCCTACCCAAGTTGCACCCCTAGCTGGAACTCTCCAGCTCAACAAGTCAACTGGCACGAAATTATGGTCTGCGTCCTCCGGCGATGGATCGAGTGCTTCCCGCCTTGTGCTGCATGAGAACGGCAGCCTGGCGTTCAGCGGCTAGACCAACTTTGATTTCCCGACCGCATCCTCCCCAACCAGCCCTTGAGGGCCCTCAATGACTGCGGCGTCATCACCTAGGAAAATCAGAAAACCATGATTGCAGCTGAAGTGGAGGAGGCCGTCAGCCGGAGGCTGACGCTCAACATCGACGGCAACCTGAGGCTCTACAACCTCAACCCCACCTCCGGCTAGTGGACAATTGTCTAGCAAGCGATCTAAGAGCTCTACACCAACCACGGTTCTTGCGGCCCCAATTTCGTCTGCACCACCAACAGCTCCAACGTGAAGACTTGCGTCTACCCTGCCGGATTCCAGATGATGACTGACATCGGCTGCGACAGGAAGATTTCGCTATCGACCACAGAGCCGAGCAGCAGCAGATTCCTGCGAATGGATTTCGTCGTGTTCGATACAAGGCTAGAGCCGCCAGATCTCAACTTTTCGACCTGCCAAGCGCGTTGCCTTGCTGACCGTTGGTGCCTTGGCTTCGCCGCTAGGTTCAACGGCAAGTAGTACTGTGGGCACTACATTGACGGCCTGGTCAATGGCTATTGGTCGCCAGGGAAAGAGATGGCGTCGTTCGTTCATGTGGACAGATCGGAGCGCGAGGAGTCGAACTTCACGGGCATGACGACACTCTTGGAGACCGTCTGCCCTGTCAACATCAACCTCCTGTTCCCGCCCAAGGAATCAAACGCCGAGCGGCAGAACCTTGCCATCATCCTTAATGAATTTGTTTTTATTGAGAGATATTTTCGTCATTGCACAGGACCAAACGGTGCGTGACAGACGATGTTAAGGCGGAAGGTTTAAAATGCAAAAGATGAAACTTATCAGGGTCTAAAATGCTAATACACAAACTAAGAGGAGGTATGACGCAAATTTTCCGTGTAAAAGTCATCTTGCTTAAATGTTGCAAGTGTTTAGTTTTCATAGGATTCAATGGATAGACATTTCTTTAAGGGAACGAAAGGGTGGCTATGACATGACATCCATTTATTAGTGAAATGGATTCATGTAGTGAAATGAACTAACAAATTTTGATGAAATGGAACCCCTTCCCTCTCCTATTAACAATTTGAGGCAAAAAATGCTAAATTTAAAAACAAAAAATTTTCCCTACAAATTTATCGAGCACAAAATATTTTTAAAAGGAAAAAAGTTATAATGAGGTGCAACATAGTATGCATTTACATATTTAATATTTAAAGGGTCACACTTCAGAGGAATCAAAGTCTGACAAAATTTTGGTGAGAACCTCTTAGATGGGACCCACTTGATGATGAAATCAAAATTTAATTATTCACTTTGTTTAAAATCTGATTTTATCATTCTTAAAAAATAATTTCAATCCAAGTATTGGATAGGCCTACATACTTAAAAATATGCATAATTGTGTATAAATTATGAAAAACACTTAAGGGTGTGTTTTGTTGGGGATAATGTTTTTTTGAAAAGTTTTTGGTGTAAAAGTTGTTAAATTGATAAAAAAAATGATATAATATGATAACGGTAATGATGAGGTGTAAAGAGAATAAAGTTAAAATAGATTATTAATTACATGAGTAGTCGTGTAGAAATGATTGAAAAGTAGGATAATTTGTATAAGAAAGTATGAAAAAATAATTTAAAAAACAAGGTAGTTATGAAGAGTAAAAAGTTTTTAATTGAAAAGTTTTGTGCTCAACCGACAACACCTTAGATTTATCTACATATGTATTAAAATGTTATAATAATTTATAAAAGAGCAAATTTCACACATACCTACGAATTTTATCTCTAATTCTACTTGTAAACTTTCAAAAAATCCAACTATACCCACGTATTTTTCTCAAAATTCTACTTATATTCATGCCGTTAGAGATCCATTAAAAGGTCTGTTAGGCTCTTATAAAATGACGAATATACTCAAGCTCTAATATAATTTAAAGTTGTTTTGCTCAAAGCTACAAATTCATATTTAAATAATATATTATTTTATAATTATGGAATTACTAAAAGTTTATTATAATATGAATTTTCAGCTATAAAATTATAACTAGGGGTGAACATGTTCGTCATTTCACAGAGGGTTAATGACCACTTTAACGGATCCCTAATGACATGATGATTAAAATTTCTGGGTATACAAGAAATTCGCCCTTTATAAAATTATTCATCCACAAGCAAAATTGCTTTAGATGGTTTTAGATGTCAAATTAACAACTCTAGAATTGATATGTAAAACAAATAATTTTATTAGGTCAAATTCTATATATACCCACAAATTTTACCCCTAATTCTACTTCTATCCATGAATTTTCAAAATTCCTTTCATATCCACGAATTTTCATCTTAATTCCACTTATACCTACGCAGTTAGGGGTCCGTGAAATGGGCCGTTAGCCCCATTATAAAATGACGAATATGCCCAATTACTAATGTAATTTAAGGTTGTTTTGCTTAAAGTTAAAGATTCATATTCAAATAATATATGATTTTATAGTTGTAGAATTACTAAAAATTCACTATAATATGAATTTTTAGCTGTAAAATAATAATTATAGATGGGCATATTTGTTATTTCCCAAAGAGTTAACGACTTTTTAACGGATCTGTGACGTCGTGGGTATTAGTGGTATTATGTTGAAAATTCGTGAGTATGAGAGGAATTTTTGAAAATTCGTTAGTACAAGTGAAATTATGGGTAAAATTCGAGGGTATATAAGGAATTTGCCCATTTTATTATGATGACTTTACACATTTATCAAACGTGGGTCATGCACATTTTTTATTTGGATGAAACTTTTCTACCTAGACAAATGATTTTATATGCAACGGGTGAAGTGGATTCACATCATTATCTATGTGAGCTATGTTTGAACTGGTTTGGTGGAACACCTATTTAAAAATACAAACATCTGACCTGTTAAAACCTTCAGAGTTATACAGTCTTCTTCTGCAATGGAATCACAATTATGTTATTTTCATGCGATGAAGTTATTATTATTTTTTATTTAATTTTTCGATCAGAATGTGATGAAGTTAAGTGTGTGAGAAATGAAACTCTTTTGCTTGAAGGGTAATTTTTCCGGTGTGCATCCTTGACAGAACAAGATCATCTGATGAAGAATCATTCTTTCTTACTATTGCACTTTGAGCATTGTTTGAACTTGCTTATGCAGCCAAAAATCATCCAGCGTCAGGAAGATTGCATACCTGATGAACATTACATGCAGACATTACTTGCTGTGAGGACTTCAATATCTGGAATTTTTTCTCTGGGTGGAGAATCTTCTGAAAGTATTGTGGTAGTAATTAATGTCTGTGTTATTTTCCTGTTTCAAATGCCGAAATTCCACTTTAGATGAGCGAGCTTGAAGATGAACTCGAACACAGATCCCTGACCTTCACATCATGGAACCAATCTGCATCAAAGTCAGAACGACAAAGTTGGCATCCCATCACATTCCAATATGATGATGCAAGCCCTGAAAATGTCAAAGAAATAAAGGTGAAAGATATTTCCTGTTTGTTGGTATGTCAAAGATACAGGAATCTTGTCAATAAAAAAAAAAAAAAAAAAGAGACAGGAATCTTCAGCATCATACTCTGTTTCCCACGTATGTTGGGTCAACTGCATGGATTCTATTGTGTCGTTTTTTACAATCATAAACTATGTTTTCGGTAATGTCTAATGTTGTCATGGCTTGTTCTACTTTAATCTTTTTTTTTTTTTGGGGATCTCTGTCTGATTTTCTTACTGCCTTCTTAGTTTAATAAACTCAACTCTTCTAATCAGTGCCATTTTAGGCCTCCAATTAACATGTCTAAATTACCTTGTTCTGCTTTCTGTTATTTATTATCTATTGGCTTAACCTTAGATTATTGCACAGTATTTCATTTCTAATCTTACCTTTTCTTATTTCACAATTCATCCACCTTAATATTCTCATATTTCTGTTACATTGATTCTGTGTATATGTACTGTTAGACATAGGGTGTGTTTGGGAATGGGTAAAACTTTTGATGAAAAGTTTTGAAGAGAAAAAGTTGTCAAATGATGTGATATAATAGGGGTAATGATAAGTAGTAAAAATGATAAAGTTAAAATAAATAGATTAGTTGTGTGGGTAGTTGTGTAGAAATGATTGAAAAGTAGGGTAGTTGTATAGGAAAATATGAAAAAATAATTAAAAAATATAATAGTTGTGGAGAGTGAAAAGTTTTATATTGAAAAGTTTTAACTTGACACTTTTTAACCATTGCCAAACATACCCATAGTCTAGTTCTTAATAATTTACTTGGTAGACTCTCTCTCTCTTTGTTGGTTTTAATGGAAGTGTTGAACACACAAACATGACATTTAATCTGTCAGTGCATCATCATTATCATCATTATCCCACACGAGGTCAGCTACATGAATCCATCTTAGGCATCTCTACAATTACTCAATTATTTTCATTTGGTGTTTGCTCTCTTATGACTCACGAATTCCTAATCTCACTTTTAAGTTTTAGCCATACTATCCATGTCTGTTCTCCCTTATTCTGTTATCCGTTTAGTCCACTGCCATGTTAAATAATTTCATTCTAATTTATTGCTAGCTATTCTTTCAATGCATGTGGTATGGACTATAGAATGTTATGAGAATCTGTTTGTTGGGCATTTTGTAGCATGCACTGAAATTAAATGATAGATGCACGGTGCACCTACCAGATAATATTGTTAGATTTTTTTTCCCCCTTTTGACATAGCATCACGTTGCAGTTTCTTCTGTACCATGCATATAGGACATCAATCACGTGTACTTCGCAACAGAGGATCGAACAGAAAGGTGCCAAAACAACGCTACTGTAGTACCCTGTTTCCTTTTTGCAAGGAAGTTTTCTCGAGGTGCTGCGATGCGTCTTTTGAGAGAGGGAGTCATGGGTCCATTTGATGCTTCTGTGTTATTAGCTTAAATTAGTATTACAACATTTTCTGGTCATTATGGCCTTCCCTTCATGCACGTATTGAGGGCAAACCTTGGTGAATCCATCAGCACCTATGGTGCTAGTCTTGTCGCCTTGTGGCTTAAAGGAAGGAGTTAACTCGTTGCTCTGGTTGTCACAAGGTGTACCATTTTTTGCGGATTGTAGCAAGAATTCTGTTTGTAAGCAGATGTATTAGTCTACAGGTCCACATGAATCAAGCTGGTAGAGAAAAAATGATCAAATATAAACCCGTTGTTGGCATGAACTGTAAAGATCTCCATAATGTTCATGGAAAAGGGAAGATGGTTATGTGGGTAACAGAAATGGCATTTGGAAGGAGCTGCATCTAAGAAAGTGTCTTGCACAAAATAGATTTGAGAAGGATACTTGAAACTGGTTCTGTCTGGTTTGATGTTATATTGACAAGAAAACAATACGCATAGAAGAGTAATACTTCTATGCAGCCCAGGTCAAAGTTTTCAGTGCTGCGGCCTCATTTTGGCTCGTTTTGATAATTAGATCAGAATCGAATCCCTGCCCTTTGCATTTAAAGTTGTTCGTTTTTACCAGTACAACTTTCATCCATGTCATTTTTATTTTTATTTTTTTAAAAAATAGATTGGTATTGACGCTACGTGCGCATGCGTTGCGACTCAATGAGTGCGCATGCTGTACCATTTTTATGCTATGTTTTACATTTTTTTTTTGGTATTTTTACATTGTGGCATCTCAATATTACAAGGGAGCGTATTCACGTCCCTTACACTATGAAGAGAAATTTATTATACACTAGGGGAAATCTTATAAAAACCAGTAGATCGGGGGAAATGGGGGGGGGGTGTTGGTGAGTGTGGTGGTGGAACCATTTTGTAGAATGCATGGGAGGAGACTTGAACGTATCCAGCCCTCCCCAATTACCACATGGGCAACAACCCGGTGGAGATATGTTTTACCTTAATTTCAATTATATTTTAAAATTTTTAAATATACCCATTGTATTTATGTTTAATTTTGAAAATGTGCATTTCATTATATACGTTAATAATCACCATTAACCTATATGTGAAATTACAAATATGCTCATTAAATTTAAGGTTAGATTGAAAAAATTTAATGTCATAATTCATTAGTGTCCTAATTGCACAACTCTAAATTTGTAGAGTTTTAATTTCATTCTTCTTCCATTTTATCTTATCTTTTATTATTTTATACTAGAAGTATTTTTTGCATTTATGAAAATGTAACTAGTATTTAAATGAATCTTCGTTAACTTATCTAACAAATTTTAACGAAATGAGCATTTTTTGAATAAATGCAAATATAATGAGTATATTCGAAAATTGTGGAATATGGTAGGTATTTTTTTGGATTAGGATCAACTGTAGTGAATGCATTTAGAAGTTATCTTTTCATGCATGTGTGAGCTTCGGTTAGATCGGTGAACAGCATAATTTTTCTTAATTTTTGCGTTTTTTCGAATTTCTAAGAATAAAAAACGGGCATGGTGCATGAATCCATGTCTTTTTTAAAAAAATTTTAGAAATACAAAACATGTAAAAAAAATTGTAAAATTAAAAAATCAGGTAGTGCACTAATGTCTAACCCATTAAAAAAAATCTCAATCCTAATTCGTTTATTAATCCAATTAAAAAATGTCAATCTTAACTCATTTACAATCTATTTAATAAACGGATTGACGGGTTATATATATGTTGTGAACAGGTTAAAATCAAATTAATTTAAATTTGAATGTGTTATTTTTAATTGTTGTGGTGATTTGATCTATAATGACAAGATACATGGCCTACTAGATTTTCATTAAAAGAGGTGTATATTTGACACACTAGCATAAATATGACAGTAACTTAGCAAGATAAAGAAACAAGACAGAGGGAGAACAATAATATAAATAAAGAAAAGAAAGATTGGAGGAAAGGAGAAAGAGGGGATATGGAAAGGGAGATAATTCAAGATGGAGAGGAAGAGAAAGAGATGAGAGAAGAAAAATCTTAACGGCAAAAGAGACGACGATGGTAATGTCACAACACGACAATAGGAAAGACGTTATAGAGTTGTTGATAGAGGAAGAAAAATAGATAATGGGAAATTGAAATGTTAGAATTTGTGAAATATATATATATATATATATATATGTGTGTGTGTGTGTCCCTTTTAACATATTGTACATGAGTTAAAGGTTAAAAGAGTTACTAAATAGGTTAACGCATAGTAAAATCTCGACCATAATCCGTTTATTTATTTAAAAGGTTAAATGGGTTGGCGGGTTATAAACTATTTATTCAAGAATTCCAACCTAAACTTATTTATAAACAGTTTTAACAGATGGTTGTCTATAATCATTAATAGCCCTAACGTCGGTGTGACCAACACTCATGGAAAAAATTTATGGCATATTTGGAAGGATAAAGGGACTTAAAATGAAAAATTCGTATTTAAAAAATTTAAAACAAGCTATATCAAAAATAGAAAATCTCATACCTTATACAACTAATTTAAGATTATGGAATTCTTTTGAGTCCGTACGTGTCAAAATTTGTGTCGGCCCAATTTGATAAAAGGGGTAAAATCAATGGAATACAATTGTTTTTATATATCTTTTTCAGACTAGTTAACAATATAGATACATGATCCCATAAATTATTATAATATTACAAAATAATTTGATAGACGGATCCAAGTGATTTTTATATTTAACATATAAATAAATATTCTCAAGCATTTGCAACCCCCTAAAACTTTGATCAAAGTGATTGATGGTACCATATTAAAATTAACGTATCAAAAATTGCAAAATCTGATAATACGCATGGAAAAACATTTTTATGAAAAGTTTTTAAAGAGCCATCTTTTTTAATCCGGACTATCGTGAGTTTACGATAGCCTTATGTTAACGGAATAGATTTTAATTTAATAATTAAAACAAGTATAAAAAAAAACTTCAATGGTATTAGTTGTATACAAGTATTTCGGTAAAAAAAAAAAAAAAAAAAAAAAGAAGAACGGCACTCGTTTGGTCATGGTCCTTGGAATGGATTTCCATCCGCGCGACTGTAGGGGTTTCGCATCCCATTTCGCAGGGATTTCAAACTAAGAGTATGTTAGGCAATAGTTAAACAATTTAAGTTAAAACTTTTCATTTTTCATAATTATTATATTTTTTAATTATTTTTTCACATTTTTCTATACAACTGCCTTATTTTTCAATCATTTTTACACAACCTATCTATTTTAACTTTATTATTTTTACTACTCTTCATTATCCCTATCTTATTATATCATTTGACAACTTTTACTCTTGCGAAATTTTTCATTAAAGATTTTATTTATTCTCAAATACACCACAAAAAAATCCTGCTGCAGTCTTGTATAATGGCGTGTCAGTTGGATGTTTGAGATATTTGTAAGATTGTTATTAGGAAAATTTATTAGAATGTCTCAAAATTTACTTGTAATATCCGTTGAAATGATTATAATATATATGAACTCATAACAAAAAAAAGTATTTCAGTAATAAAAAAAAAGTGATCTTCTCATTCATGTGATTATTCAGAAAGGCTGCCGAACGGAGAAGTGGCACGTCCTGCAAATAAGAATGCGGGTGGGTGAGCTAGCTTGTACGGTTTTCTTTTTCGGTTTTGCCTTTTCAAGTTTAAACCATGAATAAGAGTGCACGTTTTGTGGTGGGTAGCAGCGGCAGAAATAGCAGACATTATCTACATGACATGCACGGTTGTGGTCCTTGCGAAGCCTACTTCCACACGTTGGCGTTGCTGCATGTTCAGGTGGACCCACATTGCAATCACTTCGAGCAACGTGCATCAATCCTTTTTATGGATTTTGGCGTTTGCCTGCCCGTAACTCTTCATTTTGCAAATCATACCCACAAAAGTTAAATTTCCTAATAACTCCAAATGCATGTATTTTTTTTATTTTTTGCAAAAATCATCCTTTAAACGATGTTTTGGCCACCTTGTCCCTGTTTTATGGAAACTATCATTTTTAGTTATTTTTAAATGCAAAAATGGGGCAAAGTGGACTTAGTAATGTTACATGTTTTAAAGAAGTTCGTAGAAAATAAGTCTCGATTTAAAAATAGGTGCCTTTGCTGGGTTGGTTATGTGCAATTTTGGCATTTAAAATTTGCTAAAAATCAAAGTTTTCAATAAGAAGTTTGACGATGTGGCTGAACAATCATTTGCGGAAACGATTTTGCAAAAACAGCGTCGCAAAATGAATTTTTTGGGTATAAATTGAAAAATTAATAAGTCATAGATGGTAAAGACAAAAAGGGTACGATCTAAATGTCTCCAGGCACACTTTTGGTTTTTTTTTTTGGAAATATTTTTATAATATCTGCTGCGTCTATTTGTTTATGATGCAAAAAATCACATATACTCAAAAGAATTTTATATTAGGAGGGAGTTTTGGAAAATCATAAAACTTTTCCAACTAAAACTTTTTACTTTCTACAACTATCTTATTTTTAATTATTTTTCACGTCTTACTATACAAACTACTTTAATTTTCAATCATTTCTACATAAATATTTATATAACTAACCTGTTTATTTTAACTTTATTATTTTTACTTCTTATCATTACTTCTATCATATCACATCATTTTCTACCAATTTAAAAATTTTCACGCCAAAAATTTTATCACTTCCAAAATACACCATAGATATTACGTTTTTATTTTAATAGCTACATTGTGAAAATTGTATTTTAATAGCTAAAATACTTCAATTAGTAAGAATTGTTATGTGAATTAAATATACATAGAGTAATACTTTTATGAAAAGAAAAATTAAGAATTAAAAACAAACACATTTTTGGGCCGATGCTGTTTGTTCCAATGCATATCATAACAATTAACAAAAATAATCAATTTATCTAGATTTTCGAAAAATTAGAAATTAACAAAAGGGTGAATGGAAATGTCCTTGCTCTCTGGTTACATTAGATCAGCACTCATACAAAGTTCATTATTTTTATTTTGCAATTAAAGGTGTGCTTGGGAAATAATAAAATTTTTGATGAAAATTTTTTCGGGTAAAAGTTTTTACAATAGAAAAAAATAATATAATATGATAAAGGTAATGATTTGGAGTAAAGAAAATAAAATTAAAATAGATTGATTAAATGTACGGGTAATTATGTAAAAATACTTAAAAAATAGCGCACAATATAGGAAGAAGTAAAGAAATAATTAAAAAATACGACAATTATAAAAAATTAAAATTTTAGTTTGAAAAGTCTTTTTGGATAAACAAACACCCTCTAAAAGTGATAACCTAAGGAGGCGGCTTCATGGCTTCTCACCACTCATCAAAACAAACAAATGAAGACCTCTTTCAATTCGTTTATCAAAATAAGTAAATAAGCTTTTCTATTTAAGCATAATCAAATGATTTAATCTTATGGACCTGTTATTTTAAAGGCAGAGAGCCTTCAAAATAAGTTGATTAAAATAGATTCCAATTTGTCCATGACGTGGCATTTTATGATCTATCCTCCACATTAATTATAGCACATTTGAATTTTCAAAGGCGTATGGCTATTGCAAAGCAATGATAGGTTTTGCTGGGGGAATGTGATTAGTGCTTCTGGTCTCAATGCTCCTGGGTGCATATACTTATTTTTTTAATTTTTTGAAATTTTTTATACAAACGTTAATCTAAGTATACTTAACATATGTATCAATTTTTACCATTTTTTAGAGAGTTTTAGATTTTTTTCAAATTTTTAAAAATAATGACATTTTAGTAACCATTTTCCTTTAACTGCATACGCAGTAGGGTCAGTTTGCTAATTGGTGGGGGGGAAAATAGTAAAAAAAAAACTGTGAAATATTTTTTAAAAGTGGGTTAAATAGAATATAAATGTAATAATAAAAATAATACAGAAGAGTTTGATATTTAAGAAGTAAAATAATATTAAAAAGTAGTGTGGCAAAGGGCTTGGAATTGTTCTTTTTTACTTAGGGCGCGTTTGTCAACGAGTATAAAATGTCATCTTAAAACTTTTCAATTTAAAACTTTTAACTCTCCATAATTACTATATTTTTAAATTATTTTTTCACATCTTTCTATACAACTATCCTTACTTTTCGATCATTTCTACACAATTACCTACACAACTAACCTATCTATTTTAACTTTATTATTTTTATTTCTCATCATTACCCCTATCATATCACATTATTTGATAACTTTTATTCTCTAAAATTTTTTACCAAAAATTTTATCTGTTCGTGAGAAATGGTTAAGGCCGAGCGAAATCGCTTTATCGATTCAGATTTCAGACGCCGCCCATGTTTAGTGCGCGTTTTACACTTTTTATAAAGAGAGACAAGCATGCATTTTCTGGTTGACGCAGCCCATGCTGCAAATTATTTATAGTTATAGCCAGCAGTTCCAAAGGATTCAATTATTTATAGTTATAGCCAGCAGTTCCAAAGGATTCAATGTATGTTTGGAAAATGATAAAACTTTTTGGAGGAAGAAATTTTCAAATAAAAAAAATAATATAATATAATAAGAGTAATGATGAAAAATAAAGAAAATAAAGTTAAAATAGATAGGTTAAATATATGAAATAATTGTACAAAAATGATTAAAAAATAAAGTAGTTATATAGAAATATATAAAAAATAATTAAAAAATATGATAGTTGTAAAGAATAAAAAATTTTAGATTGAAAAGTTTGTGCTGTAAACAAAAGCACCCTGTAAATATGTGAGCATTATCTAAGTCTTTCTTTTATAAAATTTGAGAATTTTTTTATTTAATATTTTAAAAATCCTTTTATTGATTTTAAAAATCAAGATAAATTTATACATAATTGATAAGGCTTATGCATTTTTAAAAAACAAAAAAAATATAATTTTATTAATGCAATACGGGTGACCATGTAAGATCAATGCTCACTATTTTTTGGGTCCCACTTGGGTGTTGTTCCGCAGTTTTAATTCATAAAAAATAATTATCATATTGTTCTACAAATTGGACAAATTTTCAACTTTGTATACTATGTTATTTTGATTTTTAAATTAAAAACTTGGTAGTTTTTTAATTTTGTTGATTTTTGAAAATCAAAATAGAATAATAAATAAATTCAGAAAATTATCAAATCATAAGAAAAATTTAGATAAAGTATACAAATTTTTAAAAATGAAAAATATTTTTTTATTAAGGGAATATGAGCGACCATATAAGACGGACGCCCATTGTTTATATTGGGTTCCACTTTGATGTCGTTACAAAGCTTTTGATTCATAAACAGTATTGGTTTGTGCGTTAGTCTCTATTTACATAAAAGAATTCATAAACAATATTTTTCTTACTGTTATGCTACTTTTAATTCATAACCAATATTTCCTAACAGAGTAATAGAGTTGCGTCGAACCTTTTCTTTTCTTCCTTGAACGATGACATTTTCGTTAAATTTAAGTCACCTTTACATCAAATAAAAGTCATCGTTATATTTATAACTTTGATTTGACCACGAAATCCAAATTGATTTCAGTTACTAACTTATGGCTGCCACAACACTTAGAAAAAAATGTTTTCAAACAATCTTCTGAATTTGCAATTGCTTTAGCTTACGTAGTTCTCCTGGAGGAATTTTGGAATGATTAAGATCCAAAAGAATGTCTTAGAACTTTATTGTAATAAACATTAACATGAATATAAATGCACGCTAATAAAAAAAAGAGCAAAGAAAGAGGAAAAAAAAAAAAATTAGAGCAGTTGTGTGTAAAAAGGGTGGAAAAATTAAAAAGTAAGAGTAATGATAAAAATGTATGATAATTAAGTAGTTAACATATCAAATAGCATAAAAATGCATAGCAATGAGGGTAATTTTTTTTAAAAAAATTTCATGCCAAATAGACCCGCCTTTAATGGCTTAGCGTTAATGTTGGATTGTTGGCCTCAATCCATTGTAACCCCGTCTCCACTGTACTCGCGTGGGATGCAACGGACTCACATCACGAAATCATCACATGTAACATGGAATTCTCAATTTGCCAACCTTTTCACTTTTTTTTTTTCTTTTTTTTGGAATACTCGATTTTTCGGAAATTTTAACCTTCTCAAATTTTCAGTACTTTAAACAGTCTAAATTTTTTTATTTATAATTCTCAAACAGTAATTTTTATTTTTATTTATAACTCTTATTTATGATTCTTTATGATATCATATTAATTTTTAAAAGGTTTCGAATAATTTTTTTTTATATAAAGCGTATGTCGATCAATATCGGTTTATGACCATGATAGTGCAGTGTAAAATAGAAGGTATAGAAGTATTTTTTTTTCCATAAAAGTAGTTTTTGATAGGTCCGAATCTTATTAGGAAAACAAAAAAAGTTTCTACTTTGTTGGATAAGGTAAAAATGGGAATGGAAATAATTTTTTTTTAATATATTAATTTGCACAATTATCCTACTGTGTTTTCATTTTTTTATCTCACTATTTTAATTATTTTTCATATTTTTCTTATAATTATTTGATCTATTTTTTACTTTATTTCCAATCTATCCCTATCATGTAAAACATACGCTAAAGGGTAGCAATATCTCTAATTGAGATTCAGAGATAAATGACCGTGGCCTTATAGATGTAAGAAAGATGATATGCTGGAGTAAAATAATCTAATACCCTTTTTAAAAATCCACTGTATTTTTAATCTTCCAGTAGTCTAATACCCTATGTAAAATTTTTTATATCTACTCAGATTAAAACCCTTTCCAATCGCGAATTCCATCAACCGAACGGCAGTAAAATCTCTGCATAAATCTATGTTAAAGGCAGAATTTAGCATGCAGAGATGACAATATGTTCCACTAGTATCTCCCGAGTATGAGACACATCACATATATGAGCAGATTACTGTGGGCGATCGAAACGTGCAAGACATTTTCCCCGCCTGGAAGTGACACTTTTACTGTCTGAGAACTGTGATAAAGATTCCGACCTTTCATTCGTCCACGTTGGGATCACTTATTCACGCGTGTAGAATGAGACAATAGAAAGACGTAGGCAACCAATAAACCGGGGATTTGCCTCTTTACAAAATGATTGATGATCATGATACTTTGTGCTAAGTAAATAACACTTAAAAAAACTTATTTAAATTTTTTTTTTTTAACTTTTTTCTTCATACACTTGTTTATATAAGTGTATTTAACAAATAAATAAATTTTTACCATTTTGGATATTTATATCTATTTTTTAAGATTTTTAAACATAAAAAATATATGCATATATCCAAAAATGGTAAAACTTAGCTTACATATTCAATATACTTATATAAATAAGTGTATAATGAAATTTTTTAAAAAGTATTGTAAATAGGTGAGCTTAGAGGATTATTTGCGTAGTCCGGACTAGCAAGATTATTCCTCGGACGTATAAATAATATTTATATATATATATATCCAAAAATGATCAAATTTAGTTTTATATATTAAATACACTTAAATAAACAAGTGTATGAAAAAGCGAAAAAATGACTATAAACGAATTATTTGAGATAAATTAATTAAGACATTTGCTTAATTCAATCTAACAAGATCACTTCTCTGGCAAAATTTACAAACTTTTATACTAAAGTTTCATATTTACCACCGATGACTTTAATTTTTTAAAAAATAAAGTTTTGATCCTCTAGTTGCTTGAAGTCAAACAATTAACTTAGTGACATAAAGATTAAAATATCTTTTTTTCATGATGCCAAATATCCTTTTAATAATTCCATCTAGGGAGCTCTTTGTTAACTTGCAAATGTAATAGAATGGAGGAAAATGAAAATCAAAGCTATTGGTTACCTTTTACTTTTTCCATTTTTATTCTAATCTTAATTTCTCACGTCTTTTTAGAAAATTATTTTATATAGTTGGCTAATCATCTACAACTGCTATCTACGAGGGGTCATAAAACTTTTTTTATTTTTAATAATTTTTAAATAAAACTATTAATCTAAACGCATATTATCCTTAAATTACGTTTCTATGTTTAAAAATATAAAATAAATAAATATATATTTAAAAAATAAAATTTTGGTTTAAATAATATACACTTGGATTAATAATTTTATTAAAAAAATTTAAATTTTTTTAAAAAATAGTATTTCAAACTAATCTAAGAATGGGCAATCTCAGACTGGTATGAGAAGATTACATCTTTTTATATATTCTTACTTTATTATCATTTTAGCCATATTATATACATTCCATTCAATTGTATATCCGCATTTACATCTTATATACCAAACCGATCCTAGTCCTTAAACAGTTTACATTAGTTGATTAAATTTTTTATGGGCCACGTTTTTTATAAAATTTCTTTATAGACAAATATTTTGAATTTTAATAAGATTATTCAAAGTATTTATGAAAATGTCAAAAGATCATTTTACTAATTTACTGTAAAAAAAGTTAATAGTATTAGGGTTTTATGTAACTTTAAAACTAAAAACTAAAACTTCATATTTTGAAAACTTTTAAATAATCTACACAAGTATAAATTTTGAAAGTAAAAAAGTATAGATTTTACAAACTTTAGGGCACAATTTGCAAATACCCAATTCCCCATCCGCGGTTTGACTTTGATCGACTATAAAATATAAATATCCAGAGTGTTGTTTTTTTGTGATGATAATATCTAGAGAGTTGAGGCAGAGGAAACACGCACGTGAAACATAACCAGGTACAACCGCCGATTATTCCAGGTCACATTTTCAGGATATCGGTTAATCAACGAATCATAATTTCAACAAAAATACAAATTAAGCAACGTCTTTACTGTGTGATGGATATAGAAAACATTCTCATCAATTGATCACACATTTTTTAACTCCTCTGGCAGCAAATAAACCATCAAGCCAAAACAGCCAGATAGACAATGGCTTACTGGGCCCTTTTGAATTAGTCATATTACTCTGAAGACAACTTAAGTTATTTTACCTTCTTACATATAGGAATGAGCTTAATAAAAAGAGTGTAATATTTTTTAAAAAATAGTAAACGACAATATTAGTGAAATTGGCTTTTTGTTGCAAATGTAAACTTAAATAATTGGACATAAAAATAAGGGTTAATTCTACGTATACTTATAAATTTTACCCATAATTTAGCTTATACCTGTGAATTTTCAAAAATGACTTTTATACCTACAAATTTTCATCCTAATTCCACACACACACACACATATATATATCTATGTTATTAAGAATTCTTTAAATAGGTCATTAACCATTTTTAAAATGATAACTTTTATATAATTTAGAGTTATTTTGCTCATAATTAAAGCTTTATTTTTGAATAATATATTATTTTATAGTTATAATACTACTAAAGATTCCTTGTAATATAAATTTTTAGTTATAAAATCATAATTAATGATGAACATATTTGACACTTCACAAGGGATTAACAGCCCCTTTGACGGATTCCTAATAGCATAAATATACATGGGATTAGGATGAAATTTTCTAAATATAAGAGATATTTTTTAAAGTTCGTAAGTGTAAGTATAATTAATAATAAAATTTATGAATATACAAGTAATTTTCCCTAACAATAATAACATAAAAACCCAAGGTCATAATTACAAGTAGTTACAACATAATTAATACAATATCTTCCCATATATTCTATAGCCAAAGGCACCAACTGTTCTAATCAATCCACTTTCTGTGTAATATTTACTTCAATTTACTTTCTTGTAAAAATACATTTTATTTAGGGCAAATTTCATATATACTCCTGAATTTTATTCATAATTCTATTTCTACTCACAAACTTTTAAAAAAGCCTCTCATAGTTACAAATTTTTATCTTAATTTTACGTATACCTATGCTATGAGGAATTCGTTAAATAAGTCGTTAACTCCTATAAAATAATAAATATGCTCAAATCTTAATATAATTTAATGTTGTTTTATTCAAAATTAAAAATTTATATTCAAATAATATTTTATTTTATATTTTTATAAAATTATAATTACAACGTGTTTGTACTGTATATTGCATGACAAAATAATGACTATCCTATTTCGCTTCGTCGCAGGACCAAATTTAGAGCCCCACGACAAAATCAGCATTGAACACTTGCAGAAAATATAAGGACAGGCCAGTGTATTCCAATTAAAGAAAAAATAAAAAAGGACAGGCCAGTGTATTATTGCGAGTTAGGGTCAGTGTCGAAGCTACAGTTACAGAAAACAGAGAAAGGAAAAAGGATCGAAGAGGAAGAGGAAGAAGTATCTATCAAGGAACA
This sequence comes from Annona cherimola, assembly GCA_030490835.1. NCBI lineage: Eukaryota > Viridiplantae > Streptophyta > Magnoliopsida > Magnoliales > Annonaceae > Annona > Annona cherimola. The sequence continues at coordinate 120,963,657 of CM059971.1, read as the reverse complement.
AGCCAGATCTCCAATGGCGTCGACTATCACACCCTTGCCCGTGCGGCCCATCCCCGGCAGCTATGGCCTTCCTCTCTTCGGCTCTCTGAAAGACCGCCTCGACTATTTCTGGTTCCAGGGCCCCGAGAACTTCTTCAAAAGCCGCGCCGAGAAGCACAAAAGCACCGTATTCCGCACCAACATCCCCCCCTCCTTCCCCTTCTTCCCCAACGTCAACCCCCAAGTTATCGCCCTCACCGACAGCAAGTCCTTCGCAACCCTCTTCGACATGTCCATCGTCGAAAAGAAAAACATCCTTGTCGGCGACTTCATGCCCAGCGTCAGCTACACGGGCAACATGCGCGTCCTCGCTTACCTCGACCCCTCCGAGCCCAAGCACGCCGCCATCAAGAGCTTCGCCGCCGACATCCTCAAATCCAGTTCTCGGGTTTGGGCCTCCGAGCTGAGCGTGAACTTGGAGAGGATGTGGTCCGCCATTGAAGCGGACGTGGTCCAGAGCGGTAGTGCCAGCTTCCCTCTCCCCATGCAGAAGTTCCTCTTCAGGTTTCTCACCAAGGTCATCGTGGGAGCCGATCCCACGGAATACCCCGACGTGGGGGACACCGGCTTCGCCATTCTAGACTCATGGCTGGCTCTTCAGCTTCTCCCTACCGTCAGTATCCGCGTCCTCCAACCGCTGGAGGAGATCTTCTTGCATTCCTTTCCGTACCCATTTTTCCTCGTCAGCGGAGGCTACAAGAAGCTGTACAAATTCATCGAGTCCGGAGGGAAAGATTTGTTGGCAAAAGGGGGAAGCGAGTACGGCCTCACCACCGAGGAGGCGATTCACAACCTCCTCTTCATATTGGGCTTCAACGCCTTCGGTGGACTGTCGATCTACCTCCCGTTCCTCCTCTCGACCATCGGGCGCGATAAGACGGGCCTGCAGGAGAGGCTGCGGGGGGAGGTGAGACAGAGCAATGGGGAAATCAGCTTCGAGTCGGTGCAGAGGATGGAGCTGGTGCAGTCGACGGTGCTGGAGGTTCTGCGGCTGCACCCGCCGGTGCCGCTCCAGTATGCGCGGGCGCGGAAGGATTTCGTGATGAGCTCGCACGACGCGGCGTTTGAGGTAAGGAAAGGGGAGGTGCTGTGCGGGTATCAGCCGCTGGCGATGCTGGATGCGAAGGTGTTCGACAGACCGGAGGAGTTCGTGGCGGATAGGTTTACGGGGGCGAAGGGGAAAGAGCTGCTCAACTACGTGTTCTGGTCGAACGGGCCGCAGACGGGGACGCCCAGCACCAGCAACAAGCAGTGCCCAGCTAAGGATTATGTGGTGTTCACGGCTTCTATGATTGTGGCCTGGATTTTCACTCACTACGATGAGTTCCGGTGCGACGACTCGGCTCTGACCATTACCAAAGTTACTAAGGCTAGTAATTGAGCTCGGGGTTCTGTTTCTTGGATCAGGTGTCATCCTTAGCTGGCCGCCAGATGTGTGTAGGTGGCCTTACGTTTTTATGTGTGTGTGGTTTCATTCTATTCTAAGAACCCAGTGATACATCTTGTGGTTATAAATTTTAATTAATTACGAATTGAATGAGTGATACGATACAAGAGACTATTTTCAATTCTCACAAAATCTAACTTTTTTGTTTCCAAGGAAAAGATGATAAGAAGAAGGCTCGCGCACAGAAATGGAGCCTCCTTTTTTTTTTCCTGAGTAGAGCTACAGTATCTTAACTCATTGTATAATAAGGTTAAAGTCTAAAATAATAATAATAATAATAATAATAATAATAATTATTATTATTATTACAAACAGCTTATATCAAGCAATCCTTCCACAACAATAAGGGAGGAGATCAGCTCCTCACGCAAGAGACAGGCTTTTACAACGAGATACAAATCTAACGGTTTTTCTGATCTCACAACCTGTCTAGCACTAAGCCAGGGGAAGTGGTGAAATAGCACGGGCTTTCATGTCTTTAAAATTTTCTGCATTTTGCACATTTCATCCCTAAAGTTTATCTGAGAAACTTGTTCCTTTGTCCTGCATCATCATCGTGCATGGACACTATTTACAAATGTATAAAATTAATACAATAATAAAGCATGATACTAATCTAAACTATTAATATTATGTGCATAAATAATTTCATAAAGTATTATTGTATTTTAATGCATATATAAATGAATTTAAGCTTCATAATTTACACGTGAATTTTTTTTTTATAAATCTATATTAGTCGCATATATACCTACATATAAAATTAATATTTTTAATTATGATTTTAAAGGTGAGGAGGAAATTTTTTTTTTATGCATTTATATTTTCTCATTACCTGCACGGAGGAATCGTCCTCTCGTGCCAGGCTTCCTGGACTTGCAGGTGATAGAGAAACAGCAGGACGCGGAAGGAGACGACCATTCGAGGCCTCCAGGCTCACAACAGTTCAGCTTGCTCGTTTGGGTAAGCTTTTTAACGGCAATGATCCGCTTATGGAAAATTAAACACTATTAAATTGAATTGCTTTTTTGGCACGAGCCGTTTTTCTATGATTAATTTTAGTTCTAAAACGCTCAAGCCCTCAAATTTGGCTTCTCACATGATTCGGATATAAATACGGCGGATATTATATCCACTTCATGAAAATAACTAACCATCCCAACACAATATATTAAAGAACCGGTTAGATTTCCACGGAATCCCTAATTCTATTATACTCACTGCCCCCTATTACATATAAAATCATTTAACTAGATTCCCCTGACTAAAGGACAATATTTTAAGTAAATCCGTACATTCATAATGTTGGGTACCATCTAGGAAGGATGATTAAAAACAAACATTCGTACAAATGAGTTTATACAATTGATTTTTTTCTAATTTTAATTTTTTCAATTCTAAAATATTTTAAACATAAATTAATAGTATAAGTTTATAACTTCAAAATCACTTTGATTGAAAGCTTATATGTTAAAAAATACTTACTATCATTCGAAGGTGAATACAAAATAGGTAAATTTTGAAGAAAAATATAAATATAGTGAAATTTTCAAAATATCTAATTTTTTTAAATCATAACTATAAATGTATATGATAAATGCGGGATTTGTTTTAATGCAACCGAATACATTGAAATTTTGATGCATCTGGCTGAAAATGACTTAAATATCGAAAGTTTTTATGTATAAAAAAAAGAGTAACACTTCTCTAGAAAAGATATGTATGCGTATATTATAAATTTCTTAGATGAGACCCACCTTGATGATGGCATTAAGATTCAAAATTCACCTTGTTTGCAATTATTTGTTTTATCGAAAAATTAAGTACAAATATCCATTTAAGAATATATAATTATATCCAAATTATGAAAAGCAATTAGATCTATTTACTTATGCGATCCCTCTTCTATAAAACTGATTTTCTATATAACTCTTTCTATTTTTAAAATTTTGATGGTTGATTGAAAATTCATCCCATCCATTATATTTAGAAGCATTATAGTATCTTAAAATCGTTTTATTTTTTTAATTTCACTGTATATAGGTTTTGTCTATAAATATATAAAATCAATATAATAAAATAGTTTAATATTAAAATATTAAATTTAAAGTAGTTTTTTCAACATCTAAACCATAAAAAATATTACTAATATATAAATAAATGATTCTATAAAATATTATTAAATTCTAATGCATGTGTAAATGGATCGAAGTGTTTTTTATAATTTACACATGAATATATATATATAGAGCAAATGTAGCTCATGCGCATGCTTGGTTGAGATAAAACTTGGTCTCTTAAATAAACTAATAATGTTAAACACGATGAATTGATTGAATTTTAAATTAATCATCAATATCTTAAAAATTAAGAATGTTACATGGGCCCACCCTTACTTATGAATTAAATGTTATAATAATTTACAAAATCAGTTATCTATAAATTAAGAATATTTTAGACTGTTTAGCTGTTTACTTAACAACTCTAATGCTAATATAAATCAAATAATTTTATCGAATTAATTTTACCCATTTATTAAATGTGAGTCATGCACGCCTTCTATTTTGATGAAATATATTTATATAGACAAACAAATGATTCTAGATGAATTGAATTGAGTGAATTTAACATAATCATCACGATAAGCCATTTTCGACTAATGGACACAAATACCCTAGAAGTGAAATCCAATAAAAAAAAATGAGAATTTGCATATATGCCTCTAAATTTACATCAATATTACATCTGTATCCTAAAGTTCACGAAAATTGCAAATGCGCCTATAAAATTATACCGGTTTTGCAGGTGTATCCTTCCCATCACATGTCGTTTGTTCACATGTTGATAGATGTCTCTATTCCTAAAATACCCTCAGCAGTTGATATAGACAAGCATGGTGATAAAAGTCAAACTCAGTCTTTCCATTTTTATAGCAACAGAAATAAGGAAGGTACAGATCTTCCTAATATTTTCCTTAATTTGCGGCTTTCCAACTTTTTTTAGAAAGCTCCTATTATTCTGTCATTTTCATGTTATATTTTCAGACTGATTTCTTGTTAGGTTGATTTGCTTTTTCAAAAAGGCAGTTACATTATGGGCATTGATACTTTTCTGGTGTTTGTGGGTTTATTTCGTTAGTTGCCATGTCAACTGTTTGCAGCTCGATATGGAAATGAGCGAGCATAGGGTAGGCAAATTTTGTAACATTTCTTGTTCATTATTTTTCCATCTCTTTTTATCCAATAGGGAGCTATTTGCCCAAAATTTATTCAGTTATTTTATATGTCTCTTAAGTAGATGTCACCATGGAGGATCTTCTGGATAGATTACCATAAATGAGTATGGAAACCATAAAAGAATATGCCAACTTCAAATAGCCTAAATTTTTTATTCAAAAAGAACTACAAAAGCTACAACATGTAACAAAAAGCATTTTTTAAGCCCGTCGACATGGCAACCTCGATGAAAGTTGAGCATGTTTCCAATGTAAAAATTCACCATTTGCGCATTAATCCGGGCCATTGAAGTTTTATGCAATCTTATTTATTATTTATAATAAAATGATCATTTTATTATTTTTGGTAAAATATACAAAATAGGGCTTTTCATAATTTTATTTATCCATTGATTATTGACATATGGTTTGCTTGTTTTCTTCTATAAAGTAACAGTTACTCTAGTTATTGGAAAGACATCTTGAACAATATTTTTGGATATTCTCCTTAAATTTTGCGTTTGAGTTTCAATGGTGAAACTTATTTATCAATGTTGAAGGCATAATCTTGTGGGACTCTGATTCTATGCTCCTGGGCGCATATACCTATTTTTTTAATTTTTTTTCAAAATTTTTTCATTAACTTGTTAACCTATGTGTATTTAACGTATGTATCAATTTTTACCATTTTTTGAGATTTTTAGATATTTATTTCGGATTTTTAAAAATCAGTAAATTCCACTGATTTTCAAAAATAAAAAATAAATATCTAAAATACTCCAAAAATGGTAAAAATTAATACATAGTTTAAATCAATGTTGTCAGAACCGAACCGGTGATTGAACCGGTAAAGGAACTGGTCTGGTTCGAACCGGTTCGACCGGTTAATCAAACCGGTTCGAACCGGTGATGTCAGCATGACATATTTATGACATCATAAATATTAAAATTTTTTAAATTTTAAATAAATATATTGATAAACTTATGTTTTTATAAATCCTAAATATATAGGTTGGATTTTAAGGACCACAATATAAGAACAAAACATGCAGAAAAAAATTAATAGCTAGTTTTAAAAAAATTTAGTACATTAACTGACCTGAAAGACTTAAACTTATAATAAGCTACGACCGTTGTTGCTTGGTTGTTGGTTCTTAAATTCTTCCTCTTTATCTCGGTACCTTGATGAATTGCTATAAACATATCTGAAAAAATAAGAAATAAAACGGATCAGTAAGTGTTCAAAATTTGTATAATTAAATAACCTATAATAATATGAAAATTAAGAATATCTCTTATGTTTAGCAAAAAATGAAAATTTAGAAGTTTATAAACCATTAAATGCATCATTCTCATCAAACATAAATTTTAAAAGTATATAAATACTTCATTTCAACCAAATATAACATTTTAAAAGTCTAACAATACATCATTCCCACCAAACATAAAATTTTAAAAGTCTAACATTAATTATTTGAAGAGATTTGTATCATACAATTAATTATGAGAGTGATATTAATTACATGAGTTGCATATTATGATATGTATGATTAATTAGAATGGATTGATTCTATGAAATATTTTTGAAGGTCCAAAATTTCTTAAAATTTTGAAGATATGGGAGTTAATAATCATCATTCCTATAGAGATTTTTTTAATAATTACGTAAGATTTTAGATTTATTTAATGATAGGATTGTTTAATAGCATAATTGAATAATTGATAATTACTAATTCATAAGAGACGCAAGCTAAAAAAATTAGGCTAAATTAAAAAGGGCTAAATAATGAGTACTGTTTTTTTTTTTTTTTGCTGTTTTGAAGACTGATGCTGTCGGCGAGTCGGCCACGAGAGGAGAGGAGTCCGCAGTCGTCGGCGCGGTGAGAGGAGAGTGAGAAGTCGTCGTCGGCGCCGGGAGAGGAGACAGCAGGGGCTGCGGGCAAGGTCGTCAGGCGAGGGCGGCGGGCGAGGGCAAGCCGGCGAGGGAGACGACGGCGGGCTGGGGCTAGGGCTGGGGCTGGGGCTGGGGAACGACTGATGCTGCCGGCGAGTCGGCCACGGGAGGAGAGGAGTCCGCAGTCGTCGGCGCGGTGAGAGGAGAGTGAGAAGTCGTCGTCGGCGCCGGGAGAGGAGACAGCAGGGGCTGCGGGCAAGGTCGTCAAGCGAGGGCGGAGGGCGAGGGCAAGCCGGCGAGGGAGACGACGGCCGGCTGGGGCTGGGGCTGGGGAACGACTGATGCTGCCGGCGAGTCGGCCACGGGAGGAGAGGAGTCCGCAGTCGTCGGCGCGGTGAGAGGAGAGTGAGAAGTCGTCGTCGGCGCCGGGAGAGGAGACAGCAGGAGCTGCGGGCTCTGCGGGCAATGTCGTCAGGCGAGGGCGGCGGGCGAGGGCAAGCCGGCGAGGGAGACCACGGCGGGCTGGGGCTGGGGAACGACGGCGGGGTGGGGCACCGAGCTCTGCTGCCGCTGCGCCCGTTTTTTTTTTCCTTTGTTTTATGAGTTCATGCGTTTTAGGTTAGCAAACTGTCCGACCGGTCGAATCCGGTCCAACCGGAATTCCGGTTCGACCGCCGGTTCACCGGTTCGGACGGTTTTATATGATCAGACCGAACCAGTGCAAACCGAACCGGAAACTGGACCGGTTCACGGTCGGACCGGTCCGACCGGCCGGTCCGGTCCGGTCCTGATAACACTGGTTTAAATACACATAGATCAACAATCTTATAAAAAAAATTTTGAAAAAAAAATAAAAAAATAGTTATATACGCCCGGGAGCATTAAGGCCCAATGCTCCCAGGAGCATAGGATCAGAGTCCAATCTAGTGATAGCTTTGTTATGGTCCCTGATCCTATGCTCCGAGAGCATTGAGCCCCAATGCTCCTGGGCGCATATACTTATTTTTTTAAATTTTTTTTTCAAAATTTTTTCATGAATTTTTAACCTAAGTGTATTTAACGTATGTATCAATTTTTACCATTTTTGGAGATTTTTAGATATTTATTTCGAATTTTTAAAAATCAGTAGCATTTTAGGTGATTTTCAAAAATAAAAAATAAATATCTAAAATACCCCAAAAATGGTAAAAATTTATATACATATTAAATACATATAGATTAATACTATTGTAAAAAAATTTCAAAAAAAATTTTCAAAAAATAGGTGTATGCGCCCGGGAGCATGCAGTGCATAGGATCTGGTTCCCTTTGTTATCAAGCTTTCCTCGCTGCATGAATCTCTCACCAAATTTACTCTGCAGAATCCTCATGGGCGAGGGCTGAGGAGCAAGGTACTGCCGATCCTTCACCATATGATGTGGGGCGGGCTTTGTCACCTCTGCTGGATTGGCCCACTTCCATAAATTCCAGCGCCAAAAGGTTCTCAGCCGGTCCTTTACTGGGCGGATGATGTCGAATATTCAAGGAATGGGCGATAAATTTTCTCCAGTGGGATTGGAATCGGATGGGGCAATAAAATGTAGTTGCAACTATAATTTTACTGTGCGTCAGTGAAGTCCCAATTTTGAGTCCAAGCTAAAGATAGTCTTCATTCACATTTAAAAAAATAAAAAAAAATCTGCAGGTAAAAAAATAAAAAATTATGCTAAAATGTCATTTGATACGACTGGTTGAAGTTGTCCCTGTAATTTTAAAAAACCTTTAATAATCTTATCTTTTATTTTAATAACATTAATCAGTGCTTCTAAACTTCGTTTTCAATCCATCGGATATCTTGATTAAATTACTAATTAGTTGTTGCAAAATCCGAGTAACAAGAGCCAAGAGGCTTGTTAGTCATAAACCCCTCACATGAGAACTGGTCAGAAATATCTTTATGTTCCAATGGTTGAAGTTAGAAATGTTATATGGTCTCAGAAATGAAGCGAAAAGATGGTTTCTCAAAGGGGAGTTGATAATGGGTTTGAATTTGAGCCTACCGTTCCAAAATGCGCAAAGGAATGAGCCGAATAACTGTGCCAAGCCCACAAATATTTATTATTTAAAAAAAAAAAAAAAAAAAAACCGCAAGTCCAGATAATCCGCATTCGGACATTTGGAGAATCCGCGTCTGCGGCGCGTCTTTAGGAGCAATCAAAATCTTCAGTTGTTTTTTAGTGAGAAATATTGCGGAATGCAGCTGTGGATATATGATAGAGCTAATTCAAAGCCGTCCAACAAAAAGGACATATGATACCTAGTCCTTGCAGGCCAACGCGGGTCAAACACGGCCATCTTCGCCGACAAGCCTGATACGTTTCCAATATCTTTGCGACGGTCGAAATGAAATTATCAAGTGCAGATGCATGCCAAAATCATGTTATTCATTCACGTGGTTTGATCATTAAAAGGGAAGAAGAAAATGCTAGTGGTGTTGGCCCACTTTTTGAACCGGTCGTTCTAATTTTCCGTGCCTCGGCTAATCATTCAGGGGGAGAAAATGTTTTTAATACATATTTTAATCTAGAAAGTCATACGAATATCTAGTTAGCAAAAATGGGAACAATTAGGGAATTATTTACTTGAAATGCCATGAAGTACTTCACTTTTGTATGCATAGAAACTTTCTCATACATTTATTTTATGCGCGGATTGTATATTTAATTACTGCCTTGGACAATATGCGTGATATCTTGTTAGTCACTTCCGATACTAAAATAATTTTAACCATTGAAGTACCTATTCTTAATTTTCTTTAGGTGGCCCAACTAAACGTTTGATTTGAATAATTTCACGAATTAAATAAATAATTATATTTGCAATATTTACATGCAAAAGTGAATCAAAATTTTGAAAAATGAATCCTAATGTTTATTTTTCTATCTTTCTTTTTTTTAAAAAAAAAAAAAAAAAACTTCAATATACATGTTTAAACACCTCCTTTGTCATATTTATGGAGCAAGGCTTAATATTCTGGTTGTCTGGAGTTGCAAAATTCTGGACTTTCTCAGCGACTTTAGATTGTTGACCGCAATTCTTTTGGGGGAGCCTTTTTTATTATTTCATTTTTGTCTTTTATCTGCGGCGCTAGGTGGATACCAGCAGAAAACGGTCCATTCTGGGTGATTTTTTGTCTCCCATTTGGCGCAAGCCGCGCAACGAGATGCCTGGTGAATCCGTCCGCGAAGCCCGTAGCCCGAGCGCAGCGCAAAGCTTGCGTGCCAAATTCCAATATGCTGCATCATTTGAGGCCCCTTTGTTTGGATAATGATCAAGGAAACGACGACCAAGATTTTATTATTATTATTTTTTTGGGGGGGCTTGCTTTTCATCTCTTTCTTGAAAAAATCACTTAGACCCCACCAGGCCTTATATGTTTGGTGATATATCGTTTCTGGTCACTTTCGGAGGAAAAGGAGGCTTAAGAAAGAAAAGCACAGAAAATTTTAGTTTGACGGTAAAGGATTTGTTAGGATTTTCAAGTGGCTTTAGTGGTCATATCCTAACGCTATAATTGCTCCCTGGCCTACTTTTGGCTGAATGGAAAATGACAATCAGGTGTTTCACGTCATGGGAGGTGTCGTGTCGGCCTGATGATTAACTTCCTCAGGATAAGTGTGCACCTCGTTCACCAAAATATATATATATTAGAAATATTTAGGTGCAACAGCATCGCTGAAATGTATTTCGAATAATGTATTTAGGTGCAATAACATTTACTCCGCCCATTGGATTTAGAATAATGTATTCTATTATTATACCAATTTTCATTCCAATCAGATATGTATATGGGTCCCATCTGAAAATGGTACAAATTCAACGTAATAAAATAGTTTGATATAAATAAAAACTTTAAAGTGATTTTTTAACATGTAAACTATTTTCCATAAAATTTATATATAGATAAATGATTATATAAAGTTTCATTACATAAAAAAAAAAGTTTCAATTGAAGAATGCTTCCCTCAACTGCAATGCGGCGTAAATTCTTGCACTTTACGTAATCGTCGTGGGAACAAATTGACGCTAAAGGATTCATAAGGATTTTCAAGTGGCCTTATCTTCCCTCCACCACCATTGCCCCTTGGCCTATTTTTATCTGAATAGAAAAGTGTTTCGCATCACAAGAGGTGCCCTGTCGGCTTGATGATTAGAAAAAAACTACCACAGGTGGTAAACAATGTGTGCGTGTAGGATTATGTTTCAATGCATGCGATTGCACCGTGCAGTTCATGCATTGTAGGCCTCGGTTGATCATGAATGTTAAATTCACCTTACTTATTGTATTTAGAATTGTTCACTTTATTAGCATACCAATTTTCATCTAAATCCAACATGTATGTGGTCTTCATCTTAAAATTGTACAAAATCAAGGTAATAAAATAATTTAATATAAATATCAAGTTTAAAGTGGTATTTTCAACATCTAAACCGTCTAAAATATAATTTTTATATGGATAAATGATTGTATAAAGTTTCATTACAATATAATATATGTTGGCCCATTTTATAGCGGATTGCACTGTAATACAGTGCAGTCCGTCTGCACATGAATGTGTCTTATATATATATAGAAAAATGTTTCACTGCATGCGATTGCACCATGTAGTCCATGCACTATGGGCTACACTTGATCATGAATGGAAAATTCACCCCACTCATTGTATTTAAAATTGTTTACTTTATTAGCATACCAATTTTCATTTAAATCTAACATACGTATGATCCCTATCTTAAAATGGTGCAAAATCAACATAATAAAATAGTTTAACGTAAACTTAAAGTGCTGTTTTCAACATCTAAACAATCTAAAATATGATATTTATATGGATAAATGATTGTATAAAGTTTCATTGCAATCTAATATGTACAGGACCCATTTTACAGTCCGTCTGCACATGAATGGATTTCATATATATATATATATTATTAACTACAGCTTTTTTGGAAAAATTTAAGGAGGTGCCCGAGAATAAGCCAAAAAAAATGATGAAAACTTTTCATTATCTATAGTTATTTTATTTTTAATTATTTTTTATATATTTCTACATAACTACTCTACATTTTAATTATGTCTACACAACTAATATATCTATTTTATCTCTATTCTCTTTACACTTCATCATTACCTTTATCATATCATTTTCTTTCAATTTAAAAACTTTTATATTAAAATTTTTTCATCCAAAATTTGTATCACTTCTTAAACATACCCTAAAAATTTTAAATGTGAGAAAAAATAAGATAAAATATAACAATATACTAAAAATTTAAAAATTATATTAAAATATAAAACTTACATTAGAAATTAAAAATTGTTCTAATAATAGAAAAAGCCATTACATACCTACCTCCTGATAATTATAATGTCTTGACTTGAGCATAGGTTGATAAGCGTTGCCATTACATACCTACCTCCTGGTAATTATAATGTCTTGACTTGAGCATAGGTTGATAAGCGTTGCCATTACATACCTACCTCCTGGTGATTATAAGGTCTTGACTTGAGCATGGGTCTTGAAAACGCCAGCCGCTTTTCGAAGCTATCGGTTGCCTTTCAATTCCATTGAGGAATGCTTCCCTGCCAACTGTAATGCAGCATAAACTCTTCCACATCAACGTAATAGCCAGAGAAAGCTATCCGACGGCAAGAAACGTTCCCGAAAATTGTGAGAGCCCAAAACTCAGCAAACTCTCTACTGCAATTAATCACAATTAAACCCACGAAGCGTACATGCATTGAACTTTGAAGTGATCAGCTTCGGCTGCTCCATTTCTTAACGGAACAAAGATGCAAATTCAGAGTTTCTTTTACGAGGCCCGACCATTTCAGACCAGTCGAGACTAGTCCAAAACACTTTTTTTTTTGTTTTTTTTTCTAATTTTTAACAAAATTATTATTTTAATTATGTTTAATCTATAAACGAAATTTATTAATTTTGGAGATGTGTATATATTTATTTTAGATTTTTAAATACAGGGGTATTTTGATCGTTTTATTTTTTTTTGAAGTAGGTATTTTAATCATATTAAGTTATTGAAAGTTGAAACATAACTAAAATATCTCTATATTTAAAAATTCAAAATAAATATATATTTCTAAAATTAATAAAAATTGATTTATAAATTAAATACAACTAAATTAACACTTTTGAAAAAAAAATTATAAAAAAAACAAAAAATATATTTTGGGACTGATATTAAATGAAGCTATTGCAGATTGGTCTTAAACTATCGTTTTGCTTCTTTTACCATATAAGCCACAGTAAACATTCAATTTTGAATAAAAAGCATAATTTAATTTAAAGAAATGTATTTGATAATTACATATGTACTTTGTAATAATAAATTCACTAATGTGACAAAAATTTAAATAATTTTCATGATTTGATAGTTGAATAGGCTGAACTTTAAATAAAATTATGTGTTTATTTATTTAGGAGTACAAAATTTTGATAGTTTTATTAGCATTTTAAATTGTTTTATATGAAATAAATTAAGTTACAATTTTAGATTTATTTGTTAATTAATTAGGTTATTTAACTGTTCCACTAACTGACGCTCAATCAAGTAAAAATTCAGTATGTATAAAATCGTTTGGTGTGCATGCTTTAATGACATGTTACAGCTTTTTATTTTATTATATTACAATTAAACTTAAGAGTTCACACGGGGACAAAAATCTCAACTGCAACCCTATCAGCAGTCTCAGCCTACACGTCGTGACCAAACGAGCGTCGGTTAGCACTTTGTACACATTACAATTAATTATGATATCTATCATGTACAAAAATAATAAAAAGATTAATCGAATGTTCTCAATCAAAATTACACATAATAGCCACGACGACTTTGCCGTCGCGGTACCACATTTTCTCCACAGATGAGAGATGTGGATTCGAAGCAGAGTGGCAGCATTTTCATTTGGATTGTTGGCAGGACAACGTGTACGTGGTATGGTGGCTTTATTCTCCCCATTTTTGAGAATGTCCACCAATTGGATATGAAGAAAAAATATGAATATTAACAAGATGTTATAGAATATTGGTAGCAAAAATTGTAAGAATATGTGCAAAATGTTGTTAGTAAATTGTAAGAATATCTCCAAAATTTGATCATAATATCAATTGTGATGATGTAATATATGAATACACATAAAAAATTACAAATAACGGGCATTATCTTTTTCTTTTCAATATTCTTTCAAGTCTATCATCTCCTCCCACTAGAAAATAAAATTTTCTACGGAATCATAATTTTAACTTCACTTTAATAATGAAATTATGAAATTAATGTCAAGTGTACAGGTTCATGGCTGGCTTCTAACATTTTAATCACTTCAGTTGCTTGATGACATAGAATTCACTTTTTTAACGCAATTATGAGTAAATAAAATAAATATGGTCTTACATTTGAAGAAGCATCATAAATGTGCTACCTTTCGTACAGAAAGGAAAACAATGGAAAGCCAAAAATGGAAAGAAAATAAATTTCTTCAAAGATCTGTGGACCCCGGGGAGGTTGAGGAAAGCAGGTCGTCTCCCAGCAAATATTGATGAAAATTAGAAAGTGGCTCATTTCATTGATACGAAGAAAGGAGCAATCCGGTCACTGAACCGGTTTTGTGACCGGTTCCCGGTTTTTCCGGTTCAACTGGACCGAACCCACGGTCGAACCGGAAAAACCAACGAACCGAGACATGATCGGTTCACGGTCCGACTGCCCGGTTCGGTCCGGTTTTTAAAACATTGAAAAGGAGAATGGAAAGAAACATAGGTAAAAAGAGTTGTGGGATAGATAGGATGGGAGGTCATAAAGTCTATTCCCATCCACAGTAATGATATTGAAGACTCTCTATTTTGGAAATTTGAAAAGAATGGATTCTTTAATGTTAGATTAGCGTACCCGCTAGAAATGGAAGAATCTCTAAAAGGAACGGCCTAAGAAGAAAGACACGAAGAAGATGAATCAAATAGTAAGATTTTCAAATTTGGCAAATGAGGGTTCCAAAGAAAGTCCAGCATTTCAGATGGAGAATGTTGATAGATTCATTACTAACAAGGGAAAATTTGCATAATAGAGGGGTACAACTGGAGACCCACTGCCCTTTATGCTTAATCAAAGAGGAGATTGAAAGAGGCTTCCACTTATTCTGAAAATGTAAAAAAGTTAGAAGTATCTTCAATATTCCTGCATTCGGGGTGGTGGAAAGCAAAGAGCTACCAAATCATAGGGCCTTGATAGAAAAGATGTCGCCAGGTAATGATTTATCCCTACTAACCTTATATGTAACATGTTGCTGGTTTATCTGGCACCACAAGAATAAAAGGGTGATGGAAGAACAATTCAACCCTCTACATGATACAATTCAACGAAGTAGAATATGCATTCAACAGTATTAAGCTCATTCTTGATAATCGGAAGGGGTACCATAGCTAATCAGAGCTCATCAAAATGGACAAAACTACCCTTGGGGATCTGGAAACCGAATGTGGATTTGGGCAACAAGGAAGAGGTGAACACTGTGGGATATGTGGTGGTAATTTGAGATTAGGATGGAAACTTTGTAACAACAAGATCATGGAAGGAAAGAGCTTCCCCAAACTCACTTGAGTAGGAAATCAAAGCAATCCTATTGGGAATGAAGTGGATAACGGAAAGGCAAATTGAGAAGATAATAATTGAATCAGATTCACAAGTAGCCATCTTATTGTTACAAAACGGCACTAAAGTCAGATCTTATTGTGGTCAATGGATTGATGAGATAAGGGAGCTTACTTCTCATTTTCAACAAATTAATTTCAGCCCCATTCGAAGAGAAGGAAATCAGGTAGCTCGCAATGTGGCAAAATGGGGATCAAAATCTGATAGCGATGGAATTGTGTGGGAAATCAAGCTCCAAGCTGTATAGCAAGATCTTTATGTACAGACAAGCTATAATTCTCTCTTCTTCTTCTTTTTTTTGGGTTGGCGCCCCTCTTTTGCGCTGCAGATGTTTGGGGCTCCAAACAGTTTGTCTTACACTTTCCAAAAGAAAAAAAAAAAAAGAATATGGTCTTGACCGATAAAAAAAATAGATATGTTCTTTTATCTAGTATCGTTTTAGAATGCCATTGCTTGTGTTTTCGGTTTTCACTGGTTTTATGCAGAAATATCTTCAGCCATTGGATAAATTTCTACAGGGATGTTAAAAGTGCGAGAGATAATAATGCTATACGGTACGTATGCCTGGTTTGGTCAAAAAGAAAGAAAAGTTATTTTTCCTACCTTACTATTGAGTATGGACCAATGTTGTCAGAACCGAACCAGTAATTGAACCGGTAAAGGAACTGGTCTGGTTCGAACCGGGTGACGTCAGCATGACATATTTATGATGTAATAAATATTAAATTTTTTAAAATTTTAAATAATTAATTAAATATTTTGATAAACTTAATAGTATATTCCTTATAATCAACTATTCATATTTATCATTTGTCATTTGACCTTCTATCCTCAAATCATGCAAGAGTGCATCAACCATACAGTTAATTGAAATAGTGGTTGCATATTTAGTTATTTATGCAAGATGCGATATCATTTAATTAATTATAATATTTTATTAACTATAGTTAATTTGTTAATTTGTTAGCAATATTATTAAATTTACACCTTGAGCTAGGATTGCAATATGTAATTATGTACTTAGGTTATTTTCATAAAATTATTTAACTAAAATATATTTGATTATTTTCATGTTATAAAACTAAAATCTGGTATTTTTAAAATATATTTGGTATTTTATATTTTTATTTTGATTTTTTGATTTTTAATTTTTTAAAACTAAGAATAGTAGAATACTAAACATTTTAAAATTAAGAATACTAAACATTTTAAAAATTAAAATATGTTAAAATTTTAAATTTGTAGATTTGAAACTAAGAATACTGTACGCAGGCAGAGAGGCAGAGACGGACGGTGAGGCAGCGAGACGGCGACGGCGAAGCAGACGGCGACCAGAGACAGACGACCGGAGACGGACGGCGCAGGACCGGAGACGGACAGCGACCAAAGACGGACGGCGTGCGTGGGCAGCAGCGTTGCCCGGCGAGGAAGACGAGGGCCGGCGGACTACGTGGGTGGCTGGATGCGGGATCCTGCTGGCGCCGGCGCTGTGGGTGACGCACTGCGTGGGTGGTGGACTGCGGGGCCGGCGGACTGCGTGGGTGGCGGGATCGTGCAGGCGACGGAGACAGGGCAGAGGGATGTGGGAGTGCCGGGAGGCGGGATCCTGCTGGCGCCGGCGAAGAGGAAGATTAACGACCGGAGATGACCGCCGAGGACTGGACCGGGGCAGGCGGGCGCGGGCGCGAGGCAGCGCCGCAGCACTAGGGTTTCATCGAAATGGGGAAGAAGACGAAGGCGTCGGGCAGGCAGTCCGGGCACGCATTCCGGTTTTTTTAAAAATATATATATATTTAATTATCATTATTTTATTAACCGACCGGTCGAACCGGTAAATACGGTTCGACCGCCGGTTCACCGGTTTGAGCGGTTTATGGTAATCGAACCGAACCGTATCGGATCGAACCGGCCATGGGACCGGTTCCCGGTCCGGTCCGGTTTTAATAACACTGGTATGGACACATTTTGAGATAGGATGTTTTTGACATTTGATAAAAATTTTGAAAAAAATGTATAGCTTTTTGAAGTAGATTTTGAGATAGGATGTTTTTGACATTTGATAAAAATTTTGAAAAAAATGTATAGCTTTTTGAAGTAGAAGAAATGATATGATATGATTTGTACAATGATAAAAAACAAATATATTAAAATTAAAATAAATGGGATAGTTACATAAGTAGTCATGGAGAAATGATTAAAAAGTTGAATAATGGTACAATAAGATGTGAATAATGATTAAAAATATGATACTTATGAAATATAAAAAATTTTAAGTTGCTAAGTTTTCATGATTACACGATACACCCATAATTTGATATTTTAATTATTTAACCATCTAATTTTTATTCTCTACATTTAAATAATTTTTTAAATCTTTTTATACACCTACATTACTTATTTTTCTTTATTTTTTATCCTAATCGTTAATTATCCCTTATTATATTATGTCGCTCTATCACTTTTTTCATCATTTTCTCATTTTTTTTATTTTCTTTTTTGTCATAAACTAAACAAAGTCATTTTAAAAAGTAGAAATGATATGATGGGGGCAAGTAGTTAAGAAAAAATATGAAATTTTTTAAAAAGTGACGGATCGATGTAATATGATACGAGATAAGTAGTAAGAAAATAAAGATAAAATATGTATACTAGTTGTATAGAAAAACGAAAAATTTAATTAAAATTTATAAATACTAGTAAAAAATAAATACTAGTAAAAAAGTGAAGTAATTAAGTAATTAAAGTATCAAATCATATTAAAATTTATAAATACTAGTAAAAAAGTGAAGTAATTAAGTAATTAAAATATCAAATCATATTAAAAGAATAGGGGTGAAAATAGGGTCAAGTCGACCTGTGGCCTGGCCTGCCTATCTCGATTTTACATAGAGTTAGACAATTATTTTGACCCAATAGGATAAGACGGTTCAAGATTTTAGACTTGTGTTTCACTTCTAAGAGGCAGGGTGGGTCAAGTCAATCATGTCCCGAGTCTCGACCAGCCTTGATCCACCCCAACTTGCAAAATATGAATTATTTTTATAAATTATATGACTTATTTTTGTGAATGTTATTTTATTGAATAAATATGTTTAACTTTATGACTTATTAATGTGAATATGATTTATGTTGATGTACATTTAACTTTATAATTTGTTTATATGGATAAATTTTTATTTCTTAATTGCATATATTTTGTTCAAGTTATCTCATTCACATATTTATTAATTAAATAAAATATATAATTTATGTTGTTTATATCTTACAAGAATAAATATTATTAGCTTGCAATTTAGCAATTTTAATTATAATCCAAAATTTACACCAATGTCTTTTCTAAGGTTAATACACATATTTATCAAGGTTAAGTTGTAAACAAAATTATTTAAAATTTTTTACTAATATTTTGTTATGACAATTGTATTTTACTCACTAAATAGTAAAATAATGAATCATTTAACTTTTAAATTTATGATAGATATGAGTTTATATTGATAAGTATATAAATTTTAAACTTTGGCCGCTTTTTCAGCCTGACCCGTTGTCCTAATACCAACTCGAAATCAATTTGAAGATTGTGCAGAGCCCTATTAAAGAAAGCAAGGGTCAGACTGACTTTATCCGGATCCTGTAGGAAAAACAAGGTCAAACGGGATTTTTAAATGCGTGGTCAGGGTTGGGCACACCCTACACTACCTCGCCCCGTCCTGAGAGTGAACATAAGTGTAAAATTTTTTAACCTCAAATTAAATATGTAATTAGGCTAGAGTTAATTCATAACTTAGCTAACTTATCCTAATTTATGTAGGATTTGGGTGATATTTTTCCGCTCGGCAACCGGTTAGTCATGGGTCGAACTTGCTTAGCATGTCAACTTGATAAATAATCCATTTGCCATCAACCTATATGTTTGCAATCATGTATAAATATTAATAATAAATCAACATTTTAATTAAAATGGATAAAAAATTAATTTTAGATTCAAATCAATCATTATTATAAGCCTTTATTTTTGACGAAAACTATTATAAGCCTCTATTGATTCTTTAGAGTTATATCTTAAATAATTTATTAATCCATTAGTAACACATGTTTATCAAACTATTAGTAATTTAAAACCTAATTTGTTTATATGAAGAATCTTTCTGCCATGTTCATGGAACATGGCAAAAAAGTCAATGTGTTAAGTATCAAATTGTTGTACTTTTTGTCTCAAATTTTTTTCTTACAACTATCATGTCTTTTTTACTTAATTTTTTATTTACCTCTCTCGTATCTATTGCATCCCTCATTCTCATTCTCATTATATCAAACACACCTTATATGAAGATTTCATACCAGTCCAAAAATGTATTCTTTTATTTTTTGAAATTTTTTTTATAAACATATTAATCTAATTATATTTAATCCATAAATTAATTTTTATCATTTTTGGATATGTGTATATATTTATTTTGGATTTTCAAATACTCTTATATTTAAAAATCCAAAATAAATATATGCACATATCCAAAAATGGTAAAACTTAATTTATGAATTAAATATAATTAGATTAATATGTTTACAAAAAATTTAAAATATATATATTTTTGGACCGATCTAAAATTCTGAGAAGATCATGCGTCATGAATAAAGCTATCATAAATGAATTATAAATGGATAAAATTATGGTTTCTTTAATGATTTAGAGTTAATGTTAGCTTCAAATGGATATAACCTAACTTATTACACCTCACCAGCTCGGCGACATCCCAATTGGTAAAGACACTCCCTCGGTCTTTGGTTCGAATCGCCATGCAAGTGATTCTTAACCTAGAATGTTTTTTTTTGATAGAAGAATTACTCTATCCTGAAACCCTATCCCTTTGGAAAGGGTTCGGAGGAGAGTAATCCGTGCAATTCAATGCCAAAAAATTATCTATACAAAGTTTCCGTAAGACTACTTGGCGGGGATTCCCCCACCAAAGTAGCTGATTTACATCAGAACAAGAAGCCACCTCGGCTAAGGAGTGGGCAACCTCATTACCCTGCCTAAGAACATGATGAATAGAGAGGTGGTCATAAGCAACGAAGATAGATCTGATCTCAGAAATAACATGCCCCACTGGAGAGGATATTGTGTTGTCTCTGGATAGGTACTGACAAAGTAGTAGAGAGTCGGATTCAATCAGGACCTGGCTCAGCCCCAGTTGAATCGCCCACTTGGTTCTCAATAAAAATGCGTGAGCCTCCATGAGGAGCGATTCAATCGTGCCCGTCCATCTCCACCCCCTGGCAGCAATAAAACGGCCCCTGGAATCCCTGATGATAGCCGCGAAACCAGTAACACCCTTGTCATCCAAGGCTCGCGCATCAACGTTCATCTTGAAAGCCCCCGCGGGCGGTTTAGTCCATCTGGCCACCAATGGAAGATCCAGAACACACGCCTGACCAAGGAGCTTTGCCCTCCGAAATTGTTCGTAGTAGTCACGGCACCAAGGTAGTATCATATGAAAAGTCGGTGGGTCCCCGTCTTCTCTCAACTTGTTCCTGAGAAACCAGACCCTCCAACAAAAAAGGATAAAGAAAGCCAAATCCTGCAATTGATTCCTGAGGGACAGAGTACACAGCGTATGAATAACTGAAGGCTGGGGAGAGTCCAACCTAGCAGCCACGCGGCTTAGCCTTGCAATATGAGGGCATCCAAAAAACAGGTAGTCAGAGTTTTTCACCTCCCCCTTGCAAAATATGCAGGCAGTATCCACCTCAATACCCCTCGAAGATAAGTTCTGCAAGGTGGGGAGAGCATTCCTTACCAGCCGCCAACCAAAAAACATCACTTTGCTTGGAAGGTTTGTCCTCCAGATGGCCCTATAAAAGGACGAGAGATTTTGGCTACCCGTACTTCGGGAGAGCAGCTTGTAGGCAGATTTAACCGAGAATTATCCATTAGGTTCATGGTTCCAGAAGATACAGTCCTCCTCGTCGCCCTGTGGAAGGGGAATGAGGCTAATCTCCCGCCAACGAGCCTCGCCAACCGCCGCCATAATCTTTTCCTTGACCCAGGATTTGGATTCCCCATTGATGAAGTCACATACATGGGCCCCCTCAGGAATGGAGCATGGGAGAGGACCCGCCTTGGAAAGCACTGATTTGAGCCAGAGATCACAAAAGAACCGGATCCTCATCCCATTACCCACTCTCCATTTGCATCCAGAATGGACGGCATCACGTGCCCTTAGAATGCTCTTCCAAGTATAGGAATCCTCTCCATTAACCTAGAATGTTGAGAGTAGTGTTTCTGTCTAAAGTACTTGTTTAAGCAATATATCTCCACAAAAAAAATAAACGAGAGCTGCAGGTCTTTCTTCAAATTTTGTAAGAATGTCCGGGTGCTTGAATGCAATAGAAATTGAGATAAGTGTAAATATATACTTGTTTACATCTCCATCCTATACTAAATGGATATTCAATTAATTATTATCGAGTGTATAGAATCATTGGATGTGAATGACATGAGATTTTCTATTTTTCAAAATTTCTTTTAAATTCTCATATAGTCTCTTATTTCTCCTACATAACAATCTCACTTTTTTAATATATTTTTTTTCTACTCTTCCAAATTCAATTACATTGAAGGATTCCAAATAAGGTCGATCGTCTCGATACTTTCCCTTGGCATTTTCTAACCTGTCTTGTTTTTCATTGCAAAAAAAAAAAAAAAAAGCTGGAATGGGTTTTCAATTTCATAAACAGTGAAAGTTTTAGCATTAAAAATTTTTGAATTAAAAAACTATATAATATAATAGGAATAATGATGATGACTAAAGCGAATGAATTTAAAATAGATAAGTTAGTTGTAGGAGTAATTATATAAAAATGATTGAAATGTAAGGTAGTTGTATAAGAAAATGTGAAAAATGATTAAAATATATGATAAGTATGAAGTCTGGAAAATTTTAGATTAAAAAATTTTAAGATACGTTTGGAAAGTGATAAAATTTTCAGATGAAAAGTTTTTGATATAAAATTTTTTTAATTGAAAGAAAATAATGTGATAAGATAGAAGTACTAACGAATAACTAAGAGAATAAAGTTAAAATACATAAATTAATTATATAAATGATTATACAGGAGTGATTGAAAAGTATGCTAGTTTTATAAAAAAAATGTAAAAAAATAATTCAAAAATAAGATAATTATGAAAAATGAAAAATTTTGGCTTCATAATTTTTATTTATTACCAAACACATTCGTTTAAATTTTTTTTTTTTGCTACGAAACATGCGCACAGATCGCGCCACTAGCCAGAAAGTCAGAAAATGTGAAGCCGGCGAAGTTGGAAATAAATCCAACGTTGTCTGTTACGCTACGCGGCCGGTAAAATAAAGGATCCAGACCGTTCATCAGATTTGGTGTGGATGATTCGAACCACCGATTTTATTTGGAATATCGATGATGATTTTCACATAAAAATTTTCAGGATTCGATTGTCGTCATGTTCAAGTTCCTTCAACGTTGCGTTTCTGCTTCTCCATCCGTTTGGGGAAACCAATGGGCTTGTGCGTTGGCCAACGGCCTTGGAATTTCTCCACCCGTGCTCGGTCCGACTGGGAACCGGTCCGTTCCCGGTTCAACATAGCACGGTTCGGTTCGTTTGAAGAAAACCGCTTGAACCGGCGAACTGACAATCGAACCGGAATATTCAGTCCAACCGGGTTTGCCCGGTTTGCTGTCCCTAATATATATTTTAAAAAAAAACCGAAGGAAAAATCGAAAACCCGAAATCGACGCTCGCCCTCCGTATATTGGGAAAGTCCATCTGACAGTGAACAGCCATGAAATCGAAAAACGGTTCTTTAATCGACGCTCGCCCTCCGTATATATTTCCCAATGTTGTCAGATGGTTGGCCGTTGAGATAAGGAGTTCAAAGCAAAGACGGGTTTTTTCTTTGATGCGGCAACCATGAGCGACCTTGTGAGAAGGAGGGGAAATTTTTTTTTCTGGTGGTCCAGCGGACCACTGAATTCGTGTATACACAGATCGTTATTTGCAATATAGAGTATTGAAAATAATTTTATAAAAATTCCTCAATAATCTAACAGAATCTCCCAAATTATGTAAATATAATTTTTGTGTACAAAATTTAAATATCACTAAGTATTGCATCAAAACCTCAATTTCAATATAATTTCTCTTAAAACGAAGTGAAAATGATATAAAATAACTACAAAATGATGTAATTTTTAATAAAGTTTTTATTAATAAAAATATTAATTCAAATAATAATATTCTATTTTTAAATTGACATTATCTTCCATAAAATATGAATTATTATAATCACATACATCTTTATACCGATGACGTAACAAATAAGAAAATTAAATTTTAGGTGAATTTCTTAGTACCTAAGACAATTTATGTGTAATCTGAAAATTTATTTTTAATATTTTATTTATTTCATAAAATTTGAATGTCCCTTAAATGTCGTCAGATGTTGTTAGATGTCGTTAGATGCTGTTAGACGCTGTTAGATTAAGGCATATTTCATTAAATCATATTATTTGGGTTTTAAATTATGTAATTAAGGTATAAATAATCTTATAAGGAGCTGAGGATCATATTACATGTATTAAATTAGGATTAACTTATTAATATCAAAACTTAAATGTTGTTAAATGTCGTTAGATGCTGTTAGACGTTATTAGATAAGGTGGATTTCATTAAATCCTATTATCTGGGTTTCGAATTCTGTAATTAAGATATAAATGACCTTATAAAGGGCTTAAAATCATATTACATGTGTTAAATTTGGATTAACTTATTAATATATTTACTTAAAATTTAAAAATAATTTAATATTTATGACATCATAAATATATTATGTTGACGTTACCAGTTCGAACCGGTTTGCTTAACTGGTCAAACCGATTCGAACCAGATCAGTTTCTTTACGGGTTCAATCACCGGTCTGGTTTGACAACGTTGGTTTCAAGTCGAACCATAGAACATATAAAACAAAATATTAATACAAGGTCCGGAAGTTTGTAGTACTGCCATAAATATCGAAACCAACCTGAAAAGTTAGTAGATTATTCTACTCTGCCGTGCTACGGCGTATGATACTTGACCACTGCAAAATCTCCACGTGCCATACGTAATTTTCTTTTACGTTAACCCGCAGTGCTCATTTAATTCGATTTTGATGATTATTACCATATTGGTCCAAGGAGCCAAATCGGAAAAATATAATCAAAGAAGAGTATTTTGAGTGGAAGTACGAATCAAGAACCATGTCTAAGACGGTTGACTTTGAACGTCATCTTTATAGCTATCCGATAACCGTCCAAATTTGCAGTTTTTTTCTTGAGAACGGTCCAATTTCGAAGTTTAATCGTCCACATAAAGGAAGCCAGCTGTATGGTTAGATAATAATTAATGGCATCTCGAAGAAGCCTGGTCCCTGCCATTTCAGATTTCGCGATAGATTAATAATATGTGGCCGCACCACAACCACGCTGCTGTAGCTGACGTCTGATCTGAGCACTTTGGTCAACGAACGGAGTAACGCGGACATGGTACTTCTAGGGCGTAAAGAAGCTCGCTGGGCAAACTCCGGTCCGGCGCACAAACTACAGAAATGAAACGATCGAACCGTCGATTTTATCTTTAATAAATATTGACTTATGTTATGAGCCGTTGATTTCGTGGTTTTGCAAACATTCCAGTGTAACGGATTGTTTCGCTTCAAGGGATTTTAGTGGCACTCGATACCCGTTTGAAAATTTGAAGAGAAGGGAAGAAAAATGTTGGTTTAACTACTCTGGCGGGTCACCAAATTCACTTTTGGAGTTATTTATTATTATTATTATTATATTTTTTTAATATTATCATTATTTTTTTTCTGTGAGACACTTTCGCAGCTATTACAACTCAGAAGTACTGCAGGACCACCAGACATAGTGACCGTTGCGAACGGCCACATGCACATGGCATCCCAAGCCCGTCGAGTGCCCATCTTCCCCTTACACGCGATGCATCGATTTGCTTCCGGATTGGAAGGTTAACGAAATTAATGGCCTTGATCACGACAAATCATAGAAATCCACGTTTTTTTTCTTTGATAGAAAAAATCCACGTTTTTAAATTTGAAGGGAAGAAAGAGTTTGGTTTAACTACTCTGGCGGATCACCAAACCACTTTTGGAGTTTTCCAGTTAGCCAGGAGTCAGAACTCAGAAGTCAGAAGTACTGCGGACCACCGGAGCTAGTTACCGTTATCCGCCGCATACACGTAGCATCCCACAGCTGGTCGAGTGTCCATCCTCTTCAACGCGATGCCGATGCGACTAGCTTCGGACTGATGAAGTTCAACGGCCTTGATCACAACACATGGTAAAAATCTCCTCATCCTCTTTCATGAACATGGCAGGTGTAGGAATGAAAGAAGTCTACATTATTTTTTGAATCAAGAAAATTTGTATGAGAAATAAATCAAATAGTTATTTTTAAAAAACTAGAAATTGATTTTAAAAATAAAAAATTCCATTACATCTCGGAATCATTCGAGTTGTGAACGGTAAGTCATTAGCCGACGCAAATACATACGTTCGACTACATGAGAATTTTCCTTGGTTCATTCACCTTGTAATTGCTACTTCGAATCGCACGCCCGAACTCTAATCTTCTGTTGAGAAATATTTTTATATAATGTCCACACCAACATCAAGTGTAGATGAAGTTATTTTGTCTGGATTCACTTGATTATTATAAAAAATTAACTGTGTTGCTGAATTTAGCAGTATCAGTCTAATTAGAATATTTGAAGCATCTGGTCCAGAGGCGCACGCGTGGTTACATTGTCTTAAAAATATGACATCTACGTTTAAATCAAATAGTTACTTGGATTTATTCAATGGGCGCGGAAATGGATATCCGTCCGCGTGCCATGCAGGTTTCGAATCCTGTTTGCAGGGATTTTAAACCCACAAATTCTACATGCGGCATTGTATTATGCAGTACGGTGGTAGTGTGATATAATGTTATTTCTCCTCTATTTATGTGAATATCTACCATTGTTTATCGCTTGAGCTATTTGAAAAATATGTAAGACGGTTGCTAGGAAAAGTTATAAGAATATCTTAGAGCTTACCTGTAATACCAGTTGAAATATTGTAAATTATAATATATAAATACATAAGTACCCTTACAAAAATATAATTATATAACTAAGAATTTTTTAGATCAAGCAAGGACAAGTTTTATTATAAATTTGCCAGGATCTTCAAATATAAAATAAAATCTCTAGAAGTCAATCATCAACATTTAATTTTCTAGGTAATTTGCAAACATACTCACTTAGTTTGACTATAACTACAAATATGCGTACATCGCTTTTGGAATTACAAATAACTTCATGTAGTTTGTCTATAATTATAAATATATCCTCGTAGTTATGACGTCATTCCATTCCATTATGGTGTGAGTACATTTGTAAATATATACAAATTATGTAGGTATATTTGTAATTTTAAAAATTAAACAAGTATTTTAATTTTTTGCAAATATACTTGCGTAGTTTGCATATATCTGCAAATATACCCACATCGTAACGATGCAATATCGACACTATAATGACGTGAGTATATCTACAATTATAATTAAACTATGTGAAAGATATTTGTAATTTTTGAAACTATATGGGTATATTTGTAATTATGATCAAATTAAGTAATATATTTGCAAATTATCCTAATTTTTAAAATATTATTGCATAAGCAAATATTTGATAATAACGAATGATGATCTCCATAAAACAAGTAAAGGAGGATCAATTTAAAGAAGTTTCGCACAATAATTTAGATTTAGAGTGTGTTTTGAGGATAGTACAAAATATTAAGCTAAAATTTTTTAATCCAAAAATTTTCACTATTCATACTTATTTTTTGAAATTATTTGTTCATATATTTCTATATAACTATCATATTTTTCAATCATTTTTATACAACTAACCTATCTATGTTAACTTTATTTTCTTCATTTTTCATTATTACTTCTACTATATCATACCGTTTTCTTTCAATTTAACAGTCTTTATATCAAAAACTTTTAATTCAAGTGTGTGTTTAGAAAATGGTAAAACCTTTAGTAAAAATTTTTAGAAATAGAGAAATAATGTGATATGATAGAGGTAATGATGAAGAATAAAAAGATAAAATTAAAATAGATAAGTTAAATATACGGGTAATTATGTAGAAATGATTGAAGAGTAAAGTAGTTGTATAGAAAAAATGAAAAAATAAT
Source organism: Annona cherimola (assembly GCA_030490835.1). Classification (NCBI taxonomy): domain Eukaryota; kingdom Viridiplantae; phylum Streptophyta; class Magnoliopsida; order Magnoliales; family Annonaceae; genus Annona; species Annona cherimola. The sequence continues at coordinate 120,936,078 of CM059971.1, read as the reverse complement.
TTAAAAATATAGTAATTGTGAATAATGAAAAGTTTTAATTTGAAAAAAATTTCATGTTAACAAATACTCTTCAAAATTTTTATAACTTTCCAAACAAACCCATAAATGATTGTGCGATCCTGTCATAGACGCCGTAAAATTTTGGAATTAAATATTCTTTTCTTGAGCATTTGGAACTTATATTTAATTGATTTCCTAGATTCTGGAAAGCTAAAAACATACATTCCAATATCCAGCGACTGTATAGAAGAAATTATGGAGCTTGGAATTTGCATTTTGTTTGGAAAATGATTTAAAATTTCGTCCACGATAAATGTTGTTTTTGATAGGGACAGAGTCCGCAAAGCAGTGGATGGTGTTCTTGTTGTCTGTTTCATTCAATATCTTATCGGATCATGTAAGATGCTACTATGTTTTCAATTAATCTCGAGTTTTGATCTCCCGCTACCGGTCGTTAACTGACAGTGTTTTCGACCGCCCTTCGTCACCGTTTAACGGGGCGGACTGTTTATAAATCGTCGGATGGATTTTTTTTTTTTATTTATTAATTTTTTAAATGAGGTGCTAACATGCTGCTAAAATTTTTTACACCCACCTCCCTGCCAGAACTCATTCCATCTGTACTTTCTCTCGACTCTCTGGCCTCTCTCTCCTAGTTCCGATTTTCAATGCATGTAATTACTCTTGAATAACAACGGCATCGTCTTTTTCGACCGCAATATTTCGGCCGCTCTAGCATCCCTTCCGGCCTTATTTCGGGTGTGTTTGGGGATGGGTAAAATTTTTGATAAAAAATTATAGAAATGAGAAATTGTCAAATAATATAATATGATATAATAAGGGTAATAATAAGAAATAAATAGGATAAAGTTGAAATAGATAAGTTTGTTGTGTTGGTAATTGTGTAGAAATGATTGAAAAGTAGGATAGTTGTATAAAAAAATGTGAAAAAATAATTAAAAAATAAGATAATTATAGAGAGTGAAAAATTTTAGATTAAAAAATTTTAGATTGAAAAATTTTAAATTGACAACTTTTCGTTGCTACCAAACACACCCTTAGGCTGGCAGAATTTTCTAAGGGTGTGTTTGGTTGGAGGTAAAACTTTTGATGAAAAGTTTTTGAGATAGAAGTTGTCACATTGATAGAAAATGATGTGATATAATAGGCGTAATGATGAGAAGTAAAGAGAATAAAGTTAAAATAGATAGGGTAGTTGTATAGATAGTTGTGTAGAAATGATTGAAAAGTAGAGTAGTTTGTATAAAAAAATGTGAAAAAATAATTAAAAAATAGGATAGTTATGGAGAGTGAAAAATTTTGGATTGAAAAGTTTTGATTGACATGTTTATATCCCAAACAAACACACCCTAAATGACAAAATTATACCTTATGCTGCTTGTGGGTTTTCTCTTTTGAATTTTATTATTTTTCTTGGCACCTCCAATCTACCACACCTTTGGTCCTTCTTTTGTCATGGTTTGATGTATGGATGGTTGGCATTGATTGATTTCTTCCCTAAAATCAAGGATTCGTGTCTAGTTCGAGATTTGAATTCCTACTCTGTTGCTCCACCTTCTTCTTTAAAATCAAAGTCGACTACGATTTTGAATTCCAGTTATGTTATTCCATCGGCTTTCAGACGAAATGAAAGGATTCATGCTTGTTAATTTGCACCTCTTGCTAGAATCGCTGGGAAGAGGGGTTAGTTACGATTTTTTACTAGTTGATTGGTGGTTGTTGATTTTTTATGCTGCTGTTGCTATTTCAATTGGTGTTGCTGGCATTTTTAAATCGCGCTGGTTCGAGACGTCAACAAGAGAGAGCAAAGACGAGCGGCAGCAAGGAAGGCCCGGAGAGAGTGAGGGGCAGCCGTGCCAGAGGAGACGAATCCTGATAAGGAGATGAGTGTAAAATTCAACAGCAATAAATGCCCCCCTCCAGCACCCCATTTAAAAACAATCCATCTGACGGCTGATACACATTTCACCTGATCAAACGGTCATGAGGAGGCAGTCGAAGACACTCCGGCCATCTCTGCCTCCGAGTCGCCCTCCGGTGTAAAGAGCTGGGACTCATGGGCCATCTCTGCCCCTTAATGGCGGCAGCACGTTGCCATTGCATCAAGGGAAGCCATTTATCTTATTCCAAAATAATAATACTAATAATAAATAAATAAAATAAGGAGGGGAAGCTATGTACTCTCCCTGCCGTCACTGCCACTCTACGCGGGGCGGCTTGGGCTGGCAACTCCATTGACGTTACGTGGCATCAAAGATTCAAAGCCGTTGCGGTCTCGTGACTCTTCACATCGTTTGCTTCTGTACAAATTAGAGGTGTGTTTGATAGTTTCTAGAAATTTTTTCAAGGTGCATTTGAAAGGTGATACAACTTTAGGTGAAATTTTTTTTTGACATAGAATTTTTTAAAATATGAAAAAATAATATAATACGATAAGAATAATGATGAGAAATAAAATTAAAATACATATATTAGATGTAGATGAAGTTATGTAAAGATAATTTAAAAGTAAGATAATTCAATGAGACGAAGTGAAAAAATAATAAAAAAATAGAACAGTCATGAAAAATAAAAAATTTAGACTAAAAATTTTTAGTTTGAAATGTTTTGAGTATAAATAAACAGTTTAAAATTTCTTATTCTCTATAATTATTTCAATTTTTAATTATTCATTCATATCTTCATCTACAACTATTATACCTTTCAATTTTTTTTTACAATTACTCATATAATTATATTATTTATATCAACTTTCTTATTTTTACTCTTTTTTTTATCATTTTATACACATCATGACATCCTGATATCATAATGAAGCATACTCATATCTTTACACTATCGAGAAATATTTTTTTAAACCCCACCATTGGACCAAATTGCAATAGCACACCAGACGAGTCTATAAAATATCATCTATTGAACCTGCTTGACACAAGACTTGAAATGCCGCTTGCTCCAACCGGCATTCATCATTACCATGATGCCATAAACATTATGGCTCTTATTTTTACTCTTCTCATCACTTCTTTTATATATCATTACTTCATTTATTTCAAAAAATTTTACACAAATAAATTTTATTAAGTATTAAACACGCATTGGAATTGCAATGGGCTACTAAAGGTGTGTTTGTTTAAAAGCAAAACCTTTTAAACAAAAATTTTTTAATCTAAAATTTTTACTCTTTATAACTACTATATTTTTTAATTATTTTTTTACATATTCATTTACAACTATCTACATAACTACCATATAAATAATCTATTTATTTTAATTTTTTTCTCATTACTTTTTATTATTACATCATTTTACACATTTTAAAAACTTATATACTAGCAATTGAGGCGACGCCTCAGTGTTACAAGACATGACCCCTTTGGCTGGAGAAATATCGTTAAAAAGTAGATTATTATTAGAAAATTATAAAAATATTAAACTTAATTGTAGTACAAAATAAGATGATTGTAATATATAAATATCTATAAAAAAACTTATATACTAAAAACTTGTCTTCCGAAATTTTTTTTTACTTCTCAAATGCATCTTAAGTCAGAAAATAAAAGAACCATCATTGCAACATTCATCTGTGTGAATTATCTGGCGAGTGTTTGTGTCTGCTTATGGCATAAGGCATCCCCACTATTCATATCATCCGGACTCGAAAAAATCATATTATTTTGCCAAAAAAAACCTATTCATTTCACTTTTTTTAAAAAAATATTCATATAATTTTATCTCCCAAAAAAAGAAATCATGTCATAGAATTAGGAGAATCAACTGGGAAAAAAAAACTGTGTGCACTTTGCATGACCGTCTTTTCATACTTTTATATTTTTTAGTTCTTAACAATTAATTCACGAAAAAAAAGTATCTCTGTATACAAAGTTCATGAGTGTTTTATGAAAAGACAACAATGAAAAAAAATAATGTAAACAAAGATAAAGAAGTAATGTCAAATGAAATTAAGGATGTGTTGGGAAGCATCTTAATATTGTTTTTTTTTTCCTTCTGCTCCACATGCATTGTTTTGTTAATGGAGCCAATTATTTATATTATGAAGCTTAAAATACAACATCCGTTTATTTTTACAATTAGTCATGGTTTTTTTTTTTTGAGGAGTGAAGTAGTCATATTTTTTGTTGTTTTTCGTAAATATGTTTTCCTAAATGTATTCAATCTACATATTTTTAAAAATAAGTTTTTTAGGGGTGAAAAATAACTTAAATGCCTCTGAAATTGATGATTTTTAAAAATAAAAACAAATATATGAGAGTATTCTAAAATACCAACACTTAATATATGGATCAAATACAATTAGTATGTTTATGGAAAAAAATCAAACAAAAGTAAAAATAAAATAAAATAATGAATGTTGTATTTTATCTTAAAATACATAGTGGTGTACATAATCATACTCCTTGGTTAGTAATCTCCAAAAAAATATCTCACACAACTTTTTTCACACTATCCATGCAACTATTTTATTTGTTAATAATCTTTTACATTTTTTCTATTTAACTACTTTTTATCGTCAATTATTATCCATACCTTATCACACAAATTTCTTACTTTTTCTATCGCATCTCATTCTCCTCTTGATTATTACAAATTAAGCTCATAAAACTTTATAACTTCTAGAAAAATTAACCTCCTAAATTGTTACATGTTATGTTACGATGTAAAAAGAATAAACTAAAATTCCTAAACATAAGATACTATTGCTTCAACAAAAGACAATATTCTCACTTGCATAGGACCAATAGGAAGGTTACAAGTAAAAGTTTTGAAATGAAAAATTTTTAATCCAAAACTTTTCATTATTTATAATTATTTTTATTTATGATTATTTTTCACATCTTTTTATATGATTATCATATTTTTTAATTATTTGTACATAACTACTTATGCAATTAACCTATTTATTTTGACATTATTCTCTTTATTCCTCGTCAATAACTCTGTCATATTACTTCATTTTCTCACATTTTAAAAACTTCAACATAAAAAAATTTATCACCTCTCAAATACACCTTATGGTAAAAATCATGTGCATAAATACTGAACAAAATAAAGTTCCTTAAATATATTCATTTTTTATTGCAGTTATATTGATATCTTTTCATTATTTTTTCAGAAAATATGTACAGCAACAGAAAAATTTCCTGAATCCATCGAATTAGCCAAGTGGACCAGCACAGCAGTCGCGTAGGTGACGCGGTTTACACGTACCTCAGCTCAGTTATCATGCCCGTCAGCTCAAGCATGTCACCGTTGTCGCTGCCCATGCAATGCTACACATGTCAGCAACTCAGCATTATAAAGCAGGTAAATAGTATTAATGCTGCTTCAGGACCGAAGGTCGTGCGACTTAAAAATTTATGGTTTAAAATAAAATTCATCTATTTATTTAATTATAAAATTTGTTAAAATAAATAACTTTATTATTTGAATAATATATTTTGTATTTTAATATAATAATAGTCTCAGTTCAATATTTTCATAGTGCTAATTATAAAACTTTATCTGTGATAAAGCTATAAAAACGAATTCATATTTTAGAAATTTTTTAAATGGATGTGAATAAATGCATATATCCATTACACATATCATTATATCTTTTCTCCATGACATTTTTTCTATTTCACATATCTATTAAAATATTAATCTCTATTACGTTTTATGATTTACATAGTTATTACCATATTATAATTTTTACATTAAAATTGGTCAAACATTAAGTATTGGTTTTAAAAGTTTAATTTATATTTCAAATTCAAATTTTTTATATTGAAATGTTCAATGTACTCAAACTAACTATAACTTTGATCTATATATTGATTTTGAGATTAAATATCTAATTAATAGTTTTTTTTTATGAAACTCTAATTACTAGTATTAATATTGACTACATAATACTTATTTTTATGGAATAATTTTAATAATGATAAGTAAACGAATTACGACTTATGTTTCATCAATATATTCATAAAAAAATATTTGTTTCCATTTTTAAATCCTACAAAAATATAAATTTGATAGGTTTAGTTACATAACTTTGATTATCGATGACATATTACATTTTAATATTGTGAAAGGATCTGAACAATATCTATTTAAGCGAGTGTCGGTGTGTTTGACGCTACTGAAAAAACGGACCTCAGTTGCGTGCGCCCATGCGTACTCTTGGGAGCATAAGATCAAAATTCTAAAAAAATATGAAAAACTTGTTATTGAAAAAAGTAAGAACGGAACAATAAAAGAGAATGCAACTGAGTGACAAAAAAAATAAAAAAAAATAAAAAAATAAATCTGGAACATGGCTATTCAGATCCAACGGCATTCGCAAATTCGAGCAGGCAAAAGCATTGAGGTCGCTATCCGCCAAATCCGGGGTGGGGCCGTCCCTCCTGCCCAACGGCACGCTCTTGGAGAGGAGCTGTGGAAACTGTGAAAGAGACCGCACGTTGTGCCGAAAATGCGGGCGGGGTGGCGGTGTCGGCTGCAATCCTGTCCATCCATCCCAGTCCCACCTCCCACGCGGACGCGGCTGGTACACGTGCTGCTATCCGCGCTCGGCGACTACCTCCCGAATATAAAAACTACAGAGTAACAGACAGGCAAGCAACACCAACCCATCCACCCACCCGCAGGCTACAGCTCGTAAAATCGAGTAGGAAGAAAAGGAAAACCCCACCGCCAGTGCCAAGAACCGGTTCTTGCCAACTCCACCTCCCGCATGCGCCTTTCCCCACTCAAACGCTTTGTAACTGCTTTCCGTTTCTGCTTCGTCCCTCATCACTGTTTAGTGATAATTTTTTTTTTTTAGCAAAGATAATAGTTAATATCTATACTGGCATTGTCGGCATCTCTTTTCGGAGAGCCATACATATTCCACTCTCGCTTCCTCTCCAAGGCTCTGGTTTCGTTCCATTTCAGCATTCGAAAGCCCCCTGCATACCCCTTTCTCCTGTCGCTTTCTTCCTTTTCCTTTCGCTTCTCTTCTTCAGATCCGGTCATGTCTTTGTCTCTCGCTCTCGGTTTTCACTCCCCGGATTGCTGAGTATGTCTTCCTCCCCCCCTCTCTCTCTGAGTAGTACTTGCTATGCTGGATTCCGTGTTTGTTTCAGTTTCATCCGATAAAAGGAATAAATCGCCATGTGTTTTAATTTGTTTTTCTGGTGCTGTTGATGACGCTTGACTCTGGACAGTTGATTTTTCAAATTTCTTCTCTAGAGTTTCGTTTTGTTTTGTGGTTATGCTGTCTTGCAAGGCTCGGATACAATGTAAGAAGTGGTAGTTTCGATTTGGTCGTGTGCCAATTTGGTTAACTGATAAAGACGGTAGAAAGGAAGTGACAGCCGAAACGAAGGAGAATTTTTCAGATTCTGACGGGTTGAATTAGCGTCTTGGCTGCTGTGGTCCGATGAGGACAGCGGCTGAGAATCTATTCACAATCATAAGAAGCGTGGTGGGATCTGACTTCATTCCTCTGCTGTCGTTTTTCCGTGTTCGTTTCAGCCCTGGCCTTGTACTATTGCTTTACGAAGCAGCAGGGGAGACGATATTATCATCACACAAAACAATGGATAGCGTGCTCGGCGTGTTTTCTACGCTGTCAGGGAGACTGTTATTTGCCAAGCTTTCTTTTTACTTCTTGAATGAAAGCTGCCTAATTTGGCAGTTGACTGCAAGATGGTAGTTTGAAATAATATTTGGAATCTGAAAGCAACAACATGCTCTATGTTGGGATGGCATGGATGAAATAGGCTCGAAATGGGCGGAATTATGGTTCTCCAGTTAGATATAATGGATCCGTATCTTGGAACAAAATGTGCTGGCTTTTTTAGGTCCAGTCTGTTGACTACAATTCATGGTTTTGGAGAACAACTTTGTCTTGGTATGGGTGTGATTTTAAATCTGGAAGTTTCTAGTCAAATAATTTCAAAAAACCAGCCGAAATGAGTTTATTTCATTTCAACGGAAGCGAATTTGGGAAGAAATTCCATTATTTTTACTCATGCCGAATCAAATGTGACCTGGACGTACTCTGAAAGATTGGGGTATTTATGTTTTGACATGATCTACGACGTTTCATCTTGCAATCGTCTTCAAAGTATCTATTACACCTTGTGCATTTCTATATAAATGCTTGCCGTTTTGTTGATTCTGTAAAATTTTTAGTTTGGTTTTATTTTGATTAGGATACACCACTTATTTTATTTTGAACTGTTTGTGGCTTGTTTAAAGTTTAAACTGCCATGGGGATGTTGCTCAGAATTTTTGATTTATTCTGAATCTTCTGCATATAGGGAAATAGGCATTTGTTGAAAGGCTGGAATGGCTACTGTTGGAGACATAGGACTAGCAGCAGCTATTAACATCCTAACCGCATTTGCATTCCTTGTGGCATTTGCTATACTACGACTTCAGCCCTTCAATGATAGGGTATACTTTCCAAAATGGTATCTCAGAGGACTAAGGAGCAGCCCAACACGCAGTGGAGCATTTGTGCGCAAGTTTGTTAATTTGGACTTCAGATCATACGTGAGGTTTCTAAATTGGATGCCAGATGCATTGAAAATGCCTGAACCTGAGCTTATTGATCATGCTGGGCTGGACTCTGCTGTTTACTTGAGGATTTACTTGATTGGGTATGTTTCATTAGATTAACTATCAATTGGTAAAATTCGCTGTTTATGGCTGTTGTCTATCTTCCGCAACTTGCACTTGCATGCTCCATTTCTCAGTACACTTCCTTATACTTCATTAATTTCACGGTTATCTCACCTTGATATGTCAAGTAGTTTATGACCCTTGCCAAGTGTCAAGCATATGCCTAACCATGAACAAGCTGTGTTTGTGTGGGAGTGGGATGTATCAATGACAAGTGTGTAGTATATCCATATTATTAGTTACATGGTTATAGTTAGGGATTTTTGCAAATATGCTTTTAAAGTTTGACCGATATTGTATCGTTGGCCCTAAATTTGCTGAAATTGCAAATATGCATATAAGGTTTATATGAAATTGCAAGTGTCCTTTCTGTTAGGGCGCCATTAAAATTTTCTGTAAAATGACGATAATGTCTTTTAATCTAAGTGGTATGCTTATAATTTTTGAAAATATTGTATGCATATTTGCAAAAAATTTAAAATAATAATATGCATATTTTGGGTACTTTTGTTTCAATATTTTCTTTACAAACATGTTAAGCCGTGTATTGAATTTATAAACCAAATTTTACCACTTTTAGATATTTTTAAGTATTTTTTTAAAGGTTTTTAAACATAGTGGCATTATCGTAATTTTCAGTTTTGTAAAGAAAAAACTAAAAAAAAGTACCAAAAAATATGTTTTTTATGCCGACCTAAGTAAGGCCTTACTTAGGCTAGCGTAAAAGGATAAGCTCCCTATGTAAAAATATATAAAATAATGAAATACCAAATATGTTTATAATATTAGAAAAAATTGCAAGTTTATCATCTCGGTTAAAGGGCATTATCATCATTTTTTAGAAAGGTCTAACAGCATCCTAACTGAAGGGACATACTTGCAATTTCATGCAAATCTCGTAGGCATATTTGCAATTTCGGCATATTTAGGGATATAAATGCAATATTGGTCAAACCTTGTAGGCGTATTTATAAAAATCCCTTATATTAACTAGTTTTTCGTGGTTATTAGTAGTTGCATACGTAAATAGCTTATATTAACAGCAGTCCGTCCATTGACTAGAAGTCTAGAATTGATCTCCATATACTTGGGCAAATCAAATGATGGCTCATGGTGTTACCTCATCCTTATTGCACTGTACTAATTTTTTTTTTTGAGGGGAAAATTTCATCCTGTGGAGACAATGTTGAGTGAGGATTTTTCTCCAAATTTAAAAAGCCATGTGAAGGTTCTGATTTTTAAAGGCCGTTGCCTTTACATGGACGTTATGCTTTGTGCAGCAGAGAATGAATCACATGCATTAGTTTGCTGAATCCTAGCTTAGTGTGCTTTATTGATGCTCTCTTTCTCTCTCCAATTTTCCATTAGATCCGAAACATTTTAATTCTTCATGTTTCTAGTATTTGCCCAAAATAGGGCCCTGGATATTATTGTCTTGATTCTAGCATAGCTACAATTAAAACTTAATATGCAAAATGTAGTATGAACCAGGAATTATATTTGAGCAATGGTTCATTGTTCTGGGTGCCATTCCAGAACCCCACATAGAGCTTCTTTGAATGGACCTATAATACTCCATTTGCGAGATTTTCTTTCGTAATTTTCTGTCCAGTTAGTTAAATTAAATGCTTGGAAGATGATTGCATGCTCTGAATTTGCTACTATCACTGAACTCCACAGTAGATGATTTTTTCTCCTGTTTGAGTAAAGGCAGAACTTGCAGTTCAATGAACTGATTCTTTCAATGACTTCTCTGATATGGGGCCACTTGGAAACAACAAAAAGAGAAGTTTTCCACTCAAAAGATTTTCCTTCTACTTCTACCCACCCGTTTTTCCAATCATTTCTCAACATTTATCTCTATAACTACCTTAATTTTTTCATCTTTCTGTACAACTACCTTATTTATTTTAACTTTTTTCTCTTTGCTCCTTATCGTTGTCCTTATCATATCACCTGACTCTCCCTCATTTAAATTTTTTTTTTTTTTTTCTCACTTCCCGAACACTTATATTCATAAATGTATCTACTTTCAGTGGCTTTTTTGAGGGGCTTCTGGTGTATTTGACTTCTTTGCATGGTGATCATAATGTTTCAACTTAATTTTTATATTTCTGTCTTTCTTTGTCTCCCAACGACTCTGGTTCCAATTATTTATTCTTATGCAGGCTTAAGATATTTGTCCCCATTGCTTTCTTTGCTTTTGCAATCCTAGTTCCTGTCAATTGGACCAATGACACGCTAAAGCTTTCAAAAGTGGCATACAGTAACATTGATAAGCTCTCAATTTCAAATATTCCCGTGGGTTCACAAAGGTAAATCATGATACCTTTTATTGTCAAAGGTGCAAGAATTTCAGATTTCTTGTTTTTGATGTTGGCCCATAATGCCTGCTTAACTTGAGCCCTGTTTTTATTCAATTCATTTTGATCCAAAACTTGAGCCCATAATGCCTGCTTCACAAAGGTAAATCATGATACCTTTTATTGTCAAAGGTGCAAGAATTTCAGATTTCTTGTTTTTGATGTTGGCCCATAATGCCTGCTTAACTTGAGCCCTGTTTTTATTCAATTCATTTTGATCCAAAATTTGACCGATTAATGTTGTTAGGTTTCTTGCTTCCGAATAGTTAAACCATTTAAAATTAGGGTTCTGATTTAGTGCGGGTAGCTGGCCTACAGAAATTCCATTGTTACCTTGATCTTCTATCTTGTGAAATTTGATAATTTTTTGAATTTGTTTAATATTTTATTTCGAGTTTCAAAAATCAAAATAAAATGAAATAGCTAAATAAAATGCCAAACAAATCACGAAAGTTGCTAAATTTCAAAATGCAAAAGATCTATGTAGGGCCAAACAAATTTAAAAATCAGATAATTTCAGTTAGAAGATCTAGATGGAGGCCAAATAATAATCAAAAATCTTAAAAGAATTAATTTTCTGGCTGGCTGCATTGTTGCGCCTTATGGCAACCTGCATCAAACAAGAATCCTTAAAATTATGAATTATAAAACGTTTTTTTTTTGTTGTTGCTGGAAAATTATATTAAGTGCATTTTGTTAATTAAGAAATGGTTTCAGCAGCTAGATAGGCTTTAGTGTATCATTTAATGGTTTGGCTGTGTGAGATGCACATGTTAGAAGAAGTGAATTATTTTAAGTTGGAACTGGAGGGCTTTAAGAGGGAAAGCGTGAAAGGCTTTTAGCTATTAAGGTATGAAGAAAATTTTGAGGACCCTTGCTTTGATTGTGGAACATTTAAATTGTTGTTTGAATTGGCTAGTGGTATTCTTGTAGCTGGCCAATTAGTTGAAATAAGGCTTTGAATAATCAGGTTGCAAGCTTTTGTGGTTTTACAGGGCTGCAAAGCCCTCATGTTCTTTCTATCTGATTTGGTAATAACTTTGCGGTTATCTAAACTGCAGGTTTTGGGCTCATATAGTAATGACATATGCCTTTACATTTTGGACATTTTATGTGCTGCTTAGAGAATATGAGATAGTGGCGAATATGAGATTGCATTTTATGGCATCAGAACAGCGTCGTCCAGATCAATTTACGGTAACCTTGCGTAAAAATGGTTTTTTCATATCAGTTGTGGACATTTGCATGAATAATTTTTTATTATCTTATGCAGGTCCTTGTAAGAAACGTACCAAATGACCCTGATGAATCAGTTAGTGAACTCGTTGAGCATTTTTTCCTCGTGAATCATCCCGATCACTATCTCACTCATCAGGTTGTTTTCGATGTCTTTGGGTAGCAAAATTGTTAACTTATCTTGCTGTGGTTGGAAATGCGTATATTTGTTAGTTAACATTGTTTGACATCTTTTGGTAGCAAAACTGTTAACTTCTGTTGTTGTGGTCGGAAACGTGTATATTTGTTAGTTAACATTATTCTTAGTTGGAACTGTTTATATTTGTAAGTTCTTACTCCTTTTTGTAAACTGAAATCGCATAGACATTGGCACATGTCGCATGTGTCAACAGAAACATTGGCAACATTTGAACTTTGCAGTGAAACATCTAATCCTTGGAGGATTGGCCTTCTCATTTAACCATTTTAAACTTCTAAGATCATAGAATGAAGCTTCTAAGATCATAAACACAAAAATCAAAGATTTTTTCCATTGGGTAACTTGTGTGATAATAGTGTAATGCGATTCCTCTTTGCCATGGACCCCATCTTTTGTTAAAGAAGGCATTTTAGAGCTCTTCTATGTCCTAAAGTCCTAATAAACTCTATCCTTATCCTTTTGCCCCTTCACTTACCATCATAAAGGTTTGATAGAGTCAAATAAGCTCTCTATGGTGTGCTTTCTTTGCAGCTTCTCCGATGGTGCATTGGGAGAAGTTTAAAAGTCTGTGAGGAATAAATGAAAGATAGAAATAGCAAAAAAATAACACAAGATGTAAAAGCACGAAGGGTTAGGCACGGACAGCTTCCAACATTGCAGAGATGTCGATATGCGGTTGGGTTGGCATTAGCACATATTGCATTTAGTAGATTTGTTTATATGGTCGGTCTTAAGATAAGCCTAACCTTTGTAAACGTTACATCAAATGTAATGATATTAGCATGGGAGATTAGGCATGGACTGCTTTCAAAATTGCAGAGAAGTCAAATTGCCTTTTCTAGTGAGGGCATGTGGTAGGGTTGGCATTATCACACATTGCATAGGGTAGATTAATTTATATGGTTAGTCTTAACATAAACCAAACATTGTAAATGCTACATAAATGTAATGGTATTGACATGGGAACTTAAGTTTTATGTTATCCTTTACCCACTACTGTTAATGTGTAACTTTATCCATGGATTCAGCTGCTAATATACAGTAGCTATAAAGAGTGTGTCCCAGTTCCGGCTTGCAGTATGTGTGTGCGTGTGCGTGCGTGCATGCACACAATGTTGTTTGGATGCTTAGAGGATGCCTTAGAAAAATTTATTTTTTAATGACATTCCATGCTTGTCACTACCGTTGCCTCCACTTTCTATCATGAAACTTATCAAATGTACAAAAATTTAATGTTAGTAGCCTACCTAGTTGGCTGGTCCCCTCCATTTTTCAGCTGGGAATTGGCTATAAGAGTTCTCATTGGTGCGATGCATTATAACTTATTGTGCATGATGATCATCTACTCACATCAATTGTAATTTTGTTTTCAATATTTAAATTATTTTGTAAAAAAAAAAGTTTTTGGGCCTTTTGGATTTATATTTATACCCAATAAGTGAATTCGAAAATTCCACTTGTTTTTTTAAATCATTGCAAGCAATTATTCATTCTTAAAGGTATTGGAATCCTGAGGCTTATTGGAGAAGATGAATTGTAGGTTGTGTATAATGCAAACAAACTTGCTAACCTGGTCAAGAAGAAGAAGTCACTGCAGAACTGGCTTGATTACAATCAACTTAGATATGCCAGGAATCCATCACCGAGGCCAACTAAGAAGGTATATGAAGAATGCTGGTTTCCTATTATAAATTTTCCTTTCAAAAAGTTACATTTTATTTATTTTGCCTTTTATATATATCTTTAAATAAAATTGCTTGAAGTTTACATGTTATTTCTTTTGGTAGGATCTTCCGTCTTTACAATTTTTTTTTTTTTGCCTGTTTGACAGACTGGTTTTCTAGGACTGTGTGGAGAAAAGGTAGACGCAATTGAATACTACATGTCGGAGATTGAGAAGACAACAAAAGAAGTAAGTACCTTGTGCTCCTGCTATGGCTGTATCACTTCAGTGGTGGATTTTTATGTTTGTTTTTTCAAACAAATTATATTGTTGGAAATTGTCGATGACATTAGCGTAAAGAATATTTTGAAGATCCTTTTTTTTTCCCCGTTCTGAGCTTTGCTATTCAGTTGTTACTTGTGTATCTCCAGGAGATGACTGGTGGTCACATGCGTAATGGATTTCTATTAATTAAACTATCTAGTATGATGCATTACTGCTACTCAATATTGATTGAAGATTTCAGCAGGATTAGATTCCAGTGCAATTTTTGTGAGTTGCAGAAGTAACCATGATCTCTTTTTCAGTATAATCACTATTTATATGCGATACAATATCCAAATGAAGACCATACATTCCCTTGGCAAAGTAAAAACGTACTGTCAGTACCACCAGCTGTGAGTTATGATGCTTTTAAGTAAAAACACACAGAAATATATTTTCCTAATGAGGTCTTGAAGGATAAATGTTGTTTCCACAGTTTGTATGCAGACCTAAATTATTTTGAATTTGGAACCGTGAATTTGAGATTTGCAACACCTGAGAGATAGTCCATCCTTGTTCAAAAGATCCAGTAATGATATTAAAGTTTTGTACTTCTCATGTAAATGATGAAGCATCATAAGCTTTTTGCATATTGATGGTTTTGGGTAAATAAATTTGACCATTTTACTGTTGTATAACTCTTTATCCTGCATTTACATTGGTGTAAAACAGGCTATTACATGGTTGTAAGTCCTTGGAAATTTTATCCTGTTCTTGCAGGAAGCTGTTGAGAGAGAAAGGGTTAAAAATGATCCAAAATGTGTTATGCCTGCCGCATTTGTTTCCTTTAAAACTCGATGGGCAGCTGCCGTCTGTGCACAAACTCAACAAACTAGAAATCCAACATTGTGGCTGACTGAGTGGGCCCCAGAACCTCGTGATGTTTATTGGCACAACCTGGCGATTCCATTTGTTTCACTTTCAGTGAGGAGACTGATCATAGCTGTTGCATTCTTTTTTCTCACCTTTTTCTTCATGATTCCAATAGCATTTGTACAGTCCCTTGCAAATATAGAAGGCATCGAAAGGGCTGCTCCATTTCTAAAGCCAATAATTGAAGTGTGAGTTTTCCTACTTCCAAGGTTATCAGAGTATCACCATCTTATCCATTTGTCGTCTCCTCTCTTATTGAAGGCTAAAACTGTTGTCTATAAACAAAGTCCATTTGCATTTCATCTCTCTTCTTGGCCAGTGTAAGCACAATCTAAAAGTGTATTTGCATGTTATGTGTGCATGTCTCCATTGTCCATCATAAATATTATGTAGGATTATAGGAAGAACTTTATTGTTGCTGATACCATCGAAGTCTTTCTTGTTGCTGCCCTATTTTGGCCTACTTTGATTATTAAATCAAAATCCAATCAACTCATTTTGTTTAAGTTCATTTGTTTTATAATGGTAACAAAAATGACTTTGATCAAAATTTTTGATTGGCCATACCTGCTTATGTAAAATATGAGAAACGCGTGGTCCATTCACAAATTCATTGGAATGTTATGATAATTTATTGACTCATTCATCTATATAGGAAAATGGTTTAGATGATATAGATGTTAATTTGACAAATTTGAATTGGATGTATAAACCAAGCAAATTTTTATATTGAGTCTTATTACATTGATTTTATATGTGGGTAATGATTCAATACATATATATGTACGGAGTCTTAATACATATAAGCGTTTTGAGCTTCTTTTTTTTGCCCATTTTATGTGGGCCTACATGTATTTAGTTCATATACCAGGATTTAATGTTTCGAATTTTTTAATATATTTTTTATAATTTCAAGATAATAGTTTTATTTTTTTTTTCATTTTATGTGGGCCTACATGTATTTAGTACATATACCAAAAAGGTAAATTGCGGTATATATGAAGATTACATGTGGGCTCACATAAAAATGAAAAGAAAAATGAAGCAAAGAGCTTCATAACATCTATATATGTATTGAGGCTCAGTACATAAACCAAACAATTGTATTACATCAATTTTGTACTTCTATCACTTCTATCAAATCAGACTCAAAAATATATTTGATTTAGATGAAACTTGGTTTTCTAGTTAAATAAATAATTTCAAATGCAATGGGCAATGGGCCTTAAATGTGGTGACAACACTGAAACTTCAATGGTGTTGGCACCATAGAAGATTTCCCTATTATATAAATACACTATATATCTTGTCTATTCTGGAACTGACTAAAATGTGATCTATAAATGAAAATTTGAACATTACATAAAAGGAGTGAAAAATAAAAAAGATAGAGCCAATTTTGCTTCTACCGGTATTTTTACTTTTTTAAAGCTAATGTTGCATAAAATTCTTCCATGACTTCTTATTTGTAGTTTTCAACTTAAGTCAATGCCCAATTCTCTTGTATCCTTGCTTCTTTTCTCTCTCTGTTTTCAAACTCTCTGCTTTCACTGATTCTTTCTTGGTTGAATCTCTCTTCCGTAGCAACTGACTGTAGTTTGCCTACTGTGCAGGAAATTCATCAAGTCAGTCATTCAAGGCTTCCTTCCTGGAATCGCTTTGAAGATTTTCTTAATCCTTCTGCCAACCATACTGATGATAATGTCTAAATTTGAGGGTTTCTTTTCGATATCATCTTTAGAGAGAAGATCTGCATCCAGATACTATCTTTTCCAACTTGTGAATGTGTTTCTTGGGAGCATAATTGCCGGCGCAGCTTTTGAACAGTTGGATACGTTCATTCACCAGTCCGCAAATCAGTATGCCCCTCTTATGAATACATCTTCCTTTTGTTTGTGCTAGCACTGAAATCTTTCAGTTTTCTTCTTCTTTTGGAGTAATCGTTTGTCATGTTAGTTTCTGTTTGAATGGTGATCATTGATTGTATTGCTGTTGGTATATACCCTCCCTTGGTTTTGCCATAATCTTTTATGCATAAGGTTAGGTGCATTTGATACATCCATGGTGTTAAAAAAAAAAGTTGTAAAACTGCTTTTTAAAGCAACCTGCAAATGTCTTGATGTGTATGCCATTTTCTGATGCAAACATGGGCTATCAATTTACATAAAAATGAGAAAATATGTCTTAATGCATGCTAATTAATGTTTAATGTGGCTATCACTGATGGTAATTTTTCTCTAATTAGCTCTCTCTGTTATTATTGCTCTTTGTTATTTTGTTTAAAAGTTGAACCTGCTGTGCTTCATATTGTTGTTTATTTTGGTTCCAACCAGAACTCAATGGATACCTTTACTGTGTGCATAGAACAATCGATGAATTTGATTTCCAAATAGAGCGAGCCTTCTGTGTTGCAAAGAAGAAAAATACTTTTGTGGCATTCACATAAAATTCGTGCATTACATCGAAAATATGTTCGGATCATGCAACTAAGAATGATGTTAACAGTTCATACATGTAATTGAAATAAAATCTGTTATGCTTTCATGTACTGACGGTTTTTTCTTATTTGTGACTTCAAACCATAATCTTACGTGACTGCTATTGAGTTATGCAGGATACCAAAAACTATTGGTGTATCTATTCCAATGAAGGCAACTTTCTTCATAACCTACATTATGGTTGATGGCTGGGCTGGAATAGCTGGGGAGATTCTCAGGTTGAAGCCATTGATAATCTATCACTTGAAGAACTTCTTCTTAGTAAAGACAGAGAAGGATAGGGAAGAAGCAATGGATCCAGGAAGTATTGGTTTCAACTCTGCAGAGCCTCAGATACAGCTGTATTTCTTGCTGGGCCTTGTTTATGCTGCGGTGACTCCAATCCTACTCCCTTTCATAATTGTGTTCTTTGGCCTGGCCTATGTTGTTTTCCGTCATCAGGTATGGACTGTAGAACTTTTTTCTCTTGAACTGCCATTTCGCATGTTTATGTTTATATTCGGAATAGCTGTGGGGGTGGGTCCTACTCGGTGCTGTTCTTTCCAACCTGATCCACTTATTCAGATGGGCTGCGTAACAAGTGGGCCATTCCGCAATAGTGCCTTAAAATTAAATCCATTCCCAGGTGGAATTGTGCTGTTGATGAATTTAATTCATTGCAGAAAAAGTAAGATAAAAATTCCCTATTGATTCCCATGTGCATACTTGTACTTTTGGGTCATGGCATGGTACTTGCTGTGTGCTGGGTCAACCACTGACCTTGTAGAACATAACTTTATTTTATTTGTTGTTGGAGGGATGCGACCATTGTGATCAGAGAATTTTTTTGTTCCTACCTGTTTTTCCCCTTAATGGAAGCTTCATGTGATGCTGTAGATCATTAATGTTTACAACCAAGAATATGAGAGTGGAGCAGCATTCTGGCCAGATGTCCATGGGCGTGTTGTTTGTGCAATGATTATTTCACAGCTACTTCTACTTGGACTGTTAAGCACAAAAGAAGCAGCTAATTCAACGCCTGTGCTGATTGCCCTTCCTATTTTGACCATATGGTTCCACAGGTTTTGCAAAAACCGATACGAGCCTGCTTTTGTTCGGTATCCATTACAGGTATGTCATGATGACTTCTATGACCGTTTGTTTGTCAATGATAGAACTACCAGCAGTTCGATGGTTGTTAGTTACAATTGATGCAACCTGATTATGAGCACATCTCATTTGGCGGATTGTGTTTTTCATGGTTGATAATTCTAGGAAGCAATGATGAAGGATACATTGGAACGTACAAAGGAACCAAATCTGAATCTGAAATCCTACCTTACCAATGCATACATTCATCCAATATTCAAGGATGAGGATGAGGATAGTCTTTCAGTTGCTGGAGATTTTGAGCTGGAAAGTGTGCTGGTACCAACAAAACGTCAGTCTCGTAAGAACACACCTGTGCCCAGCAAATACAGCGGTTCTTCATCTCCATCACTTGCACCTGAGGTCATCCCTGAACAACCATGACAGGTTGGGCTTCCATTCGATTGTAAAATTCTGGCTGTTGTACATTTTGAGGGGGTGGGGTGTGGGAGGCAGTTACAAGGATTTCTTTGGGTAGGGTAAAGTCGTTGTTGTATAAAAGGGAGTGGTTGCGTCACAGTTTCGTAGTCTTCCTGTAACATGAAGCCATCAAATGCGCGATTGCCGAATGAATCGAACAACACTTGTCAAAGGCACAGAAGTTGAGCTATCTTGGGGAAAGTGATTGAAGATGAAAGGGCAAGTTGACTTGATTCATGATGGTTCTTGGATGGCAACTAGCAAGCAAGTTTATGAAGAGAGCAAATGTATTTATTCCCGACTAGGCATGTCGTAGTTGAGCTATCAGCTACCTGCTTCACTTAAGTCTTAACTCTCAGTTATCGACACCGTTTCTCTGTATTGTACTCTCTTGCTTTGTGCAGAAATGTTTTACAAATTACAATTTACAAATACTTTGTGATCTTTGTGTTGTCTCTGTGTTTGCGAACTTTTTGGTGTGAAATCGGCAGATTGAATGCTATTTCTGTTTACGTTTTAAAATCTGATGGTGAGGCCAATTCGGCCCTGGTAGGCCGGACCTTGGCCCATTTATTTATTTATTTAATCTAAAGGCAGGTATAATAGGATTATGATAACTTAATAACAACCTCATGATTTTATATATTTTAATATAATTTATTTTTGTTTTTCTCCACTATTATGTGGGTACTGTCCCAGTGTATTTAGTTTATATTAAATTTTTTAAAATAAAAATGCATATTTTCATTTTTCGGGGGGAGGGAGACCACATAAAATGAAAGAAACATGAATATATTAAAAAATGTAAAATCCTCGGGGTTGTTACTGAACTAAGTAACGACACATTAGTAATATTCATGAATATGCGTGTACTTGTGGGAGCCTGAGCCTCTCAATGCCTCAATCCTCTTGGGCGCATTTACTTTTTTAATTTTTTTTTTTTTTTATAAAATTGTTAATCTAGGTGTATTTAAATTATTTAAAATGTCCTTAATTTTTAAAAATAAAAAATAAATATCTAAAATACTTTAAAAATAGTAAAAATTAATACATATCTTAAATACACTTAGATTAACAATATTGAAAAAAAAATTTCAAAAAAAAAAAGGTCGTACCCGGGAGCATCAATTGGAGTCCGTACTTGTGATCCAAAAAATCACTTTTGATTGAGAACCTAGGTGGTTTTAAAATTCAAAATCATTTAGGATCACTCCTCTAATATTTACTACTAAAATTTTTAAATGAATATATGCACACGCGCACACAGCGTGTAGAAGTTTCAAAATTCATGGCCTAAACTAATCGAAATATACTATTGTAATTCTGTTAAAATTTAGATTGAATTTTAAAAATGTCGATAATGGGTGGATGTAAAATTTTTCTTCCCGTGAAATTGGATGATTTTTCAAAATTTATTGTTTTATTTTGATTTTGATTTTTCTCAATTATCTTCCCAAAATTTTTCATTCAAAAAGCCAAACAAATTTAAAAGACTTCCAAATTTATCATCAGTAAGATCTATGTGGGACCCAGCCAAACGAGCGGTCACCGTCGCCGGAATGGATTTCCGTCCGCACTCCTGTGTGGGTTTCGAACCCATTTTGCTGGGATTTCAAACCAAAAAAAATTCTGCAGCAGTCCTGTGTTAATGGAGTGCGCACTCTTTATCAGTTAAGATGTTTAAGATATTTGTAAGATTATTGTTAGGAAAAATTATAAGAATGTCTCAAAACTTACTTATAATATTAGTTAAGCTGATTGTAATATATGTATACCCGTAAAAAAGAAATCTATGGATAAAAAGAAGTTGTAAACAATTTACAATCGCTCTTATTGCTATCGCAGTATGGCCGCACGAGATTAAGATGTGCTTTCACGTCTGATCTTTCCGCTGTTAAAAAAATCACTGCTGTTTTTGATTTATTATCATATTTACTTTCTTTAATCTTCACTTACAGAATCTCTAGAAATAAACTGAAAGAAGTTTTTGAATACTTTTTCGTGTTCTCAAATAGATTACATGAAGATGGATTGTTGTATATTAAGAAATAAAAAATTACATTTAAGATAAAAATTAGTTTTGAAAATAAAAAAATAAAGTTGCTAGGTTTCGAGAAATGAAAAATTGTATTAAGAATGTGTTTGTTTAATATTAAAATTTTTCCAACTAAAATTTTTCAATTTAAAACTTTCCGCCTTTCACCGATCATTCTATTTTTTAATTATTTTTTTATATTTTTCTATATAATTATCTTATTTTTCAATAATTTTACACAACTATTTAAAATTTTAAATAACTAACATATATATTTTAATTTTATTATTTTTTTACTTATCATCAATACCCCTTTTATATTATATCATTTCCTTCCATTAAAAAAGCTTTTACATTAAACATTTTATCACTGCTTAAATAAATCCTAAAAATGGGAAAAAAATTTAAAATAGAGACTCCGGTCTCATTCCATCTACTGACATGACCAAGACGAGGAGAAATTTTAGTGCATTAGGAAAGGAAAAAGTATAATTAATAGCGATACAAGCAGGAGCGTAATTCAGTGCACCGGGTGCATTCAGCCTCAACGCACTCGGGTGCACTGCACTTATTTTTTTTTATTTTTTTTTGAAAATTTTTGTATACAATGGTTAATCTAGGTTTATTTAACATATGTATCAATTTTTACTATTTTTGGAGACTTTTAGATATTTTTTTTAGATTTTTAAAAATCAGTGTCATTTTCGGTAATTTAAAATTACGAAAAATGCCACTGATTTTTAAAAATCTAAAAAAAATATCTAAAAATCTCCAAAAATAGTAAAAATTGATACATATGTTAAATAAACCTATATTAACATCTTCATGAAAAAATTTTCAAAAAAAAATAAAAAAAAATAGGTGCAGTGCACCCGGGTGCGTTGAGGCTGAATGCACCCGGGTGCACTGAATTGCGCTCCATACAAGCAGAGGTATTATGTAGCAGAGCTGCAGAAGACGATATTGTATTAGAAATTAAATTATTATTATTATTATTTTAAGAAACAGAAAATATATCCCATTGCCATCCAATTTCCTCACACGATTGTATGATGAACTGGGGCAAAGCAAAAAGCCAAAAACGAGTCATCGGGAAAAAATCGAGTTGGTAATGAAAATGCGCGTCGGTGGTGAATGAGTTGTGGGCTTTTAATACTCATTTCTTTCCCACGCGCTCAGATCTCACTCATCTTCGATGCTTCATGAATTCCTTAGTCCTCTTCTAGCAGCAGACCCAGAGACGATAAATCAGGGGTAGAGAGAGATGGCCGTTCATCAGCCTAGCTGTAATCCGACAGCTTTGAAGGCAGTGGTGAGTCTTCTGGCCATCTCCCTCGCTGTATACATTGTCGCCCCGCCTCTCTACTGGCATGTCACTGAGGGTTTGGCTGCAGTCGACCATGCTTCCTCCTCCTCCCCCTCCTGTCCTCCCTGCGTCTGCGACTGCTCTTCTCAGCCACTTCTCTCCATGCCAGAAGGTACTCTTGATTTTTTCCGTCTGATTTTTTCCTTTCGACCGTCGGAGATCTGAATTTTTGTTCCCGCTATGTATCAGTTGAATTTTTTTTTCCCTAATTCAATCCCGTCTTCTTCTTTTGAATGCACGATTTCCGTGCTGTACCTTTTTTTTTTCCCGTTGATCGTTTGGTGCATATGTAGTGATGGGGATGCTGGTCGGACAGGGTGCCGACATTAGTCAGCTCTTGGGTTTTTCTAATCAATGAAATTTCATTAAGGAGGAGATCGTAAACTTAAAAAGAAAGAAAGAAAGAAATAAAGAGAATTCAATTGTCTGGTTTGCCTACTCACTTCCTGCCTGAGCAACGCACCTACTTAAAAACCCAGATTTTTAGCATTTGGGCCAACTTATGCAGTTGTGCAGCAAATCAACAATCCATTCTGCCTACAAATTGTGGTATATTCTCTTCTATCGTGTAGGGTTTTAATTTTCATGTTATTCTGAGACTAGCACTTCTTTTTCACAGGAAATTCCTTCCTAACGTTGCAGGACATAAGAATCTTCATTAGTAAATTGAGAAAAGAATCTAAAGAAAACGTATGGAGTTATACCTAGCCCCTCTCTATTTTACGATCATCTCTAATGGGGATCTTCCAATCTATTGGTATGTCTATCACCTTGGTCGAGAATTGGACGTTGATATATTTAACAGTTGACGATAACAAATTGTTGTCAATTAATGACATAATATTCTTTCATTAACGTTTTGAAAGCTAATCCACGATTTATGGGCAGGATATAAGATTGGGTTTTCCAATCCACGATTTATGGGCTTTTGTGATCCAGGATGAGATGATATTGGGTTTTCCACTTTATTATATTATACCATTTTGTTTAGCCCTTGGCTTCTCTGAATAGAAGGTTTTCCTGGATCATAACTTCCGAAGAAATCAAACTACATGGTTTGAGATATCTTGTTGTTTGGTGTAATTTTTGGTACATGAGAGATTGATTAGTGGTATGATTTTGGCTTCTTCAATGAGTCATGATGATTCACCATATGCTTTATTTTCTGCACACCTAGCTTTGAAAACCTTTCTTTTGTCTTTCTTTCCAATATGAGGTTTAAGAATATTTTTTATTTGTGACATTTTGGTTAAAATGAAGGTCAAATTAAGTTTCTACTAGAAATGAAAGCGTAACATATTACTTCCAGGACATCAAGGGTGCTATTTATCGGCAAGGCTATGGTTATATTAGCACCTGAACATCTACTCTCACTAACCCAACCTATCATTTGGAGAATTGGACTGGCTGTCTTGACTCTTGATAGAGGCGCAAATCCCTTTCTGATTATGACCTTATGATCTGTGACACTAACATTTTGGATCTAGTCAAATATTTTCCTTGAATAACCTGACATGCACCTGATGTGCGTTAGTTTGGCCATTTGTTGTGTTTAGTTGGAGCTTCTATAGAGACAATTGTCGATATGAATCCACACCAGTTTTCTGGCATCCGCCGCAGTAGTTAGGGATTTCCCTCACTGGTGTAACCTCTATACAATAAGCCCAACTAGGTTTGCCCTTTTGGCAAGGCGAACAAGCAATATCATCCCATCCATATGATTGAATCTTATTGAAGTATGTACTCAATGTATATCCTTCCTATTTGTGAAGGCTAATGATCAAGCTTCTCCTAGCCACATGAATGAATCACATTGAAGTATTGAGCTGTGTGTGTCTATCCTTTATGTAAGCTCTTCTGGAGCCAACTTTATCACCTCATTTGTCAAGAATACAGGGTAACACAGAGATAAATTATCTTATCAAATATCAACTGTTATACAATCCAGGAATTTTTACCTCATGTCTACTTCTTTTAACCATCTGAGAAGTCTACGTGAATTACATATTTAATTTCTGCAATTATAATCTCAATGTTATGCATTGAATCTTCTTAAAATTTTGAACTAAAATTTCCATTAACTTATAAAATTATTTAAGTTGGCTTCTTCTATAAAATTACATGAAAAAACAGTGCCTTCTCTGGAGCAAATTTTATTCATAGGTGTTGCTTTCCTATTGATACACACTATTTGTTAATTTCCTGGCTAATCTCTTCATGCAGATATATGCATTTTAAAATCGTGCTGATCTTCTTTGATCTAGTGTGCTTAATACTATAGGAACTACTTTAATTCCTTAAATTAGTCATTCATCAACTTCAGTTATGCATGTTCAGTCTATTTCTAGTTGGAACACAACTGTGCTAACATCCACTTTGAATTCGTTATCTACTTTTTTGCAGGATTCAGCAACACATCATTTGCAGGTCAGTTATTTTTTTAAAAGGCTGGATAATGAAGTTTTTAGTTTTAACATTTGCAAGGGTTTGAGATTCAGTTGATATTGTACGAATTTGTGTCCCCACTTTTCTTTTGTTCAAGTCTTATACAGATGCTCCATTTGTTCATTGGTGAAGCTGGATCATAGTTACTAATTTATTGATTTATTTTTCAAATTCAGGTTATTGCTTGTCATATATGGTTGAGGCATGCACACAATCACAAAAGAACAATTATATTTGTCTATGGTTTCTTTTATGGCCAATTAAGGATCTGTTGTGGGTTATCAAGTACATAATAAGAAAGCCTTTTGATTGTCTGACAATGGCATGGGTGTGCACACAGTTCACAGTTCACAAATGGTTGATGGCAAATCTTTTTGTAGTTGTCCTACCAGCAACTTATGTGCATGGTATTCTGCTTGTTGGAGTTCTCTTCATTCGTTAGGAATTCATTTATTCTCCTAGTTAGCTTGGACTATTCTTGTTTGACAAAATCTTTCTCCAATCTGTCACAACATTAGTGCAATGTCGGGAAGGCTTCTAATTGTGTTTTTATTGACTGGACATTTTAATCATCATAGTAAGCCTAATAGACTATGCCAGGAAGCCTTGCAGCCTAGTTTGCCCTGGATGTTTGAATCTGATGGCGCCTCTTAATGGCTCTTATTTTAAGGTTTGTATCTTTGGGAGGTCCTTTTATTATGGAGGACAGTGATTCTATGTGACTCAAAAATATTCTTTCCATGGCGATCAGTGGCAACTTTCTTCTGTCTCAACAATCGAAATTTCTTTACAGTTTCAAACCCTCAGTCAGGTGATGAGCATGACTTGATGCAAAAGCGGTGAGACAAGAAACTGATCTAGGTTGAATTTCGTATGTACTTGGGTCCATAAATACTCATCTGGCCTTTATCATTTTGAACTTTTCCCAACTAGGAAGCTTCGGCTATATGAATCCTGTCGCAAGATCCCAACCTTTCTTTTGGCTTCAGTTACCCATGCATTCTTCAGTCTTCATCTTTTTCTTGGATGTTCATATCGAAAGAATAGAACATATGAATGCTGTCACAAGATCCCAAATTTACCCATCAATCTTCAGTCTTCATCTAGAAGGGATTAGTCACAGAGAGAAAAATATACTTCTCGCAATTGTTTTTTTTTTTTTTTTCCTTCCCCCTTGGTTATCAGGGGCTGAAATGATGTTCATAAGAATGCTAAGAAAAATAACGTGCACTGAGAGGATCATACGTCAGTGTCAGCGGGAGAATTTTCTAGAGAACCTAGACCACTGAAACATCTGGGCTGACTTTGGTCTGGACAGCTCTAGATGAATGCCTGATTTATTATTATTTTTTAAAACAAGATGGTTGTTCTCGTCATCATTGCTTTCTCTCAGGTGATTTACTTTCTTGTAATTTTGATCAGATTGCGGCAAGCGGGATGCTGATGTAAATGAAGATATGGAGAGGAACTTCACCGACCTTCTATTAGAGGAACTGAAGTTATCTGAAGCCGAAGCACAGGAAAATCAGCGGCATGCTGATATGCAACTGCTTGAAGCGAAGAAGATGGCATCTCAATATCAAAAAGAGGCAGATAAGTGTAATTCAGGTATGGAAACTTGTGAGGAGGCTCGGGAAAAAGCTGAAGCGGCTCTGCAGGCTCAAAGGAGACTGTCTGAGATGTGGGAGATGAGGGCTCGACAACGAGGCTGGAAAGAGGGGCACACACAAAAGGCTCGCTCTTGAGAAGGGATAGTCAATGTAAGTTAGAGAGTCAATTATATGCAACTGAAATGGCCTTCTTCTGGCAGCACCCATTCATACAGTTTTGCTGAAAAAACAAACAAAGGGGGCTGAAATCTTGTTTCGCCAAGCTTCAGAAAAAAATGTTGAGGCGAGGTTATAGGCACATACATTATATTGTCACGGTCAAATGTCTACTGGTTCAGAAAAGGCTGATGAATCCATCCTTGTTCAGTTGGGAAACTCAATGCAGTCTTTTTATGAAAATGGTTTTCAGTTTCTTGGATCCTTGTGATTCCTTGCGAAGAAACACATCATTTATTCATTTGATCGATGGGCACTACACTGGCCGCCTCATTTCATTTCAATTATGCCATTCGGTTGAGGCATATCGCTTTCCTTTTTTTATTTAATATATTAGATTATACATCACGAATAGTTCTATTACTATAATGTTTAATATAATAAACCATAATTAATATTATAAAACAATGGAGATGAAGAAATGTTCTTTATGTCACAGTATTTTATTATTGTATTTTGAATATATCTATGTTGAATTTCTCATGATCGCAAGTCAAGATATCTGTGATAATGTGACTTTCCATGATTGGCTGCACTAGTCTTTCCCAGATGCAAAAAGCTTCTAGTGTTCACTTTTCGGCAGCCGATTTTTTCATCCTCGAGAATTTAGATGGACCAAAAGGCTTCCATGACAAAGGCTTCGGAGAGCATCGTCTAGCTCGCCGACCTTCTGGTCAGTTGCATGGCTTGCACCAACGTCTCTCTAAACCTCTTTAGATCTATCTTCATGTTCTGCTCATCTAGATATATTGATTTGGCCCGCTGATAACTCTGCTGAAAGATTGAGGGCGGATCCACGATCACCTGGTCCTCTGCAGAGTATATACCAGATAGGGAGCTCTCTTCGTAAGTCGCCTCGTATTTTAGGTAATTTATTCCCACCGCAAGAGCCGGATCGCCGTAGTAGTGTTTGGCAACCCATTCCAATCCCACCCCCACCACCTGCACCAGAACCGCTCCTTCCCTCAGGAACATCAAGTTCTCCATGCCCGCCCCGTGCATCCCCACCAAAATATCGCAGCTGTGGAGCTCTTGCGCGAAAGTCTCCAGATTCGTCACCCGCTCCGGCCTAGCCACGCTAACCTGGAATCCCACGCGCTGGGCCAATCTGATCAGCTTCTTCTCATTCAAGAACCGTCTCGTGGTGGTCCGGGAGATAAGGACGAGCGTCGGTTTGTTTCCCTGATAATTCCCTGCCGTTCTGTTTTTGTCTTTCAAGCTGTAAGAGTCGAAGAGGAAGCCCCGGAATTCCTTGATGGAGTAGCCTCCGATGGTTTTGGAGGCGTTGCAGGTGAATCCTGTGTGGTATTTGAGACCCACGACAGCGCGCGGGAAGCAATGCACACGGTTGTCCTGGGATGCGTAGACGGGACGGTAGGCTGAGAGATGGGAGAGGATTGGGCGGTATTTCCTGATCCACTTAGAATTGGAGTCGACGACGACGAACACGACGCGAGAGCGGAAGACGCGGGAGGTGAGGAAGAGAGGGATGAGGACGTCGTTGAAGTCGTGGAAGAGGTTGCCGGCGTAGCCTCCGTTAGTGAAGATAATTGCAGGCACTGGGTGATTGACATGGCAGGCGGGAAGCATGGTGCCATGATCAGCTACAACCTGCACGGGCGTCACGCCGGGCAAGCATGTGTTGTATTTGAATGTGTAAGGGCAGATGCTATGCGACAAGGGAGGCAAGTTGTGAGATGCTACGTGCACCGCCATTTTTCGGGTGTCGATTCTCACTTGCCGATTCACAACGCAGAAGTCGGTGGTGTTGCCTGTGACGCATGAGACGCCGATGCTGTCCAGCTCCTGCAGCTTGTCTCCTGCATCAAAATCCACACATGCTCCCATGAGCAAAATAATAATAATAATAATAATAAAGTCCACGCATACAACACGAAAATGTGCTGGTTAAATAAGGACAGTTTGGGAGGGGGGAAAACACCCACGATGGGTGAGAGAAACCTGCCCCTTGTAATTCAGGTCTGTAACTCAATATAAAATTATTTATTATGTTGATGTGCTGTCCAATAACTTGTTCAAGAGACGCTCAATTAAAAAAGTAATTTAGCTTAATTTAAGCAAGGGGCTAATTAAGCCCGCCGAATGAAGCCATGTTGTACACACCACATATGTATATATATGTGTGTATAAATGAATAATGATCTTCGACACAGCTTATTACTTACCTAAGCAATAATCTCGTGTATTTTATACTCGGTTAAGTAACAATCTCTTTGTATTTTATACGTTTTTATATTTTGTAAAAATTTTAAAATTTTCAAAATAAAATAAAATGATAAAATAGATATATGAACTAAATAGACATAGGGAAAGGGAAAATTTGCAGATATGTCCATTTAGTTTGATCATAATTGCTAATATACTCGTATAATTTGACGTTAATTGCAGATAAACCCGTACCATTATAACGCCATTATGGTATCATTATTGCACCGTTACAACATGCATATATTTGTAAATATATGCAAACTATGTGCATATATTTGCCAAAATTAGATATATCTACTTAATTTTCAACATTAGAAATATATCCATATAGTTTGCATATTTTTGTAAATATACATATGCTTTAGTGGTACAATAACGGTGCCATAACGACATGAGTATATTTGCAATTATAATCAAACGATATAGGAGTTATTTGCAATTTCAAAAATTACATGGGCATATTTGTAATTATGGTCAAACTAAGTAGGTATATTTGTAAATCATTGAATGAAAATAGTAAAAACATGAGATTATTACTTTGCTAAGTAACAATTTTTTTTTTGATAAAGATAAAGAAGTAACATTTTTTTTTTTTTTTTTTTTGATTGGGAAGAAGTAACAATTGGGTTTACAATTAAGATCATTATCATATATATAGTGCATTGATCATATATGGATAACTGCTATTTTTATTATTTTTATTTTTCATACATACTGAGCTCAATTGCATATATCCATGTCATCTTTTATTTTAAAAATAAAAATAAAATATTTAAAAAATCAAAAATATAAAATTTGACATGCTAATAAATTTATACGGAGTCCGAATATACACAAAAATAAAATAAAATTTTTTTGTTGGTGCGCAAATCGATAGGGTACAAATGTTTTAACTTTCAATGGTTCTCCCATCTTAATTATTATTATTTTTTGATTTAACCATTTTAATTAATTAATTTCATTCTCTTTTTTTTTTCTGAGGGGGGTGATAGCTACGAAGGTGTGGTTGAAACTAACCTTCCAAGATTCTTTGGAAAGGAGTTAGGGGCACTTGTTGCACTCCTTTGCTGATCATAATATCTGCACTCGCACGTGGTTCTGTCACTCCCATGCTTTTGATGCTTCGGGACACAAAAGCCCCATGATCATGTGTTTCTTCTTCTCCTCTGCCCTCTCCGCTGCTGATAACGTGAATAACACTACTACCATTTGGTTGTTCGACGATAATATCAGCTCCATTTGATTCCGCCGTGATAATATTAGCACTCCCATTTTCCGCTCGTGAGCTCTTTCCAGTGCTGACAAGACTCCCTAGTAACCAATCAGCCACACAAATTCAGATGTGTGTATCATACAACAAATTGGAAGAATATTAAGAGGAAAAGCTCAGAGAGAGAGGGAGCGAGAGCGCAAAAATACATGAACTAAACGGAAAAGCGTCATATTGTGAATGTGATGGCGAGCACCAAAACCAGACGTACAGCAAAAGCAGAAGAATGAAGCAAGTCTTCGGTACGAACCCGAATGCTGGCATTTTGAACTCCTTTCTATTTCGAGCACTAAAATCTCCTTTTTCGCTATTCACGTTCATCTCATTTCAGGGAGCAGATATCTCACTGGGAGTAAAGGGATTTGTAATAAAGCTAATCGTTCTCTCTTGTAGCTAGGCTTTCTTCGCCATGCCAGATTTTTTTACAACTCAATGCCCCGAATTTGCATGGAAATTGGCATTTGCTGACTGCTGATGACGATTTCTTAACCATTTCCAAAGGTGGTACGTAGGCTGTCATTTTTTTTGCCCGACGTAGCATTAACGTACAAATCTGTGTTTGGACAACTAGGCTTGGCTTCATTCGATATGGCTATCTAAAGAGATGTGAGGCCCAAGCCTTCATGCATGTACACATCGAGTTTGATAGGGCATAATTCCACTATCCTAGTTTGATGGGTTGGGTTCACCAAGCATTCTTGTGGCTAGAAGCAAGTGAATAAGGGATAATATAGATTGAGTAAGGGGTGATCGGGAGCACAGGAAAGGATGGAATGGGCTCAGCCTATTAAACGAGTAGCGGTTGCTGTTTACGGAGAAATGAAAAATTAAATTGAAAATAAAAAATAGTATTAAAAATAAATAACTAAATTTGTTAGTATTGAAACATAAAAAATTGTATTGCAGAGGAGAGAAGCTTTTTAGAAAATAGAAAATCCATCCCCTTCATATCTCATTCTATATCCCTTCGTGTGCTCTGTAGCAGGCCCAGCAGTAATCCCGAGAGAAACACAAAACTAGATATAATTGTGGAACTGTCTCATGATGATAAATTTTTTCTTCTCAAATAATTAAAAAAACAAAAGAAAAAAGTTCTCTTGTTAGTTGCTGATATCGACACGGAAAACAACAGCCATGCATAAAAAATGCAACCAGGAGGCACTAATATACGCTCTTATGTAACATAGTAACAACCACACGCAAGCTGACAATGAAATATTTGCTGCATGGACCGCAGTCTCTTTCATTTAGTGTCAACCTCTTATTTGTTATCTTTACTTCACCGACAGCAAGCAGGGCAAGGTTGTCTCAACCCCATGAAAGACGATGGATTGATAGGATCGACAAATGGCCTTGCCAATGACTATACGGGCTAAGCCTATTGACAATATGACATAACATGGGCTCAATGGCATTGCACTGGACATAGATATGGCATGCTCAAATAGGATGCTCTAATTACCCTTCACTATAACGGAAAAAAATACTTTAAATGCAACAAATAAACAATTATAGCGTATAACATTATAAGAAAAAAAATTATTGCATATCGTTTTTATATGCAACAGATAAGAATTTGTTGCATATAATACTATATGCAGTTAATTCAGAGCCTAAGTTTAGTTGCATATGTTCTTGTTCTCATTTATTGCTTTTTGTTATTGGTATTTACAATTGTCTCAATAGGTATTTCCAACTAAGCTGTGAGGCGTTCTTATAAATTTTTTATAATATACTCACATAGCTAACAATCTTTTTAAATTTATCCATATCGTTGACACTTCCACACACTAGGGTTAACTCGATACTTCGCATGCCACACGGTGCTGAAAATTGCTGCTTGTGGGGTTTATTGGTTGCGGCCGAAAATTTTTGTATTTATTTATGTGCTAACAACCGTACATAGCCACATGGTAACGAAATATTTATTACTTCAAACCATAAGCAACAAAATTTTTTTATTAGATGTAACAAATTTTATTGATGAGCATAATTATTTTTTCGTGTTGTAGTTTAAGTTTACAAGGTCTTTGTTAATGTATATGCATGGCTAGATAAGAAAGTAGAATGTCGAGGCAGTTGCCAAATATTGTAAACAGATGAGACTTTGCAATGAACACAAGAAAACCAACCTTTTGTAACGTAATTCTAGCAACTCTTAGTAGTTTTTGTTGCAAAAGATATTATTTAGGGTGTGTTTGGTTGGAGGTAAAACTTTTGATGAAACGTTTTTGGAATAAAAGTTGTCAAATCAATAGAAAGTGATGTGATATAATAGGAGTAATGATGAGGAGTAAAGAGAATAAAGTTAAAATAGATAGGTTAGTTGTATGGGTAGTTGTGTATAAATGATTAAAAAGTAGGGTAGTTTGTATAGAAAAATGTGAAAAAATAATTAAAAAATAAAGTAATTATGGAGAGTGAAAAGTTTTAGATTGAAAAGTTTTAGTTGACACTTTTTTGCCCTAAACAAACACACCCTTAGTAACATAAATAATTATTTCGCTAAAAGATAGCTTTTAGTGAGAATAATATAATGAATATCGCAAAAAATAAATTTTTTAATGATAAGACTTAGTACTAAAAAATTGGTCATACGTACTTCTTTTTTATGACAAGTCATACGTACTTTAAGTCAGTGACAAGTGACGACTTTAAAAAACAATGGCCAGAGTTACTGGGCTCTGGTTCAATGCTCCTGGGTGTATTTCACTTATTTTTTTTTGAAATTTTTTTTACAGAAATGTTAATGTAAGTATATTTAATATGCGTATAAATTTTTACTATTTTTGGAGATTTTTAGATATTTATTTCGGATTTTTTAAAATAAGTGGCATTTTTAGTAATTTAAAAATTCGAAATAAATATCTAAAAATCTCGAAAAATGGTAAAAATTGATACACATGTTAAACACACTTAGATTAATAAGTTCATGAAAAAAATTTGAAAAAAAATAAGTATATGAGCCCGGGTGCATTGAACCAGAGCCCAAAGTTATTTGTGACTGATTTATCGTGACTTAACTACAACAACGTCATAGTTTAAATTGATGCACAGAGTTACAGATTTTAGTGTTGATAAAATTTCATTGTTCCTGTAGTGGAAATTTGAAAATTTTGAATGAATCATATGTCTCAGATGAAATATCACTCCGCACATGAAACAAACTAACCAAGCCATAATTTTGCATGCAAAATAGCCCGGCAGTTGTTGACACGTGCGGATTAAAGGAGCTAAAAATACATAGAAGTTTATAATTTGATACCTTAAGTAGAATTCTAACAGTCGCCGGAGTATGATGAATGTTTATGAAGGATCGAACACATCAATCGTAAACAAAAACTTGGATTTAAAATGCGTTTGGAAAGTGATAAAATTTTTGAATGAGAGATTTTGATATAAAAGTTTTTGATTTGATAGAAAATAATATGCTATGACATGGATAATAATGAAGAATAAAGAGGATAATATTAAAATGAATAATTTAATTGCATAGGTAATTATGTAAAAATGATCGAAAAGCAATATAATTATATTAGAATATGTGAAAAAGATAATTAAAAGAAAGTAGTTATGGAAAGTAAAAAATTTTAAATTAAAAAGTTTTTTTCACATCTAAGTTACTATTGGGCTATCTAATAGCAATGAAATGCACATTCTCATTGCTGTTGGAATTGGTCAACAGTCCAATAGCAACTATTATGTAATCAAATAGTTGCCAATTCTATCACTTGTGCTAAATTTTTTTTTTGGATGTAAGTCACTTGTGCTTAGTTAGTTGTATTGGATGTTGAGATTTCTATCGAAACGAAATATGGTTTTGAGCATACAACATTTTAGGTTTTTGACAACTAAAAGTTTATCGAAGAAAAGTTAAAATTTAGTTACTAAAGAAATTTTTATTTGCCAGTAGTTGATGGTAGATGTCATACAACAACTACTAAAAAGAAATTTGATTACTAATAATTTATAGTTTTTATATTTAGGCATTTTGATATAATTGTAATAATAATATTATCAAAAAAAATTCCTTACGTATAAGTATCACTGTAAGTCACAAAAAAAACTAACATTTAGCAATATATTTTTAGCAACAGTTAACATTTTGTCATAAAAATACTATTTAATAATATAAATTATTATTTTTGCTAAAAATTAGCTAGCTTTTAGTAATAATAATAATATAATAGATGTTGTAAAAAAATAACCTTTTGATGATAAATTGAATATATCGTCACTAAAGCCTTTTACGACTAAGTTATAATATCTTGATTATAGTCATATTAAAGTATAAAATAATACATACAATGACAAGTTTTACCTTAGTTAAAAGTTATTTTCATGTAGTGATTAAAGGAATTTTTTCTTACCTAAAAAACCATCATAGGTCCCTTAATAAGAGTTGTCATAATACTATATATATAAACTTAAAATGCAACTAAACTTTGCTAAGTTGCTGGCTTGCTGCACATATCATAATTATTTGTAACTAAAATGCATGGGTACTGCTACGACGCTTGAGGCATCGTGGTAAAGTTGGACACTCCCGTAATGGGCAATCACGGCTTCGAATCACCCCAATGGCTGGGTGTATTAATTGTCCCGCCTTTGTGCGGGTTTTACACACCTGCTGAGTTGAGGGCTGTGAATATGGCTGTGAATCAGTTGTTATATTATATAAATAAATATGAGTTGAGGGCTGTGAATGTACTTAACATGTAATATCAGTTGTTATATTATATAAATACCAATTGAAAAATGTATGGGTACTTTATGCACCAAATTATTATGTTGCTTTCATAACATTTGTTGCACACAAGAAATTTTTTTTATATAGTGAAATTAAGCTCGCCAATGTAGTTTGTTTCATGCATATGGCATAGGTAAGGGAATTGGTCAATTTCGGTTGCTTAACCAAGAGCAAACGCAGTTAGGCAACGACTAATCTAACAACAGTAGCAACAGCAACAACCTGGAAAACAAAATTAGTTGTAGCACACTTCTAATCAATCATATATAGTATTCTAATTTTGTAGATGGGTCTAAGTTTTTCTTGTTAAACTTGTAGATCGAGCTTCTTTTTTATTTGAAAGATACGGTAGAGACACATTGTAATCAATCATGTATCTTGGTGCTTTCTTTTCTGGTCAATGCAATTTGAAAGAGATTATCATTTATTAGGGTTTGTATGGAGCTGCCAAAAAAATTTTCACTCAACTTTTTTCTCCTTTCTATTTTTACCCTATTTAATTTTAAATTATTTTTTTTACATGTTTCTACCTAACTATTCTATTTTCAATTATTTCTTCTTATCTTTCTTTACTACTATCCTATATATTTTAACTTAATTTATTCTCTTAATTACTGATCATTATCTTGACCATATCACGTCAATTTTAACTTAATTTATTCTCTGAATTCCTTATTACTATCCTTACCATATTACGTCACTCCCTATCACGTGCAAAATTTTTCAACCAAAATTTTTTCTTTAATTTTCTTCCATTTGAAATTTCCAAATTATGGCAACCATGACTTAGTACTAATGGTCGCGCCACCCTCTGTCAAATATATATGGTCGCAAAAGCATTTATTACATGCTTGATTCTCTACCCCAAATGAATTCCACTCCTTTATAATTTAAAGCGTGAAATTAAGGGTCCATCGCCACCTTCTGTCCAGTCCGCAAATATATGGTCGCAAAAACATTTATTTCGTATTTGATCATCTGCCCCAGACGGATTTCATTTGTTGGTTTATAATTTAAAACGTGGAATCATCAAGGTTCCATCGTTTTGATTATTTATCGAAAGCTCTACTCGGTGTAGTTGTCGTTGATGCATCGGCCAAAGTTAAGAGTTGGAGTTTGGAAGGCCTGGATTAGTTGAAGCGCGTGTAATGAATGACTTTGCAGAGTAATGTAATTAATCTGGCGGTTATATCGTCCTTATCATTCCTTCCCTCCAATAATTGCAGCAGTAATGTGTAATAAGAGAATATGGTGCTAGAGTATTCATCTTTTCCAACGCATTATTTTGAGACAGCGATCAAAGCATCTTCTATATATATATTTTTTTATTTTATCAAGCGGCATCAACAAGTCCATTCCCACTTCCAAGTTGAGGCATTTGCATATTTGTCACTCAGGTTTCCAAAATTTGCACTTTTAGCTCATGAATTTCATATTTGAAGCAGACAACTTATATTAAATCCGTGTCCGGATAAAGCTATCTTATTGGAAATGTAACTAACAAATTTTTGAAAATGATTATTTCGCCCCTTCCATGCATAATAAGTAGGCAGCCAAATTCCTAAGCAATACTATATTTACTCTATTTTCATGATAAGAAAATTTAAATAATTTATTTTTAGAGATAAATTTTTATTAAAAATAAAGAAAATCTATAAATAAATTAGCCCGGCATAAATATCTTCATAGTTTTATGATTTTATTTTTTGGCTTAAAATGTTTATAATCATGTCTTTTCTGTTTTAAGTTATTATTAAAATTTATTTATTTATAAAATTAACAGTTTTATTATTTAATAAATGTTAATTATTTTTACCAACATCCACCAATGCACTCCTAATAAACGTTAATTATTTCCTACCAACATTCACCAATGCTCTCGTAAAATAAATTATTTTGTATGATACTAAAAAAATACTCTATTAATAAAAGCTCATTATAAAAGTTTAAATTTTGACAACAACAATAGTTGTTACAAAAAAATAAAATATCTCCGCTACAAATTTATTGAAAAGAAATTCTTGTCAATTTATGACAATGTTTTGTATATCACTTCATATTACATATGTAATATTTTCGGTAATTAAATAAAATCGATATGGCTTTGTCAAGGAAATAAAAAATTATTATGGTCTTTTAAAAGGTAATTATATACTTTGTTGCTTATAATTATTGGTTTAATCGAAAAAGTAGTGCTAATAATATTCGTGACATAAAATGAATAGTTATATAATAAGAATTTTCTTAACAGGAAAATAGAGTAATAGATAAAATACATATTTAGTAATATTATTAGCATGAGGAATATTCATGCTACTCATGAAAGAAGGAATATAGTCATTGAAAAAATTTTAAACTTATGGGTCAAAAAATACAAATTTACCAAATTTGATGTACCAATATGCAAATGCCCCCTTCCAGGTTCCATTGGCCAGGTAGGCTTCCCGCGGTTTGTTTGTCTGTTTGGATAATCGTAAGATACGGACAAGAAAGAAAGGTATTCGTAAGGCTTCGCAGGGGTTGATCAAAACCACGGACAGACAGGCTGTTTACAACAGTCCCCATTAAATATCGGGCCGGGCCGGGCCGGAAACCCTTCTTCTGCAAGGTGCATGCGACGTCCGTCTAAGTGGCTGACGTTCCGATCAGTTTCATGGCTTGCAACAAAGTCCCTCTAAATCTGTTTACATCTATCCTTACGTTCTGTGTGTCTAGATATATGGCTCTGGCGATTGGATAACTCTGCTGAAACATCGATGGCGGATCCACCAGGGCCTTGTGGTCAGCTGGATATACGCGAGACAGCGAACTCTCCTCCCGAGTCACCCTATATTCCAAGTAATTCACCCCCACCGCAGTCGCCGGGTCGCCGTAGTAGTTGATGGAGCCCCATTCCAGCCCCAGCGGCACCACCTGCACCTCCACCGCCCCTTCATGCAGGAACATGAAGTTCTCCATCCCCGCCCCGTGAATCCCCACCATCACGTCGCAGCTGTGCAGCAGCTGCGAGAACGTCTCCAGATTCCTCATCCGCTGAGTCGTCGCCACCGTCACCTCGAACCCCAGTTCCTCCGCCAGCCCCACCATCTGCTCCTGGTTCAAGAACCGCCGCGTGGTGGTCCGGGCGATGATAACCAGCTTCGGTTTCTGGCCCTCTGTTCTGTCCTGGGCCTTCAGGCCGTAGGACTCGAAGAGGAAGCGCCGGAAGTCCTTCATGGAGTATCCCCCGATGGTTTTGGAGGCGTTGCAGGTGTAGCCGATGTGGAATTTCAGGCCCACTACGGCGCTCGGGAAGCAATGCACGCGGCTGTCTTGGGGGGCGTAGATGGGGTCGTAGGCGGAGAGGTGGGCAAGGATGGGGGCGTATCTCCTCACCCATTTAGGATGGAAATCGGCGACGACGAATCTAACGCGAGAGCTGAAGCTGCGGGCGGTAAGGAAGAGGGGGATGAGGATGTCATTGAAGTCGTGGTAGAGGTTGGTGGCGAAACCGCCTGTGGAGAAGACAACGGCGGGGACTTGGTGATTGACCTGGCAGAAAGGCATGGCCTCATCGGCTGGGGCGGCGACGAGCTGCACTGGCGTGACGCCTGGGAGGCATGTGTTGTATTTGACTGAATAGGGGCAGATGATTTGTGGCAAGGGCGGGGTGTTTTGGGGTGGGTGCAGGTGCACCGCCAGCTTCTGGTTGTCGATTCTAGCTTCACGGTTTACGACGCAGATGTCCGTGTCGTTGTCTGAAATGCAGGAGACTCCATTGGCGTCGAGCTCCTGCTGCTTGGCTCCTGGGTAAATAGTAAATACGTGTAAGAAACTCAAATACACGTATAACCAATGTCATCAAAACTTGACCGCGAGTGCAACCTTTTATGTCCGGTTCGACCATCGGTTAAACTATTTCGAACTATAATGTCAGCATGATATAATTAGAATATAATAATTTCTTTAAATTAGAACATAACCATTTCTTTAAATTTTATTTTTCTATTTATAAAAATTCATAAATTCCGAATTTGCTCTCTTACAAGTTACAAATCCATTAAAAAGAAGAAAACAGTAAAAGTGGCAGTGGTGGTTACTTTTTTTTATGTCGCATACAATGTCACAATCAGACAACTGCTGATGGTTGTGTATTTCAAGAGAGGCATAAACAGGATATATGACTTAATTTAATTTTGAATTCTAAACCTTCATTATATTCATTGATTACACCTTGGATAGTAATCTTATTAGCCTAGCTTAATAGTTATATTTTTAAATTTTTCATGAAAACGTGGATCAAATGTATTTAATTACAGATTAAACATTACAAATTTCGCACATGTGTATATATATTGAACTGTTTTTTTAGTGATTATTGCTTAAATACCTCAAAAGGCGTTAATCTTTTAAATTTTAAAAATATATTAAAAGTTGTAAAATTTAAGATGTGAATTAAATACACTAAGGAATATATTTTCAAAAGAAAAGCCCAAGCTAGCATGATCTCAATCCTTACGCCTTGTTAATTTCGTGCTAGAAATTTTTTTTGCCTGGGTATAAGGTTCAAAATGAAAATTTCAGTTCTTGAAATGGAGCTGTCCTTTCAGCTATCGACATGTGAATTGGGCTCGATCAATATTAAATATTCATTATTTGTCCAGTGATAACAAATAGTTTCACGCACCTTTAATTGGTGGTTTTTCTTTTTCCTTTATGTCTTATCGGTTATCAGCTAGCGTCTTCTGTGTATGCTTTAATCCCACCACTGCAGACACCAATCAGCTAGTCAATAGCTGCCTCGTCTGATATTCCAATACCTCCAACCAATTCCAATCAGTCAATTCTCAATAGCCGCCACATCTAATCCAAACCGTCCACACACAATTCTCATTTCAGCTTCAGGTTTTAGACTGAGCAAGGTCATATCACCCTCATCAAATACTCAATTTGCACCAAACTAATAAAAACCAAGTGCTGTTAATCAGTCACCTTGACGTGTCTGAGCCTCTAAGGCTCAAATTCGATATATATATATATATATATATATATATATATATATATATGGATTATTATAACAGATTGACGAAACTCTAGGTATCTGATTAAGCCGGGTTTATAATCCATCGTTATCATCAAAAGCTCCTTCCCACCTAGCCGGGCTTTCAAGCAGGGCTTATGTCTACGCGCTCTTTCAGTGACAACATACACATTATATACCTTGAACTTTTTGTTTTTTTTGGATGGAATATGCCTTCAATATTAAATATAAGCAATATCTTGACTCACCTCAAGACTTGGTCTTAGTTTAGTTAACCATGTGTGCAAAAACCAGATAGTCCCCTCGAATTTTTGAATTTTACAATTTTCACTTATAATTCTGAATTGTAAAATCGAGAATATTTACCATATCAACCCAAAATATAAAGGAGATCTTTATGAGCATTAAATCATGGTTAGAAATTAACTAGAGTTTGTGGCCTAGCTGAGTATCATCTAATCCATTAATGGGTGGCCTTGGATTGTATTGGATCTGCTTTTGATGATTAGCTAGGAATCAAAAGTGAAATGGGTTCGGAGATTAGTATATATGATCCTAACTATACTAAAGTGTGCTGGTTGATCATGCTTGTTTGCATCTCGATAGCTAATTATTAGAGGTAATATCAGGGCATGTTTACCCCAACGCAGCGTGGAAAAAGTACTGCACTTATTTACCTTGAACAATGTCTGTGTGTTTTGATAAACTCTTAAAAAGTTTGCTGTTACCGAGTTCTTTGCATAGCAACTAGAATCATAGCTTTTATAGAAAGCTTAGGGGTGTGTTTAGCTATATGCAGAAAATGTCAAATTAAAGCTTTTCAATCTAAAACTTTTCACTCTCCATAACTACCATATTTTTTAATTATTTTTTCACATTTTCCTATACAACTACCCTACTTTTCAATCATTTCTACACAACTACCCACACAACTAACTTATCTATTTTAACTTTATCTTCTTTACTCTTCATCATTACCCTTATCATATCACATAATTTTACAACTTTTACTCTCCAAAACAATTCATCAAAAATTTTATCCATTCCCAAATACACCCTAGATTTGTAATTTTTTAATACGTGCTAAGCATTGAACTTTTTCTACTAAAATTTAATGTGGCCAAATAGGCTTAGTCAACCCTAATCTTGTTGCTTTCACTTGGAGGGAGCACTGTATTCTAAATTTTTTTAAAAAAAATGAATTTTAACCCTACTCAACTATGTGGTGTAGTCTAGCTAACTTGACTCTATTTTTTTTTCCAAAATAAAGTACAATTAATCGATGTCCTTTTCCTATGGCTCTATTAAGGTATCACTACAAGAAACCAGACAATTAGGTACGCGGAATATTTTTATAGTTTATTATTACAATGTCACAATGTCACAATAAGTCCATTGCAAAAAAATTTCACCACAATTTTCCTTAAAATTATCAGGGATAAACTAATGCTTGCGAAAAAGTGACACCGGGTGATAGCAAGCGTCATGGTGTTTTTATAAAACGGAGAAAAGAAAAGTTAGATTCGCTTCTTTTGCATCCTTTTGCAAGTAATATCCTTTTTTTTATAAATAGTAGCTATAAGTACCATGCGAAAAGTTAAATGTAGTGTGTATTTGGAAAGTGGGTAAAAAATTTTGGTAGGAAAATTTCTTAAGTAAATGAGATAATGATGTGATATAATAAGAATAATAACTAAGAGTAAAAAATAAATTCGAAATAAACAAATAGTTATACAAAAAGATTTTTGTTTCCTTCTTCCAAATCTTAGAATACCATAATTAATTTCAATGGTTTTCCCATCTTAATTTCTTTCCTGGATTGGGTTCTTTTGGATTAAAAAATCGGACGTAGGAAGATTAATTAATTAACTGATCACGGAACCTGGAAAACGTAGATGAATTGTGTGGTTGAAACAAACCTTCTAAAATTCTTTGGAAAGGCGTAAGGGGCACTTCATCCTCCCCTACGTTCGTGTCGGTGCTGATAGAAGCAGTCGAATCCGATTCTCTCACTCCCGTGCTGTTGCTGCTGCTGCTGATTATAACAACAGCCTCATCTGATTCTTCTATTCCTATGCTGTCGTTGCCGCCGGTGACGTCGACAACACCCCCACTTGATTCTTCTACTCTTATGCTCTCGTTGCTGCCCGATTCTTCTACGATAGCACGACTCCCACTTGATTCTTCCACTATTCTGCTCTTGCTGATGCTGATCAAACTACTGCCATCTGACACTTCCACCCTCCCTGCTGATCAAGCAACCACACAAAATCAAAAAAAGAAATTATACATAGAGAAAATTTACGTAGTTTCTGATCAAGAGCTAGCGATACAACATAAAAGTCGAATTAGAGAGTAGAGTCGAGAGGTGAGAAGAAGAGAAATTACATGAGCTAGACTGGAATGCATCATATTTTGAAGACGAGCACCAGAACCCGATGAAAAGCAAAGGCAGAAGAAAGATGGAAGTCTTGAGTAGGACACCAGCGGCAGGCATTTTCAACGATCCTTTTCTATCTCAACCACTAAAATCCCCTATGGGTATAAACGTTCTGTCAATCTTGGAGCTAGCATCTGAAAGTTGAGAGACAGGAAGAGTGGGGAAGGAATTTGTTCCTCGTTCCTTCTTACCAAACTATTTTGCATTCCATATTGGCAACGAAGCTAACCATTTTCTTTCTCTTTGGCTCGCTCTACCTTGTTGGATTCTTTGATGATGTATAATGTCCCAAACTTGGCACGAAAGACTAACACGTGCCGATAACGATTATTGAACCATTTAATTAATTTTTTCAAAGCTAGTAGGCTGTCGTTTTTAATCCCTGGGCTAGCACTAATATAAAATGGGTTACTTTATTAATTTTTTTAATGATTAGACTTGGCTTTATTCGATACGGCAACATAAATATACATGTGAATACTAAGTTTTAATTTACAATTATTTATCAAAGTGTGTATATATATATATATAATTGTATGCATCGAGATTGAAAGGGAAGTACTAATGATCCTTATCAAAAGTAGCTAGGAGGACCATACAAGAGAAGAATAAAGAAACTCCACTGCCACAACTTGGATGGGTTGGTGTCATGACCACGTATGGAAATTCATTCATTCATGCATGTGGTCCTTGCGGGCCTGCGGCAAGAAACCAAACAAACGAAGAGCGAGCTCGGGAACCGCATGCGTTCAGTTAGCAAGCAGCGCGGCCGGAGAGTTGTGAGATTTCGAACATCATCAGATCCTATGCATGTATTATAGAAGACATTAGTAATTATGGTTGTGAATTGTGTAAACTAACGTTAATTGAGAGTTATATTAAAATTTATGTGGTTAATTGGAGTTTTTTATTCCATAATTACAAATGGAGTCAAAGCTCCCACAAAAACACCGCTCACGCATTCTCGGGTGTGTTACCACTGCGCTGGTGCACGATTAATTGGAGTTCTAGTTTCAAATGAATTGCTTGGCAGGTTTTCAACCCTTACCAGCCCAATGTTTCCACCTGAAGTATCATAAGTTTGCCATATTCAATGCACG
The DNA here is from genome assembly GCA_030490835.1 of Annona cherimola. NCBI lineage: Eukaryota > Viridiplantae > Streptophyta > Magnoliopsida > Magnoliales > Annonaceae > Annona > Annona cherimola. Next base: position 120,892,199 of record CM059971.1, on the reverse strand, counting down.
TTTTGGAAGTTCATCAATTTCATGACAATACAATACATGGCAAGAAAATCAATATTTTGTAGGATCGTTTTAGTAACCTTTGGCTTCTCCATAGCAGAAACATTAATTATCTGCGCAAATAGTTATCCTCGCTAAAAATTCAGCTATTGACCACAATAATACAATGTTATTGCAGAAAGTAGTTTTTAGCGACTATTTTATCTCTAAAAGTTGCATTTTCAGCAACAAGTCAAAAAAAAAAAAAAAAAAAAAACACTATGGCTGAAGTCTTCGGCAACCAATTTTAGTGAGTGAATTTTAGCGACCGTTCGTTAAAAAATAAAAAAGATAGAAATTTCTATTTTAAAACTTTGAGAAATTATAAATGATTCTAAGTGAATAAAATAAATAATAGTAAACTTAAATGAAAAGTGGTGAAAATACTGAAATATAGAGATAAAAAAAAAATAGAAGAGTTAGGTAATGAAGATGTTAAATTAGAAAAAAATCAAAAAATGTTAAATTAGATAAAAATGCACATGGACTTTGTCTGTTTCTTTGGAATGATAATATCCATGTTTTCATAAAAAAAATAAATTTAATTAGATAAAAATGCACATGGACTTTTTCTGTTTCTTTGGAATGATAATAGCCATATTTTCATTAAAAAAAGTTAAATTAGATAAAAATGAGGAGAAAAGAGTGGGATAATATTTTTTACCTCATACCAAAGGAACTATAAGTAAATTTTTGTCTACAAGGACAATTTCCAACATTGTTGAAGGTCAAATTCCTTGTTTTGTAATCAATTATTTTGCAGGAACCGTTGTTCTTATTATATATATTTTTTTATGGAATTGTATCATCTTAAAGGATATTACTTATCCAAAAAAAATTTCATACTAAAACTTTTTACTTTTCATAATTACTTTTTTTTTAATTATTTTTTTGTTTCTTCCTATATTGTCTTATTTTTCAATTATTTTTACATAACTACTAATATATCTAACTCATCCATTTCAACTTTATTATTTTTACTCATCATCGTTATCTCTATCATATTACATCATTTTCTCATATTTCAAAAAATTTTATCACTTTTCAAACACACATTTAATTTGTGCAATCTTATTGGTTTCTTAATTGAATTGACAAAAACGTCAATCAGATCAGATCACATAAATAAGAGGTTCTCGGTTGAACAATTCAAACTGGTGGTTTTGTCATGGGCCAATTGGATAGAAAATAAGAGATTCTCGATTCAACAACTCAAACCGCTGGTTTAATTTTGGCATGATTCTTATCATTAATAAGCTCTGATGTTTGGGGAAAAATGGGGAAAGAGTATGATTTTTAATGCTGCAAAAGCTATTGACGGTATACTTTCTAAAAATAGCTGAAGAAGATTTTGAAAACTTTGAAACTGGATGGAATTCCAGCAATCAAAACAGGATGAAATCGATGAGAATGGAGTTTTCGACCCTCTGGAGCTCGAGTGATTCCCTTCAGCCAGCTAGCCAATGCTGATTCAAGTGTAACGCAAACAGACACTTGTATCAGGGTATTTTGGTGACTAGAGATACTATTTCTTCTTTCTTTTATTTTCTGGTGGGCTGTTCCAAAACCATCGACTCCTTAGAAACTAGAGGCTTTTTCTCCATGTGTAATGCATGCATCCGGGAAATTTCTACGTGGTATTAGTTTAATGTGATCATGATAAAGAGTGTCGGCTTGAACGAAGATCGAGCAGTCGATGCGAACATGGGCCATGCATGCTTCACGCTGCAACAATATCTTCTTTCTACTGCAATTGTAATTAACATTATCCTTTGCTTATTCTTTGGACAACAAAATTGCAGCGATTTTGTTAGCAGGTAGATAAGCAAGAAATCATCAACGAAATTTCAGAGCTTTCATTTTCTAAACTAAAATGCCACGCAATAATGGTGAGAAAGAACTTCTTTTTTCCCCCCTTTTTTAAGTGCCAGTCGTCTGGAGAACAAATGGATACTGGGGGCAGGATGTACTGTAACAGATTCCGGCATTCTAACTTCTAAGGCCACGTGAACAATGCAAGCTGATACACGGGACCACACCCTCGTTTTACTCAGCGTCCATCTCATATTCATTGTCTTTGCTTTTCTGACAGCGGGGCAAGTTTCGTCTTGGCTGCATGAAATCAAAATGCATGGATTGGAGCATATGCAGCTGACACACGGGGGACTCTCGTAACTAGGGGTGTAAACGGGTTGAAGCCTAAACTTAATTTTAATTTATTTGAAAAATTTTAATCTTAATTCTTTTATTAAGTTATTTATAAAATATTAACCTTAATTTGTTTATGACCTATTTAATTAACAGTAGCAAGTAATTAACAAGTTATTTAAATAGGTAGTTACTGGGTTATCTAAACAAATCGATTTGTTAAAGCTACACGAAATAAATGAAAACTAGGCTCCTAAATAATTTAAAAAATATATTAATAACTTATAAACATACCTAATAATCATTAGTAGTAGCATACAGTTGGTCCAAGTCAAAGGGATTATACGACGCATTTCAAGCTTAGATTAATGGGTTGAGCGGATTATACAAATTAAATGGATTTGACGAGTTACCAACAATCAACCTTAAATTATTTATTTACTAAAGTGGATTACTAGGCTAATGAGTTGCAACATATTTATGTAAAAAAGTAAACTCTGACCCGTTTATAAATGAATTGGACAACATGTTAGCGGGTTTATTATGAATTTATAACCTGTTTATTATGCACCCTACTCGTGACATGGTCGCTCATAAATGGAAACAGAAATTTATTTAACTGACATCACACACTCAAATAATAAAAGGGGTGCTAAGATCGTTTTTGCTGCATTAATATTGCTTGACTTTTCAAATCAGATATGGGTTTCAACATTTGACTTTATGACCGTGACATACTTTGTTGCCGGGGGCATTTTAGTAAGTATAGGGTTTAATCATCTTTTTAAGTATTAATTTTCTACACGGGTGGACTTAATTAGTTGTAATAAAACAACTAAAGGCTTTTTAATTAATTATACCCACATACAAGGCGCATTCACATATTAATTCTTAATTTCCAGAAAAACTAATTATAAGTAAAGTTTGAAAATTACTAATGTGCCACCCTTTTTTAAAAAAATCAAAAAATATCTGTAAATCTCCAGAAATAATAAAACTTGATACATATATTAAATACACTTAGATTAACAATTGTATTAAAAAATTTTAAAAATGAGTTAAATACACCAATATGCACTAAGGCTAGGTGCATTCGGATATATCTAGGCAGTCACCCGCTAACAAGTATGTGTTTGTTTGTCAAAAAAAAAAAAAGTATGTATTTGATAACGGGGAAGAAAATGAAGAAAAAATGTCACGAAAAGGGCAAAAGGCTTCGTAATTGAAGGGAAATGCCATGCGATGGCACGCAGGCAAGTTGCCCTCCTCTCTGGCCTTGAGAATCACGCCCCTGCTTGCGGGAGTGCCATCACAGAGGACATAAACTGGTCCTAATCCGTTTCCTAATTTAGGACGGATTCGAAAATTGATTGCAAGAGAAATGCGGGTAGAATGCCAGTAGGAATGGTTTCAACTCAACTAATTGCCACGAATAAGTTGGCAGGCCATCGCTTTTGCACGGAATGTGACAGGTTGGCGGTACCAATTCGTCGCCTTTTTGGATCCAAAACAGACATATATTTTAGTGGGGAAATGGAGTCCCCCTCCCCCGGCCCACCTGACGCTTGATTTCGAGCCGCTGTGTGGAGCACCTCTCCATGTGCCTGTTTAAAATTTTGATCGGGATGTTTTTCTCCCACCCTCGACTCCTCATTTTCATGGCTTTGACCTGACCAAATTATAAACCCTGACGGGCCTTCCAAACCACCAAATGCCAGAATCATCATCTCACTGAATAAAGCCATGCTTTCCAGATGCACGGAGAAGATCACTCAGCAACCTCACTGTGACCTATGACTTCAACGGCCGGGTAATGATCAAATACATAGGTTTGTATTTAAACCTCAAAAATATATATATATATATATAGGTATGATTATATACAATATATTATACAAATGTTTAATTTACAATATTCGTTTTTTTTATTTTTTATTTTTTCTTCATAAACATGTTTTTCCAAATGCATTGAATCCATATACTATAATACTTCTATATATTTATTTATTTATTTTTAAAATTGAATTTTTAAGGAGAGAAAAATGACTTGTATGCCTCTGAAATTGATGATTTTTAAAAATAAAAATAAATATGTGAAAGTATTGTAAAATTGCAAAACTTGGTATATGGATTAAATACACTTAGAAAAATATGTTTATGAAGAAAAATCAAAAATAAATAAAATTAAAATAAAAAAATAAATATTATAAGTTAATCTTATGTACAATGTATTGTATATAATCATGCCTCATATATAATATATACATATGAGGCGTATACAAGTCATAATTATGTATAATTTGTTGTATATATGCTTAAGTTACAATATTCATTTTTATTTTATTTTTATTTTTGGTTTTTTCTTCATAAACATATTTCTCTAAGTTTATTTAATCTATATACCAAATTTTCCCATTTTATATTACTTTTAAATATTTATTTTTATTTTTCAAAAATAAAATTTTTAAGGGGTGAAAAATGACCTATATGCCCCTTAAATTGATGATTTTCAAAAATCAAAAATAAATATGTAAAAGTATTATAAAATAAAAAAATTTAGTTTATAGATTAAATACACTTAGAGAAAAATATTTATGAAGAAAAATCAAAAAATTAATATTTAACTTAAGCATATATACAACATATTATACATAAGCCCCCGCTTCTGTAAAATTCTTTTCATATGTAATCTCCTTTATATTTAACATCTTGATTGATGAAAAATCCACTCTATCAATTATATTTAGCATCATTTATAATATCTTAAAAATTCTTTTATCTATCTAATATCATTGTGCATGGGTCATATTGAACATTAACATAAAAATAGTCAACACTAAAAATTAATTTTAAAGTTGTATTTTCAAAATCTAAACCATTTAAAATATTACTTCTATGTGTATAAAAAATTCTATAAAATATTATTACAACATGTGTAAATAGTTATAAGTATTTTTCATAATTTACATATGAATATATGTTTTTCAACAAATGCGGCCCATAAACATTTGATTAGGATGAAACTTGATCTCTTACCTAAACAAATGATATTAAATATAATGAACGGATTGAATTTTTTATTAAGGATAAAAATTTTAATATATATATTTTGGTATATATAAAGATCACGTATGAACTAATATGAAAATAAAATAAAGAACAATAAAAAACAACAAAAGCTCAAACACTATGTATATGTCAAAATTTCAAACATATGCACTGGATCATTACCCTACTTTACTACTAGTTAGGGAAGAGATCGATTAAAAAAAAAAAAAGGAAGTTTTTCCCAAATATACCCACTATGTTGATTTCTAATCCCAAATATACATACTACGTTTTTAAAATTCTAAATATATCCACTACTTTTGCAGTTAATCCAAAAAACACATATGCCGTGAGTTAACGTCGTTCGTTAATATGTGCAATTACTAATATGTCCATCAAATTTTGAACATTATTGAAAAATTAATTATGATAACTTATCAATGCCCTAATTGCACATGAGCTCAAAATTTAAAAAACTGAACTGCATTTTTCTATTTTATTTATTCTTTTATTGTTTTGTAATAAGGGTATTTTAGGCATTTAGAAAAATTTAACTACCACTTTTTAACATAATTAGCATTTTTGGAATTATTTGCAAACGTAGTAATATATCTAGAATTTTAGAAACATAGTGAGTGTATTTGGAATTACGATCAAACCTAAAGGGTATATTTAAAAAAAGCCAAAAAAGGGAGAGGTTTGGGCCTGTTAGACTTTGATACTGGGTGGCGTCGAGGCTTTGGGATCAACAGAACTACGTCCAGCCCAATTACTATTGGGCTTAAATCTTGCTCTAAAAAACTGGTGAAACGGATTAGACATTTATACTTCTCAGCGAGTTAGACATTCTTAAGTGTCAGGTATCGGTAGTCTGTCATAAATTCCATATTTATTAATAATGGGAAAATATTTTTAGGAAGGCTAACCATTTTGGGATGTAATCGACCCCTTAAGCATCTCATTAGAAGCAGGCCCAAGTTCATTTAAATTCTGTGAATTCTGTCCCATATCTTCCGGCTTATATGTTATGTCCACTCTGTCTTTTTTAAGCCGCATAGTCTTTATTATGATTATTTTTTTGGATTGGTTTTGAGCTGCATAATCTTTAACCTTGAAGTGACACAGAAACACTTGTTCGCAGTAGAGCCCAAATAGGGGTGATGGGTTCGAGGCCTGGCTATGTCACCCCTGCTGTTTCTGAGCTGAGCCCTCTAGCCAGAGAGAAAACCAACCTACCAGATGGCAAAACGAGGAACCAGAGCTTTCTATTCCATTATTCTATGGCCGGTCTCGCTCCTTGTCCCCTTCATTTTTCCGGGTATAAGCACGTAGCGAGAAGCATCTACTCAGCTGTTACTTGCCATGTATATTATGTTGACGTTGCAAGGAGTCATAGCTAGGTCGACCGATCGGGGCAGAGAATCGAGACCAGGCCGTGGTGTGGCGTTGTCCTTAGCTCAACGGGGAAATCTTCACTAGAACATCTTAAACTATAATTCGGTAAAGTTTCAACACATTTAAGACTGTGGCTCTACCGTGCCGAATTTGTAACAAAGAATTGAGACGGATGTGATGATGAAATTTCTCTGCCCAAGTCCACTCTCAATTTATATTTTTATATCCTACTTAGGGCATTCTAAATTGGGGTTTGTTTGGTTACCTGAAGGGCTAACTAAATATAATTGAAGGACGCCACACCGCCGCATGAGGCGTAGCGGTAACCATGTCCGCCACCAACAGGCAGGCGCAGTTTTGAGTAGTGGTGGCTGCAGTTTCTCTCTAGTATTCATCAATTACGAAAAATGTCTCAAGGTTAGATGATCGTAATATACGTACCCGTCAAAAAAAGATATGTTAGAAAGACTTGCAAAAGACGATAATGGAGGCTACTGCTACATCATCGGGGATTAAATGGTTATTGGAGTTGCAGCTAACGAAAGTGGAGGTAGATTGCTCCAAAGTGGAGCTACTCTTAATGGATATTTACTCCTTCACTTTGAATAGGGCTCAATTTTGTGTAATTTGTAAATATACTTGCTTAGTTTAATAATAATTTTAAATATATCTATATAGTTTCAGAAACTACAAATAACCCACATAATTTTATCATAATTCGGAGTGCACCTTATAGTTCGTGCACTGTAGGCCCACTTGATCATAAATAGCAAATGCTTCTTACCCATAATATTTAAAATTATTCACTTTATTAGCTTATAATTTTCATCTAAAGTAGATATGTGCAGGGGGTTTATCTAAAAATTGTATGAAATCAACGTAATAAGATAGTTTCATATAAATAAAAATTGTAAAATTATTTTTTTGACATCTAAACTGTCTAATATATGCTTTTTTATACAGATAAATAATTGCATATAATACCGTAGCATTTTAATATGTACGGGCCCATATTGTAGACAGACTGCGCTTGGATGGTTATATATATACACACATACCCTTACATTCATGAATATAGTAGTGGTTGGCCTTAGAAGGCCAAGTATTGATACAACCTAAGATAAAGTTAAATGGTTGTCATCTTATCTCATAGCCCATAAATCTGGCAAATTTTTATGGGTTAACTGAAAAAAATTACTTTTAAATTTTTTCAGAAGACACAAATATATAAACCATATAATTTTAGAAATTATAAATAATTCGACCATAATTATAAATATACTTATGTTGTCATGGCTTCATCATGGTTCCATTGGGAAGTAAGTATATTTGTAAATATATGATATGCCTACTTAATTTCTAAAATTGCAAATATACAGGGATTATTTGTAATTTTTGAAACTAAGCAGATATATTTGCAAATTATCCTAATTTTCTATGCCTACGCAACCCACCCTAGATCATTCATTCTTTCGAGATTTAACAATTTTTGAATTTGGTTGATATTTTATTTAATTTTTGAAGATCAAAATAAAATAACAAATAAATTTTACCGTATCAAATTTCAAGATACGGAAGATCTTCGTAGAGCCCGTAGATCTATAAGAAAAATGTTAAAAAGTCAAAAAAAAAAAAAAAAAGAGTTTGTTGTCTCTCGAAAATGGCCCAATGTATGGGCCGCCATAGATTATCGATGGCTTTTCCTTTAAAATATTTTTCTTTAAACACTCATGCAGAAAACTGTAGATAGTCTCGGGTGGATGATTGATGCAATGTCCAAAGTCGCAACCACCAACAATTTAAAATTACAGTTAGTGAAGTGACATCATTCATTTAGACGGCTAAAATTAAGTGGTGGCTTCTCATAGGAGTAAGGCGCACGTGCAGTCTTCACCCCTGCGGTAAGGGGAGGGTACTGATCAGTGATGGCTAAGTCACGAAAATCAATTAGTCCCTTGACAAACAATTAGGGGGTGTTTCAAGCATACAAGATTATTAGATTGAATTAGTATTACTATTTCCAAGCCGTCTTTATCTCTTTCCAATCCAACTTTATTTATTGTCAATAGGCATCATTATATATTTATATTCTCATTCTATATATAAATTCAATCTAAAAATCTTATACCATTTGTAACAAACCCTTGAGCAATTATCAATTGCATATTAATTTGTCTTGCTAAAAAAAGGAAGATTTGATTTGTAATTGATATAATATACGGTGGGTATTTTTTGCGGCCTTGGTCGAGAAAATATTTTATTCTTACTTTTTTATATATGGGTCTTATCTGTAGTTATTTCTTGTATAATTTAATAATTTTTCGAATTTAATCGATATTTTATTTTGATTTTTAGAATAGGCATGGCCTCTAGTACTCACAAGCCATGATCCAAAAAAATATATCTATATTCAAAAGTAGAAAATTTTCATTTATAAATTAAGTAAATCTAGAGTAATAATTTTATTAAAAATAAAATAAAAATAAGTTATTTTGTGGGACAACCAATGTGTAAAAATTAGTTGTTCATACTGAGCTCACGATCTAAGGGAGGGTTAAAAGCATCGTTTTGCTTGTGCAACACAAGATGCTGAAAAAAAATATTTTTTTATTTTTTACAGCTATGTACATAATCAACTTAGATAAGGCTGCTTTTCTCATCTACGCAAGTTATTATCACTACTCTAAAATGGATGGATGAGGTTATACGGGAAAAAAAAATTCCGTATCAACGGATGATACTGAAGCAAGACGTAATTAATAAGATAGAATACAGCAGCAGATACCGGCAAGAGATTCTCTCTCTTGACTGACAGATCCAAACCCGTGGACGGTTCAGAAGCGAGCAGCTGTCATTCCGCCGAACCTCTCCGGGAGTTTGGTAAGTTTCAAAATCGTGGAGACGTGAGAAATGATGGGAAATAAAAATAAAATATTTAGAAATTTGTGTAATTTTGTAGAAATGAATGAAGTAGAGTTGAAATAAGTAGAGTTGATAAATATAGTTTGTAGGAAAAATAATTAAAATATAGAGATGAAAATAAAAAAAATGTAATTATTGTTGAGAAATCATTGGCCTCATGGACCGAGTTCGGGAAGGGGGGAAAGACTCCACCGGAGCATCTCATGCCAATTTTCCTTTCTGTGTTTTTGGGTCTGCACAAGAGATGAGGCTAGTGAACCCTTAAACAGTCAACATACGCACACATTTACTCGTATTCTTGTTAAGCATATGATTATTCAGGTGTTTGTCTATATATATATAAGGAACCGATCCTGTGCAGTCCGCTGTAAAATGAACCCCACACATATTAAATTGTAATGAAACTTTATACACTCATTTATCCATATATAAATCATACTTTAGACGGTTTAGATGTTGAAAAAACCACTTTAAACTTGATATTTACATTAAACTATTTTATTACGTTGATTTTGCACCATTTTAATATGGAGACTACACACATGTTGGATTTGGATGAAAATTGGTATGGTAATAAAGTGAACAATTCTAAATACAATGGATGGGGTGGATTTATGGAAAATGATCAGGTGGGGCCCACAGTGCATGGACTGCACGGTGCAGTCGCATGCACTGGATCATTTCCCATATATATATATATATATATATATATATATATATATATATATATATATATATATATATATATATTCAAAAGGTTTAATTTCAAATATACCCACTGTATTTGACTTTAATTACAAGTATACATACTGAGTATGAAAACTTTCACATATACCCACTAAGTATGAATGAAATTTTAAATATACTCATTCTGTCGGACATAATTAAAAATCACTGTTATCTATCATATGAAATATCCAAAATGTTCATTATTATTTAATAATAATAGTCATTTAACTATAATGGAGGTTGAATAATATAATGGAAACACATCTAATGTGAGAGAAAAGCTAAATAGAATGAGTTTTAGCGGTATAGATATTGCACAAATCACAATAAATGTTAGATTAATTAGGAATATTTTGAGATTTTAAAATTATTAAAAGTTTGTAACTGTCATAATGGGTATATTTGAAATTTCACTCATACTTAGTGGGCATATATAAAAAATTTTATACTTAGTGGATATATTTACCATTAAAAAAAATATAGTTAGTATATTTAAAATTAACCCTTTTCAAAATAAGTAATGATTCAATGCTTGTGGGTTGAGGGCCCGGGCGCCCAGCATAGTTGATTCTCAGACGAGCTTTGCGATAGTATGTCTTGATTTTTTTTTATTTTTTTTTACTTCATCAGGAATTTTACTTTATAATATCTTATTTTCTTATCTAATTTTTTAAATCGGGTCCATAAATTCTTATAAAGTTCCTTATAAATTCCGTTACACGGGGAAGAAACTTCCATAAATGGGAGTCAAAGCCCCGTCCATGACGTCCTCAACCATCCCACCGTGACCAACAGAGTTACGGTTAATTAGCAATTGGTCTCAAGGTTGATTATAGGAGAGTAACTGCCTCCTCCAGCAATTCATTTTTCCTATACAATCGCATTTTAGATGCACAGTAATCATGTTTTTCATCATTATTTACTAAATAAAGAAGAAAAAAAAAATATTTTAAGCTTTGATGTGTAAGGCATTAGGATTACTCATGAGTCATGACCAAATCGATTTAGAGGATGTTTCGTAATGTAAAATTTGGTGGGATTTTAGGATAGAATTAGGAGTAAAAAAGAAATATTTTGAAACTTATGTTATTAATATGAAATAATAGGGATAAAATTGTAACAAATAGAGTAGTTAGAAGGAAAAAGATTAAAGTATAAAGGTAAAGTTGGAAAAATAAGATTGTTGAGTAGTTAAATTATTGATGGAAAAACATACATCCAATGGAATCCCATGCGCAACATTACTAAAAACATCTTCTTACCCTTGATTAGGCTAAATAAAAGTAGTTTTTTCTTATTATAACTGATAAAAGTAGTTTTAACTGTAAGAGTTGCGTTTCTGTGAAACTTATTTTCTATAATTTGGATGAAGTTTTGTTTTTAGTAAAATAAATAATTATAAATATAATATTTTTTTTATCAATCATTAATCATTAAGACGTAATAGATGGGGCTACGTGCTTACGGCCGAATTCAAAGTTAGAGAATACAAATGAAATTTTTAGTATAATTATCTATATGTCATGTCATGAATTTAAAAAATATTCCGGAAATATGATGCTAGTGGCCTGGAAATGGGTGTTCGTGACAAATTGGAATCGAGTAATAATATTTATTGGCACCAAGCTTGACTGAAGAGTCGCTTTTGGACCTTTGTGTCTTTGATGGTCCACCACGTGGTTCTGGTTTCATCCATGCAATTTCTCACTTTTCCGCAGTCGAGTCTCTTTCCTTGTCCTCTCCTGATTTTACCCACGGAGAAGGCCCACTTATCACGCCATTCACGTGAAGAAAGGCCCTCACGTACGTTTGCCAGTGTGTCCTGAGAAAAGTGCATGCTCGATGAGTCCAACAAAAAGGCAGTTGGAGAAAGTATACTTACTCCCTTCTCTTTCCGCATTCCTGGCAATATGATGGTCTAAAAATAAATGGTCCACGAATTTTTATTTAAAAGGACAAAATGCTCTGCTGATATGGCACAGGCATATGATTCGATGTTCTTTCTTTTTGAGAATATGATGTTCTTTCTGTTTAATTTGCCGATAAATTAGACGAGGTAATTGTTCACTAAAATTGAATATTGTATTTGAATAGTTAGGGAGGGGAAATGGAAATAAGGAGATGATTCCAGATACAAATTAATTAACAAGGATAGCTGTAATTATTAAAATATAACAAATCATGGAGGAAATAAAATTAGCGGTCGCAAATTAAAATAAGGCAACCAAATGTTACATCACGTGTATATGATGTCGTACACTGTAATACTGGGCAATGAAAAAGTTTTTATAATAGCATAAATGATAGTAAATATAATAAATAAAATTCTGTCACAAGGTTCGAACCCTCATGTGACCAGCTGACATCAGGCAGCTTCACGTGTATGGACCAATGTTATCAAAATGGAATTGGCTATAAAACTGATGCATGGACTTGTTTAGATGAAATCAGTTCAACCATTTATTTAAATCGCTTTGAACTAACGAAATTATTGTTATAATGGTACACTTTTATAAAACTCCTTTTTACGTAACTTTCTTCATTTTTATTCTTTTAAAAGTTGATGAAAAATCAACTTCATCTATTATATCTAACATTATTTATATTATTAAGAAAATTCTTTTATTTGTTTACCATGATTGTACATGTGCCTTGCTCACCGTGCATCCGGCCCAAAAACCTTTTTTTTTTAAATTTTTTTCATGAATAAGTAAATCTATTTGTATTAAATTTATAAATCAAGTCTTACCATTTTTTGATGTTTTTAAGTATTTTTTTTGTTTTTAAACAGAGTGGTATTTCCATAATTTTTGGATCTCAGAAAATTACGGAATGCCACTGTGTTTAAAAATAAAAATAAAATACTTAAAAAGTTCAAAAATAGTAAAACTTAGTTTATAGATTTAATACACCTAAATTTACTTACCCATGAAAAAAATTTAAAATTTTTTTTTAAAAAAAAAGGTTTTTGGGGCCGCCGTGCATCCGGTATTAAAAGATCATTTTGCGTCCGTAAATATGTAAAAACTGCATAATATAATGATTTGATATTAAATATTGAATTTAAAGTAATATTTGCAACATCTAAATCAACTAAAACATCACTACAACGTGGATAAATGGTTATATAAGATATTATTATATTTTCTCATGTATGTAAATAACTCTAATCATTTTTCCTAATTTACACATAAATATAGATATTTTAAGAAAATATAGTCATAAACATGTTTAATTTAGAAGAAATATGGTTTCCTAACTAAACAAATTATATTAAATATAATGAATGTTTTGAATTTTGTATAAATTATTAACATCTTAAAACTTAAGGAGATTACATGCTGCTACTTGCGAAACCCATCATTATATAACTATTTTTCAAGTACATATTATATAAAATGTAATCATTTTAATTTAATACTTGTATTTTAAATGATTCTAAACTTAATTGATGGATTAGATGTTACATTTTACTTAAAAGCATATCGAGTTTTTTTATAAGCACATACAAGATTTCAGGCTCTGCAAACTACCACATCTTCATTTTCATGAGTATAGCAGGAACAAGGATAATTTTGTATATATATCTATATAGTTTGCACAAAATTAGAGATATAGTGTGTGTTTGGGAATGAATAAATTTTGCGTGAAAAAATTCGGAGAATAAAAGTTGTCAAATATGTAATATGATAGGGATAATGATGATAAGTAAAGAGGATAAAGTTAAAATAGATAGGTTAGTTGTATGAGTAATTGTGTAAAAAATTATTAAAATGTAGAGTAATTGTATAGGAAAATGTGAAAAAATAATTAAAAAATATGGTAATTGGTGAGAGTGAAAAGTTTTAGATTGAAAAGTTTTAACTTGATATTTCATCCCATTGTCAAATACACCCTTATTCTTTGGTGAAGCTATGTCTCCAGATTTTTTTGGGGAGCTGTGTGTCTCTCGATTCGTATAAATATCTCAGAGTTTCAGTGTAATATGTGTTGAGATGTATGTAAATATACCTATAAAAAAAAAGTAATTTCACCAAAATTGGACACAAGCCGGTGAGAAAGACCGTTGAACGTTAATAAATTATTTCATTTCGTGGAATCGGATGGTCATGCTGCGGTGAAACGTCTCAATCACCGATGACGTAAATGCTGACATTTGGCACATAATGAGACAAATTTAAGACTATTACGAGCCAGTTGCGACGTCATCCACCGAATTACGATACATCACGGGTAAAAACCATCAGCCAGGTCCGGTCAATTTCCCTTCTTTGTAAAGTTTGTCATTTTTATACCGTGACGGATCTGAATTAAGAGATAATGCTACTCCACCCCATCCGAGACGCTGTTCAAAACGAGCACCAGCGTTGAACTTTTTATCTCGTGATTATTAACTCTGCAAAATGATTTACTTCCCAATTTTATTGACTTTGATTGATTTTGAAGCCGTAATAACTAGAAATAAAATTATTCATTAGCTCATCAAGAACGCATAATGGTTAGTTTTTGATTGGCCACGTTGGGAGTTAAGAGAAGTGTGACAAACTAATCTTGCCAATTAGGCTCATAAAACCTACTTTGGCTTAGAAATTTTACAATAAGAATTATGATTTAGGAGAATGTTTCAATATAACCGGACACATTGAAACGGAAACAAGCAGAAAAAAGCAATGAGGCCGACAGGTTTTATTGCGTCCGGCTGAAAATATCATAATAATAATATTATTATTATTATTATTATTATTATTGATTTTTTTTTTATAAAACCCTTAGTTTAGGTATTTTTAACCTATAACTCAAATTTTGCCACTTTTAAAAATACGTATACTTTTTTATTTTTTAAAGTAGAGGGATTTTGGCCCGTTTTATAACAAGCAGTAAATTTTAAGCTTATTTAGTGACATAATTTACAAAAAATCTAAGTGTGGACTGCTAATGATGAGCATGGTGATGTTTTGACTTAAGACTTAGCTCCATTTTATTTATTTGAAAGATTAAGATTGTATTTATCCACATTCCAAATATTAATCTAACAAGTTTGAAAATTGGACACTTTTGTATGTAATGGTAACGGAAGTTTCATTACGTGAATGTGACGGATGAAATGATGACTGAGGGATAAGTACTGAGCTCAAGATAAATTACTACGTAGTCTTTGATTTTATATCCCAAATAAATACACCCTTATAGTTAGTACTGAGGGATGAAGCATTGTTGGCGGGAAAGATTCTTGACATGTTATTGTTACCGGCTGCATCACGTGCGGACATGTGCGAGTCGGGTTTTGCGTGTTACCCATGTTAAAATCCAGTAAAAATTGGCACATAGGTTAAATATACTGAAATTAATATTTGTGTGAATTTTTTTTTAATATAAAAAACAGAGTTTGCAGCCGAAAAGATTAAAATTTCAAGACACCCCGGTGCGGTGAATGTGCCCCCAGTTCAAAAAAATATAAAAAGATAAGATTTTGCAGCGGTTGCTGCATTGAATCAGCACCCCTCGATGATTGACTACAGGAGTTTGTACGTGGTGCTGGAGTTATCCGCGGAACACAGCGGAGTCCGGATTGCAATAATAGGCACGCTTGCGCTTTCTGACGAAGCCACGTACGTCTCACAGTCCCTGCCACGCCCGGGCAAATTTTGCCCGGCCCCCGCCTGTCGTGGCAAATTAACAGGTGCCACAGTGTTCCCAGTGGGCGCATTCGAATTTGGAACAGGACTCCGGGAAGTTGCGCTCGCTGACGGCTGCTGAAATCAGGCCGGAGCCACGGACACAAAACAACGTACGGGCAGTGGGCCACTATGTCGGTCGGTTTATGTGGCTCACATAAGCAGCTGCCTAATCCGTAATCGTATGGATACGGACAATTATTAATATTCCCGCGAGACTGCTCGCCTGCTCCCATATTCCCCATCGAAATTCTCAGATGGGATCCATTTCGTAAGCTATGTGCTCGGAAAATCTTCTATTTTTTATTTTAAACATTTAACCATAAATCGTATAAATGAATGAATTTTGCTTGATTCCGCGCATGTGGAAAAAACGATTCAGCAGTTAGCAGCAACAATGTTATAATTTTTACAATAAGCTATAATTTTTAAATATATTATAAAGGTTGCTCTAAAAAACTAATCCAGGGCGGGGAGCTTATTGCATTTACTAATAATAGGTGAGAGCATGTTATTTCCTTGTGAAAAAGCTAGATATGTATCAGGTGTCATATGTATCTAGTGATGTTTATACAAAACAAACCAATGAAAAAATTAATTAATATTTAAAATGAAATTTAATCTAAAAAGAATAGATAAAATACACTTCAATATAATAGAATAGGAAATTTTAGAAAACGACTTACATGGAAATGAGCTCCCACCGCCGGGCATACATGGTACATTATTAAGAAGTTGATATTTGTAGTCTTATCTAAACTAATCTAGATCCAAAATGAAATTCAATCTAAGAAGAATAATAGATAGCATACACTTCAATATAATAGAATATGAATTCTTTGAAAACCACTTAAGCTCCCACCATGAAGAAGTTGATATAAAGAAATTGATATTTTTAAGTCTTATTTAAAATTCATCCTATATATCATTTAAACACAGTTTGAACTTCTCATGGTGAGAATTATATAAATTAAACGATGTTAATTAAAAATCTATAATAGAAGAATATTAACGGTATGTGTGTTTTTTCGATTACAAATAGTACTCACAATAAGTTTATACATATATGCAATTTATCTAGATGATTCTAACAATTTTCTTTGCTGCTGAAAATAATTGATATTTTTCATATGCTACATAGATAATTTTTATAACTTTTACTTATTTAAGATTGTATTAATACCCGATTTATTTGATTTTTATTATAAATCATTTTAATTACATTTTAAATAATAATATATGCGGTGAAAATTTTTAAAATAAAATAAAAAAACTATTTTTTTTTTTTTTTTGGATGGTTCCACTGCTAGGAAGCCAATTTTAAAATAAAATAAAAAAAACTATTTTTTTTTTTTTTTTGGATGGTTCCACTGCTAGGAAGCCAATTCCGACTGCAGTAGGTTACAGATTTTTCTTTTTCTTTTTCTTTTTTTTTTTTTTTTTTTTTTTTTTTTAGGGTGGGTATACGTCAAACCGGAGTAGACGTCACCCCAACCTCCGCCGATTAGCCTGTTGCCAAATCGTTTGACTCCGTGTTGCAGCTACCCACCCTGTGTACAAATTTTTGACCAATTTAAGTAGGGATCTATTAGTGAAATAATCTTTTCCATTATATTTTGAACATCTTAACCGAAACATGAAAAACTAGCATGATCAACATCTTTTAACCACACGAAGTATCTTAGCCAGCATTTGATATTGAACACAAGGAGTGGACGGGCAGATGAAAAAATATATATTTTTGAAAAACATGAGAGTTATATGATATGAGTTATAATAGTAGTCATGGAAAAAGTAGGGTATTTGGATAATTAAAAAGTTTTTTCTAAAATATACTCACTACATTTCACTTCAATAGTAAATATACTCACAACATTTTTAAAATCTTAAATATACTCATTAGGTTTGCATTTTTAATCATAAAAGCTCATTTTATGTATTAACATCATTAGTTAACATGTGAATTACTAATATGTTTTTTAAATTTAGAACAATTGAAAAATTAAATGTAATAACTTAATGATGCTCTAATTGTACACGAGCTCTAAATTTGAAGAGCGTTGATTTTATTTTTTTTATTTCATTTCATCATTTATTATTTTATAACAGGAATAGTCTGAGCATTTATAAAAGTTTAACTAACAATTTTTGACAGAATGAAGATTTTGTAAATTAAATACAAAATAACAGGTATATTGGAGATTTTAGAAACATTATGAGTATATTTGAAATTGAGACCAAACACAGGGAGTACGTTTTTTTTTAAAAAAAACTTAATTAAAATGTCAAATTATTTTAAAAAAAAATGTAGATAAGAGATACCTTCTCACCTATTATTATTACTAAAGAGCGTCTGAATTCCCTGTCGACCTTTTGCGAGGGAGTATTCGAGTAGTTACAAATCCATTTAAAACGACGGTAGACGTGGGCAGGTAAGAAGACTCCATTTTTCTCTCTTCCATCCTTGGTCGCATGAACCTAGACAGCCATAACAAGTAACCCACTATAAGAATCGCACCATCGGAGAATATATAATTTTTGTACATCAGTTATAGCAGGAGGCCATTGATTAAAATTATAATCGGCATAGACCAAATGTAATCCCCACATATGAAAACGATTGAATAATTTTGTAAAGCAGTGTACTCATAATACACTCAAGCCAATTCATGACCAACGCATGCAATTAGCTAATTTGGTAATAATTGACCGGCTTACATCAAAGAATAGATTGAATTGATACAACTGATTAAAATTTCATTTTGATTTGAAGATGAGGCAATATTGACACCAGTGGCTGTGGTTACATTTTCCAGAAAAGATGCAAGAAATTCTATGGCAGTTGGGGGAAAAAACGTTTTCCCTTGCATTTTCACATAATGCCATCTGTAATGTGACATCTTAGCTATTAATTACCTTATTTTTTCCATATAACCACTCTATTTATCTCAATTTTATTTCTCTCGCTCCTGATCATCATCCTTAATCACATTATCCCCCTTCTTTTTTTTTTTACCAAACTATTCCCTGGAATTTTTTTTTCATGATCTCATCATGCGGCGATTTATTAGGGCCGAGGGATCAGGGATGCTTGCACGGAGGACTTACAGGTCCTGACGTTCCCGTTTTCATGGAAGTTGCCGACTTTTCACGCAACTCAGTGCGGTTGTTGGACGACTCTAATTAAGGTGCGTGTTATTTTCATTTCACCTATAAATTTCCATCAGTGGTAATTGTTGGAAGCCTTTTTTACCCTTTCTTTTCTTTGAAAATTTTTTTGATTAATATTTATACAATGTTACAATTGATATTATAATTAACTACATTCATAATTCTTATAACATGGAGGTAATTTTTCCTTACAACTCCTGCACCATGAGAAAATTTATATAAACCCTAGTATAGGGGGGAATTGTAAAACCCTCCACATAACTTGGAGGACTTTTATAATTTTTTTTAACCCTCACCACAGTGGGAGGGATTGAACCTATGACCGCAGTGTTGCGTACCACGGGGGTTACCACAACATCAAGCCGCCATGACTCTTATTCTTTGAAATTAATTGTCATTTACTTGATTTAATTTGGTTATTATTATTATTTTAACAATTATTATTCTAAAGTGACTAGTACTTTATGTATTGAGCTAGAATGTGAGAGCTATTCTAGATGGTAGAAGGATTGAAAGAGACGTGAAGGAGAGAGGGGCAATAATACCATTGTTTCTATCAATTTCAAACTCTTACACTAATACTTTATACGCATTTACATAAGTTTCTAGTCATCAAAGTGGTTAATTGCAAGATCTAGAAGTATTTATATATGTGGGAACACTTCCATGCAACTGGCTTTCATATAAGTGATTTCTTGAAATCCTTTTTTTTTTTTTGAGATATTGATAATTGATATAAATTTTAATTTATTTATTGTATTTAATTCATTTGTTTAACTAGAAGACCAAATTTCATTCGTATCCCATACGTGGATAGGTTACACTTGCTAAAAAAATAAGTACATTTCGTGTGTAAATTAGGAAAAGTGCTTGGACTCATTTATATATGCTTTAGAATATAGTAATATTTTATATAATCATTTACTCATATACTCATGATATTTTAGATGGTTTATATGTTAAAAATTGATATTTACTATTAAATCATTTTATTTTATTAATTTTACATGTTTATAGATGAGATTCATATTCAGTTATACTAGATAAATAAAAGAGTTTTTATAATAATATAAATAATACTAAATATAATATATGAAGTAAATTTTCGTAAACTATCTCGATATTAAAAATAGTAGGGGTTACATAGAAGAGAAGTTGACCTTAAGTATTTATGTATTTGAAATTATATTAGGAAAGAAAAATAGTATTAAAAATTTAAAAACATACTACTTGTGTATTCGAATTGAAAAAATTCTTTTGAAAATAATTTTTTTTTCAAGGAATATAAAATCCCATCTCATTTTCATCTCCTT
Source organism: Annona cherimola (assembly GCA_030490835.1). Taxonomy (NCBI): domain Eukaryota; kingdom Viridiplantae; phylum Streptophyta; class Magnoliopsida; order Magnoliales; family Annonaceae; genus Annona; species Annona cherimola. The sequence goes on along the minus strand of CM059971.1, from coordinate 120,871,762 downwards.
AGTTCTCCATTTATTCAACTCGAACCAGGGGTATAAAAATGAAGAATATCTTAGGGTTAATTTGTCATTTGCTAAAGAAAAAATCCCACTTCATCCGGCATACATTTTATATGATTTAATAACTCAAATGCTTAATTATTCCACCTTTTTTCATTACTTTTAATTGCCAATAATTTTTCATATGATCACTTTTTGTTTTCTTTATTTTCTTTAATTCCGATTATTATCCTGATTTAATCATATCACACATTCACTGTTTTTTTTAAAAAAATTTCCCATATATTTTTTTTCTCATTTTCTTTGCCTCTTAGCAAATCCACCCTCAGGGCCTCAGGCAAATGATGAATGAATTACAGTTACAATAAAACTGACGCTATAATGACATATATGCATATGCATATGGTGCGGCAGGAGCCGGCTGATCGATCACGTGTGGCATGGATGTGTGGTTGGGATTTGCACAACGTGGATGCCTTTTCGTGGACCCATTTACCGATGAGGTACCAGAGAGGGTGGGGCGGGCTTTTTGCACCTTTTATATGGCTAGCGAAAAGAAGACAGGTCGCCTTTGCTCCGCTGTTATCGGAGAGCAAGAGAGATCAAGATCCCAAGCTCCCTCCCTCCTTGCACACAGCCGCCTTCTTCTGGCTTCCTTTTCACTCATCCATCCACCCATCCATCTGCCTACGCTAATGCAGCCTCTCTGGAATCCCTCCTGAAACCTTGGGTTTCTGGTTCCCCGTGAGAAGGAAAATACAGGAGGGAGGAGGAGGAGGAAAGAAGAAAAGAGGGGAAAGTTGAGGAGGCAAAAACGGAGGTAAAAAGAGAAAGCCGAGGGGCGGCACATGTCCGATCGGCACGTCGCAAGGGTGGTTATGTGACGCAGAGCAGCCCTTGTGCGCACGGCGGACGTGGAGCCTTGCCCTCCGAAGGAGGCAGCCCTTCTGATCTCCTCTTCCTTGCAGGCGGTGGTTCCTTTGCCTTTGCCGTTTTCTCTTCCCCTCCTCTCTTCTTTTTCGCTGTGTAGCTCGCTCAAGTTGCTAGGTAGAAAGAAATATAGATAGTAAGAAACAAGAACAGAGACTACTAAAGTTGTCATCATCTCACCATTAGCCACGCAGCCCCCCACCCCGCCTGTCGTCGTCGTCTTCATCTCAGCCTCAGAAGAGAAAAATGGCAGAGGAAAACAAAGGATGTGGCCGAAATTGCCTCGGCAAATGCTGCCTTTCAGGTATCATTTTTGCAGTGACAGAATTTTTTGTTTATTATAAATAGAAAGTGTATTGGTTAATTAGTAGTTTTTTGGAGGATTTTTTTTTTTTTGGGGGGGGGGGGGGGTGGGGCGGAATTAGCCTCCTAACTCCCACCTCATCTTTTGGAATAGAGGTAGTACCAAAAAAAATTCAGGGGAACGGGGAATTTCTCCCTCTGCGGAACTTTCTGGTTTTCTGATTGAGCAAAATTGGGGCATCTTGGTTTCGGCATCTAGAACAGTTTCTGGACTTGGTTTGATATTCTCGAGTTATCTTGACCCTTCTTTCAAAGTTGAATGGTAGATTGGGATTCGTGGGCTCTTTTTTGTCCAACACGGTGCAAGGGTGAGAGACAGAAAAATCTAGAAATGCCGCTTCATAACTTGAATTTTAAAAATCTGGAATGCTAGGTATGCAATATATACACTTTAAGTAGAAGTATTGTACCCTTTTCTAATTTCTTGACCATACTTTAACCAGAATAGTAGAGTATTTATTTAGGCTTTTATAGCTACCGTTGAATATTTTATGGGTGTATTTTGGAAGTGATATAACTTTTGGATAAAAAAATTTTAGTGTAAAAAATTTTTAACTAGAAGAAAATAATGTGATATAGTATGAATAATAACGAAAACCAAAGAGAATAAAGTTAAAATAAATAAATTAGTTGAATGAATAGTTGTGCGGAAATGATTGAAAAATAGAGTAATTGTAAGGAAAGATACAAATAAATAATTAAAAAATAGGATAGTTATGAAAAATAAAAAATTCGAAGTTGAAAAACTTTAATTAAAAAGGTTTTTATGTTATCAAATTGTTCTATATTAAATGAATATAATTGGTTATATTCTAAGTATTCGCTAATAAGACAACTGTAGAAGAGCTGATATAAACTTACTACTGTCTATAAATTGTATTAGAATGATAGTTTTTTAAAGTTGTCGTTAAGCCCTAAAACAAGCCCAAAGAATGCAAACTTTTAAGGTTGTGTTAGAGTTGGGTGAAGCTTTTTGAAATAGAATTAAAGTTCGAATAGGCCGAACTCTTTCGAAAAATGATAGGGTTAAGTTACCAATGTCAATACATTTTGAGTTGGATGGAAAATAAATAAAAGTTCTGGTCCTAGACCACGTGAAAAGGTATTAATGGTATCTCTATCGCTCAATTTGTTCTTCTTTTTTATGTGATCCTAGAAGTCGAATGGCTTCAAATGCATACTTTTTTTTTTTTTTTTTTTTTTTGGTGTGTGTGTGTGTGTGAAAATTTTCCACTTATTGCTATTTCTCAAATGCTATGGTTTTATCATCATGTAGTCTTAATTGGTCTTGCAGGTGCCAAGCTTCCTTTATACACTTTCAGAAAGATTAATAATGGGAAGGATTTGGATGCTGACCCTGCAGAGCCTCTTTTTCTTGAGACCTTACTGCTGGGAGAGGTGAAACACTAATGAAAAACCCGAGTTGTTACGTTTTTAGTTTTATATTGAATACATGGTCATCATTTCAGTTGTGAAATTGCAGTGGGAGGATCGTATGCGCAGAGGGCTTTTCCGCTATGATGTAACTACCTGTGAAACCAAGGTTTGAGCTGGGTCTCTGTTAGTGTTATCTTCTTTCACGACTGCCCATCTTGTCCTGCTACTTGGCTTGCGTTCAAGCTTGCTTTCTTCTCATGCACAGGTGATACAAGGAGTTATGGTTTTATTGCTCAGCTGAACGAAGGCCGGCACCTCAAGAAGCGCCCCACAGAATTTCGAGTCGACAGAGTTCTCCAGCCCTTCGATGAGAAGAAGTTCAACTTCACAAAAGTGGGGCAGGAAGAGATTCTCTTCAGGTTTGAAGAGAGCAGCAACAAAAAGGCCCAATATTTTGAAAATGCTCCTATTGATGCCGATAGCTCTCCAAGTGTTGTGGCGATAAATGTCAGCAAAAAGAGAAATTACTATTTTATTTTTTTTCCCTTCTTTCGTTTTAGTTTGTCTCAATTCAATTTGTTCACTTCGTCAATGTTTGCTTTTTTTTTTTTTTGGCCGTGGCTGCAGGTGAGCCCCATTGAGTATGGCCATGTGCTTTTGATTCCTCATATTCTCGATCGCCTGCCTCAGAGGATCGATCCTGAGAGCTTCTTGCTTGCTCTTCATATGGCAGCAGAAGTAGGGAACCCATATTTCAGGTTGGGATATAACAGTCTCGGTGCCTTTGCAACGATCAATCATCTTCATTTCCAGGTTAGTTCCCTTTCTTATTACAACTGCCGAAGTACCCAAAAGTTCAGCTATTGCTCATGATAGGAATACCAAATTCATGATGGCAGGCCTACTACTTGGCACTCCCCTTTCCTGTTGAGAAGGCATCAACCAAAAAGATAACCACTGTCAAGGGTTTGTCAAAGACGGGGGTGAAGATATATGAGCTGCTGAATTATCCAGTAAGAGGGCTTCTTTTCGAGGTAGGGAAGGAGCTGCAAGATTTGGCTGATGTTGTTTCCACTGCCTGCATTTTCCTCCAAGATAGCAATGTGCCTTACAATGTCCTCATCTCTGATTCCGGGAAGCGGATCTTCCTCTTCCCTCAGGTAAAACATTACAAGTACCCGGCTCTGTACTGTAAAAGGATATCAAATTTGTTTTATGTTTAAATAGCTAACTGCATTTATTTTTAAAAAATGGACTGGCAGTGCTATGCTGAGAAACAGGCTCTAGGAGAAGTGAGTCAAGAGCTGTTAGACACACAGGTGAACCCTGCTGTATGGGAGATCAGTGGCCATATGGTTCTAAAGAGGAGAAAGGACTATGAGGAGGCATCAGAGGAAAATGCCTGGAAGCTCCTTTCCGAGGTTTCTCTCTCTGAAGAACAATTCAAAGAAGTGAAAGCTTGCATCCTTGAAGCCATTTCAACATTTGCAGGAGATGGTAAGGCTACCTGTCTCGATGGAGGAGAGAAGGAAGCAGGAAGCGAAGGCCACCACCAGGCTGTCTTTCCAAGAAATGAAGACTGCATCATTCTTCAGTAGAAGAATATATATTAATCTTAAGAATATGAGCGTGTAGAGGATGATGTGCTGATGGCAGTCATTGCCCGGTTAGCCCACCTCCATATAAATAAAGGGAAAGCAACCCTAGTTTTTACTTCCTTGTAGAAGTTGGCTATGGCTTGTCTTTCAGTGTGATTGTTCCGGTCACTTGTGCTTGTAGTTTTATCCATCTCTAGTTTCTCATGGATGGGAAGTCGTTTGTAAGCCGAAGACCATGGTTTGGTGTGGATATTTGGAAGACTAATGAATATGATATTTGTGATGAATCGGTGATCATAGTAATCCCCTTCTTGACTTGTTCTTCAATCTTATTTCTATGATCATGATATGACCCCTAAAGCCTAAAGGGTAACATTTATAGGATTCTAATTTTCAATACAATCGGCTCAAATTTTTCGTATTAATGATATCAGAGCTAGACAATACATTTAGAGGTCACGAGTTCGGACTCTTAGAAGGGGGATCAAGAAGCTGGATTAAATTTATTTGCAGCCACCTTGCTAAGGTGGAGGGGCCCCTATTCCAAGGGGGGTAAATATCATAAGTGAAGTGCCCCTATTCCAAGGGGGGTAATGGCTAACATTGAGTTACGTATGCGTCAGTTCATGAGTTCGGACTCTTAAGAAGGGTGATCTAGAAGCTGGATTAAATTTTTTTGTAGCCACCTTCCTACCCCTGTTCAGGGGGGAAAGTATAGCAAGTGAAATGCCCCTTTTCCAAAGGGGTAATGGCTATCATTGAGTTGCATATGCAAGCAGGCGGGCGGGCAGTGATTAAATATCCAGGTTTAAGAAAGTGCTCAAGCAGACTGGAATAACATTGCCTCATTGGTCATTTAGCTGCAAACTAACGTTAGGAGTAGAGGGGGAATAACACTAACTTTGCAGGTTTTTTTTTTTAAAAAAAGAACTTTAGGGGAGAAGAGAAACATGATCTTCCCAATCCAACCCCGACTAAATTCTACATTACCCAACCCAATTCGCGTAAGCAGAGTGATTGCTGTATTAGTCATTGGACCACCTAAACAATTCGTGGAATGCCAACAGCTGGACCAATCGCAACAGCCCATCTAGGATGATGAACCAACAAAAATTGCGTCACGTCCACAGCTAGTACGCAACTGTCCAAGCAGCATGCTTAGGAGTATCTTAGATACTGGTTCAGAGTACCAACTAACTTCTAAAATCAAGTCGAACCAACCCAATCCAACTTCAAAGTCAGGTAGAACCCAACCCACTTAAAAATTTAAATCGGTGGCTATAGGTTGAACCCAACCCACTTGTATCCCTAATTAGCAGCTGCCAGCCAGCCTTCTACATCAAACAAATGGGGTTAATCTCAAAATCTAGTTCAAATTCGGACGTGAATCACAGGTGTAAGACAGAAATATTAGAGGCGCAGGTAGGGCTAGGTTGGCAGTTAGCAGCGGCCTTACAAATGGGGTTCGTCTCAAACCTGGTTCAAATTTGATCTTGAATCGCACATGTATAAGATAGAAAACTAGAGGCGCAGTGACTTTTTCAGCTTTTCTGATAAGGAAAAACAGTATGCATGTGTCCTCCTATGTTGAAACACCGTTTCATTAATGCCTGCCAATGCTACGGTAAGCAGCATGCACTGCAGAACTCAGGCAGCGTAAATCTCCATTAGCATTTAGGCATTAAGCTTGAGGAGCCATCTGAAATTCTTAAGAATAGAACCATAACATGATATCATGGTTGTCGCAAGATGCCACGAATGATTCCATAACACAATAGTTAGAAAGAAGAGGCCGGTGGGGGATAAAAATTCGTTCAGACCAGTACAAACAAGTCGCTTGATATAAAAAGCTCAGCACCTCAAGCACAGCATTCGCTAGATGATATCTACATTCTAATCATTAACAAGTGAAAGACGTTCTTGCAGCAAGCTAGAGAATTACCGATGCAGATACTTCACACATATACACGAGAAACAATGCCGCCTCATATTTACAAAATTAACCTGCTATTGCTGGGGCAGGCCTTGTCAAACGCCTAGGAGATTGATAGCATGCAGGTGAGTCATGCCGACTGGTTTTCCAGTGCTTGGAAGATATCAGTACGAGTAACCATCCCTGTTCCAGCACCCCATTTCATATTCTTTAAATTCATCTAGGTTACAAGTTTAAAGAAAATGAGACCGAAAACTCACCTATAACCTGGCCGCTTTCATTAACAATTGGTATCCTATGGATTTTGTTCTTGAGCATTAAAGCTGCGGCATCTGCACGTAAATTGAAGGCAGTCTTCTTTAGTCACAGCAGGCCTGTCCACTCATAACCAGCAAAAGAGTGCATAAAGAAGTTTTAAAAGGTGACATACCCAGAACGGTCTTGCTAGGCGGAAGTGTTATGGCAGGAAAAGACATAACTTCTTGCACCTTTGACTTCAGCTGCAGGAATCATGAACAGGGAGCAAAGGAATGCTTTGAGTTACAATAGTCTGCCATCTCCGCAGCGGAACCATATGCCATAGAACTAACAGGATTTAGTATCACCAATTATAGATGTTATTGATTGAGCTTTATTGTTGGAAAGCATCTGATTTTCTAATAACCCTTTTCATCTTGTTTAAGTCTTGCAACTCAAAACAATGTTTATAATTCGTCTTGGTAAGCAAATGATTCGATGCCAATGCCTTGACTTAAGAGGATGAGTAAATGTGTCTCTCTAGTCTACAAAAAATGTTACACTGTTATCCTTCAAATTCTCTAGTTGGGCCCCCACTTCAGCGAAGCACTGCACGTTTGGTGCCTAACCTTGATAAATCCATGCTATCACCAACTTGAACTACTTTATTTCAGTGATGTTGGTCTAGAAATGCTTTTAAATTTGGTACATGACTTTCTATTCAAACCTAGTTTGACACCAAAGATAACGATAAATAAACTTCGAGTCGAAGGTGGCTTAGCAAACTCTTCTTGTTGCACTAAGCACTTTGGTGGGACAGCACTAAGCACTATGGTATCGGCCTGTTATTTTCTGCTTCTTTAGCATAGACTCCTCAGCTCAATGACTAGTATAGTCAGGTGCACATGACTTTTACACGAAGTCAAACTCCACAAGAAGCCCCGGAGCCTTTGTATGCAATTTACGAACCACAAAGAAGTGCGCTTTTCTCTGCATCACCCTGTTCTCAGTAGGATGATGCGAATCCATCCAGAAGTTGGGCAGACTCAAGAAACTGGCATCTATTCTCATTGATCTTCTTCTAGATTCAGCAAGATTCCTCTTAGAAGGACGGAACATCTCCTCTGCAATACAACTGCAAGAAACAGAAACAGGGATACAAGACACGACTACTAACAGCCCTGTTTCTGTTTCTGTTTCTTCCATTCATACCCTATTCTAACTACTAACAGCCCTCACACCACTGCTCGATACAGATCCTCACAGACCCACTTGCCCATAACAGTCCAACAGCTTGGATACCTCGGAGATCCGACGTGATAATGGCGCTGACGTGTCACTCCTTAGTAACATCCACATCTCATAGGACTTCAAATGAAAAAGGCAGACCATAAACTAAACCCTAATTGAAAGAACGTTCGATCACAGCTTCGAAAAGACTGCAACTATGGACCACAGGGGATTCAATATTTGAGTCCCTCATCAGTCCAATTTTAAGAAACAACGAATGGTAAAAAACCTTACAGATTTCATTTTCCCGATGAAATGGGCAGAAATTACAAACGATTTTGTAGGAAACAAAAATTCCAGAGTCCAGGAGAAAGCCAGCATCTGATGATTCTACATGTTTCAGTGGAGCTGTTACTGACGATCCAAAGTGCGTAAAGTAAAAGACACGTCGTCGTCGTCTTCTTCTTCTTCTTCTTCTTCTCTCTCTCTCTCTCTCTCTCTATATATATATACATCTAACCCGCCCCGCCCCCACCCACACCCACACCGCCCCACCTCCCCCCGACCCTTCGATTTTCAGACGTCTACTTCTTTTTCCTTTTTGATAAGAATGTCTACTTCCTTGGATTCTACAGATAAAGCATATGAGATATAAGTCTCCAAGTCCCTAACATGATCCTACAAAATTTTTGACTGTACATTTCTGTCAAATGCAAAATAAATCTCCGATCAAAAATATTCACCAACAAAAACCCTTGAATGTTAAAGAATTCGTCCAAGTCAAATAATTAACCGAAAAAAGGGAAGGGATACGGGATCAGTGAAACAAGGTATGAGAAACAAACCCCCTGCGAAGCCCTTGCCCTGTCTTTCTTAGAGACAATACCAATGCATTTCTTCTGCTCATCGAGGACAGGAAGTCCCGATACAATCTCGAAGTAGTGATCGATCTCCTCCAGTGTCTGGTCAGGAGTCGCAGGCCGAATGGTTGTCGACATGATCTCGCCCAAAACAACAGAAGGCTGCGTCTGCGGAAAAAGAAAAAAAAGAAAAAAAGAAAAACAGAGGATTCAGAAAAATAAAGAAATCAAGGAGAGTCCTAGAGAAGAAAACTACGATTAGACCTTCTCTTTGACGAGATTGGGCTTCAGATAGGCGCAGAGATCCTCGTAGGTGAGAAGGGAGAAGTTCTCCTGCCACTCTCCGGAGATGATTCCTTCCGGGTTTTCGTCGATCTCTTTGCGATCAACGACAGCGCGGGCGCGATGAAGAGCAGCACCTCTCCTCGTGTTGACGGCGTTGTGCAGCGAAAAGCAGCCATTGCTGATAAGGCTGGGAGTTGCAGTGGGAGTACAGTTGGCCTGTTTTAGCAGGAATGGAGAAGAGGTCAGCAGCTGCAAGCTTCCCATTTCTGTCTGTCTGACTTGTTCGAGGATCGAAAATGGCGGGGGCGCGGAGCGAGAGAAGTAGAAGAGGAAGAGACTCGTCCTTCGCTCGTGTGAGATTTCCGTCCGTGTTCCTGCAGGAGTGTTGGCCTTAAGGCCGAAGCTGTTGCTGTTGCAGACAGTTCCACTCTTCCACGCGTTTACCATCCGTGCATAGGAATATGGGAGCTGATTTCACGCGCACCCGGGTGGACTTAGGTTCGTGCATTCGGCTTTACCTATTTTTAAATTTTTTCTGAAACTTTTTTATATAATTGTTAATTAAGTGCATTTAATATATGTATTAATTTTTATCATTTTTTGAAGATTTTTAATTTTTAAATTTTTTTTAAAATCAACAACATTTTTTAAAAATTAAAGAATAAGTTAAACACACCCGAGTATATGAAATCATGTTCTTAGGAATATAAGGTCTATTGTTATTTTCTAACAGTTAAATAATTTCAGACGTGATTGAATACGTCTGAGTGCACTTAGCCTCAGTATACTGAGATTTATTTAAATCTTTTTTATTTTTTTAAATTTTTATATAACTATTAATCTAAATGTATTTAATATATATATATATATCAAATTTTATCATTTCTGTAGATTTACAGATATTTTTTTAGTTTTTTAAAAATCAGTAATATTTTTCATAATTTAAAATTACTAAAAATCCACTAATTTTATAAAGTAAAAAAATTATAAATATCCAAAAATTGTAAAACTTAATAAGCGTGTTAAATACATTTAAATTAACGATTTTATAAAAAATTTCAAAAAAATAAAAAAAATTTGCACCAAAGTGTACCAAAGCTAAATACATATGAATGCACTCTAGAACTCAAGTAATTTTACCTCTGCTTTTAGTACTATTTTTCTCCACCACGTTCAATCTTTCATTTCTCCGTGCATTATCGTCTAATCTGAAATTTCATGTCATGCAAATAAATCAAATAGAAGCCTTTTGGACGTTACTTATTGTATTTTGAGAGAAATTTTAAAAGATTTTGATGTCAAAACAATTTAAATCTCTTCAGATCTTTATCTTGAGAAGATTTTGATATTAAGGCACAATTCAAATCCCTTTATCCTTCATTGCTGTGGTTGGAAAAAGAGGAGTGTGATGGAGCCACTATTCTTGGAGGCCACAGTTTTCTTACTAGGGATCAAATGGGCGCTCCAATCCATGATGACACATGCTTTGATTGAAACAGATTCCCTCACACTATGTCATTTGCTTGCGAGTGCGACCCCCGTTTCTTCCCTGGTGGGTCTTATCACTGACGAAATTAGGATGTTTCTGAAAGTAAATACTTGTTTATCCGTACACCATGTATTAAGGCAGGGTAATGATGTTGCTCATACCTTAGCTGATTTAGCGCTGGTATCCACTCTGGATCACCAGGTATGGTGGGGCAATCCCCCACATGTGATTCTTGGTAAAATTTGTACTGACAATTTTTATACAATGAATGGCTTGGATTACTCTACTCATAACCCCTTTCATATCGCATGGGGTAAGGGGTAAGGGGTAAAAAAAAAAAATCCCTTTATCCTGCAGTTGGGATGTACACAAAATTTGGGATATCGAACCAATCAGTGAAGTGACTACTGAACCTGAAACAGAAGAATGAGTTCCGTGTCTTCTGCCATGAGCCTATGGTGAAAAATTGACTCCCAAGAATTCGAAATTTTTTTTTTTTTGGAGGGGAGTTTAAAAAATGTTGTTAAGCAAGACTGTGGGAGTGTTTTTTATTAATTTATTTTTACGATGGTGAATTGCGCGACGAAATCTTTACAGTGGGGAGCACGAAGCTCCATTCTCCAACGGAGCATCAATTCCTTCTGCCTTCAATTATTATTCCATTGAGGAGTCTTCCCGGAGTCTGGAATCTTCTCTCGGTGACAGCGCAAGTTTCATACACATCCATTGGATAAGCATGACGGCCGACTACGAGGTACGCACACGTGGTACTCCACGTGTCAATGTGTGAATTGCCAAAAGAAACGTGGGGCCATGTTCACGTGAACGAAATTGAAGGATGATGTAGTTGCCCGTTGCAAATAGCAAAAATACTTCCACCGCAGCAAGAGAAAACCTAAAGGATAATGGCAGGGCTCCCGTATCCATTTCAAAGCTCTGCCCTGTCCTCTTCCTGCGAAATGCTCCAGTATATGACTATTTAATTTTTAATTTGTCTATTGTAGTTAAAATTATTTATTTAAGGTTTTTCTTACATATAAAATATTTTAAAATAAAATTTTTCTGATGTATTTGGCTATCTTTAAAACTTTTAAGTCTTAAATTTCGAATTATTTTTAATTATTTCTTAATACCTTCATATACAACTATTCTAATTTTTGATTATTTATATAAAATTACTTATACAATTAATATATTTATTTTAACTTTATTTTCTTTACATATCAACGTTAAACATATTATATTACATCGTATCTGTTTTTCTGATTAAAAAATTTTTATAAGAAAAAATTTTATCCAAAAATTTTATTACTTGTTAAACACACATTTAATTTAAAACTTTTCACTCTTTATAATTATTATATTTTCAGTCATTTAATCATTTTTTATAAAATACTATAAAAAATTATAAATTGAAAATTTATGATCAATAATCTTTAAAATATAATTATAAATAACCAAATGCATTTACATTTTTATAAACAATATATAACTCTAAATAATATGATTTTTTCATCAAAAAATAATATGATTTTTGTGTTATCCAAATATTAATAGAGTAAAATATGATAAATGACTTAAATTTTTAAAAATATTAACAAATTAAAAAATCAACTGGCATCGGAGATTCTCTCGCTTCAGTTAGCCCATCCTTGGCACGTGCGGAATACTAGCGAACGGGTGAGAGTTCCTGGATCGTCGACTGGTGAATTGGTACACTACTCCACGTCCATTTTTGAGGACGACGTGGTTAGACGGATCCGTCTCGCCCATGACTACCACTAGTTTATTGACACGTCGCGTACAAAATATCTACGCTGCTATCGAAATGGTTTTAAATTCACCAACCGGATTCCAGGACGTTGCGGCGAGAATCCCATCTTGATCGGTCGCTTTTTTTTTTTTTTTTTTTTTTTTCTGGGTGATGAACAGACGGTGCGTGCGCCCAAGCTACACAAGCTGCGAGCCTGCAGGTCACACTTGGATGCCATAATAGGACTGGGATTAATAATTAGAAATAAAGGGTCCCTTTGATAATGGGTAGGGTTTTAAGTTCTATCAACCGTTCTTTGTTTCCTACAATTGTATTTTTTTATTAGATATAATTTGAATCATTATTTTATACTTTTCCATCTAATTATCCTATTTATTTTAATTTTTCTTTACTTCTAATAATTACATCACATTACTTTCCACTTTTTAAAGAATTCCACACAAATTTCTGACACTAGTTACAAAATACACCCAACGTAAGTAGAATTTAAGGGTGTAATTTGGTGAGTGATAAAATTTTTATATTGAAAGTATATAAGATAATGTGATCTATAAAAGTAATGATAATGAGTAAAAAGAATAAAATTAAAATAGATAAATTAATTGTATGAGTAGTTATATAAAAATACTTAAAGAAATAATTAAAAATTGGATAATTACGGATAGTAAAAGTTTTAGATCCAAAAGTTTTTTGTGTAAACAATTATACCCCAAGCATGACCTATTAATTAAAATTGAAATAACATCTTATTTTCGATTATTAGTGGTGAAATACTCCTTTAATGGGTTTTGATATATATTATGGGTGTGTTTGGTAATGAATAAAACTTTTGATGAAAAGTTTTAGAGAGTAAAAGTTGTCAAATGATGTGATATGGTAGGAGTAATGATGAGTAGTAAAGAAGATAAAATTAAAATAAATAGATTAGTTATATGGATAGTTGTGTAGAAATGATTGAAAAGTAGGATAGTTGTATAGAAAATTATGAAAAATGATTAAAAATATGATAGTTGTGGATAGTAAAAAGTTTTAGATTAAAAAATTTGAACTTGACATTTTCTATCAATCGCCGAACACACCCTATATATACACTACAATAATTCAATGCAAAATTTTGCATTGAAACACAATGCAAATGTTCGTATGACTCTTTTTATTTTTTTAAAAATTTAGAGGCCAAGAATAAACATCATACTTATAAAATTTTACAATTTTTTAATTTATTTAATATTTTTTGAATTTTAAAAATAAAAATTTACCACAATTCAAACATTCTATGCGTCATGAACTATGCAAGAAGTTTTGTTTTTTAAATTATAAAAAATATTAGATAAAATATAAATAATAAAATTTTGTAGGCAAAGTATTCATGCTTGTACCAAAAACAAAAAAAATATATATAAAAGGAGGGTCATCTATATGATTGCATTGAATCAAGACTCATATATAGATATATATATATGTATGTTATAGCAGAATTTCATGTAATTTAAAATATTTTTAACGGAATATATTTTACTAATTAATCTTTTATTACATTAGCTTACAATGAAGACCATGCTCCCACCTATAGTCCAAGTCAAGATACTTCATGTCATACTAGAAGAGACCTTTCACTTTTCTCTTTTAGAGGAGTTTTGGTACTGTTATTGGACAATGAAGTACTACTCAATTAAGTAAAAACTTCATATATGATGTATTTTTTAACATATTTATCATGTTTCTTTACTTTTATATAGACCTAAAAGCAGTTCATATACCAAATTTTATCAATTTTGAGTTCTTATATCTTTTTAAAATTTTTGAAAGTAAAAAATTTCCATACGTTTCATACTCTAGCGTATAAAAAATGTAAAAAGTTTTATATTTAAAATTTCTTAAAGATATAAAATCTAAAATAATGATAAATTTTGGTATATGATCTAAATGCACCTGACCTCACGTAAAAGTGAAAAACAAAAAAATGTATTAAAAATATAAAATACATCAAGTGTTACAACTCACTGTGTAGCATAATAAATCTTTGGGTGGAAATCATTCTCTTAGTTAGGAGTGCAACTCGGGTCAGGTTGAGCCTAAATTGGATTTTCAACAGTATTGAAATTTATTTTTTTGCAACTTGAGCCCGAAGAATCTAAACCCGAAGAACCTGATTTGTAAATATGATAAGCTTAAGGTTCGAGTATATCTGAACCCGAGCCTGATTCCTCATTTTATATTTATTGTAAAATATATCATATACAAAATACCTCAATAATATTTCTTTATATTTGTGTATTTTATATGATTTATATGTATGTTTTAATAGATGTTTGGCATATTGTAATTATTTATAAATAAAGTATATTATTTTTATTATCTTTATATTTTTATCATTTACTTTTACGTCAATTAATTTTCCTCTTATCTTGTTTGTAATGTTAAATTTTCTTCTAAAAATATTCTTCGTATTGCTATATTTTTTAAAAATCTTTTCTGATTATGTAGTATTAAGTTTAACATGATTAGTTATTATATATTTATATGAAATTCTAAACTTATCACTCTTAAATAAAATATAAATTTATCCATCTAAATTCTAACCAGAAACTCAATCGGAACCCGATTTTTGAACAACAGAGTTAGGATTTAGGTTTTACAAATCATATTAGAGTTAAGATTAAGGTTAATGTTCTATAAATAGAATTAGGGTTGAGGTAAACCCGAGTTTCATAAGCCCGAGTTCCACCCCTACTGTTAGTTTAACTTCTTTTATTTCTAAAATTAGCAAGATTATTTAAACTTTTATTTTCACATGCAAGTTTATATATCTTACTTATGCGTAGTGTTTCTTGTGAACATGCTATAGGGTAGTTGGTTTCACATGGGGTGCTTATGTTGGGCATTCGAGATTTGATTCTCACGTCCACACGTCCAATAAAATATTATTGGGCATGCCAAACTCGATTTTCAACAGTATTAAAACTTATTTTTTTGCAATTTGAGCTAGAAGAACCTAAACCTAAATAACCCGATTTGTAAACATGCTAAGGTTAAGGTTCAAGTAAATCTAAACCTGAGCCTAATTCCTCATTTTATATTTATAATAAAATGTATCATATACAAAATATCTCAATAATATTTCTTTATATTTGTGTATTTTATATTATTTGTATTTATGTTTTAATAGATATTTGACATATTGTAATTAGTTATAAATAAAGTATATTATTTTTATTTTTATCATTTACTTTTACGTCAATTAATTTTCCTCTTATCTTGTTTGCGATGTTAAATTTTCTTCTAAAAATATTCTTCGTATTGCTATATTTTTTAAAAAATCTCTTTTGATTACGTATTATTACATTTACTTACATAATTTGTTATTATATGTTTATATGAAATTCTAAACTTATCACTTTTAAAGAAAATGTAAATTTATCCATCTAAATTCTAATCAGAAACTCAATCGGAACCTGATTTTTAAACAACAGAGTTAGGATTTAGGTTTTACAAATCGAATTAGAGTTAAAGTTAAGGTTAATGTTCTATAAATAGAGGTAGGGTTGAGGTGAACCCGAGTTTCATAAGCCCGAGTTCCACCCTTGCTGTTAGTTTAACTTCTTTTATTTCAAAAATTAGCAAGATTATTTAAACTTTTATTTTCACATGCACGTTTATTTATCTTACTTACGTTAAGTGTTTCAAATGCTTGTGAACTTGCTATTGGCTAGTTAGTTTCACATGCAGGTGCTTATGTTGGGCATTCGAGAGACGATTCTCACGTCCAACAAAATGTTATTGAGTTGTGGCTCCGAAAGATCAAAAAAATGCTTGGCCCTATAGGTCTATACTACGTATAGGGTTAATTTACATATCTACGTATCATTAAGTTAATTAGTAAAATGCCAATCGCGGCATAGGCCGATGGTATGATATATACATACGAGTGTTAATCTCAGCTTTGAGTATAGGAGGGACGTAGCTTCCATTGTAATCCAATTTAATAAAAAAGTTAAGAAGTAAATTATGCTACATTAAAATATAATAAAATACTTTCTTACTCATAAAAATATGGGTGGTGATACTATACTTCCATTCTAATCATAAAAAATTAAGTGGTAAACTAAATTAAATTAAAAATAGACAATAATAAAACACTTTCACACTTATAAAAATACAGATAATTATAACGATACCACTACTCCATTGACAACTTTTTGAATTTCATTTTTTCAAAATTTGTTGTTACCTTTTTATTTTTATATGAGCCCAAATATATTCAGTTCATCAGCAAAAGTAGTATTTTATCAATTCTGGATTCATATATTTTATAATTTTTCAAAAATTAATTTTTTTTTTATCATTTTTCATGTGGGAGAGAGTATGGAATAACTTAAATTTTTTATTTAGAAAATTTATAAATATGTAAATATGAAGATGATAAATTTTGGTATGAGAAAAGTAAACTTGTACTCATATAAAAACAAAATATTAAAAATATACAATAAATGAAAATTTTGCAAATATGCCTACCAAAATTTACCGATATTGCATTCGTATCCCTAAGTTTGTTGAAATTGCAAATATGCCCATAAGATTTGTATAAAATTGCAAGTTGTATCTTTTATTATAATTTTTTTTAAATGACAATGGTGCCCTTTAAGTGAAGAGATACTTATAATTTTGAAAATATTCTTATAATGTTTGTAAAATATCTAAAATAATAATATACATAAAATTTATAAAATACTGAAATAGCAAACACGTCTATAATATTTTTTGCAAAAATTTTAAGTGTAAAACTTGGCTTAAAGGGTATTTTAATTATTTTATAAAAAAATTTAACGATATTCTACTATGAGAGACATGTTTACAATTTCATGCAAATTTTGTTGGCATAATTGCAATTTTGGCAAACTTACCCATATAATTTCAGAAATTACAAATAATTCCTCCATAGTTTGGCTATGATTATGAATATACTTATGTCGTTATTGCATAATTACTGCACCTTCATGATGTGAGTATATTTTCAAAGATATATAAACTATATGAGTATATTTACAACTTTAAAATTAAGTATGTATATTTAATTTTTATAAATATACCCACATAATTTGTATATCTTTGCAAAGATACTTATGCTATTATTGGCACCATAACGACATGAGTATATTTTTAATTATTGTTAAATTATATGAGAGTTATTTGTGATTTTTAAAACTATGTAAATATATTTACAACTATAGTCAAACTAAGCAGGTGTATTTATAAATTACCCTTTTATTATAAATCTTACTTAAAAACCTATAATCAAGATGATAATGATATAATTTGAAAATTATATCTATAATCTACTAAATAATAGATGAACTAAACAAGTTTTTATATATTTAAAGAATATATAAATATATATTGATCATATATTAGTAATTCAAATCAGTTCTGGGTACCCAAACTTTGGAAATTATTCTATCCTAATTAAATTAAGTATTTTTTTAAAAAAATTGGAAACCACTCCGCCATATAGGTATAAAAATATAAGCTTATTCTACCCATTTTAAGATACTTAATAGGTCAACTCACACACACGCTACCCAAGTTGCACCCTAATTAAACCTTGTAGGCATATCTATAAAAATCTATAAGGATGTTGCTTAGCTAAATAACTATTAAATGTATGTATCTGATGCGTCCATTCCATCATCTTCAACTTCGATTGTAAAAACTCTAAGATTTTATTCAAGAATCACTTAATTGCAATGGTCTAATTATCTAACTATTATCTACAAAAATGAAATGCAAGAACAGAACGAATGAAAGAAAACACCGAAAACAGTTCTCTCCTCCACTCAGACAGTCCATAGGCAAATTCATAAGCTCAGGTCCCAAGCCCACCTATTGCATTCCTTTAATACAACATCATCGCCTTTTCATACACTGCCCTTCCTACATTCTCTTAGTACCAATCCTGTCAGCATCATTGTCCTAAAGTAGTATGCCGTATTATCTTCTGATAATTTGTACAACATTAGATCCTTGCATGACAATTAAAGCCGGTTGATCATCCTAAACTGCGGATCTCAAAGACCGCGAGAGATTTTAGCTACTCTTGTAAGTCAACAGGTTTCGCCGCATTGCCAACACATCATGATGCCCAAGCTTGGCACATGACATGCCCGCTGGGGATGCGCACTCCAATAAGATTAGTTTTACCAAATTTTACATTGGACTTGGAAAGTTGGATTTGGTGCACCCGGGTATATTAGGCTTTTAGTGCATTTGGGTAGTTAACCTATTTTCCAATTTTTTATTTTAAATAAAACTGCTAATTTCGATGTATCTAATATATAAACTAGTTTTTATCATTTTTGAAAATTTATATTTTTTTGAATTTTTAAACAAATGAGTATTTTAGTCATTCTTAAAAGGTCGAAAAAGATTAAAATAATCATGTGTTTAAAAATCCAAAAGTATAGATATACATATTTTCAAAAATAATAAAATTTAGTAGATGGACTAAGTATACTTAGCGTAATAGTTTTATAAAAATAAAAATATATTAGAAGAAAATCTTGGTGTCTAAAAATCAGAAATGTTTGTGGTGACCTTATAACTAGCTTGCTAGATTGTCAACGTTTTTTTAGTTGTGCATCCATCTTGGATGATCAAATAATATAATTACATAAAAAGGGTAATGACACAAATATCTTTATCGAACTTCAAGTTTTAATTAAGCCTTCCATCCTATACACCTTTAACTGATTCGCGTCAACAACTTGGTCCTGGTGATCAAGTGATGAGGGGAGCTGTCAACCTGATTGTTCAATGTATGGGAAGGTGGAATTTATGATCAATTGCTTTTATTGATCAGACAATTCAAGTATCAAGGAGATGGGAAAAAAATCTCCCTTTTCAGTTGAAATGTGAAATCAAAGGTCTTTCTAGAGATTTGCAGGACGAAATCTGAAATCACGAAGACCTTTTATCCGGATTCTGTCTGGTATCAACTTTGCACTTTATAATCCACATGGGCGGGCCCGCCCGGGGGTTTGCTGTTGAATTCGTTCGAAACTCAGCATCAGCAAGTTTCATGAATAGTTGGTTCACATTCGACAATGTAAGTCGCAAAAGGCTAGAAAAGGGAAGAACAATGAATCAGATGAAATGAATGGGATGCTGGTCCCAGCAAATCACGGGAATATTTTCGGAAAATCGGTGTTGTAAGGACTAAGGAATTGTTGCACCCATATAAGTCAAGATGAGGGGGGGGTGTGACGCTAAATGGTTGGTCAGATCTAAATGGGCCTTCTGCTTCTATATATAGATGGATGCATGTCATGAGCTTATTTCAAAGCTTGCTAGCGAGCATTATGATCTGGGTTGGAGGAATGTCTGGAAAATCGGACGATGGAGATGGATATAGAAGAGAGACGTCTTACATGAAAGAGCGGAGTCTTGTTTAGGTAGCCAAGGATGACTTGCCTTGGACCACCTCCCAATGGCTTCCTTCCTTCTTGAAAGGAATGGGACCATAGCGTGGTTTTCCCAGGCAGTCTCCTTGGCTAGTCCGAAAGACTCTTGTCGTTCATGCTAGATCTCTCCTCTTCTGATTTCTGACGATGACCTACCTCTCCTTATGCCATGTTCGTCAGGTAATTTTGAAATGCTACACCTATATAGCAGGATACATGCTGCTGATTTTGGAAATGAGTACTCGCGGGCTGATACCATTTTCGCAGTCCTCGCCAAGTGCCCAACCAGCCAACGTGCATGAATGCCCTCTTTGCTGCTGACCCCCGCCCCCCCCACCCCTCCCTCCTCTCCTCGTTGCACATGGCCACATACTACACGAGTAAATGACCATATCCGCATCATTATGTTAAACTCGAATGCCGATATGAAAAAGTTCAGCTGTCAATTCAAGATTTAAAACTACTGGGGCACACTTGCAGGGTGCCACAAGGTCCAATGTCTCATCATTTGATATGAAAAGCTAGCGTATCACTCAACATGAAATCTTTTTAGTCATGGGCTGACGTCCGATGGCAGCTTATTTTAGCGACACGGCACAGGCACAATAGTAGCACTTTTCTGTAGACATTGACCAAACGGTAGCCCTTTCTCCCTTTAAATGACTTTACTCACTCACCGATAATTTAATCCGACTTTTAGTTTTAAGTTGACCCCTCCCACCTTTAAATCCCTTTAAATGACTTTAATGAGATGGTTCAACTCATCTGCTAAGAATTTCTCCACCTTTAAGGCTTTAACGAGATGGTTCAACTCATCTGCTAAGAATTTTAGTTTGGTCTCCTTGACTCTTTCAACAATCGAACTCGTGACTTTTAGGTTTATTATCAGGCCATCGTTGATGTAATCCTTTCAGTTATAGGTCGTATCATCATTGGCCAACTTTGGCAACATTGGATTTGTCCCTACATTTTAGAGGGTTAAAACTGTTGTTTGCTATTGCCATTCGACGCACTTCTGACGTGCTTGACTTGAAAATACAAAATACCCCACCGCACACCTAAGCTAAGGCAGTAAGGCTTACATTGGCCCCAAACTCATTCGGACACAATCATATTTTTTAACTAAAAGCTGCTAAAGCTTCTTACTCTACTCCACCCTAACCAAACCTGAAGTGGTGTTTTAAAAATGAACAAATTTTTTTTATTGGTATTTGTATAATATGGCATTTGATATTGCGATCATACTCGGTCACATGAATCACAATAAACTTTCATTTATTCTTAAGCGAGACAAGAAGGTTTTATGTTATTCTTATGAGAGATCAAGCTTCCACCACCATTTAATTTGAGCTCACTTGGGGTACAAACTCACGTGGCTAGCTTGTTGGTTGTTTGTCCACGGCCAACAGGACAACAAAGAACAAATTTGTTTCATCAAAGAAGTAGCTGTACAAGAAAATTTTAAAGGAATTCCTTGACTAATGGCTTAATAGATTGACTTATGAAATCCAAAATGTTAATCATATCTAAAAATATAGATGTTAATCATACTTAAAAAAATATATTTAGCCAAGAATAAGTTGTCGCACTGATAAAGAGGATCGAAGCAGTCGGACAAAAATGTCTCAAACAATCGAGTGGTTTTTCATAGCAAAAGTCGAATGGGATTCCAGCCCGCCCTCCGAGATCACTCGTGAGAATGGCAAAGAATCTCCGTCCCCATATATATTTACAAGATGTGGAGCGATTCTGTTAACTTGGGCTAAATAAATGTCCAACTTATCTTATCTTAAAAAACTTATTTACAACAATTTTTTTTTACTTTTTTCTTAGTGACATAACCAAGTTTTACCATTTTTGAATATGTTTATCTATTTTTTTGAAATTTTTAAATATCTCAAAAAAATAGATAAACATATTCAAAAATGGTAAAACTTGGTCTATATGTTAATCTATATGTTAAATAGACTTAGATCCACGAGTGCACAAAGAAAAAAATAAAAAAAAATTATTGTAAATAATTTTTTGTACAATAATTTTTTAAGATAGGCTAAGTTGGGCATTTACTTATCACTCCTCCTTAAAAAATATATTTTAAATATAAACATTTATAATATCCGTCCCTATCCTTACAAGAGAATTTCTTACATGCTAACACTTAAATGTTAAAAAGCTGGCTCCCATTTCTCTTTTTCTCGCACTACTTTCTTGGCGGCTGAAATTTTAATGGGTGTCCTAAGCAGGCCCTAAAGCTATTCCAATTTCCAACAGCCCAATAGGAATCTCCTTTCCTCTTCAGGAAATAAGACGGAAACGGGCTAATTCTTTTTTATAATTTCGTAAGTTTTATCAGAAATTATGAATTTTGCAAAACCACCAACTACGAACTTTATTTTCAAAAACACCTCTAGAGAATTTAACGCAATCTACAAATGCTACTACACTTGCTTTTATCATGCGCAAGTGGGCCATCAATCAACTCACATAAAAGTTTATAAATTTTGCAGAACATAGGGATGCAAATGCAAAAACCCCATGATGTTTTTCTTTATATTTTTTTTTATAAGCAAAAAGCCCATGATGTTAATTTGACCACTTTAGTGATAGATTCAGCTCTTAAAGCGGGACATAGAAACTAAATTAAAATTAATTACAAAGAAAGAAGGGGATGATTAAGAAGGAAGTGGTTCAACTGTCATTTGTATTGAAAACATGGCTAAAATAGGTTAAAATGGCACTCATGGAAGTTGTATTGATATGATCCAGATTACGGATAAATTAAAGATTTAGGAGACCCAAAACCCCAAGGATCCAGGGATCCTCCATTGTTCTCAAACATAAAATGCATTTTAGCATACTAAATATATTACTTATCAGCCTAATTGTGCCAAATATATTCCCAGAAACACTGTTCATCAGACCTCTCACTGTGTATCAAGTGGGAAATGACCGTGATTTTAGGGGTTCGGAGACGTAATTATAGGACAATCTGATTTGTAGCAACTTTCCGAAACATGAAATCTAAGATGATTGCTCCAATCCGAGATGCACGCAGTGGCAAGGACACTTTACACAACTATAGCATCTAGACTGGGCCAGCTGGTTACCAACTTTCCTCCTCTGGATCCGGTGAGAATGTAAGATCGATCATGCGTATGAAGCATTGTACCCTGTGCCAGACTACAACTGAGCCCGAGCCCGACCGATCAAGACAAGCGAAAAGCAAATCGCCCAATCACCCTGTTTGATGGGCAAATCATGGAATTTGGTTGTAAACCAAACCAAACGACTGTGTCCGATATGATTGCGTGGATGTAGATTTGACAACGAGCATGAGAATGGAAATAGCCAGACTGTTTACCAAAGCAAACACTAAGACACTAGGTCGGATTATTGCATAGCTGAACTCCAACAAACACCTTGAGACGTTGTACAAGCGCTGTGCTTACTTCATAGTGATATAAACAACCTCACTAACTTCCCTTACTCTTCCATGCTAACTATGCACCTTAGGCCTTCCCCTTTGATCATGTAGTCAAAGGCCTTGTTAATATCAGAGAAGGGCACCTTGTGAGTTATGAACTTCTCCAATTCCAGTTCCTGTGAAAGCAAAGTAATCGGTTTGTAACACACGATCACATCTATAGATCAGCTTATGCAGATGCTTACTCGTGGATGATCTGCATGTATACCTTTCTCATGTACATCTCAACCACCGATGGGAGGTCACTGCGGGGCTTATAGTTTCCGAAAAATGTCCCTTTCAGAGTCCTCTCGTTCAACACATTCGTTGGGTGGGTTGCAAAAACATCATCCTTTTTGGGTACTCCTACCAGAACAGCCATACCCCATCCCTGTGCAGATCAATGATAGAGGAAAAAAAATGACACTGCAAGGGACATAAGAAGTTGAAATTTGTCGTGGGAACATGAAGTTGGATGCTACATACATCATGAACACATTCGAATGCAGATATCATCGCATTGACCTGGCCTGTGCATTCCACACTGCGGTCGACACCACCATTGGTTATCTCTGCAATAACCTGTGCAGATCAAGACAACCATCAGAACAAGTTTTCAAATATCTCATGGAGTCTTTCTGAATCTACAAGAGTTACCTCTTGCACAGGCTTGGCATGGTCTTTCGGGTTTATGAACTCAGTTACACCAAATTCCTTGGCTATAAAAAATGAGAATGCAACGTAAAACATGTCAATGAATACATTCAGAGGAAGGGACACAATTTGAACTAGGATTAACAGAAGGTAGATTAGATTGAACAGAATTAGACAGTCAATATATTACCTTGCTCAAATCTTTGTGGATTCAGGTCGATGCCAATAATTCTTGATGCACCGAGAAGCTTTGCCCCTTCTGCAGCCTGAAAATCAGCAAAGTTGTTTTTCCTATGTGTTTTGATGATAAGCAAAAGAATGTAAAGGATGTGGATTGATATTTTGCTCGTATTAGGAAATAATGTAGAATTATTGATTTATGTATATTTTTATTAAATGGCAAAAACACTTGTAAATGACTGCTTTTTGTCCTCTTTTTCCAAACATCAACAGTTTTGTCACATTATGCAGGTAGTAAAGTGTGAAAAGTGTTCAGTTTTCCTCACCAGATGTAAAGCTAGCTGATGAAAATTACAACAGTAGTTTCTGGAATTCCATGTGAATTATATATCTCTTGGAATTAAAAGCATAATATGAAAGATGGAGGGGGGTACAGGCAGGTAAAGGTCATTGGTTACTGTTAGGGGTGTAAATCGGGTCGGGTTGACTCGGGTTGGCACAAATACAACCCTAACCCACCTTGTAAAATCACAACCCAACCCTACTTTCAACCCTACTTTTCACATTTTAACCCAACCCTATTTAAACCCACCTCAAATCGGTTCGGTTCGGGTTAGAAATCGGGCTAATAGATTACATATGTTATCAATGCTAGTTAAAGTTTTGTTCACCTGAATTTCTAAAATAATAAAAATAATGATAATTATAAAAACAATAAGTACCAATAAAAGTTCTACATAGCTCAAAAGTGGAGGATAAGTTTAGTAATTGATTCGTTTTTTTGTTTTTGTATTTTTGAGCAATCGATGTCTTCTGCAAGTCAAAAAGTGAAAGCTAAGTAAAATTATTACAGTAAATTATGCAAAATAGAAAAATGAATATTATAGTCTTACTTACCTTCTTAGTTGGCTTCCAATCAAAGCTACAAACATCTTAAGTTCTCAGTTGACCTGTTATGTTATTCTAAATCACCAATGCGAGCAAATATCTAAACAACCTATTTACGATGCAATATAACCAAATAATCCAAACACAATTTCACAACTAATTAACCAAATATATTTCCAAACCAAATAAATTCAAACAACATTTGACAACCAAATAGTCAAACAAATTTCCAAACTCAACACAATTTTATTTAAATATCTAAGCAATATGAATGAAATACACTTTCATAAATATATGTAAATACATATCTTATGAAATCGGGTCGGGTCGGGTCGACCGACCCCTAACCCAACCCAACCCATTTTAAAAATCGGGTCGGGTTGAACCCATTTTTTAAAAACCAAATTTCCAAAACCTCAACCCAACCATGGTATAAATCGGTTCGGGTTGATGCGGGCTCGGGTTGAACCCAACCCTATTTACACCCCTAGTTACTGTAGTGTCTTCACTACCATGTATATGCAGAGCACACAATTTGTATGCAAATGTGTGAGATTTGGCAATAAATATTCATGAGCCAATAAGAGTACCTGAACGAACTTGAAGAAAAAGCACTTGACAAGTCCATCTAATTTTAACCATAGATGATCGCTAGATGGATCATATTGAAAATCGTCAGGCATTCTCATCTCCAAAAATAATATTTTTCAAACCAATCTCACAGTTTTTTCAATGCAAAAGATCTTTTGTTCTGCAATGCTCTTTCTACTCTTCGGTTGCCTCAGATGAGGTACCGAACATAGATTGATACAGGCACCTGAAGACTAAAGACTACGTAAATTTATTTACTTGAGAAATTCCCACAACCCTTGAAAATTCTAGTGTTGTTGGTGTGTGGGATCAAAATTATTGCCCACCAATCAAAGCCAGTCTGCAGCATTCATGCAATCTGTTCCATTATTTTATTCACCATGCCGAAAAAAAATAAATAAACTGACTTGCACTTACAGCAAGGCCTACAGCTCCCAATCCAAAAATGGCGACTGAAGAGCCCCTTTTTGGTTTTGCTACATTTATCGTTGCTCCCAAACCTTACATATTGACAAAAGGCAAATGGTTTATTAAATAAGATTAGGGAGATGCCATTTTAATTAGCCTGAGAAAGATAAAAAAGACCGTATAACTATGAAATACCTGTTGAAATCCCACAGCTAAGAAGGCAAACTTTATCAAGTGGAGCAGCAGGATTGATCATTGCAACACATCCCGAGTGGACAACTGTATACTCACTGAAGGTTGATGTGCCAAGAAAGTGATATATAGGCTTCCCATTAACTGAGAACCTAGATTTTCTATCACTGAGCATCACTCCTCTATCTGTGTTTATTCGAAGGAGTTCACACATATTGCTTTCTTCAGACTTGCAGTGTCGGCACTCCTTGCACTCGCCAGTGAATACAGGTAGCACATGATCTCCCACTCGAAGGTCAGTCACTCCCTCACCCACACTCTCCACAATCCTATAAAAATTAAAGAGACAATTGTCTGAAATGCGCTCTTATCACTACAATAATTTTAGTTTTTGGCAACCAAAATTTTCTTGCAAAAAGTTATTAATGTTTTTTTTTAGTGTCATATCACATAACAACTACGGAGAAAAAATCGGGTTTCCAATAGTTCATTGTTTTTGTACTTAAGGTGTGTTTGGAAATTGATACAACTTTTAGATAAATAATTTTTTTAGATAAATAGTTTTTTAGGGGCGTCTGTTCACACTAAAAGATTTCTAAACTAAAATTTTTCAATTTGAAACTTTTTACCATCTACACTTATCCCATTTTTAATTATTTTTTTATTTTTTTCTATGCAACTATTCTTTTCAATTATTTTACACAATTACTCATACGTCTAACATTTCTGTTTTAATTTTATTCTTTTTACTCTTCATCATTATTCCTATTATATTATATTGTTTTCTCCTATTTAAAAAATTTTTATATCAAAAGTTTTATCTCTTCCTAAACACACCCTTGCTGTAAAAGTTTTTGAAATTGCGTAAAATAATGTGATATGATAAAGCTAATAATAAGAATTAAAGAAAATAAAGTTAAAATCAATAGGTTAGTTATACGGATAGTTGTGTATAAACGATTAAAAGTAAGGTAGTTATATAAGAAAATATGAATAAAAATTTTAGTTTGTAATGTTTTTATTTTATCCAAACACATCCTTAGACAACCAAATTTTTTTTGGTTGCTTTAAATTTTTTTTGGTTGTAAAAGCATTTTTGTAGATAAAAAAAATTTTTCTTACCTATCAAAGTATTACTATAAGTGAGGAAAGTATCGTTATTCCTCACGAACAAGGACTTTTTAGTTATCCTCAAAAAAATAATAATAAAAGACTTTTTAGTTGCTAATAAAGATTGCCAAAGACCAAATTCTCGTAGTGTGTGTTGGTAAAAATTCTGGGCTTTAACAAAACCAAGTCATTCTAGCTGTTTTGTTTGAACTATTATCTAGACTGGGCAATAAAACAGTGGTTTTTCTTGCATTGCGATTATTTGTAGCTGGGCGCAAATGATAGAATTTGTGTTCGACCAGCAACTCTTTTTTATTTTATTTTTGAAAAACTTTAATCCATATGCGGCCCCACATATACCTTTCTTCTTGTGAAATTTGGCCAAATTTGAATTTATTTAGTTTTTTTTGAAATTTCAAAAATAAAATTAGCATGGATATATTATATCTATTTTCAAATTTTAAATAAATTTCAAAATTTACCAAATTTTGTAAGGAGAAAGGTATAGCTGGAGCCTGCATATGAATATTTTTTTTATTTTAAAAAAAAGTGTTACATTTCTGTCCCGCTTCAAATGATCACAGCGTGCTTGTATTTTGTTTTATACTTATTGGTGCTTGTTCTCAATCCAGATTCCAGATGTTGAAAAGTAGCAAGAAAATCCTCTGACTTGCAATTAAAAAAGAGAAGTCATCTCATTTTCAATATTTTTTTGTTTTTTCTTCATATACTTATTTATCTAATTATTTATCTAAGTGTATTTAATCTGTAAACTAAATTCTACCATTTTTGAATATATTTATATATATTTTTAAAATTTTTAAATATCTACGTGTGTGTATATATATATACGTATTTAAAATATCTTTATCTTTAACAATATAAAAAAATATATATACACATATTTAAAAATGGTAAATTTTGGTTTATATGTTAAATACACTTAAATAAATAAATATATGAAGAAAAAAATAAAAAAAAAGTTATTAAATTGATTTTTTAAAGTGGGCTAAATCTAAGAGGATCATTCCTCATTAAAAAAAAATCAACTTCCAACTTTCCCACCTTTTAACATGTTTCCATTTTCCATTTGACATCCACCCCACCATGTTTCACACTGTAGCTTACCAAACAATAATTGGTGCTGGGCCATGGCATCGTCATGATTTTGAACAACAAAACAAACTGCAAAGCTTGCGTCTGGCTTTTTCACCATTTTTAAGAATATAGTGAAACCGCATGAAAATATTCCCCTGATGAAATTATTTAAGGGACTTTTACTGCCGAGAGACTTGAGTGAATCAACCTAAAACAAATTAAAGAGGTAAACGCAAGAACACAGAATTGTTGGATCACATTTACCCAGAAGCTTCATGGCCAAAGATGCGGGGAAACAGAGCTGCTTGACCCTGAAATTACATTACAAAAATCTTTTAGAAGCGAGGATATCCTATCACAAGAGCGTTTCATACTTACAGTCAAACTATATACTCGGGTCACACATTAAATAAGAGTAATTATTATTAATTAGAGATGTTTGATACATCCAGCATTTTTCATTTAATTCTCTTCACAACTTCAGTCACTACAAGAGTAACCCAAGTTTACATTTTGAGATCCCTGTTCAAAGAGCTGGAGCTTTTTGGATCTATAGATTTAATAAATAAGGTGATGGTTTTGAAAGGTGTTCCTCCATTACCATTTCAATAAATAAATGACGCTGTAGATTTCGAAAAACAATTGTGATGGAATAATGGAATATTCTCATTTTGGGGGTTTCAAGGGAGATTCAAGGATGTAATAAATATTGGTAGTATTGATTCAGAATAAAAAAAAAAAATTGTGTTAGAATATAATTTGTCACTTTTATTCATGTGAACCAACGAAATTGTCTGTCACCAGACATTTCAAATAATAAAAATTTTATTGGCAACAAATTATCTAATCATTTTAAAGTAATGATGACACAAATCACTTTTTGCTTATTGTTATTAAATGCGACAAATTAATTTACCCCGTTTAATCATATAAATGAAATAAAATCATTTTATTAATTTAAAAGAAAATAAATATTAAATTGTTGCAACGAATTATTT
Organism: Annona cherimola; assembly: GCA_030490835.1. NCBI lineage: Eukaryota > Viridiplantae > Streptophyta > Magnoliopsida > Magnoliales > Annonaceae > Annona > Annona cherimola. Next base: position 120,842,650 of record CM059971.1, on the reverse strand, counting down.
TAACAAAACATTTCGTTGCTTATAAAAGTATAGATTACGAAGGAAAATTAATTATGCTATTGCATAGCAAAATAAATACATTGAATTAATTATTGCGTATCTAAATCTGTAATGAAAATTTTGTTGCAAACATCTATTTTTGGCAACAAAAGCTAACATTTTGTTGTAAATGAGCAAATGAGATAGTGCCTCAGCAACAACCCAGCGACAAAAATTTTCTAACATATAAATATATAATTATATGGTACAAAATACACAAAAAGTGTTCTTTTTTATGTGGGAAGGAAAATAAGCAATTTATAATACCTCAGGTTCCCAGAAACTGAGATCGGTATGGCAGAGGGATGTGAACTTGACTCTGATCCGTACTTCTAGTGCCTGTGGCGGCTCCACCTCAACCTCTTGTATTGCCAAAGGCTTCCCTGCTTCCCATGCAACAGCAGCTGCAATCCAAATCCCACGTAATCTTAGAAAACATGTATTTTGCAAACTTGGGAGGGTCAGAGAGAGAGCGCTGCTACCTAAGCAACGGATAACAGAACCTCCGGTCAGAGACATTGTGGAAGGGAAAGGCAAAATCCTGGGAAACCAGACGACGCTTGCTTCTGCTTATGAGTTATGAAGAGCACAGCAATGCATCGGTGTGTGTTTTTTCATATAGCTAGGGTGGCAGCTGCTCCGGCTTCCACGTAAAATGAAGTGGCCATTTGGACTTTGGAATGAGAACACGTTGTGTTCACGACGACACGCGTTTAAGAGCAACAAAACACACTGACGACCGCTGTATCTCCGACTCCATGCTAGGTATTTCCAACCGCCCCCGGGAGGAAACTACTGAAAACATGACCAGTAAAGCTTCTAGGCTATAGGTCATGAGTCTCATAGTGTGATATTATCCGCTCTGACTTGCTAATTTAGCTGCATAGTTTTAAAACATATTACGCCATGTTGAACTTAATACTCACTTATAAACCACCAAAAATTTTCTTTCTTTTCAATATGAGATTCGATTCTAGACTATTACATAGGGTATTAATGAGTTATGACATTTAATTTTTCAATTATATTCAAAATTTAATAGATATATTAGTAATTTCACAAATTAACTAAAAACATTAACTCACAGCTTGGGTATTTTTGAAATTAATTACAAATGTAGTGAATTTATCTAAAATTTTAAAAACATAATGAATATATTTAGGATTAAAGCCAAACAGGTATTGAATATATTTAGGATTAGAGTCAAACGTAATTGGTATATTTAGAAGAAGCTTAAAAAATTATATTTTTTAAACGAGTTGACAGTCCATTTTTTTTGTTGGGAATTATTCTGATTTGTTGATAATTTGTACCGCATTTCAATAGAAACAGCAGTGATTTCAGATATGCAGTAGGCATGCTCCAGCAATATATTCATTGGTTGTGTATATCGACTATATGATACCCTCATCACATGGCCATAGTGAAAATTGCTGAAAGTGAGTTTTTTTTTTTTTTTCTTTTTTTGAAAAAAAAAAAAAATCCATGAGTTATCCGATTTTTTTAGGCCTGAAGGGCAATCTGGGTTAATTGAAAATCAAATAGACAAGCAATCTAATATTTAAAGGACGAAGCTCAAACGAAAAATGACTCCATAAACGGGATGAAGCTCAACTGTCTCCATAAAAAAGTCCTAAGCAGCATCTGCTATAAATTAGCCAATAATGACCCAACAACAAGTCGAAAGTAAGAAGAGAATTACCAAAAAGCTAAACATATATTTATTCGCATGCTGTTTACATCTCTCCATGTGAAGCTTTTTCACTTATCAGATAAAGGCAAACAGAAAGATCTGTCTCAAGGCCTAGCATAAGCCCACCAGATTAGCCAACGGCCGAGGGCACAGACCGCTCAAAATGGAATACATATTACAAACACACAAGGCTGCCTGATTAATAATCTCCAACCATTCTCATCTACTCCTCCATGCTGATAATGCACCGCAAACCCTCACCATTGATCATGTAATCAAAGGCCTTGTTAATCTCAGAGAAAGGAACCTTATGTGTTATGAACTTGTCCAATTGCAGCTCCTGAAAGAACCAAATTGGTCAGTTTCTTACCACCTGTTTTTAATAAATACACCGTACACTACATCGGAGAGATAAGCTATGTTAAGCTTGTGAAGAGTTTTGACAAAGATTGAGAAATGATGGTGACACACCTTCCTCATGTACATATCTACTACAGATGGAAGATCAGTTCGGGGCTTATAATTTCCAAAGAAAGTTCCTTTCAGAGTCCTCTCGTTCAATAAATTGATGGGCTTTGTCATGAAAACTGCATCCTTGTTGGGCACTCCTACTAGAACAGCAACGCCCCATCCCTACATTGGCCATAGAAAAGTAATATCACATATTGTGATGGAATTGAGAAGAAGGCAGAAAAGACCAATGCAGAATGTTCTGTACATCATGAACGCATTCGAAGGCAGATATCATGGCATTAGCATTCCCTGTGCACTCCACACTCCGATCAACTCCCCCATTTGTCATTTCTATAATCACCTACAGACTCACCAAAAAAAAAAAAGGGTTATAACCAATTTCAAACTTCTGAGTAATTTGCAGAAACCCCGGAAGAACCTGGCTTTAAGAATATTAAGTTTTTGGTGGCAATTAAAAAGCCAGCCTCAATAATCTCACCTCATGGACTGGTTTTTTGTGATCTTTGGGGTTCACAAACTCGTTGACGCCAAACTTCTTAGCTGTAGAAAAAAAGGATGCAATCATGATTGTAGAAGATGTTGCGAGCAACAAAGATGCCATCAATTAGTCAATGTTTTTTCCAAAGGCAATTAGTCGATAATTATAGTTGCAGAAGATCATCCAAAGAACAAAGATACAACAAATAGTCAATAATTACCTTCTTCAAACCTCTTTGGATTCAGGTCAACCCCAATGATTCTCGATGCCCCAGCAATTCTCGCACCTTCAGCAGCCTGTGGATAACCAAAGGAACACCTGTTAGAAAACAGGATGGCAGTACGAGAATCAAATGCAGTAGTAGTATTCTGGAAGTAAACTGAGCACATTAGAAGCCCCCTCTGGAATGATAAAGCTGGCACATAAGAGAGATTTTTTTTTTTCACGCTAAATTCAGCGAAAGAAAGGCTGGACACTTTTCTTTGGATATTGAATATATTAACTCCGAAAGTTGAGACTAGGAATATCACTACAGACAGCTACAAGCCTCTGATAAGGTTGCATTCGGGCAAGCTCTCTTATGGCAAAACAAGGAATTCAGGAACAGGGATTGGATGTAGAAAAATCTTTCTACTCTCTTTCCAAAAAATTCTGATGGGTTTATTTTATCTGCTTGAAAATTTATTCCCATTCGTCTTTGTATGCTTTCCTCTGAAGTTCATGAATTTTTTTTTTTTTTTTTAAATTTGTTGTTTCCTGTAGGATCCAGTAATCAATCAACTATCGATCAGCATCTGCTGGTGGAGGTACTAATGTAAGTAGTCAATACCAAGGTTATTATAGCTGTATAATGTAGAGATAAAAGTGAATGCTCTAGAAATAGGATTCAATGCATGCACTTTTATACTTATTATAGCTATAAACTGGAATAAATATGAACTACATGAGTCACTTACAGCAAGGCCTACAGCACCCAACCCAAAAACGGCTACTGTGGAACCCTTCTTTGGTTTGGCTACGTTTAAAATAGCCCCCAAGCCTGAAAATCAATAAAACAAGTCGGTTGAAACCATGAAACCATAAGTGGGAACAAATAATTGGAACAGTATCAGAGATTTGTGCTAGTCTTACCTGTTGAAATACCACAACTGAGTATGCAAACTTTGTCTAGAGGAGCCAACGTATTTATCTTAGCAAGGGAGCCAGTGTGGAGAACTGTATACTCACTGAAGGTTGATGTGCCAAGAAAGTGATTGATAGGAGTCCCATTTTTTGAGAACCTAGCCTTCCCATCACTAAGCATCACTCCTCTGTCTGTGTTTATTCGGAGAAGGTCACACATGTTGCTTTCCTCAGATTTGCAATGAACACACTCCTTGCACTCCCCAGTGAAGACAGGAAGAACATGGTCTCCCACTTTAAGATCATCAACCCCCTCTCCCACACTCTCAACAATCCTAAAACAAGCATATCCAATAAGCTTTCTATGGTTTTTATCAAAAAAAAAAAAAAAGGTTTCTTTGGCTGATCAAGTGTGAGCAATGACCATTGAATTAACTCAGGATATGAAGCATCAAACACTCATATCCTTTTGTCCTTCGAATTTATAGCAGTCAATGCAATTGACTTGATTTTGATTTTCCAATCTACAACCAAGAAATTATGCAGTCCAATTCTTGACATCTCTTCAAAGATCTAGTCCTCAAACATTTCACTCTGATCTGAACCTTGCAAGAGCATAGATGGTAACGTTGAAATCCTATTCCAAGAAAATTATAGGCATCAAAATGAAGAAACAGAAATAACAGTATTTGGCTAATGGATAATGATCCTTTTTTATCAACCCAGTTGGGATATTTACAAGACGAATGCATCAAAGGGGAAGTAGTCATGTGAGAATATCTCTTAATTTGGGATCCAATTATCAAAATCTCCATATGCCATTTGCCATATGACAATGTTTTTTAATGTTAAAGTAATCTAACAAAGCTTCCAACATGACAAACACTTCATTGATAATCCAATCTATATAATATAAAAAAAAATCAAATAAATCTAGCATTGAAGAGACCCACCCAGCAGCTTCATGGCCGAAGATGCGAGGAAATAATGGTGTCTGACCCTGAAAGCAAGCAAGAGCACAAACAGATCATGAGCACGGAATTTTTTTTCTTTTTTCTTTTCTTTTTTTTTTTGGAAAACAACGATACGAAAATGGAAGAATGGAAACATTTCAACAAAATGAAATGAATAACATACCCCCAAATGGCGGTTGAAAAGCCTTTAAGACAGAGGAAAAAATCTGACAGTTTAAGATTCAAGAGACGAATATTCATTATTTCAAATTACGAGATGCAGCTTAGAAGTCTCAGGAGTCAAACTCATGACAACCTAAGAACGATCAAATTGAGTCACAACTTTCCAAATTGCAGGTCTCGAACTAGTTCTGTTCAATGAAAATTGCGACTGCCATGTTTCATAGAAGGGGAAATAATCGTTTCTCTTTTTTTCCTTTTTACCCTGCAATCATATTTTTGTCTTTGTATGTGTTGTTATCTATCTTTTGAATAATCGTCTGTCTTTTTCATGCAGATCAATTATATTTTTGTCTATGTATGTGTTGTTATCTATCTTTTGAATAATCGTCTGTCTTTTTCATGCAGATCTTTTTGTCACATGGCAATGGCATCATCTCTCTCTCTCACTCTCTCACTCTCTCTCTCTACTGTTCTATAGTTTTTTCTCACTATCTTTCCGGTTATAACTTCATTACCTGAAAAATGGTTTTATCTGATAAAGGGAAACTAAAAATGGGCAGCCGCATTGAGATTTGAGACCGGGAGAAAAGCAATTGCAAATCAAGTAGAGGCGTGATCGACCTTGGCCTCCCAGAAATAGAGATCGGTGTGGCAGAGAGACGTGTATTTGATCTTGATCCTCACTTCCATCTTCTGCGGTGGGGCCACCTCCACCTGCTCGATCACCAAAGGCTTCCCTGCTTCCCATGCTACAGCAGCTGCACCCAAAACAGATTCACGTACAACCGTTGCGGATTCAAGGATACTTTAATTGCAGCACGCACACGAGGCAAGGAGAGGCGGGGAACGATCTTTTATGGCTTACCTTTGCAAGGAATGACAGAGCCGGCTGTACTGGATAACGTCGACATTCTGGTGCAGTGGCTGTAATGGAACTGGATGAAAATGAAACCTAGCAAAGGAGCGAAGCAAGTTTGCAGTGCTGCGCACGAGACTCGAACGGGATGCCAAGAAACTGGTTGAGGAGTAAACGGGATTTCAGTGCGCCAGGCTAAAAGTGAGTTCTGCGGCTGGAGAAATGGACGGGAATTCCGTCAGCTGGCGCTCTCAAAACCGTCCTCGCGAGCTGGATTTCTCCAAACGGGATGCCAAGAAACTGGTTGAGGAGTAAACGGGATTTCAGTGCGCCAGGCTAAAAGTGAGTTCGGTACCGTTAGGGTGCAACTCGGAAACTCGGGTTTATCTAATCCTAACTCTTTTTATAAAATATTAATTCTAATCCTAATCTTAACTCTATTTATAAAATCTAAACTCTAACTGTATTTTTGAAAATCAGGTTTGGATTAAGTTTCAAGTTGGAATTTAAGTTAATGCATTTACATTTTATTTTTGAGTGATAAATTTAGAGTTTCATATAAATATATAATAATAACAAATTATATAAGTAAAAATAATAATATATAGTCAAATTATAAAAATTTAAAACATATAGCAATATAAAAAATATTTCTAAAAGAAAATTTAATATAAAAAAAGATAAAGGAAGAAAATTAATGAACACAAAAGTAAATGATAGAAATAAAAGATAAATATAAATAACATAAAACATACAAAATATAAAAAAAAAATATTGTTTAGATATAACGTATATAAAGAAAGAAAAATCAAGCTCGAGTTTTGATTCACTTGAACCATAATCCTATCATATTTACAAACAGGATTTGAGTTTTTTGAGCTCGGGTTGTAAAAAAGAAAATTCTAAGGGTGTGTTTGGGAATGGATAAAACTTTTGATGAAAAGTTGTAGAGATGAAAAGTTGTCAAATGATGTGATATAATAGGATTAATGATGAGGAATAAATAGGATAAAGTTGAAATAGATAGGTTTGCTGTGTTGGTAGTTGTGTATAAATGATTGAAAAGTAGGGTAGTTGTATAGAAAAATGTGAAGAAATGATTAAAAAAATATGGTAGTTGTGGAGAGTGAAAAGTTTTAGATTGAAAAATTTTAATTTGACAACTTTTTGTTGTTAACAAACACACCCTAAAACTGTTAGAAATTGAGTTCGGCTAGCCAGATTTGATCTCAATCGGGCCGATGTTACACCCCTAGTTATCGTTCATAAGATTACTATAGTCATATGATAATTTGTTCAGAACTGTGCATTTATACGTACACTTGTGTTAGACGCACTGGTTCAATGCACTTGGGTGTACTGAACCCGTTTTTTAATTTTTTTTGAAATTTGTTTATGAAAATATTAATCTAAGTGTATTTAATATGTGTATAAATTTTTACCATTTTTGGAGAATTTTAGATATTTTTTTCGAATTTTTTAAAATTACTAAAAATGCCATTGATTTTTAAAAATTCAAAAAAAATATCTAAAATTCTCCAAAAATGGTAAAAATTTATACACATGTTAAATATAATTAGATTAACAATCGTGTAAAAAAATAAAAATAAAAAAATAAAAAAAAGGGTTCAGTACACCCGGGTGCATTGCGGCTCAATGCACCGTGTCAGGATAAAAAAATAAGCAATGATCTCGACGTTCTTATCCAACCGCAATCTCCTGAGCCCGGGAGCAGGCAGCGCTCCCTGCTCCCGGGCGCACACACCTCTTTTTTTTATTTTTTTTTCAAAAATTTTTCATAGAACTGTTAATCTAGGTGTAGTTAACATGTGTATAAATTTTTACCATTTTTGGAGTATTTTAGATATTTATTTTTTATTTTTGAAAATCAGTGGCATTTTAGGTAATTTTAAATTACGAAAATGCCACTTATTTTCAAAAATAAAAAATAAATATCTAAAATACCCTAAAAATGATAAAAATTTATACACATGTTAAACATAATTAGATTAACAATCGTGTAAAAAAATAAAATAAAAAAATAAAAAAACGGATTCAGTACACCCGGGTGCATTGCGGCTCAATGCACCGTGTCAGGATAAAAAATAAGCAACGATCTCGACGTTCTTAGCTTTAATTTTTTGGAGTAAAAGAAAACATAGAAACAAGTTGAGAAGATGTGATAAAAAAAATTTAAAATAAATAAAAGAGCATGCTGCATTTCCTTGCGTAAAAAGTAACAGCATCTGAGCTTTAATTTTTTGGAGTAAAAATAAACGAAATTAACAATTGAAAATCAAAATTGCAAATTTGATTAACTTGATGCCTTGATTTGGGCCATGGTTGGAACCCTCGATCTCACCACCATACTGAGCCAAGCCCAGCTCAGCAAAAAGTCTAAAACAGCTAGCTTTGAGGCTCGAAGCTGGAGCCCATCGATCATCTTGTAATTAGTGGACTAACCATGCCAGAATGATCCCTAGCTTAATATTATTATTATTATTATTACTATTTATTGCTATTAATGCTGTTATTATTATTATTAATTACTATTATTGTTATTACCAGTATTATCATCACCATCACAAGAGTTGAGACCAAGAGCATGCGAAAATTGGAATTTTTTAAAGTAAATGCTTAAAATTTGAAAATTTTGTTTTAGTGAATCTCAATTTCATTCATTATTTGGATGATTATCAGGGTCAATTTTATTTTAAAATTTAGGCTCCACTTCTATGTAATTAGGTTACATAAAAGCGGTTCTATGTAACCATCTCAATTTTTAAGGTATTAATAATTGATGTAAAATCTAATTCATTTGTTGTTTTTAACATCACTTGTTTAACTAAAAAAGCAAGTTTCATCTAAATCAAGTATGCGCATGAGTTACATTTGCTCAAAAATATATATTCATATGTAAATTATGAGAGACTCTTAGATCCATTAACATATACCTTAGAATGTATATTAGAATATAATAATATTTTATAGAATTATTTATCTACATAGTAATGATATTTTAGATGGTTTAAATGTTAAAAAACTACTTTAAAATTGATATGATAATATTAAATTATTTTATTATGTTAATTTTATACATTTATGGACAGACTCATATACAATGAAAATAAACGAATGAAAGAATTTTCATGATAATATAAATGACGTTAAACACAATTGATAAAGTAGATTTTATGTCAACTATCGAGATATTAAAAATGAAAAAAGTCATGTATGGAAAAGGGTTTGTGGCGCCCCGACCCAGGGTGCCTAAAAGCTTTACTCCGGGATCTTTATTGATTGGTAAACGTGACTCAGGATTGTTGCCCTGATCACACGGCGGGATTTTTATTTTGATCTCGTCCAAATTTTTTTTTTTCTTTCATCACATAACAAACACTTGTCATCAATTTTACACATGATACACGTAGTATCTCATCACATAACATCATGTCATCATATATGAACATATTCTTAATATCAATTTCACATATATTGTTCATATCACAATAACTGACTTATCTACATCACAAGTTCTTTCAATCTAAACATTTCATACATACATATTTTGAAGATTCCATATAATTATTCATACTATATACAGACCAACTTGTTGAAAAGTTTTCTTCATACTCTTTTCCTTTCCTTCATGGCCTATGCAGTACCTGTCTATGGTTGGGGAAAACAAAACATGAGTCGAAACTCAATAAGCAAGCATTTTTCATTTTAAATGCATTTCTCACCTTTCAGTAGTAGACGCTTAACAAGCGTTCGACTATTAATTGGAGGAAACCTTTTCATAAATACCTTTCATGAACATTTCATAATCTCATTTCATGGCAAACATATGCTTGTAAAACTTGACATATAAAAACATATTTATGTTCTAAAATATTTTCCATCGAAGCTCCTTTTCTCATAGGACATTGTCATGTCCTAAAATACTTTTCATAAAACCCTTTTTAAGCATATGCAACATGCAATACGTCTCTGTCCATCTGGTAGGTGACACTTATCAAGTGATCATCCTTCCTTAGGAGAGAAACCCTTCCAGATGATAGCCCACGAGCCAGGCGGCTATCCGTGTCCATCTCCTATTGCAGGGAGGGCGCCGCCGGCATTTAGCCTTATTCAAGCGACTCGGCCTATGCAAAGGGGGCCCAATTTGCAACCGCGCCCGGTATGCATATCCTCTACAGTAGACCTAGTACATAACCCTTGTGCACACTTTTCCTTCACATTCACATGCTAGCATGATTTTATAAAAACCACAGACCACAGTCTGTGTCCTATTTCTGAAAACTTGATGTTAATATGCTTTCATAAAATACTACAGACCTCCGCCTGTATTCCTTTCAAATCATAAAAACTGGGTTTAACCTATGTTAACGAGTTCTATGCTCAAAACGTTTTGTAAGGATGGCCAACCTTAAAACATTATATTTCATAAATAATTTGAAGTATTCAAGGAAGACATTTAAAATAACAATATTTTCTAACCGTTTTTGTAAATAATTTTTGAATGACAAAACGTCTTTAAAAATATTTGAAACTTTCATCTAATATCATATACTTTTGTCTATCTGTCTTATTGTTCATTTCTATATGTGATAGACTTGTATAATCCTTTAAACATTACTCAAATCGTTTTTCAAATTAATTTATCGTGTTGGCCTTCCTTAAATCCTGCTCGAAACAATGGATTTTGAAAATTCCAAAATAATCCAATATTTAGAGAACCTTTGAAACATATCCTTAAAATACTTCAAAACCTTGAAATAAAACTATTCAATACATTTATTTCAAATATCATTTTAAAAAAACTCATTTTCCTTTCAATACAACCTTTTCAACATTTGCATTTCAATATTTTTCAACATTAAAAGGATTTGCTTTTAACGAAGCAATTTCCAAGACAATTTAAGATTGCAGAATAAGGTCGTATAAAATTGTATTTTCAAAAGGTTTGCTTGCTTACCTGTATAGTCAACTTGTATCTTTCACTTGTACCCATTTCTTTTTCTATACAAATGAAAAGAACCATTTTTCTCATATAGACATAATATTCCATGCTTGCACATTTCTATTATTAAATTTGAATTCATCTTAGGGTTTCTAACCCATGCATATGTCATAATCACTTTATTTTTCTTCATAACTCTCATAGAGGTTAATTTAGTCTCTATTTTCACATATGGATTTTTATCCCAAAAATCTTCAAAAATTCCATTCATACATCCTTATAAATATCAATCTTATTTCTGCCCAAATCACTCTGTTTACCATTCATGATTATTGTTCATGATCATGTTCCTAATTACTGTTCACGTTTGCTGAAATCAGGTGTACTAATTTTTCTAAATCTTGATTTATAATAAAATAAAGGTATTTAACTCTGAAATTTCTGTCATACATCAATAAATACATGATTTAATACTCATAAAAATTTCAGCAATAAATATTAACATTATATATTTATTTTGACATTTTCACTGTGCTGGACAGTGTTGTAAAATTAGGAACAGCCCTAATCACGTTATTTTTAAACCATACTTATGTAATCCAAAAATCATATTTAATTTTTTTTCGTGTGATAATCATAGTATCTTGTACATCATAGAAAAATTTCAGATTAAAATTTCATCCAAAAAAATTATTAAAAATCATTTACTACAGCTGATCCTGTCACCTGTTTAGTTTAATCTTCTTGGATTTTTAATTTTCAACCAGCTTAATATTTTAAGCTAAAATTCTGGTCGTTCCTTAATGATAATATAATAAGCTTGTACAAAAAATTTCATGGCTAAAATCCTTCGTTTACCTTCTCATTCGTATTTTTGGTTTCTAACATCATGTATTCATTCATTAAATAACTTAAATAAGATACAACTGCCATTATTTTGTAATTCCAGCAGCGTTCAACATTTTTTTTATTTTTTATAAATTCTGTTTATTAAATAATTAACGTGCAGCAGAAATTAAATCAATTAACGTTCATCAGAAATTTAATAAATTAACCTTCAGCAATTTGTTGTTAAATGAAAAATCAAAACAATACATATTTATCAACGTCTAGCAGCTTGTTAAAATTTTCTGAATTGATTTAACGGCAAAATCATGCTGTATTAGAATCTGCTGAATCGGTATTAACATCACGCATCCAGAAATATATTTATTAACATTCAGAAATTTAAACAAAAAAAAAAAAAAAGAACCTGGATGATGTCGTTTACAGCTGCCTTTCTTCATGTCGTTTACTGCTGCCTTTGTTCTTTTTGTTTTTCCGAACACCAGCAATAGTTGTCATTCACTATGCAACTGCTGTGCTTTTTATAGATGCTTTAAGTCGGTTCATGCGTTAAATGTGCCAGCTATTACTTCCCATGCAACGCTGCCAGCGTGATATTCTTCATGCAATTTTTTTTTTAAACGGTTGATTTTAACATTAATAAATTAATTCATAACTATGTATATACACATCCATATATTATGAAAAATTTTCTTATTAATATATATACAATTGCTCACAAAATGTACCTTTCGGAATTTTGAAAAAATTTTCTATTTTATTTTAATGAACTAATTCATATTTGGATAAAAAGTCTCATTTTAAAATTTTGGAGACATGTTTTCCAAAATTTCATTCCTTCATTAAATTGAGCATGTTAAAATAGGATTACCCATAAAATTTCACCTCAATTGGAGCTAAGTACATATTTTAATTTAATTAAAATCATATTTTGGCATAAAACTTCATTTTAAAAATTTGTAGACATATTTTGCAAAATTTAATCCATTCATTATGTAGGGTATATTAAAATAGATATGCTCCAAAAGTTTCATCTTAAACAGCCTTATATATATTAAGATATTAATTAACTAAATAATTATATAAAAAAATAAAAATATCAACGTACGTGCATGCTGTGGAATTTATTACCTTTGGTACGCTTTTTAATACATTCAACAATTTAGTCAACTATTTTTCATAATCTGATCCGTCTATATTAGAGAGAATATAATTTAGTACTTTCTATTAAATTTTTATGTGATTCTAAGTTATGCATGTTTAGATCTAATCAAAACAGTGATGATGAATATAAGCACTTAATTTGAGCCCCTAATTAGCCAAAAAAATTTCATTTATTTTTATTTTTCCATAAGGTCCGTAAATTTAAACAGTTTCAATTTGTATAATTTAGAATTTTTAAATTCCTTCCAAAATATTTGTAAAAATTCATTTTCATAACTAATCTTAGTGGGATAATAAATTACCCTCCATTTTCTTATAAATTCCAAATATAACCTTTATAAATTTCCACTAAGTCCACTTTTTGTCTCCACTCATGCCAAAATTACCAATCAATCATCTTTTCTAAATTTACAATTTAATCTCACTTTTGTAAAATTGTAATTTGGTCTTTTCGTGATTAAGTTAATCCAAAGTGATTAACTTATCACTTTATCTTAACCATAGGGTCACTATTCACGTTCCACTATTCACATTTACTATTCATTTAAAATTATATTTCATAATTAATTATTTGATCCTTCAATTCCGAAAATTATTTATTTATTTCATATAAAAGTCAATACATTACGTAGGGTTCATAACCTTAGGATTTCATACATGATCATAAAATTTGGGGTTCCACAGGGTTTCATAGTGTAAGGTTGTAAAAGAAATCAACCGATATAAATTGAGATGCGACTAATGAGGGATCCAATGTTACGTTTTTGTTTAGTATATTTTAATCAAATAGTATATATCTTCAAAGTAAATGGAATTCATTACGGCAGAGGATTTGTTCTTGTTGGACCAACCAAGTTCACTAAGTGCTATGAGCATTTAGTCACTTAGTCATAGAAGTAGGCGATGTTTGGATTATTAATAAATGTAAACTTCCTATAATTTTTATTAATCTGTGAGTGGATGTGGGCTGGAAATTTGGGAAGCCCACCTGCGCGGTTTGGAGTTTTCCGTCCCTGTCCCTTTCCGTCACTCCGTCCGAACTGTTCCGCTCCTGTTCCCAGCTGTTTCCAAACCACTTCTCTGGTGAATGGTGATCACTCTTCAATCTTTTCACCAGAGCATATCTGATGTCTAGTCATGGCGATGGATGAGCATGCAGATGCAGCAAGAAAGGAATACAATCAGCCCTCTAGCTAGCCTAGCCTAGACAAGACTAGCCGGAAACGGATTCCCTGTGACCCGGCCAAAACTCGATCATTCAATTTGCATTTTATTAATCCCTTTTTCTAAAAATACTTCAAATATAATAAAACGTCACACGAATTCAAAAAAAAATTTAATTTTCTTTTAAGTAAAACCTGCTTGTATATATATATATAACAAAAATAACAGACAAATTATTTTCCGGTTGACCGCATAGAGTAGTAACCCTTAAACTATTGACCTAGAAGATTATAATGCAACTAACTTGTATTTGAAAAATAATTATTATGCATTTATCTAATCATATATAGTATATGCTTTTAATGATTCAGATTATACATATCATAAATTATGTACACTTAAGAATAATTTTAACAGTGAAAACACCCTTGTTTGGATTTTTTGTATGTAAAAGCTTATTTTGGTTGCTTGATGGGGATGATTCTTGCTGTGAATGATTCACGTTATACTTTAGGTATGTTTGGGAAGCGATAAAATTTTAAGAGAAAAATTTTTAGTATAATTTTTTTTTAATTGTGATATGATAAGGGTAAGATGAGTAAAGAGAATAAAATCAAAATAAATAGATTAGTTGTATATGTACTTGAATACAAATAAGTGAAAATAAAGTCGTTGTATATGAAGATATAAAAAATAATTAAAAAATAAGATAAATATGCAGTAAAGAGTTTTAACTCCTTTTTTATTTATTACCGAAACCACTCTTAAAATATTTTAGACTGCGAGATTTATAAAATGCGAATTGGATAGCCTACTTTCACCCACCTTGGAAAATATTAGGCTACGATATGATTTAATGCGCAAGGTTCATTTAGTCCATCGGATACGTGTAAAAATGCGTAAAGCTAGCTAGCTATTTCGTGATAACAGTTCAAAAATGGTCCCAAGCGTAGGTATCCATGACGTCCAAATAGGCTTAGCTAGCTTCCTTTTTTTTCGTAAGCCTGTTTTATAGTCGTCTTGTCGATTTTGAAGCATTAATTTTATGTAAGGGAAGCACTTTTTTTTTTATGGAATATATTTATAACATATCTCATTTCATATCACATTTAAAGTTCTAAGACAATTCTAACAACTTTTCCAATCTATATAAGAAAGCACTTTAGTATTGCGTACATTACCAAAGTAAATTAGTACCTCTATCTTGCTTGGGTCTCATCTTGTTGATTAAACAAAATCTAACCCATTCATCGGTTTCAATATTGTGTATATAGTTAGAAACTGAAAAACCATTTTAATTAAAGATGTCTAATGGTTAAAAAATAAAATTATTCAAGAATGAATTTTAATCCACTAAAACTGTTTTTTTTTTTATCAAGAACACCCCACAAATTATAAGTTCAGCATCTAAATTTTCTAAAATGTTAATCCTACCCAAAATATTTGTCTATAGTTTTATATCATTTCAATACTGTGGATTTAAGTAGAGTTCAAATTTTATACTTTTTTAAAGACGTGGCTCACAAAAAATTCCTACTTAAACGATTTTTGATGCCTTGATTAATGTATAAATTGAATATAATCCACGGTTTAGATTATGTATACTTTTCAAAACGAGACCCAAACATGGTAAATATGCAATTAACTTTGGTACATCATGAACGAGTGCTTCTCTTTATAGAAATTACTTCAGCTGATATGATTACGTTTTAAATCCACATGAAATTGAGGAAGACAGAAGGGAAAAGGAAGTTACTATCATAGCTATGGACGCTTTCGTTACTCAAAGGACATGTCAATGCATTCCAGCGTTTCTGAACCCGAGCAGCTAATATAAGTTCCTTCTAACGTTAGAACTCGGGAGAATAATGCAACATCATAATAGTACTTCATATGCGTGCATACTATGACTACCCGAAATCGAATTTCCCATTAAAAAAAGTAGAAAATTCCTATAGGGTTTTTAAGTGGATTTAATATTAAATATAGTGTGATGTGTTTCAAAACTTTATGGCCTAATTGTTAATCTTTAAGGTTGCAGGCAAAAGCAAAGAGGTAGCTTACAATAGCCCAAAACTAAATCTTACATCCAAAAAAGAAAAAAAGTTTACGTAGGTTTATAAGTGAATTTCAAGTTAAATAAATCATGGACTCATTTGGGTCAATTTTCTTTATTTATTTTTTTTGGGACAAATTCTACGTATACTTATAAATTTTATTTATAATTCTATTTATACTCAAAAATTTTCAAAAATTCTAAATATATCCACAAATTTTGCTCAAAATTTCATCTATACTCATACCGTTAGACATCGTTCAATGAGCCATTAGACACCTTGTGAAATAAGCCAACATATTCGAGGTTGGCTTGTTGAAGTTAAATTTTCATATTTAAATAATATATAATTTTATAGTCATAGAATTAATAAAAATTCATTGAAATATATGAATTTTTACTATAAAATTATAATTAAAAATAGACATATTTATCATTTTATAAGATGCTGTCTACTTTTTTAACGGATCTATAATAGCATGAGTACAAATAAAATTTCAAACAAAATATACAATTATATTTGAAAATTTTAAAAATTTACAGGTACAAGGAAAATCATACATATACGTGGAATTTACTTTTTTTTTTTCAGTTGTCTATTTTATTGTTTTTGGGACCATTCACGCCTAACAAAAGAATGGCTGCAATGAAGACGGTGAGCCCGACTGTCCAGACTGCAGTCGTCTGCATGCCGTGTATCCCGTATCATCATCGTCATCATCATCATCATCATCGGACGGAAGCCTTACATTTGCTTTTATGCAACAAATGGTTGTAGTTACACGTACCGCGCACATGCAGGCCAGGTTGGCACGTGCAACGCATGCAAGGTGGGCCCAGCCAGCCGATAATATCCATCCATCTCGTTTAAGCATGAGAGGAGGCTAGGCACGAGCTGAGATGGCTTCCGCATAATTATAGCATTCAGCGCGGTGCACCAACGCATGCCAAAGCGGATACTTAAGATGTCGCCCTTTTCGTGCGGCAGGCATGGTGGGCATGCGCAGCACTGGTCAGCCTTCATAACCCGTAGCATTTGGGCGGCCAACTTGGATATGATCCAACGGTGGAGATTACAAGTTCTCTGGGTTTGTCAGAGTCCAAAACCACTACCTTCTGTTTTTGGGTACTTATGGAATATTAATTGCAGCCGTGTCATTATTATCCTAAAGTCTAAACTTCTATTAAGGGGCCACAATTACTGGGGACGCAGCTAAAAAGAGAAACCGGAGCACAGTGATTCTTTCTAACTGCAAGAAATGATTTTTTATTTTCGATTAATTAATTAATTAATTGCACCATACCATTCGTGCTTGTAATTTTGTATGGTGGACCTCCCTAATTCTTGTTTGAGTAAAAAAATTAGAAAGGTTGGTCATTAATGTGAATGTTATTAAATAAAAAAATGTACAGTAACCTTCATTTATTTCATGTTGCTGATGACATCAAGCATGCGGAGCTTTTTTTATTAGTGTTTTATATGTGAGAAACTATAATGTTAGTCCGAGTTAAGTAAATATTTTGCTTAGTTTACTTTAAAAAATTTATTTATAATAACTTTTTTTGTTTTTTCTTCATACACTTGTTTGCCTAAGTATATTTAACATATAAATCAAGTTTTATCATTTTTCGATATGTGTATATATATTTTTTTAGATTTTTAAAAATAAGAGTATTTTAAATACATATATACACACATAGATGTTTAAAAATATCAAAAATATATATACACATATACAAAAATGATAAAACTTGATTTATATGTTAAATAAAATTAGATAAACAAGTGTATAAAGGAAAAATAAAAAAAATTGTTGTAAATTAGTTTTTTAAGGTGGACTAAGCTAGGTTTTTGCTTCGCCCGGACTAACATGATCATTTCTTTTTTCTTCATGCACTTATTTATCTATATGTATTTAATATATAAATCAAGTTTTACCATTTTTGGACATGTGTATATTTTTTTAGGTTTTTAAAGATAAGAGTATTTTAAATATATGTATACACATAGATGTTTAAAAATCTCAAAAAATATAAATATATCTAAAAATGATAAAACTTAGTTTATATGTTAAATACATTTATATAAATAAGTGTACGAAGAAAAAAGAAAAAAAAGTTGTTAAAAATGGATATTTTAATGCGAATTAAGCGGAGTATTTGTTTAGCACAGGCTATCAGGATTAGTCCTCTTTATATATACTGTTATATCTAATGTTATAATCTAATATCCTCCACACCTTCACTGTTTATAAATATTCTTGTATTCTCGAGAAATCTATAAACTCCTGTTAGCGAGGGGAATGTAACAATAGCATAGTCGCATGCACCCCCGGGACCCCAGAAAACATCATTGCTGGGGATCCCAAAAAGGTTTCCTAATGAGCCCATGTGCCTAACACAGAGTTCCTGCTCAGTCTCACCTTAACGCTAATTGGCCTCAGGTTCGATCTAAGGAAACAGCTATTTCCTGTTTCTTTGCTACTAGCGAGGTATTATCCATTGAGCAAAAATTAAATATATTAGTTGAAATAATTGATTTAGTTGTAAGTAAACCTGTAGGTGAAATGATTTTAAAAAAAAAAAGTTTCCTAATTGGCTGTAAATTAATTTGAAAAATATTGATCCATGGATGGACGACGGATGGCGTGACCCAAAAGAGAATGGTGAATGGTCGTAAATTGCAACTACCGTACCACTCATTCCTGGGGTGGATATGTTCCAAGCATTATCGTAATCATTAAGCTAATTGCATACCTGGACAGCGTAGACTAAAGCTGACAGAAAAAGAGTTGGAAGCATTAATGAACTTTGGAAAAGCTACGCGGCTACTTTTGCCTACTTTTTCAAAAGCTTTGGAATTATGTATCGAAAATAGGAACAAGATTGCCTGCTCGAATTGATTGGCCTGGTTATGTATTGGCAAACTTAAAATTTGTATGTGAAATGGAGAAATTAATATTCAAAGATAAGAAAAAAAATTTCGGAATGTGAAATTCTTTCCCATTGATCATTTAATTTCCGTCGGCGACATTTTAATTTTGGCGATAGTTTTTATCCGATCAGCTCTTTTTTACATCATTTGTAATTTTGTATAGGATTATTGAGCTATAAGAACAGTGTGGCCTGAACAACAAGAAACGCCTGAGGGTCTTAATTAAGAAGAAAAAATCATGCGCATCCAGTTGTTAGGACCAGAAACAAGCTTTAAATTATGAATTAACTTAAAATCTGGGGTAAATTCTAAATATACCCAGAAATTGTAGCCCTAGTTCCATATACAACAACCATGTTTCAAAAATTTTAAATGCAATTATCTAGTTTGTCTAAAATTTCATTTATGCTCATGTCATGTGATTCTAAGCTGAAAAATGTACACTTTTTTGTTGATATTTATACATAATAATAACTAATATTACAATCAAGTATATTTACAATCCTTGTGAAATGAAAGAATTCTTTTTTTTTTTTTTTATAACATCTCCACACCATGGAGAGAAACTGCAAATACCCTCACATAAAAGGAGAAATGGTAAAGGGTCTCACTACACATTAAGGAACAGTAGAGTTTTGAACATCTAACCAAACATCCCAGCCTTCCAAGCATTAACATAAAGGCACACTCCTAGTGGGAAAAAATATGTAATTATAAAATCATAATCCTTTGAATGTGAACTTTTAGCTATATAATTATAATTGAATTTTAGGCATATTAATTATTTTACAAAAGAATGTAGATATAAATAAAATTTTGGACAAATTACATAGTCATAATTTTATGAATTTTTTCCAAATATATCAACTACTTTTGACCTTAATCTCATATATACCCACTATATTTCAAAAATTCTAAAAATACCCACTACATTTGCGTATATTCCTAAAAATACTCGCTTCGTTAAAGGTCGTTAAGTAAGTTGACGGTCATCTGTTTAAATGTTGATTACAATTTTTAAAATGCCAAAAATACCTCTGGTGTAAAATAATAAAAGATGAAATAAAATGAAATGGGAATAAAATTAGAGTTCTCCATATTTAAAACTCTTGTGCAATTAGGGTAATGGTGAGTTATGATATTCAAAATTTTGAATCTAATCTTAAATTTGATGGTTATATTAGTAATTTCACAAATTGACTAACGGTGTTTATTAACATCTGTAACGAAGTAGGCATTTTTTGGATTACGTGCAAACGTAGTGAGTATATCTGGAATTTCCAAAGTGTAATAGGTATATCTGAGATTAAAGTCAAACGTAATGAGTACATTTGAGAAAAACCCATCAAAATTAATAAAACATTGCAAGTATATTTAGAATTTAGAGGCAAAATTTGCAGGCATTTTTTGGATTACGTGCAAACGTAGTGAGTATATCTGAAATTTCCAAAGTGTAATAGGTATATCTGAGATTAAAGTCAAACGTAATAGGTACATTTGAGAAAAACCCATCAAAATTAATAAAACATTGCAAGTATATTTAGAATTTAGAGGCAAAACTTACAGGCACATTTGATATGTTCCCTAAAATCTATTTGTAAAAATCTCAATTCTCACTACAACTCCAATTTTAAACTTCAACTCAGTGAGTTAGTTTCAGATCGGAAATGTAGATTAATAATTTATTAATGAACGATTTGTTTTGGCTTTAATTTTGCAATGGCTTGATTAAAATCTGAAAGAAATCGTGTTTTTTTCTAATTAAACCATCACATGCAGATGATTGTACTTAGGTGAAATCAGTTATTCATTTAAACTAGTTCTTAAAATGAGATACGTAAATTAGAATATGCGAGTAAGAGTAATGAAAATTCACTTTTAATGAAATTCGTGCTAATGAAATTCCAGTTTAAAATAGATTAAAGACATACCGTATCCCTATCTAATTATTCATACAACATCAGGTTTAAATTTTGATTAGCTTGCCCACAATTTCAGCTCCATTCGAGTGTGGCACCAGCATAGGCCTTCACCGTCTAACTCTAGAATTTAAAAAATAATAATAATAACTTTCTTTTTGAACTTCGGCAAAAATAAGGGTTGATTGAGATAGTTCATATTTCTTTGTGGAAAGAACATTGCAACTATTCTGGATTGCTCGGTACATGAATAGTAAGAAGGCATACGAGGATGAGATTTTTATTAGACAAAAAAAGGAATGAAATTCAAACCTCACTGAAATGGAAAGGAAAAAAATAATTATAAAACAACTATTCTCTGTTTCAAAAATCAAAAATTACTTGTTACTCGACGTAGCTGATGATGATATGAGCAATCCCCTTGCAAAACTATAGCTAGATTCCATCAACACTTTCAAGTCATCTTTGAATGCTCTATGTATACATGTAGGCTCTCAACACTCCTCACATCTTACAGAGATTAAACTGAAAAGAAAGCTAGAAGATGATGAGAGAATACCATCAACTTCTAAGGAATGAAAAGACCCCCACGCCCCACCCCATTCAAAAGCAAGATACAGCAACGTAGTTCAGTGGCAGAACGTACGGTTCTCATTCCCTTGCAGAAATAGAGAGAGAGAGAGAGAGAGAGAGACCTAAGACCACAGAAGAAAGCACAGATCAGAAGGGGGTCCCTACTTCACTCCTAGTATCAGTTGGACTGTACAATGCAGACCTGTTCCTGGGCCTGTTCTCCTCCAATTGCTTTACAACTTCATCCATATCAGGTCTGACCGACGCCACCGGAGCACAGCATCCCATCGCCAGCTTCAGTGCCTGCACTAATCCATCTTCCATTGGACTCCTTATCCCTTTCAGCAGCTCCACATCGAAAACCTCCATGGTCGTTTCCTCCAACACAGCCACTTTCACCAGTGATGGTAAATCCTCAAACTCCCCATTCCTCCCATCTTTGCCAGGCTTCTTGCCCAAGAGAATCTCCAACAGCAGTATGCCGAAGGCGTAGACATCAGTCCTTGAGCTGCATTTTTTCATTTTCGTGAGCTCTGGAGCCTTGTAACCTTCAGTCTTTGCAGCAGCCACCATCTCGTCAGCAACAGCAGGAACCATCAATTTATCAAGTCCGCATTCTGTTAGCCGGGCAACAAAGAACTCATCGATGAGGACGTTCTTGGACCGCACGTTGCCATGGGTAATGGGCGTTTCCAGACCTGTGTGCAGATGGGCAAGGCCTCTGGCAACTCCCAACGCGATCTTGTGCCGTCTAGCCCAGTTCAGCAATGGTTTTCCAGACTTTGTCTCTGAATGATCGAACAGAAATAAGAAACATTTTTTTTTTAAAGGAAAGAAATAAGAAGTTGATTAGCTATGATGCAAGACATCAAACACGTTTCAGTGGTGAAATTCAATATATTGGAAAAGCTAGTGATGGCGACACCTACCCATCAACAACAGTCCTGGGCCCAAATTGTAACATCATCTTGACTCATGGATCGTTGGATGTTGGGAATTGATTGTACACTTGCATTATTATACGGAAGATGGATGCACAAAACCATTCACCGTGGGAAGGGGTAGGTATTGACTATGAACAGTACAGACAGCGTATACAGAGACTGTGATAGGGCAGGCATGGACATGCCTGAACGTGGATGGACTGCCAGCTGATTGCGTAGGGACTAGGGAGTGGGGCGTGACGTCGGTACGCCAGTTCTAGCTACTAATTGAAACAATAATAAAAAAAAGCGTGTCCGAATCTCATTCATAATCCCTGCACCAGCTTACGCGAGAGCTCATTTGATAATCACGCCTGTTGATCGGTTATCCAGCCATCTCAGATGGCAATCACGGCAGAGCAAACACCAAATTTTCAGGCAGAATCCTGTGACAAAATGATTTGTTGGCATCTGATAATTTCAATCACAGCGGAGCAAACATGTAGCATTGGGACTCCTGATTAATTTCCAGTGCTAGTCTCCAAGTCAATCAGCTCAAATTTGTTCTCATTGTAAACATTGTTTCTGAATGTGGACTAAGCACTATCAAAAGCAAACATCAGATGTAGAGATGATAAGGCAAAGAGATCATGTAGTTGCTCACCGTGAAGAAGATCATGCAGGCTCTTGTTGGGTAGATAGTCATAAATGAGGAGCTTCTCCCCTCTTTCTCCCTGGTAGAAAGCCCTGAGAGGGGCCAGGTTCTCGTGCCGAACTCGACCGAGTTGTCTGATCACTGGCAAACACGAAGCCCTGTCCTTGCAGCTTCCTTCTCTCAACAGCCTCAGCGCAATCGTCCCTCCATCCACCAGTTTCGCCTTGTAAACCGTCCCATAACTTGTCTTCTCCATCACCTGACCCGTTGCGTTCAACACGTCTTCCAGAGTCAGATGCTCGCCGCCCTGAAAGAGAATAAGCTTCCCTTCAGCCCCGCCGATGACGCCGGAGCCGTTCTCTTCGTCTTCCCTCTCCTCATCCTCGTCCAGCTTCTGTGCTCTGTTCTTCCGCCTCTTGCCCTGAACATACCCAATCGAAAGCGAAGCCAAAACCACCACCCCCGCCATCAAACCAATCACAATCCCCGCAATGGCGCCCGAGCTCAGCCCCGAACTTCCGCTGCATTTCCCCAAAGGCGAGCCGCAGAGCTCCGGATTGTTCCCCACAAAAGCGGCGGAGCCGAACTTCGGAGCTGCCGCCGGCAAAACCCCGCTGAAGTTGTTGTAAGAAAGATTCAGCCGATCAAGATTAAGTCCAGAAAGAGCCTCCGGAATCGGACCCGTGAACAGATTGTTCCCGAGGTCTACGTACTTCAACCCACTGAAATTAACCAAAAACTCGGGAAATTCTCCTTCAAGTCTGTTGTTTCCCAAGTCCAAAAGCTGCAGATTCCGGCACGTCGAGTTCGGAAGAGCCGGCTCAGGAATGAAACCCGAAAAGCGGTTTCCGTGGAGCCGGAGCGAAACCAGCCGATCGCAGAGGTTCCAAATGGAAGCCGGGAGAGACCCATTAAACGCATTTCCCACAAAGTCGACATCGGCCAGCGACGGACTGTTTCCGAGCTCGAGCGGAACAGAGCCGGTGAGGGAGTTGACGCCGAGATAGAGAGACTGAAGAGAAGATAGCTCGCCAATCTCTTTTGGGATTTCCCCGGAGAGGCCAGCGGCGGGGAGTTGGATGGAGATGAGCTGAAGGGAGGCCACCTGAGTGAGGGAAAGGTTGGAAGAGGAAGGGGAGGACTCGTCGCAGAGAAGAGGAGAGCCGTTGGATAAGGACCACTTGAGGCCTCGCCAACGGCAGATGGGGAAGGAGGCATTCCAGGTGGAGAGTAGGAGGTTGTCAAGCGAGCCCTGGAGAGCGGGTTTGATTTTCTCGAGGAGAATTGTGGCATCGGACGCAGACGAGCGCGTGATGGAGGTAGAGAAGAAGAAGAGAAGGAGAAGCAGAGAGATCGATAGGGACGCCATGAGAGAGAGTATGATGAGGGGAGCAGAAGAAAAAAGCGAGAAGGGAGAAAAGGAAAAGGAAAAAAATTAAAAAGAAGAAGGGAGAGAGAGTAGGAGTAAGGTGGGAGTGGGGTTTTTGAGGTGGGTTTTAGAAAACCAGAAACAACCGGCGCACCGCGGGACAACGAATACTGCAATCGCATAGCTATCATTTTCATTCCATCGTCTTTTGATGTGAAATCCAAACCGTTTACTCAGTGAAATACTTCTTTAATTACCTTATTTTGTAAATTACTTTAAATATTCTAAATTTATTTTCTTTGTCCTCTTTTTGTTGCTATTTGTTTGACAATTTGAAAAAAATGTCAAGTTAAAATTTTTCAATCTCCATAACTACTCTTTTTTAAATTATTTTTTACACATCTTTCTATACCACAATCCTACTTTTCAATCATTTTTACACAACTATCAATACAACTAACTTAATTATTTTAAATTTATTCTCTTTATTCTTTATCATTACCCCTACAATATCACCTCATTTTTTACTGATTTGACAATTTTTACGTGAAAAAATTTTCATTGAAAATTTTACAAATTCTCAAACACAACCTTATTTTCCTACGTTACTTTTATTCATACCGTACAGTGCGAAGGTACTGTGCGCAGGGTGAATGGCCTGGATCATCATGTCACAGCACCGACTTGCACGCAATGTCTGCAAAGTACCGTACAATTCCTTGTACTGCAGTGTAGGCATATGATTTTCAGGGCAAAAGGTCCAACGGTTTACACGAAAGCTCGATCCTTCGAAGTCGACGAGGGTTCATCGGCCCATTATTTTTAATGGCTGAGATCGCCCCGATGGCAGATACCAGCCTCGGCGCCTGCGTTCCAAACATGTGCTCCGGCTGCGCACGCCGCAGCCGCTTTTAGAAAAGCAGGCTTCGTTGACCGTCTCCGCATCGGTTGTAGGCATCTCCTTTTTTAATGACACTAATTGGTTATTTGCAAAAATAACCTCTTAAGTTTGTTTAATTAGATTTTTAGCTTCGGAGTTTATATATTACAAAAATAATGTTTGAAGTTTCGAAAACAACCCTATATACAAACAGCGTCAGAAAAAGTCATTTAAAAATGAATTCGGAAAATGCGCGAGATTATTTTTTGCAGCTCAGACTTTATGGTTATATTTCACGTAAATCCAAACTACACGTCCAATTAACCAAATTTATAAAGTTGTTTTGCAAGTGTTCCTAATTTATTTAACATGGAAAAATATTTTTATTTAGTATTTTAATGTATTTCTAATATTTTCTGTTATAAGTTTTTTTATTAACAATAAAAAGATTTTTTTTCTACACGATAAAAAGATTATTTTTATGTTTGTGAGATTTTGGAATTTGGAAATCGTCAAGACTGATGATAAATAATTCTAAAAAAAATTTCTTAAGTTAGAATATAAATGTAATAAAATACTTTTAAAAATAAAACCTGAAAAAGTTTAAAGTATTTTTTAAAAGATAAAATTTTTAATTTTTTGTTGTTCTGGCATCTTATATTATAATACCAGGAAATTAATTTTAAGTATTATTTATTGTGGATTTTTACAAAGTATTAAGGACGAATTAACAATAAATTAATCTAAGAAATATTTTAAAAATTTTGTCTTCTAAATTATTTTCTTATGTTTTATATTACAATGTGAAGAAATTAAGTATTAAAATCATTTATTGTGTGAATTTTCAATTTTTACCTCGCGGTTTTGTTATTCGACAAAATAAGCCTCCAACATTCCACATTGCGCAAAAATTTAAACTGCTGTTTTTTTATGTCGTTTGTACCTACAGTTGTTTTTATAGAACTCGAAAACTTTCATAGTTATTTTTATAAATGTCTAAATCACAAGACCAGGGTTATACTTAAGCAAACTTTGAGAGTTATTTTATAAATACCGTAAATTAATTAATGTTTTTTTTTCCTCTTCCCTTTGCGGGGGACGCTATTGAGGACATCTGGGTTATAATATCTCACTATAATATTTCATTTTTTTAATACATGATAACTTAATTTTCTAAATTTATTTTTATTATTACGTTCCTTATTTTTAATGTAACTTTTTTAATTTTACAATAGACCACATCCTTCCTCCAAATCTCATTTCATTTCATGCGATCGGACGATGTGACGAGGCCGGACGATTACGGGTGCTGTACCGATTGTATAATTTCGGGTCCCCCTTTAAGTTATTCCTGGTCACTTTCGGGACAGACTTTTGACTGTTTTTTGGTTCGGAAGTTTGTCCGGCTTTAGTGTCCGGGGTTGCAAATTTCTTCCTTTTTGTGGCGGAACTGTAATTGTAATTCTTCCATCCGTTTGGAGCTGGGAGAATACAAGGCAGAAAGTGGGATCGAAATTTTTTTTCAAAGAAGTAGAAGAAAATAAGAAAATGATGGGAAAGTGATTAAAGGAAAAAATAAATGTAATGTTTAGATGATGATACGGAGACCAATTATTAAATACT
This sequence comes from Annona cherimola, assembly GCA_030490835.1. Lineage (NCBI taxonomy): Eukaryota > Viridiplantae > Streptophyta > Magnoliopsida > Magnoliales > Annonaceae > Annona > Annona cherimola. The sequence continues at coordinate 120,815,782 of CM059971.1, read as the reverse complement.
GGAGTAACAAAAGAAAATTCAAGTTGTTAAAAATAGATACATCTTGCATTAATTTAATACTTTTAAAATTGAAAAAAAAAGAAGCTGAAAAGTAAAAAAAAGAATAATATAAAATGGAAGAAAAATACATTAATAAAATTTAAATAAAATGATCGATAATATCTATAAAAATATGTAGATGTAGAGAAACAGAATGATTATTGAATTGGCTACATGTGCATGTGATAATCGGAAGTGATTAAGACAAGAGGGGGAAAAAAATTCGTCCCGCTCTTCACTTCTCAATAGTGCCCCAAATGGGTCGAAGAATCTATGTTTTGTTCGGCTAAGAAATAACCTAACACGGGTATAAACTAAACTGGATTACAGTGTTACACAATAGTTGTCACTTAATTAAATAACAACCTAATATATTTTATTTGTTTGTTTTTCCGCTTTTTTGTAAACCAAATGTATTTAATTCATATATCAAATTCTATTATTTTTATTTATATATTTTATGAAATTTCTAAAATAAAATTTATGCATTTTTCATGTGTGGAAGACTCTAAGATGGGTGAAAATTGTTTAATTTTGATATTTTATAAAAAACCTATAATAATTTTAAAATATTAAAATTTAATATATGAACTAAATGCACTTATGCTAACGTAAAAGAGAAAAAATAAGAAACATATCTTAAAATATGAAATACAATAATTAATTAACAACACATCGCTTATTATTATAATCCAAACTAAAAATTCATGTATTTCTATTTTTCGTAAGATATGGATAAAACTATTGTTTGTGTATTGATATTTATCTATGAGAATCGTGCAGGCGCAAATGAACTGCATCTTAGTTATGACGTAGTCTGCTGCAAAATGAGTCTCATATATATTAAAATGTTATAATATTTTATACAATTATTTATTCATATAAAAAGTACATATTAAACTATTTAGATATTGAAAAATAATATTAAAATTGTTATTTATATTAAACTACTTTATTACAATAATTTTGTACCATTTTCAGATAGAGTCACATACACACCCAATTTAAATGAAAATTAGTATAATAATAAAATGAATAATTTTAAATAAAATAAATAAAGTAGGTTTACTTTTCATGATTAAATGCACTCCATAATGTATGAACCGCACCATACAATCTGAATATCCTAGAATATTTGCCTTTTGTCTACCCATGTTTACTTTTTTTTTTGAACTCCTTTTACCTAAAATGACACCATCTGCTATAATTTTTCTATTTAAGTGTGAATTTTTGTAAAAAAAGATTGAATTATGTGATATGACATAGATATTGATTAAAGATAAATATAACAAACTTAAAATAGATAAGCTAATCGTAAAAATATTAAATTTGATTAAAATATAAAATATAATAATATAAAGTAAGATGGTTTGATAGTTTAGGTTTTATATACCTTAAAAGTATTAACTTACTTTTTTTCCTTTTTCCATATTAACAAACTACTATGGGCCATTTGATAATAATAATAAAAAAAATTCCTTCAATGATCACACTTTGCTATTATTGTCCCTGTTTTCAATTACAACCATCCTATTTATTTTATATTTATTTTCTTCACTCATAATCATGATCTCTCCAAAATCATATTACTTTCTTATTTTTCGAAATTTTTTTGTAATTTGCATACGAATTTTTTCACTTCATTTAACCTCTTACTAAATTGATCTTTATCGACAACACTTATCTATTCTCCGGTGTGTTTCATAGAGTGGAAAAAGTATTTAAAAAAAGTTAGTAGAAAAGTGTAAAATAGAGTAATGGCATGTAAAAGTGGATATTTTCAAAAATAAAAAGAAGAAAAAATTAGTAGGAAAATCTATTTAAGATGGGCCCATAATTTTATAGAAAAAATAAATAAATAAAAAAGATTCCATAGGCTTGGCGGTATGAAATCCAACCGAAGTCAAAGTTAGGTGGGAAGCTTGTGAAAAGCCAATATCCTATTCTTGGTGCAATGTAAACTAATATTAGACTGGTATGACTAGAGGCGGTCCATGGTCGGTTGCGTCGAGCCTCAGCCCTGGTAAGATAACTACCACCGGTCAATAATAGAAGGCCCACCTACCCGCTGTGCGCTCAAGAAAAGGCTCACCTGCAAATGCGCAATGCAAGAACTCTGAATTTCAACGTACGTGTCGAAATCTGGGCAAATAATCGAAGCGGCCCACCACCTCCCGTTAAAGTCGAAAACGATGTCCTTGTTTGGTGTTGTTGGGGGTTGATGGATGGGCATCACGGTTCGGGAATAGCCGGGAACCCTTCAAAATGAAAAACAACGTTTTAGATATCGCACATTTTTAATCAGTAGCAATTATACATTTTCCACGTAAAAATGATATTCAATACTTTTGCTGCCATAAAAAGATTACTTTTTTGGCTTATCTAATTAGATTAAATTCATGCAACATTTTAAATTATGTAAATTGTATTTTAGATATTACTTAATAACATACATACTATGAAAATTCTTCAATTATAGTTTATTAATTAACATCATTTGATTTATATAATTTTCATTGTGAATGGTTGCAACCTATTCACAAATGGGATAAAATGGGGATGAGATAAAAAAAAATTTATTTCAAAATTTATTTTTCTTATTCTTAAAAAATAAGAATCTTATTTTTTTATTGACTTATAATATTTTTCAATTCCATGTAACTTTTCAAATGTTCAAGCACAGCAATACTTTCACATCCCGTCTCATTCGTTCCTAAACAAGCTTATCAGTTGAGTTTTTATAAAAGAAACGAGAAATCCACGCCGTGCACAGAGGCCGTTCCCGTAACAGACGTATCCTTCTGTTTTATAACCGCGGATATTGCACCCCACAACGCAGGCTGTAGTTTAATATCACCAGCCAATAATATTATATCCAGCATTTAAAATACTTTTGGCTATCATAAAAATTTGTCATTTAAAAACTTTTCACTATCTGCATATCTTATTTTAAATGATTTTCTCATACTTTTCCAGACTAATACTTTATTTTTAATTATTTTTCCACAACTATCCATATAACTACCCTATTTATTTTAATTTTGAGCTTGTTTAGAATTTAATAAAACTTTTGAATGAAATATTTTTTTGATGTAAAATTTTTTTAAAATAAAAAAATGATGTAATATAACAAAGATAATAACGAAGAGTAAAAAGAAACGAAATTAAAATAATAAAATATTTGTATAGGTATTTATAGAGAAATGATTGAAAACTACAATAATTGTATAAAAAAAAATGTGAAGAAATAATTAAAAGATAAAATAGTTATAAATAATGAAAAAGTTGAGATTGAAAAGATTTAGATTAATGAATTTATAAAAATATCAAACACCCCATTTATTATTTTTAATTTTTATTACTACTTCTAGCGTATCACGTTATTTTTTTATTTTAAAATTTTTGATGCATAAGTATGTAGCATGTCGTGTGGTTGCTAGATCGATGGGAAGCGACATGATGTGCTTGGTGTCTTTTTAGGCCCAGTGGAGGCCCGGCCGCTGCGTCCATTCAATCAGTGAAGCAAGTTGAGAAGATAGGATTCCACATAGATGGCTAGATTACGATCGAGAGGACAGCAGACAACATGAAGGCGCCACTCATTGCCTTTTCTTCAAAAACACCACTCATTTTTCTTTTTCTTTTCTTTTTTTTTGCCTTTTCACGCATGCACTTGGAATGGTTTCAAATTCCATTGCAACTTTGCATGGATGGATCATGCCCTTACATTCCTAATATATAATCATGCCTAATCTCTTGTTATCGGCACTCATATTTTTCATAAAATTCCCACTCCTTTTCATCCCACCTCGTCTTGCCGTCTCATTCATGTCAATCAACACGAAACGCAATCTACAAAAAAATCCCGAGTAATCAAATCATTGTAGATTTGTGATGCATGAAAAGAGAGATGTGGAGTCGAATGATTTGGCATGGGATAATTTATTAATTCCATTGAACAGTCTCTTTCTATATATCATTAATATTACACTGGAAATTTGTGAATTCCTGTCATCACCCATCAGTTGATAGCTGGACCGACGAGAATTTCACGAACACAATCATGGGGCCATGGCAGTCCGACAGTTTCGTCATCCAAAATGTTCGGTTTTTTACGGTGTCAATTGTCAATACTACGAAATCCCATATCTTGGTATATGATAATAAAAAAATTTTGGTGTAAAAGTTTATAAAATTAGAGATGTAATGTGATATAATAAAAATAATAGTGAAAATCAAAGAAAAATTTAAAATAGATACCGTAATTACATGGATAGTTGTAGAGAAGTGATCAGAAATTAAGATAATTATATAGAAACAACCATGAATAATAAAAAAAAATTAGATTGAAAAGTTTTATATTAGAGTGTGTTTGGAATGTAACAAAAATTTTGGATAAAAAGCTTTTGATGTAAAAAAAAAAATTTGAATAAAAAGAAAATGATGTAATATAATAAAAATAACGATGAAAAATAAAATTAAAATAGATAGGTTAATTATAAGATAGTTTCGTAGAAATGATTTAATAGTAAGGTAATTTTATAGTAAGATATGAATAAATAATTTTAAGAATAAGGTAGTTATGAAGAGCAAAAAGTTTTAAATTGAAAATTTCTGATTAGAGAAGTGATCAGAAATTAAGATAATTATATAGAAACAACCATGAATAATAAAAAAAAATTAGATTGAAAAGTTTTATATTAGAGTGTGTTTGGAATGTAACAAAAATTTTGGATAAAAAGCTTTTGATGTAAAAAAAAAAATTTGAATAAAAAGAAAATGATGTAATATAATAAAAATAACGATGAAAAATAAAATTAAAATAGATAGGTTAATTATAAGATAGTTTCGTAGAAATGATTTAATAGTAAGGTAATTTTATAGTAAGATATGAATAAATAATTTTAAGAATAAGGTAGTTATGAAGAGCAAAAAGTTTTAAATTGAAAATTTCTGATTTAAAAAGTTTTGCTTTTGCTAAACATACCCTAAAAATGTTTCATGGAATGCTAAACGTAGGAGGATACTTTTCTCCAAGATATTCTGTTTGTGAAAAGCCACCTTGCTTTTTCGATATATCCGGTCACATGCATTTCGCATTTCCAGAAAGATGGGGGAGGCAAACGCAAGTAGCCCATTTCAATAATTCGACAGTTAAAAATGTTATGCATGCGCTAAATGTAAACGGTTAAGTTATGCTGAAAAAGGGCCAAGTCTGGCCCATTTTTTCTCTGCCCTGCATGATTCTGTCGTTTATATGGAGAGTGCTTGCCCGTGACTGATATGGCTACAAAAGCCTGTTGCCAGGCCTGAAATAATGATGGGACTAAAATAGACATTGAGTCGTCCAAAAACCCAACCCAGAACAACCTAACCTGAAAATGACTATACATACTCTCCATGCAAATTCTATTGCAGCACAGCTAGTTATACGGCTTAAAATGCACCCGCCGCGCATGTCCAAATCCAATTATTCTCACCCACTGTAACATGGATTGGACTTGATCTTGACGCCTCATCTCAGCCTAAGCTAAGGATGTCAATTTTCGTTTGGTTAATAGCGGTATTTCCTGGGCCAATAATGCAATAATAGTTTGATGAAACCCAAAGTTTTACGTGGAAAAAAATATATATATCTGCCAATCGGGGTTAAATGCTTCGATAAAAATAACCAAGGGTTGGTTTTGTTATAAAAGCGGAAAAAGTTCATCAAATTTTTTTTAAAAAGTGATTAACGTGGTATAATAAGATGATAATTACAAGTAAATAGGATAAAAATAAAATAGACAGATTGTTGTATAAAAATGATTAATAGAAAAAAAAAAGATTACTCGACAATTTAAAAATCAAATCATATCAAGAAAATGTACAAGAGAGAGGACATGGCTACGTGGCATCGGAGGAGGGTGAACTGTTGGGTCCCAATCCTCCTCCAAAGCAGACCCTAAAAGTAAAAAATTTAGACGTACATACTGCAATTCGCTCATCTGATCACTTCAATGTGCTCCGCAAATTTGCGGTCAGTGTTTGGCCAAATCAGGAAAAATAAGTAAGGGGATGTTTCTTAATATGTTTGTTTTGGGATGGGGTGATGAATGAAAATGGAAGAATTTGATATTGACATTATTTTTATGAAATAAAAGGAGTAAAGTTGCAATTAATTGGGTTTTTGGAGTGTAATTGAAAGGATAAATAATTGGAATTTAATGATAAAATTGAAAAACAGGATTATTAAAGTATTAAATAATTTATGAAGAAATGGAGAGAATGGAATGTTTCCCACCCCACCCTATTGCACTTCACATATGACGTTTCCAAACGTCGCCTGTCTGTTTCCACTTTCCTGCGTAGATCTTGAATGCTCAAAATGTTTAAACCATACAAATGAGAATCGTAAGTACACAAAAAAGTTACAGAGGGAGGAGACAGGAGATGGAACGGAAATGAAAGAAAAGGGTCCAAACTACCAATCCTTCTCCCTAGAAATCAGTAGGATCTGGGCAATCAGATTAAGCACTCCCGATTTCAAGGCCAGCCCAGAAAGTACTTTTTTTTTCTGACTATTTAGCCCACCGAGAGAAAATAAATTTTGACAAAAGTCGTAATAGAATGGCTAAAGGTAATGGGTCACATGTAGGACAACATGATTTACAGCCCAATGAGCCCATCTATTATCCGAATCTGTACTACAGAAGGATGGAATGTAAAAAACAAAACAAAAAACAAAAAATTGAGAACAAGGGCGTCTTTTATTTAGAAACTTGATTCTATGCACCTGAGTGCAGGTACTTTTTTAATTCTTTTTTAAAAAAAAATTTTACGCAACTATTAATTTAGATATTTGAAAATAGTAAAAATTGATACGCATGTTAAATATACTTATATTGACACTCTTGCAAAAAAAGTCTCAAAAAAATGAGTTAAATGCACCTGGATGTACCTAGCCTAAGTGTACTCAAGTGCAACAAATCACATCTCATTTATTTATTTTAATTTATGAAGTATATATTATCTTATATTAATTTATTTTCTATTGCGGCGTATCGTGTTTTTTTTTAGTACTTCTTCCGCTACTTAATTTTTTTTTTTTTTGGAAAAAAAAAATCAATTGCCAAATATTGGCTTTACAAGAGCCTTGCACTTAAGAATCGGCAATTGAAATGGGCAAGAAGAATTTTTTTGGGCTGTAAAATTTTTGGCAAAACTGGCCCGTTGGAAGCCTCGATAAGGCCCAAAACCAAGCCCCATCCAAGCACCCCTTGTAAATGCCTGCCACATGGCTTTTGCCTGTCGGCTTGTTCTCCAAATAAAATGAATCCACAAATCTGATTGGAACATTTTTCATCCCTTTGTTCACTTGGGAGAATCTCAAGCAGCTCAGGGTTTTTCATTTGAATGAATCCATCCCAACGCATTTTTTAAGGAAGATCATTCTCTCAACACCGATATCGCAGGCGAAAGACATGGAGGTGCGGAGCTGTGGCTGGCAAATGGCACGGGCGTCGCGGCGATGGTTCCTAGATACGTATTTTATGACGATGAGGTTGTGAATTAAAGATCGGAAAACATTAACACATGCAGCCGTAGGCTTACAGCTAATTTGTGCTGTGGAAAACCTGACATTCTCTGCCACTGTGCGTTCACAGTAGCAGATTCTACTGTCAGGAATCTCCTTCCCAGCGAATTTCTCAGGCATTTTTCTGGATTTTGACTGTCAACCCGGAGATCTGCTGAACCCAGAAATTAGATGCACGGATGATTAATGACACTCTTTGCCAGAAAATTGTATTTTGGATCAAATAATAATAATAATAACAATAATGGGCTATTTGAATTTACCTTTCCTCCTTTTGCAAATTTGTAATTTTCTGTCACAATTCATAACCATGTATTTTCCAGTTTATTTGCAAAAGAATTCCATCTCCCGTAAGTAATGCGTGTCTAACTGGTGATCTGTTAAGAGCTGTGAAGATAACAGGCCAAGCAATAGCCAGCATCCAGCCCGGGCTTAAGCTGAACCCAGAACGCAGGACGTAAGGTTCAACTCGGTCGGTTCTATGTAATTCCCTGGGTTTGTTTGATTTTATATGAAATTTATCAATCTAAGACTTTTTGCCCTTTCTAACTATCTTACTTTTCTAATTATTTATCGATATCTTCTTATACTACTATCAAGCTTTTCAATCATTTGTCCGTGACTGCACATATAACTATTCTATTTATTTTAATTTTATTTTTCTATACTTATCGTGATTTCTCGTATCATATTTTATTATTTCTCCTGTATAAAAAACTAATGAGTACAACTTGGATAGAGTACCCAGTGAAATAACCCATTATGTACCCTAAAATGAGTTAAGTAAGTTTTTATCTTTATATTCACATAGTAAGGCACATAATATGATAGACTATGTGTTGTAACTAACTTAAGTTGAAATAAGGTAGCATGGGAGTTTTTAAAAATTAGGTAAGCATAAGGTCAGGCTCAAAACCGGACCTATCCAACCCAAATTGCAATCCTATAAAAACTTCTACACCTTTTAAAAAGTTAAATACCAAATACACCCTTAGTATATCCTACTCATATAGCATGGGTAAAATTTTTATCATATCTTATTCATAAAAAATAATAAAAAAGATGAGGATGTAAATGCAATTCGTGGCAGGAGAGATAAATGGACTGCATTTCCAAATGCAATAAACGGTGAGATTGTGAGTGTCAAGAGTCAAGATGAGAAAGAGAGATGGCTAGCAAAGGCCAAATTAAAGTGGGGTATTGATGATAAACTCATTATGAAGTGGCTGCAAGGCTAGCTCTAGCTGGAACTACTCATGCTGCTGCTTTTATCTTATCCGGTTACGCCCACCGGGCACCAGCAAAGGCCGAGTCAGCAGGCACACGTGTCAATTTGGGGACCTGTGATTGTGGAAGGAAGGCCGGGGTGGCCCATGTGAGAACATCTGCATGTTGTGACATTTAAGGCACATGGGGTGTGCGGGAGCGCACATGAGGCCATGTGGACGGGCGAGACTCAATGCAAAAGACAAACATGCCCACATGATATGGGCGGGCACGGGAGGGCGTTTTGGTAAATTTGACGACAGAATTGGAGGGAAAGGGAGGATCTGTCGGGGAGACCTCAGGCGCCGTTGGCCCGCATGCCCCTGTGCACAGCTTCCGTGATTGGCCCATACGAATGTTTGCCCATCCAACGGGGCCGAGAAGCACATGGTTATGGTTAGCCCCGGGAAGCCAGCTGGAAAATCAGAAGAGAAAATTGGAGGCAGAGCTTTTGCCAGCTGTTGCAGTGGATTGCCAACGTCCTCCCACAGTTTTTTTTTTTTTTTGGCAATCACGGTGGGCAGGAAGATAATCCACGGTTCTATGAGTGGATAAAAATTCACCAAAAATCAGAATTTATTTATATCAGCTGAATGTTTTAATTGGAATGGTGAGGGATATTTTGAAAATCGGACAGTATCATTTGGGGATTGCATGCGTTAGGCCATTTAAGAACATATAAGACCTCCCAGTTCGGGAGTCGAGACCGTTGCATATACAGACACGAATGCGATTCCATTTGTGCTTTTCTGTCTGCGTCGGATTTTTGCGGGTGAGCGCAGCAGCTGCGGAGGATTGAATGATAGGTTTTGATAGCCCGAGGAATTCGGCGCGGAACACGGCACGCCGATGGCTCGGCTGATGGACGGTGGATGCCTTAAAAGCAGTTTACGGGAAGGGGAGAACACTTTCCTGTCTCCTCGCGCGCGTCTCATTTCTTTTACCAACGCCCACGCATCTGCCCATAAGTAATATAAAAGAAATATCTGAACTATTTAACATGCGAAAAATATCTATTTTAGTCGCAGAAATAGAAAATAAAATGATTTTGGGTTATGTCTTCTGTGAGCATGAATTGCACGTATTGCAACTTGCAAGTCATGGATTTGAGACGGAACCTTGTGCGTTTTGCTTCCTGAAAGCCCACATTGATGGCGACCACTGCGGGGGGGAACTCGGGATTGTACACGTGGTACATGATGGAAAGCGTACATGAACAAATCTTCGCTCGTGTGGAAATACATCAGATGTCCACCAAACAATGTACTACCCGCTACGGAACCATTCCGTGTTTTAAGTTCCATACCTCCCCTAAGGTGTAAGGTCCGCAATTTACAGCTGTTGACTTCCAGCTGAAAGCATAATCCTTCATCTGCTTCCACGCGAACAATCAAAGGGTGTGTTTGACAATCCACAAAAAATGTCAAGTTAAAACTTTTCAATCTCCATAACTATCATATTTTTTAATTATTTTTTCATATTTTTCTATACAACTATCCTACTTTTCAATCATTTCTACACAACTATCCACACAACTAGCCTATCTATTTTAACTTTATCCTATTTGCTACTCATCATTACCCCTATCATATCACATAATTTGACAACTTTTACTCTCTAAAACTTTTCATCAAAAGTTTTATTCATTACCAAACACATCCAAAGACGGCCAGTGGAGACTTTTAAACGGGCGATATAGTCTGCTAGGGGTGGGATTCGGGGCGGGTCGGGGTGTGCCCAACCCTGACTTTCCTTTTTAAAAAGTTTGTTTGACCCTTATTTTTTACCGAGTCGGGACAAGGTCGGTTTGACCCTTACTTTTTTCTACTAGGTTTCGAGACAAAATTCGGGTCGGGTAAAAACTGCGGGTCAAGTAAGAAATTTTTAAAAATTTATAAAACTATTAAGTATAAAAATTAATTTATATTAAATTTAACTACTATATGCTTAAATCTATTACTACTCCGTCAAAATAAAATATGAATATTAGCATTGAATGAGGTTTTTTTTAATGTGAAATATAAGAAAACGGGTCAGCATGTATGACCCGACCCTCCCCGATTCCTACACCTACGGTATACCATCCATCAGAGGCTTTCTTTATGACAAAACTTGATACCTTAGTTAAATGAATGGTACCAAATGAAATTAGTGGAATAGATTTTAATTTCGTCATCACAGTGAGCCTCATTAAATCATGGTGTACCTTAATTATAATTCAACATAGTATGATATAGTATATCGTTTATGTATAATCTGAATTTGTATCTGTCTTTCTAGTTTGAATGCTTAATTAAGCCACCCTACCTCGCATGACATCGATTAACTAAAATGGTTTTAGTCAAATTAAACCGAATACCTTCGGTGAATTATTTTTCGAAGCTTTCTAAGATAATTATGCATATGGTGTCTATTGGATGTTTCGTATGGTTGCTTCAGTGCCTTTTTTTTGATCGAGCACGTTCTAAGATATGAGCCGCACGACGTTGGAAAAAAAACGAAGAAACGAGAATGGAGTTGGCAGTTAGCTTGACCTATTATGATTTAGGAAGAATTTTAATCGCATGGTACATAACCCGAATTCTAAAGTCTTTTTGATGTTTGGAAAGTGGGTGGACATAACCACAAGAGAAAATAGATATAATATAGATGGAAGCCTATCCCTCTAGTCTCGGAGCCTCATATTTAGGAGTTGATTTAGCCGACGTACCTAACGGCGCTTGAATTTTGGGCCGAACGAATATTGAACTGGCATCTAGCTACGTGTGTCCCACTACAAGTGTCAGTCAATCAATCATATATATTCGAGGGAATTCCGAGACTGTTATGATTAGGTACGCATCATGTGCCCCCCATGATTAACGAAATCTCGCCTTCCGTTATGGCCGATAATATTCTGGACATGAATCCGGAACTCCTTAATTATAACAATCAATCTCATTCAACAGCTCATTCAACAGCCCAGACGGCGCAGCTGCCACCAGGTCCAACCTAGTTAACCACTAGCCAGTCATCCTCCACACGATGCTCTGCAAAAGTTTGCTTTTGTGTATATTCAGAGAGAGACTTGTTATGGTGCAGCTCACCTGGTAATAATGGTACATTTCGATAAAAATAAGTCTCACGTATATTAGAATATAATAGTATATTATATTAGAATATAATAAAATTTTATATAATTATTTATCTATATACAAATTTTACAGCAAATAGTTTACATGTCAAAAAAAATATTTTAAAGTTATTATTTACATCAAATTATTTTATTATATTGAATTTGTGCAATTTTCAAATAGAGTACATGCACATATCCAATTAGGATAAAAATTAGTATGATAATAGAATTCTAAATACAATTAGTGGAGTAGATTATAATTTTATAATCATGCGTAACTTATTTTGAGATAACTATACTACAATTACGGTGTAGGTGTGCTGCACCTGAATATTACTTATATATATTCATTTATATGCAGATGAACTGCACTATCCGTTGTCAAATGAGTCTTACATATATTAAAATACAATGAAACTTTACACATTTATTTATCCATATAAAACCATACTTTAGATGGTTTAGATGTTGAAAATATCAATTTAAACTTTATATTTACGTTAAACTATTTTATTAGATTGATTTTGCATCGTTTTAAGATGGAGATCATACACATGTTGAACTTGGACGAAAATTGATTGTTGATAAAGTGAACAACTCTAAATATAATGGGCGGGGTAATTTTTCATTCATGATCAAGTGGAGCCAATAGTGCACGAATCCCACGGAGCAGTAACATGTACTGAATTAATTTTCATATATATACATATCTCATCATGTACAGACGGACTGTAAAATGAGCCCCGCATATATTAGACTGCAATAAAACTTTATACAATCATTTGTTTGTATAAAAATCATACCTTAAACAGTTTGGATATTGAAAAAATCACTTTAAATTTGATATTTACATTAAACTATTTTGTTATGTTAATTTTGCACTATTTTAAGATAATGACCACACATATGTTGGATTCGGATGAAAATTGGTATGTTAATAAAGTGAAGACTTCAAATACAATCGGTATGGTGGATTTTCCATTCATGATCATATGGGACCCACAATGGATGGACTGCATAGTGTAGTCGCATGCATTGTAATATTTTTTTATAATATATATGAAAAATAATCAAGTCCATTTTGTACTGCACCATAAATATGGTGCAATCCATGCACTGTGGGGTTTACTTGATATGAATAAAAAATTTACTCCACCCATTGTACTTAAAACTATTCACTTTATTAGCATACTAATTTTCATCAAAATCCAACATGTGTATATGTCTCATATTAAAATAGTGCAAAATCATTGTAATAATAAATATCTAATATACGACATTATTTCAATTATCAAAATTATTCCAGTTAGGGTCCTTAGTTGGCCGTACATGCTATAATCATGTACAAAATTACACAAACATTAGATTCGTTAACAAATATATCAAAATATAATAATATTTTATAAGATCATTTATCCACATAGAGACAATGTTTTAGACAATTTAAATGTTAATGCATTGTTTTTAAATTGATATATATATATATCCACAATTTTATTAAATTTATTTTGTTCTTTCTCAAATGGAACTCATAAACGTCTTTAATTTTGATAAAATTTAATTTGTTAATAAATGATTTTAAATACAATAAATGGGTTGAATTCAATTTTAATCGTCATCATGAGCCCCATTTGTAGCTCAAAACACCCTAGTTGACTACATTCTATCATATCTCATGATTTAAAATATGAGTATAAAAATTTCACAGGTTTGAAAACTAAACTCTCAAAGTTTTGATTCTTTGTGTTTGAAAATGTAATGTTCAATCTTCTTAGACTATTAATTGACCAAATCTACGTTCTATATTTTGAAATTTAAAATTTACATTCTACAGATATTTCGTAAATTCGTATTTAGAGAATATGCAGAGTGTAAATTTTAATTTTAAATACCCATTAAGATGATAATTAATAATCAACAGCTAGGCTTCGCTGATTTTTTTTCAGGGTGCATGAAAATTGTGCCTTTATGTATAATTTTGCAGTGCCATAGCCCATATCTTGATCCCAAAAATGGTTCAGCAGCAATTCTGACCAGATGCATAACGTTGCAGTGTAATATTGCAGTGCCATGGCCCGTAGCTGAATCACAAAATAGCTATATAAGGTTGTCTAAAATGGTGGAATTATATATGGATAGAGTAAGGAGATTGGATGGAAAAATATTGTTGGACACTTGTATATAAAAAATTAGAATGGAAATAAAAATAATAATATCGGAATTTGAAAAGGTAAGACTATTGAAAATGCGAAAATAAAAATTGGATGGTATGAAAATGAAAAATAATTTTCGGGAATAAGAGATCCCATCCGGTTCTCATACCATACATTTCCTATCCACTCATCTTAATAGGCTAACAATTTTTTTAAAATATTGCCCCTACAAGTCTACTTTTTACACCACAATCATATTTGTGTCGCTAAACCATAATTATTAACAATTGCTAATTAATACTTTTTACAAAAAAAGTCAATTGTTGCTATGTTGAAAAGTGTGTGTTTTTTTTTTATTTTGTCCTTTCAGTGGCTTAATTACATCACACGATACGAAAGCATCAAGCCACGCACGGTGGCACAGCTTGAACTTTCATGTACTAGAGGTAGAGAATCGTTTTTAAACCCACTCCGTATTTTCGACGGGTAGACGCTTGCAACATGGAATTTGATCGTGGAGGCCATTTTAATTTGACGGATTAGATCTCACGAAATCGTGCATATGTGTCGTTGCCGTCTTCTTACGTCCTGTCCACCATAACAGCTTTACTGTATTGATGAGACATGCTTTGCAATTTTGTAGCAGAGCATGTGGTCTGCAAGGCTGCATATGTATAAACCATCCCAACTATAAAATACCGAAGATGCTGCTTTCCGGACAATCGTCAGGCGTAAACGTCGCCCAATTTTCAGAAGTTGATAATGTGGGGCCCTATACATCGATCAAGTATATTTTGGGTTAAACATTAGGAAAACTGAATAAAAAAAATTTTAAAAAATGAGAGAATACAAATAAAATAATTAAAAGGAGTATAAACAATTTTTAAAAATAGGATAGGTCGATAAAAGGAAGTAAAGAATGATTTAAATCTAAAGTTAACAATAGAAAAATAAGTCATATAAGAAGTTAAAATGTTAAATCATATTAACTACAATTGAGTGGGGGAAGGTTGATTGGGAAACTTTGCTAATATGTATGCTGGGACTGGGTTGTTTGCAACTGTTCCATAATCCATATATATGTATGGAGGAATCAACTGCAATGGAGTGGGGGAAGCTTGACTGGAGAAGTAATCATGCGAGAGGCAGTGTTGCCAGGTTGAGCTGTTGTTGCTGCATTCAGCCAAATCGTTTATTTGGACAGCACAGCGAAACTTAGCCTGTTTGAGACCAAAATCATGTGATTGTGTGGCCAGCTGTTGCAAAATGAGATAGCATTGCTTCGCTAATCCTGTACATTTATTTGGTTTGGTATTCCTATTTTAGGAATTTTTTCAGAAAGTCTAAATGAATGCCTAATTTGAAGATAATTCCCACGGTTTTTTTAGTTGTGAGAAGAATTTGTTTATCTTAAACTTTAAAGCTATATTTGCCTGGGCCCTTTTCTCATGATGAAAAAGGGAGATGATATGATATTTGTTTTTTATTCGTTTACTATTTTTTTAAAAAAATTACTAAATTTTGCAATTAACCCATTTTTTTATGGAAAAAAATCAACCCAATGTTAAGCAGAATATAATTAGGATCCCCAATACGGCCCTGTTGGAATGGATGCGCAACGAACAAAAATTCGTTCACGATAGAAATCCGCTAAGAAGTTTTTGTCGTCTAGAACGAAATGACATTACTGCAAATAAAGGATTTTTAACTCTTTAGGGGATATCAACAGCGAATTAATAACTCTTGAGGTGTTGTTGTGTGATTGGAATGGAAGAAATTGTATGGGTATTAAAAATTTTGCATTAAAATAAAAAAGTAGGTTTTTTAACAAAAAGTTTTATCTCATCCTCATTTTATCTCCATCAAATCAAGTTGTTAACAGGCTAATGACTAAAGAAATTATTAATTCGCTAGTTAATATCCCCTAAATAGTTGGAGCAATTAAATGATCCGGTTAGGTAAATGAAAATGCAAGCTGTGTTGAGAATGCAACGCCCCATGATTAGACCCTTCCATCTAGACCTGTTGCGCACCACCTATGGTCCATCCAGTTTTTACAGAGAAAATTTTGGTTGATAATCTGGGAAATTCGATCATAACTTTCAAATGGAATGAGATGCTTAGGTTCGATGAACATGGAAAAATGTGTGTTGTACACGAAGGAGTAATTCGACTGAACAGTCACATTTCAAATTTATTGCCATTTCCATTTTCAAATAAAAAAATAGAGGTAATTTCCACCCAACCGTAGTTCTATTCATTGTTTTTGCTCAGTTGGTCTAATGTACCTGTTTCTGCAAGCTTTTAACTAACCTCAATGCTCAGTGGCACTGGTCACCGGGACTTACATTTCCGAGCGAAAAGGAGTTTTTGAGCCCCACCGGTGGACGGCCGGTCCGTGTCATTGCTGGTGGATCTGCTGCGCTGTGGCTCGGCTTGACTGGACCCGAAAAAGTATGGGGTCCGTGTCCGTGCAAAAGGCAGTGAGCCCCACTGCTTTTCATCTTAAATGTACGGTCCAGCAGTGCATGCTTGAGGATGTGATCTGTCCAATGTCGGCGCTTCCTAGCTAGGCTTGGCTAATTAATGCTCTATCGGGCAGTGCCATTTGCCGCTGCATCATCATCCTACGAGATGTCCGGGAAGGCCTTTATCAGGTGGCCCTTGAAAAATAAATGGCAGATGATTGATCCCATCGGCCAAATCTTTCCTTCTAAACAACTGATTAGTAGTTTTAAAAAAAAAACACTAGGGCACCTGTTTCAAAGATTCTTAGAATGCATCTGAAATAAAAATGTAATGATGTGTCTCGGAAATGAATAAAATTATATTGAAAATTAAAAAAACAGTATTAAGAATTAAAAATTCATCTTAAAAATATATCAATTCAATTCAAAAAATTCTAGTATAGTTTGGAACAAGCCCTTCTATCCTGAGAGCACGTGAGATTTTTCCCATTGCAAAAGAATCCGCAGAGGAATTAATTGCTAGGCAACTGGCAAATCATGGGAACTGGTATTTTACTGTTTAAGTGGAAATAGTGCTACGCGGGACTGTCGATACAGTAAGAGTTGAATGGACCACTAGTGATTTGGATTGATGATGAAGGGGCCAACAAACCCACGTGCAATTGTGCGATATGAAATTATCGTACGTGTCCATTGAGCGATAATCCGACACAAATGATGTCAAGAGAGAGTAACCCGAAAGGGAAATCCATGTTTTCCATTTCCCTTGCTCGCCACACACTCGCACCACGGTCCGTGCGAGGTTCTTCATCTCATCAGCTGCAACTTGGAAGGATATCCGATAGCCTACCATCTGCTGAGGGGAAAAATTTTTGGACTGTGATATTTACGAATTAGTTTTGCGAGCCAAATATGTGATGACGGCCTGTCACTAACTACCATTTTCATTAGCTGTCAGAGGCGCAAAAGTGCGCAGGGCAGCGGCAGAGCTTCGAATCGCGCTCCGGACGGAAAAAATGGGTTGGAGCGAAACAAAGTGGTCTCCCGGATGGATGGTGTGTGGGAGCAGGTGGTCTCCCAAGTGGTTGTTGGAAGCTGTGTTTTCCTCATTCTTTCATGGAGCTGTGTCTCCAGATTTCTTTGGAAATATGTGTCCGTTATATTTGTAAGAATGTCTCAGATCTTTCAAGTATAATATGTGTTGAGATACATGTAATTGTACCAATCAAAAAAAAAAAAAAACTACCATTTTCATTCATTGTACTCATGATCAGCGTGTTATTTTTAAATTTGGATAAAAGCAACGAAGGGAGGAATTAAAACAAATACCGGAAAAAGACAAAAATATACGTGACCACCAATGTTGCAAATTTGCATCCCCACCTTCAAGGTTTGACTGAAATTGAAGATATACTTACAAACTCTTAAAAATGATAGAAGTACACTTGTGAATAAATAAATTTTTAATTTAAAAAAAAACTATATTACTTTTATATTTTAAAAGTATTTTTCCTACATTTTGTAATTTTATTTATTTGCAACAGTATTATTGCATTTTTAAAAAGGACTTAGGGTTTATGAGCACATTGCAATTTGGATTTCGTGGTACACTTTCGATTTCGACCAGGCATGGACAAAAACCTTACCAAATAATATGATAAAAACTCTTAAAAGCAGTGAATGCAGATTCAAGAGAGAAGGATATATTATAATCTCAAAGGGACATTGTTAATTGCTCCCATTTGGTGGATTTTATTTAGCGGTAACTTGTTGGATGGAGCTGCTGTGGCGTTGAAATCAAAATCCAACAAATTACATTGTTTACCAACTTTTATTTTATTATGATAGCCTTTGGTGGCTATTCTTAAAAATATAAATTATGAACAACTTGTTATTTATTCAAATATACATTAAAATATTATAGTAATTTATAGAATTATTTATCCACACAATTAAGCATGTTTTAGATGATTTAAATATTGAATTACCAGTTTTGAAATTTATATTTAATTCAAATAAAATTTTTCATTAATTTTATACTTTTATTAGATGGGCTCCATATATATATTTATTTGGATGAAACTTTGTTTAGTTGTAAAAAATATTTTAAATGTATTGACCATAGTAGAATTTTTTTTTATCATATCACCCAACTTAAATGACTAGATACCTGACAGAAGTGTATTCCAAGAGTGTAACAACTAGATTATTGACTCTACTTTACATTTAAACTCTAGATCTTCCACTCATACTACTCTATACACACTCACGATAACCGCTCGAGCATTGAAGTGGTGACTTAACTAAGGTATATCTAATATTACTGTCAAGGGGTGTGTTTGGTAACAATACAAAGTTGTCACTTTAAAACTTTTTAACATAAAATTTTTCCCTCTCCGCAACTACCCTATTTTTTAATCATTTTTTCACATTTTTTTATACAACTACCCTACTTTTTAATCATTTTTACACAACTACAAACACAACTAACCTATATATTTCAATTTTATCCTATTTATTCATCATCATTACTCCTATCATATCACATATTTGACAACTTCTCATCTCTACAACTTTTCATCAAAAGTTTTATCCATTCCCAAACACACCCAAGGTAGACTAGATCTATAGAGTATCTATTAGTATTTTGGTGAAGGAATTGGTTTGATGGAATCGAAACCCATAAGTATTAAAATTACTTTCTTTTATCATAAAAAAACTACTTTTCTTTTAAATTAATTTTTAAAATTGGAAGGATGTTACATCATTTTTCCAAATTGAAGAGGAGAAACTAATTTTAGTAGGTTAATTTGATAAGTTCAATGATGGTCCTAATGGTGATTCTACACTTATTTCATATGCCACAAGTAAATTAAGAAAATCTCACAAATTGACTTGGATTATGGGTCTAATTTGGCTACATTGATTAGTGTAGCCAGTTATTTATTACCTTCTGGCTACATTAGTATTGGGGTCATAAATACAAGTGCTGATCATTTCAGATCGATTCAAAACACGTTTTTTTGATTTTTTCAAATTTTTTTTACAAAACTTCTAATTTAGTCATATGTAATCTATAAATTAAGTTTTGCAAATTTCGGAGATATGTACATATTTATTTTAGATTTTTAAATATAAGGATATTTTAGTCATTTTAAATTATTGAAACATGACTAAAATACTCAGATATTTAAAATTTTAATATATATATATATATATATATATACAGATCAACAAATTAACAAATTTGTAAAAAAAAGTCAAAAACAAATAAAAATATATATTTTGAGACCGGTCTGAAATAATCATTCTAACTTAAATGTAGTAACGTGCCTGCCTTAAGCCGTTTTTATAATGCGATTGACTTTGGCAGAGCAGGTGAAATGGATCTCGAATGCGGCGTAACATAGCAAAGCCCGTTTATGGGAGCGGGTTAGGTGGTTAGTGCGCAAATGATTTATCTTTTTTTTTTCACAGGACGTACAGACGTAGTCGCGGTCTGAGAACAGAAATGAGGATGGCTGAGCTCTACGAGATGAGCCAAGTAGGGGTGCAACTTGGTCCGGGTACCCACGGGGTCGACCCGCTGGGTACCCGAAATAGGGTCGGTTTGGTTCCATGGGAACTACCCATAGGGTCGGTTCGGTTCTGAGTATTAAATACTCGTTCAAATTCGGGTTAGGGTAGGTTCCAGTAATGGGTACCCGGAACCGACCCGGATTTCATATTATATATAATATATATATAATATAACATCGGCATTCGGTAGCCCTAACCTAGCCGCCCCATTCCATAACGCCGCATCTTGTGTCTGGCTTCCAGCAGATTTCCCTCCGCCCTCGACAAGTCGACGCGCAACTCCCCTCTACGGCTTACGGCTTCCTCAATCTCAGCCCGTTTATGTCAGCGGCAGTAGACGACAGTGACCCACCAGCTGCAAAAAATCCCACTTTTCTACCACTTCGCAGCGTTGGCATCGCCATCGTCGGCATTACCACATTGGGCTCCTTCATCGAAGCCTGCAGTGGTTTCGGCCAATCCTCCGACAGCATTCAGCGCAGCCACGACATCGTATCTATTGAGGTTTGTCGCCCGCCCACCCATCACATGCTTGATGAAATGCCTTCATGCCCATCACCGTCTTCTCTTCAAACCTGATATTTCTACCTGTTTGCAATAGATCGGTCAACTTTTGACCATCCCACCGAAGCAGAGGATAAAACCCTTCACGTGTTTCCAGTGTCTATCTTGAAACGTTGTTCTCCATTAAGATAGATTTTTAAAGAATACAAACTTCTTTACCATCTCCAATCTCCACATTCTACACAACATCTTGCAACTTCAATCCATGAGGTAGAGCCAGAGAAACCAAGCAAGGTAGAAGAAGAGCCCTCCAGCAAATTGATGTACAACAAGAAGGATTGTTGTAAAGGGAAAAAACAGAACACTTTTTGGGAAAAGGGTAGACCTTCTCAATAGGTGAAGAAGAGAGAAAATATGGAGAAGAAAGATTTTGAACAAGAAAATAAGAAGAGATGAATTTGGGAATAATGGGAAAGAATAAGAGGTTGAGACAGAATCAACTAACCAGAACTATCTCAGCCCTAATACATCCTATTGTATTTTAAAAAAATCAACATGCAAAGTAGAACCACAATTTAATTACATATAAATAGAAACGCTAAATAAAACACTAATGTAAATCTAAACCTACCATCAAGTTATCTTCAAATTGATCAATTGATCATGATTTAATAATTGGATGAAAAAAGTTCTAAATATGCCCAAAATAAACAAAACCAATCAACCAATCTATTTGTTCAAAATAAATATCTGTCATGCTCTACATTGTCAAGCCAACATAGTGTCTAGTTAACACTACACACTAAGGAAAAAAAGATCACTAGTAAAAAATAAAACTAAAAATAAAAGAGGTCTCAGCAAACATAGTTGTTTAAGATATGAAATGTGTTTCCTTCTTACTTGAAAAACTTAGCAAAGCCTTCTAAAAACAATGTGGCACTAGCATGTCATGGAGTGCTGAGACTAGTCCATAGCTCACTGTAACCTATCACAAATTACAGCAAAAGCAGGCCGCAGAGGCAAGCAAACAAGTTAAACGTTGATGCTCTGATTACATAGAGTAAGCCATCTGAGACAATACCTCAACAGTTGCATCAAAATCTACAAGATCCAAGGCTTTTCCAAATTGCAAATGATCCTTGATGGGAAAACTAAATTCAAAAGGACTGCCCACCTATAGAAGTGTTGTAAAAATAAGAAATCATTTACAGTCAACCATCTTTTAAAAATAACAATTAAAAAGAGAAAAGGAAATGCACCCAAATAGATACCATTTTTCTCAAAGCAGCACAATCCTCCCCTCCAATTAGGGGTGCAACTTGGGCCGGGTTAAGCCCGAACTCGGCTTGCCGAACCCGATTTTGGACAGTGTTGGAACCTGATTTTTCATAATCCGAGCTCGAAAAATCTAATTTGTAAATATGATAGGGTTAAGGTTCTAGTGAACCCGAACCCGAGCCCGATTTTTCATTTTATATTTATTATAAAATATATTATATACATACTATTTAAACAATATTTTTTTATATTCTTTATATTTTATGTTATTATATCTATATTTGAATACATATTTGGCATATTGTAATTTTATTGTAAATAAAATATATTATTTCATTTATATTTATCTTTTATTTCTATCATTCATTTTTACACTTATTAATTTTTTTTTCTTTATCTTAGTTTTGATGTTAAATTTTTTCTAGAAATATTCTTTACATTACTATTTTTAAAAAATATGTAGTTTGATTATATATTATTATGTTTACCTACATAATTTGTTATTATTATTTATTCATATGAAATTCTAAACTTATCACTTTTAAATAAAATATAAATTCATCAACATAAATTCCAACTCGAAACTCAACCCGAACCCGATTTTCAAAAATAGGGTTAGGATTTAAGTTTTACAAAGAGGGTTAGGATTAGAGTTAGGGTTAAAATTAGGGTTGATGTTTTATAAATAGGGTTAAGGTTAGGGTCGAGATGAACCCGAGTTTCATGAGCCCGAGTTGCACCCCTACCTCCAATTGGAACATCTGGGTGTGTGATATTTGGAATGCTTTGTGTTTGTTGTTGAAGTTCATCATTTAGTTGAACTAAGTCTTCTTCCAGAGCTGCAAGCCCCTCTTTTAATCTCTTTCCTATAGATTTATACACATCAGAATCCAACATCTGCAACAACATCGAAAGTGCTGATAACAGCACTTAATCATACCTTCTTCTATCAGCGTTTGGCGCACAGACACTTCCAGCTTCCCTTTCATCTTGTTTGCAACAACATTTCTTTCCCCACAAATCCGATCAACTTCCTGCCATTTGTGACTGAAAATTAGCAATATAGTCGTACAACTTTTCTTGGTAACTTCATTCAAGATAATCTACAGGCGCACGAAAAGTTACTATTGATATTTGGGACCTGAAGGATATCTTGTTTTCACCATATAAATGGTCCTTTATACAGCTTCAACAATAAATAAATAAATAGTTAACTGCTTCAGCTACCCTTACCCTTACCCATCCTTAAAACTGCTTCAGCTGGGAATAATTTGGGACAGTTTTGAATGCATGACTTCTTTAGGAACTGATTTGCAACCGAACTGGAACCGACCTGCTCTTGAGAAAATTAGGTAGGGCAAGCTCCGCACCGACCCGGTCTAAAATAGGGTAGGGTAGAGGTTTTTGAAAAATGAGTAAGGGTAAGTTCCACCCATACCCAGACCTACCCGACCTAAGTTGCACCCATAGAGCCAAGCCATTGTTCTTATTCCGTTAAGCTCCGAAACAAAATCGAATCCTCCTCCTCCGGACCATGTGATCAGTCGAATTCACTACTAAGTTTTTTTTTTTTTTTTTTTTTTTTTTTTTTTTTTTTTTTTTTCTGTTTCTGGGACCAAAACTACTAAGTATTAAATGGTAGTCTTAAAAAAAAAGAAAAACAGAAACAAAAGTCCGACGGAGACGGGTGCGTCAAAAGCAGCGTCAATTCGATGATTTTGACGGATATTGAGTTATTGACGGTCCAAAAACCCTAATTAATTTATCCGGATTCCAATAAAAGAACGCTTTGCTAGTCTTTGAACAATTTCGGCTATGAAAATAAATTTAGTCTTATACTAACTTTGTTTTCTGACGTATGAGTCTTTTTATACAAAAAAGCAAAATTACTCGGTGTCAAATGCAATTTAATCAAAACTTAGGATAACTGAGCAAATAACCGAGCACTATTTTTCCGGTATAAAGTGTCTGCATGCATTCGTTGTATGGATGTAGCGTTGGGCCCACGTGCGGGAGTGGCTTTGGCGGATAAAGCAGCATAAATGCAAGCGGATAGAGCTGATATGGAAGTGCGACAGGAACGCGAGCTCTTCGGGGCACGAGAGGCATCGTGCAACGGCCGGCAGCACGGGGTCCAGCAGTAGCTATCGCTCCCTTCTTGTTCCGTAGTTTTATTTCCATACTTTCGAAAAATGTAAAACTTAAGAGGTGTCCTTTTTGGCCACGACACCTAAGGGCACGTTTGTTAATATTCGTAGTAAACATAGTGTGGGAAACTATAATATTATGAATTTCAAGGTCCATTATTCCTTAATCAATCATTATATTTTTATTTTTATCCTCGTATTCCAATCAATTTTCTTATAATTACCTCCCAACAAACTTATTTATTCTAAATTTACTTCTATCATTTCATACTAATCATACAATTCTCAAAATATTTTATTTTCCATTTCCTCATTCATCACACAATTTTCACAACTTCGCATTATCAAACATCATCTAAATGCAAATAGTAAAAATGTGAGAAGTATGCCAAAGGATTTACAGAATGACATGAAAGAACGAGACGGTGAAATCGGTGGAAAATAATAGTCAAATATGGCACGAGGGAAGGACAAAAACTTTTGTGCTGTTGACTTTTACATGTTTAAATACCCCATTAAGCACAAAAATTTATTATTAATCATTTAAATAATGAGATATTTAGATATGTCAGACCACTGTAATTTTTTTACTAATTACCTATCCGTGTATTATGTCGACATGATTCAAATTTACATTTTTTCTGTTTCATTTCATTTCCCACAAATGCCCGGATGGATTTGCGTTATGCCCGTGCGTGCGACATTGCATTTGCACGACTGGTTGTACCTAAAGCTGCCCGCAATTGTAGCACAATGGCTGCCAGCACAATCAGCTTATTTGGTGGTACACACGCCGCGTGTGGACCACAACAAAAGCATGCATCCCAATAGAAGAATAATAACTGTCATACGTACTCAATTTTTTTCGTACTTAACATCGTCCTATAGTGCTGGATTTTGTTACATACAGGAACATCTCAGTGATCTCAATCAAGTTAAATCTACGAATTAAGTATGTTGGCTAATGAATTTATTACCATAAAATATTTTTTAATTATTCAAAACGAAACTGTTCTGAAATTAAACATACAAAAACATGCTTGAACTAGACACTAGATGTTTGGTAGCTATTTTGATCAGAAATAAGTATACTTATGTGTAAATCGGGAAAAATATTTACATCTATTAGCACATATATTTGAATGTAATAATGTTTTATACAATTATTTATCAACATAGAAGAATATTTTAGATGGTTTAGATGTTAAAAATATAACTTTGAAATTGATATTTGATATTAAATTATTTTATCACATTGATTTTACACATTTATAAAATTAATATTTAATATCAATTTATTTTATTATATTAATTTTACACATTTGTAAAATTGATATTTAATATTAAATTATTTTATTAAATTGATTTTACACAATGTAAAATTGATATTTAATATTAAATTATTTCATTACCTTAATTTTACAAGTAGTAAAATTAAAATTTTTTATTGTGTTGATTTTACACATTCGTAAAATTGATATTTAATATTAAATTTTTTATTACATTGATTTTACACATTGTAAAATTGATATTTAATACTAAGTTATTTTATTATCTTGATTTTACACCTGTGTAAAATCGATATTTAATATTAAATTATTTTATTAAGTTTATTTTACACATTGTAAAATTGATATTCAATATTAAATTTTTTTATTTTGTTGATTTTACGCATTTGTAAAATTTATATTTAATATTAAATTAGTTTATTACGTTGATTTTACACATTTGTAAATGAGACTCATGCATACTGATACTAGACAAATAAAATAGTTTTCAATATATTATAAATAATATAAAAAATAGAGTATATTTTTATCAATTATTAAAATATTCAAAATAAAAAAGGTTATATAAAAATGAGATTTGACAGAAGCAATCCCAAACTAAAGGGCTAATCCCATGCAGTTTATCATATGGGACTTCTTTTGTAAATGTGTAGAGTCAGGTGTATTTCACAGATAAATCAAATTTTATCATTTTTTAATGCTTTTAGTATTTTTTATTTTTAAACACAGTGTCATTTTCGTAATTTTCAAGTCAGAAAATTACGAAAATATTACTATGTTTAAAAATAAAAAATACTTAAAAGCATTCAAAAAAACTTGATTTATAGTTTAAATATACCTAACTTTATATATTTATAAAAAAATCAAAAAAAATTTGAAGGAATCCTCTGCACTAGTGTTGGTCATGTGCATCCAAGTGTATCCAGTCTCAATACACCCGGGCACATATGACTCATTATTTTAATTGTTTTGAAATTTTTTTATGAAAATGTTAATATAAGTATATTTAACTTATGCATCAATTATTATTTTTTTTAGACTTTTAAATATATTTTTTAAAATTTTTAAAAATCAGTGGCTTTTTTAGTAATTTAAAATTACTAAAATGCCACTAATTTTTAAAAATCTGAAATAATATCTAAAAATAGTAAAAAATGATATACATGTTAACTAAATTAGATTAACAGTCGCGTAAAAAAAAAGTGCGTGCATACGACCGGAGCTCCCCATGCA
This sequence comes from Annona cherimola, assembly GCA_030490835.1. Taxonomy (NCBI): domain Eukaryota; kingdom Viridiplantae; phylum Streptophyta; class Magnoliopsida; order Magnoliales; family Annonaceae; genus Annona; species Annona cherimola. The sequence goes on along the minus strand of CM059971.1, from coordinate 120,789,135 downwards.
TTAAGACATATGAGATCACCCCTCTCCCAAACTATCGCTATGTACTAACCGAAGGGAACTTATCGCATGCTGCCGCTTGTACTACGGGCGTAATTTTTTTTATTAATTTCATGTTTTCTCTAGTAAATAAGAGGCATTTTCTAGATTTTTGTCCTCTGCAATTTGATGATTTTTACATTTATTTTATTTTTTAAAAAATCAATCTTCGGAGCACAGATACATGCCCCAGTGTATGGAAAATGAATTTCCAAAAATAAAATAAACAATAAATAAATTCTAAAATTTATAGCAAGAAATATCGATGTGAAGCTTGCATTCTTAAAAAAGATATATAATTAATATTTAAAACCGCTTGTATTACGCGGCTAGCGTAGTAGTCAGATAATATAACCAAAAGGTTGATTATAATTACGACTGTTAGCTGCTCTGTTTCTCCGCCTCCACTGAAAATAAATCCGCAAGGACCTCAACTGTCTTGCATGCATGTCAGTTTGTCAGCTAACAATTTCATTATATGCCTAAATGGGAGTAAAGCTTGTCAGAATTAAATAGGGCCAGCAGTGCAGACTTGCAGAAGAAATTAGTTTAATTATAATTATTGATTTATGCACAAAATTTTCATAGGTATCTGTGCATTATAAAGTGAATATGTATGTACTTAAAAGTGACTACTTTTTTTATTATCACATCTCAACCCATAATATAATTAAACTCTCATCCAATTCTTATAATTTTCAAATGGAGACCATAAGTTTTAAAATATCAACGGAGAAACAACAAGTTCTTAAATATTTATAAAAGAAACCACATGTTGTAGTCTATTTATATTAAAACTCAACTCATATTATAATCAAGCTCTTATACAATTTTTATAATTTTTCAAATGGAATCTATAAACTTCTAAATATGAACGGGAAAACAACAAGCTTTCAAATATTAATAAGAAAGAACACTGTTCCCAAGCTAGAACCAGTATGAAAGTGTTTGCCATATTTTTTTAGAACTAATTTTGAACCACTGGATTGTTAATATCTTGCTATTTTATTTAGTTTTTAAATATGTTTTTTAATGACAAATCACATAGCTTGGAATAGTTATGATCAAATCTAGACCTCCAGTTACATGAAAAGGGGAAAAAAAAGGGACCTCGATCGTATGCTCCCGGACATATATACCTTTTTTTTTTGAATTTTTTTTACAATATTGTTGTTCTATGTATAAATTTTTACCATTTTGGAGTATTTTAGATATTTATTTTTTATTTTTGAAAATCAGTGACACTTTAGGTAATTTTAAATTACTAAAATACCACTGATTTTTAAAAATCCGAAATAAATATCTAAAAATCTCCAAAAATGGTAAAAATTAATACATACATTAAATAAACTTATGTTAACAAGTTCATGAAAAAATTTTAAAATATATATATATATATATATGCGCCCGGGAGCATTGAGGCTCAATGCTCCCGGGAGCACAGGATCAGATCCTAAAAAAAAGAGACCCCCAATAGGTTGAACCTGTCAAACTTATAACTTATCTACTAACTTAGTAACTAGTGTAGTTTTACCCGATTTACTTTATTTAAATTTTAATAAAAAATAATAATATTAATGAATGAAAAGTATATGTAAAATTTTTTTAATAAATGATTTATTTATTGAGATCTATGTTTGGATTTTAAGAGTTATATTTCCATTATTTTAATTAAGGGTGTATTTGTTTATGGGTGTGTTTGGTTGGGGGTAAAACTTTTGATGAAAAGTTTTTGAGATAGAAGTTGTCACATTGATAGAAAATGATGTGATATAATAGGAGTAATGATGAGAAGTAAAGAGAATAAAGTTAAAATAGATATGTTAGTTGTATAGATAGTTGTGTAGAAATGATTGAAAAGTAAGGTAGTTTGTATAGAAAAATGTAAAAAAATAATTAAAAAATAGAGTAGTTATGGAGAGTGAAAAGTTTTAGATTGAAAAGTTTTAGTTGACATGTTTATATCCCAAACAAACACACCCTATAACTAAAACTTTTCAAATCAAAATTTTTTCAATCTAAAACTTTCACTCTTAATGACTATCATATTTTTTTAATTATTTCTCGACAATTTCATGTACAACTATCATATTTCTTAAAATTTATTTACGCACAAAATTTTTCATTGAAAGTTTTAACACTTTTTCAGCATCCTTGATGTATTAAACAGAAACAAATTACTCATGTTGTGCCACATGATTGAACCACGCGTGAACAGTGAACTGGATGAGGGGGAAAATTGCGCCATAGACCCTCTAACTATGCGTATTGGCATTTTCGACCCCGATGTTTGCGTATTAGCATTTTAGGCCCTCAAAAGTTTCGACGTTTGCATTTTACCCCCCGCGCCCTTACGGCGTAAAAAAATCAGCGTCTGACAGTCCGAAATGATGAGAATACCCATTGACTGCGCCCCCGCACCCTCGCGGCTGCTCTGGTTGACTGGTTCGACCGGGACAAAACCAGAGGCAGAAAGGCAACCGGTTCAAATAACAGAGGATCATTGCTTTCTTCCCTTTTCGGTCAGGAAGCCCAGTAGAACAAAACTGAAACTGTCTACAGTTGTTAGCATTGTGCGGACCAGTAATGACTAAATGAATTTAGCTGCACTTAAGCTCGATGCACTTAGATCCGGGGCTAATGAGACGATTGAATGCAATAGGCTTCGTTAAGACTAATCTCATGAAACTGAAATAATTTATCCCAAGAACATTACAAAATTCCCCAAAATTCCTACCAGCAATGAAGGGGTCAGCCGTATGAAGAGTTTCGACGTCCAAAACCAGAAACCCATGACTGAATCTTCCAATAGCAGCGACCATGAGCAACGCCACAACGTCCCCACTTGCAAGAAGCGCGATTCTCCTAACACCCAAAAACCCAAATTTCAAGAACTCTTCCAACCAATTCTCAAATCACAGAAAGCGATGAAAGATAGAAGAAGTCCGCATACGCCCACGATTCGGGTGACGAAGAGGAGGAAGCAGGTTTCTCCATCTGGATAACGCCCTCGAGAGGGACGCTGTCTTGTTCGACTGAAACAATGCCTCGTTCATTGGTGGGCAGGGGAGAAGCAGGGGATTGGGATGGGGGTGGGTCTGAAAGGGCTGCTTGAGTGGGATTAGATTCGGAATTGGAGATGGTAAGGTGGGTTTTTCTGGAGCAGAGCTTGGGTCTTTTTGGAAAAGAGAAAAGGTGGGGCTTCAGACAAGCGATGCAAAGGGGAATGGGAGAAATGGCGGAGATGGCTCTGTTGGGAGCTCAAGTGAGACGAAGCATTGCGGCGCGGAGGGCGGAGGTATCTTCCAAGCCCGCCAAGTATCTTACGAAGAAAAGAGAGGAGATGGGATTGAGAACAGGAGGGTGGGGTCCATGCAATTTGCATGGATCTTTCTCGTTAGCCCCGGATCTAAGTGCAGCTAAATGCATTTAGTCATTACTGGTCCGCACAGTGCTAACAACTGTAGACAATTTCAGTTTTGTTCTACTGGGCTTCCCAACCGAAAAGGGAAGAAAGCAATGATCCTATGTTATTTGAACCGGTTGCCTACCTGCCTCTGGTTTTGTCCCGGTCGAACCAGTCAACCAGAGCAGCCGTGAGGGCGCGGGGGCGCAGTCAATGGGTATTCTCGTCATTTCAGACTGTCAGACGCTGATTTTTTGACGCCGTAAGGGCGCGGGGGGTAAAATGCAAACGTCGAAACTTTTGAGGGTCTAAAATGCTAATACGCAAATATCGGGGTCGAAAATGCCAATACGCATAATTAGAGGGTCTATGGCGCAATTTTCCCCCGGATGAGGTTTTAACAACATTAGCTTGAAATATGAATCCATCAAAATCGATATGCATATTTCACAACTTGGATGAAATGATTGATATGACTTTGTGTAAGATGCTAGAATGAGGATGTTCCGGATTACCTCTTTTCTAGAGTGCACCTCAGTTATATAATTATTCATCCAAAGTGAATGGCCAAATAAAAAATTTCGAGGTACATGTACAAAGGTGGCAGGTTCAAAAGTCATGTCCAAGAATTACAGCAGTGCAATTACATGGCGACGGAGATTTTAATTTGGATTGTCCTCTACTACCTTGATCGCGAGGGAAAGATGACGAGATGAATTATTACATGGGCTTTTATTTCTATAATTTGTTTTCAAGATGATAATGTCTGTCAGAGCACTTCGTATCAAAAAGGCCGATAGAGGAAAATAGATGTGGGTAACCTCGACATATGTTTTTTTTTCAATGTCTTTTCTCAATAAATATTCCATTTTAATGTATATAAATTTAGTTATGCTGGTCATATCTTTAGTTATCCTTATAGTCGCTAAATGCACGCATGTGCATTACATTTATTTCTACCATAAATATTGCTTTGAGATGTAGGTGGATTTTTACCAGGTGGTTATTAATTCATATGGAGTGCAAGACACACCATTGTACACTACAGTTGAAGAAACCTTCCCTTTTATATGCTAAGATTGAGAGTGTGTTTGGCATTCATAAAAACATGTTACTTTGAATTTTTTATTCTTTATAATTATCTTATTTTTTAACATTTTTTCGTATTTTTCTGTACAATTATCTTACTTTTCAATTATTTTTAAACAACTACCTATGCAACTAGAATACTTATTTTAACTTTCTTTTTAATATTGCTCATTATTATGGCTATCATATTATATAATTTCTTCCATTTAAAAAATTTATACTAATATTTTTTATTTAAAGGTTTTATTAAATACCAAACATGCCCTGAATAGGAAAAAAGAAAATAACTTTAAAAGAAAGATGCTTGTCGACATTTCACAATTCCTTGTTATAAAGGATCCTAGGGGCTTGAAAATTGGGGCTCGAAAGTTATGAATATGAAATGAGAGTTCACATTCCCCATAAAGTTTTTTGAATTTTAAAAATAATTATCTACATTATAAATACAATTTTTCATATTCCCAATGTACATTATTATATTTTATCCTATTTTTAGGTCACGTCCAAACTCCTTGGATCCATTGAACAGTTCCTGCAGAAGTGTTTAGTTGGGCTGAGATTAAATGAAGCAATTAAAAGGGTGAGGCAGATTAAAAACGACCCGCTCATACCCCTATGTATAGCCAAGATGAACGTGGTAAACATGGACATGCCCATGCATGGATTTGATTGGAATTAAAATGCATAAAAAATTTAATTTTCATAGTTACGTTGGGCATGTCCTTTATATTTATATTTCTCATGGCTGCCCATATTTCCACCGCACGTGTCCTGCCAGATCCAACCGTGCGCACGTGTAAACACAAAAGATGTACCGGTGAGATATGGTATCGTCTGTTGATCTCGGTTAGCCGCACGCTTGGATCGAAAGATGACAATATTTTCACTCGTTGAGTGGACCACGGTGCAGAAATTCGACCGTTAATAGCTGCTTCTCCCCACCAGCTCCTTGTCTGGGTTGGCTGCGTCCCATCCCATCCCACATGTGCCATGGAATCCACACGATCGACCTCATGCGGAAAGAAGGTCACGTGACGGGTGGCGGAATCCGGCGGTGGTCGCCTGTGCAAGGTGGAGGAGGAGGTGGGACCTACACAACCAACGTCACATAAATGGCGTAGCAGGTTGTTGAGGCCACCCACTCACGTGGAAGAAGGGCCGGGAGTGTTCACGCCACGCACGTGCTGGCGTCGGCGGTCGCACGTACGAGGGAGGAATTAGAATCCGTTAATGGCGGTTGGCCGGGTTTGATTAACCTAACTATCTCCTCGGGTTAAGGACCCGACTCGGTTAAGGAATCTTCTCTATAAAAAGCCACTTCAATGCCAGCCTCGTTAGCTGTTGTTTTTGCTTCCTCCCTGCTCTCGTGCAGAAACAGGAAGAGCGTCCTCTGGAACTGCAATGGCAGCAGCTTCTGCGAAGTGTTATTCTCTGGCGATTCTACTTCCGTTGCTCTTTGCCGTAGCTCTGGCTGGGTCACGGAATGAAGAGTTGCATGATTCCAGGTATAGTGGCGTGTTTTCTTTCCGAGCGTTGAAGGATAGAGGAAGAAACGGATTTGTTTTGAGGAGGAAAGGAAAATTATGCAGTTGTTGGCCGTTTTCTCGTTCTCCATGGATGCAACGCGATCTTTTCTATACTGCATTCCTCTGTTTTTGCTCGATTCGAATACTTGTCAATGGATTTGAGGATTTTTGTGCGTCTTTCTTGAATTCAAGCGTTTTTTGTTTCACGATCCGATAGCAACGCAGGCTGTTTCTTCTTTTTAAGACGATCTTGTTTTTGACCTTGATCATTTTTCCTCTGCCACAGTCATTAACTTCATAAACAGTAGAAGAGAATTTTCCTTTGAGATCTCTTCAAATCCGTTGTTTTTTTGGGTGCATTCCTCTTCTGCCATTTGAAATCTGGAGGATTTTCCTTGAGGATCTTTTCGAGTCCATACACATCCACGGCTATTTTCCTACCACATGAGTGTGAATTTCGGAGAAAACAACGGGATTGTGCATGCAGGTAACACTTGTTTCCTTTCTCTGCAGGACTACCGAAGCAGCGGAGAGCTCAGAAACGGATCCAGCAAAAGAGGCTTTTGAAGCCGACGGGTTAGTATCTTCTGTTTTGGTAAAATTTTCCTTTGTTCTTTAAAAGATCTGATCTTGACCGCTCACCTTCACTGCACCATAATTCATATGTTTGATCATTTTCGTCGTAAGCCACTCTAATCTCTCCTGTTCCTGTAATCCTTCGGCTGTGGTCCAGACGATCTTAATTATCCATGATCGGTAGATCTCGATCGTTCACGTCCGACGTCCACCTTTCCTTTTCAAGCAGCAAAAAGGGCAAAATTCCCAAACCCGTCAAACTTACCTCAGATCTCCGAGGAAGCGTAACAGCCTCGGGTATCTAGTTCTCCTATATAATTAGTAATAGGGTTGCGCTATGACGGCACCACTAGAAATTTTGACTACTATTTGGGAATTGGGACTAGCCTCGTGACTCTCGGGTACATACGGGGTAAATCCGTCATTTCTTGTCGTAGGGTGTGCGTGGGAAGAAAATGCACTCGAAAAGGATCAGCGCTTTTTACCAGCGTCTCGCGCTGTTGACACGATTTCGACGGTCTTTAGGGACTTTGAGCGCTGTACGGATTTTCTGCAGATAAAATAACCGGTCCGGTATCGAAGAGATTCCTCGTTTTCCGAGACCGCTCTCCCAGTCATTCAAGCGCTTGCGCTGTGTAAGATCTCGACACGTATGCACAGGACCAAATTTCCCCTTACATGAGCCGTTGCTCAAATCAAGGAGATTGGAATAATATTTTTCAATTGGCCAATTGGTGGTGCTTGGGTGAATTTCTTCTAGTATTTCGTGGGCTTTTAGCCATGCGTACGGTAATGTCTTGCATGTGCATTTGTCGTTGCTTTCCTCCAACATCAGAACTCTCTCGTGTATATGCATATTGTTGGATTAGTCACATGGGCATCAGGCCTGTCCGAATCATTTAAGCTCTTGAATTGAATAGAGAAATGGGATAGAATTTAATGTTGCCTATTTGGAATTAGAAATTTTGTTTTAAAAATTAAAAACTGTCTCAAAAACATGAAATCGCAATCCCATAAGCATCACATTCTAGCAAATGAGATCCTTTGTAACACGCCCAAGCTAACTGTATTTCATACCCATGCGCTACAGTGGAACCGTTAACTTTTTAAGAAAAATGTATTCGCACAACGATGTGTTTGTTGTGTAGTTGGACGATCGTCGTCCAGCAGGCCGCTGATCTTCTGGACTATTTTTTCTAACCGGAAATTTGCCTTCTTCAGTCGCAGCCACAAACCGAAAGCAGGGGAGCACGTCGTTGATGACCCGGAAATAGTTGCAGCGGAAGTTGAAATGTGAGTCTTTCTCTCACTCTCTTCTTCGGTGATGCCTCTCGGTCTTTCAGATTTACCTAATTCTCTGTTTTATTACATCTCAATTCTCAAAACCCTGGCGAGACATTCTTGCGTGCTCTGCCCCAGATCGCCCAGTAGTCGCATTTATTCCTTGCTCTGCAGATCTTGTGCATGGGTCAGAAAACTCACATGCATAGGCACATGCGTGCAATAAATTTCTAAAACCGAAGGCCCTATCTCGCACTTCAGTCGAGGCCCACCCAATCCTGTTAATACCTTAGTATGTGAAGCTTCAGAGTATTTTAGGCTGATTACAGTGTGGATTCGATTCAAATTAGTCTAGTGTCGAAAATAGCGTTTGACGAGTAACTGAATCTCAATATCAAATAATGAGTGGATTCGATTATATAAATGCATATCAATGAAACAATGAAAAAAGTCAAGGGAGGCCTGCCCCTTTGTACGTTGGACAAGTCATCTTGGAATGCTATTATCATTCAGAATTCAACCTAACCCACCTCATTTTTTATGAATTCTTTCCACGAGGCTGGCTTGCTAGTATCATTCTTAAATGTTCATGGTCGGTGGGGCTTCAGAAACGTCGTGATCCTTCTCCCGAGACAGACCAGCTTCTCAAGTCTTTTCGGCCGGGATACGTGCCTTTGCATTTACCATTGTCTGAGAGTCGCTCCATACTTTGTCCTGTTGCCAGTCGGTCCTCATCTCCTACGCCCGCAGCCATTGCCGGATGACTAGGGGCCTGTTGGGTAAAGGGTGGGGTGGGGAAACGTTTAATCCTCTCTATTTTCTCACTAATTGATTATTCATTTAGTAACTTCATTTTTTCAATTTTATTCGTACATCCTAATCATTTTTGCTTGTGCTTATTTTTTGTCATTCCTATTTATTTCAACTTTACTTCATCATTTCATATCAATCACATAAATATTAAAATATTTTATTTTTCATTATTCACCCTTTCTCCTATTCTAAAAAAAAAATTACAAAATCGTCCCCTAGATGTAATCAACAAGCATGATGCACGTGGATGATGTGAAACCGTTCTTCCAGCTATGATCCTCCATGGCTGCCAAAAATGATCATATTTTCGATCTTCTTTCTCCGCCTCAATATGTCAAATAATTTAAGGCTACTGGGCCACTATTCGATTCTGGGCCCATGGAGAACTCGAGGTCAGTGCAGAGAGCACACTGGTCAGGTTCCACCGCCTGTCATCAATGAGACCCAAGTGAACAGCTACGAGCATGGGTGAGGTGCATGTGCACTACAGAGGCAGTGACATTTTGCCCAAGTGCATCTGCATATGGAATCGCCCAAGATTTGGCATGCTTATATCGTTTCATTATCATATGCAGTTTCCCAGCCAACTAGGGTCGACTGGCTGGCACATTGATGCGATGTTAAAAGATACGCCGTACCGTGAATTTCTTACAACAGTTGTCTCACAAACAGCATTGGCAACGCCTCATAAGCTTTCGGGGACGTTTGTTTTGATACATGTGCCGGTTGGGATGGGTTAATATGGGAGCACAGTTTTCAAAATTAATAATTAATTCACTCAACAATCTTATTTTTTCAATTTTGTTTTTATATTTCAATTATTTTTTTCGCAAACTGCCCTCCAACCCTACTTATTTTAAATTTATTTTTATCAGTTATATCAATTGTGCATTTTTCAAAATATTCTCATTTTCACTTCTCACTTCATCCAACATCCATTGATATGAAAGTTTTCAAAATATTTTTGTTTTCATTTGTTTTCACTTCGGACTCCATGGAACAATCCCTCACATTGCGCTTGTGGTGAGTGATGATAAAAGAATTCATAACCGGGGTCCTGTACTACGTCTATTGAACAGGAATATAGCAGGAAGGTTTTGCTTCTTAAATCTAGCGAGTTGATTCTCATATCCGAACAGGTTTTTTATAACCTGTTCTCCATAATATTGTAGCCAATTAAACTTATTGTGGCATTGTTTGGAGCAGGAGCATAAGGAATGGTACTGAAAGGAGGAACCTTGGCTTTTTTTCTTGTGTCACTGGCAATCCAATCGACGACTGCTGGCGCTGTGATCCCCAGTGGCAACTCCACCGCAAAAGGCTGGCTGACTGCGGGATTGGCTTTGGGCGCCAAGCCATTGGTGGACGTGATGGACGGTACTACGTCGTCACTGACCCTGGTGACTATGATGCTATCAACCCTCGTCCTGGCACTCTTAGGCATGCCGTCATCCAGGACGAGCCCCTTTGGATCGTATTCAAGCGTGACATGGTCATCACCTTGAAACAGGAGCTGATCATGAACAGCTTCAAGACAATCGATGGGCGAGGGGCAAATGTGCATATCGCGAACGGGGCCTGCATAACAATTCAGTTCGTAACCAATGTGATTATCCATGGGCTCCATATCCATGACTGCAAACCCACTGGCAACGCCATGGTTCGCAGCTCCCCTAGTCACTACGGCTGGAGGACAATGGCTGACGGTGATGCTGTTTCCATCTTCGGTTCCAGCCACATCTGGGTGGATCACTGCTCCCTCTCCAACTGCGCCGATGGCCTTGTAGATGCAGTCATGGGATCCACTGCTATCACCATCTCCAACAACTACTTCACCCATCACAATGAGGTAATACTGTCGATTATGGTATAAAAGCCTTGCATCCGCCAAATAATTCAAGAGATGTGCTTCTTCCGTTCATGTGTAGACCTTTTTTGTGTGTCCAATTGGAATCCTGGCAACTCTCTGTTGTGGCTGACTGTGGAAGACTGTAACAGGTTATGCTACTGGGTCACAGTGACTCTTATGTAAGAGACAAGGGGATGCAGGTTACCATTGCCTTCAACCACTTTGGTGAGGGTCTCATTCAAAGAATGCCCAGGTTCGGTTTTGTGTTTACCTCTTTCTACTGACATTACTCGAATCAGATCAAGTTCACAGAAAATGCAGCTAAATTAGAATCCTTGTTTCTTATCTTCTTCCTGTGAAAATTTGCAGGTGCAGGCATGGGTACTTCCATGTGGTGAACAATGACTACACTCACTGGGAGATGTATGCCATTGGTGGAAGTGCTGAGCCCACCATAAACAGCCAGGGCAATAGATATCTCGCCCCTGCCAATCCCTTTGCGAAAGAGGTCAACCAAAATGCCATTACTTCAATTTTTTTTCTGGTTGATTAACTGAAAATATTTCCATCGATCAGACCCTTACTTTGGCCTCCCCTGATCTACTCTTCCGATTTCGAGATGCAGGTGACGAAAAGAGTAGACACAAATGAAGGAAAGTGGAAGAGCTGGAACTGGCGTTCAGAGGGCGACCTGTTGTTGAATGGCGCCTACTTCACGCCCTCAGGTGCCGGTGCTTCGGCCAGCTATGCAAAGGCCTCCAGCCTGAGTGCTAAGTCATCCTCCCTTGTTGGCTCCATCACTTCTGGTGCAGGTGTACTGTCCTGCAGGCAGGGAAGGTGCTGAAAAATCATCTACCTTCCTTGATGGTGTGCGCATTCTTTTAAGTAGCAGTCGCAGTAAGCACCATTATTTGCAGCTCCCTTTGTCAACCTCGGCCTGCTTCTCCATTTACAAATTCATCCATGAAGTGGGTGCAGAAGCGTTGTTCAATCCAATTGTTGCAACGTGTTCCTTTCCTTCCCTTCTTCCTATTCTTTCCTTGTTCTTGTTGCCACCTCTGCTTATCCACCAAAGGATTGAATGGTCTTCGAATTTTTTCTTTACTCAGGCTTCCTTTTTAGTACCTGCATACGGTGTGAATGTTGAGCTTGCAAACTCTGTCACAGCTGCATATAGTGATATAAGTGTAACAAGTACTTTTTACTGAGGGAAGAAAGTTCTCTCCTCATGCAATCAATTAATCGATGCTTATTATTTTTCCTTTTTGTACTGAAAATGATAGTTCTTACTAAATTTTTTTCATCCACAGAACAACTCCAATGGAAGGAGCAATTGATCTGCGTTGCAGTTGCACCACATCTTTTAGATATTAGAAAAGCAACCATCAGCCATATTAAAGGGGCCTGTTTGGCAGGCCAATAGAATTACCGGACCCTTGAGCGTTATGAAAAAAGCGTCCATTTGTAGCTTATACTGTTTCCTTGCTACTTCCAGCTTTTGACGCAAATAATTCCTGCTGAACAGATAAATTCCGCCAAATATCTCTGAAAAAAGAAGACTCCAGTGTTTTATGCGAAACTCAAAGACGGCTAAGGGTGCAACTTGCAGAATACTTATGGGTCGAATCAGGCAGGATAGATTCCAAGTAAAAAACACAGCCAATTTAATTAGATTAGATTAGGTTTTAAGGTGCGGGTATTTGGAGCTGACTTAAATTACTAACATATATTTAACAAAATTCATTTTATATTAAAAATATAAATATATTCTTTAAATATATAAAACGTTGTAATTTTAAATAGAACATATCCAACTAAGGGTGTGTTTGTTGGAACCCCATCGTATGCTCCCGGGAGCATGCTCAGGCGCATAGTCGCATACACATATTTTTTTATTTTTTTTGAATTTTTTTTTATAATATTGTTAATCTATATGTATTTAATATGCGTATAAATTTTTACCATTTTTGGAGTATTTTAGATATTTATTTTTTATTTTTGAAAATCAGTGACATTTTAGGTAATTTTAAATTACCTAAAATTTCATTTATTTTCAAAAATAAAAAATAAATATATAAAATACTCCAAAAATGGTAAAAATTTATAAAGATGTTAAATACACTTATATTAACAGTTTTATAAAAAAAATTTCAAAAAAAATTAAAAAAAATATGTGTATGCGCCCGGGAGCAGCGTTGCATGCTCCCAGGAGCATATGATGGGGTTCCGTGTTTGTTTGGGGGAAAAAAATATTAACTAAAACTTTTCACTCTCCATAACTATTTTATTTTTTAATTATTTTTTACATTTTTCTATACAAACTACTTTATTTTTCAATCATTTCTACACAACTATTTATACAATTAATCTATTTATTTTAACTTCATTTTCTTTACTTTTCATCATTATTCTTATTATATCATGTTATTTTCTATCAATTTGACAACTTCTAACCTAAAAACTTCTCATCAAAAGTTTTACCTTTAACTAAGCACACACTTAAATTACTCCACTATGCAAAGTACACCACCACCTGACTTCTTTTGCACTCAAGGGTCCATTTGGCTCTGCTTTGCGCATTACATTAAGCACTCATTTGCCACGGAATACGGACAAGAGGCATTCGGGATTCAGCCGCATTTCAGAAAAGTAAGATTTGTGGCTTGTTTCAGACGAACTAGACGGTCAGCTTTTTACTACTAAAAGGAACCTGGGCCAAAAAGGCTCCAAGCCGAGAGTAGCCCACGCGACATCGTTTGGACCTGTATTCTCTCTAGATTGGGCGCGAGCTTGATTTTGCTGCTGGATCGTTTAAACATGCGGTGGCATAGGCCGCTGAGAATATTCAACAGGCATTTATCATATCTGCATATGTTACTTTTTTAGTAGTCCAACCAACGTGTCTGAGCGCCACTTTCGCTAGGGTCCGTATGCAGCAAAATCGTACTACACACGGTAAAGTAAAACAGGTAACAGCGAACATTGAATGGAGTGATAGCTAAGCCGGGGGGGGGGGGGGGGGCGCGGCTCCGAGAAAGCTTTGGACGCTTTGATCCCGTCGCCGCTCAACTGCTATCTCAGGAATCCTTGTTCTCTTGCGACTGACGTCTTGGACGTGCGGATTATTTCGAAAAATCTTAACTGCCTGTGGGCCCAATCCTGAACAATTGATTTTTGTTCGGCAAAACAGTATGGATGAAATAAAAAGAAAATCAGATTCGAAAAATTGATATTCGAATTTGAAAGATGCTAATTAGCATTGCTAGTAGCTACAAAATCAGAGACTTTCTCTGTCCAGAGGTTGAGGTAGGCTGTAGCCGTGTAGGTTGGTGGGATGCTTTTATCAAAGTAAAATGACGATGACTGCTAAGCTGCCACGGGGAGCTGCTCTTACGTAGAATTAGGGCCTGCTTCGCTGGTGCGTTTTTTTTTTTTTAAAAAAAATAATGGATAAATTTCTCTTATATCAATAATATTTATCAATAATTTCTATCATACCCACAATATTCCAATAATTCTGCTGGTACCTAAAACATACACACAACATTTTACCTTTTAATTCTTTATATTCCAGTACGCTGAACGACCGTCGCATGCACATGGAAATGTTATTTTTGCCCCAAAGAAAAAAATTTGAAACGGAATCCCCAAAGGTTCAAAATCGCGTTTCTTCTTTCCCTAATTCTCCAGCCGAAATCCCCGAGTCCACGAATGGTGTTCAATTGATGCTTCTCTGATGAACTTCGAATTGCTGCTACAAGCATTTTTTTTAGTTGTAGATTTCGACCCCTTGATCGGCGCCTGGGCATGCTGTTCTCCGTCGAGGAAATCTCCGTGCAAGGCTCGACGGAGTCTCATGAACGGGCTGCTGCTTGTCGTGTGCATTCGGAAGAAGTAGATGAAGGACGGCATCATGCAAATGATGCCGATGAGGGTATTGCAAGGAGCTGTGGATTTTAAGGAACCAAGAATCATAACCATTTGATCATCGTTGCTGTGATCCAAATCAAGCAAGCAGAAACGGTAACTCCAAATCCCATCAGAGCGCAGCCCCTACTCCTCTTCGATTTGCAATAGTAGCTTCTTTGGATCGGTGGCAGCCATGACAGCACCAAAGTGGCAGAATCCGACAACAGTTTTTCGACCCACTAGCACTGGCGACCTTCCTTCCATCGTCCGCAGCATCCTTAATCTCGTCTCTGAAAATCGGCGCCAGTGAATCTGCCAGTAATTTTCGTCATTACCCCTATTCTCTGAGATGTAGAATTTGAAATTCTAATAGCACCTTCACTAATTACGGTGGTTTTCAAGCCGTAAAATCTGGCTGCTCCTTTATAAGCTTGGCATCATTAATGAGCTGCCTTCATCAAAATTTTCATCTTGTTCCACTAAATCCAACCCATCAGCCAATCAGCTCCAAACAACATGTGTTCTGAGAAAGAGAATTCCATCAGCATTGCTGGCGTCGTTCCTAGCAACAACTTTGCTATAGATGCTGCGGTAGAAAAGGAGAAGGCGTTGCCGGACTTAATGAAAATGAATTGCTTCCGGATCTGGCAGACATGATAGGATTTCATGGGAGTGCTGCTCCGATTGGATCGGATCGAAAATAGCAGCAATTCTATTTACCGTCTTCGGAGAGGTGGGAGAGGATGAGAGGGAAATCGTGGATGGTTGACCATGCCGAAGAAATCGGTAACGAGTCCGTGAATTTGAAGGATTACTACTGCTATACCAGGAAGAATTTCCCCCATCTACTTTAGAGGATTTGGATTTGTTGAAGATGGAGGAGATGAGGTGAAGAGCTCTCTCGAAGCTAAACAGAATACTAGCTGGATTTTTTTTTTTAATTGGTACAAGTACATATCTCAACACATATCATACTTGAAGATCTGAGACATTCTTACAAATATAAGGGATACATCTTTCCCAAAGAAGTCTGGAGACACAGCTCCACGAAAGAATAAGGAAGACACAGCTTCCAAACAACCACCTGGGAGACCACCCGCTCCCACACTACATCCATCCGGGATAACTAGAATACTAGCTGGATTTTTTTTTTAAGGAAAAATAGCAACTGGATTTGAAATGGAAAAAATCAGTCGAACTTACTAGCATGCCGGTTAATTGAGAAATCGTCGAAATTGAGGGAACTGATTGGCAACACCGAGAGAATGGAAGAATGAGAAGCAGAAGGTACATGAATTGGGTTTTGCTGGTGGTGGGATTTCAATTTCGGAAGTCGGATTCATGGAGGGAAGCTGAGGAAGAGAAAGTAGACATAAGGGCAATTTGGGCATTATAAAAAATTAAAACGCGCATTTTTTCGGTCCGTGAAACTTAACTGACGGTGACTGACGGCGACTGACGGTACGGCATACATGGAATTAGGATAAAATGTTGTTGTTGTTGTTGAAAAATTTATTGAAACGTTGTACGTACGGAAGAAATTATAGTTAAATGTCGTGGACATAAAGAAAATTTATCCTTAAATAATCGTACACTTATGACCATATAGCTGACAGTGGTGTATCATATGAAAAGAGTAACTAGTCTGCTTTCTATTTCGTCAGGGTGTGTTTGGGCAATAAATAAAAAGAATATTAAATTAAAATTTTTTATCATCCATAAATATTCTGTTTTTTAATTTTTTTAACTTATTATATAACTATTTTATTTTTCAATCTCTATAGATATTTAACTTTATTCTTTTTATTTCTTATTATTACTCATATTATATCTCATTATTTTCTTCTAATTTCAAAATTATTATACTAAAAAATTCTCGTACAAAAATCACTTCGCAGACGCACCCATTAGTTAGCATGAAACATAGCTAATACCTTCAAGATTTCTAAAAGTATTGGCCACTCGAGATAATGCACTGCTGATTGCTAAACAGGCCTATACTGGTGGCATCATAATTTGTTAAATAATGCGAGTTAAAATAATATAAAAAAAAAATCAGGAGATCCCAACATTTGGAATTGCGCTAATAAGATGGGCCCCAGTTTCCAAGGAGGCGTCATGCATACGCGATGCCGCAACCACTCCCTCTTCTATTCTATCGCGATCCAGTGTTCACACCAAGACTACGTCCATTTAGATGAGGAAATCCCAACTGCGATTGGATTTCCCAAGGATATTCCACGCTTCTGATGACAGCCAGCTGCTAGAAAAAGGGGCTCTAGCCGACCAAACTAATAGCAGAATCTACGTTATCGGTTCTACTGTTTCTGTGAGTTGGAAATAAGCAGGAATTAAGCTGATGGGTTACACTCGTTCATGTCTTCAGTCACTCCCATTCTTGTTCTTGATCCTGCAAATGGTGGTTGGGGCCCAGATCCCCACCACCCTTGATGGCCCTTTCATTCCTGTTACTCGCCGCTTTGATCCATCGCTTCGCAAAGGCAGCGATGACTTGCCCATGGATCATCCTAGACTGCGCAAGAAAGTCGAGTCCATCTTCCCGGAGCAGATTGCTCTCGCCATCTCTTCATCGACTTCCATGTGGGTGTCGTGGGTAACCGGTAAACTTCCTCCAATCCAATACTTTCGAGGCTTGTCGGCTCCTCTGCTTGCTGATTAATTTTTAGTAGAGCTGATACTAATGGGCAGAATACTCGCTTTTTCTTACCTGCATTGGCACCTAATTGAGAAGTTCAACAATGGCAATTAGCGAAGTGTTGTTGAATTGTTGTCAAACCCAATTACTGGAGTGAATGGGGAGTTTCGATTTTCTTTAATATTTTGCCGAGTAAAAATTTTGGACAATGACAATGTGATGAACTATGATTTCATCTTACCGATGAAGTCCTACCAGTGTCTGAGTTCTTGCTCCGCAAGTTTCTTGCTGTAAAAATGGAGGAATTCCTCCGTACTCTGGTATTACTGTTGATGATCATGGGTTTTACGTGATTTAATCGCATGGTGAGGTTTGCTGTGTAGGGGATGCAAAGGTTGGAAGAAATCTGACTCCCATGGACCCATCGACTGTTGCCAGCGAGGTTTGGTATGGGAAAGAAAAAGGAAAGTATTCATTTCTTCAACGAGGGTCTTCGCTCATTTATAATCAGTCCTATCCATTCAAAGGACTTCTGAATTACACTTCTGGCATCATTCACCATGTTAGACTCAAAGGTGAGAACAGTCACGTGTTCTGCATAACAATGAGCTTTTCAGTTTTCACCATGATGATGGCCAACATTGCCACAGGTCTTGAAGCTGGGACAAGATATTACTACATATGTGGAGACAGTTCATTGTCAGCCATGAGCAATGAACATGTTCTTGAAACTTTAGCATTGCCTGATGCAAAGGCATATCCTCGTCGAATCGCAGTTGTGGGAGATTTAGGCCTAACTAGCAATACAACAACAACTATTGATCATCTGATTGCGAATGACCCTACTATGGTAGTAATGGTTGGAGACATGACATATGCAAATCAGTACCGTACTACTGGGGGCAAAGGAGTTCCATGCTATTCTTGTGCATTTCCAGATGCGCCAATCAGAGAGACATATCAACCTCGATGGGATGGCTGGGGAAGGTAAACTCCAGAATTTTTCATTGTCCGCAGAGTCTGGAAACCCAACTTGAATCAAAATGGATAAACACTTTTTGTTGACTTAGTGATTGGATCATCTACTTATCTATGCATAATGCTTGAACTTCGTGCTCCATGATGATTCGTGAGTCATGTATTGATGCTCGCAGTCTATAACTCCAAAGACTAGATGGATTTTCTTTTCACCTCTGTACTTCTCGATATAAAAGATTTGATACAGGCCTTTATGTAATTTCTTAAAAACCTCTCTCTCTCTCTCTCTCAACCTATATGCGTTTCCTCAGGTTCATGGAACCCCTCATCTCAAGAGTACCTATGATGGTAATTGAAGGAAATCATGAGATTGAACCTCAAGTAGATGGGATCACTTTCAAATCATATTTGTCACGGTTTGCAGTTCCATCAAAAGAGAGTGGCTCAAGTAGCAATTTATACTACTCATTTGATGCAGCCGGGATTCATTTCATCATGTTAGGAGCCTATGTTGACTACAATACTACTGGTGACTGATTCTGTTCATTTGATCTGTTTGCCTATTCTTTGAGATTAGTGATTACTGGTCCATGGAGTGTGACTATGACCCTTCTATTTCCTCTGTTGGGGTGATTTGGTGAATGAACCTGAAAAATGTTTGGATCAGTGCAGTAATATTTGTTTCCATGAATGCTGTGTCAGAAATTTGCATAAGGAAGCTTTACTAGTCCCATTTTATTCTTAAAATCATAAAAATGTTGACCTCTTTGCAGGTGCACAATATGCTTGGTTGAAAAATGATTTGCTTAAAGTGGACAGAAATGTGACTCCATGGCTGGTGGCAGCATGGCATTCCCCTTGGTACAATAGCTATTCATCTCACTACCAGGAGTTTGAATGCATGAGGCTGGAAATGGAAGCAATCCTGTACCAGTATGGAGTTGACATGGTCTTTTCTGGTCATGTAAGTGCAGGTTCAATTTTGTCTGTATAGACAGCTGAGAGCTCTACACATCTCAGCAACATTAATAATGAGCATTCTCTACATAATATTTTATATTTCTTGATAAATAATCAAAGTACCTAAAAATCCTTCCTTTTTTCCTACCACTGGCTACGTCCTGTGAGATAGATTCCGGGTAAAGTGAATGATGCTTTTGTTTTGGCAATCACTTTGGTAGCGAGACCAACTTTAGTGCCTAGTGTCACTCTTCGGGTGCACCCAATTGTCAGAGGAGTTCAACAGTTTCCATCCACAGGTCGTCAACTTACCAAGGCAGCGATGTTTCACCAAGAGGCCAAATGTGTAGCTGCAAAATAATGAATTACATGCATTAACATCACCAAGTCTATCTTTATCTCTACACGATCTTTCTCAGCTCTCTTTCTTCCCATTTCTCTTGTTTCTCATCTTCATTGTGAATATCCAAGTAGAAACTTAATGTGCTATTCTTCAGTCATCACCAAAGTTTTGCCAGTGAGTTGCATCAAAGAGATCCTTAGTCAATAGATTGAATAAGAGACAATTGTGACAAATTGCCCACATTCAGTTAAGATTACAATTGAGACTATATGATTCTTCAAGTTACATTTATTTGAGCTGCTCAAACAATTTGATTGATAAGAAATGGTTTGGTTCATACAAAGAACTAAAAGCAGCAACAAAAGTTCTTAATTCTTTTTCTCAAAAAAAAAAAAAAAAATCTTAATTCTTTGCATGCTTGACAGGTGCATGCTTATGAACGGATGAACCGTGTCTATAATTACACCTTAGATCCATGTGGACCTGTCTACATTACTGTGGGAGATGGTGGAAATATAGAGGAGGTTGATACTGACTTCGCTGATGATCCCGGAAAGTGTCCTTCGAGCACTGATAACATGCCAGAATATGGAGGAGTATGCCATATGAATTTCACATCTGGCCCTGCGAAGGGCAAGTTTTGCTGGGACAAACAACCAGAGTGGAGTGCATATAGGGAGAGCAGTTTCGGGCATGGAATACTAGAGGTATCTGCTAACTCTGTCTCACATAAAATCACCAAAGAAAGCACTTGGGTTGAAATGTGCACTTCCTTTGCATTTGCAATTTTAGGTTATCAATTCCACATATGCACTGTGGACTTGGCACCGAAATCAAGATACATACAAAGATCAAAGCCCTGGTGAGCAAATATACATAGTACGACAAGCTGAGCAATGCACATCAAATATCACAAGCATCACAGCAGTCACTCCTACAACCAATAGGTAAGCTATGCCTGATCTGTCAGGAAATATTAACTATTGTAACAGAAAAAATAATAAAGTATTAATACAGAACTAAATTCAACTTCCACAATCTCAAAACTCTGTTATAGGGATATCAATGGAGCAGATAACTATCAATCTGGCTGATAGGGAAACTTTTTTGTACCTTTCCTCCCTTTATATCCCTGTGGAGGATCCAAGCACTAAATTGGTGATGGTTTAGTTTAAGTATGGCTTGAACAGAAATGTATCCATATGGTATCTTATTTCTCTTAAATTTCTGTATAAGATATGAGCGGGAAATGCTTATGGACTTTTCTTCATTTAGCAACTGAAAGATGTTCATTTTCCTTCTCAGAAGTGGAGGTCTAATAAGTAGGAAGGGAACTAGCCACATTTGGAGCATAGTTATGCTTGCTGTTTCTTTTTCCTTTTCTGGCGT
This sequence comes from Annona cherimola, assembly GCA_030490835.1. Classification (NCBI taxonomy): domain Eukaryota; kingdom Viridiplantae; phylum Streptophyta; class Magnoliopsida; order Magnoliales; family Annonaceae; genus Annona; species Annona cherimola. The sequence goes on along the minus strand of CM059971.1, from coordinate 120,768,324 downwards.
TTTGGGGTAAGGAGAGAACAATTCTATATGTGTGGACTACCTCGAATGGACAACGAGCCGTATAAGTCATACGTGAAGGTTCCTACCATCCTTTTGTTCTTATTATAAGCAAAGGTGACATCTTGGAGGGGAAGAGAACATGACATGGAATAGTCGACATCTCCTCTCCACTTTTCTTCAACAAAGGAAACCTGCAGAGTTTGGATTGCAAATTTTGTTTGTGCAAAAATTTTTGTTGGTAGACATTGAGGTTGGTATTTTGGGAAAAATTTTAGTGAAAAAGTTTTTGAAAATGAGAGAAAATAAAGCTATGGCATTTGGGGGAATTTGGGAGAAAAAATTTTAGTGAAAAAAGTTGTTGAAAACAGGAGAGAGTAAAGTAAAAATAAAGGGTAAATTTCTCTTTTTGAAAAAAATGATAAATTCTTCTTATACTAGTAACATTTGACCATAATTCCTTTTATACTCATAACATTCTAAAAATTCCGCTGCTACCCATGATAGTTCACCCGTAATTCCTCACATGCTCATACCCTTATATTCCATGGGTTACTGTCAGTTAATCAGAAAAATGATAGCGTTAATTTTTTTTTAATGGCAAAATTGCCCAAACGGGCTGAAATAGATTCAGAGGGCTTGGATTTGACGACCCATTGCCGACCTTCATCATCCATCAAGGCTGGGATCTGGACAATAGCGTCAATCCTCCCTTCCCCGTTTCATCCACATTAGTGATAGGGGTGACCATAGAAGGTTTTGGCTTGCAGCAGCCTAACATTGCCCCATGTTGTTGATCGGCTTTAATGGCAGTCCGTGTCGAAAGTTATTGGCTTCATTGGATTGCAATGGCTGAATTCAGCTAAGAATAAACAAATTTGTAATGGCTGCAACGACTTTGCTTCTTCTTCATGATTCAAGCCAGCAGCCCCTTTCCAAAACTGGCAGCAACTTTCTTCCATGTTGCTAATGAATCACATGGAATAGAAACCCATCTAAAAATAGAAAGTTATTGAAAGCCCAATCTGCAGATGACAAATTCCACACCACTTCTCAACACTTACTTCTATTCCTCTCAAATTCAAATCCATCCATGGATTGCAATGGCCAAGTCCAACAAGCTTCAAGAAGATGGGTGTTTGGCAGTGCTGTAATTTCACCAATGGTGGTAGGCTCGAAGACGGGTTTGGTCATAGGGTATGCTGGAAGTGGGAGAGGAGAGCTGAGCTTCCGCCTCTAGCCTCATCAGTTTTCATAGTGAACTTAGTCATTGGAGCTTGCGGGAATCATCAAAAGGGGATCGCCGGATTTTGAATGGCGTGACAATGGAGTCATCAAACTCGGCTATCATTGCTAGTGGACTTTCTTTCATTGCAACGTCGCTTGCAAATCTCACCAGCAATGGAGGAAAATAGCTTCCTTCGTTCTGCCACAGAGTCCCTAGACTTAGGCAAATAAATTAGCGTTGGATTTTGAATTTTTGCAACGTTCGGCTGACAGTGATGGTGCTTTATCTTGGTTGATTTTCATGGGGTTTTGGTCGCTTTGATTCTTCCCCAAGGAGTTTTAGTCGTTTGGATTATTCACCGCATGGATGAAAGAAGAAAGAGATTGGTGCCGTAATGCCAAATTTCATGTGTGGGGAACGTAATTTGGCACCAGCTCTTTCTCTGGCTTGGGCTTTGAATGAGAATGATAGGTGGGGGGGGGGGGGGTGCAAAATCGCTATTTTCGCATATAGCTAACAACCCACTTGAATGAGAATGATAGGTGGGGGGCAAAATCGCCATTTTCGCATATAGCTAACAGCCGTTATTATGAGTAAAAACATTATGGTATCAGTGAAAATTTTGAAATGCTACGCTCCCTGCAACTTAAAAGTGCCTTGTGCGCTAATCATTTTGTGACGAGGGCATTGAGGAAATGTAGCTTTCTCTATATCCTCCCTCCCAACTCTCAATTTCACTAATGGTATATGTTTTCAGTGTTATAATCAACGGCAAGGATTTGGAATAAATAAATAAATAAGAAACAGTGTCAGCGTTTTATGCGTGTATATTTATCAACGCATGCATATTCCGCTCCTGTGAGTTTTATGTAACAACAGTTCAAGGGGCTTTTGCATTTGGGTACATTTGAGTTCGAAGAATTTGCTCAGTCGACTCAGTGGCACGGTTCCAAGCCATTTGCTAATAATACGAAATTAAATTTCACAAACTTAAGGTGCCTATATGCAACCCCCCACAGGTCAAATGTTCGAGATATTTCTATGACGCTGGTTAACTGGCAGTGCGTCTGCAACAGGTCGTTTAAGCTTATAAATATAATCGGTATTGATATAATAAAATAAAAATATCATAATGAGAACAAACGGCCAGGTTAATTACATCCAAAATTTCGGTGCGACGAGCCTCATTCAATAATTTTTGGGAAAAAAAAAAAGTTCTCGTGCACGCTGCAATTTGGACGACATGAATGTGGCGTGAAAAAAACTTAGAAACTATCATCCACCACGTATGAATTTTTTTTTTCAAGTTAGTTTTTAGGGTATAACTTGGGTAAAATATCTTGACCAACTGAGTATCCTAAAATAAGTGGCACATGTTATTATTTTTATATTTATAGGATAACATAAAGGGCTCCGCTATGTAACTAGGCTGCATTAAAGTAGTTTCATATAAGGATCCCAGTTACATGCACTTAGTTATACTTGACCCAGTACACCTGGGTGCAAAAATTTATTTTTTATTTTTTTTGAAATTTTTTTACATAATTGTTAATTTAAGTATATGTAACATGTGTATTAATTTTTATTGTTCTTTGAAAATTTTAAATTTTTAAATTTTTTTAAAAATCAGTGGTATTTTAATAATATTGGTCGTTAAAACCTGACCATCCCATCCACAGCAGCCCAACTCCGCCCAACATGAGCAAGTCATTGTTGGGCGGAAATCACTTTCGGTAGCTCTTCAACCTCGGCCCAACCTGCAGAGATCTTCAAATTTACTTCCTCATATTGCAGTAATTAATTGAGAGGGAAATGTTATTCTTTTTTTGATTGGAATATATTTACATACTTCTCAACATACATTACATTGAAGGTCTGAGACATTCTTACAAATCTGGAGACACTGCTCCACCAAATAGTCAAAAAGATACAACTTCCAACAACCAAACGGGAAACCACTGCTCCCACAAACAATCGGACGGGAGACCACAACTCCCACTAATAATTTTTCCTCATTTCTCGTTTATGGCCGAAATCCCAAATGCGGATTTGAACCCACGACCCAGCGCTGACCAGATTCCACGACGCCTGCGCTGGTCGAGAGAAATGTTATTCTTAATTGCCCAATAAGCAACGGCGAATCTATTGATCCCTAAAGTTATAAATTTAATTTTATAAAAGTAAAAAATTATTTCTCAATTAGATATTACGAACAATTCAATGAAATGATATAAAAATACAAAATAAAAACTGAATCAGCCACTGGTATGTGTAGATATGAATTTTTTTTTAACAAAAAGTAGTAATGGGCAAATTTGTCATTCTGAAATAATTTTACCACGTTAGTTAGCAAAATCTAATAACGTTGTAACATTTGAAATTAGTGATAAAACATGTTTTCATCTATACTACTTTTATAAATGCATAGTCATGCCTGTAAACATACGTGTAAATTGTGGTCATATTTGAAATTTAACCATTTTTTAAATTATAGGAAAAGATGTATGAAAATTCAAAAAGATTTAGACACGTATAAAAATTACATGTGAACGAGCATAAAATTTGAAAAGAAGAACAACATAATAATAAATAAATGCTCAAAACGAAGTATGGAGGCTTATGTATAAGTACGCATTAAATCGGAGCGACGTGTTATAGACATCTACAGAAGAACGAACTCCACCGGCCTTCCAACCGCACATGCAAACAGGCCACAAAAACAAGTTTGCGAATCACTGTGCAATTTAAGTAGGGTGTCGGAAGGTTAATATATTTGGTACCCTGAAATAGATAAAATAGGTTTCTATTTTTATACTCATATGCTATAACAAATTCTAAGTAAAACAATGCTGAGCTCAATTTAAAAAACTATAGATTTTAAGGTCCGACACTCATAATTGATTCGAATTAATATTTTTTGATTAGTATTATACACAAATTGTGACATATAATATTACAAATTAAGCAATTTGACAACCCTTGTAGCGGAAGGCCATTTTATAAATACCCTTACATTCAGGGAGACAATTATAAATACCTCAATTACCAAAGGGACAAATGGTTATATACCTATACTTGACAATATTTGAACCTAAGTCATTTAACAACAATGCTAACAAACTTGATCATTGAGGCAAGAGAACAGTGGCCAATTCGAATTATTAATATAGGTTCAATTTAAATTTTATAAAATATCTTTTATAGTTAAAGACATAAATATATTGAAATTTGTTTAATTTATTAATTATTTAGTAAATTTAATGAATATATTTCACAAATTATATTAATATCGTCTTCATTTTAGGTTTTTAAAATAAGACTTATGATAAAATTATAGTGTTTAAATATAATACAATAACTATTTTAAAAACTAATTTGGAAGTAAAATCGGAATTCGTTGACTTTTAAAAGGTATAATACGTTTAGAACTGAGCCGCTTTAAAATACGATAAGGTAAGAATTTTTGGAAATAAGATAAAAGTTGAGTTGACTCCAAATCACACCTATTTGACACAAATTGCGCCCATTAGCGATAGCCAGGCCTAGAGGCTATTTTGTTATGTTTAGAATTCAGAGGATATATTTCAGGGTTAATTTCAAATATACCTACTACATTTGCCTTCAATTATAAATATATCCACTAAGTTTGAAAACTTTCACATGTATTCATTAAGTATTTCATTAATTTCGAATATACTCAATATGACAGCTATGAATGTTTAATAATTTTAAAATGCCAAAATACCCCTAGTCAATCTAATATTTATTGTGATTGATGTCATATTAAGATTGTTAAAATTCATCTTATCTAGCTTTTCTCTTGTATTAGATGTATTTTCATTACATTGTTCGACTTGCGTTGTAGGTGAATGACTATTATTATTAAATAATAAAGAACATTTTAGACATTTCATATGCTGGACAAAGGTGATTTTTAATTGTGCCAGAGGAATGAGTATTGATAAAATTTCACCTATGCTTAGTGGGTATATGTGAAAAATCTTAAACTTAGTGAATATATTTATAAGTAAGGTTAAATGTAGTGGGTATATTGGAAATTAACCTTATAATTTATATATTTAAAATATGTGTTAATTTCAAAGTAATCAAAGTTAGCAAATACTAATTTTTGTACGTGTTTGTCCCCGATTGTGATTGGTAATAAGTGCAAAGCCACGAGAAAAGATTTTGACTACCACCCCTATATAAAAAAATAATAATAATAATAATTCCCACACTCCCATCCTAGGATTCCAAGGGGCAGCCACCATGTGTATATTAATATCCATAAAAAAAAAGAAAAAAGAAAAGAGATTCCAAGGGACAGCCAACGTTACATACTTATCGTTATTTCTCATATGGTCCTGTGCATTATTACGCGTCATTCATGGGTCCTCATTTGATTGAAATATCGCCAACGCGTTGTTTATTACTTCAAAAGTTTACTTTTTAAAAATCGAATGAGCGATTTACGCATTTCTCGTTATTTCTCATACAATCCGGTGCATTATTACGCGTCATTTGATTGAAATTTCTTTCGCATGTTGCCTTTTACGTTGAAGTTTCCATTTAAAAATCGAATAAGTAACTTACGTTTTTCTCGTTATTCCTCATATAATATCGTGCATTATTACGTGTCAATCATGGCTCGTCGTTTTAATCGTTGGCATATTGTTTTTTACTAAACGAAAGTTTACTTTTAAAAATGGAAGCCAGTTATAACAGTAATCTATAGATATTCATGTATGATTAAAAAATTACTTTTAATACACGTTAGCAAATCTTAAAAAATTCAAAATCGTTTTGACGTCGACATTTCGGATTTTATTTCACAGAGAATTACAGTGGACTCAAAAACTAAGGTTTTTAAATAAAAATAAAAAAAAGAATAAGAGAAAATTGGATAAGATAAAATAAAGAATAATTGTTAAAATAAAATAAATTGATGATAAAAGAAATAAATTATAAATAAATTGATAAAATACAAAAAGTATCTTCAGATGTATCCGGTTCGACGTGCAAGCATCACAAGCCTTCTTTGTATCTTATTTATTTATTTATTTATTTATTTTTGCCGTTATCTTGCTTGGCTGGTAAACCATACGTAACTTCGCGCCCAACGAGAAAAAGCGACAGAGGGAGGGGGAAAAAGGCTGCGGGTACGAGGAGGGGGTGGGAGAAAAAAGAAAGAAGGGTCCGAGAAAGGGCAAACCGTGTTCGTCGCATTTGCTGTCTGCAGGCTGTCTGCAGGCTGCAGTTACCACTGCATAACGCTCGCCTCTTCGTCTCTCTCTCTCTCTCTCTCTCTCTCTCTCTCTTTGTATTACTATTATTGTTAGTATTTTATTATGATATACAGTTATTTATTCGAGGAAAAAAGAAAGCGAGGAAAGGGTTTGGAATCTTACCAAATACAGCGTCTCCGTGTTCGTCTTCTCTCATGCACTGAAACATGCGATTCTAGGGTTTCGAAACTTTTGTAGCCTTTCCTTCTGATGGCGACCGAAACACGAAAGGAAAAAGTCGTAGATCTCAACCTGGAGAAATCTACCGAAACAGGCCGGAGATCCAGCGCCAGTTCTTCGGATTTTTCCTCCTCGTCTTCGGATGCGAAGGAAGATCGAAATAGCTTGTCTGGCGGCGGGAATGAACCGAGCTCAGCGCCGGAAGCCGGAGTTACCGAGCCTGCTGCCGGCTCTATTGCTGAGCAGGAGACTGAGTTGCCGCGTGTAAGGGAAGTGGACGCGGGAGTTTCGTCTGAAGTGCTTGCTTCTGAGAAAACGAATGGTGGAAACTCTGAGGAGGCTGTGGTTGATGAGGATATTAGGATTTTTTCTGAGTCGAAAGTTTTGGCGGCTGCAGCTATGGACGGAAAGTATTCGGATGAGATCGTTTCCCGACGGAATGATGAAATTTCGGCAGGTTTGTAGATTTGCTCCTCTTGTCTTGGCTTTCAGTTTGTTCTGTTTTGGCTATCTTAGTATTTATTTGTTTCTTTGCTTCTACTTGTACTTCTTGGGCATCCATCAATTATTGGCATGAGCTCTTGATTTCATGTTCGGAAGGCTGAAATGGTACGAGAAAGAGATGAAGGTGGGGGGAACTGCCTTTGGCTTTGCGACGACGACTTGATGATAGTAAAATTCCGGTCTGAGTTTTTAAAACTAATAGAAGTTGACAGACATTTCCTACTTATCCGTGAAATTTGGACATAGCATTTTTTGAGGGTAAATAATCGAAATCCTCAGTCAAAAAAAGAAAAAAAAAAAGAAAGAAAAGGAAGTGACCTGACCCATTGGAATCTATTGTTCCCCGATAACCTGGAAGTTAAAATAGTGACTGGATCCAAAAGTATAAGCAAGATAACGAATTAATCCATCCTATCCAATCAATCCCTGTCCAGTTGAAATGTGGATTTAGTGTTTTTTTTCCTTTTCTTAAAATAGAACAATTTTTACAAAAAAAAATATATATATAGTGAGAAGGATCTCAAGAAGCATAGAGGAACTGGGATTCTTTACTTTAAAAAAAATCACAGGGTTGTAGAAGATGGTAGGAGGGATTTTGCATAAAAATTTGCATTGCAATATTTGAAGAACTTTTTCTAAAAGGCAAGAACAGACTTAACCACTATAGGGGGGTACAATGAGAATATAGCTTGGAGCATAGGTTAAGTACTTTTGAACATGGCCATTCTTGATATCTTAGAGACTTGGATTGATAGTTTATGAGAGTGGAGCAGTTGAAAGGCATGTTGTCCGTTGTCCAAAGTATTTAAGTTGGCTAGAATAATTAGAGATGTGCCTTCGGCATCCTATGTCACTGGTAGGCTTCAATCATATCAAAGGGAGATTTCTATTTGATCACCATACCACCAACAGCAGGTTGGCGGTCACGCAGGCTTTGCCGATCCTTGGCCTCTCATTCTCTTTACTTGAAAGGTGGACATGATGAATTCCCGTAGATGGAAACTAACAGCTAGAACTGCCTTCAATAGACCGACGTATCAACTGGTTTGTATAAGGTATGTTGTTTGGCTGGAGGTACACCCATCTTTTTCCCATCTATCTTGACCAGGAAAGAAGAGAGGATGCTGTTGTGGAAGCTGTCTGCACTGTTTTTTTTGGAGGAAATGATGGATTTCAGTATGAAAAACTAGGCTGTGATGTGGAAAATTGTTGACACAAAATGAATCTATCAAAAGGAGTTTAATGCCTTAGGTGCGTTTGCAATAGGCAGGTACTAAGATGATGGAAAAATAGAATTCAGGGATGCACACTAGAGACCATAATTAGAGTAGTTATAAGAATTGAATAAATTAGAGTTGATGGTCCTGAAAAGGGACAGAGATGGTCCACAAGACTGCTGGGAAGTGATTTTGAATGAGGACTTGAGAGCCTTTAATTCGACCGGAGAAATGATTGACAGCGGAATGGAATGGAGCTGTGAGTGTCATGCAACTGGCTCGGTTGGAAATAAGAATGAATTGTGATTTAAGGACCGTAGACAGAACTTAAAACTGCTGTCAGAAGTGCTGTTGCCACCTCATAAGCTGGTGCAAACACAATCACATGCACTCATCTTCATTCCACAAGGTAACATAGAGATCATTGTTATTGATCTGATATTGCAAGAATTAATACAGCATGCCATTTTTATCTTTTAACAGGACCAGTGGATAGGAGTTTGCCTAGAGCAAATACTCTTCCCGGAGAGAAAGCAAAAGCTGACAAAGCAGAGTCATCAACGAGTCAGCAAAATCTGGAAAGATCCCAAACTGAGAGGCGGCGGCATGATAATATCCTTGGTGAAGAAGCAACACACAAGATTTTTGATGACAAGATTTCTGCTCGAAAGAAGGTCCAAGTCATTTGAAATCTGTTTATAAGATCAGGAAAGTTCTTATTTTACCTTTATTCCACTTGTTATTGTCTGTTGAATTTTATTGTTCAACACTCCACAGCTTAAAATGTTGAATCGGATTGCCACTGTAAAAGATGACGGAACCGTAGAATTCAACCTTCCGACTGATGTTGAATCAGGAAGTCTTCCTGGAACTGAAGATGTTTATCCTGAGGTTGTAGATGAGGAACCTTTGGACCCAACTGACATGAACATACCACCACTTCAGATAGTGATGCTTATTGTTGGAACTCGAGGAGATGTACAGCCATTTATTGCCATTGGCAAACGCTTGCAGGTCTGCCTGCTCACATTTCATGAATTTACTTCTACGTAGCCAGCTACATAGAAGGAAGTGCTTATAATATGTATATCTTATTATTATTATTTTTTTGATAAAGTATGTATATCTTATGTTGAGTTTTGGTTTTTTGTATAAATGCCTGAAATATATATTTATAGTTTATGTTCTTATAACTATACCTTGACATGAAATATGGACGTTCATGTGCAGGATTATGGACACCGGGTTAGGTTGGCAACTCATTCCAATTTCAAGGAATTTGTGTTGACTGCTGGTTTAGAGTTCTATCCTATAGGCGGAGATCCAAAAATCCTTGCTGAGTGTATGCGAACTACATTTATTTTGTATTCCTGTTTAATGCACTCTCTTGTTGATCCCTTTCTCTTCCCAAATGGAATTTTTCCTATTCCTTTTTGTCTTTTCAGTGTTTGTGATGATCAATGATTATTTCAGAACTAGTGACGGCTTCCATTTCAACCAGTTCTAGATACCAGACTGACATTGTTCTGAGATCAAGAACTGATCGTTGAATCTATTTAGTGTGTTGGTTCAAGTTTGTTCAATCAGCCATTCAAACCACAGTTTAATGTGTGGAATGTTGATATTAATAAATTTTCTGCAACCCCACATAGAGTACAATTGCCTTTATCACTGAGATATTTAGTAGGATGTCTTAATTTTATTGCTAAAAGAGCCTGTATTGAGAGGAAAAAATTTTGAATTTATCGACAAATAATCAATTATTCATTGCTGTTGTCAACTCTTGTTTTTCTTTATTATTACCTATACTTCTCATCACCATTCCTTTTTTATTTATTCACTTTATGGTAATATCACCTCTCATCTTGTCGATATCATTTTCATTTCTTGTGACTCAAATGCACCCATACCCTTAATCATTTCTGCATGTGTTTAATTGTTTATTCTTGATTTAGTATTGGGTGAGTTCTTGGCTTGTGTGAGTGTGCTCCTGTGATCATGGATGGGCACATGCCGATGTGTGTGGGTGCATCTGTGTGTCCGAGTGTTTTTTATTTTGTATTTTTTTACTTTTTAACTCAACTGTTTTTAGTCTGCCTCACGGAATATGTGCTTGCCAGTCAAATGAGAACAGTTGCTGAGTGTATGTGGAATTTTCCTCAGTTGTCCATTGAATATCTGCTTGCCAGTTAAATGAGAATTCTCTCTTTATTTATGTCAATTGAGTTTTTGTAAGGGAAATGCCTATCTCTATCTACTATACCGTTATTGAAGTGGAGTTGGTTGTATTTACTCTGAGGATGGAGATTTAGATATTATGACCTTATCCAAGAAATTCGGAGTTCAGAATGATCCATTAAATAATCATGCTGTTGTCTGGTTGTCCCTGTGGAAGAAAATGCACAAACAGTCTCTTGTTGAGTATTTGGCATCTGATCTGTGATCTTTTTTTTTCGGGACATGCCTTCTTATATAGAGTTTTCTTTGCAGACATGGTCAAGAATAAAGGTTTCTTGCCATCCGGGCCTTCAGAAATACCTATCCAGCGAAAACAAATAAAGGAAATTATCTACTCTTTACTTTCAGCATGCAGAGATGCTGATGTTGATTCTGGCATTCCTTTCAAAGCAGAAGCAATAATTGCCAATCCTCCAGCTTATGGTTAGATTCTTGTTATTTTTACATCTCTTTGCCTGAGCTGTTTTCTTCTTTAGATTGCTCTCTATCAAAGCATTATCTTTGTTATTCTTCTTTTCCTCCTCGGACTTAGAACTTGTATGTAGCTTGGATTTTCATCATTCCATTAGTCTTTTCTTATAAATTCTGTAATTTTTTGTGCTTCTGAATAGCTAATCATTCTATCAGTCTTTTCTTCTATATTCTTTTTTTTTCCCTCAAAAAAAAAAAAAAAAAAAAAAAAAACTCTGGTAGTTGTTTTCACTGGATTTATAGGACAAGTCAGCTGCTTCATTCTAACCTTCTTCATAATTTAATTGAACTCCATATCTACTTCGATCAAGTCTTTGACTGGTAAAAGGCTTGATGATGGTGTTGATGCATTTTTCAAATTGTCTTTCCAACAAATTGTCCTCCATTCTCTGCTTGCTATGTCTTGTTTGTACTTTCTTTTGCTTGATTACACCAATGTTTCTTTGGGATTTTGGATTCTGCCCCATTCCACAACAACAGCATTGCTGTTCTACTTGGGCTTTGATGTTCTTGTACTTTTCTTGGATCCAGGGATTAGTATATTTCTGTTTTATGCACAATTGGAAGTCTTAGAGTTCAACTGATGACTCGGACGAATGCTTGTTCAGGACATACCCATGTGGCCGAGGCATTAAAAGTTCCAATTCACATTTTTTTCACAATGCCATGGACGTAAGTCTTGTTTCCAAGAAATGTGACATTCTCTTCTTTTGATGAAAATCACCTTTTTGCTGTGCACTTTAAGCCCTTTCTCCTTGTGGGCATTCATTTTTTTTTTTTTTTTTTTTGGGTTACCATTTATCTATGAAAGGCAATGGACCAATGAAATTATCATTCTAAATCATGAAAAATCCTATCTTTCTTTTGCACATATAAGGTGTCATTATCCCAAACTTGAGAATCCATTTTGATGGGATGCTGTGATTCTGTTGACAGGCCAACTAGTGAATTTCCACATCCTCTTTCTCGGGTGAAGCAGTCAGCTGGATATAGAGTGAGCAAATTCCACTAAACTTATTATTTCTTTCATGTTGTTTAACCTTTAAATTTGATCTTGTTCTAAGTAACACTTGCTGCCTTGACTAATCCGCCCCCAATTTATTTTGCAGCTATCTTATCAAATTGTTGACTCATTGATTTGGCTTGGGATACGAGACATGATTAATGATTTCAGGAAAAAGAAGCTGAAACTACGTCCTGTCACATATTTGAGTGGCTCCCAGGGTTCTACCTCTGACATTCCTACTGGATATATCTGGAGCCCTCACCTTGTCCCCAAACCAAAAGGTTGTCTGATTTTCTTCCCTACTTCTTAAAATGTAACTGGGACTTCATTTGGATGCTAGTTCTTTAATTATAGATGTGTCTTCATCAAAATAGGTATACTTGTGCTATAGTTTTGTGGAAATGGTGTTGGATGTTCCCTTGAGACAGCTTGCCTTAGCATGTGCTTGGCCTTACTTCATCACAGGTGTGATAATAGGTGTTTACATATTTTGTGCCATTTAGGTCATGAATAAGTTTCTCAGGGCACTTAGATTGTGAGACTCCATGATAATTAATTATTGCAAGTGTCATTTCTTATGTTGCAAATTGGCACATATAGATATTTTGAGCCACTCAGGTTCTGGATAGGTTAGTACTTAGCTGGGCACTTGGAGGCAGAGATCCATGATAATTGATTATTCGCAGATGACACATTTCTAAGGTTTCCAAGTGCAATTTAAAAGAAGATGAAATAATATTTAATCCCTCAAAAAAGGCTATTCAGATGCAGTCTCAATGATATCAGGTATAAGAAGGAATTACTTAAGATTGTTATTAGAGGATAACCCCAAGTGACAATTTCGATATCTGGTAACATAATTGACAACCACAGCAAGTGTGGAACGGATGAGTGGCAAGAAAAGGGTGGACATGGTTGGCATGAAATAGATATAAGATGGGGCAAAGTATTTATGTGGTTTTGCCATGTGCAATCTTGAGAGAATTGGTCTAGTTCAGAGAAACTTGGATTAGGTTGAATGCAGTCCCCAAATGTATGTGGGTGGCAGTGTTAGACTCGAGCACCTCTGCTTTAACAGAGACTGCAACATGTGCAGTGAAGTGGTTGAACTTTTTACACTGAGGGTGTGTTTGGCATTCCATAGAACTGGTCATTCTATATCTTTTTCATCTGAAATTTTTCACTCTCCACAACTATTCTATAGTCTAATCATTTTTTCACATTTTCCTATACAACTACCATACTTTTTAATTATTTCTCCACAACTTCCCAGACAACTATCTTATCTATTTTAACTTTTTTTTTAGTTGCCAATATCAAAGTTTTTTATTTTTACTTTTACATTGAAGAATCATTTTCTTTTGCTTTATTTTTTGGTTTTATCAAATGATCAACTCTGATTATGAATCGCACAGCCGGTTGCCTTTTTGAGATATGTTTGCCATTCATCATAATGCAATTATATGCTTGATTTGCAGATTGGGGGCCAAAGGTTGATGTGGTTGGATTTTGTTTCCTTGATCTTGCATCAAATTATGAGCCGCCTGACTCACTTGTTAAATGGCTTGAAGCTGGTAAAAAGCCTATTTATATTGGATTTGGTAGCCTTGTGAGTTCTTTCTGCAGCTCTTTGTTCTTCATGTCTGTCTTTTGCATAATGGAAACTGTGCTCCTGTCATTGTTTTTGTTGTATTACTCCTGTTGTTTTCTGGTCGTCTTTTGAAACCTTATTTTACCTATTTTAATAGTCAATCTATTTTTTCGTTCATTATTTTCTTGTTATTGAAGATACTATGTTCCAGATGAGACAATTCTAAACACGAGGCATGAGACAGAATAGAAAATAATGAATGAAAAACTTGTCACTGAATGAAAGTCTTTCTAACTTGAAAATATGACTGCAAAATTACTTCGATATCTCCAAAGACATTGATGGAAGTTATGTGGATCTTCATTTCTTGAGTATGAACATCCGATAAAGTTCCAAGTGTATATCAACGCTGCAGTATTACTATCCATTCGGAAATGGGGTTCTACACTCCTTTTGATATGATGCAATGTCCAAGTCCCTACTTTTCAATCATTACCTTTACATTTGAATCATTTTTTCACATCTTTTCATACAATTATCCTATCTATTTTAACTTTATTTTTTGTACTCCTAATCATTAACCCTATCATATCATATCACTCTCTCACTTTTCAAAAATCTTTTCTTGTAATTTTTCCTCTCATTTTTTCCTCAATGAAAGGAAATTACTGTCAACATAATAAGAGATGATTTCAGTCATAAAGTAAATAAGGGTAAAAATAAGGTATACTTGTTTTGAAAAGTATATGCCAAATCAACTCTTGGGAGATGAAAATTTCCATGGAAATCAATTCCACTCTACCATAGAGAAGTAAAGATGTTTTTAAGCCAGCTAAATTTTAAAATTTTGATGTAGCACTCAACTTCAAGAAAGTTGATGTGAGTGCCTAGCAAGTTGAGTCTGCAAGTATCATGCTTAATTGAATACGTATGTTTGGCAATGAGGAAAAGTGGTGGATAAAATTCCCACCCTTCTTTACCTCTTTTTTCACGCCTTTTTAATGTGAGTCGACTTCTTAATTACTTACAGATGCTGTCCTTAACATTATTTTCCATATTTTCATACAAAGATACCTACCTATTCTGTCTACTCTAAGAATGACTCCCTATCATGCCAATCATTTCCTGTCAATTTTATTTTTCGTCATCTTATTTCCCCATTCCCGAACACAGTTCAAATTTTTAGGCCACATGTAGATACAATTAGTCAGCACATGGATGAAGGAGAATCACATGGTCAGAGATTTAGCACTTGGTCCTCCAACAGCACCCAACAGAGTCTTTCTCACAGGACTTCTGTTGCAATTATGATGAAAATATGGTCAATAACACTGTTGCAAGTTGCAGCTCTTGATCCTGTGTGATGGATGCAGTAAAAAGGGACTCAGGAAGCTATGGATCGCATCCTTCTTGTGAACCACAACCACAAGCATGGATTATACCATTTTTCCCTCACACCATTTTTTCTTTCAATCGATTACTGGCATCCATTTCATGTGCATGTTTTTTCGTAGTATGGATGGCCTCAGTTACTGAAAAAAGCTTGCTGAAGAAAGAAAAGAAAGCAGAAAGGTAAAGAAGGAACCAAATGCCAGAAGATTGTCTTCAACAGTATATTAGTGCTTTCTGCAAGCTACTTGAACAATTTTTTTTTTTTCTTTTGTACCCAGCATGTTTCATATGGCTTCTTTCTCTCAACTTAATCCGCAGTTAAATCATCAGCTATATATGACATCATCTTATTTGCATTAGCGATTAATCAGTGTTGGGTGCCTTAGGCCCAACCAGTGTATAGCATCTGCTGATTCATATTTGCCACATGAACTGGACAGCCTGTTCAAGAACCAGAAAAGATGACACAGATAATTGTTGAAGCACTGAAAATTACCGGACAAAGGGGCATCATTAACAAGGGATGGGGAGGTCTTGGTAACTGTAAGTGTACTGCTCATGCTTACCTATCATGTACAGTTTGCTATTCTTCAGGTCTGTCTTTGGTTAAATTCTACATGTTCCTGCATTTATTTCACTGAAAATTCCCCCAGTGGCAGAACCCAAAGACTTTATATACCTACTGGATAACTGCCCCCACGACTGGCTATTTTTGCAATGCAGCGCTGTGGTAAGGCCCAAATCACAGATTTCTTCTTTTGTGGTTTTCTAGCTATTGTTTGCCTAAGTTTGAAACTCTTCATGTTTTCCATTCTGATCTCAGACATTAAGATTATGGTTAACTTGTAACCCTGAATTTTTTTCCAGCCAACTGAAATTTTGGCTTTATAATAGTCAATTTGATGACCTCACTTATGTGGGAAACAGCGTTTAATGATCATTGTTATTCCTAGTAGTGATGGGTTTGTAATTCAGATGAATCCAATCCATGATGTTCACTAATGTTGCCATGTGTGATATGATAATATTTGTGCAAGCTGTCTATTAAATAACATTAGGTATTTTGCTATTGATTGTGACTGAGTTCTGCATATATGTTGCAGCCATAATGGTGTAAACCCGCAGAATTCGTTCGTTAGTCCTTAGCATATTGCTTTATGGCAGTGTAGTTGTATGCAGTACTGGAGTCATGTTTTAAATGCTTGCCGTATTCGTTTGACTCAGCCCTAAAAGTTGCCATGGACATCTGAGTTAGGGAATGTTTAGGTACAACTCAATTGACTCATCTGAGTTGGGGTTGATTTGGGAGGTATTGGTACACAACTTCACGTTAATGGACTGTCCATATCTGAAATTGAGCTGACTCAGTTTATTCTTGGAACTACCACTGTGTTGACCTGTGATCTTAGTGACCTTTCTTTTTAGCCTTTCTTCTTCGCAAGAAATTCTCATGAGAAAGTGCATCCTAGGCTGCATTTAAATATTTGGCTCTTTCAGGATATTTTTCCTGAAAGTCTAAGAAGAACATGATAATCATAGTTGTCTGACTTTTTAACTGTTTGTTCACATTTTTTTTTACAGAGTTGAAAACTGGGTTCATTTGGCAATTGAGAAATTTTAGAATGATTAGGATCTAGTGAACATGCATCCAAACCACTGGAGACAAGGGACATGGCTGGTGGATAGATACCCAAAGTGTGGACAGTGGACATATCTGGCTGTTTTGGAGATCGTATCTTTATATCAATCACGAGTCTCAAACAAAATAATTGCCTATCTATCAAGAAAAAATTCTTGATGTCTGGCAACTATAAGGATTCAGGATTCCGTTTCAGTAACCATTCTGAAAAATTTCATAGAAGAACTGCTTAGAACATTATGTACGGATCAACCTGCATTCTTAGGCGTGGCTTTTAGACAATTTTGCAACCTATGCACCGGTGTGACTCAATAGTGGTATTGTCAATTCAATTCTTCACAAATTTCTATAATTCTTATAGAGTATGCTTGTTCAGTTCAGTCTTCTAGTTGTTTAATTGTCTATATATGTATTGTTAACTTGAGACTAATGATTGAACATTTTTCTTTAATTGGTTTTACGTGTAATAAACTGTCAACAAGATATTCTACTGGATTAGCCAGCTGTGGTCCTACCAATTTATCGGTAGGCTTTCAGAATCAGGACCATTACCATCCTTTGGAACTTATTTTAAGGCCCATAACCCAACCTTTGGGCCTTTGTATTACAGGCCTGAACTGGATCCACAGCTTTTCCAGGTTGGAATTGGCAGACCAGATTGCCCTGTTGCCTGTGCCAAGTAAATGCCAAGCTTCAGCAATCTTATCTTTCGGATTTTTTCCAATCTGAATTTTTAATTCTTTCGGTTTATTTGTGTTTCAGGTGCACCATGGGGGTGCCGGAACAACAGCTGCAGGCCTCAAAGCAGCTGTAATCAATTTTTTCCTGTTTGCTTTTGGATCTTAGTCTTCTACATTTAGTCATTTTAACTTTCTTACAGTTCTTTATTTTATTGTGTTGACCAGTGCCCAACAACCGTTGTACCCTTCTTTGGAGACCAGCCCTTTTGGGGAGATCGGGTGCATGACAGAAGGGTAGGCCCTCCTCCTATCCCAGTTGATCAGTTCTCGCTGACAAGGCTGGTGGATGCGATAAATTTTATGCTGGACCCAGTGGTAAGCTTACTCTAGTTCCTATAGATGTTTAGAGTGTATTTCTACCTATGATTCTATCGTTGACCAAATTTCTCTTTAGTTGGAGATGTATCTGTTATCCATTGCTATTGAAATGAGTGCCAAAATATTTCCTAGCACTGCAAATGTAGACGGAAAGACTAATAGAGGACCGGAACTTAAAGTTGTAAAACAGCCTGCCCGTGAGACGTATTGATGGGGATGGGTGGGTCACTGACCCCAAAACCATCCTGGGGCCTAATAATATCCTGAGGTCTGCCTGGGCTTAAAAATATGAAGACTAAACATGGGTTGCGACTTGTGAGAGTATAGACTCAAAACTTCCACCTTTGCTGCCCTGAGCTATCGTGGTTGATTAACTTTGTTTGCATTTTTCTTCTCCACACCGAAAAAATGCAGGTAAAGGAGCGGGCAGTTGAACTGGCTGAGGCTATGGAATCGGAGGATGGGGTAACCGGAGCAGTCAAAGCGTTTTTTAAGCATTTTCCACGTAAATCGCCTGAGCGTGAGTCTTCGCCTGTACCATCAGGGTTTTGCGAGCCATGTCTTGGCTCCTTTTGCAAATGCTTTGGCTGTTCTTAATTTTTTTTTTTTTCATTTTTCTTTTCCTCAGTATTGCCCTTCCCCGACTGTTGTTGTTCGTTGTGTTGTCATTTTTTTTGGGGGTTCTATATAATACATTCTTGCGAGGTAAATAACAGCTTGGACCCTGGTCAACATGCAAGTATTTGGCTTTGCCCTTGTTTTCACCAATCGGATTCCTTGGATGTATACAGAGATTTGAGTTACCATTTTTTGTTTCCTGGGCTTTTGTATATTAGTTCCGATAAATAGTAACGAGTTGCTCTGTTGTTATTTGTTAAGCCATACTAACATTTTTGCGACGCTGGACGTGGGGAACTCGCTGATGTGATATATGGGTGTATTGCCTCACTTTGTTTTAAGGAGATTATTTCCAGTAAACTTTTAGCAGTCCGCTTTTCTTGGTCGGTGCATTCCTCGCTTCAGATGTTTGCGTGGCAGGTTTTTGCTCTTTCCTTTTCCTCATGGGAAATGATTCGATGCATCTGGGTGCCTTGAATTTTTAGTACACTTGGGTACGACATTTATTTTTTGATTTTTTTGAATTTTTTTTATTAAACTTATTAATTTAAGTGTATTTAATCTATATAATCAAATATATATATATATATAGGAATGATCTTGTTAGTCCGGATTAAGTAAATGTTTCACTTAGCCCATCTCAAAAATTCTATTTAAAATATTTTTTTTGCTTTTTTCTTCATACACTTGTTTATCTAAGTGTATTTAATATATAAATTAAGTTTTACTATTTTTAGGTATGTGTATATATTTTTTTTAGATTTTTAAAAATAAAGGTATTTTAAATACATATATACACATGGATGTTTAAAAATTTTAAAAAAATAGATAAACATATTCAAAAATGGTAAAATTTGGTCTATATGTTAAATACATTTTGATAAACAAGTACACGAAGAAAAAAATAAAAAAAGTTGCTGTAAATAAGTTTTTTAAGGTGGGCTAAGTGGAGTATTTACTTAACCTATATATATAGGGATATTTAGGTGCAGCAGCCTCATGTGATCATCAAATCATAATCTACTCTACACATTGTATTTAGAATCATGTATTCTATTATCATATTAATTTTCATCCCAATCGGATATGTCTATAGACCTCATCTGAAAATGGTACAAATTCAACGTAATGAAATAGTTTAATGTAAATAATAATTTTAAAGTGGTTTTTTTAACATGTAAATCATTTGCTATAAAATTTATATATGGGTAAATGATTGTATAAAGTTTCATTGCATTCTAATATGTGTGAGATTTATTTTTGGGCAAATGTACCGTTGTTCCGGCGCAGTTGCGCTGCACCTGAACAACTCTTATATATATATATATATAGGAGTAATGTTTTAATGCATCGAGGTGTAAAGTCTCAATTTTTTAAAATATTTTTTAAAAATCTTTTTATATAATTGTTAATTTAGTTGTATTTAATTTATAAATTAAATTTTACTATTTTTAGATGTGTGTGTATATATATATTTTTTATGTTCAAAAATAGAGGAGACCGACAATGACTAAAATACCAATCTATTTAAAAAATAAAATATATATTTATATATTTTGAGAAATGGTAAAACTTAATACATAAGTTTTTTTTTTGGAAATCCAGTACATTAGTTAATAATTTTATAAAAAGATTTTCAAAAATATATTTAAAAAAAATGCAGTTTTGTACCCTGATGCATTGAAACATTATTTAATATTGTATACATGTTAAAGTGGTTTTCAGGCCGGACGCACGGAACAGTGCCGTGC
Source organism: Annona cherimola (assembly GCA_030490835.1). NCBI lineage: Eukaryota > Viridiplantae > Streptophyta > Magnoliopsida > Magnoliales > Annonaceae > Annona > Annona cherimola. Next base: position 120,748,149 of record CM059971.1, on the reverse strand, counting down.
GGCCGGCCTGAAAAAATCATCCCTCATATATATATATATATTTTTTTACTTAGATTGTTAAATATACTCATGTGAATAGTTTTATAAAAAAAATTTAAAAAATGGGCTTTGAATCCGAGTGTGATGAAGTTTCAATGCACTTTATGCATTGAATCTAAAGAAGCGAGTTGCGCTATGAACCTGAAATGGTCTAGTCGGTTTTACATTCAGGCGCGCACGTCTGTGTTACGTTCAGGCACACACGTCTTGTGTGGAAGCGTTGTCTCCTTAAATGTAATCAAACGCTTTCATGTAATCAAAAAGCAGTTGGCTGCACTAAAATGGGCAACTTGTGGCTTTTTCTGTTTTGAATTTTTATATTTAAATCATTTATATTATTTGTTTGTGTTTTTGTCTATAATGTAAAAAATCATATTGATCCGACACTTTCATGGGCATATATTCGTATTCAAATTTTAATAGTCACGCATCCATGCTCAAACGATTTCTTTTATGAGATAAAAGAGTTTCCAATCTCATTTTTTCAAGTAAGATGTAACAAAAATTATTTAGAGTACAAAAAGTCCATAAATAATGGATTTATAATAACATTTGGTGGGTTTCCCCACCACGTCAGTTGCGTCTCACTACCCATTGTTGTGTTCTCAGCTATCTTATAGGCACACCAGTTATCAATTCTCAAAACATGGAATTTACAAATAGGAAATTCCCTGGTATGATTGGAGCTCCTAAATTAAAATGCCAACAATTGACAAAAGGGGGCATTCGTTATAGGTAAGGCTCATTAGTATTAGTGAGTCAGTCTCCAGCTCCACACTGAATTTCTAGTTCTGCTACCCATCTCGTGCCCTCGAGCATAGCCAAAGTTTCCATATCGAACCATTGGTTGCCCAAAAAGAAAAAAAAAAACACCCGCTAGTCCCTTAAAACTGCCTTAAATCCAACTCTTTCCATCTCGGTGTCTTCTTTCATTCACATTGATTTCGTAACTGCTTATTGGGCTGTGTCCACCTCTAGTTTAGATGTCTATCTACAGAGCTCAGTCTCCCCAACAAATTTACAGTTTTAAGAATATCCCAATAACTGTTTCATCGTTGGTTGATGTTGCTGCAATTTGGGATTGATTTCATCTCCTTGCATTTGTTTCTAAGATATCACACTCGCTAGCAAAAGAGGATGAATTTGGCTAGCCTGCCTTCCTTTCAAATGTGATAGTTGGTTGAGAATGCATTTTGTAGCTTTTCTTGGGATCCAAAGATTTCGGTCAGGTATAAACTCCCTTCTAATAGGACTGGTCTTCTCACAAAACATAAACAAATGATGTATGTCTTTATTCCTCTTCCTGCAAAGCATTCATTTTGCGTCTACATCCATACCTCTCTGGTTTATATTTGTCTTTGTAGGCACAGCATTTCAAAGGAGCCTCCGGCCAAATACCTTGATTCTGTTTGGCAGTTGTGCTCTCTAAATCTGTTTGAGAGTCTTCCTTTCTTGGAGATCAAGTTGGTCTTCTTTGTCTTGCTTGACCTGTAAAACAGAACTGGTTAGAGATTGTCAGCCTGTAAGCTGATTTTACCGCAATACCAGCCATCAGAGAGCCACTAGAAGGGATAGCAATGAATGTGATTTTTGATTTCATAGACATATGGAAGAATAGTTTAAATAGTTTAGTTTTCAAAAAATTAAAATAGAAAAAGCAACGCCATGTGCTAACGTGTCAGTGCAGCCGGTTTCATTAGATATGTACCTTTATGTATGCGGTAGCTTTTTTTTTTTTTTTTCTCTGGAAGATATATACAGTAGCTGTTTTGATGAAGGATATTTGATGGCAGTTAGAGATTGGTTCATTTGATAATAGATAAAATGAAAAATGTCCGGTTGTCCGCTATTTTTCTGTGCCCGTTTAAAGTGATTCGACATTTTAATTACCTAATAATATTATTTCAATTATTATTTATATTACTAGTTTTTGTTATACATTTTTCATACAACTATGAACTATCCCCCTCCACCAACACCACCCCCACCCCCCACCCAACACACCCACACACACACACCCACAAAATTTTGCATGTGGAATTTTTAACGTAACGAACTTTTGGATTTTTAATATTTTTTCCTTTTATACGATTATCTTTTCTATTTAATTTTGCTTTACTTTTAATTATTACACTGTGATATCCCTATACTTTAACACTTTTTTAAAAAAAATTGTATTTTAATTTTTTTACCTCTTCCTAATTCCTATGTCTATACGATATTATTCGGAGTGTGTTTTGGAAAATTAAAAGAATATGGAAAATTGATAGAAATTTTTTAAAAATAAATTAATGGTACGATATGATAGAAGTAATGGTTAAAAGTAAAATAAATGAAGTTAAAAAAGATAAAATAATTTGTATAAAAAATATAAAGAAAAAGTTATAAAATAGGATTATTATATGGAGAAGTGTGTGCCAAATTTGTTGTAAAAAATTCTTTTTTTGATACCCAACAAACCATTAATAATTTATCACTTGTTTGTCATAAAAATAATAATAAGGTGTGTTTGGCAAGTAGTAGAACTCTTAAATGAAAAAATTTTTAAATAAGAGAAAATAATGTGATAAGATAGAAGTAATAATAAAGAATAAAGAGAATAGAGTCAAAATAAATAGATCAGTTGTATGAGTAGTTATGTAGAAATGATTGATGGTGTATTTGGAAAGTAATAAAACTTATGATGAAAAGTTTTAAATTGGTAAAAAATAATGTAATATGATAGAGATAGTGATAAGGATCGTAGAGAGAATAAAGTTAAAATAGATAGGTTGCTTGTATAAGTAATTGCGTAGAAATGATTAAAAATAGGGTAGTTATATTTAAAGATATGAATAAATGATTAAAAATAAGATAATTGTAGAAGTGAAAAGTTTTATGTGAAAAAGTTTTAAAGTTTGTCAAATATACCCTAAAAACTATAGTAGTTTGTATAAAAAATGTAAAGAAATAATAACAAAAATAAAATAGTTATAGAGAGTAAAAAGTTCTAAATTGAAAAGTTTTATGGCATATTTGGCAATGAGAAAAAATATCAAGCTAAAACTTTTCACTCTCCATAACTATCCTATTTTTTTAATAATTTTTCACATCTTTTAGTACAACTACCCTACTTTCTAATTGTTTCTAAACAATTATCCATATAACTAAATTATTTATTTTAACTTGATTATCTGTATTCCTTATCATTATCCATACCATATTATATTATTTTTTTAAAAAAATTATATTAAAAACTTTTCATCGAAAAGTTTTATCATTTGCAATGTAAGAACATGATGTGATATAATAGGGATAATAATAAAAAGTAAAGAAAATAAAGTTAAAATAAATAGGTTAAATGTATTAATAGTTGTATAGAAATGATTGAAAACTAAAATAGTTGTATCGGAAAAAAGTAAAAAAAATAATTCATAAATAGGATAATTACAGAGAGTGAAGAATTTTAATCTTAAAAGATTTATAGATTACTAAATAGAGTTCCAATCTAGTGCACCCGGGTGAACTGAGCTTCGGTGCACTTGAGTGCAAAAACTCGTTTTTAAATTTTTTTTTTATATAACTGTTAATCTAGGTCTGTTTAACATGTGTATCATTTTTACCATTTCTAGATATTTTTAGATAGTTTTATTTTTTAAAATTAATAGGATTTTCATTTTTCATAAATTTCGAAAGTGCCACTGATTTTAAAAAATAAAAAATTCAAAATAGTAAAAATTAATATACGTGTCAAATACGCTTAGATTAATAACTGAATAAAAAATAATAAAAAAATAGGTGAAATGCAGCGCATTGAGTCGGTCGCCTGCAAAATACCGCTCGCATGAAAAGTTTTTTTTCAAAACACACCCGCGATTTATGTTACACGTTTGAAAGGATGGTCACCTTGGGACGCGTGCTGGAAGTGGAGCGGTTATCAAAGCGGTGGAATTTGTACACGAGAAACGCGTTGGAATCTACTGAGTCGTACAGAGAGCTTGTTTCCCAGGCGTACGTCTTTGCCAACTTGCTGCCGAAGATTCTTCTCCTGAATCTTCATTGGCTTCCGAGAAGATGAATGTCAGGCTCGCAAAATTACTAGTTAATTATTTATCAAATTCGTTTGACAAATTGAATGATCTTCCTATGTCACAGACGATATTAACACTCGAATTACAAATTTCTATTTCATCTGTTATGTTAATATTTTTTCTCGTACAACTATTGTATTTATTCTAATTTTATAATTATTTTATCATTTCAAATTTGAATAACTGGTACAGTCTTTTAGGTCATTCATTTCTCAACTAATAATAATATTTCTTCATTTTTCTCTTTATATTTCAATTATTTTTCCTATTAATTACCTTCAAACAAACTTATTTTTATTTCAACCTTACTTATGTCATTTTTATATCAATCATGCAATTTTTAAAATATTATATTTTCTACTCACATTGCATATCACATTTTCCACAACTTTCATTTTACCGAACTTTCTCAGTATATACCTTCGTTATCTGGCTAGCCGGGTTGAATGAATTAAAATGACCTGAGGGCAGTTCAAATCTCAGGCATGTTTGAATAGGACACTTTTTGTTTTCTTCTTTTCTAAAACAAGTATACATGACTACACTTTTTGTCTATTCACATATATTACAATGATCACAACTAATCTTACGATAAAGTCCTGAGATATTCTTACGACTTCTAAACAATCTCATGGCTGCACTTGAACCAACAATTTACGATTTTTCTCAAAGTGTGCATTTTTAAGCAAATGATCTCTGGAATTTTCAATAATATTGTTAATATTATTATTATTATTATTAATTTAAAACGTTGGAAGCCCCTTCTTAGAAGTTAGAACTAGGTACGTAGCCATGTATGTGGGTATATTCAATTAAAATCCTTCTTTGTAGCACATGGTATAATAGGTTGTGGGAAAGAAGAAAAAATTGCATGTAATCTCCAGATTTCTTTTCCCAACGATGCATATGCATCGAGAACAATTCACGACAATGAAGAAGCAACAGGAATTTTTAGTTGGCTTTTCATATTGCAACAGTAACCCACGGTCGGCATTGCCCCACGTTCATTAACCTTCACACACGACAAAAGAGTAGTGATTCCCCTTGGAAAGCTCCACCGTGGTGGCCCACGTGTTGCTTTTCCATCCGCATGCAATGAAAACGACAGACTTATACTGGGCCCCGACAAATATTTTACTTTGGGCCACTGATCTTATGGCTCGTAATTATTTCGCGGTTTTTATTATTATTATTTTTTAAATGCAACTGAGTACGACTTATATAGTTTTTTTTGAAAATCGACCAGTTTTAAAAAATCATCAAATTTTATAAAGAGAAAGATCAAGTAGAGTCCACATATTTATTAAAATAATTTTAAATATTAAAAAATTTTGGCCTCTCGTATTAATTAATCACATGCGGCCTACTTATTATAATTGCAATATGGAAGACTGGAAATTTTTTATTTTTTATAAATACATAAATCTTACCTAGGTCTTCCTCCTTTTGTCTAGATTTTTTTTATTCTAGTCTATATTTTATGCAATTTTGGTAGTGCAAGATCATTTTAGATCTCAAATAATTATTCCCCAAAAGCATTTTCCATGCATCATAACAGTACTTTTTCAATTTCATAAAAAAAAATACCTTTTTTCATCCATTGTACTCATCCCATCCTCCTCAATAAACTTTTGGTAAGGTAATGAGACGGTTCTCATCATTTTCTTTTCACTCTTATATTTTTCCATAAATAATTTTACATTTTAATTATATGACAACTCTATTTTTATAACTTTATCCTAATCATTCAATCTCTCTTCTCATAAACTATTCAATTTATACAACTTCATCTCTACCATATCATATAATATACGTACTCTTCAAAATATTTCCTTTCTAGCTTCCTCCACTTTCCTACTATCGCCCCGCTGCAAAAAGCTACCAAAGTCAGAATAGTGGGCAGGATAGACTTGGGATGGACAATTGTCTGTAAGTAGAAGCACAAATATGGAACGAAACCGACCGGCTTGCCCCCTCTAGTGGATGCGGTGCGTAGAAACAACACTTACTACGCCAACTCAGTCAGGTTTCGCACCTTTTCGAAACGTGTCACTGCCTCTTCTTCTCTTCTCTGGTATAAATACCCAGATTTCCTCACAGGAACGGCAGATAAATCCTCACTAGCTCCCTGGCACCGTTTTCTCCCCCTCTTCGAGAGCTATGCTTCGCAGCGCAAGCACTTCACCACGCAAATCCCAGACTCCCAAATGCAGAATTCAGACACCCAGATGCCAGATTCTGGTAAACCCCTTTGAGAAACAAGCCCAAAGGCATGTTCTGAGAAAGCCGGAGCTGCCTCTGCGAAGAAAAGAAATTCGGCGGCTGCCGCCTTCTCCGCCTGCAATTCCTCACCCACCTTCTGTCCAGCGCAATCGCCAACTGAACCTCTTACAGAGTGTGGCTGCATCGGCCTTAGACGCCGTCGAAGGCGCAGTGGTGAAATTGGAGAAGCAGCAACCGCTGGCTAAGACGGTGGACCCCTCCATCCAGATTGCCGGGAACTTCGCGCCGGTGCCCGAGTCGCCAGTTCAGGAAGGGCTCCAAGTGGTGGGACGGATCCCCCCGGGCTTGAGGGGAGTCTACGTGCGCAACGGCGCCAACCCCATGTTCAAGCCGGCGGGCGCGCACCACCTCTTCGATGGCGACGGCATGATCCACGCGGTCAGCTTGAACGGTCCCCAGGACGCCAGCTACAGCTGCCGCTTCACGCGCACGAACCGACTCGTGCAGGAAGAGCTGATGGGGAGGGCGCTCTTTCCCAAGGCTATCGGCGAGCTGCATGGCCGCTCCGGCATTGCTAGACTGGCGCTTTTCTTCTCCCGTGCAGCCGCAGGACTTGTCGATCTCCGCCGCGGCACGGGCCTGGCGAACGCTGGCCTTGCGTACTACGACGGCCGGCTGCTCGCAATGTCCGAGGACGACCTCCCTTACCACGTTGTCATCACGCCCGACGGCGATCTCAGAACAGCCGGGCGGTTCGATTTCAACGGGCAGCTGAAGTGTGCTATGATCGCCCACCCGAAGGTCGACCCAGAAACGAACGAGCTCTTCTCCCTCTGCTACGACGTGCTAAAGAGCCCATATCTCAAGTTCTTTTCGATCAACCGCCACGGGAGGAAATCAGCGGACGTGGCCATCACGCTCCAGCAGCCGACGATGATCCACGATTTCGCCATCACGGAGAATTCGGTGGTGATACCGGACCACCAGGTGGTGTTCAACTTCTCGCAAATGGTCCGAGGCGGCTCCCCAGTGATGTACGACAAGAACAAGACGTCGCGGTTCGGCGTCCTGCCCAGATACGACGCGGACGAGTCGCTGATGAGGTGGGTCGACGTACCCAATTGCTTCTGCTTCCACCTCTACAACGCGTGGGAGGAGACGAGCGATGGGGAGGAAGTGATCGTGGTGATCGGGTCGTGCATGTCGCCTCCCGACTCGATATTCTCCGACGAGTCTGGTGAGCCGCTGACGAGCGTGCTGTCCGAAATACGACTCAACCTCACGACGGGGGAGTCGAGCAGGAGGGAGATCGTGCCGGGGTTGAACCTGGAGTCGGGTCAGGTGAACGAGAGCCAACTAGGGAGGAAGACGCGGTACGCGTTCCTGGCCATCGCAGAGCCGTGGCCAAAGTGCTCGGGCATCGCGAAGGTGGATCTGAGGACGGGAGAAGTGAGCAAGTTCATGTACGAGGCGTTGTGTTTCGGTGGGGAGCCGACGTTTGTGGCGGTTGGTGATGGAGCTGGAGACGAGGACCAAGGGTACGTGATGAGCTTCATGCACGACGAGAAAAACGGCGTGTCGGAGCTGGTGGTGGTGAACGCGTTCACCATGCAGAAAGAGGCCGCTGTGAAGCTGAGGACGCGGGTACCCTACGGCTTTCACGGCACGTTCGTCAGTGCCGAGAGTTTGGCTGAACAGAAGTTTGGGAATTAATCATCAGAAAGAACTCGAAAAATATTATAGCTTTGATACATGAAATCGATATCTTGAAGATTCATGCGGTATATCTCTGGGCGTTCCGTTTTTCCTTACCAAAATTTGTTATTTCGTCTTAATTTTTGGATTTTTCACCCATGGCTGTGTAGGTTGGGTGAAATTGTAAGCGTATGTCATATTTTCAGAAAGTTGTGTATAGGTTGCCTCACAGTGTACCATGTTGCCTAAAATTGTAAACCATGGGATTTTGTTAAATTTTTTGAAGACAATAATGAACAAATAAATGTCGATGATGAGAGAAATATTTTCAGAAAAAAAATTCTGCATTTTAAAGATATTTTATTATAATATTAAAAATTAAATTCTTAAAATCTTGTTTTATTTTTAATTTTCACGTCATTGCTTATAAATAATAATTTTATCTATTTACAAGAATTTTCATTTTTTTAAAAACCTTTAACAGCACCCTAATGAAGATGATATGTCTACTGTTTCAAGCAAAGAACTCGTTGAAAACGTGCGATACACTTTCTGTTTCGCCTTAAATTTGTGGGCGCCTTGAACTTTTATTTATAAAAATATTAGGGGCTATTTAAATTTTGGATGGAATGAAAATTTGAGATAAAAAAATATATTGAAAATGGATAAAATTTTACGATGAAAATGTAATTAAAACGAATAAAAGTGCATTAAGATTGGGCAGAGGAGCATTAAAAGTGATTTTTTTAAAAAAAAAAAAAAAATTACAAGATCTCATCCGTCTATGCTCCTCCAGCCGTGAACATACCCTTTGACATGTTGAGCCGTGCTCATTTACGGCTCGCCGGGGGCAGCCACGCGTGCCCGGCCATGAAATTTATTTTTTATTTTTTTTATTTTTTTCATAAATATATATGTAAAGTTAGGTTTATTTAATTTGTAAATCAAGTTTTATTATTTTTAAATATTTTTATTTTTAAACATGGTAATATTTTCTTAATTTTATAATTTATACACATAAATTTCCACGTGACAAAAAAAACGCCGCCGTCACTAAGGGACTAAGGGTGTGTTTGTCAATGTACAAAAAAAACGCCGCAGTCACTAAGGGTGTGTTTGTCAATGTACAGATTAGAACTTTTCAAGTTAAAATTTTTCACTTTCCATAACTATTATATTTTTCAATTACTTTTTTACATTTTCCTATATAACTATTCTAATTTTTAATCATTTCTACACAATTATCCACAAAACTAAACTTATCTATTTTAACTTTATCTTATTTACTTCCTCGTCATTATCTACATCATATCATATCATTTAACAACTTTCATAAAAAATTTGGTCCATTTCCAAACACACACCCTTAGGGTGTGTTTGGTTACACACAAAACATGTCAATGAAAACTTTTCACTCCCCATCATTACCTTATTTTTTAATTATTTTTTCACATTTTCCTATATAAACAATCCTACTTTTCAATCATTTTCACACAAATACTCATACAACTACCCCATCTATTTTAACGTTATTCTCTTTACACCTCATTATTATCCCTATCATATCACATCATTTTCTATCAACTTGACAACTTCTACTCTGAAAAATTTTCATCAAAAAGTTTTACCTTCAACCAAACACAAACTTAATGTTTCCCCGTCGTCCCTGTAAGCACGTGCTGTTGTTTAGCGTGTGGCAATGTTGACGCTGCATGAGTGAGGAGACACGACCCGTGAGTAGAGACAAGCAAAGACAGGCCGTAGATGTGGGGCCCGAGTTTTTAGACGGTGATGGTGACGGGCAAAAGAGGTCGGACGTCTGTCGATTTCCTGTCCATCGTCCGGTTCCCGCAGCAGCCTCCTCGGGAGGAGCTTCTACCTCTTCGCCATGCAACACGTGCAGTTCGACACGTGTTCAAACACTGCATTCCAGCGACCCTATGCTGCCGTACTGTGCTGCCGATTTTTTTTTGTTTTGTTTTTATGGTCTTTCATTTTATAAAATTTAGTATTTTTAACATTTTCAGTGTGTTTAATAATTGGTAGAACTTTTTGGTAAAAATTTTTAATATAAAAAATTTTCAAATAAGAGAAAACGATAAAATATAATAAAGATAATGATGAGGAGTAAATAAAATAAATTTATAATAGATAAGTTTGATATATAGATAATTGTGTAGAAATGACTTGAAAGTAAGATAGTTGTGATGATACCTCATTATCTAAACATATTTAATGATTAGTCAATGGTATATTATATGACCTAAAAAATTTCGACAGCATCTTTCCATAACCTGTAAAATGGTGATACAGCATGTAAGACTTATTATATATGAATATTACAATTCTGTTGCAAAATATAAACATTTAGCTCTACATTTATATATTTATATTTTTATACTATAAAGACATCTATTTAGAAAGAAAATTATTATAATCCATCATTATTATGCAAAACCACCCAAAATGACATATAAATATGTTTACATAAAATGTAATCAAATTCGAAAATACCCAAGTACAATATGTTCTTCATAGTTAGGTCAAACTAGGTAAATATTTACATTCGTTAATGCCAAATAGAAGCATAGAGTTCAAAATAGCCAAAAATACAGGTCTTGATCTAGTAAGTTTGGTCTTTAGAATTATGTCCTACACCAATCATATCTCAAGGCTTTTCACCTAACCTATAATCTAAATGCAAAATAATAAATCACATGAGTCAAAACTGACCCAATAAGTAGATTGACAGTTAGCAAAAAGTGTAATCAAATAAGATTCGTAATACACATTTTATAATAGTAATGCACTAAAACGATTCGTAAATGACTATGCAAAACTTACGGGACCAACATCAACACCCAAGAATGTATGTATACAACCGCATGTCTTTAATGGGTCATGCACAACAAGTTGTTAATTAAGGGCTATGAACAACCGCATGTCAACCAAGAGCTATGAACAACCGCTTTTCTCATGTTAATCAAGGATCATGAATAATCCTATACAAGCACACGAGTTGTTCATATGTCCAGTTACATCAAAAGTTATATGATGTAATATGCCCCTAACCATATATATGTACTAAATTGTTAACTACAATCATTTATCTAGAATAATGCATCATCCAATACACACAAGAACAAGTGCCACAAGTCACGGATACAGTATCAGCAAATTCAACTAAGTTCGCATTAATTTTACATACTAACTGTCACACAAGCATTTCATCAAACACCGTAATAAGCGTCTAATGATAACAAAATTCTAATGCATCATCTATTTTATAAAGATCACACAATAATATTTAATTCCTTATGAATCTCGTTAACACTAGGTTGTTACGAATCATAGAGTGCCCAAACCTTGAAGTTGTTGAATGTTATTCTTTTCCACCTGCCCTATATCACATTTATGACGAGATTCCACCACCGATTTGAGAAAAGGAGACTTCTAATTAACTAAGTCACGTCTTCTCCTAAAATCAACAATTGTACACTCTAATCTTTGGGATTTTGAGCTCCCTTGTTGTGAATCGATGATCTTTGAGACAATTTAGAGAGTTTTCAGAAAGCTTTGGGTGGATCCAAGTTGGGAAAAAGGGGAAAATGAAGAGAGATGGAGCAGAAATGAGAATAGAAGGAAAATGAAGGGAGATTGTGCGCACATTAATCATACACCCCTAAATCAATACTCAACAAATCATATCATAACTAAGTGTTGTAACCACACAAACATGTCCAAATCCTAATGCATGCATGCATACATTACACATCCCCCATATGTCACATTTATATACAACACACACAACACTAACACCATTAATTACTAGTAGTATATGTGTAAATTATCTCATGACAAAAGAAATGTTATAATAAAAAAGTCTGGTCCTCACAATAGTATAGCAATAAGTGAAAAGTAATTTAAAAAAACCATAGTTGTGGATATTAAAAAGTTCGAAAACTTTTTTAATTGCCAAACTTGCCCTTAGTATTTTATTTTAGTTTTTAAAAATTAAAAACTAATTTTTAAAATGAAATATTTAATAAATCCAAAAAAATCTTAAGATTTATAAGGTAAAAAGTTTGCACGTTCACAACTTGAATAGCATGAAGAATGATATGCGGATACAATTGAATTCCTCGTTCCCTTAAAATAATTTTTTAAATTTTCAAAAATTGACAGCATATTTTGACTATTTCAAATAAAAAAATTTCATTCAAACACACTAATAATTTTTCATCTTGCATCCAAGTTGTGAACTAGAGTGAAAAAGAGAATAAGGGATAGAGTGGATACAATAGAGATGAAGTGGAAATATAGTAACGATAAATATGATAGTTGAAGAAAAATATAAAAATAGTTAGTATAAGAATAAAAATAAAAATAGAGTACTTAAGTAATTAATATATTAACTTATGGATATAATAGAGATGAAGTGGAAATAAAGTAATTATAAATATGATAGTTGTAGAAAAATATAAAAATAAAGTACTTAAGTAATTAATATATTAATTTTTTTCATTCCTCATTTTCGTTCTCACGTTACCGAACACTTACTAAATGAGGTTACATATTCATAAAAAAATTTAAATAAAATCTTTTTTTCTCGTGCCTCATTTTAAAAAGACGGCATTTCAAATTTTACATAGCAAATAACGTTAAAAAAATTAAAATCAAATTAAAATTGTAAAGAATGGATGTAAATGTAAAACCAACTCTCGGAAAAATCAATGGCCCATTTTGAGTTTCGGGTCCATTACTTAGACCGCTTCGCTCGCTCTTTCTCTTTAGGGTGTGTATGGGATGTGGTAAAAATTTTATTGAAAAGTTTTTTTTATGTAAAAGTTTTTGAAATTAGATAAAATGATTTGATATAATAAAAATAATGATGAAGAATAAAGAAAATAAAATTAAAATAAATAAGTTATTATATTAGTAGTTATGTAGAAATGATTAAAAAGTAGAATAATTTGTAGAGAAAGATGTGGAGAAATAATTTAAAAATATAATAGTTGTAAAGAATAAAAAAAATTTAAATTAAAAAGTTTTGAGTGAAAAATTTTATCCCTTAACAAACACACTTATAAGTTTGCCCTTTTGCGATGCATGCTTCTATTCGATAATTCTTGGTTAAAATAGAAAAAAGAGGAATTTAAAGTTGGTTTTATCCGTTGAAACACCCCCTATCAATTTATCAGGGAGAGGTATGAATAAGCCCGTGAGTGAAATTGCGTGTGGTCCAACCTAGTGCATGCCCTCTACACTTTTCTCGCAGGAAATCCACGTGGTGCCAAATTGCAGCATTGGAAGCCACGTTCCCAACCACAGTCGTTGTGGCTACCGGACTGTATTTTTTCACAGCACATGGGTTAGGAAACATTGACAACAGCATCGGCCCCGCCTGCTTGCACCATGCATCCGCAGATGCCAACTGTTACTGCCATCTTGTGTCCGGCTGCAGCGCACCTGCACGCATGTGGGGGGCCATAAAACAAAACCATTGCCGACAGGAACGATGGTATCTGTAGTTGTCCGGAAAATAATGATATAAAACCATGTAATAAATATTCCGAATGTTATGAGCACGGTTGCGATTAGGGGTGTAAATCGGGTCGGGTTGACTCGGGTTGGCACAAATACAACCCTAACCCACCTTGTAAAATCACAACCCAACCCTACTTTCAACCCTACTTTTCACATCTTAACCCAACCCTATTTCAACCCACCTCAAATCGGTTCGGTTCGGGTTAGAAATCGGGCTAATAGATTACACATGTTATCAATGCTAGTTAAAGTTTTGTTCACCTGAATTTCTAAAATAATAAAAATAATTATAATTATAAAAACAATAAGTACCAATAAAAGTTCTACATAGCTCAAAAGTGGAGGATAAGTTTAGTAATTGATTCGTTTTTTTGTTTTTGTATTTTTGAGCAATCGATGTCTTCTGCAAGTCAAAAAGTGAAAGCCAAGTAAAATTATTACAGTAAATTATGCAAAATAGAAAAATGAATATTATAGTCTTACTTACCTTCTTTGTTGGCTTCCAATCAAAGCTACAAACATCTTAAGTTCTCAGTTGACCTGTTATGTTATTCTAAATCACCAATGCGAGCAAATATCTAAACAACCTATTTACGATGCAATATAACCAAATAATCCAAACACAATTTCACAACTAATTAACCAAATATATTTCCAAACCAAATAAATTCAAATAACATTTGACAAACAAATTTCCAAACTCAACACAATTTTATTTAAATATCTAAGCAATATGAATGAAATACACTCTCATAAATATATGTAAATACATATCTTACGAAATCGGGTCGGGTCGGGTTGACCGACCCCTAACCCAACCCAACCCAACCCATTTTTAAAATCAGGTCGGGTTGAACCCATTTTTTAAAAACCAAATTTCCAAAACCTCAACCCAACCATGGTATAAATCGGTTTGGGTTGATGCGGGCTCGGGTTGAACCCAACCCTATTTACACCCCTAGTTGCGATGATCATAAAACGAATTGACAATGACACAAGGTGCAAAGGTTAAACGCACCCACGTAAATTCAGGAATTTTACTTGGTGAATGTAGATGTATTGTGATCTGTGACAGCTTAAAATGGAGTAGTCCATTTTGTTCAAATGGCGGTCCTGCTCCTGGTGCTCTGCTCTGTCGTCATTGAGTGGCCGGCCGGCCAGCCGGCCAGCCATGAAAATGCAGCTGCACTCAATTTACGGAAATAGCGGTGGATAGACAGCGCACGACTATCTGTTTATGACCTCAGTCTCTCACCTGATGGACGGTCCACCACTTCTAATGATGAAATTGTGATACACACGCTCTCGCCAGCTGACTGACATAGACCCTCTTTTGATGGTCCACCAACCCAAGCACCGACGAATGTAGAGAAGAGATACCACCATGTCACCAACCCAAGCACTGACGAATGTAGATATTAGATGCCACGTCAAGAGCTGGAAAACAGGACTTCAGTCCTATGCTCCCGGGAGCATGTTCCCGGGCGCATACACTTATTTTTTTAAAATTTTTTTTATAAACTTATTAGCCCAAATGTATTTAATCTGTGTGTAAATTTTTACCATTTTTGGAGTATTTTAGATTTTTATTTTTTATTTTTGAAATTCAGTGTTTAAATTACTAAAATGTCACTGATTTTCAAAAATCAAAAATAAATATCTAAAATACTCCAAAAATGGTAAAAATTAATATATACGTTAAATACACTTGAGCTAACAAGTTTATAAAAAAAATAAAAATAAAAAATAAGTGTATGCACCCGGGAGCATGCAGCGTGCTGCATGCTCCCGAGAGCATAGAATTGAAGTCCGAACATTCGCGGGTGCAAAGCCCTTTATATCTGCGCTTTTTTTTTTCGAATCTTTATTTACACTTCTTCTTCTTCTTTTAATGGAGGATGTGTTACAGAAGAGGTAAAAAAAATTTTAGAAAAATTTAGTATAAAAATTTTGAATAGATAGAAAATAATATAATATGATATAAGCAATAATGAAAAGTAAAAAGAATAAAATTAAAATAGATAAATTAATTATATTGCCAGTCGTATAGAAATTATTAAAAAACAGAACAGTTGTTTAAAAAAATATAAAGAAATAATTTAAAATAAAATAATTATGAAAAACTAAAATTTTAGGTTAAAAAGTTTTAGTTAGAAAAATTTTAAGATATGTTAAACACTCCCGAAATAATAATTTACATGTAAGAAAAAAAAAGCTGTCTGCCCGTATACAAAATGTTTACAATGCTTCCCTGTTATATCTACACTTCTTGGATCCACAGTTATTTATGAGAGAGATCGAGATTCTTCTGATCTGCTCATCGTGACTCATACGAAAGAAAAAACTTTCAACTTAGGGTGTGTTTATTTGGGGCAAAAAAATATCAACCAAAACTTTTCAATTCAAAACATTTCACTCTCCATAAATACTCTATTTTTTAATTATTTTTTCACATCTTCTTATGCGAACTGTCATACTTTTCAATCATTTCTACACAACTACCTATATGACTAACCTATCTATTTTAACTTTATTCTCTTTACTCCTTATTATTACCCATATTATATTACATCATTTTCAATCAATTTGATAACTTTTATTCCAAAAAAATTTCATCAAAAGTTTTACCTCCAAGTCAAACACTCCCTTAATTATTAAAATTACAGACGTCTTTACACCGCTAGATTTCTTAATGTTGCAGTTTGGGACGTTGGAGTGGAATGGGGCGGGGACCGGTGGGATTCCGTTGGCCGGCCATTTTTCAACTAACCTATCATAAACTCAGCAACTCTAGGTTTTTTTTTTTTAACTTTACGTTTTACAATTCAATTATTTTTCTTCTAATTAACTTATTTATTTCAACTTTACTCATATTATTTTATACGTGATACTTCTATGAAACTCATTTTCTACATAACTATTCCATTTTTAATATTTAGATGATTGATGAAAAATCCACTTCATCTATTGTGTTGAACATCACTTATATTGTTATGAAAATTCTTTATTTTTCTAATATCACCATATAGGGGTCCTATCTAAAAACATATAAAATCAATGTCGTAAAATAATTTAATACTAAATATCAATTTTTAAGTAGTATTTTCAACATCTAAACTATTTAAAATATCAATACTACGTGGATAAACAATTCTATAAAGTATTAATATATCTCAATACATATATGAATGAATTTAAATATTTTTCCTAAGTTATGCATAAATGTACTTACTTTTGAACAAATGTGACCTATGAACCTATTAGATTTGGACAAAACTGTCTCATGACTAAACGAATAATGTTAAATACAATGAATGAATTTAATTTTCCATTAAACATCAAAATCTTCAAATTTGAAGGAATTACATGGAATCACGCCTATGTAATGGGTTACATAAAAGCAAGTCAATTATATCAAACACACATTTCTCAAAATAAACTCTTTCTCACTCTCTGCCTCATCTCAAAATCCCAAGAAAATTTATCATTCCAAACGTTCCCTATATTCAAAAGATCCTTTCATTTTAGGTCAACTTACAGCATTATTTCTAACACAAACACCAATCGTTCAGCTACATCAGCTGTGCAGTACACACCATCGAGCGTACACCAAGTCAAGTAATGGGCTAAAATTAACATGAGAACGAAGTACCGATCGTGGAAAATCTAAGAGTGCAACTTGGGATGGTTGGCCCGAAACTGTCTGCCTAACCTAAAAAAACAATCTTATGTTATTGGGCCACGATTCAATACTGCCAGGCCAATGGAGTCTTCACCTATGTCCTATGCAGCCCCTCATTTTCTTATTTTAAAATTTTTCTGACTTTAAACTATTTATGTTACTTGAAGCCGTTTGTTCTATCATGCTACCAAAAACCATACATAGAAACTTTCATTTTGTAGGCGCGTGCGGTAATAAGTTGTTGAGCTAAAAATTTTCAATCCTATAGTTTCTTTATTTTTAAATCATTTCTTCTATTGCTCCTATGCAACTACTATTTTTCAATCATTTTTGACTATCCATACAATTAACCTGTCTACTTTATCTTCATTCTCTTTACTTCTCAACATATTATATATTTTTTTCCTCATTCAAAAACTTTTATCCTAACCCAACCTCTTTTTTTTTTTTTTTTTTTAGGGGAAAATTTTATCCATATGCAGCCCACCTATATCTTTCTTTACGAAATTTGGCAATTTTCACAGTAAAGGATCACAGTCCACCGTATAAAAGTTTTCAATACAGGCAATTTTTCGAATTATATAGTTTTGCACATAAGGTAGCGCGTACGTCATACCACACCTTTATGGGATTCCATACCCATCCACGTCACACAACACTGATCTTCACATAAAAATGCAGCTGTACTTGTACAAGAGCTCTCTGAAACGGAATATGTATTTAAGCCACCATAGCAAAAAAAGTAGCAGCAGTCAAAAGAATGATATGATATTGACAATAATGACACCCTTAATAGGATGTGAACTGAATCACTGATGTCGTATGACAAACCAAAGCAGAACAATTTTCAGCATTCTGGGAACTGACCGATGAAAGGAATATAAATCAATCAAACATCAACTAATCCATCAAGCCGCCAACATACATGCCCACGACATCATCATAGCAACACCAGTGCGGCCATGCATCATACGCTAGCCATACAAACCCAAATCTCTGTTGAAATCGACCATTCTCACACAACATAGAATACGTTCCATTAACTATATTTCCATAATCAACTCTGTCCGCAGTCTAAAACATAACAAAGGTTCCTGACAGCAAGGTAGTAGAATGAGCATGTCCAGAGCACTGTCAAATGATGACTACTGCAATCCCTAATCTTTAACATCCTGATCGTTTGTCCATGTGTAGACAAATGGGCAGAAGCACGAGAAAACAGCACATGCACCGCAACCTGATTCACCTGTATGACTCGGGACGCTTGGGTTTGGTTTGGACAGCTGCCTCAATCTTCTCCAGCACTTCTGGAGTCAGCAATGGAATGACATCCACAGCCTTCATGTTTTCATGAATCTGCATTGAAACAACAACTCGTTTAACTTCAAGGATGGTAGCCTAAGAACTCAGCAACTGTGGAACTTGAAGTCCAAGAACATGAACTAAACTAATTTTCTTCCAGAGGGGAAATCTTGCATGTAAATTTTTAGAAATGCACACTATCTATTTTTGTCTGGTAAAACAAAGCTTGACACAATTCTTAGCTTCTCTATTTTAACAAAAAAGCTCAATAGAGTAAAAATTACTCGTTCGAATGAGCAATGCAAATACGAAAGCAATTCAACAATTGCCTGAATAAGGCTTAAGCTTGTAAAAATCGGATCTCCGAAGCCTGTAAGGACCCAGGTTCATTTCTATGCCAGTCCCATTCTGTAATATCAATTGTCAAGTTCAGGTTGGGCTTTATGTTAGTCCCACTTTTCATATCAATTGTCAGAATGAAAGATAGCAATGTTTCAAAACCAGCTTTGGAGACCCAGATAAAAGATGGAATACTGTTTTGAGGATTTTGAGCTCCTCTACTTCTATGCAATCCAAACAAGATCTCACCGGCTCCCTTAAGCACTGGTTCATTTTTAATCTCTTCCATCCCCTTAAATCCTTTTGGTGGTTTGCATGTGCTTTACTTGAAGTTATGGATGGAGGCATGTGGATAAACCAATTTGAGGTAAATGGACAATGCAAGCTACACGGTATTCCATGCCACCAAAATCAAAACAAAGAATATACCAAAACTAGACAAGTAATAGATGCATTCTATAGCATCAAAAATGAAAGAAGTTTAATCAAAGTCCTAGTTTTTGAAAATGTAGAGATTTAACAAATGTTGGGGGGAAGGTTTCGCGAGAAGAATCATGCTGCCAATAAATGTCCCTCACAATTTCTTTAAACAGTGTGAGGCAACAGAGGTAGATGGAATATACCTGACTCTCCTTTGTAGCACCAGTAATGACTGATGAAACATTTGGGTTTGCTGCGCACCAAGCAATTGCTAGTTGGGATAATGGCACATGAAGCTCATCTGCTATAGGTGCAAGCATTTTAACTTTTCTCAACACATCATCCACCAGTGATCTGTTGGCAAGATTCTATTAAACAAAAAACAGAGTCAGATTTCTACAGGATGAAAAGCACAAGTGTAGGAGAAAAAAATAATAATGAATGAAAGACTTGGAAAAATTAAACTCAGTCACAAATGAACGATATACAGTCTTCTGACGGTCAGGTCAGTCAAAAAAGAAAAAATTCCCCAAAGAAATCATGAAACGTTCAACTCCAATAGTCAACACCAAGTTAAAATATAGATGAACTCCATGTCTCCATCCACTTAACTTGAAATTTAATTAACATTACAAATGTTGTTGTAGAATACTGGCTTTGAGGATGTCATCTGACAATATTAAGTCCAAATTATCAAAATTGTACTGGATTAATTGAAGAATGAGAAAAAGAAATGCTGCCC
Organism: Annona cherimola; assembly: GCA_030490835.1. NCBI lineage: Eukaryota > Viridiplantae > Streptophyta > Magnoliopsida > Magnoliales > Annonaceae > Annona > Annona cherimola. Next base: position 120,728,090 of record CM059971.1, on the reverse strand, counting down.
AGCTATTCTGGTCTAATAGCAGTGCTGATGTTCCAAGCATATTTCCCATTCATCTGACAAGAGCATAAGATGCTGCATCGGGATTTTGGCTAAAGTCATGGACAAGACTAAAAATCTTTGTCAAGAGTTGCACTCCATAAACAAGTAGAAGATAGTTTAGATATGGCAGATGCCAGTTTCTGCATGGTGCTAGCTATAAATACACAATTGCACATGCTTTTCGTAATAGGTGGTTCAGATTGGGAAGCTTAAATTATCCAAGGCTCATCTTCAAGTAGCTACTTTCCGCATGGCACTCGCTATAAACACACAATTGCACATGCTTTTGGTAATATGCGGTTCAGATTGGGAAGCTTAAATTATCCTGAGGCTCATCTTCGAGTAGCTACTAGAGGCAAGAGAGGTGGGCTCAAATGATTTTGGACCACCTTCTGATGTATAATGGAATTGGAGAGAACTTGAGAAAAAGGGGAGAGGGAGGAGGAGAATTTACGGGGTAGGGGAAAAAAAAGGAAAAGGAAAAGTAAGAAACTTGAGAAGATTGAGAAAAATAGAAAGAATTATAAGAGAACTTGAGAAGAAGGAAACTTGAGTTCAATAATCGATCATCAGAAGTGTCTAAGCTTTCGAACAACCAGGTTGTGCAACTCCCAATTTATAGAAGATGGTCAAATGCTACTGCAAATAAACAAATAACATTTTTATTTTTTTATTTTTGATGGTGTCACAGGGTCGACCACCTTGGACCTAGCTGTCACAAGGCCATAAAAATTATCCAAATCATTAATCGCAAAGACCACAACAAATTGGGAAAATCCCTAAAAAAAAATAAACCAACAAATTCTAGTCTCTACACAAGCAACTCCATTATGTACAAATCTGACATAGTGCATCATAATCTCCAGTTTCCACTATTAATTGGTAGACTCCTGCAAACCAACCAAAAACGAAGTTCATCTTCTTCTGCAATCACAGGGATTTCAACATGATGTGGCTAAAGATCCAATAGAATTGGCTTTAGCCTTTAATAACCAAGGATAAGGCCACAACAAAAGCAAGAGCCCCAACAACCCAATGCACCACAATATTGACTGTCCATGCAAATTTTCAAGAAAGAAAACACGCATAAAAAAGTACAAATGGACAGAGGATGTGCAATGGATAACTGAAGTATGACCACACCACTTTGTTAGAATAAAATCTACCTTGTAATTTTCCAGGGCAAACCGACTATCAGCTGGTATGACTCCGTTGTTGTATTTTCCAGTAAGCACACCAGAAGCAAGTGGGCTCCAAGTAGTAAGACCAATACCGTAGTTGTTATAAAGCGGAAGGTATTCGATCTCAACCTATGGCAACATAAAAAAAAGGATAAGATCTCGGAGTCATACCTTGTTTTATAAGGCATTCATCAATAAGAATTCCACTGGGCTTCAAATTTATTTCATAGTGGAGAACAGTATGTTTGCAGGCATTCAAGAGAGATGTGCGTTAGCATCTTCTCAACCAAAAACGACTAGTAGAACTCAACAGCACCTCTCCACTCGAATGGATCAAAAGATGGGTAAGGTCTAGTTGAATTCTTACTTCCCGACAACGAGAAATTGTTTATCTATTCTGTAACGGGCGGAAAGTAGAAAATTTATCCAGGGAGGATTCACCTCGGAGCTACTGTTCCCTATATATAGATAAATATAGTAAAATCAGGTAGACGAGCTGTTTCTGAATGCAGAAATGATCAATAACAAAGAATTCTAGCATCGTTTAATTCCCTCGTCCAAGCGGATCCCTCCAGAAGATGCCGGCAGATTCAAATGACCAATAGATCGAAAACCGAGTCCAGCCTAAATAATCAAAACCAATAATAGATACAATCGACACCCAAAACGGAGGAAATGGTTCACGTCTCAACCACATCCTCCGTAATCAACAGTAACAAGAACCCATCTGATAGATAGTTGGATGGAAATAACAGACGGCTCGGAGCAATAGTTGAAAGGAGAGAACTGTTCGACAAAACGTAACTCCCGCTGGTCGAGCCGAATCCCACGAGCATCAGAAATAAATGGTCCTTATAGAAGAGACGCAGCCGCATAAATACGCATCTCAGTGGAATAAATAAACGACCATCACTAATCTGTCAGTCCACCAGCAACAAATAGAAAATCCTGAAGTACAGAAACAATACCTTGTGCCTGTTGAAAAGATTGTACTCAGGCTGTTCGACAATAGGGCCGACGAGATCGAGGCGCTGCGCAACAGCCCAGGCCTCCGTGATCTGCTGCGCGGACCACTCACTGGTGCCCCAGTAGAAGGCCCACCCGTGGTCGATGACGTAGTTCATGGCGCGGACGGTCTCCTCAATGGGGGTGCCGACGTCGGGACGATGGCAGTAGAGGACGTCGACGTACTCCGTGTCGAGGCGCTTGAGGGAGGCCTTGGTGCCCTCTATGATGTGCTTGCGGGAGAGGCCCTTATCATTGGGGCCTTGGCCGCCCCAGAAGAGCTTGGTGGAGATGACGAGGTCGGAGCGCTTCCAACCGAGTTCGCGGATGGCCTGCCCCATGATCTCCTCGGCGCGGCCATTGGCGTACACCTCGGCGTTGTCGAAGAAGTTGACGCCATGGTCGCGGCAGCACTGGAGGATGGATTTGGCTTCCTTCACGTCCAGCTGGTTCCCGAAGGTGACCCACGCCCCGTAGGACAGCTGGCTCACTTTCAGCCCAGATCTACCAAGGTTCTTGTACTGCATTTTCTCCTCTCTCTTCCTCTCCGTCTCGCAGCCGCTTTTCGCTTCACAAATGCGGGCTAAGACTTCAGATGAAGTGAGGACTTTGGGCGCTTGGGGGCCTTTTAAATTGGGGAATGGGAATTTTACCATTTACAATTCCAATCTCATGTTCTCATCAAACCGTCCTCGTGCTCCAATATCCGTCCCTTCAAATTTCACTCCAACGAACGATGGCGGTGGCTGTCTAGCTAATTAATTAGCTGAAAGCCGAAATGAGGTTCGATCTTTCCAGATGGGTGCCGTTTGGACGCGGTGTTTATGGATCGGCAACCATGTATTATTATTTTATTAATTTTCTAATGTATCGAATTAGCCCTCCAAATCATGAAAATTACTCATAAAACAGTCTTGAGTCTTTGTTACCATCGCTTTTTTATTTTGAAAAAAAAAAAAAGCGTGGATATATGCTTCACCACGTGTGATTGCATCTATATCTAGTTTTATTTTTAAAATAAAAAACTGTAAAATTTATCACTACTCACGTCCACGGATCTCTGTCTGTTTTTATTTTATAGAAATTAAAATAAAAAAGATAGTGGCATCAAATAATTTAAAGAAGTGATAGTAAAATAAGATAATTGTATATAAAAGAATATGAAAAATAATGTAAAACATATTTCTTTTTTGTCTTTTGCCAAATACGTCCTAAAATTTTCATAAGCTTTCTTGGTATTTTTATTTAACACAGTAATTAGTAATTACGGAGGAAAATGGATTTTGAAAATTATAGAGGTGATGTCACGTGAAAATTATAGAATTGATGTCACGTGATATCGGCAGTTGCGGGCGTTCCTGTAAAGGTCCGTTTTCCAAAATGGACGATGCCCTCGATTCACGCAAAAATAAAATAAAATAAAATTATATCGATACAAAAAAGCCACGAAGGTGTCTTTGTAGAGTGATAAAACTTTTGTATTATAAATTTTTGATATAAATTTTTTTTTAAAATTTAATGTGATATGATAGAACTAATGATAAAGAGTAAATATAATAATATTAAAATAAATATGTTAAATCAGGAGTGCACTTCATCAATTTTTTATTTTTAAAATTTTTTCGTGAAACTATTAATATGCACATATTGAATACACTTATATTAATAGTTGTGTAAAAGAATTTAAAAAAAAATTAAAAATAGGTACATGCACTTTGGTGTACTAAAGCTCAATGCACCCTAATGCATATAATTACAATCCCTAGCTATATGACATATTATATAGAAATGTTTGAAAATAATGAGAATGGTATGAAAGGATATAAAGAAATAATTAAAAGTGATAATTATAAAAAGTATAAAGTTTTTGTTCAAATAGTCTCACATATACCAAATCATACCCTAGATAATTAAATTTTAGATCACAATAAGATGTGAATAAGGAGTATGAAACTGCACGCTAAATACTACCTAAGCAATCCTATTATAACACAATAATTTCCAATGGAGTAGTTTAGGACAAGATGAAAATGATTGTTTCTTAGACAATTTTTGGGAACTTTCATTTCATTCTAAAAACTTTTCTTGCTTTCTAACATGATAATTTTACTTTTTTAACATAAATTTTATGTCTAAATTTACAATTTACATTTAATTCGTTAGTCATGTTTCCATCCCACTCCACCATCTTAATAACCATTCATGCTTCGGGTGACCTAAAATTTATCAATGTGCAGTTTTAGGGGACATTTGATAATTGATTTTTCCATGAAATAAAGTGGAAAGTAATAAATAAGATATTTTGAAAATTGTGCGATTGATAGAAAATGATATGAATAAAGTTAAAATAATTAGGATTGTTGGATACAAAATTTATTGGAATGTCATGATAAAAGTAAAAAAATATAATTATTAATGAAATAATCAATGGCACAGAGAAACATCCCCCCCACCCCACATCCTACTACACCACTTCGAGCTTTGAGGTTCCCAAATGTCTCCTTTGATCAATTCATCTACATAATTATGTATTGTTCCGTACATTTAGACATTTTCTTATATAAGGTTGTATTTGGCAATTGATAGAAAATGTCATATTATAACTTTTTAATCTAAAACTTTTCACTATCCACAATTATCATATTTTTTAGTTATTTTTTCATATTTTTCTATACAACTATCATACTTTTCAATTATTTCTACACAACTATCTATATAACTAACCTATCTATTTTAACTTTATCCTCTTTACTACTTATCATTCCCTTATCATATCACATCATTTGACAACTTTTACTCTCTAAAATTTTTTATTAGAAGTTTTATTCATTACCAAACACGCCCTAAATATTATAAAACGTAAACAAAGCTTTAATAATAAATATTATAAAATGTAAACCAAGCTTAGCTTGGTTGAGTCCGGACATTTGCTGCTGTTGCCATCACACGCTTTGGCTGGGATTTTGTTTCGTCATTCCCTTGTACAGAAGTTGTGGTCTTCCGCATGAGGAAATTCAGATTCCTGCTTAATAATATTAGAGAATTTGCAGAGGTTTGTTTGCTTGATTTGTAAGAATTTATAAGTTTGATTTGTAAAATTAGATAATAAAAAAAAAAAGAGATATTGTAAAGTAAGATTCAGATGAAACAGTCGAAAAATAAATATTATAGAAGTCTACTGTAAAAAAAAATTTGAAAAAGGCCTGAAACAAGGAAAAAGTTTCATTAGCCGAATGCTTCCTGCTTCCGTCCAACCACGGTGCCGGCGTGCGGCCGTGTAAAAGCTATATATACGACAGCCGCCTGTAGGCTGGAACCAAAAAATAAAACGTGCAACTGAAAGAAAGTCAATCACGGTCACATCTCGTTATGCAAGCGGCCATTGGTTCATCTGTATTTGTCCAGTCTTGGCGGTCTACAAGGGATCTCATGGCCACAATCCATGGTGAATTAATTGCAGTACCGCCACCAACGATGGACGTTAAAAATTTTACTAGAATGCTCTCATACGCAGTAGCATATGCCGCACGGGATCATGAAATCATAATATATTTCACCCATTAAATTTAGAATAATGTATTCTATTACCATATCATTTTTCATCCCAATCAGATACTTTAAAGTTGTTATTTATATCAAACTATTTTATTACATTGGATAAAGTTGTTATTTACATCAAACTATTTTATTGCGTTGGATTTGTACCATTTTCAGATGTGGCCCATATACATATCTGATTGGGATGAAAATTGGTATGATAATAGAATACATTATTCTAAATACAATAGGTAGAGTTGATCATGAATTCATGATCATGTGGAACCCATTTTTGGGCAACTGCACCGCTGTTCCGGTGCAGTGACGCTGCACCGGAACAGCTCTCTCTCTATATATATAAGGCGTGCTTGGCTGTTTATAAAAATTTGTTAAATTAAAATATTTCATTTTTTTATAATTATTTTATTTTAAATTTTCATATATTTTATATAGTTACCTTATTTTTCAAATTTTTTCCAATTTCTCGTATAACTATTTTATTTATTTTATTTAGGCGTGTTTATTCCTGAGTAAAACTTTTTGTTGAAAAATTTTTTAAGTAAAAATTGTCAAATTGATAGAAAGTGATAAGATATCATATAGATAATGATAAGATGTAAAGAAAATAAGTTAAAATAAATATATTAGTTGTAAAGGTAATTACGTAAAAATGATTAAAAAGTGTGATAGCTTGTATAGAAAAATATGAAAAATAATTAAAAAATAAAATAATTATGAAAAGCGAAAAAGTTTTGGTTAACATTTTTTTTAGCCAAACCAAATTCATCCTTAATCTTTGACTTTTCTTTTTTCCTTCCAAAGCTTTATTAAATGTCAAATGTAAATTTAAAAAGAATATGAAGAAAACCAAAACACGAAATTAAAGAAGTCTAAATTACCAATGTACTGAAACGAGGTTATCGTTAAAAGATAAATGAATTATGCATGAATTGTATGCATCGATCAAACATTTCCAAAGACTGGATTGGACACTTCTTATGTTTATTGTTCAGATGGGATTTGTATTTTGGGTTCCGGACAATAGCTTGAGGCCGGTGTCCATGGAATCAGTGCATTGAAAAGAAATATGAACAGTGACAAAAAGAAAAAGGCCATCGTTATATTTTTATATGGAAGACGCAACAAAATCAAGAGAAGATGAAAAAGTCCAATTGCGTACGCTACCCAACAACTGAATAAATTTGAGATTCCGTTGCTGTAACGCGGCACGAAACTCGGACTCCGATTCAGTGCTACCGGGCGCATATGTATATTTTTTTTTTACTTTTTTTTGAAAATATTTTCATAAACATGTTAGCCCAAGTGTATTTAATATGTGTGTAAATTTTTACCATTTTTTGAATATTTTAGGTATTTATTTTTTATTTTTGAAAATTAATGACATTTTACGTAATTTTAAATTACTAAAATGCCACTGATTTTCAAAAATCAATAATAAATATCTAAAAATTTCCAAAAATGGTAAAAATTGATATATATGTTAAATACATTTGGGCTAACATGTTTATGAAAATATTTTCAAAAAAAAGTAAAAAAAATATATGTATACGTCCGGGAGCATGCAGCACGGGAGTACTGAATCAGGGCCCACGAAACTCTACGGTCCCAGAGATACACGTGGTGATGGTAATTGCGATTGAGATCCACCGCCCACCGTCGAAGCCCTAGGCCTTTCGGGGTCGACGGGATGCTGCCCGTGATGTTCCCCCTCCCCCTCGGGCGATTGCAATGACGTCATCTTGCAGGATAACGAAGCAGATCGAGAATGGACGAGCGATGGCAGTGGTGGAGACTACTTGTTGCAACTTTCGGTCGCATACGCCATTTAATATCTGGAGTCTTCTAACAAAATTTGTTTCCCGTTCCAAATTACGTGTGCCCATACACTTTTCACCGCTTTGAGGATCAAGTCACTGGATGCGAGTGTGTATAAAAAATGTGTATTGTGAGAAGGGTAATTTGCATATATATCTTCACATAATTTAACATTAATTGCAGATATACCCATATAGTTTCATGAAATGCATATGAACCTCACATAGTTTCACAAAAATTGCGTATTACTCTCACGTTGTTACCAGTCGTTAATATCTGACATGATATTTTAAAAAATAACGAAAATGCTCTCGTTGGTATACATAGTTTCATGGGGTAATATGTATTTTTGGTGAAACTATGTGGAGGGTGATATGCAATTCATGAAATATTGATGAGGACATTTTCGTCATTTTCCAAAATATCACATCAAATATTAACGACAGGTAACGGCATGGGAGTAATACGTAATTTTGATGAAACTGTGTGGAGGTAATATGCATGTCGTGAAACTACGTGAGTATATCTGCAACTAGCATCGAACTATATGGGTATATATGCAAATTACCCTTATAAGAAATCTAAAGTTTGGAGTTGATTGTCATCGTCCTGTGACATGCCGACCTTACCTATGACAAGTCGTGTGTTTGATGGTTGCCAGTTGCAGCATCATGTGTGGCGATTTTTCAATTTAGTTCTCTTGTAATAGCAGTTTCACAATTTAGGAAAATTTTCCTCGATGTGTGAGGGTGAGAATGTACTTAATTGTGATATTGGATGTCATAATATATATATATATATCAAAAAAAAAAGTTTGGAATTGATAAAAATAGTGCATTTACCCCTCTTTCTTCTCAATTGATTGGCCATCAATAAAAAAACAAAAGTACATTCATATGCAGATTAATTTAAGTTGACAAAAGGTTATATACTATTAGAGATGAAAACAGAGATTGATGCGAAGATTGTGGCCAGTTATAATGAAATATATTAGGTTTGAAACTCGCTCTTCAGGTTAAGGGGCGAGTCGAGTCAACAATGTCCTAACACATCTTGACTCACCCCATCTCTCCATAAGCGCAAAATATTTTAATAAATTTTATAATTTATTTCTATGGATGTAGTTTTGTTAGACTTGTGTTTAACCTTACAACTTATTAATTTGAATAAGATTCATGTGGATGTGTATTTATATATTGTTTATGTGGACATATTTTATTTTTTTATTGCATAAACATTGTTCAAGTTATGTCCTCGACATGATTTCTTAACGAAATAAAAAGCATTATTAATGTTATTTGCATATTTCAAGAATAAATATTATTATTTGCATTTTAGCCATTTCTAATTGTAATTCAAAAAATTTTCTATATTATTTTTGTTGAGGGTAAACATTCATATTTATCGAAATAAAATTGCAAATGGAATTATCAAAAAGAAATATTTTATTAATATTTTGTTGAGATAATTATGCTTTACTTTCTCTACATAATAAAACATTGAAATATTCAACCATTAAATTTATTATAGATGGGAATTTATATTGATGTACATATAAATTTTTAAAACCATTACACTTTGACGTGTCTTTTCAACTTGACCGATTTTTCTGATACCAACCCAAAACCTATCACAAAATTCATTAAAAAATGTGAGAGTCAATCTGTTATATCTTAACGTAATATAAAAAATAGAGTTGACAAGATTTTAAACCACTAGAGGTTGAGCATACCTTAACCCATCTCGATTTTCATCTCGATTTTCACCCCTAATCATTTTTTTCATATGATTACTTGTTTATAAAAGTCATGGATGTGAAAGAACATTTTCACACTTTTTTTAAATATAGGTTAGTTTTTCTTTATTTAGTTATAGTTGCAGCTCGATACAAGTAAAATATTTTCAATCCTTTTAACTAAATGAGTGTAAATCTAAGGAAAAAAAATTCCACGTACCCATAACCTTTACCCATTATTTTCCTTATATCCACAATATTTTAAAAATTCTCCATTCACTCGTAGTATTTTACCTCAAATTCGTCCCTACCCATGCCTTAACATTACATCAAAATTCTTGCCCCTTTTTTTCTTAATTCCAAAAATGCTCGTGCTTGCGCTCAAAACATTTGTCCGTCGCGATAGATGTGCACAGTGTGTCACTACTACTTTTTGCACACCACCACCTGTCAATCGCACCATTGATCATTTGCCACTGACATGCTCTCCATTAGTGTAGGATGTAGTGCTAGTGAATGGATGCAAATCGATTATATACATTTCCATCTCCTCCTCCCTCAGCTCCACCACCTTGATCTTCCTTCTCTTCTCTGCAATATCCACCGACGCGAATTTCTCACACCTCCCACTCCTCTGTCCTTCGCCTCTCCACCAATAACCACTCCTTCCTCGATACCGTAATGATGTGATCTTTCAGCACTAGCTCGTGCAGTTCTGTTCTGCTGTCGACTTGTTACTATTGCTGCTACTCGGGTGCAGAGATGAAAAACCCATTATCCACAATAGGGAACCTTTTGTGGGTCATCCTCTAGAGCGCCTCGATGACTCGCCCAACTTTTTAACTCCCCGAAAAGTCACAATTGGCGACATCAGTGTTACAACCTCTGCCACCCTCAGGTTCATCATATATGGTTCTATGCAGGATTCTAGGAAAGGAAGTCAAATTCAAGATGATCTAGTTGATGCTCGAGTTGAAAATGTCTCCCAAAGTATTCGATATTAGCAGGACCATCATCGTGAGCGGGAGGAGGAGAAGGTTGTGATGTGATACAGCGATCATATCTAATTCAACAACAAGAATTCGGAAATTCAATTCTAAAAATAGATGGATTATAAAGATCAAGTTCAAGAAGCCTAACTAACAGACCCGGGCCCGCTAAGTCACCAACCTCATTTCCCCACACGTGCTACCTCTCATGTTCATTATCATTCTAATTAGGGGTGTTAACGGATCGGGTTGGACAAGTTAGAGTCTAATCTTAATCCTAACTCATTTAAAATATCTCAATCCTAATCCGTTTATTAACCTATTTAGAAAACCTTGACCCTAACTCATTTATGATTCATTTAATAAACGGTTTGCTGGTTATTAATGGGTTGTATAGTGGACGACTTAAAGTCCTAGATCCTAGCAGGCGATGATCTCGTAAGGAGATATGAGAAGGTATTTTCAGTGTAGGGGAAATGGAAATAGGAAAATAACAGAAAAACAAAATTGAGGCAACAGTAGGAAAATGAAAATTAGGGACAAAAGGAAGAGAGGAAGAATAACCAGAGAATTTACATTTATATATATAATTTTAGCAAGTTAAATAGGTTGAATGAGTTGAACAGGTTATATGGGTTAAACACGTGACTAAATGGGTTGATGGGTTATAAAATTTCAACCACAATCCGTTTATTTAATTAAATATTTAAATAGGTTGGCAGATCCTAATCCATTTATTCAAAAATTCTTACCCAAACTCATTTAAAACGGGTTGGACGAGCGGTTTGACTATTACCATGACCATTAACACCCTTAATCCTAATACATCCCTATCAAGTTGTTAGTGAGCTTGACGAAGATGACGCAGAGGAAGACCGTCATCCTCATAGATCTTGACATAAGCAATACAGCTCCCAAGACAACATAGAGGCCTTAATCAATACTAGTGTAGTGGCTCATCACAAGGTCGAAGAAGCAGCCATAGCCGAAGCCCATGAGGATGATGGGTAGGAAGAGTTCGAAGGGGGTGGCAATGTCAAAGGTGAAAGGACCCAAGATGGAGTAAAGTGTGAAGAGCGAGGCAGTTAAATTGTTTGAAGTTACAAGTGTGACTAGTGGTGAGTCAAACAGAGTCAGGCAAGGATGGATTGTATGGCGTGCAGCTGACCATGAATAGGGAGGAGTAGAGGCAAGCAGACGTGAAGATGGAGAGTGTAACACTTAGTAGAACCTTGTGCAGTCTTACCTTCCTGCAAATCATAGAGAAATTTGATTACAAGTCATGTGTTATATTTTAAGCTACTTATTCATTTTTCTCAGTTGGATTGGCTTTTTTTTTTATCATATATCATGGAGTTCTCCTAATGGAGATTGACTTTAAGAATGCAATTGCTCAATGCCATGTGGATTTCATTTCGATTTGGCTAAAATGTCAAAAGACAACTTATTCATTTATGAGGTTGCAAAACATTATAACCTTGTATAGATCATGGTTGTAGAGATTTTCCAAAACTTTCCTTATGATTCTAATGAAAATGACAGGAAGAAGATTCAAGGGATGGTACCTGATAGTCACACTACTCACGTCAAACAAGATCAACCCACCTCGACCAAGTAGGCGACAGTTCCTTGATTTGCAAAATTCCATGAATCCACGAAGCACCGCCACCCACAAAGCAATGTTGAAGAAAGTCCTCCAGAGAAGAGCACTTCGCCGCCACATAGACGTGGGCTTTTTTGGAATTAAGAAAAAAAGGGGCATGAATTTTGACCGAACGTTAAGGCATGGGTACGGAAGGAATTTGGGGTGAAATGTTATGGGTGCGTGGAGAATTTTTAAAATGTTATGGGTACAAAATAAATAATAGGCAAATATTATAGATATGCGAAGAATTTTCTCTAAGTCTAACAATATTGTTAACATAGTAGCTCTAGAGGTATTCCTCCAAAAATAAAAAACAAACTCCTTATGATGAAACTCGAAGGCCAAACTTTTCTCAACAGGGAAACTCTTTGCCAACAATTATAAGTTAGTTTTAAATGCATATTTTACTAAATTCATTTTTTCTCTCTTATTAGAATATTTAACAAGGGTGGCTTAGCAGATATTTTCTTATTTTTATAAATGTATGGGCCAACATCATGAAGTTTTTTCTTAGTGGTATGTGGACCTTACTTAGATTTTGCCACTTGTAAAACTTGACCTTTCTTTAAATTTATTTGGTATCATTTTATTTTTAAAAATGGGCAAAATGCCTTTTTCGTTTTTCAAATTTTTTATATCCATGTCATTTTTTTATTTCCAAAAAAAATGACAAATGTCATCACGACAAATACCAAATAAATTTAAAAATTTTCAAATTTTTTATCAGAAAAGATCTAAGTTAAAATCGTATATTATAAAAAAGTAATGATCGCATTAACCCAGGATAAGCAAACTACAATTCAAGCAAAAAAAGATTTTTTTAAATTTTTTAAAAATTATTCTAATAAAATCATTAATCTAAGTATATTTAATTGTAAACTAAGTTTTATTATTTTAAAATATGTATATATTTTTTGAATTTTTAAGCAAATGGGCATTTTCATCATTTTTACCATTCAAATTTCTAAAATAATCCAATATTTAAAAATTTATAAAATATATATCTCTAAAAATAGCAAAACTTAATTTATATATTAAATAAACTAGATTAACCATTTCATTACAAAAAAATTTTAAAAAATAAAAAATAAGAATTTTTTCCAAGCTAAATAATGTTTGCTTAGCTGAGACTAATTGGATAACTACTCATCACTAAAAAAAAAATAAGAAAATATTATTGGGATGCCCATAAGCGTGAGTAAAGATGAATTTTTTCATGTTAGATTTCAAGAGTATTTCATATTTAAGGGTCTCTTTCGTTGTATGTAATAAACAAAAAATAAATCTAAAAAGCGTAATGTTTTAAGGATGGTGATTATGATAGATAAATAAAAATAGGACGCTTGGTATTATAGATAAATGGAAGAAATCATGGAGAGAAATTTAAATAATGAAAAAAGTAACATGTTGTGGCTCAGGTAGTAATGATTGTGAGTAAAAAATAATGGGCTACCGATCTTTTACGACCGGTCGGAAATCACGGTCAAACAATATATTTTTTTGTTTTTTTTTTTGAAAAATATTTTTATAAACATGTTAATATAATTATATTTAATCTATAAATCGATTTTTACCATTTTTGGATGTGTATATATATTTATTTTGGATTTTTAAATACAGGGGTATTTAAGTCATTTTAAATATTCTTAAAATGACTTAAATATCCCTGTATTTAAAAATCCAAAATAAATATATATACATATCTAAAAATGATAAAATTTAGTTTATAGATTAAATATAACTAGATTAACATATTTATAAAAATATTTTTCAAAAAAAAATTTAAAAAAATATATTTTTTGACCGGTCGGAAATCACCGGATTGTTATACCGTATCAATTTAAATATAATAAAATTTAATCATTTTTATAAGGGTTTTAGAGTCAATGGCAATATAAATGGCAATTGATATTTTGCAAATTAATTATATCTAATTGATGTTTCCGTATCATGTATATTTTCAAATTGATGATATCTAATTGATGTTTCTGTATCATGTAATTTAATTTATCAGCCTTACAATAATATTCAATGTGATCGTTCTTGTACGATCATTTAAACAAATTATATTATAGTCTATGTCAACATACAAAATTACGTCAACTAACCCACTATGAAAATCAGAAAATAGAGTCACTCCAAGGAGATTTTGTTGTTAACCTTTTTCAAAATGCTTTAATCATACCATATTGTAAACCAAGTTGAGTTAAGATCGACCCTTTTTACCCCCTTAGCTTGTTATATGAAATGTTGTCGAAAGTGATTAGAATATAGAAATAATGTTAAAATGTCGCATGATATAGAAAAGTGAGCTGAATTTTTTTTTATTACAAGCATAGTTCTGAAACAGTCAAAATAATTATATGAAATAAAGATGAAAATTTCATAATTGAAATATAAGCATAATAATGAAAGATATGATAATTTATTTCAAAAGACACATAATTTGTTCTATCTTTCACCAAAACAGACTCTTAACTAGTCTTAAGCCGTTTCCTGGACAACACATTGTTCTTAACATTTTTACCTTGTTCTTTGTTCTGATCGATTCAAGAAACTTGAATTTGATAGAGAAATGGGATGAAAATGCTACAATGTGCATTGAAATGAGAAAAGTTATGTTAAAAATATAGAAAGTTATGTTAGAAATAAGACAAACTAACTCTTGTGTATTTAAGTGTAAAATCTACGTTCATTTGTCCTTTTTTACATGTATAAATTATGGTCGCATCTTTGGACTAATCATTTTAGACGCATGATCTTTTCAGACCGGTCGGAAATCACCATATTTTTTTAATTTTTTTTTTGAAAAATAATTTTATAAACTTGTTAATCTAGTTATATTTATTTTATAAACCAAGTTTTATCATTTTTAGATATGTCTATATATTTATTTTGGATTTTTAAAAACAGGGGTATTTAAGTCATTTTAAGAATATTTAAAATGACTTAAATACCCCTGTTTTTAAAAATCCAAAATAAATATATATACATATCTAAAAATGATAAAACTTGGTTTATAAATTAAATATAACTAGATTAACAAGTTTATAAAATTATTTTTCAAAAAAAAATTAAAAAAATATATTTTTGGACCGGTCGGAAATCACCGGATTTCCGACCGGTCTGAAAAGATCGGTCCTCATCATTTTAACATTATGCCACTGGTGGATTTAGGACATTTGGCCAATTGAAGTAATGTAACAGAGAAATATTTATATTGTTATTTGAGAAGAGATAATCACGTCAAAATAACTAGTATTATTGAAAATTCTAAGGACAATTAAATATTTCCTGGAATTTTAGTGGGGACACCAAACAGTTTGAACTCTATGTAGATTGACACTTGATTAAATGCATTCAGGTATACTAAGTTTCAGTGTGCTCGAGTGCAAAGATTTATTTTTATCTTTTTTGGAATTTTTTACAAAATTGTTAATTTAAATATATTTAGCATATGTATCAAGTATTCAAGTATTACTATTTTAAAAAATATGTATTTTTTAATTTTTTAAAAAATATAGGTATTTTAATCATTTTCGATGTTTTTATTTTTAGTATTTTAGTCCGTTAAAATGTCTAGAATGTTATTGTTTTTAAAAAATAAAAATGCATAAATCTATAAAAATGGTAAAACATAATACATATATTAAATATATTTAAATTAATAGTTTTATAAAAAAAATTAAAAAATCAAAAAATAGTTTTTTGCATCCAAATGGTCAAAAACTCAATGCTTGCACTGGGTCTACTAGATAATAACCCATGTAGATCTACTTGTATTTTTGTCATATTTTCAAACACTTTGCTGAGTAAACTGGGTCTACTAAATAATAACCCATGTAAATCTACTTATATTTTTGTTATATTTTCAAACACATTGTAGAGTAAACGCTTGTTTAACCACGAGTTGTTCCTGTGCGCTAGTGCCTTTAAAAATTTTGAAATTGTTTGGCAGAAATTAGAAGTGTTGCTAGAAAATACTTTAATAATAATAAGGGTTAATTTCAAATATACCCAATACTTTTACCTTTAATTACAAATATATCTATTAAGATTGAAAACTTTCATATATACCCATTAAGTATGGATGAAATTTTATTCATACCCATTCCGTCAAGTACAATTAAAAATTATTATTATTCATCATACAAAATGTCGAAAATGTGATTATTGTTTAATAATAATAGTCATTTAACTATAACAAAAGTTGCACAATATGATAAAAATTCATCAAACTCGAGAGAAAGAAGATAGGTCGTATGAGTTCTAATAGTCTGGATACGACACCAATGACAACAGATACCAGATCAATAAAGAGTATTTTGGAATTTTTAAATTTTTAAACATTCCTAACGGTCATATTGGATATATTCGGAATTAATGAAATACTTAGTGGGTACGCGTGAAAGTTTTCAAACTTAGTGGGTATATTTGTAGTTAATGACAAAATGTGGTGGATATATTTAAAATTTATCCCAATAGTAAAATTCTTAGTGGGAAACGTCTAGTTGATGTTTACGGTTAAAGTGCTCATGGTGATATGCCCTAAGTGGCATTGAAATATTAGATTTTTCTGTGTAACATATGGTTTAACTACAGTTTTTCTTAAGTTGCACTAATTTTTTTTATTTGTACACATTACATCTTAATTTATCTTACCATCATACCCGGAAGTCAATTCTTATAATCTTAAAGAGAGAGGTCATAAGCTTTTAAATATAGATAAGAGAGACGACTGGCTCTCAAATATTATCAGATACCTACTGAGCTATTGGTAATTCATGACGCACAACTCTCAAAATGAAGTAAATGAGACAAGTATTTCTATCAAGCTTTAAGACGTGAACTTCCCACCCTCTGTACCTTTACACACGTAAACCAAGTCATACAATACAAGTAGTGACCGGTTCAACTACAGTTTAGCCGGTTACAAAATCACCGAACCGTGGTTCGCGCTATCGGTTGCATCAAAATTGCCCGGTCCATGCGAACTTGCCTTTGGACATTGGTTCACATATGGGCATTCTTGCCCCAAGATCTGAGTAACGATTCCCGCATGCTATACGAGCAATGACTCCAGCCAAGGCTGTTTGAACGCTGAGCCACAAGAAAAACATCAAAAAAAAAATATTTTAAAATTAAAATTGCCCGGTCCATGATTGGGAACTGGGTACTCATATGCCGTTTTCTCATTATATTTTTGGTTACTGGCCGCGCGCCACTTTGAAACTTCTTTCCTCGTTGCATTTGAATTGCTATCCTCATATTTTGATCGGTATTCTTGATCGAGGGAATGATTAAAAAAAAAAAAACAAAGGTTTATAAAACAGCATACATGCATATAATATTTTTCATTTTCCAGAATATTTTAATATTTTATCATCGAGATGTTCATCTATATATAGTTATAGTGCTAAAAATCAAAAAAGTTTTAAAAAATTTACATAATATATGTTATTTTTAAATTTTAATAGTTTCATATTTACTCTCAACTCATAATATATAATTTTCTAAGCGATTTTTGAAAATATAAATGTATGCATCTTACACTATAAGAAAATCTACATTTGGCAATTGACATCCCTTGTTAACAAGAAAAATTCGTATGAAAAAGAATTCTTGATTATGATGATGCTTTCTGAGTAAGATTTTTTTTTAACTTACAGCAATGATTTTATTGGCAAAAAAAAATTTGCTTATGATGATATTTTGGTAACTAAATCAAGATTTAAGACAGGTTTGTTTAACACAAAAATGATTTAAAACAAAACTTTTCATTCTCCATAATTATCTTATTTTTCAATCACTTTTTCACATTTTTTATATAACCATTGTATATTTTAATCATTTTATACATAATTATCCATATAACTAACTTATCTATTTTAACTTTATTCTTTTTACTCTTTATTATTACTCTTATTATATCACATCATTTACTCACAAATCAAAAAAATTTAGGCAAAAAACTTTTTTATCCAAAAATTTTATCACTTCTCAAACACACTCTTAATTGTACACAACACACTCTTAATTGTACACATACAAAAGCATAAGCCAATGACACCAAATCTTTTTCTTGTTAGTTGTTACATGACATATGACATAAGCGTAAATTAATGTCTACAAAGTAGCAACCAAATCTTAACATTTGATTAATAATTTAGTTGCTATAAATTGAAATTTTTGTAATGTTAATTTATATTTGAACGATTCGGATGTAAAAACAAACATGTTAAAATGTGAAGGCAACCATTTGCACAAGCTTATATAGACATTTTTTTTTAATCGTTCATCATGCATCCGTACAAATGTATTTGAGCTGGCGTTAAAATTTAATGCAACTTTAAATCATTCAGAAAATGACGAAAACGAAGTTCATTGGAAATTTTTATATTTTTAAAAACTAACAAAAATTTTATGTTTTTAAAAACTAACACATTTTGAGAGTGAATATATAACTATTAAAATTATAATTTGAAAAACGAAGTTGATTGGAAATTTTTATGTTTTTAAAAACTAACAAAATTTTTATGTTTTTAGAAACTAACACATTTTAAGGGTGAATATATAACTATTAAAATTATAATTTGAATGTTTATGGTACGTTTGAAAAATAATAAAACTTTTAGATGAATAATTTTTTGTATAAAAGTTGTTTGAATAAGAAAAATGATGTGATATGATATGGGTAATAACGAGGAATATAAAGAATAAAGTTAAAATAAATGGGTTAATTGTATAGGTAGTTATGTAAAAATAATTTAAAAAGTAGAGTAGTTGTACAGGAACATGTGAATAAATAATTAAAAATAAGATAATTATAAAGTAAAAAAAATTTAGATTAAAAAGTTTTTAAATTAAAAACTTTAAACACGCCCATAATATAAAATAACTTTTATTTTTAGAACTATAAACAGATACACGTCGATGAATGTTATACACGATTTAGATTTTCTTTTGATGAGTGATTTGGTGCGGTCAACCACATCAAGCAGCAATGCGGTTGCCGTTGGATCACCCCTTTTATTATTATTTTAAAATTTTTTGCTATATGTCTGCTGGCCCTATTCTGATAAGTCTGTACGATTTTTTTATAAAAAAAAAAAGTAGCTCATCTAAAATTCTAAATACATCATTCCGGCTAGCCACACGGCTGCCGTTCCGTAAGGTGGGGCCAAACGCATGTATAGCAAAAAAAAATTTGAGAAAATTTTCTGGTATAGCCGTAACAATTGCATATAATTCCTAATATATATACTCATAACATTTCACCTTAAATTCTTCTTATATTAACACTGTTAAAACTATTATTATCTATCTCATTGAAAAGACAATTTTACCCGTTTAAAATTTTCTAATTAAGATAATTTAACATTAACATGATTCAATTGATGACAGTAAATTATTAATACAATATACTAAATAACTTGAAAATCATATTAAGGCTGATTTATTTTAATTAGAAAAAAAATTTAAAATAGCATAATCGTCTTTTGAATGGGATAGATAATAGTGGTTTTAACGGCATGAGTATGAAAAAAATTTAGAGTAAAATATTATATACATATAAGAGAAATTTATGAAATATTATAAATATATTAAAAATTATGTGCATATAAGAAGAATTATCCCTTTAAGGCAGAAAAAACAATGGGAAGAAATGCCAGAATGGCAACCGGATGGTTGACTGGAGGCAATCACGACACCCAATACTTCTGCTTCCCAGCGGGCCAGCTACCACGCCAGTCCTCCTACTGCAAGACCACGAGGCTTTTGAGTCTTTGACAGGAGCTCAGCTTTTGGGCTTTGTGTTCACTATACTATCCCAACTTCGGCCTCACCTATGGATCGCTGCTTTGGGCATTTGGGTGACAAATTGAATCTTGATTCCTGAGTCGCAGGAGCGAATCGCAGTGTGGACTACGCCCCGCCACGATTTCAGCCCAGAGCCCACTCGCAGAGCTTCTCGAGCCATCCCTCGAGGCTCAAGTCCATTGCAGCAGTTCATTTAACTGCAACATTACAGCGGCTGTCCGTTTTCTATCCGCATTCCTTCGTCGTTTCAGCGCTGACAACCGTCTTCTTTAACGTCTCACCGATCACGTATAGAAGCGGTTTAGGACGGTGGGGACAGTCCACGGCACTGGTGTGGCCACGTCCCCATACGCCCCCCCAATCCTGTCCTCCTGAAAATTGAATTCACGCCTTTGGGGTGACGTGGGGGCAGCAGTGCTATGGACTGTTCTAATCCTCTTCCACCACGATCCAACCTACGCAGGCAGCTAATAACTCGTTTGGGGCTGCTGTTCAGCGGGGTACTCCGGTCCAAACCAAATGCGATTTTCCTCTAGTGAGCCCAAGCGCCAGGCTTGTCTCGTATGTGTGCCGCCTCGACACAGCTGAGAAAAAAATTATGGGTCCCACCGTAGCTCGAGCGTAGGGCTAGAAATGCTTCGCCGGAGCGACGTTGTCTGGTGCCCACGGTATTGCTCGCGGGTCGCGCGGCCCTTTTCGCCATTTTGCGTGTACAGATGGTCATCTCCGTCACCCCAGCCAAACTGGGGTCATTTTTTACCATAGTCTGGTGTGGAACGTATTTGCTACACTTGAATTTATGAACAAGGCACCCACCAAGAGTCTTCCTCATCTCATGCTTAATTTACGTCCCATTTCAATTTGATGGAAGATCCTTCGTCCTGATTGTCGAAAGAACGTTGAAAATACTGTCATCGAATATTTTAAGCTTAGGAGCCTGTCAACTTGCATGAAACTCGGATTTCTACGGTTGATTGGAAAATAAGAAGTTTAATCCGTGATGCTAATGATTTATTTAGACTGATTTTTGTCAACAAATTCTGGTATGGTATTTGCAGATGCTTGCAGGTCCTCTGTCGACTGTCAGCCTATACACCAAAGAAGCTTAAGATATTCCGTTGTCTCGGTTACTTGCGCTGCCAAATCGTCAGTTACGAGGCTTTTGCTTTTTCCAGAACCGGTGGTGAGAGCTTTCCAACCCGAGGGCCCCTTGCAATCTGATCGCCTCCTCTCTCAGCGGTCCATTTTTAACTCGTGCATAATATCATCATCAACTCCTACTGTGTGTACATGGTGCAAAATAATGATCATGCTCGGCTAGTTAAAGGGCTTTACATAAAAGTAGTTTTACAAACAACTTTCATTTTTAATTTATTGATGTTTAATGGATAGTTTATTTCATTCACCATATTTAACACCATCTATAATAAAATTTCATTCAAATCAAATATGTATATTCAAATTAAATATGTATACAACTATTTTAGCTGAAAATTATATATTTGGGTATAATTTATAAGAATTGCCACGTGTATTAAAACGTAATAATGTTTTCTAGAATCATTTATCCATACTAGAATTTTTTTAGACAATTTAGATATAAAAATATAACTTTTAAATTAATATTATCGTTAAAGTATTTTATTATATTAATTTGATACGTTTGAAGAATGAGCGCATGCAAACTCAACTAGATAAATGAAATTATTTTTATGATAATATAAACGATATCAAATATAACAGATAAAGAAAATTTTTATCGAATACAGCAATATAAAAATTATAATAAAAGTACCATTAAATTAAAATCCTTAATTAAAAATGTACGTAATGGGAAATTGACCTCCTTATAATATCGGCCGACAAAAGTATAAGGTATTAGTGAAATGGAAGAATGGCCTGTTCTAAATCATATAAGATTTTTGGATTCAATTTATACTTAGAATGATAATATAATAATGTGCATCTAAAATGAGTAAAATTATATTACAATGGATGAAGTTTTGTGAAAAATAAAAAAGTTGTCTTATGAATTGAGAAATTATTGTAAGATTAACAATACAAATTCAATTCAAGAATCTTGTATGATTTTAAATTAGTCTGTGATGTAGCCCTGAATGTGATGTAGCCCTTAAATAATCTAAGCTGCATTTGGAGTATGATCTTTTGCTAACTCTAGTCACACAACATATCGAACGGATTAAAACATTTTCTTGTTCTAATAAGAAAAGTAAGTACCCATTGGAAAATCCTTTTTTATGCATTTTACTTTTTTTAATGGTGGTTCCTTATTTGCAATGTCATTCTTTTAATTTTTTTACATTTTTTATTTATTTTTAGACAAAAATACATAAAAAAAAAAAGTGAAAGATTCTGCACCATAGTTGATCTAGATATGATCCCATGTTTATAAAAATAGAAAATGATCAAAATTGAGCTTTTCAGCTGATTGCGCCTGACTATTCATAAACATGAGTACGCAACACCATTTGTAAATGTAATTTTGTATTTTATCTTTATATTCCAAATTACATGAATTCCCTTTCTAGACAACATGGAGTTTTAGGGTGTGTTTGGTAACAAGTGAAAGTTGTTAAGTTAAAACTTTTCAATCTAAAACTTTTCATTTTCCACAACTACCATATTTTTTAATAATTTATTCACATTTTTCTATACAACTACCCTACTTTTCAATCATTTCTATACAACTACCAACACAACTAACTTATCTATTTCAACTTTATCCTATTTATTTATCATCATCACCCCTATCATATCACATCATTTGACAACTTCTACTCTCTACAACTTTTCATCAAAAGTTTTATCTATTCTCAAACACACCCTTAATCTTTATGGTCCGGTCTACACCTTGTATTTTCGACCACAACTCTCACCTGTTGGATCAGGCTCATTTGTTATCGTTGAATGAGACGTCGAAAATGCGGCGGGAGAGAAATGAATTAATGCTAAGTGTTTTGGCGCGTAGGCCCCTGACTGGGCCCTCCCTGCGTCCCTCATCTCTCGTTTCTCTCTCGCCTCTCTCTCGCTCCTCCCAATTAATCACGCAATTTTTGTTAAATACGGAAAATTAGCATTGATACTATGGTTGATGACGACGCAACAAAATTCTAATCCGTCAGATTACAATTTAGAATTTTGGTACTACGAAGAAAATGTTATGAGTAGCTCACAGGACATCCATTTATGGCAGGAATTAAATTTCACCTTCGTCACAATCCATGCTCGCCCTCTGGTCTCCCACCCAACTTCCTTTCAAACTCGTTATATTACAATTTAGAATTTTGGTACCATGAAGAAAATGTTATGCGTAGCTCACATGGCATCCATTTTTGGCAGGATTTAATTTCCACCTACATCGTAATCCATGCTTGCTCTCTTCTCTCCTTCCCAACTCGCAGTAGAAACATGTTCAAAGAGCTCAAGGATTTCGACTCCAAGCTAGGCATCCGAAGCCTCGTCGAGTTTGGCGCCGCTGCCATCCCCTGTCTCTTCCTCGACCCTCCCGAGAATCTAACAGCCCTCCACCATCCTCCCACCCTCTTCATCCCCACATTCGACCTCTCCGATCTCAACACTAGTTGTCACTTTGATATTGTCCGCCATTTCACTGACGCTGGCCACACTTGGGGCTTTTTCTAGCTGGCCAACCACAAGATCCCCATATCCATCATCGATAGCACAATCTCCGTCGTCCAATCCTTCCACGATCAACCGGCGGCCGTCCGATCGACGTAATACCGCTGGGGGCTGGAAAAAGATGTGACGTACAACTGCAACTACGATCTCTTTGAGTTGAGGGTCGTCAGCTGGCACGACATGCTGTATGTGTTGTTCTCGCCCGGGGCATCGGACGTGGAGGAGAGGATTCCAAATATCTGCCGGTGAAAGCTGGTGGTGTGGGACGAGGAGATGAGGAGGGTGGGGGACGTGTTGGGGGGACGTTTTGAGCGAAGGGCTGGGATTGGATAGGGGAAGGCTAAAGGAGACAACGAGATTGGAGGGAAGGGCATTAGTGGCCCAGAGGCGGATCGAAAGACGGGGACCGTGGCGAGAGGGAGAGAGAGCGCGCTCGCGAGAGATTACAGAGGCAACGACGGCCCTCTTAAACACTAGGGTTTACCTCACCCCCAACCTCTGCCTCTGCCTTTAATCATATTTATAAAACATTAATTATAACTCTAATCCTAATATTAATCCTATATATAAAACTTAAACCCTAATTCTATTTTGGAAAATCGGATTCGGATTAAGTATTGGGTTGAAATTTAGATTGATAAATTTATATTTTATTTAAGAGTGATAAGTTTAAATTTTTATATGAACGTACAATAATAACAAATTATATAAGTAAACACAATAATATATGGTCAAACCACATATTTTTAAAAAATATAACAATAAAAAGAAGATGAGTGATCCTGTTAGCCTGGGCTAAGCAAATGTCTCACTTAGCCCACCTCAAAAAACTCATTTACAATAATTTTTCTTATTTTTTTTCCATACACTTGTTTAGCACTTTATCTAAATGTATTTAACATATAAATTAAGTTTTACTATTTTTGGATATATGTATATTTTTTTGAGATTTTTAAACATTCGTATATATATATATTTAAAATACTTTTATCTTTAAAAATCTAAAAAAATATATATACATATCCAAAAATTGTAAAACTTGTTTTATACGTTAAATACACTTAGATAAACAAGTGTTTGAAGAAAAAATAAAAAAATTGTTATAAATAAGTTTTTTGAAGTAGGTTAAGTGGGGAATTTACTTAGCCCGAGCTAATAAAATCATTCATCCATAAAGAATATCTTTAGAAAAAATTAATATAAAAAACAAAATAAATAAAGAAGATTATAGAAATAAAAAATAAATAAAAATAAAAATAACATACTTTATTTATAATATAATTACAATATGTCAAACATGTATTATTAAGGGTGCAACTTGGGCTCATGAAACTCGGGTTTACCTCAACCCTAACCCCTACCCTATTTATAAAACATCAACCCTAATCATAACTCTAACCCTATGTGTAAAACCTAAACTCTAATCATATTTTTAAAATTTGAGTTTTGGTTAAGTTTCGGGTTAGAATTTAAGTTGATAAATTTACATTTTATTTAAGAGTGATAGGTTTAAAATTTTATATGAATGTACAATAATAAAAAATTATATAAGTAAACATAATAATATATGGTCAAACCACATATTTTTAAAAAATATAACAACATAAAGAAGATGAGTGATTCTGTTAGCCCGTGCTAAGCAAATATCTCACTTAGTCTACCTCAAAAAACTCATTTACAATAACTTTTTTTTATTTTTCTCTTCGTACTTTTGTTTATCTAAGTGTATTTAACATATAAACTAAGTTTTACCATTTGTGGATATGTGTATATTTTTTTTGAAAATTTTAAACATTTGTATATATATGTATTTAAAAATACCCTTATCTTTAAAAATCTAAAAAATATATACATATATCCAAAATTTGTAAAACTTATTTTATATGTTAAATATACTTAGATAAACAAGTGTTTGAAGAAAAAATAAAAAATTATTATAAATGAGTTTTTTGAAGTAGGCTAAGTGGGACATTTGCTTAGCTCGGACTAATAAAATAATTCATCTATAAAGAATATCTTTTAAAAAAAATAACATAAAAAACAAGATAAATGAAGAAGATTATAGAAATAAAAGATAGGTATAAATGAAAATAATATACTTTATTTATAATATAATTACAATATGTCAAACACGTGTTTATAAATATAAATAACAAAAAATATAAAAAATATAAAGAAATATTGTTTAGATATTATATATAAAATATATTTTATAATATATATGAAATAGAAATCGGGCTTGAGTTCAAGTTCAGTTGAACCCTAACCCTATCACGTTTTCAAATCGGGTTCACCGGGTTCGAATTGTAGAAAACGAGTTCTAACATCGTAAAAAATTAGGTTTGGCGGGCCGGGTTCGGGGGAACCCAACCAAGTTGCACCCCTATGTATTATAAATATAAATAACATAAAATACAAAAAATATAAAGAAATATTGTTTAGATATTATATATAAAATATATTCTATAGTACATATAAAATATAAATCACACTTGGGTTCTTCGGGTTCAAGTTGTAGAAAAGCGAGTTATAACAACATTAAAAATCGGGTTCGGCATACCGGTGCCTAAAAACGCCTAGCATTAATTCATTTCCCTCGCACCACATTTCTGGCATCTCATCCAATGGACGGAAACGAGCCCACGCAATCCAACGGGTGAGCGTCATGGTAGATAATACAAGGTCCGGTCAGTAAAAATCAAAATTCGACAATGCAATGGTTGCGAACATATAGGTATGTTTGGGAATGAATAAAATTTTTGGTGAAAAGTTTTAAAAAGTAAAAATTGTCAAATGATGTGATATGATAAGGGTAATGATAAGGAATAAAGAGCATAAAGTTAAAATAGATATGTTAGTATATAGGTAATTGTGTATAAATAATTGAAAAGTATGTTAGTTGTATAAAAAAATGTGAAAAAAATTATTTAAAAATATAGTAGTTATAGAGAGTGAAAAATTTTAGATTGACAAGTTTTAAAATGACATTTTGTACTCGTTGACGAACACACCCATAATGTGTTTCGAAGTGATAAATTTTTTAAATAAAATTCTTTCGTGTAAAATTTTTTGAAATTAAAAAAATTATGTGATATGATATTAGTAATTGCTAGAAGTAAAAAATAATCTTACGGTGTGTTTGTGAAATGATAAAATTTTGAATGAAAAATTTATAATATAAAAATTGTTAAATTAATATCAAAAGATGTGATGTAAGGGGGTAATAAAATTACTAAAAATGTCACTAATTTTTAAAAATTCAAAAAAAATCTCAAAATCTCATAAAATAGTAAAAATTGATACAAATGTTAAATAAATTTATATTAGTTATTGTGTAAAAATTATTCAGAAAATTAAAAAATTTTGGTCATTGCACTTACGTGCACTGCATGTTTAGCTTTAATGCACTCAATGCCTACAACTGCAAACAACCGCAACTAAGTTTGTATGGAAAAATATGAATACGTAATTAAAAAATATGATAGTTATACAAAATAAAAAAATTTAGGCGAAAAGTTTTATTCATTGTCAAACGCCCTTTAAATATAAATAGATTAGTTGTATGCATAAATATAAAGAAATTATTAAAACAACTGTTTAGAAAAATGCGAATAAATAATTATAAAAAGTAAAAAGTTCTAAATTGAAAGCTATTGGTTTGAAAAGTTTTTGGTTGAGAATTGTTAGTTTGAAAAAGTTTTTTCAAACAATCAAAATATGCTGGTAATTGAAATGAAACTTAGTCTTATGCACCCCGGGTGCATTGAGGCTCAATGTACTCAGATACATGCAACTACAACCCAATTAAAATAGTTTGATCAATATGCATGTGTCGTAGTTTCAATAATGTGGCACAAGTCATCATTGTTATTATCATCACCATAAGTCATTTCCTACATAAGTGAGATTGGTTGTATGAATTTTGTATCATTCTTGGCGATTTAAGACTAAATTTTTAGCAATTTGTAATATTTTTAAATACTATTTGATTACTTTAATCGATGTTTTCGAGTTTTCCTCTTATTCTCTTATCCTCTTCTATTTGGATAGACTCTATTATCTTAATTGGTAGTATAGGTGTGGATAAAAAATGCATATGCACAGTGCATCGAGTAAATTTAATGATGCAATTTTTAGTCATAATTAAAATTCTCAAATCATTATTTTTGACAAATATAATTCCAAAGTTAAAGTCATTACAATTTTTATGGTAACAATTTTTTTATTAATATATATATATTTTTAAAAAAAGCAAGAAGCTCTAATTTGGAGCTTTTCGCTTGGCTCATGCCATTGTGTCAATTTTACGGTAGGGCCAAACTGGTACACTTATGAGGGAAACGAAATTTTGTAGTGCATCTCTTTATATATCATGATGCATTTTAGGCTAAAAATAATATTTATTTATTTTTATATTTAGTTATTTTAATTTGTTCATCGTAAATATTTTTACCTAAGTGTATTCAATTTATATACAAAGTTTGTTATTTTATAATTCTTTTACATGTTTATTTTTTATTTTTTTAAAAATAAGATTTTTAAGGAGTAAACATAACTTAGATGCCCTTGTAATTGATGATTTTTAAAAATAAAAAATAAATATGCAAAAGTATTTTAAAATAATAATACTTTATACATAGATTCAACACACTCAGGAAACAAATTTATGAAGAAAAATTTTAAAAAATATATCTATAAAATATATCATAATATGTATAATCATGCTCTTAAAAAAATCAGCAGACGACATCACATCGCACCAAAGCTCCATAATCTCCAAAGCTAGTATGTGGCTGCTAGGGGTGCAACTCAGACTAATGAAATTTGGGTCTACCTCGACCTTAATCCTAACATTATTTATAAAATATCAGCCCTAATCCTAATCCTATGTGTAAAATCTAAATCCTAACATTATTTTTGAAAATCGAGTTCAGGTTGGGTTTCAGGTTGAAATTTAGATTGATAAATTTACATTTTATTTAAGAGTAATAAGTTTAAAATTATATATGAATGCGTAATAATAACAAATCGTATCATCATCATAAGCCATTTCCCACCTAGGTGGAGTCGGCTGCATGAATTTTGTTGCGTCATTATTGGCGATTTAAGATTAAATTTTTTGTAATTTATAATATTTTTAAATCTTGTTTAATTACTTTCATCCATATTTTTTTGGATCTTCCTCTTATTCTACTACCACCTTCTACTTGGATAAACTCTGTTTTTCTAACCGGTGCTACTTCAGGCCTCCTTTTAACATGTCCAAATTATCTTAATCTATTTTCTCTCATTTTATCACGAATTGGTCTCATTTTTAAATTTTCTCAATTTATTTCATTAATAATTTTATCTTTTCTTGTTTTACCACTCATTCACCTTAACATTCTCATTTCCGATACGCTCATTTTTTGTATATGTTGTTTTTTAACTGTCCAACATTTTGCCCCATAAAGCATATCAGGTTTTATCGCAATCTTATAATTTTTTTTTAAGTTTGATTGGAACTCGATGGTCACATAAAATTCCTGACGCGCTTCTCCATTTCTTCTATCCTGCTTGAATTTTATATATTATATTTTTCTCAATTTCCCCATTCTCTTAAACTATTGATTCTAAGTACCAAAAGTAATTAATTATTGTTACTACTTGATCTAAAATCTTAATTAGTTCCTCATCCGGGTTCTCACTATTATTAAAATTGCATTTCATATATTCAGTTTTTGTGCGACTAATTCTAAAACCATTAGATTCTAAATCATCTACCTACCTATTCAATTTTAAATTTAGTTATTCTTTAGTTTCATCTATTAGAACAATGTCGCATGCAAATAACATACACCAATGTACTTATTTTTTAAGATGTCTAGTAATTTCATCTATTACTAAGGTAAAAAGGTAATGACTAAATGCTGAGCCTTGATGTAGACCTATTTTAACTGGGAATATATTAGTATCTCCACTAATGGTCATCACATTCGTAGCAGCCCCCTCGTACATATCTTTAATAATATTAATATATATTTTATTAATTTCTTTCTTTTTCATTACTTGTCATATTAACTTTCTTGGTACTCGATCGTAAGTTTTTTTCTAAATCAATAAAAATTATGTATAAGTTTTTTTTTTCTCCCTATACTTTTCAAATAGTTGTCTAAGTAAGAAAATATCTTCGGTAGTTGATTTTTTTGACATAAAACTAATTTGATTTTTAGATACATTAGTTTCTCTTTTTAGTCTACGTTCAATTACTCTTTATTGGAACTATAATGTTTTTTCTGTATTCACTTGACATTAACTTTGTTTTTATAATTTTATTAAAAAAAGTTGTTAACCATGTTGCACCTATATATCTCATGCACATTCATGCCTCAATTGGTATATTATCTGGGTCTAAGGCTTTTTCTGTTTTCATTTTTCTCAGAGCTTCATTTACTTCAGATATTCGGATTTTTGAGAAATAACTGATATTTCTATTTTCTTCTCTATTTAAACTAACATTTAATGTTAAATGTCCGTGTGATGTATTATTTAGTAAACTATAAAAATAAGTTTTCTATATTTCTTTAATATCATCATCTTTAACTATAATTCTTTGGTCCTTGCTTTTAATACGTCTAACATGTGTTAAATATTTGGCCTTGTTTTCTCTTAATTTAGCCAACTTAAAAATATCTTTTTCACCTTGTTCTGTTCATAATCTGTCATATAAGTTCTCATAAGCTTTGTGTTTAGTATAGCTAATAATATTTTTAGTAACTTTTTTTGATAGTTTGTATTGTTGTAAGTTTATATCATTTTTATTTCTCTGTCATGTTTTAAACTTTTATTGTTTAACATTTATAGCTTTTTGAACATCCTCATTCCATAATCAAGTTTCTCTATGTGAGGATTTACGATTTTTATATATACGTACAATACTTTGTCATACTTCTTCTATGTTAGTTGTCATTTTATCCCACATTGATTCTACTCCATCTTCATGTTTGTCCCATTTTCCTTATTCTATCATTTTTTTTACTAAATTTTTTTATTATTTACCTTTAAATTTCACCATTTAATTATTTGAATTATATTGCCTTTAGTTTTTGTTAACTCTTTTTGTGTGTGTGTATATATATATATATATATATATACATCACTAATAATCTATACTGCATGACTAAGCTCTCACTTGGGACAACCTTATAATTAATACAAAGAGATCTATCCACTTTTCTTATAAGGAATAAATCTATTTAGCTAGAATTAGTTCCGCTCTTGAAAGTTATCAAATGTTCATTTCGTTTTTGAAATAAGGTATTTGTTATAACCAAATCATATGCCATAACAAAGTCCAAAATGACATTTCCCATTTCATTCCTCATTCCAAAGTCGAAACCTTCATGACTTCTCTCATATCCTACATTCTCCTTTCCCACATGTCCATTTAAATCTCTACCTATCACAACCTTTTTTTGGTTAGATATCCTTTGCATAATACTATCTAAGTCATCCCAAAATTGTTTTTTAATTCACTAATCACATTTAAGACCTCTACACCTAATACAAGTTTCATTTGAATAATTCAATCATTTATTCTATTGACATCTACAGCTTCATTTATGAATTTGTTATTTATTATTATCCTTATACCATTTATATTACCATCCTTTCATGTATACCATAATTTGAATCTATTAATCTCTTCAGCCTTCTCTCCTTTCCACCCAGTCTCTTGAAGACATGTTATATTAATTTTTCCCATTCTCATAACATCTACTACTTTCATACTTTTTCCTGAAAGAGTCTCAACATTCCATGAGGCAAAACGGACCTTGTGTTTTGGTATTACCCTCTTTCTTAAACCACATTCATAAAAGCATGAAAACCTTTGCCAACTTTTCGCCACAACCGGACATTGTTGCGGCGCATCGCTTCCGGAGAGACGTCATAGCAACCATTGCCTATTTCTCACTACATCTGGGCTCCGATGTAGCGCGTCGCTTATGAGGAAACGCTCTAGCAACTCTTGCTTATTTCTCACTACAGTCGGGCTCCACTGCAGCGCGTCGCTTACAGGGGATACCCTAGCGTTAACAACTTTTAGTATATTTTCAGAATCCATAGGAGATCCGACGATAATTTTTAATAGCACCGGCTGCCAGCCTGACATGCTAATCCTCACTTTTTTTTCGGGTTTGGGACCGACAATAATAACAAATCATACAAGTAAATATAAAAACATACAGTTAAACCGCATATTTTTTTCAAATATAACAATATAAAAAAGAAGAGTGATCTTGTTAGCCCGGGCTAAGCAAATGTACCGCTTAGCTTATCTCAAAAAACTCATTTAAAATAAATTTTTTTGTTTTTCTCTTTAAACACTTGTTTATCTAAGTATATTTAACATATAACCAGGTTTTACCATTTCTGGATATGCGTATATATTTTTTTTGAGATTTACACATGTCCAAAAATTATAAAACTTGGTTTATACTTTAAATATACTCAGATAAACAAATGTATGAAGAAAAAACAAAAAAATTGCTGTAAATAAATTTTTTCAAGTGGGCTAAGTGAGACATTTGCTTAACCTTGCTTAATAAGATTATTCATCTATAACAAATGTCTTTAGAAAAAAAATTAACATAAAAAAAGATAAATAAAAAAGATTATAGAAATAAAAATAACTATAAATAAAAATAATATACTTTATTTATAATATAATTACAATATATCAAACATTTATTTAAATATAAATATAAATAACATAAAATATAAAGAAATATTGTTTAGATATTGTATATAAAATATATTTTATAATGAATATAAAATAGAAATCGGGTTCGGATTTACTTGAACTCTAACCCTATTATAGTTACAATTGGGTTCACTGGGTTTAGATCGTAGAAAAGTAAATTTTAACACCGAGAGAAATCGGGTTCTCAACATGGCTTAAGTTGCACCCTTAGTGGTTGCGTTCTCCGGCGACATTGCTCGTAGCCCGACTGCACGCTTTAAGGAGTAGAGCACAAACCATTCAACCGTATCTCATTAGTGGCTGCGTTCTCTGGCAGCATTGCTCGTAGCCCGGCTGCAGGCTTTAAGGAGTAGAGCACAAACCATTGATGAATGATCCTGTTAGCCTGGGCTAAGTAAATGTCTTAGTTAGCTCACCTCAAAAATCCTATTTAAACAATTTTTTTTTTACTTGTTTCTTCATACACTTGTGTTATCTAAGTGTATTTAATATATAAATCAAGTTTTATCATTTTTGGATATGTGTATATATTTTATTAAAATTTTTAAAAATAAGGGTGTTTTAAATACATACATATACATAGATGTTTAAAAATCTCAAAAAAAAAGATAAACATATTCAAAAATGATAAAACTTGGTGTATATGTTAAATACACTTAGATAAATAAGTGCAAGAAAAAAAAAGTAAAAAAAAATTATTATAATTTTTTTTTTTAAGATGAGTTAAGTGTGACAGTTATTTTGCGTGGGTTAATAGGATCACCCCCATTCAACCGTGTCTTCTTTGGTCCAGCCGGCCGTGGACTCGGCCCGCTAGACCGCATTCCCTGCACATATCCACTTCTTATCTCTCTCCTTGCCATTGGGTCACACGACGGGCGAAGCGATTCGAATTACGCACCGTACACGCGTTAGGTTTTCGAACCCTTATAGACAGCTTCACATGCAAAATGTCCATCGCACTCATGTGCATTTACTATCGGGAGAAACCAACATGTGTACAATTTTCTGGCGGAACCAGATTAGCAACCGTAATTTGGGCCGTTGATAAAAGCATCGTAAGAAAATCTTCGGATGACATGGGCAGTAAATGCTCGAAGTCTCACCGAAAGAAATCTCTGGGACGATTTTACTCGACGGAAGTGGCGATAGCGATCATTTATTTATGGATGTCAGCATCTCAGATTTTCAGAGACGAGTAGGCGCTTCGATGTACCAGGGACGTACCATACAACCTCGCCCACTCAACGCCAGACCGTAAACGCTCCAGCGCGGAAGAGTAAAATCCCAACACGCTACAGAATGCCGAAAATGCCCTTGCGTACACGGAATAAGGAAATACCTGTAGTCCAAGGGTATAAATACCGTCCATGTCCCTTTCTCTCACCCTTTGACAAGTAAAAATAAAAAAAAGGGAAGAAAAATCCCAACTTCAAACGCGCGAGAGACGGTTCTCTATTTCTTCCATCTGCAGCTGCTTCCGTTTTCGCCTGTTTTTCAGAACCCTAGGAATACAAGAAACGGAAGGCAAAATCCCCAGGTAAGGACTTCCGATTGCTTTGCCGCCTCGGAATCCGTTTTAATTTCCTCGAATTTCTTCTTTATTGGTTTTTTGGTTCATCTCGGTCTCTGCGACTGGTAATGGGATTTGCCAGATCTGATGGGATTGTTGTGGTTCCTCTATCGGTGAAAAATCGCGCAGGGAGCAATGCTGTGAGCTCTAGGGCAAGTATGATTAGACATTCAGCTTGTCTGGAGCTGAATTTGATTGATTCGTGTGAATTTCAGTCTGGATTGGACTTCTGCCGCCTAATTGTGCAACAGGCAGTGTAGTGCGGCATGCATGCGTGCAGACGACGCAGTGGACATGAGCATGGAACACGCTTGTTCTTATTGACTGGATGGTGTTTGGAAGATGTCTGGATGGTATCTGACTATCTGGAGGACAGTGTAGGAATTCCGGTGTATGTATGGAATCATTCAGCTGCATAAAGTGTTCGCTTGGTGGTCATTGGAACAGGTGAACTGTGGTCAATTTACGCTTCTTACTTTGTATTCTGTGCAGTACTGTTCGAGTGGATTTATGTTGTGGGGTTAAGTCTTCGGTCGGTTCTTCCCAAAAAAAAAAAAAGTCTTCAGTCGGTTCCACTGTTTCAAGTAAAATTTGTTTTTCTGGACTAAACAAAATATCGTCCGGTGTCAATCATATTTCACAAAGCAGATAAAGACAAAAGAGACAAGCAGTGACGATAAAAAAATATCGGTGTTGCTAATAAAAAAGAAGGTTTGTCATCCTATGTCGATATATTATAGTGTCAAGTCCGTTTAATACTTCCAGGAAGATTTCTATTTTCATCTCCATTTTCCATCTCTTGCCAAATACAGCTGCATTTATATAAGCTTCAATGTTGACATTGAAGGCCTTGCTTTTGTATTAATCTCTAATTCCAGTCTTAATCTCCAATCTGATATTATGGTGCTGGTATTGTCAAAAATCCTGTTTTGCTCCAGTTCCGAAACAGTAAAAAATCCTGGCACTAGGTTTCCACCTTTGTTTCTCTGTTGTATCTTTTCTGTTTGTGTGTCAGCTGAAAGGCTTTGTTGTCTTGTCTTAAATCTCATTTCTTTATATTTTGATGAAAAATGTTTTCATACTTGTGGATGAAAATCGAAAAATAATAGTGATTTCTGCTTCCAGTTATTCCTTTGTTAACTCTAAGAAATTTTGCAGCTCTAATGTAGCTTATATATGTGCCTGCATATTATTGATAAAAATTTTCTGATCGTGCTTGAGAACAGGATAATGTCCCTTAGATTTTTAACATTCCTCGGTATTATTCGGCTGATGAAGCATATTGAAAGTTTAGATGCTAGTGCTTCAACATTTTGCTGATGTGGTTGCTTCTGCTTCCAGGATATTATCAGTATGTTTGAATATTTTACTTCAATAAAAATATGACCAATTTGGAAAAACAACAGAAGGAAGCAGTAGAGGTTGAAGCAGAAGATGCTTTAACTGGGGTGGAAGTACGACTGGCTGTAGAGGAGGATGCTTTGGCTACAGATAGAAAGGAAGGACAGCTGAAGGATGTGGAAGATGTGATGGCTGAAGATATTTCGGCCAAGGCTGGGAAAACTAGGCCACAGAGCAAAGTGGATGAGGTTGATGAGGAAGATATTTCAGATACCATTCAGGTGGAAAATCCGAATATAGTTGAAGACACTGTGGAAGACGCCACAAATACCAATAATGTGG
This sequence comes from Annona cherimola, assembly GCA_030490835.1. Lineage (NCBI taxonomy): Eukaryota > Viridiplantae > Streptophyta > Magnoliopsida > Magnoliales > Annonaceae > Annona > Annona cherimola. The sequence goes on along the minus strand of CM059971.1, from coordinate 120,692,643 downwards.
AAGGACAGCCAAAGGACATTATAGATGCTGAGATGGAAGAGTTAAGTGACCTGGATGTGCAACAGACAGAAGAAGAAGACGCAGGAATGGAAGATGAAGAAAATGATTCATTTATCGACGATTCTGATGGTGCGGAACCATCTGCATCTGATAATGATAATGAAACCAACTCTGAGGTAAGTCAACATCATTCCTTTCCCATGTTTCTTCTTGAGCAGAAGCTGCTCTTTTAACTTAGAGATCCTATCTTGCACATATATATATTTTCTATACCATACTTTATTGAAGCCAGTATTATAAATCGCATCCCATCTACGTAGTGTTCACCACCCATGCTGTGTTTGCTTCTGCATCAGTCCGCACATCATGTATTGTAAAGTGTACAATATTTCTATTTTTCATACCATCATATCCCGTAAATATGAAAAATTTATAAGATGTGAAAAGCATGATAAATGTCCAGGATAAATGCACAAGAAAGTATTAAGGTGACAACAAAACTATGCCCTTTGCAAAGAAAATCAAGCTTTTCCCACCTTCACATGGGCCTTGTTAAGTGCAAAATACATAGCAACTTGAATACCAACTGTTGTAGAGAATAATTAACCAGTTGGGTGTGTATGCAAATGCCTTGAGTATGACAGATTTTTTTTGAAGAGAATTCTTTTAATAACCTAGGGGTTGTTTGTTGGGAGGAAATTGGAAACGTTTGGACAATTTCAATTTCCCTCCCCATTAATGGGACATGCACATATTTTCATGTATGTTCTTTTTTCTGCTTTTTTTGTAGTTTCCCCTAAAATGCCAATTTATTTCGTTTGTTTTCACTTATGGCTAGTATCAACTCCTAAGGCGTTGACATCATTTTCTTTTTATTTTTAAAGGAAACTTTACTTTTTCCCAACCAAACATCCTTGAGAAAATACGAATCCTTTTTAGAAATCGAATGGATTCGGTCTTATACATACGCGAGGAAGGTAATCAAAAAAGAAAGAAGATGAGTTCTTCTTTCTTTTATCACTTAGGAGCCGTGCGAGATGAAAGTCTCATGCACAGTTTTGAACGAGAGAAAGAAGCGAGGAATCTTCTTTTCGACTCTTTAGCAACCATGGGAAGTTTCCTTCTTAAGAAGTTTTTGTAATTTTTTCACAAACGCTTTCTATTTTATTACGAAGTATCTTGAAATTTTGCGCTTGCTTCAATTTTGTTTGCCGAGTTGCTTCTTTGAATTGTTCTTTATTGACTACCCATCATCTTTTGGTGATAGCTATCATCTATTTCAGCAGATTCTTTTGACTGTTTTGGCACCCATGGGTCTAGATACTGATTCGCAGGTAGTTAGATGAGTGAAGCGAATTGAATTCTTTGAATGAGTGGATAAATGGATTCGAGGTAAAGGCTCTACAGAAGGTAAAGACCTGAAAATGGAAATAAGGTCTGAACTTTGTACAATGAGTATCATGACAACGTTCAGTTTTTTTTCTCATTACCTCAGGCCATCAATTGACAATTCCTGAGATTCATCTCTGACAGTTTGATGGTTGGATGGTCATTCTATATTTTGTTTCTCATTCTTATTTGTCTTTAAGACCATAGTTAAGATGGATTTCTGCTCACTCTTTGCCATGCATTAATATTTATTTTTCCTTTTCTTTCTAGCAAAATCTGGTTGGTAATGGTGCTGGATTTATTTGTTTAGGCACCTTTGACTGATGCAGAAATCGAAGAATTAGTTGCAGAATTTTTGGAAGTTGAGAGCAAGGTATTATTCTCCCTTGCCATTCTCTGTTTTTTCTTTTATATAGTCAAGCAGCGAATTGTTTCTTGCTTCCATTTGCTCTTCTCATTCTAATTTTTAGGCGGCAGAGGCTCAAGAATCACTTGAAAAGGAGTCGATTGTACGAGTAGAGAGTGAAGTCAGAGAAGAGTTGGCTCAAACTCTTGAGGGGGATGATGTAAGTTTCAGTTGTTCTGCTATCCAACTTTTCATGCAGGTTGATGCATCTTTGTTTCTGTGTTCCTTGTTCACACCTATAAAAATTCCATGATTCTAATGTCATGTTTTATTTTGTGCAGTTGGAGGAGGCTGTGTCGAAAGAAATGAAAATATTTGTACAAGAATGGGAGAAGGCTCTTGATGATCTGGAAGCAGAAAGCGCCCTTTTATTGGTGTGCTTCTTTTTTAACCTTTCAAGTTTCAATGATTGCATTAAATATTGTGCCGACTCTTTGCGTTGTTTTAGACATTGTTGCTGGGATTCTGACTCTTTTGTTCATGCTTGCATTGGGGGGAACTTAGCATCTTTTTCAAGGTATAAAGAGAAACATTATAGTTGATTCAATAATCATCCTGGCTTTGTGATTTCTTACATCGGCTTGATTTGTATGGTAAATGAATTTGCACAGCCACCAACTGGTGGTATATCCTCTGCTGATCAAAATTAATCAAAGTATTCTCGACTTGTACGCATTTTTCATGCAAGTCAAAATGGAAACAAACAATGTTAATGTTCTATGATCTCTCTGCGAAACATGATTCAAAGGTGCATGGATGTGATATTGCCTTGTTGTATTTAGCATTTGTGCCCCTTCCCCAAATTTAATATGATGTTTAATTCTAACTACTAGAAACTCTACTCTTTTTATCACCTACAATTTCCTATCATTATCCGTCTTTTCATCCAATGACCATAGTTATTTTATTTTTACTCACTTTATTTTCAATAATTGCCCTTTGCCCCTATTACATGACATCATTCCTCTTTTTCACGATTTCTGAAAAAATTCTTTTCTTCTGTCTTGTTCCTGTCCAAACTAGACTTTTCTGAGTTTCCTGCTTACAGATGATTGCAATTTTTTTTTATTACCAACAATAGAGTTGTGCTTGAATATTCATGGTTTTGGTTTGCATTCTGATATTCTTCTGTGTGCAGGAACAACTTGATGGTGCTGGCATTGAACTTCCGAAACTTTATAAATGGATTGAAAGCCAGGCACCTAATGGCTGCTGCACTGAAGCCTGGAAAAAGAGAGCACACTGGGTAGGCTGTCCAACAAGCAGTGAAATTTCTGAATCTGTTGCGGATGCAGAAAAATATTTGCAATCCAGTCGGCCTGTAAGGAGGTATGCATCTCTGATTGTATTGATTCGAGTCCATATCTGGTCACTGTTGTGCTGTTTAATTTATTTACCTATTCTGTGATCAGACAGCATGGTAGATTGTTGGAACAAGGTGCTAGCGGCTTCCTTGGAAGAAAACTAGCTGCAGAAGACAATGGAGATTCACTCAATAAGCCCGAGGAGGACTGGAACTCTTTTAACCACCTTATTCAATCCCATAAGCTGTCCCAAGATAGCATTTCATTTGGAAGTAAACACTGGGCTTCTGTTTACTTGGCAAGTACGCCACAACAAGCTGCAAAATTGGGGCTCAAGTTACCTGGAGTTGATGAGGTAGCAATTTGTTTTCCTATATATGCAAGGGTGCAACTTGGGTTGGAGCTGCAACCCTACCCAGCCTTAGTTTAGTGGGTCTGTGGTTTAGTAAATCAAAACTCAACCCACTTTGGGTGTGTTTGTTTAGGGTAAAAAAGTGTCAACTAAAACTTTTCCATCTAAAACTTTTTACTTTTCATAATTACTCTATTTTTTAATTATTTTTTCACATTTTTCTATACAAACTACCCTACTTTTCAATCATTTCTACACAACTACCCATACAACTAACCTATCTATTTTAACTTTATTCTCTTTACTCTTCATCATTACTCCTATTATATCACATCACTTTTTATTGATTTGACAACTTCTACTTCAAAAACTTTTCATCAAAAGTTTTACCTCCAACCAAACACACCCTTTGTGGCCTAGGATATTGGGGGTGGGTTTGAAAATTTAGAAGATGGATTAGAGTAAAGGTCGACTCTAACTTGGATTAAATCCAGCCTGTTTGCACAGTCTGGCTGCTCACTACATGAGCTTCACATTCTATTAGTGGTCAGTGTCCTTGTCATCTGTTTCACTTAATTCATAATTTCAAATACATCCAATTCTAGTCCTTGGTGACATTTATATTGTGCACATTGTGATTTCACTCATTCTGTGAATGTTGGCATTCATTTTGATTTATTAGGTATCCTTCCACAATAACGAAAGGCAGCAATAGTTTGGGTGTCTGGTGATGTCGAAATAGTGAATGGGCAACAGCACTTTGTAATGCATTTACCGGTTTACCTTTTGTAAGGACTTAAACTTGATATGAGGACCTACACTATCTGGTGACAGATGACTGCATCGCACTGAATTTCAGAATAGTCAAAAGTGTGGTTCAAATCATTTGGTTCCTTCATTTTTTTATTTTTATTTTGTCAAATGTTTGTATCATAGAATGGACGTTATCAATAGTATTTTTCCATGTAATGACAACAGTAGTCCTTTCAAAGGATTGATGCTGATGTATTTTCTTGTGTTTGTTAATTGTCTATGGCCATGCTCCTTTTAAGTTTTCCTTTGGTACTTGTTGGGCTGCTGCTTTTATAATTGATCAATTCTTAATCTTCATTGCACATGATCAAACCACCTAAGCATAATTCCCTTCATGTTATCAATCCATTAATAGTGCCACATTGCACTTGCATTGGTGATAAAGTAGTTTCCCTCCATCTAAAACATTTATTTCTGAGATTGGCTCTTTTCCCTTTCCTTTTTAGGTAGAGGAGATAGATGACATTGAGTGCACATCCAGTGATCCATTTTATGCAGATGCAATTGCTAATGAGAAAGAAATTGATCTCTCTGAAGAACAAAAGAAAAACTTCAGGAAGGTATTGCATTGAACATAAATCATTATGCTTTCATCTGATTTGAGACTTCTTGGTTTTTGAAATTTTACAACTGAGAGTTTCATGAACTAATGACCAAGAGGAGTGAATAAGCAGCATCTTTTATTGAAACTTATACTTACTGCAACCTCTGGGCTTATTTGGGTTGGCTAAACTAATCTTTCTTGATGGATTTTTTTTCATGCCTTTCGTGGGTTCAGCTGAGAAGTTCTCTGGTTGATACTTCTTATCGCTAATTTTTCTGTGTCCAGTAACAAACTTGAGATTTTTTTTTTGTGTGTGTGTGTTTATTCTAATGTTTTATTTGGCCTCACAGTGGAGGCTAGAAGCACTGTTCAAAAAGTGTTTTTAAAATCTCTGTTTGGATAGATAAGCACTGTGCATGGAATCCTATGTGTCAAATTGCCTTAAAGCTGCTGTTAGGGGAAGCAAATTGAAACTGCTTTGTCACAAAAGCTGTCCTCTACTGGCTTGGTGGTGGGCTAACTGCCCAGCGAAATGAGGCCTAAATAGGTGAAAGGTAGGAAAATACAATGGAAAAAGAATGTAGCAAATGATGATAGTCTAAACATCAAACTCCTGCTACCCTAAAGACCATGATAAATACAATCTGTGCTTATCATCCCTTCAAAATTTCAATCTTGACCTTTCTTGATGAGGAGTTGTTCCGCCAAAAGACACAATTTAATAAACTGTAAACATTTTAACCATCAATTTATCCTGACTCCCGACTGAATAGGTTGGTCAGTTTTCTATTCAACTAACGAGGTTTTAGCAGAAGATGATAGCTGAAAAGTCAGTTTAAGGTTTAAACTAATGATTCAGCAGGGTGTCTCAACCTCCTACTGGCCAGTAACTGTTGATGCAGGACCAAAAGGATTTGTTTTCTATATTGAGAATTGCTATGTAAGCAAGAAATATGATGGCGATAGATGCTTGTGAAGATGGTATAGGCATTATTGATGCCTGTAGTATCCACCACCAAGTATTATTTTAGAAACAAATTTACAAAGTACTGGAAATGGTTAATGTGTATAATTTTCTTGTGGGTGGAGGTACAATCAAGCCTTGGGGGACGTTTGGGAAAGTGAAAGTTGTGAGAAATGTGGTATTTGGTGGGAGTAGAAAATGGAATATTTTGGAAATTGTGGGATTGATATGAAATGATAGGGGTAAAATTGGAATAAATAGGTTTGTTGGACGGTAATTGATAGGGAAAATGATTGGAATATAGAGGTAAAAGTGGAAAAATATAATGATCAGATGATTAATGAAGTACCTTGAAATCCGTGCACCCAAGTTTTCCCACCCACGTTTCCCGTACCCCGTTACCAAACTCCCCTTGGATCCTCAATTGGGGAGGCTGACAATTATCTATCAATGTCCTCATGCTATTTTATGGTTGTTGGTTCACTCTATATGGTCCCCGCGTGCATTATGTTGCTAACTAAATTGGGTTTGTTGCTACATTTGTTGTGCCTTTCTTGTATGACTTTTATAGCACATCAACTCTGGCAATCCCCAAGTAAGAAAGTGTTCAGTTCTTTCCTTGGTTTTATAATGCTTCCACTAGGCTATTATGTGAGGCCTGGTCCGGTGACTATCAGAATTAGTTTTGATATATGCTCCTGAAATGAAATCTGCTTTTCCTGGCAGGAGCAGTTCTTAATGATGGTTGTTTTGGTTTAGAAGTGGTGTTGTGGATGGGTTGGTTCCTTGATTTGGAGCAATTAATGTGTGCCAGTATGTCATTGGTTGCACGCATGGACTGCTTAGTTATTTTTTAATTGTAGGTAGTGGGTCTTTGGGATCCTTCTGAAAATTTTTGCCTGCTTTCCTCCTGATAAAATTAAAAACTAGTTTCAGGAAACATGTTATTTTCTTGATTCATGGTGTCATTTTACGTTGTATTTCGATACAATCCTTCCTGCTCTTGCGAAATGCGAACAGAATGAGAAATGCAGTCCTGGATTTATGCTAACAAAATGCAGACAATAGACAGTAAATTGGGTCCAATCCACATTTCCCGCCAATCCGATAGAAAGCATTATTAGGTGATGTTCCAGGGGCTTCTTCTTGCATGGAAACTGTTTGCACTCTTTAAGAAATACAATTGAAATCTGCACCAATTTATGGGTCTCCAACAAGAAACACTGGCCAATTATGTAAACTTGTACAAAGCCAGAAAATTTATTTCTTCTGTGTTGATGTGTCTTTTCTGACCTTCAGATATTTTGCATTCAGTTTTGAACTAAAATAAAAAGGATTTATTTATTGACTATTTCATTTTATTTTTCGGATTTAAGTTGCCATTTCAAAAATGTTAGAAAAAGTTTCCTTGATTGTCTTCACATGGTTAATAGTTAAGATTTCCATGTTCTTGTCAGGTCAAAGAAGAGGATGATGAGAAAGCTTTACGGAAACTGCAAAGTAATTTAAAGCAAAGGAGACAGAGAAAGCAACATAGTCAGGTGGGCTTCTTTCCCTGCATTCATTTTCACGCCTTTTCCCTATATTGTACTGCATGGTGCAAGAACACTATTTTTTCTTGATAGTTACACTCAAGTGTTCACTGTATCAGTATCCTTACAATTAAAATTGACTGGGACATGGAAACATGCTTTAATATCTTGACATTATTAGCGACGTTGGACCATAGTTGTGACCAATGGAAAGCAAGGCACATAGTGATCATCATCATCATCATCATCATAAGCCATTTCCTACCTATGTGGGGTCGGCTGCATGGATTCTGTTACGCCATTCTTGGCGATTTAAGACTAAATTTTCAGTAATATGTAATATTTTTAAATCTTGTTTAATTACTTCCATCCATGTTTTTTTGGGTCTTCCTCTCATTCTTCTACCACCTTCTACTTGGATAAACTCTGTTTTCCTAACCGGTGCTACTTCGGGCCTCCTTTTAACATGACCAAACCATCTTAATCTATTTTCTCTCATTTTATCATTAATTGGTCTTACTTTTAAGTTTTCTCGAATTATTTCATTCCTAATTTTATCTTTTCTTGTTTTACCACTCATCCACCTTAACATTCTCATTTCCGCTACGCTCATTTTTTGTATATGTTGCTCTTTAACTGCCCAACATTCTGCCCCATAAAGCATAGCAGGTCTAATCGCAGTCTTATAAAATTTTCCTTTTAATTTAACTGGAACTCGACGGTCACATAAAATTCCTGACGCACATAGTGATAAATTAAATAAATGTAATAATGCATGTCATTCATAAAGATAAATAATAAAGTTATGCAAACATAGTCATACATCATACCCATCATTCTCATCATGAATAGAGACAACCTGAAGTTTCTTTAATCTAGCATTTAATTGAAAATGTAAGGTGAAATTAAAAGAGTCAAAACTCATACATAAGTGTTGGAAGTTTTTATATTTTCAAGCAAGTTCAACCAGGTGCATTAGGTTCATCACATGGCTCAAGAGGTGAGCTTGAGTAAGCCTTGAACCTAGGCATGCCTTTTAACAAATATGCATAGAACAATATATCAAAATTGGGGCGAGATGGATAAAAACTCTGATTTTTAAAATGAAACTATTAGAAACATTGAAAAACATTTATACAAAATTTGGGAAAAAAAATCACAGAAAGAGCTTCTCAGGATACTTTTTTTCCTATTAGAGAAGTGTACCAAATCTTCTTCTATAATTCTTCACAAAATTGCTTCACCTTTTTATTGCGACCATGTGCGTTGATTTTGCACCTTAATATTTTCCAATAAAGATTCCATGTCATATTTCTTGATTCAGGGCGCTGTTCATAAAGAGACTTTCATTGATCGGGTTGTGGAAAATGAATTAGATTCTTTTGTTGAATCTTCTCATATTGATAGAAAGACAGGTTCTTCTGAAACTAGGGAGAGTCAACATAATATCAAGAACAAAGTTGTTTCTTCAGCAAACAAGATTGATAGTAATGGAGATTCTGGTAATTTTAGTGAGGAGAAGACATTAGTCAATGGTACTCTGTCAGTGTCTTCTCCATCCACATCTTCTGATTCATCTGAGCTTAGAGGCTGTAAGCGTGCCCACGATGGAGAGGATGGGAAACTGAACAAAAAAAGAAGCAGAACTGATATGGATAGTGAAGATGAAGTACATATGGAGGAAAGTTCTGCTGTTTGCAATGGCACTGAGACAGGTAAAGATCCTGCAGTGCAAACCAAGGAAGAAGGTTATACTGGTTCTGATGCTGCTCATCCATCACCCTGCGCTACTGGGTCTGGTTTTGATGTGGCTGAAGATTCTAAGAAGTTCAACTGCACTTCCTGTTCCAAAATTTTGCCGGTTTCTGATGTACACCGCCATCCTCTTTTAGAGGTTATTGTATGTGGAAATTGCAAGGGCGTACTGGAGGAAAAGATGCAACAGAAGGTATGTTAAATTGAGTTCCCCTTGTTCTTCTTGATCTGCATGCTAATGGTTGCAGGATCCATTTTATTTTGACATATTACAAGAATAAACAGATGATTATATAGCAGAGGACTAGACGTGGTAGATGCCTTAAAATTTTCTTTATCTTGTGAAGGGCATCGCTGGTTTAGCCAATCCTATTATCCACTGTTCCATGATCAATGGTTCAGGAAATTATTAAGTATGTTAGCAAGCAATGAGGTTATTGATTGACATCAATTAAGAATGCAACCTCATTTAAATTTGTGAAATTAAATCAAGGCTGCCCTTATGAATCTATCAGGAAAACACAATTTGGTAGTTGCTACTTGTTTCTAGGTTTGAAACAAATTTTAATTGAATGGTGTTAACTATTAAAAAAAACAAACTTTGAATTGCCACTAAATATTTACTTTTGTATTCTGTCGAATATTCAGCATGACCAGGAAAGGAAAATTTTGGAAAATGCATGTGGAAATATCTACTTGAAGAAGAGATGGACATCTTAATAACCTCTGGGTGGATCACATATGTAAAATGGATTTCTTTGTACAAAGAAGGATGGATTGATTATTTTGTTGGGATTGGAAGCTGTATAACATGTGAGAATTGAGATTCTAACTATGGAGTATAGGTTATATATTATGTATATTTGTATTAGAAATAGAAAAAATGGTTGTAAAATTTAGGTAGTTGATAGGCAGTAAAATTGGAATGAGGTAGCATTGTCCTTTCTTTCGGGAAAGACAAGAAAGTTTGTTGGGTTTTTTTGTGGTGACACCTCCAATTCTTTTTTCACGACAGGTCTTTGAAATGACGCTAGTAAATGAGGTTAAATGGAAAGCATATGATAACTTTTTAATAGGTAAGAGACTAGAAAATTGAAAAGGATAATTTTTGAACTGGCACTATTGAAAGGGCGGTAAGTGATCTGGACCAGTGTCTTCAGAACCAGATCAGATTGGACAGTTGACTGTGAACTGGCTGCTTATATGGACTAGGGTTGCAACTCGGTATGGGTTGAGCCCGAAATTGGACTGCCAAATACGAGATAATTAGTATGTCGGCATTTATTTTGAAAACCTGAACCCAGGTTCAATTGAACTTGAGCCCAATTTTTCTTATTATATTTAATATATAATATGTTATTTAACGACCTAAACACCATTTCTTCATATTTATATATTTTATATTAATTAGGTCTATGTTTGAATGCATGTTTGTCATATCAAAATTATGTTTCAATGCATGTTGATCATAATTTTTCTTTACATTTATGTTTATGTTTATACCATTTATACTTACATTTGTTAGTTTTCTTCATAAAATTTCTTCTAGAAACATGTTAAAGATTACTATGCTTTTTCCAAATTTAATTAGACAATGTACTATCAACTTTCTGATTTCTTAGTTATCGTTTGTTCACATGAACTTTTAAACTTAAGTCTTAAACTCAATTGAATGCTTGCCAAAAGTCTTAAACTCAAATGAATGCTTGCCAAACCAAATTTCAGCCAAACTCTTTTGCATAAATAGTGTTAGTGTTTAATTTCTGCAAACATGGTTAGGGTTAGGGTTAGAGTTAGGGTTTAGATTTTACAAACCGGATTAGAATTAGTGTTGAAGCAAACCTGAGTTCCATGAACCCAAGTTGCACTCCTAATCCGGATTGATCTATCCCAGTTGGCAATTTCAAATGCATCCATTAGAGGTGCAATAGTTGGACAATGGTGTAAAGGTGTTTTAGAGTTTTCATCTGAAGGTGCATGATGGAAATGTATTAAAACTACACAAAAATTTATTTAGTATTAAAATGCATATTTACTTATATTTCATGAGAATTTAAAAATTATCTATATTTAACTTAAAAATAATGATAATAAACTAGATGACATTCCAGTTCAATCCAGTTTTAATGAATGGTCGAATGGGTTCAAACTGAACCCGTTGGTTCAATTACGAGTCTGGTTTTAATAACATTGGTTTGAAGCTATGATCAAAAAGTTAGATGGAATCACAAATATAGGGGTTAATATGGACTGGAAACGCCACCGCAGAATTAGGATATTTGATGTGATAACAAAAGGTGGGAGATTGTTTATTTGTATACTTACTTTTTTGTGGTGTATTAAATGGAAGCCAACTAGACTGAAAAAATCAGATAGAATGAGAAATACAGAGGATGATATATGCTGGAGATACGGTTGCACAGTTATGGTGCTAGAACCTAGCTGTGCTTGCGGAAAGATTTGATAGGAAAACTTTAGGATTTTGACGAAGGTTGGTTATTGCAAGGGACATGGTTTTATTTGTCTAACAATTTTTTTTATAAGATTGTAGTATTCATAGAAGATGAGAAATTACTAATGAATGGAAGAAAATTTCTGTCATTTCAATTTATAAAAATTATGGGGATAGTCATGCTCACAGTTATGGATGAAACCTCATGTCAATTTATAGGAATTATGGGGATAGTTCTTTTTACTGATACGGATGGAACATTAAAGTGACACAATAAATTTTCGAAAAAGCAATTTTAAAAAAAATCATTGAATGAATATATCCAAAATTTGATGTGTTTACTTTAGGAAAATTAACTACTATGGTAATTTGCAGGTAACTAACAAAAGACCTCTACATGATTTTTATCAGCTCACTAGCTCACTGAAAGCATATGATTGGATTCCTAAGGAGAATGTTTCAATGCAACCAGATGCATTGAAATTTTAATGAATCCGGCTGAAAATTCCATTTCTTATTATCATTTTTGAAATTTTCTTTTATAAAACTCTTAATTTAGGTGTATTTAATCTATAACCCAAAATTTATCATTTTTGAAAATGTGTGTATTTATATTTTGATTTTTAAAAATAGAGTGATTTTGGTACTTCTTAAATGATTAAACTACCCCTATTTTCAAAGGATAAAAAAAATGCATATACAAATTTCTAAAAATGGTAAGACTTGGATTATAGATAAAATACGCTTAGATTAAGAGTTTTATAAAAAAAATTTCAAAAAATAATAAAAAATGGGATTTCTAGCATTTGGTTGCATTGAAACAAACCCCGATTCCTAAATATTTAATATGGTAAGTGGTGTGACTGATAATTGTAATTATTAAAGATATATGTTATGATATCAAAAATAAATTTGTTGATGGTAGGTAGAATTTATATCACACAAAAGGAGGGTTTTGGTAACTGCCTAAACAAACACCTTTAGGTATGTGGAATTGATTAAAATTATTGTTTAGGTTCCCCTTTGCAATGGCCTTTTTGATATTAAAGATTAGGATGTTGCATAGAGGATTCAATCTTAATTGCAGAAATAGTTTTGTGCTCAAGGATTTTTACCGAGGTAAAAACTTATAATTGACAAAGCAATCCACCATTTAATCATTTGCAATTTGTTGTCGAATGGCTTCAACGCAATTTCCTAGTATGAGAGATTCATTGAGTTTTCACTAAATAAACCGAAAAGATTATTTAAATGTCTTTGAATTAATTTCGTTTTGGCAATAGTGAGTAGTACTTTCTTATTCCTTAAACTTTTCAAATGAGTTGATTTTCACGCTTCTAATAATCATAATTTTAGTCATTTTGAGACTTTGAACTGGTTGGATGGAGGTGTGAAGTTGCTTTAGATTTACTCTCTCTCTCTCTCTCTCTCTAAATTTTTGGGTGCTTGTTATTCATATGGGTAGTAGTACTGCAGGATCCTGATTGCTGTGAGGGTTATTGTGGATGGTGTGGAAGTTGCAATGATTTATTGACTTGTAAATTGTGCAAGTCATTATTTTGTACCTCATGCATCAAGAAGAACTTTGGGGAAAACCGCCTGTTAGAGATTCAAACTTCAGGTTGGAGCTGTTGTTGCTGTTCTCCTTCTCTACTGCACCCATTTATTCTCGAATGTGATAAGGCTCTTAAAGTGGACAGTCAAACGGTTTCTAGCTCTGATAGTGATTCAGACCAGTCAGATGCTGGTGATCGTGTGCCAAGATGGTATGATCTCTTTTCCATTTCCTTTAGCAGCTTGAAGACTATTGCATCACATTTGTTGACGAGTTGGTTATTTGAGATGGTTGCTTTTTAGGGCATGGCATTTCCTTTGGTGACAATCACATATGCTTTTCATTGTTTATGTTATTGTGACGCTCTTTTGCTTTGGAAGTTCAGACTTTCTAGGCCTTGGAATGTTGCCAATTCAATTATCTTCTGTTCCTTCCTTCCAGCAATAAGAAAAGACGGAAAAAAAGGATTAGGAGGATCCTTGATGATGCTGAACTTGGAGAAGAGACCAAGCGGAAAATTGCACTAGAAAAGGTTTCTTTTTTCCCCAATTTTTTTTTAAAATAGAGGTTTCATGGTTGTAGAAATTTCTCTTTGGTTCATGTGAGATTTATTATGGCAATGATCTTGTAGGCACGTCAAGAACATCTCAAATCAATGCAAGTACAGTTTGCTGGTAAATCATGGGGCAAGGTCAGCACAAGTTGTAATGGAAGCGCATCAAAAGGTGCTACTGTTGAAGTTCTTGGTGATGCAGAAAATGGTTTTATAGTAAATGTTGCTAGGGAGGCTGATGAGGAGCCAGTGAGAATTCCTCCTAGTGTCTCTTTGAAATTAAAACCTCATCAGGTTTTTAGTTGTTTCCTTTGCTCTCTCTCTCTCTCTCTCTCTCTCTCTCTCTCTCTCTCTCTCTCTCTCTCTCTCTCTCTCTCTACACACACACACACACATGTGCAGGGTGATCCCATGTGGCCGGCCGCATGGTATCCCTTCTTTCTCTCTCTATATACATATATATATTGCAGCCTGTATTCCCTTCTCTCTCTCTCTATATATATATTGCAGCCTGTATTTCTTTTTCATGAATCATGCTTAAAACTGTTTCTTTGCATTGCCACTATGTCTTTGCATTTTGATATTGAAAATTCAGCTCTTGCAATATGTTGTCTTAGTTTTTGATGTTTTGCACGTTAATTAAGTGAATTTGTTGTATTTTTTTAAATCATGAACTTCTTGTACTTTGGTTTTGAGGTTTGAGAATTCAGCTTGAGCCATTAATTGTCTTACATATTCATTGGTTAGGGTCTGTTTTGGAAAAAATAAAAGTAAAGTGGGAAAGCGGGAATGCAAGAAATTTTTAAAAATTGAGAGAATGCTGTAATATGATAGGGGTGACGATTAGGTGTGAAGAGAATAGAGTTAAAATAGATATGATAGTTGTATGGAAAGATGTGAAAAATGATTGGAATGTCGAGGCAATAATAGAAAAATTTGGGATAGGTAGGACAGTTAGGTAGTTGAGATGTCAAATCATATCAAAATGTATGTAGGAAGGAGTGAGAAATTTTTTCTTTAGATATACTTTTACATGTTACCAAATGGAGCCTTAATAACAAATTTGTGCTGTGGTTTCTCTGCCTAAGCATGTGACTGGGAACTGGCTGTGTTGTTTTTAGTTATGTGCTTCTTCTCAGTCTGCAAAAAAGATTATTTTTTTTTATCGAATGGAGCGTTAATCGCAAATTTGTGCTGTGTTTTTTCTGCCTAAGCGTGTGACTGGGAACTGGCTGTGTTGTTTTTAGTTATGTGCTTCTTCTCAGTCTGCAAAAAAGATTATTATTTTTTTTATCAAATGGAGCGTTAATCGCAAATTTGTGCTGTGTTTTTTCTGCCTAAGCGTGTGACTGGGAACTGGCTGTGTTGTTTTTTGTTATGTACTTCTTCTCAGTTTGCAACTAGGTATGACTGGCTTCAGGTGTTATACTTTTTTCTTGGGAATATTATTTTTTTGCCTAATGTTTTGTTTTCCCACGTTCTCTTTTTCTATTCTGATGATTTTCCTGTGGAATCTCTGTTTCTTTTGTGATATTGTAGAATCGATATCCAAACTTTCCAGCTGCTGCTGCTGTTATCATGTTCCATTGTTCACCTTCTATTTTGAGTTCTTAATTTAATTTGTCTTCCAAAGTTGTAATTGTATGTCTTCCTGTGACTGCTTGCAGTCCTATGGTGCTGTGAATGTTATTGTCATCTGCATTATCTTAATTTGCGATCTTGCGCTGTTTTGTTTTTCTTGTTTTGTTGTGAATTTCTTGCATGGAAGTAGGCTGCTAAAAATATGTTTTAATTCTTTGTTGTATGTGGTGTCGCAGGTTGCGGGAATACGATTCATGTGGGAAAATATCATTCAGTCTGTCAAAAAGGTTAAATCTGGTGATAAAGGTCTTGGTTGCATTCTTGCCCACACAATGGGTCTTGGGAAAACATTTCAGGTCTAGCCTTCCCCTATTCTGTGCATCTGATGACTAACATTAAGTTAAATGCAAATGAAAAATTAATCTGCATACAGAGGTATGCATGGAAAAGGACGTTTTTGGTTGAGAGCTAATGCCCGTAAAATGTTATTGGAAATTCATTTTTATGGATATTGGATCTCTTTGGTTTCTGGAAAACGTAGTACAAGATGGAAAGCAAATTCTTCAAATTTTTACCACTTCTGATTAGAAGATTGTTGTATATTGTGTAGTTAGTAATGAGTCCTTGCATGTTGTTGAGAATTAAACAGCACTGGAGACAATGATGCTTTTTAGGAACTTGTTGAATTCCTGTTCCAGATACCTGGCCTATGGTTCAGGTACCCACTCTATTTGGTCAGGCAAACTTTTAGGGTTTTAACTTTCCAAGGTTTGTTTGCAGATGTGAATCTGTCATACCTCTTAATTTTCTATAATACCATTGAATCTGACAACTCATTCAGTGGGCTTTTTGATTGTTAATCTATATATTTATGAAGCTTATGGTTCTCTATCAATTTTTTGGACTTCGAAGGATTTCTTAGAAGTTTTCTAAAATAATTTAACTTCTGAAGAAATGATTTTTTTTTTTTTTTTTGGAATCCAAAATGTATATGCAGGTCATAGCATTTTTATACACTGCTATGAGGGGGGTTGATTTAGGATTAAGAACCGCTCTTATAGTTACACCTGTAAATGTGCTGCACAACTGGCGACAAGAATTCATAAAGTGGAGGCCTGTGGAATTGAAGCATTTACGTATCTTTATGCTTGAGGATGTTTCCAGGTTTGAACATTGCTTTTTATTCATCAAAAGGAAATTCAATTTCTGTTTCGCTTGTCAGTAGGCTACTGTTGATGGCAGTCATTTCCCTGTTGTGTTTCACAAACTTCTCAGTGGTTCCATGTGCTCTACATTTTTTTTAACATGTCATCAGCATCAAAAGCTTTGCTTTCTCCCACCTATCTAGGGTTGGCTACTTTTACTATCTGTCATCATTATAGAGCCCCTTGATGTAGTCATGGGCCCCCTGAGATAACCCTCAAAGAAGATGAAGCCCCAATTAGGAACTTGCTGGCAAAAGTTTGTTATCATGCATGCCCAATTTGCATGTGAACATGTATGCCGATATCTTGTTTGTGGAATCTGACTGTTAGTTTCTTTCTTTAGAGATTACACATTCAGTGAGAGTTGATATTATGGTATAGACAGTATACAAATGCAGAATCCAAATTCTCAGTCAAATTTCTTAAATTTTATATATTTTTTATCTTGTGGATTTTGGTGAGGTTGCAGTTGAATTTCTACCCATTTTGGAGTACTAAATTCTTGTCCATATAAACTACTATTTATGAAAATCTGTGTTTTCCAATGTGTTTTTGATGTTACCAGATTCCTTGTAAAAAATGTTTGTTGAGATCCCTTGGATTTTCAATCAAAATTATTTTATGATTTTGGTTGTTTATAATCTTAAGGTAAATCCACGTACAATTTCCCAGAAGAATAGCATTTGTTCTTCTATTTTTCATAATTTGTGAAAATTATAGCATCACAATCAGAGTTACTGACCAAGACACTGATGACTATATGAGATGGTAGTAATTTGCAGCAACAATCCTCTAAGTTACCTAAATGTATTTTTGACCTCTTGGTTTGGATATTTATGAAAAAAATAACCGTTGAAGTTTTCTAGATTTGTGAAATAAGTCCTTAACACAAATGGAGTTGCAAAACAGTTGTTTATAATTTTGGAAAGGATGGGAATGTCCAAGCTGCTGTCACTGTGTTTCATTGTTATGGATAGCAACAAGCATGGCTGATGGATGGCCATGGCAGCGTGCATTGTTGGGCTTCGTGGGATTGTGGTGGGTTTGGTGTCAGATGGTTGATATTGGCCATGGCTGATGTTTGGATTTTTGCTGATGAGACCTCATCGGCAATGGCTGTTTGAATGGATTTTTTGCCGGATTGGTGTTTGTTGGTTTTGAAAAAGGCACCAGATCTGATGGTTTTCCCCAAGAATAGTGGTTCGTCCCTGGAGATGAGAGCAACTGGAGAGTTGGGTTTTCTACGCATCAGCAGCAGTGATGGGGGGCTGGGAAGATGACGCTGGCTGCATTTTTAGAGGCGTGCTTTGCCGGTTGCTAGATTTGGTATTGATGCTGGTCGCTGGAAACGTGGAAGACAGCTGTCCCTGGATCTGATGGGGATCAATTGCTGTTGGGTTTCCAGATTGCAGTCTGCTGTTTCATACGGTCATGCGGTGCTGGATTGGAGGAGAAAATTGGCAGATCTGTTGGCTAGCTGGATCAGATCTGAGAAGGATGGCTAGAGATGAGAACAGCTGGTTTTTCTGCCAGATTCGGTTGCTGGTCTTGAAGGAGCTGACGATGATTTCTGCTGGGTTAGTGATGCCAGTGAGTGTCTTGCAAATGGATATAATGAAGAGATGGTTCGATGACTGGCTGTGCTGAATATAAGAGGTGTACTAGCTGCTGGCAGTTGGATTTGAGTATGAGGAGAAGATCCCTTGGAATTAATGGAGTGGTCTGGCCAACTCCGGAGTATGTGAAGATGATGGGAGCTGCAATTTCTACAACTCCATCTGGTTTATTCTGATTGGGGAACAGGGGGCTATTCATCATTAGATCTGAGATGGTAGCCATGAGCGCATGGAGAGTTTTTTGTTTTGGAAGTATGGTATTGGGTGCTCTGACGGTGTACCATGATTGGTGCATCCACAACCCATGTATGCACTATCTTGGCCATTAAAACATTGTTAAATTTTACATTAATAATTTTGTCAGCCCTGCAGATGTTGTCATGTCCCCTGTAATAAAAAAGATTTGTTTAATTTTAAGTGAAAAGTTGTTAATTTAAGCTATGAACTTGAGTAAATAAATAAATAATGACAAATGCCACATGTAGAGGTTTTAACTTCAATAAAATGTATATGAAAATATAATTTTAATGAAATTTTATATAAAATATTTATTAACTTTTTTATAGTTAAAAGTTTGAAATAAAGTGAAAATATATTAAATTATTTGAATTGTCAAATAACCTGATTAGATCCTCCGCAAAGAACTATTTTCAACTCAAATTTTGGTTTCGGATTTTGGGGAACATGGATAGAATGGTGTTGCTGAAGGCGTTGTTTGGAATTTCTGCTAAGGCAAACAGTATTCATGATAAAACCAGGAAAATATCAGAATGGTTGATAGTCTGTCTAGTTACACCACAGGCACCCCATGGCCATGATAGATGCAGGAATGGTGCTATATAGTTCCCACTTTTACGCTTTAGGGGAGAAGGAATGTCACACGTTTCCTGAGAGACTACGTGTTAAAATGCCATTGTGTGCTGAGACTAGTAGAATGCTGAATTCAGCAAAATATGTCTGTGGCTCAAGAGAATTCAAGGACAGCTACTGTTTTCCCAATTCTTGAGATCCCTATGAATTTTGTTCCTGCACTTATTACTTGTTGCTGAATAAAGTGAACTGTGTTGTAGTTTGTCCATGTATCTTGGATTTAATTGGGTGTCCTTGACTCTTTCATCCTTTTTTTTTTGTGCTGGATCTTTTTGGGTATTTTGGGTTTACATCAATTTTTAAAATTTGTCTTGATTGATTTTCTGCCTGGAGATATTGCTCACCAAATGAGCTTTAACTGTTCTCAATTCATGTGGTGACAACATATTTTAATGGTGCTTATTTACAGAGAGAGGAGGTTGGAATTGCTCACAAAGTGGAAGGCTAAGGGTGGTGTTTTTTTGATTGGCTATACTGCTTTCCGGAACTTATCCTTAGGGAAGCATGTCAGGGACAAGAATCTGGCTATAGAGTTGGCTCGTGCACTTCAGGTTCTGGCCCTTGCCATATTTTGTTTCTTTTCCATATGTTCTTGTTAGCCAATGTAGAGTTGTCATGCATTTTGTCAGCAATTTCCTTTTTGTATTTTATTTTTAGGCTTTCTTTATTACCTTCTATTTATTATTCTCGTTTATGTTTCAAATATAGCTTTCTATTGGGCAATGAGATCTCTCTCTATAAATATATATATAGAGAGGGATTCTTGTGCACTTGCCTGCGCCATAATTAATGGTGCATTTGGCCCAAAATGGGCCCCACATGTACTTAAATGTATTAATACTTCATACAATCATTTATCCATGTATAAATTTTATAGTAAATGGTTTGCATGTTGAAAAAAACAACTTTAAAGTTGTTATTTACATCAAACTATTTTATCACGTTGAATTTGTACCATTTTCAGATGGGGTCCATGCACATATATATATGAGAACCTTTTCCGTGCATTTGTCTGCATCGTAATTAACGGGGGTTTGGCCCAAAACTAGCCCCACATGTATTTAAATATATTGATACTTTATACAATCATTTATGCATATATAAATTTTATAACAAATGATTTACATGTTGAAAAATCAATTTTAAAGTTGTTATTTACATCAAACTATTTTATTATGTTGGATCTGTACAATTTTCAAATGGGGTCCATACACATCAAAATTGGGATGAAAATTAATATGTTAATAGAATACATAATTCCGTTGGTAGATTATAATTTTATGATCATATGAAGCACATTTTAAGGTAACCGCATCGTAATTTTGGTATAGTGAAGTTGCACATGAATCTCTCTCTGAGCTGTTTTGGTGCAGCGCCACACTGCATCGGAAC
Source organism: Annona cherimola (assembly GCA_030490835.1). Lineage (NCBI taxonomy): Eukaryota > Viridiplantae > Streptophyta > Magnoliopsida > Magnoliales > Annonaceae > Annona > Annona cherimola. Next base: position 120,672,360 of record CM059971.1, on the reverse strand, counting down.
AATGGTATATTTGCCCATTTTTGGGCCTCATACATATTAGAATGCAATGAAACTTTATATAATCATTTATCCATATATAAATTTTATAGTAAATGATTTACATGTTGAAAAAACCACTTTAAAGTTGTTATTTACATCAAATTATTTTATTATGTTGAATTTGTACCATTTTCAGATGGGGTCCATGCACATATTTGATTGGGATACGGTGCAGTGGTGCTGCACTTGAATACTTCTCTATGTATATATTAGACCTGTTCTGGTGCAGCGCCACTGCATTGGAAGAGTGGTACATTTACCCAAAAATGGGCCCCTCATATATTATAATGTAATGAAACTTTATACAATCATTTATTAATATATAAATTTTATAGTAAATGGTTTACATGTGGAAAAAACCATTTTAAATTGTTATTTACATTAAACTATCTTATTACGTTGAATTTGTACCATTTACAGATGGGGCCCATACACATCCAATTGGGATGAAAATTATTATGGTAATAGAATACATCATTCTAAATACAATGGGTGGAGTAAATTATAATTTTATGATCGTATGAGGCCCATTTTGATGCCGCTGCACCTGAATATTTCTCTATATATATGAGAGTTGTTTCGGTGCAGCGACATTGATACATTTGACCTTTTCGAGCCCCGTACGTATTAGAATGCAATAAAACTTTATACAATCATTTATCCATACATAAATTTTATAGCAAATGGTTTACATGTTAAAAAAATCACTTTAAAGTTGTTATTTACAATAAATTATTTTATTACGTTGAATTTGTATCATTTTCAAATGGGGTTCATACACATTCGATTGGGATGAAAATTAATATGGTAATAGAATACATTATTTTAAATTAATGGGTGGAGTAGATTATAATTTTATCATCACGTGGGGCCCATTTTGATGTCGCTGCACCTAAAAATCTCTCTCTCTCTCTCTGTGTGTATATATATAGTTGTTTTGCTGTTCCGATGCAGCACCACTGCACCAGAACATCGGTACATTTGCCCATTTTTGGGCCCCACACATATTAAAATGCAATGAAATTTTATATAATCATTTATCCATGCATAAATTTTATAGCAAATAGTTTACCGGTTGAAAAACCCCCTTTAAAGTTGTTATTTGAGTTGCACCAAAATGAGCCCCACATGATTATAAAATTATAATTTACTCCACGTATTGTATTTAGAATAATGTATTCTATTACTATATCAATTTTCATCCCAATCGGATATGTGTATGGACCCCATTTGAAAATGGTACAAATTTAACGTAATAAAGTAGTTTGATATAAATAACAACCTTAAAGTGGTTTTTTCAACATCTAAATCATCTAAAGTATGAAATTTATACATGGATAAATGATTATATAAAGTTTCATTGCATTTTAATGTGCGAGACCTCATTTTTGGGCAAGTACACCGAAACAACTCTTACACACACACACACACACACACACACACACACACACACACACACACACACACGAGAACCTGTACTGTGCATTTGCATGCACCATAATTAACGGTGCATTTGGCCGAAAATGGGCCTCACGTGTACTTGAATGTGTTGATACTTTATGCAATCATTTATCTGTATATAAATTATATAGCAAATGGTTTACAAGTTGAAAAAGTTGTTATTTATATCGAATTATTTCGTTACGTTGAATTTATACCATTTTCAACTGGTATGATAATAGAATACATAATTCTGAATATAATGGGTAGAGTATATTATAATTTTATGATTATGTGAGGCTCATTTTGAGGTAACTGCACTGTAATTTTGGTATAGTGAAGCTGCACTTGAATATTTCTCATATAGATATATATGAGAAATATTCCAGTGCATATAAATGTACTGTAACTTATGACGCATTTACATCAAAATGAGCTCCACATGATCGTAAAATGTACGTCTACTACACCCGTTGTATTTAGAATTGTTTTTTTATTAACATACTAATTTTCATACAAATTGGATGTGTATGACCCCCATCTGAAAATGTTACAAAATCAACGTAATAAATTAGTTTGATACAAATGACAATTTTAAAGTTTTTTTTCAACATGTAAACTATCTAAAATATAATTCATACGTGGGTAAATAATTGTATATAATATTAACAACTACTACAACCATTGTATATAAAATGTCATCATATCCATCCATTTGATATTAATTGTATATAAAATGTACATCTACTTCACCCATTATATATTAATTGTATATAAAATGTGAGTCTACTCCACCTATTGTATTTAGAATTTTTTTTTTATTAGCATACTAATTTTCATCTAAATTGGATATGTGTATGGGTCCCATATGAAAATGTTTCAAAATCAACATAATAAAAATAGTTTGATATAAATGACAATTTTAAAGTTGTTTTTTCAACTTGTAAACTGTCTAAAATATAATTCATACGTGGATAAATAATTTTATATAGTATTAATATATTTAAATGCATGTAGAGCTTATTTTGTGCCAAATGCACCATCAGTTACGGTGCATGTAAATGTACAGTAACATCCCCCCCCCCCCCCCCCCCCCGGTGTGTGTGTGTGTGTGTACATGAAATTTTTCCATAAAGATTTTGAATGCCGACTTTTGCTCTGCTGCATGCAAATGGATTGAATTTATTTAAGCATTATATCTGTTATCAATTATTTGTCCTAGATCCTAAAATCAACTCAGATTTTTATGTGGCCATACGGAAAATGTTTTCTAATGAATTTTATTTTTCCTCCTTTTTTGATTTTTTTTCTCAGGGAGGGTTTGAGAATCAGAAAAAAAAGGAAAAGTTTCCAAAAATTTCCACCCATTTTTCTATATGATGTGACATCTTAAATACCTAGCTACCCTTCAATGTTCTGAAAATTGAACCAGGCTATGAACTGTTTTTTATGACTGGTTTCTTGTTTTTCTGGTCCAACTGTTGCGCATTGGTGGTCGAACTGGTCATGTCCTGATTCATGTTCCGACTAGTCGAACTGCAGGGTTTGGCCTGGTTGGTAAAACATTACCCTACTTGCCAATTATTTTTTCACATCTTTTGATGCAGCTACCCTATCTATTTTTAACTTCACCCTTTTCTCCTTGTCATTACGTTTATCGTATCGCAGCACTCTCTCACTTTTTCCATTTCTTTTCCAAAAATTCCCTCCAGTTTTTTCCCTAGTATTGAACGCACCATCAGTTTGAATTTTCTAGTTTCTTTCTGTTTATTGTTGCTACCATTTGAAACACAGTTTCTGCTTCATTTTATACAGCTCACTTCATACTTTCTGCAATAGTCAATTGAATTTGAATTTTTCATGAAAGTTGGCCCTATAACCTGGAAAAGTGGTTCTGTATAATCTCTCAATAAGTTTTATTCATTAATTTCTACCTTTATTTTTTTTCTTAAATTTTTTTTCCAGCACTCTAATTAATGCTACTTAAATTCTATTGCTGAGAGTTCACATGTTTTTGAATGACCTGTTATTTTGTCATCAGTGCATATATTTTCAACCATATATTGGATACTATAGGTGCCTTGTTTAATTATGAATTCTACTTTCAGAATGGGCCTGATATTGTAGTCTGTGACGAAGCTCATATGATTAAGAACACGAGAGCTGACATCACCTTTGCGTTGAAACAAGTGAATTGCCAAAGAAGAATTGCATTAACTGGATCACCTTTGCAGAACAATCTCATGGAATATTATTGTGTAAGAAATTCTTGTGACTGTTTCCTTCCTAAAGCTGCTTATTTGATTCGGGTTGATAGTTACTCTATTCAATTATGTGTGGCAGATGGTTGATTTTGTAAGGGAAGGTTTCCTTGGCAGTAGTCACGAATTTAGGAACCGGTGAGACTATTGTGCTTGTCGAATTTTTAGTTTGATCAAAAGTTGAAGTTTTATCTTAAGCTTACTTCATTGAGATGCTGAAATGCTTCATGCAGATTCCAAAATCCTATAGAAAACGGACAGCATACAAATTCTACTTCAGAAGATGTGAAAATTATGAATCAAAGGTCGCATATCCTTTATGAGCAGTTGAAAGGATTTGTCCAGCGTATGGATATGAATGTCGTGAAGAAGGACCTACCTCCTAAAGTTGTTTTTGTGATCACAGTAAAGCTTTCACCTTTGCAAAGGAAGTTGTATCGAAGGTTCCTAGATGCACATGGTTTCACGGGTTCTGGTGAAAGAACATTGAGGAGGAGGTGTTTTTTTGCTGGATACCAGGCATTAGCTCAGGTATGGTCGTGTTCATGTTAATTGTGCTGAAGAGTGGTGATGCTGTGTTCTTAATAGATTATCTGCATTCATCAAGTCTTACATGTTGATGGTATCTATTGTTTTCTTTGTAGGTATGGAATCATCCAGGGTTGTTACAACTGGCCAAAGAACACAAAGACAGCCTAAGACGTGAATATGCTGTTGAGAACTTTGTTGTTGATGACAGTTCTAGTGATGACAACGTTGATCGTGATATAATGAATGGAGGAGGTACTTGGTTGTCTGCAAAAAATCCCCCAATTGTTCTCTGCCTATTAAAATGATCTGTTCCTCTCTCTCCATCTGTGTAATAGCATCTTTCCATGTTTGTGCCAGAACAATTGTAGTAACTTTTCTAATGATGGCTTGGCTTTTCTATGCTCTAACCAGACAAACCAAAGAGCAAGAATGATTTCACACAGAAGAGAAATGATAATGGCTACTTTAGTGAGGTAGGTCGTGATTGTAGAAGAACTATTTCATGTTATCATGATTTAATATGCCGTTGAACTTCTTTTTTTTCCCCATGAGCATACTGAAAGACGGATGCACATTTTTTTTAGTTGTTTACTTGCTTGAAACTTGTTCTTGACATTTTAGCTTTATTTGTTGGCTTTCCAAAGAAAAAAAGAGTTAACAGTTCATTCTGTTGTTTGCCAGCAAACTGACTGGTGGAGGGATCTCCTACACGAAAGGACATACAGACATGCAGATTATAGTGGCAAAATGGTTTTGCTGCTAGATATTCTGTCTATGAGTTCTGATGTGGGTGATAAGGCACTAGTGTTTAGCCAGAGCTTGACAACTCTAGATATCATAGAGCTTTTTCTTTCAAAATTGCCAAGAAAAGGGAGGGAAGGCAAATATTGGAAACCAGGGAAAGATTGGTACAGGTATGTCTCTTTAATTTTGCTTATGGAAATAATGCTAGAAATTTTGAAGTTTAATGAGGATGTAGTTGTATTGTCTAGCAGTGTCAAATACAAGTTGATTGAACAATCCAAACAGATTTTAGGTGTTACATTCACCTAAGATCTTGCTGATTCCTTGATATAACTGACATGCTTTTGTCATCTCGTGAATTAAGCATCTCCTATGTTGAACACAAAAATATGGCGTCAATCAAAATACAGTAGTTATCCCCTCTATTCTCACAATGGCTTGTCTTTATGGTTTCCATGAATGTGTGGCACACTTGCACACAGTAGTTATTATAATGGTGTGAGGATTTGCGCCAAAGGATTGCCCACCCGTTAACTCTCGAGTACTGAAGAAAAGAAAAGAAAGAAAGAAGAAACTAACCCCACTGGAATACATAGAAATTTATTATTACCATTAAACTTTTGAGGTGGGACTGTGACCTTTCCATATGCTCCTCTACTTACTCCTATTTGGGTTTCATTCCGTAAACAATCACACATGTTAATTTCATTGTTTTAGTCCCTTAAGCCTGATTAGTACGTCCCACTCACATGGAATGCAAGAGGCACAACAATTCTTGGAATAAGCTTGAAGTTTATGGGCTATACCATTTTTACAGTCTCTGAATCCCTATGAACTTGAAAATAAGCTCAGCAGGAATGGCTATTTTTAGTTTTTTCCAACAAGCTTGAATTTTTAGGGGCTGCACCCTTTCTCTGTCTATGAGTTCGTAGGAACTAGAAAATAAACTTTGCAGGAATGATCATTTTTATTGAACTTGTTTGAAAATTCTAAGTAAATCTACATTAGCTATCATTTCCATTATTTATTAAATCTTATTTCATGAAAGATTTTTAATGCGGGTGTGTTTGGGGAGTGAAAAAACTTTTGATGTAAAGTTTTTGGTATAAAAGTTTTTGAAATGTTAGAAAATAATGTGATATGATAGGGGTAATGATGAAAAATAAAGAGAATAAAGTTAAAATAGATAGGTTAGATGTATGAGTTATAGTGTAGAAATCATTGAAAAATAGCATAGTTGTATAGGAATAAGTGAAGAAATAATTGAAAAATAGGGTAGTTGTGAAGAGTGAAAAGTTCTATGTTTTAATAAACACCACCTGAGGGTCCCCTACTTTTCTTAGTTTGCTTTGGCATTCATCATTGCAGCATGATACATTTTGAGCTACGTTTCGTGATAAGGAAATGGAAATCCCCATTCCTCACTTGTACACCATTTTAGGGAAAATTCCCCTCATACCTACAACATTTGACCATTATTCCTTTCATACCCACATCATTTCAGAAATTCCTTCAACACCCACAACATGTCACCACTGATTACCCAAATGCCCATGCCGTCAATCTCAGCCCAAATGGACGCCAAGTGCATGCAGAAATGTTCATTTTGCTCCCACATCATTATGTAAACAAAGATGAAATAAATTATTGCTCTGATTTGATTATAATTTTAACAAAAAATGCATCAATTTTGTTTTACAAAAAATATAGGGATTCTGAATCTTGGTTTACCAATGGTGTGGGGGCACAATCGACATTTCCACATGCACTTGATTTCGGTTTGAGCTAAGATTGACGACATGGGCGTCTGAGGAATTAATAGTTGAATGTTGTGGGTGTTGAAGGAATTTCTAGTATGTTGTGGGTATGAAAGGAACAATGGCCAAATGTTGTGAGTATGAAGGGAATTTTCCTACCATTTAAAAGAAAAATTAATACACTATTTATCCGTCTTGTTTAGCATAACAATTATGGTTTCTTTAGACTTAATATTTCAATCATTCTCACATCCTTCCATTCAAAAGCCTATTTGTTTGGTATTCTTTCTCTTATTTTAATCATTATCCAATGTCTAGCTACTCAAATTCTTTCCTTTGCTTTCCCTTAATTTTTGTGTTTCAAAGTTTTCTTTTCATTCCTATTTTATAATTCCCAAAGCAACCTTATTAATAGTTCCCATGCAATCCACAGCAATGATTTATTTCATGGTAACGACTAAAATTAATTATCCTAGGTTCATATGTTTTGTTTGTATCTAAAGCATCATGAGTTGGTTCTGGGGGGAATGGGTCAACCGGTAAAACCCCAGACCTGACCTGTTTTAGAGTGGGTTAAACCAAAAATATTTTTGGCTTAGAATAAGGGCGGGTCAGAAAATTTACCTGAATTCAAAAGTTAAAGAGTCGGGGCAAGCCAATTATGTCTCGACCTGCCTTGTGTTTATTCATTTATTAAAAATTATAAGCATATCTGTTATCTTAATATCATTTTCTTTCAAAATTTTCACATAATTTATGATTAACTATACTTCAATTTAATTTTTAAAATTATATGTTAAGATGTAAAGTTGATATAAACAAAGTTTTCAGATCACATAAATACTTAAAGAACAAAAAAATTCAAAATTAACATGAATTACCAATCTAGATTATTGATTCAAGTTGGAAATGAAATTTTTAGTGAGATATGTTTTGTTAACATGTTTCAATAAATTTGTTATACTATGAATGTGTTTGATAAGTGATAAAACTTCTAATGAAATTTTTTTGAATTGGTAGAAAATGATGTGGAATGATTGAGGTAATAATGAAGAGTAAAAAAAATAAAGTTAAAATAAATAGGTTAGTTGGATAGGTAGTTGCGTAGAAATGATTGAAAGGTATGATAGTCGTATAGAAAAATGTGAAAGAATGATTAAAAAATAGGGTGGTTGTAGAAAGTAAAAAAATTTAGATTGAAAAGTTTTTGCTAGAAAAATTTTACGGTTTCCCAAATACCCCCATGATTAACAACGCTTTTTGGCTATAATTAATTGTGTTTTACTTTCACTAATTAGTAAAACATTGAAGCACTCACCTATAAATTGAACATAGATGTTAGTCATGTGACTTCATATTTGATAGCCATACAAATTCTGAAAATTATCATACTTAGTCTGTAGTTTCTATCCAACCATCGCCCTATGACCAATCTAAAATTTGTTCTAAAATTTATGGAAGAGAGTGAGGGGTGGGTCAACTTTGTCCTGACCCAATAGAAAAGGGATTGGACAAGATGTTTAGGAAGTAGGGTAGGGTTGGGCAAACTTTGGCCCACTCCAATTCTCGGAAACTGATTGCATGCACTCGAGTATACTTAGCTTCAATGCACTCGAGTCGATTTAACCTCTTTTTTATTTTTTATTTTTTAAAAGTTTTTTACAAGATTGTTTAATATAAATATAGTTAACATATGTAAATTACCGAAAATGCCATTGATTTTAAAAAAATAAAAAACAAATATCTAAAAATCTCCAAAAATGGTAAAAATTGATACACATATTAAATGCACTTAGATTAACAATCACTTAAAAAAATTTCAAAAAAAAATATTTAAAAAATGGCCATTTGCACCCAGGTTGTTCTCTTGTACTGTTTCTCCAGCAATTGTCTATTGAAGAAAATACCCCTTCATTGTTGCATTTCCAGCATACTTTTAGTTTGGTTTTCTGATGCCAGTGCCTCGTTAATTCTCTCTACCGAATTTTCATAGCATGCCTTAGAAGTTAGAAAGTTAGAACATGAACCAGAAAAGTAAAATAAAAGATTGGTTCACATAAATGGGATGTTTGGAAATACCAAAAACTTGTACAAAAATGTCAAACTTTTCTAGCTAACAGAGGCTGGAGCAAAAAATGTCATATCAGCCTACCACATGGAGGGCAGCATATTTAATGAATGGAGTTTGTGTGAATAAAAAGCATCAACCGAGTTGGTGTAGCCTGCCATGTGGACAACAGCCCATTTAATGTATGTAATTTGTGTGAGTAAAAAACGCCAACTGAGTTGGTGCAAGCTACCACGTGGACAGCAGCCTATTTAATGCATCAAGTTTGTGAGAAAAAATGTCAACCGAGTTTCATATTTATCCAAACAGCACCAAAGTAAATAAACACAAATCCTAAATGACCGAAAAAGCAGTTTCGGGGCATGTTATTGTGTTTTTTTCCCTTTAAAACAGTATTTGTCCTTTCATACAGTTCCTTGAGGGTTGTAGCCATCTGCCTCTAGGATAAATAGAGCGCATACCTTATTGCCAACTGAAAGCAAGCAGAACTTAAGATCAGACACTGAACACTTATCACATCAAGCAGGCCAAAGGCTTTTCAAGCACTTTAATATCGAAAGAAAATTTTGGAAATATGCAGCATATAATCTGTCTCATTTTTGTTTTTCTGATTAAGAGGGTACATAATGCTGAATGTTACATTCATCAAGAATTTGTTTCTGATCTCACAATGTTAGGGTTCAGGTCTATTGCAGTCTGGGTGCATGGATATGTCAATCCAACCCTTTGTTTTTTAATTTTCAAAACCTTTTGTTAAAAAATCGGGTTTTCCCCAAATATACCTACTACGTTTGACATTAATTCCAAATATACCCAGTTTATTTCAAAAATTCCAAATATACCCACTATGTTTGCATGTAATCCCAAAAATGTCCACTCCGTTAAAGACGTTAAGAAACGCTGTTAGTCCATACCAATATGCCCATCAAATTTAAAGTTGGATTCAAAATTTTGAATACCATAACTTACTGCTACCCTAATTGCACAAGATTTTTAAATATGGAGAGCTCTAATTTTATTCCCATTTCATTTTATTTCATTTTTTATTATTTTACACTAGGGGTATTTTTGGCATTTAGAAAATTGTAACCAACATTTAACGGATAATCGTTAACTTAACGACCTTTAACGGAGTGGGCATTTTTGGGAATATATGCAAACATAGTTGGTATATCTAGGTGTAGGGTCAAACGTAGTGGGTATATTTGGGAAAAACTCTTAAAAAATCTATACTATGTATTATCTTTCTTAATATATATTTATTTTTTATGTCAAAAATTACTTTTATTGGAAGCTTATGTTAGAAATGGTTTAGAATTTATTTTTTTTTTAAAAAAAAAAAACTTCTTAAAATTAAAAAGCAAATGGGTGCATGAATGCATGGGTTGCATTAGACCCACAATATTGTGGGGAATTTGTGTGTAAACCCTCTTCACTTTACATATTTGTATTTTAAACATTGAGGTTTACATATTAGTATTCTAAACCTTGTGAAGTTCGGTTTTTGCATTTTGATTCTCAGCTCTCACAACCTTAAAAAACACCATTATCTTTATATTTTAAGCCCTCTTAACTTTATGTATTTGTATTTTGAATCTTGAAGTTTGCCACTGTATGTGCATCATATCACATACACAATTAGAACACTAGTTTAAGTATTCCATTACTAAGAAAATGCATATTTTCGTATTTACTCATATAATATTATTAAACTCAAATATTCTTAACTAATTTGAAATTATTTTAAAAAATATTTTCATGAAACTTGTGCAAAAATAATATTAAGCTCAGGTTACAAGTTTGTTTGCAATTTCACATGAGTCTAGGTAGAAACCAAAATATGCTTCTTTTGACTTTTAAGGCACATAATTTTGTAAGATAGTTATAGATATTTTGGACCTTTTTTCCCCTCATTTTTAGCCCTTTCCTTTTTCGTCTTTTTTTAGTGTTTGTTTTCACAAAATAAAATAGCTCATCTTTTGTATTATTTTTGTTAATCCATTTGCATGCTCTGATGAACTAAGTATCTGTTTGGTAATGAGGAAAAAATATTTTTTAAAAATAATTTAAAATAAAACTTATGGTTAAGAATATTTAAGTGTAATAATATTTTATGAACAAATACGAAAATATACAAACTATCAGTGATGTAATGCTTAAACCAGTGCTTTGATGGTGTACATATACGATGCACATGCAATGACAAGTTTTAGTGCTTAGAATGCAAATATATAAAGTTGAGAGTGTTTAAAATGCAAGGTAACTGTGTCTCTTAATGCCGTGATGACCGAGGGTCTAAAATGCAAAAAACTAAACTTCACAGGGTTTAAAATGTTGATACGCAAATTTTGGGATTCCAAATGCAAATACGCAAAGTTAAGAGGGTTTAAAATGAAAATTCCCCCAATATTGTTGAATGACTTTGTTGACACAATATACGAACATTGCCCATGCACTAGCCACTTGCTGATACTGGTATACCTCAGGTCCTAAAGCCATTCTGTATTTTTGAAGTGCAATTTTAGCTCTTCATGCACTTGTCTGATATTTTTGTACAATTTTGTTGATACAATATGGTAGAATTACCCATTCATTAGTGCACATTGGAACATGAGGTCCTAAACTTGTTTCCCTATATTTTTGAGATGCAAGTTCGGCAATAAAATGGTCCCCTGTGTATTTCCAAGTCCACATTTTTTTTGAAAGGTGTCTCAAATGTACCGTTATTAAAGATAAAAGCAAGGAAAAGGGAAGTGGCTGGAGGAAAGTTGAATTGATATATAGGCTGATAGGAGTCCATGGCATCGATACCAGAAAATGGAGATTCTTAATCCTCTTCTTATTGTTTCAAAAGAAAATTTGTCATGCATCCAATTTTTCTTACCGTATGTCCCATGTTGGAAGGTAATTGTTAACTTTTGCTAGAAATATGTGACTTCAGTGGAAAGGAAATCTGACCTCCCTCTTTTATGCTTCCAATCCAGCAGTCAATCCATGTCACACCACCTCATCATTTCTCCGTCTCCTTAGTTATTACTTAAATGCAAGTGCAAGCCTCTTATTATTATTATTATTATTATTATTATTATTATTATTATTTTTGTTTTGCATCTGCACCCCATGAATGTATGCACTTGTAAGCAGTCTCTGCAGGTTGTTATTTTGTATATCCTGGTGGCAAGAATGTGTTTCAGTCAAGTTGGATGTTGCAGAATATGCTAAAGATGATTTACTGTTGTGGTAAACATAAAATTTTGTCACTGATCGAATTACATTTTGAATAGGCTTGATGGAAGTACAGAAGGCTCTGAAAGGCAAAGGCTTGTTGAGAGGTTTAATGAGCCTAAAAATAAGAGGGTTAAATGTTCTTTGATCTCAACCAGGGCTGGATCCTTGGGAATCAACCTTCATGCTGCTAATCGTGTCATCATTGTGGATGGTTCATGGAATCCTACATATGATCTTCAAGCCATATATCGAGTGTGGAGGTATGACAAAAATGAGGTTCATGCTCTTTCGACTTAGTTTACCATTACCATCATTACCTCTTTTCCAAATAGCTGGTCTTAGCTGTGTGATTACTTGATGCCATTCTTCTTCAACATCATATTATCGTAGTCCATTTGTTTTGAGGTAAAAAGATTCTATTGATGCTTTTATATTGTCTATGTATTTCTGAATCTATTGCATTGTTGCAGATATGGGCAAGTTAAGCCAGTCTATGCATATCGTCTGATGGCTCATGGAACGATGGAAGAAAAAATATATAAACGACAGGTAAATCCAAAGCATAACTACTGACAGATGATGCAATGATTCTTTACAGCCAGATCTTGTGTACCGTTTTTGTGTTTCGTTTTAACTATGCAGTCAAAATTCAGAAGAAAATTAAATTTTATGCAACTATGGCAGGTGACAAAAGAGGGGCTTGCTGCAAGAGTGGTTGACAGACAACAAATACACCGGACAATGTCCAAGGAGGAGGTCCTGCATCTCTTTGATTTTGGTGATGAAGAAGTTGAGGACCTTCTGAGCTCTGATATTGGCACCATTGGAGGTCCTTCAAAGCAGAAGCCTATGCATCTTTCTAAACTGAGCTGCTCTGACAAATTCATGGAAAGCTTGCTTAGCAGACATTACCCTAGGTAGAATCACTAAACACCTCGACATACTTTTACTAAATCTTGCATCTTGGGTAGATTCTTTTATCGGTTGCTATATTATGAACTGAGTAGACTTTTTTTCTGTTGCTAATCTACTATGGTCAGTAGATTCTTTATTTGTTTTGCTAGGCTGCCTGCAATAAATGTACTTCTGCAAATCACCAAATAATGAAAAAGGACAAGATATTATTCTGATGTCTTGCCCACTGTTTATTTTCACTTCTGATTCCTGGGTTGGTCGAACATTTTGATCTCTTGGCTAATCTGAGCAGATCCCTTCTCACCACATTGGCTAATCTGTTTGTGGCCTGTTGACCTGCATCTGACTTGGAAATGCGCTGGTAATAAGGTTATTCTGTAACCTTCTATGTTTCTAGGAAACTGGCTGAATCATTCTTAGGGAAAGGCTTGATCATGATGTCATTATTGTGTGTTTTCATCTTCTAGTGAGATTAAACGCTAACCATGAGGAGGCTTTGGATATTCAGATCTAAAAATCTTTCCAGTTCACAAGCATGCCGCATGTGGGAGGGTGGGATGCATGCAGCTTTACCTTCATTTTTCAGCGTGTTTGTTCATACAATTTCTATGCTGTTAAGGACGCATGCGAATATCATCATTCCAAGCGACAGTTTGCACATTCAGATCTGATCATCAAAAGATTGTCATGACAACTATCCATCTGAAATGCAGTCTGCAGTGTTCATATATGAGTTTCAAATGTCCATCCCTATTTTTCTGGACTAAGGGTTCATTTGACATTTGGTAGAAAGAAAAAAGTGAAATTTCTGCCCCTTTCTACGCACCGTTTGATATGATTTGTCATCTTAATTATCTATCTTACCTTTTCTATTATTATGTTTATATTCTAATCTTTTTTAACATTTTTCCATAAAAACTACCGTATCTTTTTTCTCCTCTTTACTCTTAAACATTACCCCTATCACATCACATCATTCTCATACTTCTTTTTAAAACTTTCCCTCATTTTTTTATTCATTGCCAAGCACACCCTAAGTGGCTGTTTTGTACAAAGTAGTCCCTGTAGCTTTGCTTAGTTGTGAACCAGACTTTAATTTAGATATTTTCAGAACAAACCTTATTAAAATGCACGGTGTCAAGGTTTATTTTGCAGCATCCTGAAACTTGCTTTTTTTCGTATGTATGCTACAAGGTCTGATTTACAATTAGACAAACTTACAGGATCTGTTATGCAAAAACCTGAGCCTCTTAAATTAAGCCCAAGTTGGAGTCGATTATTATTTTGAGTTGTACAAACATATCTTTGTAATTTCAGTATACTTCATAGGGTTGTACTTCGATGCTTCTGTAGGCATTAACTATGTTAAAAACTTTGTTTTTTTTTTATTTATTTTAAAAAATCGATATGTAACCTTAAGCAAGATCCTTTTACTACCTGAATTTTATATTTTTGATTTTTAATATTTTTCGAATTTCAGAAATGGAAGAAAAATGCTTTTTTTTTCATTCTTGAACTTAAAAATAGTATATAATAAAAAATAAAATTCTTGTGTTAAAAAAAAAAAACTCGTCTGGGCTCCCATATCATGCAATTTTTTTTTTAAAAAAGCGTGCAAGCATCGAAGTATGACCCTTGTTTAATAATATACTCGTTTAGTTTTTATATTTGCAAGTCTGATCATTTACCTTTATACTACCCATCCAGACGCAGCACCTTGCAAGAATTACTATTCCTTTCAGAAAGTACTACGTCATATGATTGATGTTTAACCTACAGGCTTTTCCTCTGTTTCCCACTATTTCTGCTCGTCTATCTTGTTGTCTCAATGAATATGAACTTTTCCTTAGTGCATCAATGGTGGTTTTTGTTCAACATCACAATGAGAGGATTTTAGGAGTTTATTGGCCGAACTCACTCTATTCGATTGTTCCTGTATTTAGGTGGATAGCAAATTACCATGAGCATGAAACTCTATTGCAAGAAAACGAAGAGGAGAGGCTATCAAAAGAGGAGCAGGACATGGCCTGGGAGACATTCCGGCGAACAATGGAATGGGAAGAAGTGAATAGGGTTTCACTGGATGGATCGGTGTCGTTAGACCAAAGAACTAATAGCAGCATGCAACCGAGTATAGTGGAGGGAACACTGGCACTAACGAGCAGGAGTTTGAGGAGCAGCTGGGTTCAGAGGAAGTGCACCAAACTGGTGCACTTGTTAACATTGAGGAGCCAAGGGTTGAAGCCTGGGTCCAAGTCCAGCACCATCTGTGGAGAATGCTCCCAGGAAATCAGCTGGGAAAAGCTAAATACGGTCAGGGACGGCAAGTTCAGATGACGCGTGCATGCCCTAGCTCTCCATTTGTTTGTATGTATTCCTTGTTTAGGGTTGTAAATTTTGTGCGTCAACTTTAATCAGCCAAAGGTTCAATTAAATTTAGAACAGATATAAGCACTCGCTTGTATCAGCATTTCATCATTCTCTTTTGTATTTTTTTCTTTATTATTATTAATATTATTTTTTTTCACAATTTAGCCTCTATATGTCCCGCTAATTCCTCCCTCGTATTACTTTTTCGGTTAACTATTTTATCACATTTGTCGCTAGCTGTGAACATAGAATCCGTCGTATGTTGTATTTGGCATGTATCACCCATTTTGTTTTCGGGAGTTGTAACAGTGGCATGAAACCGGCTTTTCTTTTCCTTCTGCGTGGAGAGGACAGAAAAATAATTTCTCTTTTAATTGATTTTCTTGGTATAATGGTAAATTGAGTGCTTTTAATTTTTTAAGTATTTCCCAAAATTTCCAAAAGATGTTGACTACATATTTCATTATTGTGGCTTTTCTACACGCGTAAAGAGGGATAGATGAACAGGGGATGCGTTTCTCATAGAGTAATTGAGGTTGAGGCTAAATGCACCCGGGTGCCTTAACTTGTTTTTTTAATTTTTTAATATTTTTTTATACAACTGTTAATCTTAACGTGTATTAATTTTTATCATTTTTTGAGTATTTTAGATATTTGTCTTTGATTTTCGGCTCATGTACAGCTCTGTTATTATTATAGGGAATTTTTTTTATTGGTACTATTATAGGGAGTTTTGATAGGCACAATATTCAATAACATATGGAAATAATTTTATAGACCACTACAGCGATCGGACAAATTGGGGCGGGCCCACCTACCTGGACCCGACCGCTTTGATCAGCTTAGACAAGTGTTACATGCTCACTTTTGTTTATGGTTAATCATATTATAATTCACTTTTTAATATCCTATTTGATATTGTGACAATCATTACTAAGTTTGATGTGGATGAAATTCTAGATTAAGTACTGAAAACACTCAAAATTTCTAATTTGACCCGAATTTTCAGCTTGAACTGTCAACCTGAGACTAGCCCAAAGTCATCTAAAACATAAGGTTAGAGTTGTTTTAACCTTGTCTAGACTTGGTATGATTCGTAGGGTAATACAATGTTTCCAAATAAGTGTTTTTTTTTTTTTTTTCATGGTACAAACAAGCTGATACTTGGTAGAGCTCTGCTTGCTCAATTCGCCCCCTTGCTACAGTATTTAATTTAGACGGCATTTAAAATGTTTTAATGAAACATATAATGCAAAGTATGACAAATGAACTTAATTTAAATTAACACACAATTTCTGGCAATGTGAAAGGCATCGCGCTTCACAGCGGCTAATCCAAAATCAAAGCTCCAATCAAAAAAAAAAAATCAAAGCTGCTTGAATTGCATTGAATTTAGTTTTCGACTGATTTTAGATTTTACAAGTTCCTAAACATTCGAAAGAGGAGGGAAATTTCGTTGGAGAGCTCTGCATTCTTAGGCACATCTTTCTACAAGTTGATTCAGACAAGAATCTAGAAGAGCAATAAGTATAAAAGTTCATCTGGCAAAATTGGTAAATCAGTTTGACTCCTTTTCTGAGCTCCCTGGTTCTTGCCTCTTTGTGCAATCAAGGCATCCAGCAGGGGCAGGTGGAAAGTTGTCCGTGAGTCTTATTCGAAATGTCTGGTTGGGCTCTTCATTTGCAGGAACATGGAGGAGAGCTTCCATGATTAGAATATCCCAATCTCGGTGCCGCAAATACGGAAACCACGTGCCATCTGCTACACCAAACAACAATAGGTCACACAATAGAAACGGTTCTCTATTCATTTTACTCTTTTTCTTTTTTTATCTCCTATTTGTCGTGTGCAGAGATGAGATCAATGACCCGCCGTGTGCAGCAAAAAGAAATATTTTATGCAGTATGCTTCCATAGTTATTACTCAGCGCCTCAGCCTGAGTTCAAAAGCTGGCTATCATGAGATCAGGCTGGCAAATGAAAGCTCTACTATGCGAACTTGCTTTGATGTCATAAAAGCATATTTTAGCTGGCTCATGGACATTTCTGGGAAATGCTTACTTTGGTCCAGAGCATCAGAGTGGAGATAATTTTTATGATCAAAATGAGAATGTTAAGATAGATAAGGGATCATCATCATCATAAGCCATTTCCCACCTATGTGGGGTCGGCTGCATGGATTCTGTTACGCCATTCTTGACGATTTAAGACTAAATTTTCAGTAATATGTAATATTTTTAAATCTTGTTTAATTACTTCCATCCATGTTTTTTTGGGTCTTCCTCTCATTCTTCTACCACCTTCTACTTGGATAAACTCTGTTTTCCTAACCGGTGCAAACTAAGGTGATATGGGCATGTTAAGCAGAAGCTTGAAATTACATTGGTAAGGAGATTTGAGTTTATTTAAACAGAAGATAGTAACAGAATGATTGGAAGATCCAAAAAATATGAATAGAAGTAATCAAACAAGATATGAAGACATTAGAAATTACTATAAAATAGACTACCATCGTAAAGAATGGTGCAACAAACTTCATGCAGTTGCCCTCACATAGGTGGAAAACAACTTATGATGATGGTGGCGGTGGTGGCGGTGAACTGGTGGTGGTGATGATGATAATGATGATACCAATAATGATGAGAATTTAGGGGTTATCATGATAAATAAGACATCTTCAATAGAGTATTGGCTATTGATCTTAAGATTTTGCAGGCAACCATGCAATATCCAAAGCAAAGAACTAGGCCAGACACTGTACTCATGATTGTAACAGATCCACAGATAATAAGATTTGAAATGTAGGTGTTCATTACTTTTTAGATGGTATTGATTTTGAAATTATAGTTACCTCGTTAGGGAATAACACACTACGAAATGAAGACGTGGCAGTTTTTTATAAGGCCACCAAATCCAGAGTTTTTCTATCATTCTTGATAGCATGGGTTCTGTTAGAATGTATTTTGATAGCCTTGTTCCACCATTCTTGATAGCAGGGGCTCAGTTAGTAGCTAGTCTGAGTAGCCATACTGCATCAAACTGCCTTGTTGAACTTGTTAAAAATTTTAAGCAATAAAAGAACTCATATAGTCAGCAGATTAATTGACATGCTGGGCCTGTCTATCTAAAGTCTGTGATAAATAATGAACCCTGTTTGGCTAGATCATGCTTATATAATTCAGCATTTTGTCAGAGAGATTCGGATGCCTTTGATAAGAATATTATTGGCTTAAATATTATAGTTAAAATCCCGAGTTTCATGTGTGATGTTAGGCATTATGATTATCTATCCCATTAGATGTTTTTTGTACGAAAAGAGAATGCTGATTTTGTGTATTCTAAGAATTTTCTTTGAGAAGCAGGATGCAGAGGATATTCCCATGATCACCTCAATAGATATGGTATTATTTGGGTAAATCATAACCATAGAAGATGTATAGCAGGAACCACCTGAAAAGCATCCAAAAAATCATTGGCTACCTCTATGCCTTGCCTTCTATTACTAATGGCAGCTGAACTGAACCCTGTTATACCAAATAGCTCATCATGCCCCAATTCCATATTGCAATGTAGTTAAAATTCAAATAAAATTGTTATAAAAAAAAATTTTCATATTAAAATAGTAATATGTAAAATTTTGATATGCTCAAATTTGAAGCACCATGATGATATGTCGATGTTCTAGGCGATCATAGAAAATAATTTTGTGAAAGAACAAATGTGAAATTACTGCAAACTAACCTCCACGCCGTATAGCCTTCAACTGAAAAATGCCGGTTCCTTGTGGTCCAGTCACAGGAAATGTGCAAGACACAGAGTTTCTCCTATGAGTAACGGCAAGTGACGCATTATACCATGGTCCTCTTAGAATTGGCTCTCCAATAGCATCTAAGATTGACTGGTGCTGACCAGCTTTCTCTATAGCCTTACTGGAAGGTGAAAACCGGAAAGGAGACGAGTTAAGGCCTAATTATGCAAAAAAAGGGACCAATGCCTCAGAGAGAGCATTTACCACCATCTTTTCATGCATGCAACATGCCAGAAGACAAGGACCATGGTGGAATTCAAAGCCAGGACCGCGTCTACCCTTGCTCCGGTAACAATAAAATTTAATATGTGTACTAATATTTTCATCAAACAAGATATGATCCATTAACTACATCAAAAGGTCTTTTTTCCCTCCACAGACATAGACGATGCAGAACTAAAAAATGCCGAGCTAGCAGATCCCCGCAGAGGAACATTGTTCGCTTTGTAGTGCCATTCAACTGTGAACCTGAGGGCTCATTCAGTGATCCTTAAAACAAAGCCTTTAAACTGATTTTCTGGCCAGTCTGGTACAGTATGAACTATGGACAATGGAATGAAATCATTTTTTCCGCAGACGTAGACAATGCAGAACTGAGAAATGCCTAACTCAGATCGCAGCAGAGGAACATTGTTCAGCATTTGCTGTGCCATTCAAGTGAAAAGCTGAGGTCTTATTCAGTGTTAATAAATACAAAGCTTGTAAACCGATTGTCTTGCCAGTCTGGTACAGTATGGAATGCTTATATCTGATGATTAAATTAACTCCACGAACATCTAAAAGTATTGTGTCTTGCTAGATCAATATCTCAGGAATTATTAGGAATCAAATCCCATCAGAGTATCACATGTCCAACACTAACCAACCTAGTATGGTTTATGAAGTTTCCGTTTTTCCAAATTTAAAGTAGCCACTCGATGCATGGGCCGAATAAAATTTCAGCTCGCATGCAAAGTTCAAAGTATGTCCACCACTTCCAATTGGTCATAATGCTGAAATTAGATTGAACTAGCAAACCCAACCCCTAATTAAATAGCAGTTCTTATGTCTAATTTGGATAATCAAGTAACAGAGTTTGTATGATTATACTAATCACGAAGCCCACCAGCATATGAGACAATAGATCGACAATGCGGAACGATGCGAGCAAGGGCCATATGTGCAGTAACGGCAACGAAAAATCTGCTAAAAGATCAATCAACAGCATCATTTTGCTGTTTTCTTCTTGGTGGAGACTAGAAAAAACTGCATTGATACCAGAAATGAACGTACGTATGGGTAGCTTTACCTGCTACACTGATGATATATAAGGAGATCATCGAGGGCGCTGAGTCCCAAGCCGCCAGTGAGGCTGAGAAGCACGATTGGAATTGCCCTCCGAGCTACGGTTTTAGTCTTTCCAGTCTCCGTTGACGACGTCGAGAAGCCGCGCCGAGATCTAATACCAGAAACATCGTATCTGTATAAAAGATGTCGAGAGAGAGAGGTTCTTCCTATCCTGTCAGGAATTGAAGAAGAAGAAGAAGAAGAAATGGGAATTACCGATAGAAAATGGAAGGTGATGAGCTGAACGAGATCTTGGAGGGTGGAGAAAGAAAAACCCTTCTCCACACCATCTCCCTCGTTGTCCAGCAGCAGCAGCCGGGTTTCGACACTTGGAACCAAAGAGGTTGAATTCAAAGCTCAAACTAGGCTCGTGCACGAGCACGTATGTGCGCGATGATCTTCAGCCAATGCCGTCTAAAATACAATTCGTGTGTTCGGCATATCAAGCTAAAACTTTTGAATTTTTCGTAATTATTTTATTTTTTAATTAATTTTTCAAGTCTTCCTATACAACTACTTTACTGCCTCATTATTTCCACACAATTACACGTACATCTAACCTCTATATTAACTCTATTATCTTTACTCATCATTACCACATCATTCTACTTAAATTCAAAAACTTTTATATAAATTTTTCATTTAAAAGTTTTATCACTATTCAAAAACAATAAAGTAACAAAATTTCATCTGATTTTTTTATTTGTGCACAGATAATATTTATTTAAATATATATATATATCTATAAATTATGAAAAATACTCGTATCAGCTCAAGTGTGATTTAGAGAGAATCATTTATTCAATTATATTTAAAAAATATATTTTTAAAATTTGTATTTAGTATCAAATAATTTTTTCGATTATATATATTACAGTATCTCAATTAGTTATTTAATTCTATATATTTTGAAAATATTTAAACCATTTATTATTTTTATTATTATGTGTTTTTTATGATTTCAGAATTATATATTGCAAACTTTTGTATACTATATTTTTTATTGTATATTTTTCAAAAAATTTAATAACTATATATTCATTTTCACAAGATTTTTTTTATACAATATAAGTTTTCAGAGAAAATTATTTGTAATATCATAATAAAAGAAGTTGTATTAAACATGATGAATGATTCCCGGTAGGGGGCATGCGCTGCTGGTCACAAATGGCAGCAGCATGTCACAATATCCGTAATCAAATACTCCCATTGTTGGAAGTGAAAATTTTGCCTCCTAGTTAGGATATTTACAATTGTCCCCGCTGCCCCCGCTGAGAGTCAAAGGTATTCAGAAAATGTCTTTCCACTTTGAGGGTTATAAAAGTACCTAATTTTTAATTTTAGATATATATATATATATATGGAATATATTCTGGTGCAGCATGCTGCACCGGAATTTTCGATGCAGCATCGCTGAAATGGGCCCCACATGATCATGAAATCATGATCTACTCCACCCATTGTATTTAGAATAATGTATTCTATTACCATACCAATTTTCATCCCAATCAGATATGTATATGGCCCCCATCTGAAAATGGTATAAATCCAACGTAATAAAATAGTTTGATGTAAATAACAACTTTAAAGTATCTGATTTGGATGAAAATTGGTATGGTAATAGAATACATTATTCTAAATACAATGGGTGGAGTAGATCATGATTTCATGATCATGTGGGCCCCATTTTGGGGCCACTTCACGGCTGTTCCGGTGCAGTGACGCTGCACCGGAACAGGTCTATATATATATATATATAATTGTAGCACCCGCCGTGAGCGCTACGGTGGGCTCGGAATGGTTTCCCGGGCCTTGAAGTTCGGATCGTGTTGAAAAGCGACGTGGGCTTGGATTTCCTGCATTCACATGGGGTAAAATGAGTTAGGCCTCACGTTTTTTAGAAAAATTGGCATATAGGCGTTTTCTCGTGGTTTTGGCGGCATGACGGCTAAGACGGGGCTTCCGTACACGGATCAAGTCACAAATCCGGCAACATAACGGCAGCGTACTATGCTGGAATTTGCGGACCCGCGTGCACCCACCTTGTCGGAGCGTTAGCTCAAACACGCACACAAGAAAACAATGAAAATGGAGTCGCCACCGATCTTTAAAGGGAGATCGGCCCCTATTTAAAGAAATAAGGCACTAATAATACAGAGATCGGGTTCCGGCCTACGGATTGAAGCAAATATGGAGAAATCTGCCAACCCGAGGCGGTTTACACAGCGTAAAGGGGGAAAATAAAAAGGGTTTAAGAGAACGGGAGAGATGAAAAAGGGAAAATGGGAAGAGGGGCGTGGAGCGCGTAGAGCATGGAAGCCGGGATGCCGGGGTGTTGCTGCAGACTCCCTTCCTCCCCTTGGGATGCCTCTCTTCAAGTGTCTTGAATGAGAGGGGAGCTCCTCCTTTTATAGATGTAGGAGTGGGCTTTTGGGCCACTTGGGGTCATGGACTTGGTCCATGGGCTTGGACTTGAGTTGGAGTCATGGGCTTTGGGCCTCTTGAGTGGTTGGACTTGGTCCATGGGCTTGAGCTTGAGTTGAGAGCATGGGCTTGCGCTTGAGTTGAGAGCATGGGCCTTGAGCTTGAGTTGAAAGCATGGGCTTGAGTTGAAAGCATGGGTCTTGAGCTTGAGTTGAGAGCATGGACCTTGGGCCGCTTGAGGTGTTTGACTTGGTCCATGAGCTTGAGCTTGGCGGGCTCCTTCCATAGTGGGCTGGAACTTGGTGGGCTAGAGCTTGGCTAAGCCCATTGTTTTGGGTGGTGGGCTGCTTTGTGGAGCCCGTTGAGGTGGCCTGTAGTAGCTTCGCTCTTTGTGGGCCGAATCTGGTTGTTGAAAAACCTGCTTCTGAGGCGTGGTAGGCTAGATCTGGAAGGGCCTACTTCGCTTGCTTGAACCTCTTTTTGCCTTGAATTTGTTTGGGTTTGGGACCTTTTCCATTTTATCCACTTTTGGGCTCAAAGGTAGGGTGTCAACAATAATACAAATAAAAAATGATAAATGATTTAGATTTAAAATTATTTTTTAAATTAAAAAATAAAGAGTAATCATGGCCTTGCGTGTTTA
This sequence comes from Annona cherimola, assembly GCA_030490835.1. Lineage (NCBI taxonomy): Eukaryota > Viridiplantae > Streptophyta > Magnoliopsida > Magnoliales > Annonaceae > Annona > Annona cherimola. The sequence goes on along the minus strand of CM059971.1, from coordinate 120,648,807 downwards.
GTATTAAATCATTATTCATGATTCAACACAACAAGTTTTTTTTCCAAATCTGAACTATCTATTTTGTTAGATACCATTTATTTTATCATGTTACCAAAACAAGCTTTGATTGGAACTTATATTTTGTTAAAAAGAAACACATATTCGGATCAAATACATGATTATTAATTGTTTTTAAAAAATGCATAGCATATGTTATCAAAGTTTTCAATACGTGTAATTTTTAGAACTATAAACAAAAAACACTAAAAATATGATAAGTGAGACTTTATTTTCTTTGCTCCTCATCATTATCCCTATAGTTTATATAACACTTAAACAAGATTTTTTATATTTATATTTGAATACAAGTTCGTCACGTTGAAATTATATAAATTAAATGAAAATCATTCACATTCGTATTTATATTATTATTTTCCTTTACATTTACTAATTCTCTTCCTTTATCGTACTTAGAAAGATTAATTTATCATGTAAAAATATTATATATAGTTCTTTTAAAATTTAGTTAGGCCATTTGTTATTATTTTTATACAAATTTTTATTATTATACATTCAGATGAAATTTTAAATTTATCACTTTTACTCAGAAAATTATCAGCCTGAATTCCAGCATAAATAGTTATTTATATAAATATGATTAGGTTTTAATTTTTATAAATTATCATTAAAGTTAAGACTCAAAGTTTTTTAAGGACAATGATTCCATGCATGTCTGGGATCATTACTCATAAATTTTAATTTTTTGTGTAGTTTTGCCGGCTGTGCTAGATGAGTGTCTACAAATTTTTTTAGAATTTTTAAAGTTATGTAAATAATCTTTTTATTTTAAAAAATTAGATGGGAAATGATTGCAGGGTTTACTCCATGCATGACTCATCGCATGCAACAATGTGTTTTTATAAATAAGATTAAAATTAGGGCGGAAAGAAATCCGTCTTGTCAACCCGAATTGTACCGTGGAGTCACTAACCTACAATTATTGTAATCCCAGCAGCTACAGCACTATGTGAAAATTGGACTGAGTTAGGCACCGTTTGATGACAATCGTCGAAAGAAATACATATTTTTCAAGTGTTGTCAGAACTGATTAATAAATCAGTAAAAGGATTGATTTGGTTCAAACCAATTTAACCAGTTTAGTAAATTAGTTTGAACCAGTAATGTTAGCATTATATTATTGAAACATATAAAAATGTTCACACATGAAAATATCAATTATATATTTGTTGAAGAAGGGGATCTTGTAAATTTTCTTTAATTTTCCTATTACAAAGGGAAACTACAAGAAAGAACATTTTATTGTGAAAATATTTTTGTATTTAAATTAATTTTAAGTATTATTTACTGTGAAAATTTATAAATTTTGATCTGCACCAATTAATTTAGTTAATGTTATTAAACATTAAATTTTTAATTTTCTTTTTAACAGAAATAAAGTTATTCTTTAATATTATTTATCAAGATGATTTTAAAAATATTTACGCATTGTAGTTGAGGGTATATTTGTGAAGATGCAACTAGAGGAAAAGTGAGAATACGAATTTTTAGCGAAACGTGGGGAATAATATACAAAAAAAGCGAGAGAATGATATGTAAAAGAATAAAAAATGATATGAAATGGAACAATTAATACATGGGATATAAAAAATAAATTGAGATAGATGTAATAGTTGTATATAAATATATGAAAAAGATTGGAATATAAAGATAATATTAGAAAATTTTGATAGTTAAACAGTAACATGTTAAATGATATCAAAAGGTACATACGAAATAAATGTGTTTACTTTATTTTATTTTTTACTTTTACATAATACCCAAGCCGCTACCTACCAGATTATAAATAAATAATGTTAAATAGATGGGACGTTGTTAAATAATGCTATTTAGATAAGCCTCAACAACAAATTCCACATCAAATTCGCAACATTTTTTTGCAAAAAATTAAAAAAAAGTAACTAAAACACAAGCTAAGTGAAAGTAAAAAAATGTTTATTGGAAAATATAAAATAAAATTTAAAACTAAAAAATAATAATAAATGACCGTGTGTTTTGCCCTCTTTTTTACGTGCCACTTTTTAATCCTAATTGTGCCACGTGACACTTCTGACTCTCACAGTTTCACTCAGTGTTTTGAAAACCGGACCGGACCGGACGGTCCGACCGGTCGAACCGCGAACCGTCAACTCAGCGGTTCGGTTCGGCGCCGGTTCTTAAGTTTTTAAGAAAACCGCGCGAACCGTTTGAACCGGGCGGTCGAACCGTGAAAACCGGTCGAATCGCGGTTCGGTTCGCAGGTTTAAAAAAATAAAAAATAAAAACTATCGCGCGAGGCCCGATCCGCATCCCGCTCGCTCGCCCCTGTTCCCAGCTTTTCCCTCTTCCTCGTCTCTGTCGTCGCTTCCGCATTAGGGTTTCGAGAACCCATCGCCGGCGACCTTTCTCCATCGTTCAGCCGGCGAGAATCGACGTCCGGCAAGGTCCCTCTCTCCAGCGGCGCAAACCCATCTCTCCCGTCCCGCCCTCCCGTCGATTCCTGCTCGCTCGGCCCCTCTCTCACAGACCATAGGTTTTCTAGAACCCATCACCGGCAGCTCCTTTCCCCATATTTTCCGCCGGCGAGAATCGTCTCCCCATCGCCTCCTTCTGTCCAGTTCTGTCCTCCTGTCCAAATCACCTCCACTGGCTCTGCCTCTGCGTCATCCTCATCGGCGGATTCGACCGTAGAAGAAGATGGTGTCGGCAACATCATCCAGAGAAAAAAAAATTCAGACCCATTCAAATCCGAAGTACCATTTCACCGTGTGCGCGTGCATGTGCGTGGAGCCGTGGATTTTAATTAAATGTAAGCAGTGTGCGTGATTTGAACTGAAAGGCTTTGCATTTTTTATATAATTTTATTTTGGCATAATGTAAGAAGAAAGTCTTCGCGTGGGCCATGAGCATGCATTGCACCCACATTGTTTTATTAGGTGGATATGATATAAAAAAAATTCTGCATTGTGGCCCACACATGTGACTTAGAAAAATTTTATGGGGATATGATATAAAAACTTTGTGCATTGTGGCCCATACTTCATATGGTTTAGAAAAATTTAGAAAGGACCAGATGTGTTATGTGTATACGTTATTGTGATTTTAGTTTTATTTATTTATTTTTTTAAATATCATGAAATATTTTAGATGGCTTATTATTTAAATATTTAAATATAAGATATGCATGCATGATAAAAATGTTGTTTATAATTTGATTTGTAGGTTTAAAAAAATGTCAAAATCCCAAGTAAAGTAAAATGTTTTTTCTTATTAATTTCTTCAAGTAAAGTAAAATTAATTTTTTTCTAAATATCTTATATCCTTCCATTAATCTTTGAAATTTCATTACAGATATTCTGATCAACCATATAGGAATAAAAAAAGATAAAAGAATTGCATCTATTTCAGGTCAGTGAACTCTTATTTTTTTCTTGATTTCCATGATAGTTTAATATGATATACTTGAATGTATTGTTGATGCCAAGTGTAATTTTTATATTACATAGAATTTATATATTTAATTTAATTTTAAAATAATTAAAATAAATTAAATATAATTATTTCATGCTGACGTCACGGTTCAAAACGGTTTGAACCACGGTTGAACCGGTTGAACCTGAACCGGACATAAAAACGGTTCAGTTAACGGTTCGGTTTTTAAAACATTGGTTTCACTCCTCTATTCCTCAAGAAACAAGCATGTCTGAAAAGGGCCCGAACAGTAATTTGCTAAACTGGTTGGACCTGCCCTAACCGGTTTGACGGTCGGACCGGTGGTTCACCGGTTTCAACGGTTTTCAACTTTCAAACCGGACAGCATGTAATTGAACCGGGGAAGCTGTTGGTTTCCGGTTGAACCAGTCAAACCGGCAGGTCCGATTTGGTTTTGATAACATTGTATTTTTAAAAAAAAATTAAAATTCACAGGTCGATCATTTAACTATCTTATTTTTATTTTATTCCTGTATTTCAATCACTTTCTCCAGCAATTACCCAGTTTCTTTTTACTTTGGGTGTATTTGTTAACAATAAAAAGTTGTCAAGTTAAAACTTTTCAATCTAAAACTTTTCACTCTCTACAACTACCCTATTTTTTAATCATTTCTTCACATTTTTCTATACAACTACCCTATTTTTCAATCATTTCTACACAACTACCAACACAACAAACTTATCTATTTCAACTTTATCTTATTTATTCTTCATCATTACCCTTATCATATCACATCATTTGACAATTTCTCATCTCTACAACTTTTCATTAAAAGTTTTATCCATTCCCAAACACACCCTTTATCATTTTCATATTCTATTATTCTAATTATTTTAAAAATTAAAAAATATTTACGAATTGTTAAAAATAATAAAACTCAATACACATGAAATATATTTAGGGGACTTTTGATAACATGAAAAGTGTGAGACTGAAATGCTAGGAAATAGAAAATAAAATATTTCGAAAATTATATGATTGAAAGGAAATGATAAGAGTAAGTTACATAAATAGGTTGATGAAAAGAAAATTGATAGAAAAGTATGAGTAAAAATGGAAAAACAGAAATTTTAGATGCCAATATCATATATTGAAAAACGTGCCATAGTACAATTCTCATGGTTTCCTCCACACGCACGTTACCAAATAACGCATTAGATAACTAGAAGTACAATATGCCATGAGAAACTTACCCACCCATTACCAAATATGCCCTTAGTTTAAAAAATATTACAATAATATAAAATGACAATGATAGAGTAAAAAGAAAGAAAATTATTGAAATACGAGAATAAAATAAAAAATAAGATAGCTAAATGATTAACCTGTCAATTTTTTTAAAAATGTATTTCCACCCACCATTGTCACTAAACGGTTCCTAACTTCGTCCAATTTTCACATAATGCTGTAAATGCTGGCATTAAAATAATCGTAGGTTAGTGACTCCACGAACAATTCTGGTTAATAAGACGGATTTTTTTCCGCCCTAATTTTAATGTTATTTATAAAAGCACATTGTTGCATGCGATGAGTCAGTCATGGAGTCACCCCTGCAATCATTACCAATATAATTGTTTTAAAAAAATTTATTTACATAACTTTGAAAATTCTGAAAAAATTTGTAGTCACTCATCTAGCACAGCCGGCAAACCTATACAAAAATTTAAGATTTATGAGTAATGATTCCAGCGCTGTATGGAATCAATGTCCTCAAAAAATTTTGAATCTGAACTTTACTGGTGATTTATAAAACTTAAAACCTAATCGTATTTATATAAATAAGTATTCATGTTGGAATTCTGGCTGATAACTTTCTGAGTTAAAAGTGATAAATTTAAATTTTCATAATAATGTATACTAATAAAAATTTGTATAAAAATAATAATAAATAGACTAACTAAATTTTAAAAGACAACTATATATAACATTTTTGCATAATAAGATTAATCTTTCAAAATACAATAAAGGAAGAGAATTAATAATAACAAAAGAAAATAATAATATAAATACAAATGTTAATGATTTTCATTTAATTTATATAATTTCAACGTGACAAACTTGTATTCAAATATAAATACAAAAAAAATGTTTAGGTGTTATATAAAGTATATATTTTTATTCAGTACAAATGGGGAACATTAAGCTCCATCTTCCTCAATTTTGGGTTTGCTTGAACCGCATCTTTCTCTTTATGAATTAGAACTCGTATTTGAGTTACCAGGGTGTTTGTTAACATTTAAAACTTTTTTATTTAAATTTTTTTACTCTCCATAAGTACTTTATCTATTTATTCGCTTTTTCATATACAATTATCATACTTTTTAATCATTTACACAACTACTCATATATCTTACATCTCTATTTTGATTATTCTCTTTACTTTCTTTACTTTTCAAAAAAATTATTCTCTTTACTATTTATTATTATCCTATCACACCACATCATTTTTTAACATCTTCTAAACTTTTCATCAAAGTCTTAACACTTCCCAAATACATAAAAATTCAAACCCAAACGTGCAGTTTTTATTGTGTTTGGCATGTAATAATTAAGCTAACCAGACCAAGTTAGATCAATAGTTTGTAGTGGAAAAGTATTCATGTTAGTCGATCTAAGCAAATGACTCATTTAGCATATCTTAAAAAGCCCATTTAAAACACCTATTTTTTGTTTTTTATCATACACTTGTTTATCTAATTATATCTAATATATAAACTATGTTTTACATTTTTGGATGTCTATATATGTTTTTTTGAGATTTTTAAATATCTAAAAAACTCGAAAAAATATATACACGTATCCAAAAATAGTAAAACTTGATTTATATATTAAATACACATAGATAAATAAGTGTATAAAGAAAAGAAAAAAGTATGTGTTTTAAATAGGCTTTTTAAAGTAGACTAAACGATTCATTTGCTTAATCTGGGCTAACAGTATCATTCCTTATTTGTAGTGCACCATCACTTATCCTTGCATGTTCATGTCTTTTTTTCATTTTCTACTTTCTTTTGTTTTTCGCCTTACATTTTTTAATATTTTTGCTTAAATGATAATGATCTTCTTAGCTTAGGTGTATTTATGTATGTTTAAGATTTTTTATTTTTCATGGAAGTACGGCCTAGGCATATTTATTTACATACTAAATTTACAAATTTCGAATATATATTTTTTGAATTTTAAAAGTAAACAATTTATTGGCGTAAAATTATTCAAATATCTCCAAAACTGTTGTTTTTGAAGTCTAAAAAGTATAAACACACATCTAAGATTTGTAAATCTTGATATATAAAATAAATACAATCCAACTGTATTTTCATGAAAAAATAAAAAATAAAAAAATACTTATGCACCATGCTAGTAAGAACATGGTGACAAGATCGTAATCATGCATTTTCTTTTAATTTTATAATATAATTAAAATTATTTACATACCATAAAATATTTATATAAACAAAAATTTGATGCATATTTTAAATCTTGATAAAATATCAGAAAAATGAAAGAAAGCTGTAACCCCGTGAACATGAAAGCAAAGCTACTGTTTTTTACTATATTTTGTTGGGAAATGAATAATTGAATTTCACCAATCCGAACATTTTAAATACACCCACAAAAACTTTTAGTCTTGCATTAATAAATTTATTTTTCCCAAAAAAACAAAGATTTAAGCTTCATCAGTTGTATACGCTATTTCAAACGGATTATCTGTGTAGACAGGAGATGAGAAATTAGGTTTTTAGAAAGTGAGTGCTTGATGTGATGTGAGAAAGATAAAGTGAAAATAAACAACATAGTAATAGATCGATTGAAATATAAGAGTAAAATGTATAAAATAAAATAGTTAAATACTTAAAATTTAAAATTAATTTTTTAAAAAATTCGTAAGAAAAGGTAAAAAAATTTGCTTCCCTTTCACACCTTTTAATGAAGGTTGACTAAAACTTTTTAAAAATATTACAAAGGGTAAATTTCACATATACTTACCAATTTTACCCCTAATTTTAGAAGAATATTTCAATACACCACGGTGCAAAACTTCATTTTTTTAATATATTTTTTTGAAATTTTTTTATAAGATTGTAATATAGTTGTATGCAATCTATAAGCTAAATTTTACCATTTTTGGATATGTATATATTTTTTAAATTTTTTAAAAACAAATGTACTTTAGCCATTCTTAAGTGACTAAAATACCCCTATTTTTGAAAAATAAAAAAATATATTTATATATCTCCAAAAATTGTAAACTTAGTATATAAGTTAAATACAACTATGTTAACAATCTTATAAAAAATTCTCAAAAATATAAAAAAAATGAGATTTTTGTACCTTGGTATATTGGAACATTCTTCTAATTTCACGTATACTTATGAATTTTTAAAAATTCTTTTCATACTCGTAAATTTTTATCATAATTCCACTTATACCCATATCGCTAAGGATCCGTTAAATGGGCAGTTAACTCTCTCGTAAAATGACAAATATGTTTAAGTTTTAATGTAATTTAAGGCTGTTTTTCTTAAAATTAAATATTAATATTCAAATAATATATGATTTTATAGTTATAGAATTACTAAAAATTCATTATAATATGAATTTTTAACTATAAAATTATAATTAAGTATGAACATATTTGACATTTCTCAAAAAGTTAACATCTTTTCAACACATCCCTAACGAGTATAAGTAGAATTATCATGAAAATCCACATGTATAAGATGATTTTTAAAAATTTATGAATATAAGTAGAATTAAAAATAAAATTCGTTGTTGTACAAGAAATTCACCCTATTATAAAATAATATTATTCTAAAACTCACAATTAACAACGACAGCCAGTCAACTGAGTAAGTTCTCGAAAGACGCTCCTTTATTTTCCGACCACTTTCGCGTCATAATTCACAAGGAAAGACTGGCTTTTAAGAGCAGTTGACGGATACCGTCAAAAAGAAAAAAGAGAGCAGTTGACGGAAGGAGAGGAGAAAATCATTATTCACGAGCTCAGCATCTCCGCGTGGAAGTATGAACCTGCTTATGAAATGCGTACAAAACGCTCGGAAGGCGGACTGAGCGAATCCGAATGAGAAAAGTCTCGTTTTATAATGGGAATTGACCGAGACCAAAAGGTCTGGAGCCAGGCAGACCCATTCACACGCAACAACACACATACGCGGAAGTCACGTCACTTCAATGCTACTCGGGTTTGCAGCAGATTTAACCCCGTAAGTACACAGGCAGGAGGAATGATTCCCACAGTCCGGGCTCATCTTAAAAAATCAATTTAATTTTTTTTATTTTTTTAATATATTTATTTATCTCAGTATATTTAATATATAAATTAAATTTTACTGTTTTTAGATATGTAAATACATTTTAAAATTTTTTAAATATCTATTTATATACGTGTACACATTATATTTAAAAATTTCAAAAAAATATATACATATATTCAAAAATAGTAAAACTTGTTTTACAGGTTAAATACACTTAGAGAAGCAAGTGTACGAAGAAAAAAAATAAAAAATGATGTTTTAAACTAATTTTTTGAAATGGGTTGAGCGAGTCATTTGTTTTATTTAGCCAAGCTAATAAGATCACTTTTCAAGAATTATATTGTAATTGCTATATTTTGAAATTTTGCAAAACAAACCTTATTAGCTTTCGATCATTTACCAAATGACGGATGATGTAATAAAATTATAAAATTGATTGCATTTATCAAATGGGAAATGATTCAATATAGCTGAACTCTTTTATATTTCCAGGTGTGTTTGGGAAGTAGTAAAATTTTCTATGAAATATTTTTGGTATAAAAGTTTTCGAATTTAGGCATATATGACAAATTCTAAAATTTTTCCAACTAAAACTTTTTATTTTCTACAACTATATTATTTTTTAATTATTTTTTCACTTCTTCATATATAATTATTATACCTTTTAATTACTTTTACACAACTACTCATCATTATTCTTATCCTAGCGCATGATTTTTTATCAATTTAAAAACTTTTACATCAAAAATTTTATTCAAATGTTTTATCATTTCCCAAACACAAACTTAGAAAACGACATAATAGGATAAGAGTAGTAACGATGAATAAAGAAAATAATATTAAAATTAGTGTTGTCAGAACCGGACTGGACTGGAATGGCTTATCGGGAATTGGTCCAAAGTTCGGTTCATTATTAGCCAGTCCGGTTTGATGCCACAGAACCATCCAAACCGGGAGAACCACGGTCCAATTGGCATATACGGTCGAACCTGGTTTGCCCGGTTTAAGCAAAAAAATAAAAAGCAGTTGCTGAGGCGCCAAATCAAATTGTCCATTTCATTTTGCCTTCCCCCAAAATCGATTGCTGCTATAAGCCTTTAAAGCGTAGCCACCTGCTCCATCTCGCCACCCTCGTTTACTATCGACGCTTTCATGGTCGTGGTCAACAATGTAGTCGCCCTTCTTCATTTCCTCTCGGCTTCTCCTTCTCCAGGTCCATTGGATAGCAGGCACTACTACTTTTGTTGCAGATGAAGCAAGTACGACTTCTCCTTCTTCTTTTCTTTCGACAACAATAGCCATATTTTCCGGGCGACTCAAACCTACTCTGCTCCAATAGAAAGCAGCTAGCAACAATCATGACTCTTCCCAAATCGATCGACCTTTCCATTTCAATTTTCTGCCCAAATTGTGCAATGTCCTGCCAGACCATTCTCCCTGTTCTCATTACCCCCATTTCATCACCATCCACGCCTAGCTCGACGGCATCACTCCCGCCTTCTTCATCTCTGACCAAAAATATCTTCGTTCAGTCTACCAGCCAGCTAACAACCCATTCTCTTCTTCATTCGATTCAGTTAAAATGAAAAAAAAAACCCAAGCTGTAAATTGATGTTACTGCTAGCCCCAAATCAATTTACCTAAATTGGTTTCACTACTTCCTTCTTCATCTATGACCAACAATATTTTCGTCCAGTCTCCTAGCCGGCTAACAACCCATTCTCTTCTTCATTTGATTTGGTCAAAATTAAGATAACCCAAGTTGTAAATCAACGTTGTCGCTAACCCTAAATCGATTTCCCCTAAATCAGTTTCACGTCCTGCCTACTCCTTTCCATTTCCCTTAGCAAAGCAAACCTCCCTGCTCCACTGGTCCATGAGTACACGCCATCACCTTGACCTGTCAGTCGTGCATATATTTTCTATTTTATTTTTCCTTAAATCTAACAACCTTAGTTTCTATTGGTCTATTACAATGCAAGTGTGCTTGTAGCTCGGTAGCGACTCGCCGTCCTCACCATAAATTGAAGCCAAAATCATAATTAAGGCTCATTGCACATTCCGAGTAAGTTAATATAGTTAATTTTTTAATTTAATAAGTTATATTTCTTTTTCATTAATTTTGTTGGCATGTTTTATCATGACGATTAGGGTCTAACATATAGGTCTAGGGGATAGGACTATGTAATTTTATCAATATATAATTAATTAAAAATAATTAAACAATTATGATATCATAAATATGTTATGCTAACGCCACCGGTTTAAACTGGTTCGTTTAACCGGTTCAAACCAGTGTTGTAAGAACCGGACCGGACCGGCCGGTTGGACCGGTCCGACCGGGAACCGGTCTAAATCCCGGTTCGATTACCCCCGGTTCGGTTCAATAAAATTAAACCGTCTGAACCGTCGAACCGGCTTCATCGGTTAAACCGTGTTCGACCGGTTCAGATGGTTTCCTAAAAATGAAAACCCTGCTGCAGACGGCAGAGCTGAAGGAATATCATGTTCAGAGTCCTCTCCCACCCCCACCTCCCCCCGGCTGCCTTCCTCCTCCACCGCGTCTTCCACGATTGCTGGCGCACCCTAGCACCTCATGCAATGCACTCACAAGATCAGCCAAATCCGTCGAATTCCATTTGAGTTTGTTTCTCTGATCCCAACATCCCCTCTGCTCTCCTCGTCGCCGTTCTCCGTTCATGGGTGCGAGCTCCTCCTGCTCTATTCTTCTTTGCAGCTGGCGAATCGAGTCCTGATCTACAACTCTGCCATGGAGAAATGAGCCTGTTTTGACGGCTGCACTCCGATTCCCGCTCAGAATTCCTTCCAGGAAGTCATCTTCTTCGATGGGTCTCTGCATTTCGCCACACGGGAGCCGTTCTCGATATTGGGTTTCGACGTGGGCAGCGGCAGGTGGAGAGAATCGGCGGCGGAGCTTCTGATAAAAGCCGCTGCCATCGGCGACCCCCTGCTGCCATCGGCATTCGGCGACGAATGCAACTCCTGCTTCCGGCAAACAGCAGAGCCCCCAAATCGGTGACTGTGGGGATTTTTGGGTGGCATTGCATTCCAGGAGATCAAAGGTTTTTAAATTGGTGATGTGGGTTTCGCCATTGGTGGATTCATGGCTCAGATTACTCCTTCCTTCGAGCTGGATCGATGGATTGTATCCATTGCTGGCTAGTATGCGGCCGAGTAGTGCAATGGCAGTGCGGTTGAACAAGGAGGCTGAGATGTTGGAGGCGTTGGAAGATTGAGGCGGGAAGGTTTTGAAGGCCATCAGTGAAGTTGGGGAAAGAAATGGGAGTCTATGAATTGGGTCATTGCTTGGTTTGTTGAAGCTTTAGATCAATATTCTTGTTTGATTCCGGTTACATGGATGAGAAATAGTTTAGAGAAGAAACTTTTTTTTTTTATTATGGAGAAGAAACTATTGAAATTAGATGAACGACATAGCAGGAGGGTGTTTATTATTTATTTTGCGTTCGCGAAATTCTATTTTTAATTATTTTTTTCAAATTATGTAATTAAGGTATAAATAATCTTATAAGGAGCTGAGGATCATATTACATGTGTTAAATTAGAATTAATTTATTAATATAAAAAGTTAGATGCCGTTAAATGTCGTTAGATATCATTAGATGCTGTTAGATAAGGTGAATTTCATTAGATCCTATTATCTGGGTTTCAAATTTTGTAATTAAAATATAAATGACCTTATAAAGGGCTTAGAATCATCTTACAAGTGTTAAATTATAATTAACTTATCAATATATTTACTTAAAATTTAAAAATAATTTAATATTTATGACATCATAATATGTCATGTTGACGTCACCGGTTCGAACCGGTTCGCTTAACCAGTCAAACCGGTTCGAACCAGACCAGTTCCTTTACCGGTTCAGTCACCGGTTCGGTTCTGACAACACTGGTTCAAACTAGACCAGTTCCTTTACCGGTTCGATTACCGGTTTGGTTCTGACAACAATAGGTAAAACAGATAATTTAGTTAGTTGGATCATTATGGGGAAATAATTGAAAAATAGAGTAGTTATATATATAAAAAAATGGAATAGCTATAGAGATTGAAAAGTTTCGATTTGAAAAGTTTCTGGGTTTGCCAAATACTTCCGTGTTTGGTTGGGTATAGAATTTTTAATAAAAAACTTTTCACTCTATGTAACTATTTTATTTTTAATCATTTCTATACATTTTTTTATATAAGTTATCATACTTTTCAATTATTTTTATACAACTACTCATATAACTAACCTATCTATTTTATCTCTATTCTATTTACGCTTCGTTATTATTCTTATCATATTATATTAATTTTTTATTAATTTAATAATTTTTTCACTAAAAATTTTTATCGTTTCCTAACGCATCCTCAATATTTCTATATAAAACGTCTGTAACTCAAGACCCGCGTAGCGCGCAGCGAGAGAGAGGGAGAGGGAGAATGGAGAAAGCTGCAGAGAGGCAGAGAATTCTTCTTCAACACCTTCGACCTTCTTCTTCTTCTTCTTCTTCTTCCGCTTTCACCGTATCGGTAATCTCCTTGTTCTTTCTCTGTAGCTGTTGCATTTTTTTAGCTTGCGTGGGTTGTCGCATGGTTTCATGAGAAAACCGTATTCCGATCATGATTGATGGATTTGATACTCGTTTTCAGTAGTAACTGAGCCTGTTTCGTCAAGTCCAAATCGAGATTTTGATGTTTGTGGTTCGGATGATCTGATCCTTCTGAGCTTTATTTATTAGCACCAGCTTGAGTGTTTTGTGTTTTGGTGCTTGTTTTGCTTGGGATCCGATCTCAGTCGAGACCAAGCATCGATTTGACATTTTGCAGCCTTCTTTCTGAATATTTCGGTGCACATTTGGTTTGAAACTGGTTCGTTTTGTCGAAGAACAGGGCTCGTTTTGTTCCGGTGGAGATGCGTATCACAGGACCGCTTCGTTTGGGGATGACGTTGTCATCGTGGCGTAAGTTTTCGTCTTATCCCATCCTTCCAGAAACTCCTACTTTTACAGTGAATGGTCTCGATTTAGATCTTCACATACAATGGAAGAATGGCGAAGATCAATCGACTACACTGCTCCGGTCGGGAGAATTTTTTTTAAAAAATTCACTACGTTCTTTTTGCCCTAATTAAACTCTGAAGCTTGTTGATTTCATGGAACCCACTGGTTGGTCGTGCTGTTTTTTAATTAATGTTCAGCTCTGATTATACGTTTTGCTTGCTATTAACAGAGCATACAGAACGGCAATTTGCAAGTCCAAACGTGGAGGGTTCAAGGACACTTTTGCTGACGATTTGCTTGCACCAATTCTTAAGGTCAGATCATGCTATGCATACCTTTTCTTACATGCAGGAGATGTAACTTGTTCTAATGAAGAATCAGAACCAGTCGTTTGGTACAGATTTTATCAAGTTTCTGTTTGCTTGCCGCTAAGAGTTGAGTTTGTTATGCTGCGGCATATGTACCAGATTTTTCAAAATGTTAATTATCTAAGTTGTAATATCTAACCCATGATTACGTCTGACTGAGATGAGATAAACTTATGTGATAGGCGGTGAAACGTTTTGTGGCATTTCATTGGCATTCACATTCTATTACTTCTGCAAGAATTCAGTCAATTTACCTAGCGCTTCATGCTTGTTCAGATCTTCATTGTATGTGCCAAAACTGCTTCAATGTCTTAGAAGCTGTTTTTAATAGGGGAGGTTGATGTCACACATTTTGCATATGGTTTAGTGAATGTATCTATCTCATTTTGTTTCTCCTTCTTCTTGTTTGCTGTAGGCATTGGTTGAGAAAACAAATGTGAACCCAAATGAAGTTGGGGACATTGTTGTTGGGACAGTCTTAGCACCAGGGTCTCAAAGGGCAATGGAATGCAGGATGGCAGCATTTTATGCAGGTTTCCCAGGTATTCATTTTCTTGTGTGCTTTCTTTTTTGCAGTTATACCGATTATCTTCCTGGCCTTGACCTGTCCTCTGGGTATTTTGTATCGTAAATGGCTTTTGAAACTTGTAATTTTGAATGCTGCTATGTTAATTACTGGGATCATCTTTGGGAGGGGTTAAATGTGTCCATTTAAAATCTGAATCTGCCAGGTAGGAACAAATATCACTTGGTCGTCTAACAACATCAGTGATCTTATCAGTATCCACTTTATTATAGTTCCTTTCAGGATTTATGTTTTGGACATTTGAAAACATGTCGGTCTCATGCAGACACTGTGCCTATCAGAACGGTGAATCGGCAATGCTCATCTGGTCTCCAAGCAGTTGCAGATGTTGCTGCCTACATTAAAGCTGGATTTTATGACATAGGTAAGATTGCTTTTGTGATAGTGCTGCACATGAACTAGTGCCCTGACCTTGTTTCTGTTGGTACAGGAATTGGGGCTGGTTTGGAGTCTATGACCATCAATCAAATTACTCCTGTTGAACAAAGAAATCCAAAAGTATCTAACTTGTCCAATGTTAAATATCTCTGATTCAATGAAGTATTCACTGATGGCCGCACTTGTTTTTAATTCTGATGGTTTTATGTTTTTGATATTTTCTCCTTTAAATTTACAGGCGGAACATTTTCCACAAGCCAAAGATTGTCTTCTTCCGATGGGTATTACTTCCGAAAATGTTGCAGAGCGTTATGGCATAACAAGGGAAGAGCAAGATCAAGCTGCAGTGAGTTCCGTAGTTGCATTAATTTTGTTGTCATTTGATGGTGTAGTTGTTTGTGTCATTGTGTGTGTGTGTTTATAATTCCAGAAAATTTTTGCACAGGTTGCATCTCATAAGAAGGCAGCTGCGGCCACCGCTTCTGGTAAATTCAAAGATGAAATTATCCCTGTGGATACAAAGGTGGAATGTTTTATTGTTGGAAATTGATCCTTTGCTTCTTTTACTGTTAGTCAATTTGTTGCCACTATATGAAGAAAGCAAGATGACATGTCTTGTTATTTGATGAATTTTTATTAATGAAGATTGTGGACTCAAAAACCGGGGAGAAGAAGTATGTTACAGTTTCTGTTGATGATGGTTTTCGACCAGACACTTCATTGCCTGTTCTCGCAAAGCTTAGACCTGCTTTCAAGGAGATTGGAACCACCACTGCTGGTAATCATCAATATTCTGCATCTGTAATTGCTTGATTGAAATGCAAAATTGAATGAACGATTGGTGTTTATTTTCAATAAAATTCACTTGCATCTTTTGGCAGGGAATTCCAGCCAAGTGAGTGATGGTGCTGGGGGAGTGCTTCTGATGAGGAGATCTTTAGCAATGCAGAGAGGAATTCCTATTCTCGGTGTCTTCAGGTATATATATTACATTTTCCCCTTGTAGATGACCAAAATCTGCAGGCTCTGATCGTTCATGTGACCATAATCTGGATTACTGTAGCTTTGTGCTACTTTAACTAAGTTGCTGTTATCTTGGTATTTCTGGCATTTATTGTTTATAGTTTCTCAAATTTCATTCATAGGATGTCATTCTAGCCAGATAATTGGCGGACTTGCCTATTTTATATTCAGGCCTGCTTCTATATAACCAAATTACATAGAAGCGTTTCCATGTAATTCCTCCATTTTTAAGATTTTGATATTTGATGAAAAATCTAATCCATTCGTTGTATTGAACATCATTGGTTTGGTTAAGAGACCAAGCTTCATCTAAATCCAATATGTGCATAGGTCACATTTGCTCAAAAATAGGTATATTCATGTGTAAATTAGGAAAAAATGCTTAGGGGGACGTTTGGTAACAGCCAGTGGGAAATATGGGTGGGAAATGGTGGGGGCATGGATTTCAAGGCACCTTATTAATCAATCAATCATCATATTTTTCCAATTTTATCCCTATATTCTAATTATTTTTCCTACACCTTTCAACAGACCTATTTATTCCAACTTTACTCCTATCATTTCGTATCGATCACACAATTTTCAAAATATTTCATTTTCTACTCCCACCAAATACCACATTTCCCACAACTTTTACATTTCCAAACGTCCCCTAGATCCATTCACTTATATATTAGAATGTAATGATACTTTAAAGAATCATTTATCTACATATTTGTGATATTTTAGATGTTTATATGTTGAAATTGCTTAAAAATTAATATTTAATATTAAATTATTTTATTACATTGATTTTACACGTTTGTATATAGGGCCTATATATAGTAATACTAGACAAATGAAAAAGTTTTCGTAATAATATAACTGATGCTAAATACAATGGATGAAGTAGATTTTTCATCAACTATCTAAATATTAAAAATGAAGAGGTTACATAAAAGAGAGGTATCATAGAAGCGCTCCCGTTTTATATTTTTCATCCAATTCATGGAAAGCAACATTTTTTGGTTTCTTTGCATTCTTCCAGGAATTAGAACAACCTTTCCGCTGATCATTGTGTATAGTTTATACATCACACCTTTGAGGATATGAGAGCTTCTATTACTTGTGCTAGCTATGATATGCACATGGCTAGACATCTAGTTTTGCTCCTACAGACTTCAATACTGAGTTGGCTTTCTAGCCTAGCCCTCTATGAGTTTCATTATTGAGCCTAACCCACAACTCAAGTGCAGATCAATTGGTAAAAAACATGATTTATAAAATTAACAAAACCTTTGATCCTGGATTCTAGTGGAGATGACTACAGGCATGGTGCAAAACCCATGGTGGACCAGACTTAGTGTGAAGCCTGTGGAAGGTTATGCTAGAGAGCCAGCTTAGTATTGAAGCCTGTGGAGGTTAAGCATAAAATAAAGCTGTGGGTGATATCATGGACAAGCTAAGTGGTGGAAACTCGTACGTCCTTGGGGATGTGATAATTTATCTAACAGTTTCTAAGATATCAATCATTTTGTGCACAACCATTTTCCAACTATGGTGCTATCCGTGTAGGAGCTTTTCTGTTGTAGGAGTTGATCCTGCTGTTATGGGCATTGGCCCAGCTGTTGCGATTCCTGCTGCAGTGAAGTCAGCTGGCCTCGAAATTAATGATATTGATCTCTTTGAAATAAATGAGGTGACTGCTTAGGCTTGTTGCCTTATTTCTTTATTTTCTCATCATTGTTAAGTTGAAGGCACCTGATTGATTGAAATGCTGATACTGTGCATGTAGGCATTTTCCTCTCAATTTGTTTACTGCTGCAAGAAACTGAAGCTTGATCCGGAAAAGGTTAATGTGAATGGTGGTGCCATGGCTCTTGGGCATCCTTTGGGTGCAACAGGTGTGAATTATATTTCAATTAGTGTTATTTATTTATTTATTCTAAATAGAAGAATGGGGCCAAAGGAACAACATCTGAGTAGGAGCCAAGCTAAGTAGTGAAGCCCGTTTAGGTTGGGCTAGAGAGCTAGTCCAATATTGAAGTTTGTGGCGATTGAGCTAGAAGTTGTACCGTTGGTAATATCACTAATAGGTCGAGTAATAAAAGCTCTCATATCATCGGGAAGTGACATGAAGGATCCCAAGAATCTTGTATTTGGAGATAACAGCCTGAAAGTAAAATGCATTTATACATCACTGGAATAGAGGCATGTACCTTAATTCTTGAGGTGGAGTTGAGCCATGCACCTTAGTTGAGCATTAAGTCCACATTTGGTACTCATCATGTGTCAAATGAGGTGAGAATCTATCTTTGAAACTTGTTCTACAATCTGGGGTTCAATTTAAGGAAATTAAATAATTAGCTACCCTTAGGACTGTGCAAGGTTAAGCAGGAGCACTTTCCTTTGCATTTTTGTAATATGAAGTTCCATAGGCTTACTCAGAATTTGCACATAATTTTATGGTTCTTCATTGACTAACCACAAATTCATGGCCAATTTCTCTTCTAAAATTCTGAGTGATGTTACTTGTTGATTGTGCTTGCATCATTGAAATCATTGAATTTTAGTCGTCAGCATGGTGCATGCGAAAAACTCATTGACGCTAATCAAAATTTTTGCGTTCCTTTAGCCCAATGGCACGGCATGGCATTATGCTACTGTGGGAGGATTCCATGGGCGCTCAGTTGGTAGCCTGTCTTGTGCTGCTGCTATTGCACGACATTGATCCTTGATATCTTCCTCGGTGGTTGAGAATTTTTATGTTTCCTTCCGCAGGGGCCCGGTGCGTGGCAACACTATTGCATGAGATGAAGCGTCGAGGCAAGGACTGCCGTTATGGAGTGATATCAATGTGCATAGGTGGGGTTCTTGCCATGCATGCAGATTTACCTTCAGATTATGATCTCGTTAGCCGAGCTAAATTATGTATCAATTTTCATTTATATTTATTTTTCTATGAAAATATTTTTCAAGTATATTCAATTCATATGTCAAAATTTACAATTTTTTGATGCTTATATTTTTTTATTTTAAAAAAATCATCATTTTCGGAGGGTGAAAATGACGTGATATATCTTTCAAAATGTTGATTTTCGAAAATAAAAATATATATTAAAAATAGTAACAAAAATATTTTAATGAAAAATTTTTAAAAATGAAAAACAGGCTACCAAGAACTAAGTTCATAGCCCGCTACCTTTCCGGTGGAACATTTTGTTTTAGCTGTTGCATGACCAAAATGTTGGTTGTCTGATACAATGGCAGGCTCAGGGATGGGGGCGGCGGCGGTTTTCGAAAGAGGAGATTGTGTTGATGACCTAAGAAATGCCAGGCGAATCCATTCACATAACTTCCTATCAAAGGATACTGTATAGCTTTCCGTCCCTCACCCCATTACCATCACCACGATAGCGATGCAGTTCCATCAGCAGCCTATATCTAGGCCCCGTTCTATCTGTAGTTTCAAGAAACTAAGTTTAGAAAAAAAAAAACAATATAGGATTTCGTAAGTCATTTCTTGGCCTGAAATTAGGCTTGCTTGATAAGTGTATTTTTATCCCTATATTTTTTCCTTGAGTCGGGCCTTCAATGCCGCGGGTGCTGCGTTACACATCAGGGGAAATTATGACCCCGTTTCCGTTTGTTGAAGATCCGGGCAGCAACGGGACCGGATGTACGTACGAAGTAATAATATATCAGGGCTGTTTCTAGGAAGCCCTCTTTATTTTTAGCATTAGGTGGTTGATGGAAATCTACTTCATCTGTAATATTTACCATAGTTTATATTATCATGAAATTTTTTTTATTTGTTTAATATCACTTTATATGAGCCCCATATTCAAAATTTCAAATGCGTAAAATTAATATAATAAAATAATTTAATGCTAAATCTCAATTTTAAGTAGTAATTTTAAAATCTAGACTATCTAAAATATTACTATTATACAGATAAAAGATTCTACAAAATTAGATTCTACAAAATTACTTATGAAACTCGGTTTCATAAAAGTATTTTTGTAATATATTTATGAGATTGCTTGAGGTTTATTCATAGGGCTAATTTTGATCATGATCAAAAACTACTGTACCGCTGCATTTAGTAACATTTATTTAACAAAGATATCAAGTTTTATCAAAATTAAATATGTGCATGGTTCCCATCTAAAAAAGTATAAAATTAACGTTAAATTGTTTACTTTATAAGGCTCTGATACAATGCACTCGGGTGCTTTAATTTATTTTTTTTTATGTTTTTGAATTTTTTTTATAGAATTATTAATTTAAGTGTATTTAACATGCATGTCAGTTTTTATCATTTTTAGAGTATTTTAAATATTTAATTTTTAGTGCACGAAGGTTAAGTGCGTGCATTTAACCCCAATCGTACTTCACATATTACTTTACTTTGAAGCTGGCACAACATATAAACCATCTAAATTATCTTTTCATGTGAATAAAAAATTCTATAAAGCATTATAATGTTCTAATGCATTTATAAATGAACCTAATTGTTTTTATAATTTATACATGATTATATGTTTTTTAAGCAAACATGCCCCATTTAGAATTTTGATTTTAAACCATTTGATTAGTTAGATCTTGCTTTTATCATGAATATAGCCTCCATTTCTTGAATGGTGAACCCTGTGGAATATGGTGCACTAACGTAGATAACTGGTAATTTGATAATTTTTATGAATTTTTTAAACTTTTGTTTAAGACCGCCAGCGTACATATACCAATTTCATTGCTTGTCCGCAGAATCGGCGGTGCTTTAATGGTGTCCATAAACTTGTTGATTTTGGCCATTTTGATAGTTAATTTAATCCACTTATTGTATTTATAATTATTTATTTAATAAAGAAATTAAATTTTATACAAATCAAATATGTACGTTGGTCTATCTAATATGAGACGTAAAATCAATGGACTAAAAGATTGATAAATTGATTTTAAGTTGTTACTTCAATATCTTAATCAATTAAATCATCAATATATATAAATGAATATTTTTACAAAGTATTATAATATTCTAATATATATCAATGCATCTACGTGTTGTCAGAATTTATATACAATTGTATGTTTTTAAATATACATATGGCTTCAATTGAAATGATTTTTATCGCACAAGAAAATAAATGAAGTTTAAAAAATAAATAGATTAAATATCGATTTACTAATCAAACTGAACCAAAATGTTGGAAGAGAATAACACTAAACTATTTTGGTACTGTCAACACTATCGAAACGCTGCCATGATCTGATGCACCGAGGGTGGTTCCATGCAACCCTGCATTTTTTTACTTTAAATTTCTTTTCGAATTCTGTTATATCTCTTGATATGTATTTACTCATGATTCCAAAAATCACTTTGATTCAAAACCAGTATATTATTTTCAAAATTCAATCGCCCTATATTCAAATTTTAACAAAATACAAGTTTTCAATCGAAGTGATTTTTTAAATCATGAATAAATATACATGATAAACATAATAAATGGTTTGGATTTTAAAAAAATTCAAAATAAAAAAATGCAGGTGTGCATAATTTAAACGAATTCATCCACTTGAAGTTTATTCGCCTGGGCATTAGTTCAAAATTTAAGTAAATATCTACTAGTTACCTTGAAGGTCTCTTGCAGCATTCAAGCTATTATTGGCAAAAGCTGATGGGCCGTTGTGTCGGAATTCAGCACAGAACACTTGGCCATGTATGGGAATCTGCAAAACAGGTCCCATATTATGATTTTTACACGGCGATGAGTTTTTTTTTCTTCCCCTGATTTCTACATTGAACTGAGTTAGCATAAAGATTATTTGAGACCGGTACAAAAAACATATTTTTTGTTTTTTCAAGTTTTTTTACAAAATAGTTATTCTAATTATATTTAATTTATAAACCAAAATTCACCAATTTCAGATATGAGTATATAATTTTTAAGTATAAGGGTATTTTAGTCATTTTAAATTGTTGAAATATGACTAAAATATTCTTATATTTAAAAATCCAAATTAGATATATATACATTTCCAAAATTAGTAAAAATTGATTTATAGATTAAATACAACTAGATTAACAATTTTGTAAAAAAACAGAAAATATGTTTTTGGACCAATTTGAGATGATCGTTTTTGTTTTATAATATTGTTAATATGTTGTGAATTAAGTGCAACATTGGGGTTTATGTAACTAGGAGAGTTTAATTGAAAACAATTGAGGTTTAAAATATAAAGAGAGAAGACTTGAAACTGTTGTGAGCATTTTATTGGATAAAATAGGATGAGGAGTGAACCATTTTTCTTAATTCTCATGTTACTTTTCCTATTTCTTATATAATATCTTGTCTTTCAAGCTTTGAAACGGTGCACTCGGGTGCTTTAACTTATTTTTTAATTCTTTTGAAATTTTTTTATACAATTGTTAATCTAGCTTTAACTCATTTTTTAATTCTTTTGAAATTTTTTTATACAATTGTTAATCTAAGTATATTTAACATGTATATCAATTTTTACCATTTTCGAAGTATTTTATGTGTTTATTTTTTATTTTTGAAAATAAGCGGCATTTTAATAATTTTAAATTACAGTTGATGATGGGATTCGCTCAGACACTTCATTATCTGTTCTTGCATATCTTAAACCTTCTTTCAAGGAGTGTAGAACCACCATAGCTGGTAATCATCAGTACTCAACATTTCTAATTTCTCGATTGGAGTGCAAAGTTGAGTGTGAACTATTGATGCATGTATCGACGAATTTGTATCTCATCTTTTTGCAAGGAACTCAAGCCAGGTGAGTGATGGTGCTGCAGCATTGCTTCTAATGAGGAGATCTTTGGCAATGCAGAAAGGAATTCCAATTCTACGTGTATTCAGGTATAGGTTTCACCTCATAAATATTTAGAACTTTGTTGTCTCGAGTAAAATATGCAAAGCTATAGCATATCTTCTTGTATAAAATGGCACACTTGTTATTTTTATTAGTCTTGTGTAATGGCCTGAACAAAAAATCAAGGCTTTTGCTTAAGTTTTCGGTCCAAGTCCTTTTAAAACTCCAGCATCTTTCCACGCGACGATTAAACCATCTCATTTAGGCAATAAGAAATAAACTTGTATTATTACATCCAAGTCCATAGAGTTATTACAAACATGCCCACATTAATAAAATCTTTACATCCAAGTCAAGTCACTCATTACATAGAATGAAATAAGTAAAAAGATTTATTCATTATCACGCCACCACCATCTCATTGGCCACCATCCACGGGATCATCTGAGAGTCAAAGGAAAAAAGGGTAAGTTCGCAAGAACTCAGTAAGTAGGATTATGCCCTACAATTAAGATCATAAGAATATATCATCTTCACTCAATTGCTCAATTTTTAGAGTCTTTAATACATCTTATATGTCATCATCTCTTCCTAGAAGTACTCAACTTAAATTTTGGGGAGTACCTTAAGGATTTAGAACCCTAAATCCTTTAGGATACTCCTCTATCCTCAAAAATTCAAACTTTTAGGCATCATTTGGCTAATCTAGCCCTTCCATTGAACTCAAAATGTCCAAATCCATAGGAAATGACCCCTGGATCACTCAAATCGGACCTCTAGAGCTCAATTTACATCAATTTGAAGATGGACGCACCAAACGGTGCCACATGTCCCTCGCCGCCGGTGGTCCTACCCGACTGGGCTTCCTGGTGGACCGCGCTCTAGGCTTTATTGCATGGGCTTCTACCTGGGTATCATCTCTGGGCTCTAAGCCATGAGTTGGCTCACTGAATCCTCCTTCTGAGGCCCATTGCAACAGTTGGGCTCATCTACAGTTGGGCTCAGCCTGGATCCAGCCCACTCCCTGAAGCCCGTACCATCTCCTGGAAATTTATAGATTCTCCTGTTGTCTTCTGATTTTACAGAAACTCCTTGACAGCTTATGATTTTCAGAAAAATCATTAGGCAGAATTGTAAAATATCCAAAAACTCGAAAATAGGTAGTAACATCCATTTTTTTTCATCCGGCCATTTATACAAGATATATATAATAATATTTTAATATTATTTTCGTATATATATCTCCTTTAAACATCTTAAATGCATTAAAATGCATTAAAAATTCATCCCATCAATAATTTGGCTAACATATTTAATTTTAGGTCATCCAAGCATAATCTAACGTACATAATTTTACTCATTAATTTATTTTACTCAAAATAAATTATAATTATGCCATTATGCTTTCTATCTTGCTCAAAAATTACCTTTATGTTATACATTCTCAAAATTATTGATAAATCCTCACATAATTAATTTAATGTAGATAATACATTTCTCAAATAATTATGTGGCATCCATTCCGTGTGCAATTAAGAATATAATATCCCACATCATCCCAGCATGATTAATGGCCATAAAATCATTAAATAATTATGTGATAAATCTTCATTAAATCATGCCATAATTAAAGGCTAAAGAGGAAAAATCCCCCTTACCTTAAACAAAAAAATGAAATAGATTGGATCGGTCTTTTTCTTTCTCCTGCGGCAGCGTTCCTCCTCTTTCCTCCGGTATCTTCATCGAGTCCCAAACTCGTTTATTTATAACTCACCGGAGAATTCACCGGAGGATTTTCCGCTCGCAATCCGATTTCAAATTCAATTTCAAATTCGAATTTCAAGTTCACCGATCGCAATCCGATCTCAAATTCAATTTCAAATTCGAATTTCAAACTGGTGAGGCCCACAGAGCCCAAAAAGGCAAAATACATTATTTACATACTCATTAGAACTCGAACTCGAGACCTCCTACCAAAGACCAACACCTTAACCACTTAAGCACATTGGGCTGTTGAGTTAAATACTCGTGATATTTTATATAACTCAACCCATCATTCTAAGTGGGCTTATTTGGGTTTAGCCCAATAACCTTCTACTTATTCTTAGCTCATTGCTTGGTCAAGTGGTCAATGGTCAGGATGCCACCCCAGTGGACACATCATCAGTTGAATAGTCAACTCATCATTTTTTTCCTAATTATTACATTCTCCCCTCCTTACAAAAGTTTCGTCCCCGAAACTTACATTTCATTATAAGGCAGAAACAAATTAGGACACGTTTTTCGAATATTTTCCTCGAGTTCCCATGTTGCCTCTTTTTCACAGTGGTTACTCCACTGTACCAAAACATGCTTGATCTTTCGACCCTTCAGTTCTTTCTCACTGGTGTCAAGAATTCGTATCGGTTGCTCTGGATGTGTTAGATCCCCTTCCACATAATACTGCTCAAACTGCAGCACATGGGTTGGATCAGACACATACTTTCTCAGCTGAGAAATATGAAACACATCATGCACTCCCGCCAGTGCCGGCGGTAATGCCAACCGATATGCAACTCCACCAATGACGTCCAGGATCTCAAATGGTCCAAGATAACGAGGACTCAATTTTCCTTTTACTCCGAATCTCATTACCCCTTGAGTAGGCGAGACCTTTAGGAAACCCTTTTCCCCGATTGCAAATTGCAAATCGCAAATCGCGTCGTTTTCCATCAACATACTTTTTCTGTCGATCCTGAGCGGTCACCAGTCTTTTCCTGATCAACTGCACTACCTTGGTAGCCTGTTCGATCAGTTCCAGTGCTAATATCTTCCGCTCGTTGACTTCTTCCCATTAAACTGAGGTGCGACATTTCTTGCCATATAAGACCTCGAAAGGAGCCATACCAATGCTTGCTTGATAACTGTTGTTATAAGCAAACTCTGCCATTGCCAAATGCTCAACCCATGAGCCTTGTAAATCTAACGCACAAGCCCGCAGTAAGTCCTCTAATATCTGGATGGTCCTCTCAGATTGGCCATCTGTCTGTGCATGATATGCAGTACTCAGGTGTAACTCTGTGCCCATAGCTGTCTACAATTTTTGCCAAAATTCAGACAAATCTTCTATCTTTATCAGATACTATGGATACAGGAACGCCATGAAGCCTAACAATCTCCCTCACATACAATTCCGCCATCTACTCCATCCGATAAGTCATTCGGTAAGGTAGAAAATGCGCTGACTTAGTAAGTTGATCTACCACTACTCATACTGCATTCATTTAGCTTTGCATTTTTGGCAATGCAGTCACGAAATCTATTGTGATGTGTTCCCATTTCTACTCTAGTATCTCCACCAAATGTGTCAATAATCCTCCCGATCTCTGCTTTTCTGGTTTTACTCGTTGGCAGACTAGACACTGGGACACAAATCTCGCAATCTCTACTCACATTCTCTTCCACCAGTATCTCTGACTCAAATCCTTGTACATCTTGGTACTACCTGGATGAACAGAGAATCTCGACTTGTGTGCTTCTTCAAGGAGTTTTCTTCGGAGTTCTTCATTCCTTGGAACCACAATTCTCTCTTCGAGTATCAAAACACCATCAATCCCTTGCCGAAAATGAGTGGACTGGCCTTGATTCATTCTGTTTAAAATTTTTAAGACAAATGAATCTTGCTTCTGTGCTTCCTTGATTTTCTCTACCAACAAGGATTACAACTGCAAAACACTCAGCCGAGCAGTATCTCGAGAGGATATTACCTCTATCTCTAAGGCTTCAAACTGCCTCAGCAACTCTTCTTGTTGGGTAATTAAGATTGCAGCCACTGTATTCATTTTTCGGCTAAGAGCGTCTGCAACAACATTGGCCTTCCCTGGATGATACTGAATTGAAACATTATAGTCTTTCAGTAATTCCAGCCATCTTCGTTGCCGAAGATTTAATTCCTTTTAGGAGAATATGTACTTCAAACTCTTATGGTCTGTGAATATCTCTGTTCTTTCACTATATAGGTAGTGACGCCAAATCTTTAAGGCAAACACTACTGCAGCCAACTCTAAATCATGGGTAGGGTAATTCTGCTCACTTGGCTTCAACTGCCTTGAAGCATAGGCTATTACCCTCCCTTGCTGCATAAGTACACATCCCAGACCATTCATGGAGACATCACTATACACCACAAACTCTTTCCCACTTACCGGTAGGATCAAAACCGGTGTCGTGGTTAAACGGTTCTTCAACTCTTGAAAACTTTCCTCACAATCCTCTGTCCAAATAAATTTAGTGCTATTGCGGGTTAATTGAGTTAACGGCACCGCAATTGAAGAAAAGTTCTCCACAAACCATCGGTAATAGTCTACCAATCCCAAAAAACTTTTTATCTCAGTAACTATAGTCGGCCTCCCCAAGACACCACCACCTTAATCTTTTTTGGATCAACAGAGACTCCTTTGCCACTGATCACATGTCCAAGAAAAGCAACACTTTCTAGTCAAAACTCACACTTTTTGAGTGTCGAATAAAGTTTCTTTTCTCTAAGGACTTGTAATACTTCTTTCAGCTGCTGCTCATGCTCTTCACTTCCCTTGGAATATACCAAGATATCATCGATGAATACCACTACACACCGATCTAAGAACTGTTGAAACATTCTGTTCATTAGATCATAAATGTAGCTGAGGCATTGGTTAACGCGAATGGCATCACCAGGAACTCAAAGTGACCATACCGAGTGCGAAAAGCTGTCTTTGGTATGTCCTCTTCTCTGACTCTCAATTGGTGGTACCCTAACCTCAAGTCTATCTTTGAGAAGACAGATGCCCCTTCTAGTTGGTCAAACAAATCATCGATGCGTGGAAGAGGATATTTATTCTTAATCGTCACCTTGTTTATTTTTCGGTAGTCAATGCATAGTCGCATACTACCGTCCTTCTTTTTAACAAAAAGCATAGGTGCTCCCCAAGGTGATCAACTTGGACGAATAAATCCCAAATCCACTAACTCTTGCAGCCGCTCTTTCAACTCTTTAAGTTCTGCTAGCACCATGCGATATGACACTCTTGAGATTTGACTGGTTCTCGAAATTAGATTGATCTCAAAATAATCTCTCGTGCAGGTGGTAACCCTGGTAATTCCTCTCGGAAAACATCAGGATATTCTCTGACTACCGGTACATCCTCCAGTTTTACTTCAACCTCGCTCGTCGTCATGGCCGCCACAAAGAACCCGTAATATCCTTGCCTGAGTTTCCTCAAGGCTTGCATTGCCATGATTAAATGTGGCACTTTTCGTCGATTTTCTTCAAATAGAACTGTCTGATTGGGTATGCCAACTGTAATCCTCCGTGTCTGCAGACTAATATGTGCTACCCACTTGGTCATCCAATCCCATCCCATAATTACATCCAGGTCTCTCATGGCATCACTACCAAGTCAGCTGGCATCACTAGTCTCTTGATGTCCATAGGACATGCATAACATGCACTCCTCACGGAAAGACTACCTCTCATTGGTGATGTGATAATTAACTCTTCCACCAATGGCCTCATTGGTATGTTATTCTTTTTGATAAACTCATATGCAATAAATGATAAATCTGCATCAGTATCAAATAAAGTTCTGACATAGATATTGTAAACCTTTACAATACCTGCAATTCTGTCTGTTGGTATCTGAGCTTGTCCCGGGTGCAGTGCAAAAAACGTTTGTCGGCTGTCTTGCTCCATGGTTTTGTACATTCTGTTGTCGCCCCACTGGTCTCCCTGCTTACCTATTCTGATTTTGAGGTTGCTGGGGAGTTGGTGCTCCAGTGGCAGTACAGAATTTTGCCATATGCCCCGACATTTTACACCGAAAACATACCACTCCCACTGGGCAACTCTCTGGTGAATGTCCAGTCTCTCCGCACTTGTGACAAGTGCCAGGCGGAAGGCGACACTGTCCCTGGTGGAACCGGTTACATCGCTTGCACTTCTTTTTCCGTCAATTCGTCTTATAGGATCCTTTGCTCTTAAACCCTTGACCAGCTGAGGCCCCAGATGTCTGCATTGACTTTTTATTTGAAGTTCCTCCTTCAATAGATTCCCCTGATCTCTTCTTTACAAATATCTTACTGAGCTGAGCTATTGTCTTCTCAGCCCACATCGCTCGATCCACTGCCTTACCATATGTGTCGCATGGCTCGGCCATCACCATGTCTCGAATGCTTTTATTGAGACCATTTTGGAATCTTTGTATTGGAGCATTGTCATCTTCCACTAAATTAGGGGCAAATCGTATCAAGGATGAAAACTTTGTTTCATAATCAGCCACAGACATCTCTTCTTGTTTTAACTCTTCAAACTCTCGAGCTTTAGTGATCTGAACAATTGGTGGAAAAAACTTCTCATAGAAGACATCCGAGAATCTTTGCCACGTAATCTTTTTCTTCTTGCTCTCAAAGATTCTCTTTTGTGTTTGCCACCAACGGTAAGCATCTCCATCCAACTTGAATGCAGCAAATAGCACCTTCTGTCGATTCGAACATTCAAGGAACTCCAATATTTTGTTCATAGCTAGTAACCAATTCTCAGTTGTTGTGCTATCACCTCCTGAAAAAGGAGGATGCTGCTGATGGAATGCACTAACATCCTTCCTATCTCTTTCCTCTCTAGCACGGTAGTCTCTGGAGGGCACTGTGGTGGGTTGGGATTCAGCGGTTTGCTCTTTCACCCTTTGTCGAAAACCACTAATGTGATCATGACCATCTTCGCCAGCTCTTTCCCCTTGCCCCGTCATATTTGGTTGTTTTCTTTGGCTTACAACTCGTCCCCTCTGCCGATTTGCGGTCGTAGCTTGATCACAACCAACTAAAGTAGTTCCTTGTTGATGAGGATTTTCATTGATTTTATCTAATCGGGCTAAAATCCTCTCAACAAAACTTTCGAATCGAGCCTCATGTTGCGTCATATGCTCGTGAATTGTTGGCCTCCTCCCAGGGTTCTGATTGGTACCAACTGTCCCTTCATACATCTGAAGGGACCTCGAGCCTTCGTCAAGTGGTATAAAAACTCATTGGTTTGCACTCTGAGATGGTTCTCCTTGGGGTGGGTGCACTCCTTGGCTTAACCTTGGAACAACTCCTATTTGGGATGTACCCGCTTCGGATATACCAACAGTTGATGGATTAACTCCCTGACCCTACCTTCGCATTGGGTTAGGTCGTGGAGGATTCCCATGAGAGGCCATGTCTGAAAAGAAATGTAACATTTAAACTCAAGAAAACATCTTAAGTTCACACATAGCCAAACAAATTATATCCATCCACATAAAAGAACAATCCATCGTAAATAAATTTTATTATTCACTGCAAGTTTATTACATCTCGGAAACCTCAAAAGAAAATAACTCAATTTAATCTTCTCTTTTCCTCTGTCCCTTCATTGGACACTCTTTAGCCCGATGCCCAGAGGCCCTGCAAATATTGCAAGCAATCTCATGAGGGCAGTCCTTCGCCCGATGTCCAGGCTGCATACATCTGAAACAAGTGTTCGGCGGAAGTACACATTTTCCTCCATGCCTAAACTTGCACTTAGCGCATGGTAATAACTTCCCCAAACTCGGCGGAACTTTCTCAGATGTAGGCTCTCTTGAGGGTATGGCATGTGTCGGTGAAGGAAATGGCTGGAGGGGCACATTTGGAACAGGCATCTTTTGAGTTGGAGGACTTGGCTTTGGGATAAATCCTCATTAAATCATGTCATAATTAAAGGCTAAAGAGGAAAAATCCCCCTTACCTTAAACAAAAAAATGAAATGGATCACTTCAATGGATTGGATCGGCCTTTTCCTTTCTCCTGTGGCAGCGTTCCTCCTCTTTCCTCTGGTATCTCCATCGAGTCCCTAACTTGTTTATTTATAACTCACCGGAGGATTTTCCGCTCGCAATCTGATTTCAATTTCAAATTCGAATTTCAAGTTCACCGATCGCAATCCGATCTCAAATTCAAATTTCAAACTGGTGAGGCCCACAGAACCCAAAAAGGCAAAATACATCATTTACACACTCATTAGAACTCGAACTCGAGACCTCCTCTACCAAAGACCAACACCTTAATCACTTAAGCACCTTGGGCTATTGAGTTAAATACTCGTGATATTTTATATAACTCAACCATCATTCTAAGTGGGCTTATTTGGGTTTAGCCCAATAACTTTCCACTTATTATTGACCCATTGCTTGGTCAAATGGTCAATGGGCAGGATGCCACCTCAGTAGACACATCATCAGTTGAATAGTCAACTCATCTTTTTTTTTCTAATTATTACATCTTGCATTCTGGTAATTTCTTGGGCAGGCTTTGAACGTTCATGTGACCATTTTGGGACTGCTGTAGCTCCATTCTACTTCAACTCAGATGCTATTTTCTTGATATTTCTATCTAGAGTTTCTCAAATTTCATTTGTTTCATGTCTTTCTTACCTGAATGACTTCCTCTTTCTGGCGTATTTTATATTTCTAACTGATTCATGGGAAGAAAGATTTTCACAAGAAATATCTGGCTTCCTTTAGTTTGAAGTTTTCAAGGTATTAGGGATGGCATTTCCATTGGACTTCTCATTTATGTCATCTAACACTTGCTAGGAAATGAATCGTTTTGTGCATTTAACCACCTATTGCAATTCCTGCCGCAGCGAAGTCAGCTGGTCTCGAAATTAATGATATTAACCTCTTTGAAATAAATGAGGTGACAGCTCTTGGTGTTCACCTGCTTTTTAATCTTTGCTCATCACTGTTGAGTTGAAGAGGTCTGATTCATTGCATTGCTAGTGTGCTACACACTTAGGTGTTTTCCTCCCAATTCGTTTACTGCTGCAAGAAACTGGAGCTCGATCCTCAAAAAGTCAACGTGAATGGTGGTACCATGGCTCTTGCGCATCCTTTGGGTGCAACAGGTATGTACAATAATCATTTTCAGTTAGGTCTTTCTTTTAAAATTTTTTTTTAATGACCATCTTTATTAATGGTAAGAAATAAAGAAAATAAATTTTAAATAAAAGCAATAGATGCTCCTTTCTAGACCTTGTAATAATATGCAGATCACAATGCACCGGGTCAGTCGTTTTTTGTAAGAATGTTAGAAAATAAAGGGAACTGATGATATTGGCTTGGTGTCTTTTCGTTGCAACTTCTCAAGGATCCCATGAAAGGAATCAGTGTGGATCGTGGAAATATTTGAAAACACTGTTGATGACTTCAGGTTGCAACTCCCATAGTGGAAGTGCTCCCTATTTTTCTTTCTAGAAAATTTTTTCCCTCATTTGAACGCCAGGCTTCCTGCATCTGGCGATATGTAGCACATTCTCGCTATATAGCTGTTTGGGATCCGATTGCATGCGCCCCGGAGCATGCTCTGGTGTTTAATGATTCTGCAATGTTTTGGTCAGGGCATGGCAACAGAGTGAATTTTGTCAAATCACAGACATGCATTGCTGCCACTATTCCATGACAATGAATCTTGACATCTTCCATAGTACGTGTTACTTTTTTATGTTTTCTTCTACAGGTGCCCGGTGTGTGGCAACACTTCTGCATGAGATGAAACGTCGAGGCAAGGACTGCCGGTTTGGGGTGATATCAATGTGCATAGGTAGGCTGTTTTCTTTTCTCGCACATGGATTTACCTTTTTGTTGAATACTTTATTTCAACGGTAGCGAATCACTTCTTTTGCTACAACAGCCACAGGGATGGGAGCTGCCGCCGTTTTCGAAAGTGCAGATTGTGTGGATGACCTGACGAACTCAAAGCAAACACCTTCTCAGAACTTCCTTTCGAAGGATACTCTAGAGTCTATCCATCCCTTGTGATTCTTACAAAGAAAAAATGCATACATTGCTCGTGTCATACAGGCCGTAAAAGCCGCAGGTGTCCGCCACAGGCGATGAAACTCACGTCAGATTGTATAATGTATTGGGTTCCAAAAGACACCTTGTTGCTTGTTCTACATGTAAAGTCCAGGTTGGTTTAATTCGGATTTATGTGTTTTTCATGTTAAAATTTCGAGTTTATGGTCGGGCTGAACTTTGGATTTTCTACTATTGGATTTCCCAATGTATCTATGCCACGTTTGTAATAATGTATCATATTATCAAAACTAGTAAATTAAAATAATATATTTATAAGTGCATTATAAATTTATTCTATAAAAACATAAATAATAATCATAATCATTTGTCAAAAGTGAAAAATAATTATGTTATTACATTAAATGTTAATGAACACAACTAAAAGAGATTTCAATTTACTACATTTGTAAAAGTGAGTAAACTAGTGTTTGCCAGACACTTTTAAAAATATAAATAATGTTATATATAATTTTTTGAAAGAAATGTTACATGGAAATTTGTGCTAGAAATTTTCTAATTTTGCGTATTAGCATTTTAGATCTCAAAGTTTACATATTAGTATGCTAGATCTTGCGAATTGTGAGGCTCTATTGTGCAAATGACGTTGGTTTTTGACTATAGCAGTCTTGCTTTTCACATAGATATAAGGGAATGTTCGAGTGAGTTTAACGGTGTTTTTTAACTCTAACAGAGTTAAAATGCAAAGATTGAAATTTCGCAAGGTCTAATACACTAATATGTAAACTTCGATGCCCAAAATGCTAATACGTAAAGTTAGAGGGATTGTGACACAAATTCCTCTAACGCCATATATAGTTTTAAATTTATCTTTAATGAATAGTATTCCAAACAAGAAAAAGATAATAAAAAACTAACGCATTGGTTACTCAAGGTTGTTAAAAGTAAATTTTTAAATATTTTCAATGCTCATATCAATTAAAAATACATATTAATAGCGTAGTATAAGAGTGCATATACATATGATTCTATGAGAAAATATACTAGAAATATGTATGAGACAATTTTGTATTGCATCGGCGTCGGGTTAAGATTTTTTGGAGTCCCGTCCAGGTGATCAACAGACCTGAGTGGCACCCCTAAGCCGCAGTGCGCACGTTGTTGCTTAGTTCCACGTGCACCCTCTAGCCTCGTTCCATATTGAGTTTACCTGCACTCCTAATTTGACTTTTTATACAATTTATGCTTACGCCTATGGTGCAAAACTTTTTGCAAACATGCCTATGTACATTTAAGAATATTTAAAGTTATGCCGAACTCTTGATTTTTTTATATCCTGATATTTTTGATAAATCGAAGTTATTTATTATATTTATATATATGTTTACTTAAAATAATAAAAGTTATCGCGTTGGATACCTTGCTGTAAATTCATGAAATTGCTTTAAAAATTTGTTATAGTAGATAGAGATATCTAATTAAGGTGATTTTTGATATCTTAACAAAATTGACATCGACAATTGTAATGATTATATATATTTATCAAAGGTACAACGATTTACAAAAAACAACGAATTTATACTTATCATAGGCAATACGAATATTATTAAGATTGAGACCCTATCTAATGCAGTTTGCTACAAAATACGTTTCATATGTATTAAAATGTAATTATATTTTACATAATCAATTTCCTTAAGTATTTATAGGTACGTTTGAAATAAAGTCACATCGTAGACGTGAACACAACTTATGTAAAAAAGGATGAGCACAACTCACTCTTCTATACGTGATGTAGATTTGTACATCAATACAAAGGCTAGCTGTTTGGCTCTGAAAGCAAGAGTATTAACATGTAGGCACGGAAACAATGAAGTGGGATAAGAAACAGTCCATTCGCAGCAATAGAAGTTGTGATGCAGGAAATCAAAGGACTCGGTTGTTGAAGATGCATGCTATAAAACACTGAAACAGCTAGATGGTTGTCATAAAAAATGATGGTTTTTTTATTTTTTGGGCAAACTAATTAATGTGGAATGTTTTTAAATGCACTTAGATGTACTTAAGTCTCGGTGCATCTAAGTGTATTTAGGGTGTATTTGTTTGAGGTAAAAAAATTTCAGTCAAAACTTTTCAATTCAAAATTTTTCGCTTTTCATAATTACTCTATTTTTTAATTATTTTTTCATATTTTCTATACAAATTACCCTGTTTTTTCAATCATTTCTACACAACTACCTATACAACTAACCTATCTATTATAACTTTATTCTTTTTACTTTTCATTATTTCTATTATTATATCTTATAATTTTCTATCAATTTGACAACTTCTATTCCGAAAATTTTCATCAAAAGTTTTACTCTCAACCAAACGCACCCTTAATCTGTTTTTTATTTGTTTAAAATTCTTTTATACAGCTTTTAATTTAAGTATATTTAATACGTATATCAAAGTTTTACTATTTTGGGAAATTTGTAGATATTTTTTGAGTTTTTTAAATAGAAGCATATTCATAATTTATGAAATATAAAAATGTCACTGATTTAAAAAAAATCCAGAAAATATCTATAAATTTTGGAAATAATACAGCTTGATATACATATTAAATACGCTTAAATTGACGATGGTATAAAAAAATTTCAAAAAAATAAATTTTTACACCCGAGTCTACACTCAATTAACCATGATAGGACTTTTGTCGGATGTCTAATCGAGTTTCGTCAATGATTGTCCAGCGAATTCTTCATTTCAATACGGTTTTGTCATCTTTGAGTGATATGAATTTGTGATTTCGTGTGCTTTGTACTGCAATCTTGTATGGTGCAGATCTCATTGTTCAACACGACCAACGCTCCCACTCATGCGTAAATGATTCCAAGTCATAAATACCCTAAATGCTAAACTGGTTGATGGATGAACATTTGTTGGACTGGGTAAATGCACAATATCGTTGGTTAGCTTTCGTCACATTCAATTCCATCAACGAAACAATCTGGATGGCGCATTCCATGTGCAGTTTCCGGGTGCCTGCGTATGAACAACCATCATGTGGCAGAGGATCAAATGCTGCCACCCAACTCCGTTGTTCCCGACATAAATTCCTACTGAAAGGAAGTTGGGTGCATCTAGTTACCGAGCCCTCATCTTTCAACATATTTTAAAAAAAAAATTCTCTTTTTTTTTTTCATGGACAAGTAAATTTAGATGTATTAAATCTCAAATAATTACGGAAATGTTATTGTGTTTAATACACCTAAATTTATTTGTCCATAAAAAACACAAAAAATTTTAAAAATATATGTTTTAAGCCGAATGCGTGGCTGCCCCCGTGCGTCCCGCCGATTCATGCCGATTCTCATGCCGATTCTCAACTCAATTACTTCATGCTCTGATTCTGCTTCTCCAAACATTCCGCCGGATACCACCTGCCTCTTGTTGGATTTTGTAAATAATTACATGTTATGCTGTTATAAAGAATGACTCAAATTAAAAGTAATCTCATAAAGTTTAAATGTTCAATTAGCCTAAGTCATAACAAAGCGCAGGCAACTCAAGAAGAGGGTAAATGAGACAAATTTTTTTTGCTTAATTTTAAACTCTAGATCTTCTACCTCCCACACTCTTGTACATGCTCACACAAACCACTTAGTCATCTAGGTGGTAACAACAGTGGTCCAAATCTTTTTTTCTTTTTTCTTTATCTGTGCGGTCCAAATCTTAAATGACTGAAAAAGGTGTTATGGTGGGCTCCATGAATTTGGGTCATAATTTTGATAAGATTTGGCTAGAATTTCTTCATGCCATTTTTGCAAAATAAGAGAATGTCTCATCTTTCCTTTATTTTCACCCAAATGGAAATATAATCCAAAAATTATGCAAGAGATTTATTTTTCCATAAGAAAAGAGTCACAAAAAAATCATTTTCTCTCCCATTTCCTACCATTTTAAATTTTATTTGTCCTCAATTATCCATAAAAATTCTATATTATGTTAAATTTTATTTTTAAATTCGTCCTACTAGAAAACCTTATTAATTAAAATCATAATTACTCCAAACTGTTTCATGTAAAAAAAAAAAAAACTATAAGCAAAATCGTACCCGAATTTATAAGAATAAATGACAGTTCTCTCTTTTCTAACAATAAAATGTTAGAAAATAAACTTTTGTACATAACCTAGGAACCACAACCGTTTATATAGAGCACATATTTTTTATTTTTAATTTAGTCCATCATAAAAATAAAAATTAAAAATTAGGCAAAAAAATTTTCATACATAGAAGACTCATACTCTATTAAAAATTTAGGCCCATAAATCTTATAAAATCACTTTAAAATTAAGTCACTCCTTATGTAGCATATATATAACTATTAAAGATGCGTATTCAAAATCCAACATGTCCATCAATCCCCATGAAATTTTACTTCTTTTTTCGCTCTTCTTAATTTTCGCATATTTTGAGGGATACATAAAAAGCAGACTGTGGTTGATGGTGTTGAAATTTCTACTTGCACGATTTTCCTGGCAATCACCCTAACTTAATTATCAGCATTCATTTTTTAAATTAGCCGCCTCATTTTATTCTGCAATCTAAAATGAAATAAATCTAAACTCTATCTAGCCTATAAAATACATAAATGTTTTTGTCTGAACATTAACTTAAGACGGCTCCATGTTTCCAATGTCCTTTGAAGATCGCATCCTGAATAATTACAAATATAGGACAAATCCCAGCGACTCTCAGTAGCGACAGGTGGTCAATAAATGAAATGGGGATAGCGCTGAATGTGATAATTCCCTTAGAAGCTTGTTTCTTGCACGTGGTATGTTTTGATACATGTCTTACAGCTGGGCTATGCACCAGTTGACGAGAGCATTTTCTTCTTATAATGATATAATGAAAAATTATAATTTAAATATTTTCAAAATTTTACCCCGCCCCTGACTACGTACACCCAGGTGCACTTAGCCTTAGGTGCGTGTATTTGATTCATTTTCTATATTTTTTTGAATTTTTTTTTTATATAACTATTAATCTAAGTATATTACAAATTATAAAAAATGCTATTGATTTTAAAAATTTTAAAAATATTTAAAAATCTTCAAAATTGATAAAACTTAGTACGTATATTAAATATACTTAGATTAACAGTGATACAAAAAAATTTAAAAAATAAAAAAAAAATTATGCTTATATACACTAAAGCTAAATATACACAGGTGCACTAAAGCTAAATATACACACGGGCGCACTATATCCGGGCCACCCCACACTCTCATCTATTAATTAATGAGCTGGTTGATTGCAGTAGATTGGACCAAAATGCCCTTTATAATGTCAACGACTCGGAGGCCCAAAATTAGCCAATTAGATGAGCCTTCCCCTGCAGTTAATTGGCCCCAAATTGCTGGTAGCATGTGTTAGGTTGTTAACTAGGCCAGTCATTGGATTCGACATAATCCAAATCAAGATAAGGAACCTTCCCCTGCAGTTAATTGGCCCCAAATTGCTGGTAGCATGTATTAGGTTGTTAACTAGGCCTGTCATTGGATTCGACATAATCCAAAACAAGATAAGGAACCTTCCCCTGCAGTTAATTGGCCCCAAATTGCTGGTAGCATGTATTAGGTTGTTAACTAGGCCTGTCATTGGATTCGACATAATCCAAATCAAGATAAGGAAAGTGGACCCCAAAATTGATCGATGTCTCAACGCCATGCTTTTGATAAGACCTTTCACTGATAACGAACGAATAACTTGGCATTTGGCTTTAAAAACATGGCTGCCTATGTCGACTTCTCTTGCTTAGTTGGGTGCACATTCACCAAAACAATTGAAAGCATGCCCCAACTGAATATTTCTACTGGGTCAAACTTTTGTACTATATACAAATGTACTTTGGTATTCCTGTCTTGCTTGGGCTCCATCTTAACTGATTTTATCAAATTCAGTCCATATATGTATTATATTAAATACAAAAAAATTTTATTCCAATTCATAACTTGCATCATTGTCAAAATTAATTACCAGTAAAGAGTGACTTTAAATTAAAAATGGTTTCTTTATCATAAGGACCCCGTGAAGTCTCAATTTAATATTTAAACCATTTAAAATATTTATTTTACTTATATTAATGATTTTATAAAATTTTATAACA
This sequence comes from Annona cherimola, assembly GCA_030490835.1. NCBI lineage: Eukaryota > Viridiplantae > Streptophyta > Magnoliopsida > Magnoliales > Annonaceae > Annona > Annona cherimola. The sequence goes on along the minus strand of CM059971.1, from coordinate 120,609,818 downwards.
TTCTAAAACTTTAGGTTATGGATCCAAATGGTTTTCTAAATATATACATATTGTTATACATTTTTAGAAAATGTGGCCCACGAATAGGGTATCTAGTATATAAATAAAACAAATAATGTTAAATAAATAGATGGATTTAATTTGACAAAATTATCAAGATGAGACATAAATATTAAATAACGAAGTAAACCGTAATGTCCAAATATATAGAAGCCGAGCTCATACTTATTATCAAACAACAAATGAAGATCTTATGGAAAGTTATGGCCATGTGAGGAGCAAGGTCGTGCACTGCATTTTAATTAGTATGATGCACATATTACTTGAAGTTGGATCATGATCTAATATTAATCATAAGTATTAATGTTTCGTGCTTACTTTGGTTTTTTAATTTTAAATTTTTTTTTAAAACTCAAATAATTTATTATGTATGTATGTATTCATGATTTTAAAAATTACATATATTACAAATTTTTGTATACTGTATTTGTGCATAATTATATATTCATTCTTAAAAAAGTAATACTTATAAGATATCGGTTTCCAGTAATTATTTTTGATAGAATAATCAGACAAATTGTGTTAAATATGATACAATAGAGGTAATGATGAGAAGTAAATAAAATAAAGTTAAAATACATATGTTAGTTGTGTAGAAATGATTGAAAATGAATAAAGTTGTATATGAAGATATAAAAAAGCAATTAAAACATATTGTAGTTATGGAGAATGAAAAGTTTTAATTAGACATTTTTTTGTTATTACCAAACAGACCTTTTATGAATAGATTTCTAGCTAATTGGATGCACCTATGATTGTGAAATATGAAAGTAAAAAAGACATCACCATTCGTGGGCCACTTTCTTTTTTTTATCGGAGTAATTTTATATTGCATCTCAATTCATATTACAATCAAAGTCTGAGGCAATTCTTATAATTTATAATAAGGAGATTATAAGCACTGCTAGACATGGAGCAATACGATGAATACATCAAATATTGGACAGAAGGCAAAAAATAAAACAAATTGAAAAGAAAAAAGAAAAGTGGTATTAAGATTATTTATCCTATATGTGCAAATAGAATTCAAGCAGATCTTTACCTGGGATAAAGCACAAACTTAAAAATCAAAAAGTAGAAGAAGCCTATTCCGGAACAAAAAATGACATTGTGATTTGGATCTCTATGAAATAATACATCAATCAAAGGTTAGTTCAATAAGCTCAACCAATTCTCAGAAAGTAAGTCAAAACTCATATTTCTTGAAAAATAGAAGGAAAAAGGCCGCTTAGTTAGGAAAAAATCTGCTACAAAAAAAAAAAAAAAACCACATACTCCTAAATATTAACTAGAAGACAAAGATCCATGTTGAGTTTCAATTATGGGTCTTTACTTAAGAGGAACGTCCTGTCTGCAACCTATGCTAATTGCTAGTAGTTAACTCAGCTACTTTCAAATTTCCATTACGTACTGGAAGAAAAAGCGCAACCATTTGCATCTTTGCATCAACACCAAACATAAACCTCATTTGCATGGATGGCATATTTTTAGGCAAGATTTGGTGGATACTTACTAAATGTACTCCTATACGGCATTTATTATTATTTTTTTATGTTTCTGGCATTTATTGCCTCTAATGAGGTCGCAAATTTCAATTTTCCCATGATGAATTATTGTGCAAGTAAAATTCTTAAATGGCTTTTTATATTTGAAAAATCCATATATAATTATTGTAAAATATACAAAAAAGATGGTGGCGATGCAAATAACCATTTTAAAATTAAACCCACATATACTAATCAGATATTCAAGTGGACCATATGGTATAAAGATTCAGGGTGTATTTAATAATCTAGAAAGAAATGTGGAAAAGATTTAGGCATGGGCGTGTGTTAAAGATAATTAAAAAGGGATTTTTTGCATTTTAAATTCTCTAACTTGCTTATTTGCATTTTAAATCTTAAAGTTTAGTCATTTGCATTTTAAATCTTAAAATTTTTAGTTTCTTTACATTTTAAACCTGATCCATAATGGTGTTAAAAACTAACATTAATTTATATAAAATGACGTAAATACTTTTCGGCAATTAAAAAAATCTTGACTTTTTAAACTTGACTATTAGACTTCTCTATTTTATTTTTGGAGGCTCCAATAATTTCTTTATCTTTAATACAGATTTGAGTATTTTTTAAAAAATTTACATAAATTAAGGGTAATTTTTAACGTAGTTATGAGTCAGGATTTAAAATATAAATAAACCAAAATTTTCAGTATTTAAATGCAAACGGTCAAACATCAGAGTTTAAAAAACAAATAGTTAAAATTAAAAGGTCTAAAATACCAAAAAACCCACTAAAAACCAATTAAGCAAGCACATTCACGTGCGTATTTCAATCAACCAGCCACAATCAGGAAGGCGTCGTTTGGTAGGCCTTCTTCCCGCCCAACCAATCCAACATCCTGTCGTTATTCTTCGGGTTGGTTTGGCCCCTGATATTTTACTGGCCTAAAAATTTATTTTTTAAATTTTTAGTTCATTTATAAAATAAATTATTTTAGCTTTCCACCAATGTAAATATTCTATTTATTTGTCTTAATTTTTGGATGCTACTTTTAATTTATGAGTTATCAAATGCCAAAAAAAACTTATAAATGCGTTTTTCACCGGCCTTAAAAGCACAGGCAAATGAGGTTTAAGTTTCTGACCATTTTCACATCTGAGCCGTTTTCGAATTGGATGAATTATTCAAATTATTAAAAGATAGAAATATATGTGAAACAATTTAATAATTTATTCATATTCCCAAGAAATAAGATAAAGATAATCTAGTTACAAAGCAATCTGATTGGTGTACACTTGAAATTGTGGATCGCACGACACGATTATTTCATTGGCACGGGGAGATTAGACAATCTCATAGGAGAAGTCATTCTGTTAGCTTAATGTTCCGTTTAGCCCATCTTAAAAAATTTATTTAAAAATATTTTTTTATTTTTTTTCCACGCACTTGTTTTTTAAGTGTATTAAATATAAAATAAATTTTACTATTTTTGAATATGTGTGTATATTTTTTAAATATTTTTAAACATATGAGTATTTTAAACACATATATACACATAGATATTTAAAAATCTCAAAAATATATATAAGCATATCTAAAAATAGTAAAACTCAGTTAATACATTCAAAAAGATAAATAAGTGTATAAAGAAAAATAAAAAAATATTTTTAAATGAATTTTTTTATATTAAGCGGGACATTTGCTTAGCCAGGGCTAATAGGATCATTCCTAATTTAGATAAAGAAAAAATGACAAGTAATCCTGCTAGTTTAGGCTAAGCAAATGTCTCGCATAGCTTACCTTAAAAAACTCATATATGATATTTTTTACTTTTTTCTTTATATACTTATTTATCTAAGCGTATTTAAAATATAAATAAATGTTTACCATTTCTAGATACGTGTATATAGTTTTTAAAATTTTTAAAGATAAGAGTATTTTACATGCATATATACACATGAATGTTTAAAAATCTCAAAAAAAATATAAAAATATTCAGAAATGGTAAATTTTGATTTACATATTAAATACACTTCGATAAATAAGTGCACGAAGAAAAAGTAAAAAAAAGTATTGTAAATAGATTTTTTAGGTGAATTAAGCGATGCATTTACTTAGCTTAGGCTAACAGGATCATTCTTCAAAAAATATTATTTGAGGTAAATAAGTAGGCACAACCATATATGCATGAGTCTCAATGTTCACAAATTATTTAACTTCAATGGTCATTGATCTAGAAGCCTAAAGTCCCAATAGACACTATAATAAAAAATTATAATATATAATGCTTTCATAGATGAGGAAATTATTTTCTTCCTTATATATGATAATGCTTTTACAATTAAATTAAAATGGATTGCTTAGGTATAAAATCATGGATTATTAGGAAAAAAATTTCTTAGTTGTTGGTATATGTGACATATGTTAGTAATCGAATTAAGACTTTTCCGACATAAAATTTTTTTTAACCTTTCACAGCAAACTTAAGCTAGTTTGGCTTAAGATAAGGACAATGAAATAGGCAAGTAATTGGGCAGGTTTTAAAACAATTTTCTTTAAATAAAAAGAAAGTTGATTAACTTTTCTTGGGTGGACTTTCCAAAATTCTTCATGTACGCAGGGTCTCTCCTTCTGCTAAGGGTTGGTGGCTCGAAATAAGGAAGAATTATTTGAAAATACGGAAAACCTTTTTTTAAAGAAAATGAAGGAAACTGCAAAAAAAAAAAGAAAAAAGAAGAGAAGTATTACAAGTCTTTTTTTATATGGAATTTCCAATGGGGATAATTAGATTTCATATTTGAACTAAATTACTAAATGAATAGAAGTAATGTGTATAATATTTGGCTTGATTAGGACATCCCCAGATATTCAAGAGATGATCTCACTGGATTTTTATTTTGATCGCTGATCTTATTGAATAATTATTTAGGAAGAAATATAAATATTTCAAGACAAGGATATAACACATGAAGAAAGTCAACGACGTATAGGTCAAGAGTAGCATAAAAACAACGGCACGTATACGAAAGGAATCCGCATTCGCCAAAGATTGGTCGAAGAAACATCCTACTGATCACCAGATTCCTCATTCCTTTGAGCTGCTGCGGCCTGAGGGGTCAGGGATATATGGTGCAGAGGCAATCACTTCCAGGTCATCGATCATTCCCTTGCACGCGCGGTCACTTTTTTTCCTGCGCGTGGCATCGAATGGCCCATAAGGAAATAGGCGTGCAGTGCACTCTTCGTGATCTTCCACGCCGTACGCCTTTTAACTGATCACGATATTACCTTAATCACCAGTGCGTACGTAATAATTATTGTGAGAAATTACGGTAGAAGCATAAATCATGGCCAAAATGTCATGAAGCCATATAGAGCCGAAATGTACAAAATTAATACCCAGTTTTTGTGCGCGTATGACCAAAGTTAAGGGAAGAACTTCAAATTTACCCACGCAAATCGCTACAAAAACAACTTTCTTACATGCCATCATATATTTATATAAATTTTGCTGCAAATAATGATAAGTATGAGTTAACTACTTTACTTAAAGGACATTCGCAATCCGTCCTTAAAAAGATTGGCAGCTTAACAGAAATTGTTCGTCTGAAACTGCCATATAGCCAAATATGCAATGTTTGTTGAATATACTTAATTTATAGCTAAATGACATAAAATATAGATGAATTTATGTAGGCAGATGAATTGCTACATATAGGAAAATTTGTAGGAGTGAATTTCATTTAAGAGTAGCTGAGGCAGTTGGGGGATTTTAATTAAATGGGTCCTTGCGTGGAACTTGTGTACTTGGATTGCTTCTCTTTCTTTTTGTCCATTTTATTTCCTCCGCTGTCCACTCCTTGCAATTCAATTCAATTCACTAGCACTATTCCGGCCACTGCATCAACCACCCCCGCCTATTTATATCCTACGTATAAAGGTAAGTGTGCAGCAGTGCCAGCAGGCGGCCCCCATTGACCGGCTGGAGAGAAGGCCCCCAAAGAGAGCTGCTGCAGCTGCACCATGGACTTTTTAGAAGAGAGCGGATTCTGTCCTTCTACTGGCATCTTCTATAGCAAGTGGGACTCCCTTCCCTTCCCCCAGTCCCCCTCTCTCTCCCTCCCTTCCTACCTCCTCTCCCTGACCTCCCACATGCTCTCCAAGCCTGCCTATATCGACGCCCACTCCGGCGCCAGGCTCAGCTACGGCAACCTCCGCACGCTTACGTCGTCGGTCGCAGTGGCATTGCACGCGCTGGGCATCAAGAAAGGCGATGTGGTCCTCGTGGTGTGCCCCAATTCCCTTCATTTCCCCTCGCTGGTGCTGGGCGTCATGAGTATTGGCGCGATCTTCAGCACAGCCAACCCCTTGAACACCCGGCGAGAGATCCAGATCCAGGCCGAAGATTGCAGCCCTGTCCTGATCATTGCCTCCCAAGAACTCCGGCCCAAGGTTGATGGGCTCACCTCCAGGCCCGTTCTTCTCGCGGAAAAATTCTTCGACGGCTTGCTGCGGAACCCGCTGCCCCACGAGTCCAAGCCCCCACACGTGCAGGTCTCCCAGAGCGACACAGCGGCGCTCATGTACTCGTCGGGGACGACGGGGAAGAGCAAGGCGGTGGTGTGCTCGCACCGCACGCTCGTCTCCATGAGCTGCCAGCTGAGGCACGTGTGGACAGCGGAGGGCGCCAATCCCGCGTGCGACGAGGTGTACTTGTGCGTGGTACCGCTGTTCCACATGTTCGGGCTCTCGGTGTTCGTGTGCGGGACGCTGGCCGTCGGGTCGACGGCCGTGATCCTGGGAAAGTACGCGCTGGAGAAGATGCTGGTGGCGGTGGAGGAGTACCGGGTGACGAGGCTGCCGGCTGTGCCGCCGATGGTGGTGCAGATGCTGAGAATGGCTGACGTGGCGAATGCTTATGAGCTTGGGAGTCTGAAGGAAGTCATCTGTTCGGGGGCGCCTCTGGGGAGGGAGCATATGGAGCGCTTTGCCAAGTGTTTTCCGCGTACTGCGCTCTCTCAGGTGAAATTCTTGTTTCCGTTTGCAAGAGGTTATAATTTTTTGGAAAAAATAAAAAGGTGAGCAATGATCAAGGGTAAATAAAATGCATAGAAAGAAGAATCAGAGTGTGAAAATAATAATTAGAAAATAGGATAATCAAAAATTAAAATATTAACTTAAATTTAAAATGTGTAGGTAGAAACAAGAAATTTTATTTTTATATTTTAGCAAACCAGTCTGGGAATCGTTCGATGAAATGAGATCTAGATTAGAAAATCAAATTAAAAAATTACGTTGAAAATATAAGATCTCATCCCATTCAGATTCAGGTGCTATGACTGTGAACGCGCACCTGTCCTCGGTAAGCTTTTAAGAAGGGTTCTTTAGTTGGTTGTTGTCAAGGTGGCCGTCGGTCGTCGCCGCGGTCGTACATGCGGTCGTACACTCGGCAGAAAAGGGCCGGACTATTTCATTGTATTTATTTTATGGCAGATCTATTTATTTTTAATAATTTATTCTTTATGAGAATTTTTTATGAAATTTTCATTTTAATTTTCCTTATTAAACTTTTTGTAGAATTCATTTTTCATCCACAGTATACATTTTATTTTCTTTCTTACTCTTACTTTGCAATGTATTTTTATTAATGGTTGCAGGTGAAATTCATGAGAAAAGATAAATATGAATTTATAAAAAGACAAAATGCTGCAATGCCAAATAAAAATGTACAGTACTGTTTCCTAAGATGCTAGAGTAGATGATTTAAAATAATAATAATAATAATAGACAAAGTGTCTTTAGTTAGAAATTTATTTAGGACCAGATTCTTAAAGATACTCACTGCACCGTTTTTCCTCTCAACTGATAAAAATGACTTTCCAAACAACTCCGTGTTTCATCACCATCTGTTTTTGAGGATTATTCCTTTTAGTTTTAACTTTATTTACCATATCATCCTTTTATGCTCACGTTGTTTTTGTTCCTCGTTAATATCACATGCCAAACGAACCCATTCCACCCAACGGCCCCGGTAAAAAGTTAAAATTCTTTTACGAAAATGCCCATAGAGTTGCATGAATTTATTTTAACAATTATTGCTACTTACATTTATCTTTATTTATTTTACATGGAAGTTTTTATTCTATTATTGCCAGCATCATTTTCCACCTATTTTCAATAAAAACTCCCATTTATCACATCTATCAAAGCTATCAGTTCGGTGGTTGTTTGGAGAGATTGCGGATAGGATTTGGCCTTTATATTCCGGAAACTCTCCAGCGAAGCTTTTCAACTGCCACGTGAAGTTCGGTACGTCGGCGCTGCACATACACCAGTTTGGATTGGCGAACCAACTACGGTGGTCAAAGTTCCTCCCCATAATGGGTCAATCGCATCAATCAATACATTGGGTTGCGCGAAAATATATTTTGTGGGGACTTGGAACTTCCATCTGAAATTGAAGCATGGGAATAGACAAGTAGATCATTCTGACAGTGATTGTATGAGAAGAGAAAAGCGGTGGTTGGAATTAATTCAGTTGAGGAAAGGTGGAGAGATCCACTAGCACGAATTCAAAGAACTAACCATCTATTGGGTTTTTCATATTTATATAAATGTCCTTAAAAGAGGAGGTGGTAGAGAGACCCACTAGCATGAATTTGAAGAACCGACCAGCTATTGGGTTTTTCATATTTATATAAATGTCCTTAAAAGAGGGGGTGGGGGTGGAAGAAAAAGAAGCACCAAAGCACGAGAAGGTAAAGCATGTCAGTGTTCCCCCACTCGCCGGAATTCAGAGAAGCGAACCACCTATTTATTTACATCCATCTACCCCATTCCGTGAAATGGTAGTAACAAAGCAGTAGAAAGGAATTATGAGGGCTGCTGCTCCCAACAAGCATGTGATCACCATCTACATTGACTGTAAGGATCAGGCGCAGATGCAGGCTTCGACCGAGACTTACCTTTTCGTGGGTACTGGTCCCCCACACGGCATTGCTTTTAACTCTGCCTGGCTGGGCTGGGGGTTGTTTAATTTCCTGCCCAACCCAGCTGGAGTGGTCAGAATTCGAGATGGCATGGCTGTCTCTGTTCCCTGCTCTTGTTGCCGCGTTCTCTTCATGCTCCGACTCTAGCGTCATTTTTTTTTCGGAACAAAAAAAAAAAAAGAGTTTCTAGCGTTGTCCGTCCTTGGTATGTCCAAATGGGCGATATGTACCAGGGGGCATGATCATCTCAGATCGGTTTTAAATATTCTTATTTCAGACTAGTTCAAAAAACATACGTTTTTCATTATTTCAAACTTTTTGTAAAATTGTTAATTTAGATGTATTTAATCAATAAATCAAATTTTATCATTTTTAAAAATATTTATATATTTATTTTAAATTTCTAAATATAGGAGTACATTAGTCGTTTTAAGTTATTGAAACTTGACTAAAATAGTCCTATATTAAAAATTCAAAATAAATTTATATATCTCAAAGAAGGGTAAAATTTAATCTATAATAAATATATGTAGATTAAAAATGTTATCAATTTTTTTTTTAAAAAAATGCTGTTTGCACCTTTCTCATTTCTGACAAGTTTGAAATGATCATTTGCCTATATATAATATACATATATGTATGTTTATAAAAAATATATATACATTGTATACGTTTGTATTTTAGGAATTACCGGCTTGGAATCTATCTGCTACCCACCCATGATCTGCTGGTGATCGTGATGCAGTGTTATGGATTGACGGAAACAAATGGGCCAGTTACACTTTGTGACGGCATAAAGGGCAGATATCATGTGTCCATTGGTAGGCTGATACCAGCAATGGAAGCGAAGATCGTTGACGTGGACACCAAAAAGCCCCTGCCTCCTCGCAAGTTCGGAGAACTCTGCTTGAGGGGGCCTCCCATCATGCAAGGTACGTCTCTTGTACGTGGTTGCAGCTAGGCACTAGCTAGAGATTAGTAAGGATACATGGTGCCATTAACCTCATTAATTTTACTGGTGGATGTATATACATATATATATTTATTTAATTATGTAGGCTACTACAAGAACGAAGAAGGCACAGGTCAGGCAATTGACACGGAAGGTTGGCTGCATACAGGCGATCTCTGCTTCATTGACAATTCTGGTCTGGTTTACTTGGTCGACAGGATCAAAGAACTCATCAAATACAAGGCTTATCAGGTCCTCTTACTACCCCCATCCATCTCTCTCTCTGTCTACGTTCTCGGCTATATACATCACTCCTCCAATCCATGGATTAATGCTGCATACTAACTTAATCTTATTTGGAATTTTAGGTTGCCCCGGCCGAGCTGGAAGAGATCTTGGTCACTCATCCTGAAATTGATGATGCCGCCGTTATACCGTAAGTTGGCTTGGCTTCTTACATACTAGTCATCCATTCAAACTTTGGGTGTGTTTGGCAATGAGGAAAAAATATCAACCTAAAACTTTTCAATGTAAAACTTTTCACTCTCTATAATTATCATATTTTTTAATTATTTTTTCACATTTTTTCATACAATTATCTTACTTTTCAATCATTTCTACACAACTACCCATACAATTAACATATCTATTTTAACTTTATCATCTTTACTCATCATCATTACCCCTATCATATCACATCATTTGACAACTTTTCCTCTCCAAAACTTTTCATTAAAAGTTTTATCCATTCCCAAACACACTCTTTATTTCTAGTCTTTATATATGAACATGTTCATCAAATCTATTTTATTTGTTATTATTCATGTAATAAAAATAGTTAAAATCTTTTAAATTAACATTTTGTGCAGGACATAAATAAGATGTGAATTTGGGTATCTTTATATTCACCCTAAAATATTTTGTAACTGGTGGGCCACCGATTCATGTTTTATTAAAATCAATATATTCCTAACCAACTAATATTTTAAGTGCAATCGGTGGAATAGACTTGTGGAAACCATATAAATAGGGCTTATTCGAACTCGTTTAACTTCAACCTTTAGTTCAACTGGTTCTAAGTGAACACGATCATCTTTTAACACACATATATATTGAGGAATATTTAGGTACAGCATCGCTGAAATGGGTCCCACATGATCATCAAATCATAATCCACTTCATTCATTGTATTTAGAATAATGTATTCTATTATCATATCAATTTTTATAAGAATCAGATATATATATATGGGCCCCATCTGAAAATAGTACAAATTCAACGTAATAAAATAGTTTGATATAAATAATAACTTTAAAGTGATTGTTTCAACATCTAAACCGTCTAAGGTATGATTTATATATGGATAAATGATTATATAAAGTTTCATTGCATTTTAATATGTGTTGGGCTCTTTTTTTGGGCAACTGCACCGTTGTTCCAATGCAGTGACGCTTCATCAGAACAGCTCTTATATATATATACGGGATATGATCATGTGCAGTCCGCTGTAAAATGGACCCCACACATATTAGATTGTAATGAAACTTTATGCACTCATTTATCCATATATAAATCATACTTTAGACGGTTTAGATGTTGAAAAAATCACTTTAAACTTGATATTTACATTAAACTATTTTATTACGTTGATTTTGCACCATTTTAAGATGGAGACTACACACATGTTGGATTTGGATGAAAATTGGTATGGTAATAAAGTGAACAATTCTAAATACAATGGGTGGGGTGGATTTATGGGAAATGATCAGGTGGGGCCCACAGTGTATATATATATATATATGCTTAGTTAGAGTGGTTCTTTGATTTCTGTCTTCTTCTACATAAAATTAACTAACCCAATGCACAGCCGCTACAACCGTCTGAATAAATAAAATCATGGGGTTCTTGGTCAGGTGCCCACATGTAGAGGCAGGAGAAATTCCCATGGCTTGCGTGGTTAGAATGGCAGGGAGCAAACTTCAGGAAAAGGATGTCATCAGTTTCATGGCAGACAAGGTGCATGCCCATTTCACATTTCTTTTAGCATTTCTTCTTTATGCTAACTAATCACAGCCAAACACATAACTAATATTCTCAAGCATATGTATGACTAATCAGGTGGCTCCTTATAAGAAGATTAGGAAGGTGGCGTTCGTCAACTCCATTCCAAGATCACCATCTGGCAAGATCCTCAGGAGGCATCTGAAAGCCTCCACCCATCGAAGGGTTGAGATATCGCCGAGGCTGTGAATGCAGCATCCGGGCATCTGGCCATTTATGATATCTACATTCATTTTTCCTAATTATTTTAGCTGTTGCATATGAATGATTCGATATCCTAATTTTTTCTCCCCTCAAGGGGAGTGATCATTGTAATTGATATACTGAGAAGGATGCATGGTGTATCAATCCTCCATAGAAATAAAGAAGCACTATTTGCCAGTAATAAATTAAAAATCTATTTGCTGATAAATTAGACTGCAAAGACACTTCAGATTTTTTCCTGAACGACTTCTTCCCATTACAAGCGGGGGCCCATTTTTTTAACCTCACCGGACTACCCAAAAAATAGCATTCTAAATTTCCAACAACTTAATTTCATTCAATAAAGTTTTTAAATCTATATATGCTGCAAAATTACTTATTTCAAATAATAGATAAGATTTTTTTAATAAATTTATGTTCCAATGGGCTAGTCGTTGAACTAAAATTTCGTTTCCTGTTCGCATCGGGGCCGTTGGAAGCTATGGCGATGGTAATGGAAGGGAGTCCCGTGCTTGACCTTGGGATCCCAGATCACAATTGCTGGCTGTTCTAAACGATCCAATATCGTTATTGTTGACACCCCACCCTTGGGCCCAAAAATGGACAAGTGAAATAAATTTCAAGCTCATGTAATTTCAAGACAAAAAGGAAGTTCAAGCTAACTAAGCGGGCCCTTCCAAACTCAACCCACGGGAGCGAAGCTCCACCAAGCCTCGAAGCAGACTTTTCAACAAACCAGATCCGGCCCACAAGAGCGAAACTCCTACAGGCCACTTCAACAAGCTCCACAATGCAGCCCACCAAGCCTCAGAAGCAGGCTTCTCTACAACGGGCTTAGCCAAGCTCTAGCCCACCAAGTTCTAGCCCACTATAGAAGGAGTCTGCCAAGCTCAAGCCCATGGACCAAGTCCAACACCTCAAGTGGCCCAAGGCCCATGCTCTCACTCCAAGCTCAAGCCCATGGACCAAGTCCAACCCTTCAAGTGGCCCAAGGCCCATGATCCCACCTTAAGCTCAAGCCCATGGACCAAGTCCATGACCCCAAGTGGCCCAAAGCCCACTCCTACATCTATAAAAGGAGGAGCACCCCCCTCATTTGAGACACACTTGGAGAGGCATCCCAGAAGGGAGGACGGGAGTCTGCAGCAACACCCCAGCGTCCCGGCTTTTCACGTTCTCCAAGCAACGCGCTTCTCCTCCACTCTCCCCCTTTCCATCTCTCCCGTTCTCTCAAATCTTTTTATTTCTCCCCTTTCACGCCGTGTAAACCGCCTCGGGTTGGCAGATTTTTGCCATATTTGCTTCAATCCGTAGGCCGGAACCCGGACTCTATACGACTAGTGCCTTATTTCATTAAACAGAGGCTGATCTCCCTTTAAAAATCAGTGGCGACTCCGTTTTTCTTTATTTTTGTGTGTGCGTGTTTGAGTTAACGCCCCGGCAAAGCGGGTGCATGTGGGTCCACGGATTCTAGCACAATACGTTGTCGTTATGCTGCCGGATTTGTGACTCGACCCGTGTACGGAAAGCCTCGTCTTAACCATTACGCTACTGAACCCGCAAGAAAACACCCATGTGCCAACTTTTCTAAAAAATATGAAGCCTAACGCGTTTTACCTCATGTGGATGTAGGAAATCTAAGCCCACATTGCTGTCCAACACGATCCAGATTTTCAAGGCCCGGGAAACCATTCCGAGCCCATCGTAGCGCTCGCGGCGGGTGCTACAGTTATCAATCCACGTTTTCTTAGTTTATTATTGTATATTTTTTTATATTTTTAATACAATTCTTATTTCTAATATAAAAATTATATTCTCATTCATTTTTTCAATTTATTCAAACTTATTGAATCCTTTCTCTTACCGTGAATGTGACGCATGTGCACTTCATGCGCGACCGTGGGATGCTGTGGACTGCATTAGTGTTGAGGTATGCTTAAAATTTTTTAATTTAATTTTTTTACTTTTCATAATTATGTTATTTTTTAATTATTTCCTTATATCTTCTTATATAGTTATTTTACTTTTAAATTATTTTTTTATAACTACTCATTCAATTAACATATTTATTTTAACTTTATTCTCTTTATTCATCATAATTACTTCTATCATGTTATATTATTTTTTTATATTTCAAAAACTTCTATACTAAAATTTTTTCTTCCAAAATTTTATCATTTTACAAGCACACCTTAACTATTCAACGATTAGTTATCGTTGTTTGCTTTGCAGCACCGACGTATTAAATTTCACACATATCACAGCACCGAATAATTACCGGTTCTTTCGCATTTCCCCTTCAACGCATGCGTACGGAAGGTACAGCGGAAATATTCGTTCTTTCACACGTAGCACGCATGTAGATAGGATGACATTGATTATTTTCCACCAAGGGAAGCACCGTATCATTTTAGTTTTCATCATAAATCGAAGGCTTGAAAATACAATAATCAGCAAGAAATTTTCAAAAGATAAAAAACTTCGGATGTTAGCTTTCATAAAAACTGATGTGGGAAAAAAAAATTTGGCAATAGGTAAGGAAATGGAGGAAAAATTTTAGAAAAGTAGGATACTAATCAATGACAAAACGAATAATTGATAATATTATTAGCCACTCTTAAATTTTTAAAAATTTTGTTTTTATTTTAAATTTATTTAAAAGTGTAATTCATCTTTATACACTTGCCTAATGTGAGCCATGCCCCTTATTATTATACGAAAAGATATGGAAACTAATTATAATACAAAAATAATAGCAAAGTAAAACAATTAAGTAATTAAGATGTCAAAATTATATGAAAATATAAACAGAAATTTATGTGAAAATACAAGTAGAAAAGAGGTGAAAATTGTGTTTGGGTGTGATAAAATTTTTGAATGAAATTTTTTTACTGTACAAATTTTTGAAATGGAAAAAATGTAATATAATAATGATAATGATGAGAAGTAAAAACAATAATGAAATTGAAGAAATTGATATGATATAATAAAGTAACGATGAAAAATAAAGAAAATAATATTAAAATAGATACTTGTATGAGTAGTTTAATATAAATGATTAAAAAAAGGATAGTTGTATAGTAAAATATAAATAAATAATTAAAAATAAAATAATTATAAAAAGTGAAAAGCATTAGTTTAAATTTTTTTGGCTTGAAAACTTTTAGGCTATATTCGAAAAGTGATAAAACTTGGGATAATTTGCAAATACAATAATATACCTACTTAATTTGATCTTCGATTAGAATTTCAAATATACACACATAGTTTAATTATAATTACAAACGACCCCGACAGTGTTATGATACTATTACTGTATCATTATGGCGTGGAGTTATTTGTAATTACAGTTAAATTATATGGGATTTATTTGTAAAAATTAAACATACTACTTAATTTCTGAAATTGCAAATACATCTATTTAGTTTACATATTTTTACAAATATACCCAAACTGTGTCGATGTTATAACTGCGTAGGATTATGTACAATTATGGTTAAACCATGCTGAAGTTATTTATAATTTTTGAAATTCAGTGAGCATATTTATAATTTTGATTAAACTAAGTGGGTATATATGCAAATTATCCTAAAATTTATAATGAAAATGTTTTGGTGTAAAAATTTTAAAAATAAGAGAAAATAATATGATATAATATGTGCAATGCAGTGTTGTAAGAACCGGACCGGACCGGCCGGTCCGACCGGTTCAACCGGGAACCGGTCCAGTTTTCGGTTCGATTGCATCCGGTTCGGTTCATATACATAAAACCGATCAAACCGGCGAACCGGCGGTCGAACCGTAACATACGGTCGAACCGGATTCGCCCAGTCAGACCTGAGATATATTAAAAAAAACGATGCAGGCGCCTGCTCGTCTTCTTCTCATTTTCGCCCAAGAAACCCAACTGTTGCTCGCCGACGCCCGACGGCCGCTCGCCCGCCTTCGCCTGACTCCCACTCTCCCCGTCTCCCAATTGTTGTCCGACCCCTGCTCGCTGTTCGCGGCGATGTCGCCTGCTCTGTTTGGTACTTGGAAGTTGGAATCAATGGCTGAAAATGGAAGCTCTGGGTTTAGGCGGAATTAATGGTAGCAATTTTGG
The DNA here is from genome assembly GCA_030490835.1 of Annona cherimola. NCBI lineage: Eukaryota > Viridiplantae > Streptophyta > Magnoliopsida > Magnoliales > Annonaceae > Annona > Annona cherimola. The sequence continues at coordinate 120,593,948 of CM059971.1, read as the reverse complement.
TGGGTTTAGGAGGTACAAAAATTGCTGCCGGTCATGTTGCTGGTTGAGCTCTCCCGATTTGGAGCGCCGAGGAGATCAATGGGTAGATGGGTGTTGGGCAGAAGACGTCGATTCAGGGAAGGCAGCTGCTTGATTTTGGGCATCTTGAGATTTCGTCTCAACGTGATTATAGGTGTGAATTGATGAAATAATGGCCGACGACTTGCAATTGCTGCTATTAACAATGGGTTCGATCATTTGGATTTGGGCGTCCAATTTCATCGCAGATGTAGTGCCTGACAGCTAGATTTGGGGGTGATGGAGTACCGGAATTTTCATGCTCCGGTGGTGCATGGTTGTTCGGTGTTCCTGCTGTGCATTTAAATACGAATTTAAATATTAATTCTTTGATAAATTATTTCAATAATATCATATATCATCTTAGTTTAATTCACTTTATCCTTTAATTTAATTTATCTAAATATAATAATTTACTTTATTCCCCATATTTTAAAATATAATTGTAGTCATATATGTATGATTTTTTCAATTAAATAATTTTATAAATTTGCCCAAATTATATTAATAAGTTAATACACTTTTCAACATTAAAATTTTCTAGCCTATTGATTCATAATTTTATATTTTCAAAAAAAATGTTGCAAAATGATCCGTTTTATAGCAAAATTAAAGATTTTATGAAAAATATAATTTTCACGAAATTTTCGCATAAAATCTGTATTTAATTAACATTTTTATACTAAAAAAGTGTGAATTTAATATGAAATTATATGAAGATTTTTAGAATTATCAGAAAGCACAAATAATAAATATGTATGTGTGATTGCTGCAGCCTACCCCCGTCCCTACTGCAGCATCCCCTGTTCCTCCTGCATATTTTATACTTATATTGTGGTTTTTAAAATCTAACATATATATTTATGATTTATGAAAATATAATTTTATCAATATATTTATTTAAAATTTTAAAATAGTTTAATATTTATGACATCTTAAATATGTCATGCTGACGTCACTGGTTCGAACCGGTTTGCTGTTAGACGCTGTTAAATTAAGGTGGATTTCATTAAATTATATTATCTGGGTTTCAAGTTCTGTAATTAAGGTATAAATGACCTTATAAGGAGCTGAGGATCATATTACAGGTGTTAAATTCGGATTAACTTATTAATATCAAAAGTTAGATGTCGTTAGATGCTGTTAGATTCTGTTAGATAGGTAAATTTCATTAAATCCTATTATTTGAGTTTCAAATTCTGTAATTAAGGTATAAATGACCTTATAAAGATTTTAGAATCATATTACAGGTGTTAAATTATGATAAACTTATCAATATATTTACTTAAAATTTAAAAATAATTTAATATTTATGACATCATAAATATGTCATGCTGACGTCACCGGTTCGAACCGGTTCGAACCAGACCAGTTCATTTACCGGTTCGGTTCTGACAACATTGGTGCAATGATGAAGAATAAAAAAATTAAATTAAATTAAATTAGTTAAATATGCATCAATGATTAAAAAATTTTAAAATAAGATAATTATGAAAAATAAAAATTTTTAAATTAGGAAGTTTTAGTTTGAAATATTGTTGGTGTAAACAAACAAACCCTTAATGTACAATAAATTTCTGCCAATCGCATGGAAATACCAGACATAAATCGGCATTTCGAAAATCAGTTGGCGGATCATATGCGGATGTAATCTATAGCGGCCCGGTGCCTGCATACTGTCCATCGCATCGCGCAGGCGCAGCCGCACCTAGCCTGGCCACGGCATCGAGGGCAAAAGAGTCACATCATAAAGTTCCATCGCCTGCACATCGCCCATCGCGACAGCGAACAGCAATTGCACCCCGAGAAATCCTCACTTCCAACCAGTTGGATAATAAAGTTTTCCTGCACCAACTGATAAATTTAAATTAAATTTACAGTATAAAGGAGCATCCAAATCATTGGATAGGTTCCATACGTAGATATGGTTATCCAAAAAAAGATAATTCTAAAATTTCGAATAGAATGTCAAAATATATTGGTGCTTGGCATCCTGTCGATTTATTTTTATGACAAACAAAAAAATTCGAGTTTATAAAAACATTTTTGAGATAATAATAATAATACTTAAAAGTACAGATTTCAAATTTACAATATAAATATTAAGAAATCTCGTGGATGAACGGTAGGCACATCTCTATCTGGATGCACACGAGAATTTCTCTGCGCCCCCAAACTGAGGTAGTAATAATGATGAAAACGAAATGACGAAAAACACCTTATCTTTTCGAATCCTTCCCCTAACTGACGATGGTATTTCCGTCAGAAAAGAAAACCGCAGTCTCCTACACTGAAACCAAGCCCGGCCAAGGGTTTTCTCTCGCTTTTCCGCTTTCCATCATTCGGACTTGCACCGGTGTATAATCCACCGCCGAAGAGCTCGCACTGCGCCACCACCGTACACGCACATTATCTCCGCGTAATCCTAGCTATTCTCAATCATCCTGTGAATTTCTTCTAAAAATTTCTTTTCCTGGACAAGAATCTCGTCCATTTCTATGTTTCGATTACTTGCATTTTTCAAGCAAGCAATGTTGCTTCCTTTACCAAATAATGTAGAAATTAGCCTATTTTTTAGGGTTTGATTTTATTCTTACAGTTTTTGTTCGTTGGTGACTTTCGTCACATATGCAGTTGGAATTGGATTCAACGTCTGCTTCTGTTTTTTAGTGTTTGTGGCAGAAGTTCTCTGTTTTTTGCTGCATTCTGTAATCCGAGTTGGCTTGGTTGTCTGTGTTTCACGCGGTGTTATTCTTGTTGTCTGAGTTTCGGTTTTCCCGGAATGCATGATTTTTCTTAGGTTTTTTTGCTGTCAGATTGTATCTTGTGGATTTTTTTATTCTCAAGAAACTGGGATCATCAACCGGTGGGTTAGTGGGTTTTTATCATTTATATTATTTTTCTTTCTAGTGTATGCACCGTTTGATAATGGCTATCAATCTGCACTTGCATTAGCATTGTGTGATTGTTGTTCATGCAAATCAATCAGGACTGTCCGATTTGTATGGTCTTGCAACATTCTTGAATGGATAATGGATAATGCAATTCCTTGCGAAACTCATGGGTCGGGTGGAAAGAACCAGAAAGTACTTAGGTCACTGGCAATGTAGATAGATCAAGGCTGGCGTTTGAGATTTTTCATATTGATTCAGACAAGAGTCGAAAATTTCAGTGGCAAAGTACTATAGCGGTTGCTGCCTATGTCGTGACCCATATGAGCTGAAAATTTTGGCAATGAAGCTTGCACTTGGCAGCATTGTTTGATTTATTTGGAGGTTACACTGCTTAAGAGTAGGAAGAAATAAATGTAGTTGTTATTCATGTTTCATGTGAGTGTGGTCTGCTGGCTGCATTCTTCTGTTGGGTCTGGCAACTTCCATCAAAGATCTGCGAAGTTACTTGGTTGTAGCTTAGGAGATTTTTTTTTTTTTTTTGTTTCACTGTAACAAGTGGTCAAAAGCAGGGGGATGGGTAGTGCATTACATGATGAAAAGGTTGTTTCACCCATTTGGGTGGTTGAAAGGTTCTTGTGGGTCGATATAATCATACGGGAATGAGTGGTGTTGTTCTCATTGTTTTGCTTGGGTATAGGGGTGTATCATGTGTGTGTATTATTTTCTATTTTAAAGTCATTGAAGAAAATCTTCTACTGTAATAAGAAAATGGCCTTAAAGTGCAAGTTCTGAATGACATATTGAGATATTCTATTGAGTGTTTCTTTTTATTTGACAAAAAATTGAATAACTATGTCTGTGGAGATCACATATGAAATTATTACTATGTAAAACTCTAATTCAGTATTAGAGCACATAGAAGAGGAAGCTTTTGGACATCATTGCTTGACAATGATGATCAACTGGAGGTAGAAGATTATCAATGTGAGTTTATTGATTTTCAGTGGCATGGATTGCTAAGAGGTAAAGGATCATATCTTGTAATTGAAGACGAATCTGCATTTTAGCATTTTTATGATGAATAGCAGAAATGGTCTCTTGTAAATATTTGTCAGTGTCATTGATTTATCAAAACCAAATTGAAACTAAAACAAGAGAAAAGTTGCTCAGGTTCATATTTTAAATTTTGAACTGAGTCTTAACTGTTATTGTTCAGAAATACTGAATCATTGGATTCATTCAAAATGAGGTCCCCAAGTGGAATAACTCAAATCCCTAGAGTCTACAAGAATCATAAATTGTAAATTTAGTTTTTGAATGTAACAGTCACAACATCACTTGTCTTCCAATTAAAATTATCCATGAATTGCTAATTTCCCTTATTCAATAATCTTCCTTTCTGTCTTTGAACTGTGACAACAATTAACAAGATTACTGCTATTGAACTGAGGCGACGAATGTTTTCATCCAAAATCGGCTTTAATACAAGTTGCTGGGCTATCAAGTGCTCTGGAACATACTGCTGTATACTTCCCATATTTGAACTGTGAATGGCTGAAGCCATTGTTGACTTGGCAGCTTTAGATCCTGAAGTTCATGAAATTGATGGAAACTCTCTTGTGTTGTCTTCTTGTTTGCTAGTCATGCTGTCTGGTTTCTTGGGCCAATTTAACAGCGGAATACTTCGCAGGCAGAAATGATGAATGGCAAGTTGGTTATAACATATAAGCGGAAGCGACTATCATCTAGACATGAACTTGCTCAAGGAATCAAATTGGCAAGCATACCTTCAGAACTTTCAGCAAGTAGTCAGACAATATCTGATCCAAAATCTGAATCAAGTTTAGAGTTTTTATCAGAAAAGCTTGAACGAGAGAACCAGGTGGGCTCATGTTAAACTTTCTGCTTTCTAGAAGTATTTTGACTGATTAGGTGCATGTTGTCTTTTCAATATTTTGAGGCGAACCGTGGGCCCATAAACTCTTAACAGGGTGCTAAACTGGAGGGATTTTAGATTCTTTTATAAAATCATAGAGTGGATAATGCAGCTGCTAGTTGGTTTTCCCCCCTTCATATTTAGAGGTTAATTTAATGCTTTATGCTCCACAAGCTTTTCTTTATTCTGTTGTGTAAAAAAATTTTAGCATGTAAAAAAGAAATCATGACTTGATGCAACCTATTGAGAATACAGGTGTAAGGCAGATTACACTAAAGTCCCTTCCACAGGAGGATTTTCTCTATTTTTTTCTTGGCTCTTATCTTCTTTGTTAGTTTCTTTTGTTATATTTTTCCTTTTTGTTTCAGATGTTTATGCTCGATTGAAACCAACATTGATTATGTTCTTATGCTTTCTTTTGTCTTATTTACATTAGAGGTGCATCCCTCATGACAAACAGCTGTGCTGTGGTATCAAGGAAAGATGCAACTCTAGCAAATCACTGCAGCCAGTCCATGGACCAAGGACAGGAATGGAACATAGGTTTGCTGAGGGATCTGAGATGGGCCCCATTAGACTTTGTTCTCACAAAGTATTATTGGCACCAAATTCATGTGACAGTGTTTCAACTGAGGGGAAAGATTGCTCCCTTAAGGAAGATGCATCTGTTGAAATGAAGGCAAGTTCCAAGCAGATGGAATTATCTTCAGGTGCCAATTATAAATCTGAATGCAAGGTCGAACACATTGAGAGACATAGAGGTTCTCAAGTTGCAGATGTGGATGATGCTAAGACATCAATATCTGGGTTGGGGAACTCACCTATTGAAACAAAGTCTGGGGATGCATGTATGGATCCTATCCTGAAAATGCAAACAGGAATAAAAAATCCATCCCAAGAAGCAAATTCTGCTTTATTGCCTGGCAATATGCTACCCAAAAGATTCAGTAACCCCTTGATTACATTCAGTCGAAGAGCAAGAAAGAAAGAGCATGTTGGAGCAGCTATTAAGGATTCATCAGAGAAAAACACATTTTCTCTGGTCAAGTTGGATAGCTGTGAGGCAACCATTGGCGGCTTGGATGAAGTGGCCTCTCTATGTAATTCAGTTCATCAGTCCAGTGCTGCAATAGCGCTTACAGAATGTTTGCAGAAAAGCCCTTTGATTTTACAGAAAGAGGCTGAGGTATGTTCTTCTTTTCCTCGTATAAATCAATGAGGTGGATCCTTGCCTGGGAAGGGATGCAAAACATTTTTTTTTATACACGAGATTTGGACTGATGTTGTGAGCTTTTAGTAGCTTATACCTATCAAACTGCAGTCAATTCACTATTTGCAGTGTATTGGAGGCATCATGTTAGTGTTCTTTCCCTCGAGTTTGCTATTTTGAGGAATCAAGCGAACTTCTTTTGCAGCTGTGTTACTTCTGCTGTTCCATACTCTGTACTTGACCCTACTGGCTTTTTTTATTTACTTCTGTGTGATTGGTATCTTTATTTTTAGTTTCATGAATGCAGCATTCTTGTAGGTAATCTTTCTATTAATTGCTAGAATATATAGTGTACAAAAGAAATTGTTGCTCCTGGTCTACCCTCAAATTGACTTTTTAGGGTGTGTTTGGTAAGCATTAAAGTATTTCAACTAAAACATTTCACTCTCTATAACTATCCTATTTTTTAATTATTTTTTCATATCTTCCTATACAATTACCCTACTTTTCAATTATTTCTACACAACTACTCATACAACTAACTTATCTATTTTATTAATTTTTAAAAAAAAATTATCCATTTTAACTTTATTCTCTTTAATCTTTATCATTACCCCTATCATATCACATCATTTTCTCTAATTTCAAAAACTTTTACAACAAAATTTTTTTATTCAAAAGTTTTATCATTCCCCAAACATACCCTTAGTTTTTAAATTGATTTAAAAAAATGATGTGATATAATAGGGGCGATGATGAGGAATAAAGAGAATAAAGTAAAAATAAATAAATTACTTGTATAGGTAATTGTGTAGAAATGATTGAAAAGTAAAATAGTTTGTATAGGAAAATGTGAAGAAATAATTAAAAAACAAGGTAGTTGTAGAGAGTGAAAAGTTTTAAATTGAAAAGTTTTAAGTGAAAATTTTTACTTATTGCCAAATACTCCCTTAGGGTGTGTTTGTTATTAAGGAAAAGTTGTCAAGTTAAAACTTTTCAATCTAAAACTTTTTACTCTCTACAACTACCCTATTTTTTAATCATTTCTTCACATTTCTCTATACAACTACCCTACTTTTCAATCATTTTTACACAACTACCAATACAACTAACCTATCTATTTCAACTTTATCTTATTTATTCTTCATCATTATCTCTATCATATCACATCATTTGACAACTTCTACTCTCTACAACTTTTCATCAAAAGTTTTACCCATTCCCAAACACACCCTTAATATATAGGTGATAGAGGTACATCTATGTTGAACGGGAAATAGCAAATCATTTTACTTTGTAAATTAACTTTTTATTGTTATTGATTCGGGAGGGAATTTATTAGAAAAATTGTTCAATTACTAGTACTACTCAAGCACAATCCACCTAACTCTCATCTTATTGCATATTCTGAGTCGGTATTGCCCTTAAATATTCCTTTTGGTTCATTTTCGACGTTTATCTATCATAATGTTTCTGCTCCTCCATCCCAGTTTACTCATTTTAGGAATGCTTATTATATGAAGATGTTCTTGAACCAACCAGTATTTTACCTGGCAAAGAATAGCTGGTCTTGTATTAAACTAGAAAATTTCCCTTTGGTTTGATTGTCATGGAATTCCCAAGGATGAGTACATCATACTTCCATTCTGGCATAATATGTTTGTGTTATCCTTAAAAATATTTTTAACGGTTCATTGTCCAAATTTATCCATCAACATTGCTTCTTTGCCATCTCAGTATACCCATCTTAGGAATGCTTCTTCTTTTAAGATGTTCCTGAGCCAGCCACTATTTTACCCTACAAATAATAGTTGGTCTCGTAGCAAGCTGTCAAAGTTTTCCTTGGTTTAGTACTCAGTTTGACACAGAACTCCCAAGGGTGAGTCACATCACACTTCCAATCTGGTGTGTTATCATGTTATAGTCAACTCCTTGCTTATAATCTAGTGATCAAATTCGAGAAAATGGTTATGTTTTGCATATTTGTTGATTGGCAAGCTCAATGTTATCCTCTTCTATGGAGAAAACAACAAATAAACTAAAAGAAAAATATCTTACAATTTCCTTTGTGATATGCTGAACAGATAATGAATCATGAAGTGGATGGCCAATCTGAATCAACTCATGCTGCAGGTGCTTTGGAAGCGGAGATGTAATCCTGCATTTAACTTTGCCTCATTCTCCAATTTTTCAGTTAAGTCCATCTTATGTGACATGTCCTTCTTGACTGTGAACAGTGCTGTGCCTGCACATGACACAACGCAAGAACCAAACACTTGCAGAGGGGTGGTTTCTGGAACCATAGCTGATGCTGTAACTGAATTGGATGAAACTGCTTCAGAGTTAGCCTCCAAAGATCAAGTGAAGCTTTCTGCTGCTCCGCCTTTATCTTACTGTGTATCAGATCTTAATGTGCAGATGTCTGTAAACTCACCAACAACAATTGATTTACTGCCATCTGATGCAAAATCCTCACATATTGCTACAAGCTCACATGAAGTGAACTACTACAATTCATCCATTGATGTGACAGCAAGCTCAGAGCCTGCCATAGTATTGCATGAGAAAGCAAGCCTAGAGAGCAAAGGACTGGAATTTGTGGAAATTCTGGATGGGGCGTGGAAGTCAACTGACCATCAAGATGGCATTAATGTTTTGCCATCTCTTAATGAAAATTGTGTGAACTACAAACAGAATTGTGATAGTAACACCTCCTTTCCCTCATCAACAAACTCTTCAAACCAAGACCAATTGCAACAGGTGAATTGCAAAATCTGAGAAGACTTCACTCTATTTTGATGTCAGCTTTTCTATGTTTTACCTTGTAAGCCTTATAGGCATAACATTGTCCTCTGCTCGTTCTCTCTTTCTAGTGTTAATTGCTCTCTTTCTTCCAGGGAATCATCATGGAGGGCAGGTTTATGGTGCAATCTGCACTGAGAATTAGGGCGTGCATCTCTAACCATCCTGAAACCATGAACTTAATTTTTTATGTGCAGGTGGCCTTACAGAATGTAAAACAAGGCAACCTGTTATTATGTTGACAGTACCTGTGCACCTCCACTTTCTCTGGTGATCTGCATTCCATCTTATTGGCCACACATGCACATGGCTGCTTTGCTGTTCTGAAGTCTTGTAAATGAAAAAAAGCAATACAGGTGCCTTAGGATGGGCCATCAACAATCATTTAGAATGGACAAACCAAAGCCACAATAGGGATTGTTCCATCATTAAAAAGCCCAAATTGCTGAGTGTTTATGTTGGAAAGAAAAAAACAAACCAAATTAACTGTCGCTGGCTTTTGCAAACCTAGTTTCCTTAACTTATGCATTCATTTTTGCCTTGATTTCCTGATTGCCTGTTGGTCATCTAGCTCTAGTACCATGGATTTCCAAAGCTTCTCAACTGATATACGGACTCTTCTTTTTATCTTGAACCACAAGATCATACATCATTATCATTTCCTTTCATATCGCTTGCATAAAAATAACTTAACAGTAAACATTTTCTATCAAAATGGCATACAATGCATTATTCTAGCTTAACAATCTGCAGACTGTATCTTCTTCTATTGACAGCCCATGGTAGAAACCCATGAATCACATTTATGGGGAGCATTGGACAGTTAATCTCATGTGGGCATCAGGAACTACGGTTTCTTAATTCCTTTTTTCTTTCTTGGCTTAGTGCATAGTATTGAAAGTACTGGCAGTAGGAACTAATCTGGTGTTGGTGAATCAGGAACAAGGACTTCTAAATTTGCTATAGGCTGTTGTGTAATAATGATTCAAATATTCAGTATCATAATCTTTACAGAATATTGAAACATGGGTATCTTTGACTCAGGATTTTTCAGGAGAGATCTTGAATGAGGCTATCCCCTTGGCATATATGCCCCGAGAGGGAACCACTTGCCTAGGTTTTCAGGGAAGCAACTGTTCACCACAATCCGGACTTGAAAAGAATTTGTGGAAGCAAACACCTACAAAGTTGTCTTGCTATCCTCTTTCTCTTGGCTTATCTCTTCCAACAAAACCAGAGGCTGTTAAGGATTGTAAGAGCAAGCTATCACCAACAAGTCTTAGAATTAAAAGCAGTAGTCATGTTCATGATCAACAGTTTGGGTTACAAGATGTGCTGCCTCAATCTGCCACAGACAATAGTTCATCATTAGCAAGACATAAGCAGTTACTTGAAAACATCATGACCAGAGCCGAGATGTTAAGAAGAAACCAAGGCTTTTCATGGGATAAGTTCAAGGGACATGTAAATGCATGGTCAGAAGAAGAATTGGATTATCTTTGGATTGGTGTAAGAAGATGCGGAAGGGGTAATTGGGATGCCATGTTACGAGACCCAAAATTGCACTTTGCAGAGGGGAGGGTTGCTGAAGACCTGGCTGTTCGGTGGGATGAGGAGCAATCAAAGCTTCTAAGTGGCACATTGATTCAACCTGTGTTATTTTCTACAAAGCCAGATAGCTTCCCTGCAGTCTCCAATTGTTTATCAAGAACAGTTATTGGTAGCCACTATGGCAGTTATGGGTCTGAGCACCATACTCCTAGATGTCAAGCTTTCACTGCTGAGACTGAACTTTCTCTTGGAGATGTATACACCCAGAAAGAAGACAGTTTGCGGAGAAGGTACCCATTCCATCTACCTGGACCAGCCTTGGCACTTCCTCTTTCCAGGAACTATGATCAAGACATAAATCCATATCTCATAACTGGAAAGAAAATTGGAGCGAAGCAACAAAACATCAAAGCCCAAAGGTGTCACTCATATTCTAGCAGGAAACGAGTGAGATATGACAATGGATTTCCTTTTATGCAGCAAAATCCCATGGACAGTCCAAGGGGACATATGCAGTGGAGCAGAGAGATGTTAAGTTATAGTAGAAATGTGTCCAATTTAAACGATTCTGCGTCTAAACATCACCTGCCAACTGGGCTGCCAGCAGCAGGCAATCTGCCTCACTGGCTGAGGGAAGTGTTTGGTCCGCCCCAAAGGTCAACAGAGCCAGTACTACCTGCCGGTGTTTCAGCTATTGCCCATTCAGTGAGTGTGCTTTATAACGACAACCCAGTTATTCCGCCGTTTTCTGTTCCTGGTGTTGTTGTACCAGTGCCTCCGAAGGATCCCTGGGAGCAAATTCCAAGGAGGAAGAGCAGTACAACCAGTAGGACCACTGGTCTCAGCTGTATGAGGTCACCCGAAAGGGCTGCTTCCGCAATCCCTGCTGCTGCAACTGCTAGTTGCAGCAGTCTCACATGGATGGAGACAAAACTGGATTTTCACCCAACTGGTCCCAGCTCCCTAAAATCTACAGTGGAAAGCCAGGATTTAGATCAGAAAACTGCTACCGATTTGAACCAGCCCCTTTCTGACCCATTTCCACAAAATGATCTAGTTGTGATCGATACTGATGCCTCTTCGGAGGAGACTATTTCGGATGACCAAAGTGGAAGGCACTAGCTGTCAGAAGAAAGCATTTTGGACGATCTCGTGAACGCTGCTGCTTCTGTAATTAGCAAGCTTCGCTTCAGAGGTCTAAATGATTTTAGATTTTATCTTTGCTGTACATGCATGTTGTGAATACACATATAAAATATATATAAATGTAGAGAGTCATTTTGAAATGATTCTTGCATCTCATAGTCATAGCAACTTCGTGGAGCAACCTTGTCTACTTACATTGTCTTCTCTATGTTGTAGAACTGCATTATGCTTTTGCTGATTAAACTTCGAGTTCAGAGGCTGAAATGATTTACGCGGCTGCAGAAGAACTCTTTGTGAGTCATCCAAGATTTGTCTCAAAAGAAGGTTCTTGTTTCCCAGACTCTTTCGTTGTATATTCACTCTGATGCATTGCTTGGATCAGAGGTTTCCGGAGATTAAAAGAAATATATGTTCAAGAATCATGATTGTACCTTCTGTCTCAGATTAAAGAAAAGTCAAATCTTTCACTGGCGAAAATGAGAATTCGACATCAATTTAAGCAATTTTATGAGTAATTTCCTTCTTGTAGGCAATGCCGTGCCTCTTGCACTTGTCTACCCCCAACCACCACCCTCTCCATTGTGATGGTTGCGCAGGCCAAATAAGAGGCTTGGTTGGGCTATGAAACATGTCATGGCCACCGTTTTCCTACCCGGGATTCCATGCACTTCTAGAGCGAAAGAAATGGCGCCAAATGGAGTCAAAATTCCAATGGTCGAAGCAGCTCAGAGCGTGTTTTGTCAATAGGTGACATCACCACAATCACAATGGCAAAGCGAATCTCAAAAATCACTTTTAATTGTGTGGGTATACGGTTGCAGTCTCCAATCGTTAATGTCGTGGATGAGTCCCCGTCTTTTTTTTTTCCCCCGAGGAGAGAGACTAAGGGTGTGTTTGGGAATAGATAAAACTTTTGATGAAAAGTTGTATAGATGAAAAGTTGTCAAATGATGTGATATGATAGGGGTAATAATGAGGAATAAATAGGATAAAGTTGAAATAAATAGGTTTGTTGTGTTGGTAGTTGTGTAGAAATGATTGAAAAGTAGGGTAGTTGTATAGAAAAATGTGAAGAAATAATTAAAAAATAGGATAGTTGTGGAGAGTGAAAGATTTTATATTGAAAAGTTTTAAATTGACAACTTTTTGTTGTTGTCAAACACACCCTAAGACAAGAAAAGGAAAGGATAACGAGGCTAACTTCCATTTTAAGGAAAAGGGCAGTTCCCTCTCTATTGATAGGGGTATACAATGTAGGCCCAATTCACAGCGCAGAGGGAGATGCACTCATGCACCTCGTTTATCAGTTCACCGCACCACGTACCATCGCAGAACAATGAATGGCCCAGATTAGTTGGTTGATCATAAAAGCCATCTGTTTTCTTTCTTCTTCATTCCCCTGACATTTGAAGACCACTCGTGTATGATGCCAATGACAATTACAGGCAACACTTAGGCAGAAGTATTTATTGATTTTAATATCGATTCCACCGTGTTCAATTGGATTCGCGATGCATTGGGATCTGATCAGCAGGCACCTGCTTGCATAATTGCATAATGGCAGTAAGGGGGGCCATGCTTTCTCCCGAGGGGCACCAAGTGGACCCAATTCTTGTCACTGTCCCATCCCCGTCTGATGGACGACAACCTGCATGAATGACAGTCGACTACTTTTGCCGCCTTCAAAAATGATCTCTGGAACTAAAGTCATCCTCGTGATTTTGTCTCTCTTTTTTATCTCTCTCTCTCTCTCTTCCAACCTAATGGGGAATTTGGGATTGCTAATCTGCATCAAATCTTGAGGGAACGTGGTTACAATATCCGGGATACTTATATTCAAGTTTTGCGCACAATTCTAAAGATACCCACTAAATTTCAATAATTTCTTTTGTAACCACTTCTTTTGTCTAAATTTTTTATTTATACCCGCATTGTTAAAAAAAAAAAGACCATTGGCCTGTGCATGAAACGACAAAATTCCTACCTGAATCTGTAATTCATGACCTAATTTTTATCTGAGTCTTAATTTCTATAATAATGACAATATTCCTCTTCATTGTAAAATTAGGTCTTGAAATGAAAATTAGTGCATGAATTGCAAACTAAAATAGGAATTGCAGCCTGAGCAATTTTGCCATTTCACATATGTGCTCATAACCCATTTCGCAAGTTCTGGAGGTACATTTGGGATTTTGCCCTCTTTTTTTTTGTGAAAAAAAGATTTTGGTGGATGGCCCTTGATTCTCTGTGCATGAATAAACATAAGTTAGACAGCTGATGAAAAATCTAAAGATGGGGGTGATAGGGACCCAGTGGGTGGTGGGCGGTCACTGAGGCCTAGGGATAAGACAAAGCCCAGGCCCAGATGGAGCCCAGAGCCACGTACGTAACTCACGCGAGGCCGCCAGCAGAACATTAGCAAGCTCGCGCGCGGGATCTGATTGAGGCGGAGGCGGTGGCGGCAAAGTATAAATAGAGGAAGAGGCGAGAAATCGAGGGGCTTTTGATTTGTATTCATTTTCAGTTTCTTGTTCTTAATTGCCAGTAGGAAGGGAGCGAACACCGTCAGTGTCAACAGTAGGAGTGTCGGTGCTCACTCTCATAGTCTATATTACCTTGATCGAATTGAATAAGAATCCCATTTGATTCTAACAGGGGGGTAATGAATCATCCCATTTTCTGTAATACACGGGGCTCTACCGACGGCCGTGGTAAAAGGGGTATCTGTGTAATTGTATATTTAGGCTGGCCATGAAACGTCAGCAAATGATGTTGCAACGCAGCATTTTTTTTCTACATGGGTGCATGCGAATCTTATGATTGTGGAGGGTGGGCCTCTCTCATCCCACACGCGCGTGTGAGGAAAAGGAGCCCACATCCGTTTTCATTCATGCAGTGCAAGGAAATAAATCTTTTATTAAAATGCCCCACCACCCATCTTAACCAACCTAAATCCGTTCGGGCGGCTATGGATAATATGATTGCGGTTGCGCGTGAGATTGCCAATATTCTCCTTTTTGCACAGTAGCACGCTAGCACTTCGATTTACAGGAACCCGGATAATTAGAAGAAAGAGGGGTTGTTATTGGAAGCTAATTGATTGAAGCTATTCTGTTGCCTTTACAGGAAGCTTGAAGATCCAGTTTTCGGAAGCGACGAGACAAAACGAATGCAGATGAGAGCACGAAGCCTGAGGAATTCGATGCAGGGTAGCCAATATGATGAAGACATTTGGTATTAAAATAAATTTTTTATATTAAAAATTTTAAAAAACCAACATAGTCGTCACAAGGAAAGAAAATAAAAATGCATCTTTATTTTCTCTTGACAGTCACTGCTATAACCAGAGTGTACTATTGTTTGATAGGAGATCTACAAGGAATCGAGAGCCAGTGATATCCCCTCCATCTGTTCCTTTGATTGCTATTCAATCCAGACTTACAAATCAGGTTGAATAATGATAATATTCCTCCCCATAGTGAAAACTTCTCTAGTTATCTACAGCAGCTGGATCAAACGCAAGTGAGGTTGCATTCATTCCCATCATGTTCACGTGAAGGAAAGTACGGGTGGGCTTCCCCTTCTTTCAGTTGCACAGGTGTGTGAGAAATAGAATTTCTAAAACAAAAACTCCCTCGTAAAGGCATGCTTTTGTCATGCAATGAAGAGGTGAATTCACCTCACCATGTGTGCCACAGCAAAAGTAGAAAGCAAAAGAAAAAAAACCAATGGTTAGTGGGAGAGGCCATGCCTCACACTCCTTTTCCTTTTTGGACCCTTTTCCTACCCATTTTTCCTTGCTTTGCCCCACAAATCAAAACTTTTGAAATGGGCCCCCATCCTCCTTAATCACAAAGCCAATGGTGATGAACTTTTTTCTTTTATCAATGGCCTCCCGACACGTTAACCCAAAAAGAATTCCTTTCTCCTATCAATCCCTTCCCTCAGCTCTGTCTATGGCTTTTGAGCATGCAGATTCTTGTTGTTGTCTTCTTGTCTAAGGCTAATCAATGCTCCCAAGATGATTTCCAGCTGGAGATATCCGCAGTTTTAGGCTAGCAATTCCCTTTTCCTTATATGAGAGGCAAAGGCTTTCTTGGGTGTGTTTCTCTCGTTTTTGTTTTGGTCTTATTCCTTCGGTAAGCTGTTTCTTCTCATGTATTTAAGCACCTGTTTCTAAGGCTTCTATCGGTTTCTTTTTGAAAAAAGCCACCACAGTAGTGGTTTGGTTTCCAATGAGAAGAAGGAAGAAGCACACTACAATTCAAGGTTTGAGATGAATTCATAATAAGAAAGAGAATTTGGGGGTGACTACCGTCTGTACTCCTGGCGGGCCTGGCGCAAAACAAGTGCACCGCCCTAGTGTGCTCTTGTTATATACCAACAGGGAACAACAACGAAGATAGCAATAACAACAGCGGCAGCAGCAATAGCAATAGCAATAGCGAGCCTCCCACAAAACAGCACCCGAGTTCTAGCGATGAAGCCAAGGGTCCACAAGTTGAGAGTAAGGAGACAAGCAATGGAGGTAGTGGTGTTGGCAAAGTTGGAGGTGGGCCATCTTCGATCCCCATAGAGGGGCCAACCCTCAAGAGCAATCTCAAGAAAACAACCATAGTGGAAGAAGAATGTCAGCTGAAGAATGGGAAGAGGAAAGTCACATGGCCAGATGCTCATGGCAAAGATCTTGCTCATGTTCAAGAATTCCATTCAAGGTACATGCTAACAACCTCACGCACCAATATACCATTTTTGTCAAATTAAGATCCCAGCCCAACATAAAAGATGGAATATTTTCAACAACCTCCACAAGCCAATCTGCGGCTAATTCACTGCTCTATGTATGGCCCATGGAAGATTGAAGCCAGTGGCATCAATGGTTGTTTGGAAAAGGCAACCACTCATATCATGTTATCAACTGCCCATTGTCATCTGTCCTTTATTAAATTCTAACCACATTGGCTCACTAGAAGATTATAATGTGGAATTAGTAAGACCTGCAAAGGTGTGTGCCACCAGATGTTTCTATCATTGGAAAACAGAGAATCATATACATTTTAATAGTCATATATTGTTTGTGACCTTGCTAATCTGTTCCCTCACCTCTAGTTTTGTTTTTGGTTGTAAATACTGAATAGCGTTTTTGACGAACCCGAACTTGAAGTTGTGAGGAATTCTTGCATTTGTGTCATCCAATAAGGTATGATTTCTTGGGCCTTTGTCACTGTCTTGCTAGGGATAAGATTTTCTTAATACACCCTTACAATGCATTATGGAGATTGTGAAAATCAGAATCCTCTTCAACTGATCAAACAATTAACCAATAGTCCTTGCAGTTTGCCATCAAGAACAAGGACAAACTTCAGACTACGCATGTATTTGCTCTAATTTGCCATCAGCTAGAGATTGGCTACTTCAAAGAACCAGATTGTGGTGTTCTGCTGATATTCTGGCAAATGCTTTCTTTCAATCAACTCTTTACAAACCCACTTTACGAGAAACTTGAAAATGGTACCCCTGGAAGCCTTGAACTCAAAGGATTTCTCTCCATAAATTCCCAAATGAACTCGACCTAAAAGATCGCTGACAGGATTGTTCTAGCTTTTTATGGAGCTTCTTCCCATATGTTTTGCCTAAAAGATTCTGAGCTTTGATCAAAAGACAGCATCATTCTCAGCTTTCTTTCTTTTATTGCCTTCCATCCAAGGCAGAGGCCTATTGTATATTTGGTTTGGATCATTTGGGGCTGAGATTATTTATAACCACTAAATTGTTAATTTTACTTTAAACCTGTTAATATATTTTAGTGAAAGATTCCACTCATTTTTGTTTCTGTAAGTCATGATACAATAGCATTGCTCATTTACTTGCTTTAAGAGAATATGAAACAGTAATCATAACATTTTTTTTATTATTATTAAACGCAGATGTTTGGAGCAAACTCATTAATGAGCCTCTGAACTCCCATGTTCTCAAGCTGAAGAGAATAAGTAGCAGAGAGAGAAGATGCCCAACAAGTCCTGTGGCAGCATCATGAAAGCAGAAGAGTCACGCACATGCACTAATCATTAGGAGACATTGTTAACAAATCATGTTTACAAATCAACAGAAACATTTACTGCTGCAAACCCCCCCATTTTCTAACCTTGCGTGTAACCTACACAGTTAGGAATCAGATCCATGGGGAATGTACTCGTACGCTGAAAGAATGATGAATCCAACAAACCCAACTTGCATTTGGCACATGGGCAGCCTTCTCTTTTAATTACACAGCTGTCTTTTCGATTGCTTATGCTTTTTACCGTGGGATGCATTTATTAACTGTTCGATCCTAAGGACAGCCCTCTCCCGCCGCTCCACCGCAAGGATGCATATATTTAATCTTCTGCTGTGGGGCAAAAGAAAGAAAAGGGAAATGAAAACAAACAATTTACAAGAATAATGCGTATGTAAAGTGAACGAATTTAAGATAATTTCGAGATGGAAAATGATGTAATTCTTATTGTAAGCATCGAAGCTCCTTACTTATCTTTGTTTTTTAATTTTAAAATATCTTTTTAAATCTAAAGCAGTCATCATGTTTAACCTATCTTTTTTATCATATTATAAAAAATAATTCTCAATAAAAACTCGTATTATGTAAAAGAGTTCTTCAAGTTACATAGAAGCAATTTTACATTCCCCTGTCCATTTTTCATCAATGAGAACAAATGATGTCAAATGGATGAAGTGGATTTTTATCAATTGTGAAGGTGGGAGGAATGGATATGGTTACGCAAAAGTAGGGTTTCATAAAGGAAACTTCCTTGTAAAAAATAGCATATTTTATAAGTGAATTTATAATTATTAATTTTTGAAAATATGTTTATTAAAATATATAATAAGGAAAAGTTTGTAATATATATACAGTTTTTGAAATTATAAATTAATACATGTGGATAAACATGATAGATAATTTAAATTTTTAAAAATATTTTAAAATTAAAAACCGAGGGTAAACGTAGAGTCCCCATCCTTATTGTAAGTATCGAATCATTACTCTTTAAAGATATCATTTAAAATATAAACAATAAAGAAAATATATATTTTTCATAGAACGCGTTGTAGAGCTAACGTCATAGCTATAGAAATATAAGTAACAACAAAAAAATATGGCTAGTTCCACATATAATCACAAATTTTATCTCTAATTCCATTTATTCCCATGAATTTTCAAAAAAATTTCTTATACTCACGAATTTTTATTCTAATTTTATTTATACTCATGTCGTTAGGAATCAGTTAAATAGGTCAATAGTCTCCTTATAAAATAACGAATATGCCCAGTTGTAATGTAATTTAGGGTTATTTTGCTTATAGTTAAAGATATATTTTCAAATAATATATGATTTTATAGTTGTAGAATTACTAAAAATTTATTATAAAATGAATTTTTAGTTTAAAATTATAATTAGGGATATGCGTATTCATCATTTTTCAAAGAATTAATAGCCTCTTTATCGGGTCCTTAAAGGCATGTGTATAAGTGAAATTAAATTGAAAATTCATGAGTATAAGAGGAATTTTTTTAAATTCGTTGGTATAAGCGGAATGAGAGGTAAAATTCATGGGTTTATAAGGAATTTGCAATATATGTATACATATACCACTTTTCCAATAAAATCCCATCCTTAAAATGATACTTGGAGAAATGAGTGATACAAAGCTTTTACTAGAAAAACGTTACTAGGCCCAACATATGTGGTGGGAGACATGACCATTCTAGTATGGAATGGGAACCTAGGCATTCGATTTAAAACGTGATACAAGGTTGGAACCGACGGCTGTGGAAATTCGTTAGGTGGATATAAAAGTCCCTAAAATGAAATTGCTAGGAAGCGAACTTTTTTTCTTCTTCTTCGTCTTCGTTTCCTTTTTATTTAAAAACAAAAAATGCCATTCTACTCATTACATGACTGAGACAGCAATTGCAATGATTCGAACAAGCCGCATGTCTCGCAAACATGTTCGAGTGCAATTGCTCGCTTTCACGGCATCCCTGATAAAAAAGCGTCTCCAAGAAATCATAGCCGCTGAACAGCATGTACATATATCACGTGCCATAAATATGAAAATAAGAGGCCCCAAATCCACAAGGCTATGAACATCTGCCAAACAGAAAGACACTCAAAAACGTCAAATACTTGCAAGTTTATGTACCATCAATGGCACACCAACCCTAAAAATTACAGGGTTGATTGTATTTTATCAAACTATTCAACTTAAAACTTTTTAATCTAAAATTTCTCTTAACAACTATCTCATTTTCTAAATTATTTATTCATATTTCATATACTACTATCTTACTTTTCAATTATTTTTACATAATTACTTATACAATTAACCTTAATATTTTGACTTTATTCTCTTTACTCTCCATCGTTACCCTTATCATATAACATCATTTTCTCTCGTTTCAAAAACTTACATAAAAAAATTTTCATCGAAGTTTTGTAGCGAAATATTTTTGGGCGGAATTTGCTGTCAAGCACACCCCTTAGATATAATCAATCATTTAAAGATCTTAAGCCAATATATGTTAGAAACTACACGGGCCCTAAATTGCACGACAGGCATTATCCAACAACCGTGCGTTGTCCATTTTCTGCTGGGGCGCGACACACAAATCTGACAAATGATTTTGCATTTAAAGCTCTACCTACAGGTTCCTGGAAATTTGGGTAACTGGCATAGCACACACGAATCGTAAAACAGATTAGAAATCAACGTGGAACAGATTTTTCATACTTTTACTGTACAATTGACTACAAAGCAGTTTTCAATCATACACAAATGAAATAGTTTACTGGCAAAGCAAGAGTCTGATTTACCCCAATCAGTCAAGCCTCGGTGCTCTGCACTTTCAAGTACAAATTTATATAGAAGAAAGGGATAGAAACAAGAGGTTAAGGGGGAAAAAAAATGAAAAAAGAACGTGAAAAGCAATGTGTATCCCTGTAACTAGGATTGGCTTAAGATAATAGTTTAATCTGCATCATCATCACCTATCGCCAATATATTCTCTGATCTTTTTCTTGAGGCAGACCCTTTCTGGGCTCCGGGATTTCCAAACCCAATTTGGCTCTGCAACAGTCTCAAGAGATATCAACATGTAACTGAATTATACAGTTTCAACAGTTCCAGATTGCTGTACAGTAAAAAGAGGCAGGATTCAAGAATGACAAAATCAATGGAATAAAGGATAAGAAAACATTGCCCAGGCATAGGCTTAAAGCTTTAAAATTACCAGCGATGGTGATCCATCATGGTTGACCTTCATCAGGCCGAGCACGCACCAAACGTCTGCGCCGCCTTGGTACTGGGACATCATCAGCCATGTCACCCTCCAGATTCCAGTCCTCTTCATCATCATCCTGCAGCCCCAATAGGTTCTCCCCCCACAGGTTGCGACGGCTAGAAAAGGCAGGTGCACGTCGATGACGTCTCCATGCCTGGGACATGCCCCTCGGCTCATCAATTGGAGCCACAGGGCTGATCATGTGGAATAGAAAGAAAGTGGTCCACCATGGTCCACTGCCTTCCCCATGGCCAGCTTCTCCGTCACCAGGGAACCGATCACCATTATCAATAACATAATCACCTAGCACAATGGCACCTGGCATGGCAGAACGAATGGCACTGACAATGTCACCATATTCACGCTGATGTTCCAGGTGGCGCCAAGCGCGTTGCCTTGAAGGGTCTACATCTGCCGGCCTTGTTGTTGGATGAACCCTCCTGGCATGCCTACGAAGTTCCCGGTAGTTACCAGAAAATGAGCATGATTCTCGAGAACAGCTCCTCTGCTTGAGGTCAAGGTACTGCCGAGCCTCTTTTACGATCTTCCAGCCTTTCACAGCTCCTCGGCACAAGGGGCACTTCAAGTGCAAGAATTCAGATAAACTCGTCCCATCCAAGTCCTCCTGGCCATTGTGATCCAAGTATGAATCACGGCCTAATTCTGTTGTCTGTGTTTCCAAATGTGGATCTGTAAGTTGTGCAGTAGTGTTCTCTTCAAAGGTCACCAACATGTTACTGCTGTCTGGAAATGTGGCTTCAGAAGGTTGAACCAAATCTGTTCTCATTCTTGAATTTTCAAAAATGGACTCAGGACTGAGACTCTGAAGGGAACTTTGAACAGAAGTCCCACCGTCCACACTTTCAACAGGTGCCAGAGTGGGATGGCTGTTCCTAGCATCAAATCTCAGTTTTTTAAATCTATCCAGGCAATTTGAATGCCTATAACTTGTGTCGCAAATGTAAGATCTGCAACCCTTGTCATGGGAACTGCACAGGAGGAGGACAGCATTGTGTGGATGGTCCATGCATATGGGGCAGGAAGCTTCATCCCATTCCTTATGCAGAGCACGAATATCTAAATCCATGGATGTACTTCCTTTTAAATCTGTCATCTTCACTGCACTGTTGCAAGTGATTTCAAACATGAGACCAGCCATAAGGGTAAGTTAACTGGATGAAAATCATGGCATTTGGAAATTGAAGAATCGTTTTCATAACAAATTGGTCATGTAACCATGCAACACTTCAAGAATACTTCTGTCATCAAACTAAAGAAAAAATTGATTTTTTTCATCTAACCCAGGATCTTTGCTGTCAGTAAACAACCTAGTATCTGTCATTCACACTAGCAAGTGCATCAGAATGTTCTCCAGCTAGATATAAATAAAGCTAAGTCCATGTTTCCAAGTAAATTTTCCCTTCTTCAACCTAATTATGACAATGCTGGAAAGTTATCAGAGTTCTACCAAGGGCACACTTTAGGTCTCCCTCATCACCACTAGCAAAAAACAGGCATGTAGACAACTCCAAGCTAAGATCAAAGAAGCCAAAAATTACAATTGGAGACCCATATGATACTAACTGCAAATGTAGTCAAAAGAGGAGACAAAATGTATGTGCTGTTGCAAATTTCAGAAATGGGAATATGCAGTGTGTAGGATTTCATTCCTGACATGGTAAATATGTTGATTCCTGAGTCCTGACAATGGTAATAGCAGGAATGTAGGACTTCAATAACTGAATCGTAAAGCAGAACCAAAAATCTTGTAGGATCCTTGTCCGAAGTCTGGGTAACAGTCTCATCCAAGCCACTCCACTTTGTACACTTTCAACCAAAAATATAGTATTTTGAGTAGTCGCAGACTCAAAAAGCATTGTCCAAAGCCAATAAGACATTCAAGTCAATAAAAAATATTAAGAAGCAAACTTCAAAGTTGCTCTACAATAAATGCTCCTATGGAAGAAGCTGCAACTGACTGAGTAGCTAATGTCCCAAATGAAAAGAATAATATAATTATTTTATTCTCCTATAAGGCTGTACCTGTGGTGTCGTCTAGTCAGTTTATTGCTGCAATCCTAATAAACGTGCGGAATTCAGTAAGGAGTACTTCAAGGACCTATCATTTAGCCAGAACAAGAATCAGGATCTCTAATACGAATATAAGAACAAAGCCATTCCCTTGAAGGATTGAGTTTTTACATTTCAAACATTTCTCCATTTCCTAAGCAGGATCTGCAATTTTGTTCACTGTTCTTTATCTGCATTCTGGACTACAGGAAGTACTGCGACCATTTCTTACTCACATCCTAGATTCACCTTTCTTACGCATTGTTATTTGAAATATCCCTCAAGTCAGCCCATGAGGTTTCTCCTAGCAGATCTCACTGTATTACACAATTAATCACGTGACAGCACCAAATGTCTGAGTAGATATTTCCCTGAGTTTTGAAGTGTTGAATTTGAGAAATGTGCATGGGACTGTAATTCTTCTTCAGCTAAAACGTGATTTGTCCTTGCGATTTATGGCTTCATTCAATACAGCAGCATAATATGCTTATGTAATATCTAGTTGTGCTTGCCTTGATTGAATGCCTAACCCAAATTCAAAGAATCAATTCCACGTCTCCACCAGCTATCCAGAAGATAAAATGACTTTCAAAACTGGTTTTGCCACAAATGCATGAACTAATTAACAGCAATTCTGCAATTCATCTCTCTCCTGGCATCTATCATGACTCACCCACTGAAAAGACACCTGAGTAAGAATAATCTGATCTTCTCTTAAATCTTTTTGTTTCTCTTTACAGATCTGTTAGTAAATGTCCACCCTACTTGTTTTAGTGTTCACCAATGTCAACTGTGTTGTGTGTAAAAAAAAGAAAAATAGAAGAAGAAGAAGAAGAAGACAGTCATCATAACCATCTTAATCAAAGAGAAGAATTTTTTCCTTTCAGCACGTAGTCATTCCATTTATGTTGCAACACCTAGGCTTGTGTGGATTCCCACATGGTGATGTTTTCCTCCCTCCTGCACATTTTTCTTCCAATTCCTTCTGCAGAAGATTGAGGTTAAAAAGGATTTCAATTACATAGTTGTTTCTTAAACCTAAGTTTAAAAAGCAAGAAAATATCGATTTTCTTTTTACATTTGAAATGTTGATAACTCAAAGACAATAACATCGGCTGTCAGAAGCATTAATTTGCTCATCCTCTGAAGTTCTTTTAGCAGGAGCTAAAAGTTCTACATCATATTTGTTAATATCTGTTAGATGGCAGAAAATTTCTTAATCACAATGTCTAATACACGGATAATTAGGTGAAGCACCCTCTTAGCTAAATTCAAGAACATCTTCTTGTTCAGTTAATGCATTGTGCATGCTTACATTACCTACCAACACTGAACGAGCTTCTGGATATTGAGTCTTCAAAATTTGTCCGGATCTGAATTGCAGTCTAAGAATTTGTGTCCAAATCAGAGCAGAATTGTTGTGAACCAAATTTCTCATTACGGTTATGTTGTCCTACAATGTGGAAGTCAAACCAACACCTTAACTTATATTTATCTTTATTGATTTTCTTGATGGTTTATGCTTTCTGATAGAATAACACGAGAGATCCTGAATGGGACACTTCTACCAATTTCTAAATATTCTTAACACTAGAGAACTTAGTGTTGAGAGAACTTCAACACGAGGCATCACCCATGAATGACATCCAACATCTAGTTTCCTCAATGCCAAGAATATTAGTTCTAATTTAGTCCCTCTATTGGTTGAAAAGAGTTGCTGCTGGCCTTGGCACAATTGTAAGAGTTGCCGCCTTTGCAACCAATGTTCGAAAGTTGGAGTCATAATAAACAAACTTTTTGTAGTAAAGCAAAGGTAAGGTTGCATTCACAGACACTCCTCTCTAGACCTACAACGTATAGGATCTATATTCACCAGATACATCCTTCTATGAATTGAATCCAAGAAAGTATGACATGCACATGAATCTTTAAGCAGAGTAGCAGGCGATATTTTGAACAACCCTAGTCTTGTAACTCTTGAATCAAGCTTTCCAACTACTAATTCCAAATGTATAAATCCCTTTCAAAACTGGAATGCTGCCAACCAGCTACTCTCTGGCTTTCTTAGACTTTGAAACTAATTAAATTTTAGACTCAGCTATCAAAATAATGTTAATAGATAAACAGAACAGATTGCATAAGATGCCTGTGTAATGCCCATGTGGCTTTTGTCAATGAGCATCTTGTGGTCTGTGGGTCAAATGTGGCTTTAATTGAAATTCGCCTCATCTACCCACTTCTCTGATCACCACAGCATCAAGTAAGAATATGCTTATACCTCTTTTTTATCGTGTGTGATGAGACAGCATTCTTCCATGGATAGAATCACCATATTTTTACCAACAGAAATCATCCTTCTGATAATTTTGTTGGATGACATCATTCAACTTGCTTTAGACTGTGACCACTTCATTTGGATCAAACACATCAGGCGCGCTTACAGAACCCTGTAGATATTTATTAGCCTGATGCATCTGATGCGAGACCTAAACCATGTTCACTTCATTCATATGAAAACCAAAAACAATAAACAAACATAACTCCCAGCAGATACTTCGCTAGAACAAAAAAAGAATTGCAGACTTTAAGATTCGGTGCAGGCACTAACTGAAACAGAAAGAAACAGATATGCCAAGAGCATCCATACTCTGAATTTAGGAACAATAATAAGGCAATGATTGAAAGATGATTTTTTCTGAATAAATTGGATAAAGATAATACACAACTCCAAAAAATAGAACAAGTCGCCAATGATGTCATGTCAACAAGCACATACTCACCAAGAAAAGTTACTCTGAACTTTTGTCCCTACTTGAGCTTCTGAATCCTTATGACAGTAATCAGCTTTTATGTATGAGAATAACAGAATCTTGATTTGTTTTGATGATGATACACTAAAAACAAACCAATGCTGAGATCCCCCAAGGACTATTGGAACCAGTCCAGTTTCCTAAATTCTTGAAAAATCAGTCTAAGAGAGAAAATAATTATCTCATGCTCCACAAAAGTGTCCTAAGCCCTGCACTTTTCCGTCCAAGAAGGATGAAATATCAAACACTGCAACAATCATAAAATGGAAAAGAAGATGCAATAATCTAAAGTCATAATTCCAAGAAATCACTTGACATTGCAATAACAATCTAGAAAAATGCAATGTCATCTTAATATAAATGTAATAAGTGATAAGATTAGCAAAAAAACTCTATAACTAAGGAAACAATTTGATGCCTATTCATCCATTGGCATGTAAAATATAAAACCTTCAGAACGTCTAATTCTCTCCCCAAATATAGTTAATGTTACATCCCCAAGGATATGAGAGCTTCTATCATTTAGCCTAGTCATGATATTACTTATGGCTAAACTATTAGCTCAACCACCAAATACATCGATATTGGGGTAGGAACTAGTCCAACCCTCTACAAGCTTCACTTTCACGTCTAACCCATTATTCAAGTATTGTCCCCTGACCCAACGCTTCAATGTTAATACATCTGCGGTTGCCTCTACTCGAACTCGGGACCAAGGATTTTATTAATTTTATGAACTACTCTCTCACTAATTGAGTTATATTGGTCCTGGATTCAATAAGAAGTAACTGTAGATGTGTTAATACTGAATTGTTAAGCCAACAAACAATAACTAAGTCAAGCTTACTAGTAAAGCTCATGGAGGGTTGAGCTGGTAGCAGATGTTAAACTAGCCTAGTACTGAAGTCCAGGAAGGCTATACCAAGAAATTCGGCCATAAGTAATGCCATAGTTGGGCTCAAATAAAGAGAAGCTTTCCATATCCCTTGGAGTGTGACAGTTAACCTGCTTAAAACACCAGATAGTTTGAGACAGTCATACTCCTGTAATCCAACAGTCTTATTCTACACAGGTGGCAAACCTGCACTAGATCACACCATCAGGCAGCCCGCTGAGGACAGTTATGACCAACATAAAATACAGCAACTGGAAATTTCCTTCCATGCTAATTAAGAAATATTTTTAAAATGTGGGCAGGGACATGAACAAGACTAGGTTAATTTTTTTCTGATGTGGTGTAGGATGGAAGTAAATTGGGAAATCCTAAATATGCACAAGTGGGTAGAGAGACTAGTTTACACCTCATTCTTGTTTTGCACATCTCTGAAAATCGAGAAACTATCTTCATTCTAGAGACTCTCTGAAATTTTCAATATTTAGGTTGCAATCCAAAGCATATAAACTGCTGTCCAGAAAAATTCAGTATTGAGGTTGCAACAGCTCTGCCAGTGCGACTGAACACAGCAAATGGCACGTGACCCATTGCCTAAGCGGCCATGATGCTCGTGTTCTTAAAGAAAGGGAGATGCAGCAGCGAAGCATATAAAGCACGGTGCATGACCAATTACCTGGACCACCGTGATACTTGTGTCCTTAAGAGAAAATCAGAAAAGGCATATGTGGATTTACCAATCAGAGCACAGATATATCCACACTTATCCCCAAATGTGAAAGCAAGTGGTCGCCATAAATAACAGATCCATCCAGTTAGACTAAATAGTTCAACGTTATAGAAGCTTGCAGACAGCAACATGCGCTATAACAAACATCTATGGGGAATCTGAGATCTATATCACCTGTCACGGATGATTACTCAAAAACTATTCTTACTAACCTGACGAGGGAATTAGATTCGAAGTAATCCCGACTATAAAGCACCACACAACCAAATCTATTATCCTGTGAAGCAATTTCTTTCTTTGATGTTCTCTTGGACTTGTTATCAACGAAATTTCATTATGGAAACTGCATCGACAACCAACCAGATTGAGAACAAAGCAGAAACAAGAATCTTCGGGTGGGGGACTGACCATCAACACAAGATATTCCTCATCCGAAGAGCAATCTTTCTCCCCCAATCCGCTAAACGTAATCCTAGGGTGATACCATTTCATCCCCAAACAGTCAAGAAATCCAAACCCTAACCCTAACTAGATACCAATTCTACCCAACCAGAAAACGGAAATTCAGGCACCCGCTGATGTATATCGAATCCAAAAGATCCAGATCCAAGAAAACAAAAACAAACAACTCGAGCATAAAGCCAAAGATCCAAAATTTACCAAAATTAAGGGGAAAGGGAAACGAATTTTACAGAAGCTCCGGAGTTTATAGAATCGCAGAGCATTTCATTGGATGGTGAGGAGAGATCTGGAAAATTCAATATTTTTGCTTTTTTTCCCCTCTTCCCTTCTTTTTGGGAAAAATCCACTTTCTCTAGATGAAATAATAAGGGTTTTGGAGGTTTTCTTTCAAGATGTGCTGTTGTTGTTCCAACACGCAGAGAAAGCGGAGTCGACGGAAAACAAAGGGAGCGGAAATTTCGCTGAAAAATGAAAATCTGTAGTTTGGTAGCGTGTGAAAATCCGGAGCAGCTAATTTAGGGCTTGAGAAAAATAAGTCTCGATACTCTGACAACGTAGCTTAGCTAATACGCAGGTGGCAACACCGGCTGTTCAATGTGGTTGGTTGGAGTTTGGATGGGATTAGTAGATTGGGTGAAAATGTATTGCTTTGTGTTGAAATACAGTAAATTATTCCTCTAAAAAAAAATGCAGTAAATTATATTAGAAATAAGCAAAATAGTATTAAAAATTGAAAGATAAGATTATCAGGTATGGATATTTTAAAAAGATGAGTGATTCTATTAGCCCGGGCTAAGTAAATGGTCCACTTAGCCCACCTAAAAAAACTTATTTAAAACAACTTTTTTTTGTTTTTTTCTTCATACACTTGTTTATCTAAGTGTATTTAACATATAGACCAAGTTTTACCATTTTTGAATATGTTTATCTATTTTTTTTAGATTTTCAAACATCTATGTGTATATATGCATTTAAAATACCCTTATTTTCAAAAATCTAAAAAAAATATATGCACATTTACAAAAATGATAAAATTTGGTCTATATGTTAAATACATTTAGATAAACAAGTGTATGAAGAAAAAAATAAAAAAAAAGTTATTTTAAATAGATTTTTTGAGGTGGGCTAAGTGGACCATTTACTTAGTCCGGGCTAATAAAATCACTCCTTTTTTAAAAAATCTTAAAAATTGAAAGAAAAGTCGATCGAAGATTTAAAAAATTAAAAAAAATTCAGTTCACTTTTATCTCATCTCTTTCCAATGCTCTCTTCCGTGACAGGTTCGTAACTTTGTGGTTCTACTCCCGCGTTATTTGTCTTTTCTAAAATCTAAACACAGAGGATCGGATTCCGCTGATAAACTTGGGAAGAAAATTCTCGTCGCAGGGTTGAATCTTGTACGCAACTATTTTTGTATTTGGAACTTATGGATCCCCGTTTACCAGCTGTTCGCATGGGTGCAACTTAGGGCTGGGTTAACCATAAGCTATAAATAAGGTTAGAATCACCGTTGAAGAAAATATTAAACTTGATTTTCCTGTTCACATTTTAAAGGACTATACTTTTATACTATCAAATTGCACAAAAGCAGTTTCACATCATTCTTTCTATTTTTAATATATGAAGATTTTGCTTCATTTATTATATTTAGTATTATTCTTTATTTTTATATTTACAAATCAACTTAAGTACAGATTTCAATTCTAGCTTAAGGAGTAATCCGGTTAGCTTGGGCTAAGTAAATACTCCGCCTAGCCCATCTCAAAAAACTCATTTATAATAAATTTTTTTACTTTTTTCTTCATATATTTGTTTATCTAACCATATTTAGCATATAAACCAAATTTTATCATTTTTGAATATGTTTATATATTTTTTTGAGATTTTTAAACATCTATGTGTATATACGTATTTAAAATATTCTTATTTTTAAAAATCTAAAAATATATATGTACATATTCAAATATGGTGAAACTTGATTTATATATTAAATACACTTAGATAAATAAACGTACGAAGAAAAAAACAAAAAAAAATGTTATAAATAAGTTTGTTTTGAAATGAACTAAGTGGAATATTTACTTAACTCGGACTAACAGAATCAATCTTTTTCTAGCTTTAGCTTTAGGGTATAAACCTAATAGTGTTACTAACCAAATAGCTATCACGACATTGTTGTAGAAAATGAAAAATAAACTTACTATGAACTTAAAACTCGCACCTCTCACATAGCTTATCTATTTAACTGAAAGATAGAGGGCATGTTCGGTAACATACATTGGAACCATATGGGTTTAGAATCCACGGGAGCACGGTTTTTGAGGTTCATCACTAATCAACTAATAATTATAATTTTCTCCTTTTATCCTTATATTTCAATCATTTTTCCTATCAACTAATATCTGATAAATTTATTTATTCCAATTTTACCTCTATCATTTCATATCAATTACACGATTTTTAAAATATTTCATTTGTCACTCTCATCTCATCCCACAATTCTCATAACTTTCAAATTACCAAATAACCCCAGAATTTCATCAAAATTAAATACATGCCCTAGCCGCATTTGCTTATAAATATGCATATTAATTTGTATATTAAGAAAAATATTTAGATTCATTTACATGTACATTAAAGCGTAATAATATATTGTAGAATTAATTATGCATACAATTATTATGTTAAGATGATTTAGATTTTGAAAATAATTTTAAAATTAATATTTGGCTTTTAAGTCACTTGCGGCTAGCGCAGGTGGCAGGGGCGTTGTACCCTTAGCGCGCAGGTCGTGGGTTCGAATCCTACGTTGGGATTTCGGCCCGAAAAAATGGTGTGAGAGCTGTGGTCTCCCTTTGAGGTAGGGTGGGAGCTGTTGTCTCCCTTGGGCTGGATGGAAGCTGTTTTTCCTAATTCTTTAGTGGAGCTGTGTCTCCAGATTTCTTTGGAGGAGTTATGTATCTCCTTATTTGTAAGAATGTCTCAAAATTACAATGTAATATGTGTTGAGATGTATGTAAATATAAACCATCAAAAAAAAATTTGGCTTTTAAATCATTTTATTACATTGATTTCACGCATTTATACGTGTGATTTATTCACTATGACATTAAGTGAGTAAAAGAATTTTTATGATAATATAAACAATGTTAAATACAATATATACTTATACAGAGTGAATTTTTCACCAATTATCATGAAGTTTACATAAAAGAGAAGTTTTACGTGAGCATAACCCAATATAAAACATGCACATATACCGTGTGAATAATATATTTTCTTATTCATATATTTGGCATATTTCAAATAGATCCAAACTCAAATTTCATTATATATAATATAAAATATATTATAGAATCTAAATAATATCTTCCATCTTTATATATTTTATATTATTATTTTATTTTTTATGTAGTCCAAGTGATTCCGAACTCAATTTCTCTATTCATACATGCATTCGGTAATGATCAAATACAAATGGCCGTGTTGAATTCTCACATAACCACTTTATTTTGCACTTCCAAACTTTTTTTTAAAAAATAAAACCTTATATAATATTTATGATTTGCTATATATTTACGAAGTTGAAGATCACTTTCATTAAAAACTTATATTTTATAAACATTTTAACATCATTTGTGAGTGAATATATAACTATATAATTTTGCTAAAATTGACAATAATGAATACATAGTATATAAAGTGATTAAAAATATGAGATATTTTGGTATCATGGAGAAATATACATGATATGGCAATTCATATAGATTTTAAAAATAGTTTTGAATTTTTAAAATAAAAATGGTTGCATGAATATCTGAACACGGTTGGTTGCATTACTTCGTTATCCTACGTATTTTCACATGGCCTGTTGTTTATATATGATTGCATAAATATTTGTCGTACCAAAATTAAATTATAGCTCCATCTGATAATGAAGAAAATCTTGCTATAAATTTTTTTATCTTATTTTATATCCTAACCGGGATAAAAAAGTGATGGTTGGCATGTTAGGTTTGCAACAAGTAATATGAAAATCTGTTATATATCACACTAATGGTATTCTCTGCCAGCGATGATTTGCAGCGTAGCCGAGCCTAACGGCTGAAACTTGGCAAGGATTGATACAGGCGTCTTGAGCGCCACCGTAGAAGTAAGGGTGATGATGAGGTGAGCATTAAGCCTCAATGCAGTGCGCATGCACTTTTTTTAAAAAAAAAAAATTTCATCCTCCTTTCCACTTTACCGGTCAAATCATCTATCGGTCCACGGTTGTCGCATATATGTCGATGCTTCAACATCCTTCAAGAGTTAGAAGGGCGGGATCATCCAATTCGACCACATGCGATGTGCATGGAACGAGAAGATTGAATAACTAACAGCTATATTGAATTGAAAAATTAAAAATTATATTAAGCCTGAATGCTTCAGTGAGCACACACCTATTTTTTTTTTTCAAAATTTTTGATGAAGTCCTCCTTTCCTCTTTAGCGGTCAAATCATCTATCGGTCCATGGTTGTCACATGTATGTGGAAGCTTCGGCATCCTTCAAGAGTTAGAAATGCGAGATCATTCAATTCAACCACATGCAACGTATATGGCGAGAAGATTGAATAACTAACAGCTATATTGAATTGAAAAACTAAAAATTACATTGGTATTAAGAAAATTAATATTGAAATTATAGAAAGTAAGGAGAGAGGATATTGGAAATTGAAAAATACTTTAGTAGCGAGTAATATTTGTTTAGACATTGATTAGGCGAGTAAAGAATTAAAATGTGTGATGACAAAGAGTTTATACATGTTTGGAATAAGAAAAGTCATATGGACAATATAACAAGTAAAGTTGTTATTTTTTTGGAATAAAAAATGTTTTGCGGAAAACAAAATTTTTGGATAGCATCAATCCTAGCCATGAAATATGAAATGAAATATGAGATGGGAAGAAAATTGTTATTATGTATTGAAAATGAGAATAATTATATAAAAACTGCAAATTTTTGTATTAAAGTTGAGAAAATTAGCTTATTATTTGTTGGAAATGAGAATAAGATTTCTTGCTAATGAAACTTTTTCATTTTATCATCCTCCTATCTCATTCCTTGAGTCGATTCAAGACTCTTATGGTGCTCTTTTTATACCCAAATTACACTTTCATGACTAATAATTTGACATCAATGTCTTGAGTAAAGTCTCCATTTCTCTCTAGTTAAATGATGACCTTTGAGATATAGTCCAATTAAATAATAACTGACTGACTGATGTGTCTTAAAAATATTGTATTGCGAATACGAAAAATATTATTAAAAATAAAAAAATAAGATTGCTATTTATCGAAAAATAAAAGATTATATTGAAATTGAATTTTTTATGCATGGAAAATTGCTACCCATTATCGCACGAATGAGCTGATCTTGAGCAGGATGTGAATGAATTAAAATTATCCCCGATTGCGCTGTCAATGTCATCCACCAGACACATTTTCCTAGCCAAGAGCAAAGATTATTTTCCATCCAATGCTTCTCTGTCGCATGAGCAGTGTATTTATACAACTCAAACCAATGACGTTACTTCATCCGACACTCAAACCAGTTGACAGCTGGATTTACTATAACACATTTGCTAATTTTCGGGGGTTAACCGAGTATCCTCTAATTTATTTTCTAAGCAACCAAGGAAAAATAATACCAATAGAACGATGGAATATTTGAAACATTTTTAATCTGTCATTAATCCAAACTCTTAAAAATATGAGTTGCTTTAACTTATTAACCATTGTTTTTGATGCAGCGAGTGAGAGAAAAGTGCTCATTTTCATTGTGTGTCAGGGCACCACTTTTTTCTTTTATTTTCACAAAAAGCTGGCCTGTGCATGAAAATTTTGCTTATATATATAACTTAACAAAATTTTAGAACCAATAATAATTAAGATTTTTTATTGCCAAGATAGTTGAAAAATCAATTTCGTTGCAACGGAAACATTAAACTGCATGTTGGGAAATATCAGTTTTCTTCATTTTAATAAGGGATTTTTGCATAATTACGTGCAAGGTTCGTGTAAAATTGCAGACACGAGGTGACTTCTGTAAAATTTGCATTTACACATACAAGGTTTGTTTAAAATTAAAAATATACTTACAAGCCCAAAATGCTTTTCAAAAACGATACAATAAAACGTATTCAAAGCACCGAAAAATTTTTATTTTTTAAAAAATCTTTCTCACATTTAAAATATACTCAGATATAACACATTACTTTTACGGGTGCTGATCAGGTATCCTTAATGCTCCCAGGTGCATACACTTTTTTAAATTTTTTTTCAAATTTTTTTGCACAAATATTAATCTAATTGTATTTAATATGTATATTAATTTTTATCATTTTTTGAGAATTTTAGGTATTTATTTCGAATTTTTAAAAAGAAGTGTTATTTTAGTAATTAAATGCTACTGATTTTTAAAAATCCGAAATAAATATATAAAAATCTTCAAAGATGATAAAAATTGATACATATGTTAAATACATTTAGATTGACAAGTTTATAAAAAAAATTTAAAAAAAAATAAATAAAATAATTGTATGCGCTCAGGAGCTCCTGGGTGCAACCTGATCAGCACCCACCCTAGCACGCGGTCACGTACTTATTCATGGGCTTGGTTACTCGGAAGAATAACAGATGGCCTTTTGGGGATCAGCAAGATTCTGCGCATTAAATTTTGAAACATTGTATTAAAAATAATAATAATTTATTATGAATTGAAAGACGATTAATATAAAATATACAAAAAGAGTTTTAATTCAATGGACACATATATACATAAGCTCGATATATACAAATGTCTTGGGTACTTTTTTTTCGTTTTATTTTACGTGGGCATAAATGTATTCTATAACAGAATTTTTATTTTTGGATATATATATATTTTTTTATAATCTCAAAAATCAACAATTTTGACACGATTTAGTCCAAAACAGTAAATTATGATGTATAAAGTAAGAGGCCCGATTATATATAATCAGAATCCATCCTATGCAGACGGGTTGCACCGTAATTAAAATGGGTCCCACACATATTATAATATATTGAAACTTTATACAGTAATTTATCTATACGAAAATCATACTTTAGATGGTTTAGATGCTGAAAATATTACTTTAAAGTTGATATTTACGTTAAACTATTTTGTTACGTTCATTTTGCATAATTTTAAGATGGAACACATAGACGTGTTGGATTTAGATGAAAATTGTTATGCTAATAAAGTGAATAATTCTAAATACAATAAATGAAGTAGATTTCTCATTCATGATCAAATGGGTCTTATAGTGCATGAACTGCACCAAAATTACGATGTAATCTAAATGCACTTGATTATTTTCCATAAATAATATTATATATATGCTTAACTTACAACATTCCTTTTTAAATTTTATTTTTATAACAATTTCTGAATTTTTTTCTATAAACTTATTTTCCTAAATGTATTTAATTTATATACCAAGTTTTATTATTTTACAATACCTTTACATAATTATTTTTTATTTTTGAAAGTCATCAATTTTAGGGGCATATAAGTCATTTTTACCTATAAAAAAGTTAATTTAAAAAAATATGTAAAAGTATTATAAAATAGCAAAATTTGATATACAGTTTAAATACACTTAGGAAAACATATCTATGAAAAAATCAAAAAATGAAATACAAATAAATATTGTATCTTAAGCATGTACACAATGTATTATATATAATCATGCCGCATAAAGTAAAATACATGTGGGCTTCCAAACAAAGTGAAAAAATAAAAAAACAAAAAAATGTATACATTGAGATTTGATAATATGTATTGATGTGTGTTTTAATATGTGTATCAAAATTAATCATTTTTTGATATTTTTAGTTTTTTTTTCATTTTTTAAAAGCAATGGCACCGTCTACAAATCTTCACGAAATAGTAAAACTTGATGCACATGTCCTTGTATAAAAAATAAAAAATAAATTTTTGCATCTAACTACATTAAAGTTAAATGAACCCAGGTACACATTATCACAATCTTGTATGTATTAAATAGGAGATATGAAAATTTATATATTACAAGTAAATTAACGAAGATGTAAATGGAGAATTGGAAAAACATAAGGGGAAATTTTTGTTAAAAATTAAGAGAACGACCTAGAGTGTGTTTGAAAAGTTATAAAATTTGTAGTTGAAAAGTTTTTTTTGTATAAATGTTGTTAAATTGATAGAAAATAATGTCATATGATGTAAATAATAATAAAGAGTAAAGAGAATAAAGTTAAAATATATAAGTTATTTGCATGAAAAATTATGTATAAATAATTGAAAAATCTAATTGTTGTATAGGGTTACGCGAATAAATAATTAAAAAATATGATAATTATAGAAAGTAAAAAGTCTATAATGAAAATTTTTAACTTGACATTTTTTCTTAGTTACCAAACACACGCATAATATGATAAGATAATTAGGATTATAAAAAATAAAATAAAAATAAAAAGTTAATTGAGTATAAAATTTTATAATAACAGTAAAAATATGATAGTTAAATAATTAAAATATCAAAATATATCAAAGATTTGTGTAAGAAATGAGAGGGTGATTCTTTTAATGTATTTCCATGCCACCAAACTGGGGTCGTAGATTCCTTTTTTTTTAAAAAAAATATCTCTGATTAATTGACGAGATCCTCGTTTGCGTAGAGAGTTTCCCACGGTCGAGTTTACAACGATGGCGCCAAAATCCACGGGCATGAATCGTGGCCTCGTACGTGCCCGTACTTCTGGTGTCATGGGCAGTGTTGTCAAAACCGGACCGGATCGGCCGGTCCAACTGGGAACCGGTCAAATGTCCGGTTCATATACATGCGGTTCGGTTTAATTGTATTAAACCGTTCGAACTGTAGAACCGGAGGTCGAACCGGACGTCACAGTCGGATCGTAAGCAACCGGTTCGGCGAATAAAAAAATTGATGTCGGGAGTTCGCTGACGTAGTGTCGTGTCGTCCCGTCAGTCGTCTTCCAAGCAGCAACGTCTCGTCTTCCAGGCAGCAAGGTCTCGTCTTCCACTACTGAAACAAATTGAAGGCGAAATCAACAAATTGCCGGAGAAGTTCAATATGGAAACCCATGTTATCCATAAGATTAAAGGCCTCGTAGAGAGGGAATGAGAAATAGAGAGGCGATCGGAGGGAACTCCACGAGAGGTGCTGGTGGGTGGGGAAGGAGCCCGGGGAGACTAAATGAAACCAACCTCTCACTTAAGAGCAGCAAAGAATACATACACCTTAATATAAAGCCATTAGTTGAAGCTGTCGTCTACAACAACTCTATCGAAAGATAAAGACAATCCTGCTGTAAGCTCTTCCATGTCTCCAGCGAGATCGAGCCCCAAATCGGAGAAGCCCCCTGCTGCAATCAGCGACCAGTCGTCGAGTCATCTTTCCCTCGTCCGATCGGCGCTCGGCGACGACGACATTTTGTAGCAACAGCTTCCGGCGACAAGCAGAGCAGCAAGCCAGCGGCTGCTTCGGCGACGAGCAGAGTCGTCCGTTGTCGTTCCGTCATTCCTAATTTAGACGATTTTTGTTGGTGGCCGACTGGTTGGATCGTCTGAAAGGACGCTGGTTGTTGCTTCCATTTGAGCCTTAACAGGATGCAGTGGACGACAGCTGGATTTGGGGGTGATGGAGTACCAGAAATTGTGCTCCGGTGGTGCATGGTTTTCGGTGTTCCTGCAGTGCATTTAAAATTTAAATACGAATTTAAATATTAATTCTTTGATAAATAATTTCAATAATATCATATGTCATTATCGTCTTAGTTTAATTCACTTTATCCTTTAATTTAATTTATCTAAATATAATAATCTATTTTGTTCCCCATATTTTAAATTATAATTGTAATCATATATGTATGATTTTTCCAATTAAATAATTTTATAAATTTGCCCAAATTATATTAATAAGCTAATACACATTTCAAAGTTAAAATTTTCTAGCCTAGTGATTCATAATTTTATATTTTCAAAAAAAAAGTTGCAAAATGACCCGTTTTATAGCAAAATTAAAGATTTTATGAAAAATATAATTTTCATGAAATTCCATCCCTTTTGCATGTTTTATACTTATATTGTGGTTTTTAAAATCTAACGTATATATTTAGGATTTATGAAAATATAATTTTATCAATATATTTATTTAAATTTTAAAAATAATTTAATATTTATGATATCATAAATATGTCATGCTAACGTCACCGGTTCAAACCGGTTCGAACCAGACCAGTTCCTTTACCGGTTCAATCGCCGGTTTGGTTCTGACAACATAGATCATGGGCCAGCACACATTGGGACCTGGTCGTATGCTCCTCTTATATGCATACACTTATTTTTTTATTTTTAAATTTTTTTATAAAACTATTAATCTAAGTGTATTTAACAGATGTATTAATTTTTTACCTTTTTGACGTATTTTAGATATTTCTTTTTTATTTTTTGAAATCAATAGTATTTTAGTAATTTTAGTAATTAATCTAACCAGGAGCATATGATAAGTTCCCCAGTAGCATTGCAGGAAACGGGCTATGAGTAGGAGTGGGTTGAGTTTAAGCACCATACAACTTCACGGAATTAAGCGTCTCCGAAGTGGGAGTAGGTCGAGTTGTACCAGTCTGACTTAAACCCTAGCTTTAATATTATAATATCATATTAAATCGAGGTCAGTATTAGTTCCAGTTCTGGTTTCAGGTTGAAAATTACCTTAATCTCAAATTAAAAGAAGTTGAAATTTACCGACATAAATAATGAAAATTTTAAACCTTATTGCATTTGAACCAACTAATGCTAAAATATACTCTTTATTATAATAATTTATTCCTTCATAGTTTATAATTGAATACATTTATATGACCTATGATGTCTTTAATTTTGATAAAAGTTAGTCTCCTAATTAAAAGACAATGCTAAGTACAAGGAATGTAATGAACTTATCATCAGTAATCAAGATAAATAATAAATAAGATTATATGAAATCACTATCCGAGCAAGTTTAATAAAAGTGAAACTTATATATCTCATAGTTAATTGATACATATGTAATAATTTTAAAAAATTTGGTGTATTTGTAATTATTGACTGACATAGATGCAATAGATTTTACATTTTATGGACAAATATATATGATATTTAAGTTTTAAAATAAAGATTTTATATTTTAATTAGGATATGAGTATGTAGAATAGTTTTTTTTACTATTACAGTGAAAATGCTTAATATACAAACCAATATAATTCTTTTGACAATTTATGGAGGATATCATGTTCGGAAACGAGTTGGGTTTTGTTATCGGATTGGAACCAGGTATTTTGAAAAAAAAAATTCCCAAAACAAAACTGAAAATTGATCTTGAAATCAAGTTAAGTAGATTCGGACCAACCTAATACTAAGTTACACCAATACTACGAAATATGAACATCAACCTTAAAGGAAAGCAATAACAATTTTAGGCTTACACATAAGCTTATTAATAGAATAATTCAAGAGTCTTCATATAATTGTGCTTTGTTGGGGTAAAGTATAAGAAGACGAGGACATTAAGGAAAATAGTAAAAGTGAAAATATAAATAAATTTCAAGCATGTTGTAATGTTGTTTTTCTCAAGATAATTTTGCTGTCATATTTGCCGCTTATGGTAATTTGCGGTTACTATCAGTATATAAAAAGCGAAACCTAAACTAGAATATAAAACAACTCCTCTTCTAAGCACATGAACTTTTGAAAATAATTTTATTAATTGAATGGAGAAACTTTTAAAACAAAATGGCAGATCGTAAAACTTGATTAAAACAACAATGTCTGAATTAATACAAACATTAGGGATGTCTAGACGAAGACAATATAATGCCTTGAAGGAGGCAATAAAGATGTCTTTAAAGGACATTGGAGATCACTTGAATCGAATGCTTTGGTTGATTTTGCAACCCATATTCATAGAAAGGTCGCACTATGCAACCATTAAATTAAAAGACACATCCCAATTTTAATTAATTGCATCCCTAGAATTTCATCACATCATCCCTTGCCATTTCATGCATTTGTATTCCCGATTTGAAGTTTGAATTTCAAACTTCAATCATAGCATCCTTCAATGCAAGCAAAAATTCCAAATAAATCGTATATAAATTTTGAATGGAGTGGGCAACCTATTTAGAAATAATTAGATCTTGTGTAAAGGCACTTCAAGACATGGCCACCATTATCTTGATTGAAGAAAATTATTTGACTACCATTTACGGTCTACCATATTCTTGAACGGCCGCACTTTGAATTTTATCATTTACGGTCTACCATATTTTAATTCTGCAGTTATTTTAAATATTTTACATCCATATCAACTTAAAATAAATTATTTACATCTATGTTAATTCATTTTCTTTTTTTCTTTGACTAGTGATTTTTAAAAGAACTTGCATTCATGACAACTCTTTTAAAATTCACCTAATGGCTGTTGTTACCGGAAGTTAATTTTGCTGTGAACTTAAAAACCTTTGGAGGAGTTAGCTCCTTATGAAAAAATTTCACAACGGTTAGATATAGTTCTTAATTGGTGTGTATTTTACTTCATATTTCAACTTATATTACAATCAAACTATCACAGAGTTCTGATAAATTTTTGAGGGGAACTACATGCTCCTAAACGTTAACTAATGAGACGATAAGCTCTCAAAATATGATTGGGAGACAAAGTACCCAAATTGTAGAAATCAAGATTCGAATCCGGACCTATGGCCTCCGAACACTTGCTTTAGCCGCAAGTGGTAACAGTTAGATATAACTTTTTTTTTTTTTTTTTGTCTTCATGAGAATCAGTTAGATATAACTTAGTGGATTTGATATATGCGAACTGTTTAAAAATTCATGGTGTAGGTAAAAATTAAGTTAGTATAGATGCGAATAATTTTTGTTTGGATTAACATGAATGCAAATAATCCCGTGATTAAAGAGTATTCATGAACCACGATTTTCAAGTCTTGATTTCTAATGGATAATTATAGTGACGCGCCAGAGGCGGGTGCGCGACTGCGCGGTTAGCGTAATGGCAATCGGAGCAGCAGGAAGCCAGGAAGCAGAGTCAGTTGGGAGTCCAATCCGAGTGCAGTGCCTAATTTCCTTTTTTTACTGTTTAGCGTCTAGTTTCTCAACATCCCTTGTAACAAGATAACAGTTCCCTCCGTAGAGGAATCTCGTCGATCTTGTTAGACGACCATAGTGCAATACCATTATTGTTATTATTTTTTTTCATCGAATGG
Organism: Annona cherimola; assembly: GCA_030490835.1. NCBI lineage: Eukaryota > Viridiplantae > Streptophyta > Magnoliopsida > Magnoliales > Annonaceae > Annona > Annona cherimola. Next base: position 120,552,724 of record CM059971.1, on the reverse strand, counting down.
GATTGGATCATAACACAGAGATCATAATGCCATGAAACATGAAAAGCTTCAGTAGCAGGTTTCACTGCCTTCTGACGACGTACGGACAAATCATAATTTTGAAGGGTTCATGACAAAGTCGTACATACGATAAGAATATAATAATGTATATTGAAAATAAGAAAAATTACATAATTAAATTGAAAATTAAAAAAAACTGTCTTAAAATTAAAATTTTTTCTTGAAAACAGAAATACAAAATTAATTTAAGAACGCTGTATGCTTGACTGAAACAGGCGTTGGATGCGGATGGTACGCCTTGGGGCATCTCGAACCGTCCGTACATGCTTTCCACTTCCGAATTAGATATCATCTTGTTGGGTGCTGATGGCTTCTCGACCCCACGAAAGCTAGCTCAAGGAATAACATTTTTTCGCGCGCTTAAACAGAACCGACCCCTACTTTGCACACACGTATGCAACAGATGTCGATACACACGTCTGTAATTTCGAAAATCTCTCAGCACAAATGACGTCCTTTGTCAGATGCATTAAACGCGTCTTCGAAGAAGAGCAAGGACTTCAAAGCTGATTTCCCATTGACGAGTGTCAATGGCTAATCAACCTCAATCCTAGCTATTTTGCCAGGTGAGCTTGCTGTGAGACGGTGGAAAATTGAGCCGGCTGCTGGAGGGGCTTTGGCTCGTTACCAGCTCTCTTCTTCGCCATCACCTGGATCGAAAAATGCTCATTTTTCGAGAGTGGGACTCACCGCGAACCCACGCAAAAAGCCAATACCACCCAAATCAAAAAATGCCGACAAATTCCAACATCATGCAGGAGCCCTCGACCCGATTGGAGTGCAGGTAGTGGCCCACCGGGAATCCAACGGTTTAAAATGCGCGGATTTGTGAGTCCGATCACAAGAGTGGCGTAGGTGTGCATCCTATTCCTGCGTACAGAGACGGAGCATTATTTGGAAATGAGCAGCATCGTATTTTTATTTCTTCGCCGAGAGTGGGTCTGGAATTGGGCAGAGGCGATGAAGGCAGAGGAGCCTTCCTTTTATGTTTTTCAGTACATTTGCTCGGCTTTCCCATTCCTACCGCCGCTGCTCGCCTATCCTAGGCCCGATTTCATGTCTCTTGGAGAATCCGGCGACCGAATCCAAGGTAGCTCCCGCCATTTCGTTCCTACAAATTTCATTTTTTGTTCTTTGTGGATTGCGCATTCTTCATGCGTTACATTTGTAATGCTTGTCTTGTCCAGGGGTTCGGATTTTTGCTTCTTAAGAAATGTCTCGCTTGTCTTAGGATTTCTTTTTCTTCTTCTTCGTCTTTTTTAAAAAAAATTTGCATTTGGGTTTGGCATGAATGTAGGAATCCAGGTCGTAGCTCTGGAAGGAAGAAACATTGATTTTGTTTTTCCCATCGTTGGTGCAGTAATCTGCGTGCCTATCTTAGAAAGAAGTAGGCTTTTAATTAACAACAACAGCAGCAGCAACAACAACAGTAATAATAATAATTTTTTCTCATTTTTTTCTTTTTTTTTTCTCCTGACTGGAAATGCTGTTTTGTTCACCCACCTTCCGAATGTTCTGAATTCCTTGCTGATATAAAGAGCGGAATTTTTCTCTAGCTGTTAACAATTTTCAACTAGACTTTTGTTTTCTCTTATTTTATTGGGACATTGATTTTTTTGGTTGTTCTGAATACGTTACTAATATGAAGGAAGGATTTTCTTGGTTGCTGTTAAGATTTTTCGACTGGAAATTTGCCTTCTTCTCTTATTTCTAGGCACAGTAGATACATTTTTTTGGAAATTTTCTACTATGTGCGCCATACGCATGCTTGTATGCTGAAATACGAGGATTTGTATCAGACTGAAATTTTCAAAAAAATGCCATAAATAGAAGCAACTTAGAGATCCCTCACTGGTATCTTCTTGCTGGTTTAACAGATGTTGGAATCTATCTCCCTTAATGGTATTTTCTTGCTTGTTCAATATATTTTGGAGTCTCTTACCTTCAATAACGAGATCTACTGAAATAATACAATTATTGCAGAGTGCTGCATGCATTTTGTCATCTTCAATATCATTTACATTTATTTTTTGTTTTGGTAATTTTTATTCTGTACAATTTTTTCTGCATTTAATTGGAAGAAATGTTCCATTGCATGAGTAAATTGTGCGTCAAATTCTTTTTGAAAATTGTCAAGAATATTAAAGCATTTCAGATATTCATTGCAAGTATATTTTTGCATTTCTGAACTTGTGTTCTTATTTTTTTTCACCAGTAGATGTTAAATGGCATGAAGTTAAATGCCATGAAGGAAATTCTTTTTCGAATGACTTTGTCATCAATGTGATTGTGCACCCAACTGGAATTTAGTTTCCTGCTTCATAAATTCTCCAAGCATGAGGTTTTGCTTCTAATTGTTGGGGGGTCAGAACTTATTTTTGTTCAATGTGAGCATTTCTCTTTCTTTTCTTGAGAAAATGACAAGAATAAGAACAAAGTCAGAGAGGAAATTCACCCAAGAAGAGCCAATTAAGATCCAATCTGGAGAAGGAGGTGCTGATTTGTGTGATGATAGTATTGAAGGATCAATCAATGAACGACAGATATTCATGGAAGTTTTCTATGGCAATGAGAAAGGAGGCACAAGTAAGAGATGTGTTGTTACCAGTGCTATTCATTTTGAAGCAGATCAGAGAATGCCCTCAAATGCTCTGTGCCCTTCAAATTGCGAATATTCAAGTATCACGAGTTTGTCTTCGATGAAAGAATCTCCACAAGATGATGTTGGTACTGTAAGTCAAGCTTTGGGATATAGGAGTGCTAAGCGTATGAAGAGTTCTGGAAAACATCCTAAAAATGGAGAACCAGCTTGTGGTTTGCCTGATGCAAGGATGGATTTGGTTCCCTTGGAATCATCATCAAAAGTTGCCTCCAATGCTGGCATGCCTGGTTCTTATCACATCAACAGCACAATAACATGCCATTTAGTTGAATGTTCTAGCACAGGTATAATATCAAGTTGCGTTCTGCTCAAGGGTTGCGAAAACATGAATCCTACTTGTGGTCCAGATGAGAAGAAAGCCTCAGATAAAACCAAACTAGTTAGCTCACCTGAAAGTGGCTACAAGAAAGTTGCCAAGTTGAAAGATGCGCACTCTCCTGTTTCACAGGAAAGTTCTGTGTCCAAGAACTTTTCACCAGATACAGTTGTTGCTGTGGAAGGCCACATTTCTCCTCATCCTTCTATGGATGCTGATGAAGAACTGCGAGATTCTGACCTTTTGAGAGCAGGTTCTGTTAATGCCGTATGGAAGAGAGATTTCATAAAGAAGCTCCGCCCACGCCTCCGGGAACATGCCAAACATATTCTTTTGTCTGCTGGGTTTGAAATTGAACTGCGGAAAAAGAAAAAAATAATTTCTTCTCTGGATACAGTTTATCTTACGCCTTCGATGAAGGTTATATCTTCACTACCTTCAGCTTGGAAGTCTTGTGGTGAAATCCTCTTCTCAGGTGAAATGTATTCAACTCTAGATGACAATGGGCGGCAATGGTCAAATATTGTTGATTTTTGGTGCGACTTATCAGATTCTCTTGCATATATTGAAAAAGAGATGCAGAAGAAGTCTTCTACTTCCCTTCAGCAGAGATGGATTCTTCTAGATCCTTTTGTTACTGTGGTAATCATTGATAAAAAGATTCACGTTCTGACAGCAGGGAGTCCAGTTAAAGCTATCAGAGGTGTTTCAGTTGAACTGAGCAAGAATCAGGGCATGATTCTGGTTGCGGATTCCATGAAAGGTGGAAATTGTAATGTTGTGATGGATGGGGATACAAACCAGCATAAGGGAAATTCTGGGTGTACGAGGAGCATAAATGACGTTATGGTCCTAGATCAGGAGCCAGATAGCCCGCATAAGCAGGTGAATGTTCGCCATCGTGGTACCCCAGTTGCTGTAGGGGAAGTGGCTGAGGGACTTGGATATGTTTGTAATCATCGAGGTGTCAATGGAAGATCCTTCATCTGTACTGGTAAAGAGAATCAGAAAAATGAAGGTTTTCAATCTATCTCCACCACAGAAAATTCAAATGAAAAACTTTTTTTACATGGAGATCGCAGATATAAAAACCTTGAAAACTTGGCCTTGAGGGTTGAAAATGATTCCGTTGATGCTTCAAATTCCAGCAGCATGGACCAGAATTTGTTGGTAAGTCTGCCGACGACTGCAGTCATATCGACATCTGATTCAGCTATTCCCGGCTCAAAAGGCTTTCTGAGTGATTGTGGCTTGGCCCAAGAACCATCAAAAAATCAGGTTCTGGAACTGCCAGGGGGTGTTTCTATGTGTTATACTTCTGAATGTAGGGTTGTCGGAGAATTGATGGCCCTTGATTCTAACACTGAAATTGATGCAATGGTTGTGCCAGTGATAGGGGATCAAACAAGTGATGATATGCTATCAATTGAACACAATCAATTCTGCAAGGAATCAGTGACACAACCACAAACTCCATGCATCCATTACCAGGAGACCTTAAATCATGAAGCCAGGCAGCAGTGCCAGAATGATGTGCACACTTCCGACAACTCATGTGCTATTGACACAGAATTTACCATGCCAATAGAAATTCAGTCTTCTGCTTGGCATGACAGCTCCAGTAGAGATATTTCTTCTTTTGTCGAGAATGATAAGGTCGAAGATTGTCATTCAGTCCTAGAAGAGGACACTGTTTTATCTGAAAGGCAAACAGAACAAGCTCGTTTAAAGCTCTCTGAAGATCTTGAAGACCAGCCCGCACGTGCCTTCACAGCGCCTCCAACAGCAAATATTTGTGGAGCAGCACGAGGAACTGAGTTGACAATGGAGAAACAATGCAAGTCTACTCAGGCAAGCAAATTGTCAAGTGTGCACAAGGAAGCAGTTTCATATACAGCTACGATGGTGACCTCACGATGTTCCAACTACACAGGCGGAGACATGACTCCCTGTAATTCAACAAGAAAGCAAGAAGTCTCTGAAAGATTGGGATATTCTCGAAAAAATGCTAAGTTGTCTGTAGATGACCAGCAGTGTGTAGAAGTGATGGTACAACAAAGGATACTGTTTCCTTATTTGAATGAGAATTTATGTGATGAAACATATAAGCTGAATATTGAATCTGTACAACAAAGGCCAGCTTCACCTAGAATGGAGTCAGTCTCAGCATGTTTGCAGCACTTTGAATTTCAGGATGAGCTTGATATTGCAACAGAAACTTCAAATTTTCAGAACGAAAATGATGAGTCTGCTTCAGAAACAGAAGTAATTCTGACAAAAAGGATAAGCAAGAAATCTAAGAAGATATCAGAAATTAAATCTCCCAAGTCACTTTGGGAGCATAAAAATGTTGATCTATCCCTTCCTGAGGTGGTTAGACAACAAAATATTAACTTAAGAAAATTAGAAGGTGATTATGATGATGGCTCTCATGTTTGCTTAGAGAAAAATGAGAAAAAATACCTAGGTAAATCTAAGAATGGGTATCTGAAAGCATCTACTGGTTGCTCTTCCCAGCATCAACTTGCAAGCCTAACCAAATTGAATGAGTTTCAGAATCTGTTTGACTTACTAGAATCAGATTCCAGTACACGGGATCATGAGAGCAAAATGAAGCTGAGATGCAGAAACAAATTGCCTCCTTTTACTAATGACAAACAACTGCCTCCTTGTGCATGTACAAATCATCACAGTGTGAAAAATTCTGAGCCTGCAGCTTGCAGAAACACTTGCGAGGCAAGAAAATCTGCATCCAAACATGAAAACAAGCAAAAAAAAATGCAACAATGCTTGAATGAAGATGATGACGACCTTTTGATTTCAGCAATCATCAGAAGCAAAAGTTTCTCTTCAAAACGAAAATTTATTCCCAAACGTAGTAAATCTCGATGTAACGGTGCAAAAATGCTCAAGAGCCAAAGCGGTTCCTGCAGGTTACTTGTAAGAAGCCCTGGGAAAGTGGGAAAGCTCTCTGTGGATGGAAAATGGTTCTCGAGAGCAAGAACAGTGCTAGCTTGGTTGGTTGATGCTGGTGTTGTATCTGTGAATGATGTGATCCAGTACTGGGGCCCAAAGGATGACAAAGTAATTAAAAGTGGCCGTATTTCTAGGAATGGAGTCCTATGCAAATGCTGCCACAAGAAACTCTCTCTGTCTGAGTTCAAGATTCATGCTGGTTTCAAGCTATTGCAGCCCTGTTTGAACCTTTTCCTGCAGTCTGGTCGCCCACTCACCCTATGTCAGCTTCAGGCATGGTCTTCTGAATATAAAGCCAGGAAAGGTGCCAGAATGCAAATGCAAACAGATGAGATGGATCAAAATGATGATACTTGTGGACGATGTGGGGATGGAGGAGAATTGATTTGCTGTGATAACTGCCCTTCTACTTTTCATAGGTCATGCTTATACACTCAGGTTGTCTTTCACTAGCATCAATTTTTACTTTGATTATGTGTTAACATGATTAAAATGTAAAATGATGTAACCAGTGCATAAGATTCTTACTAGTGTGGGTCAACTGAGGGCAAAATGTATCCCTTACCTCTTTTTTTTTTTTTCTGAAGAGGTGGTTTACAGTCGCTAAAGACACAAAGGGCCTTGCTATTGTGGTAGCAACAGCCTCATATTAACATTATTTCCGATGAATTAAGTAACTCATGTTGACGTGATTTACTTATATCAAGAATTAAGAATTGGCTGCATGGAGGCTGATATGCCACTAAACTCTATCAGTGATTAGCTGAATTTCTCTGTTTAAGTGATAACCTTTCAAGTTATCCTCATCTATCCATCTGCTGTTAGGGCTGCAAATTGAATTAGCTCAATCTTTTAAACTACTTTAATTGTAGGTCTCTCCACTGGAGATAGCCAAAACATTTAAGTTTATTAGCTCTGACCCTACTCTCTACTATTGCCATCCTTCAATTCCCTTCGATTTTAATTCATTATGAACTTTTTTTCTCATTCATCCATCTTAAACATTCTTGCATCATTGGTTATATTTGCTGTTCCTTAACAGGCCGGTGTTATCCATGAAGCATGACTGGTCAAATGATTTTCACTTGAATCATTTCTATATTTCTGTGGCATGATGAAAAGCACTAGATTTATGTTAATACCCAGATGCATGTTACTAAAATCTTTCCTACTTCCGATGTAAATTTGATTAACATGCATTTGGGTATTAGAAATGGTAGCTTGTCATTTACGTTAGAAATCTACAGAACATGCAATGCCTGTAGTGCTTTTTGTATAGAAAGATGGAACCATGAAGATTGGAGAGTGGCTTCAATTGATTATCTGCTATGATCAAAGTTCACTGTTCACGAAAGTGTAGATGTGGGTTGACAATTTTATGAATACTCTTGCTTCTTGGATTGCTGGCTATTGAATTCACTTGTGTAAGGCCTTCAGTTCTTCTGGGTTTTACATGCTGATTTTGATTAATTAGTCTTGTATGCAAGACATGGAAACATCATGGCAGCATATCAGTTTTTCCTATATGCTGGAATTGGTTTGTGGTTTTTTAGGTGTTTTCATTTTATCGTCTATCTATTTGAGTGATTTCTTCTTTTTTCTACTTCTGTTATTTTCCCCAGGAACTTCCTGATGGTGATTGGTACTGCCCAAACTGTACTTGCGAAATCTGTGGGGAGCTGGTCAATGGGAATGAGGCTTCAAGTTCTTCAACTGCATTTCAGTGCTCTCAGTGTGAAAACAAATGTAATTTCATATGCTTCAATCCTTCAACTTGCTTCTACTTTTGATTTGTTTCCTTCTGTTTTTGGCTATCAGTTGGCTGGGAGTTCACTACCAATCCAAGAAAACATTCATTGTTCTTCTTTGAAGTCTGTATCATTAGTGGGTTCAGGAATCCTGAAAAGAACCCAAGACTGAGAGATTTTTGGTGAGACTAGAAACCCGGATAGATGGATAAATTAGTTAATTCTGTTTACTTAGCTGAGAAACGAAAAAATAAGGGCGGGAAAATACTTTGAAATCTCTGTAAAATAAATTTGAAAACAAGATAAAACTGTTAATCACCTAGAACCACTTATAAAATTTAGATTTTCACCATTTTCAAAACAGGTATATCTGTTTGTATGCTTCTGTCTTGCATAAACTAAAGCACAATTTCATGTCAAATGGAGGGTTTTTTGCATTTTAGTCCTGACTATGCGTATTTGCTTTTTAGCCCCATGAGTTTCACGAATTTGCTATGCAGATCTTGTAACTGTGCCATATTTGCTTTTTAGACACTGCTGCCAAAACACCCAGCTAACGGTTGTGACTTAGTTAAGTCGAGTCGACTCATGAACATGAGTTGACTCATATATGTGGTCATAACAATTATATATAGCTTAGTTGGGTTGACTTAAACTTGCGGACGGTGCGATTTTTGTTGCGCAAGTTGAGTCGATTCCTTTAAGGGCAATATTGTCATTAAAAATTTTGTACGGTAGCTGCTGACAAATTGTCCGTTTGTTTACTGACACGCATTGACGGTGGGGTTTGAAATGCAAATGAGAAAAACTTACACGGATTAAAAAGCAAATATGTGAAACTCATGGGCGAGAAAGCAAATACGCATAGTTAGAGAGACTCGAATGCAAAAAACCTGTCAAATCGACACCCTCCCCAGACCCACAACGTTAAGACTATTGGGTCTGTTATTGTTCCTAATGTACTTTGGAGGTTACTTAAATTACTGATCTGTTTCTTTTATTTTCAACCAAGAGTCCTAATCCTTGAAGGACATTTCATCTCCTTTCTCTCCAGCCGTGTCTGTATCTACTGGGATTTTGCATAGATTTGGACAGAATATTTTTGCTGTCATACACTGCATTTAACTGGTACCAGTGGACTACATTGCTTGGCCTTTTTCATTGATTGACTCGAAAAAAAAGAGGAGAGAATGAGAAGTAAAGAAAAGAAAAGAAGTGCCTAATCTAACGATTCTACCATGTCACAGACCACAAAACATGCATGTACGGAAATGGTAAATGTCAGGAGGTGTGCTCCGGTACATGGTTCTGTGGAGTAAGCTGTCAAGAGGTACGTTCTTAAAATTCCAATTTCCTTCTTAGACAAGGTTCTGAATGAGATGCAACAACTTGTTTAGATAGGCAAAACACATTTTTTGAGAAGTTAGAGAATGAAAGTTGTGGTTTAGAACTCAGTATAGAAGTGTTTCTCTTTCAGAATTTAATTTTACTGCTCTTCCATCCCAATATGCTCATTTCAGCTATATGTATTTTATGAATATGTTACTCTTTTAACTACTTAACATTCTACCCTACAAAGAGTATCTGGCATTATAACTCTCTTATAAAGTTTCATTTTAATTTAATTGGCACTCAGTGATTACATAACATTTCAAAACTAAAATGTCAGCTCTTCTATCTAGCTTAAATTCTATGTATGATATGCTTAATCTGCAAGTTTATCCAAGCCCTCATTTATAATTCTACTATTATTAAAGTTTTATTTCATAAGTTTTAAATGTATGCTTCTCGTCTCATTGATCAAAACTATATCATTTACAAATCATATACACCAAGCATTTGTTCCTCTAGTGAGCTCCTCTAATGGCTAAAGGAGAACGAGTTTAGATTCAACCTTGATGTAAAAACTATTGCAATTGAAAACTCACTTATTTATCCAATTGTGGTCTTTACGTTTATTATAGCTTATCATATGTCTCTACTAATATTGATCTATGCACTGTTTTCTTATTCAATTCCTACTACACTAATTTCTTAGTAGCCCTATTGTATGCTTCCCCTCCAGCCCCAAATTCAATAAGAAGCATTTTTCCAAATCAATAAAAAGCATATGATGCTTTTCTTTTCTTTAAACTACATTCTTCTAGTAAGAAAATAATTTCAATCGTTAATTTGTCCCATAAGATCTAATTGATTATTCGAAAATATCTATTTGATATTTCAACCGTTAGCAATTTTTGTTATTCCAAGCTTTATAGAGTGACTCATATAAGTTCTATTCTATAACAATTAGTATAATTTTGAATATTTCTTTTTGTTCTTGTAGATTTTCCTTCAGTATTTTTCTCCCATTTAATTGGCATTTTCTTTGAACTTCTATTCTGGCTAAACAAATTTATTGCAATGATTTACCAATTGTTACAGATTTACCTAGGTTTACGCTCCCGCGTGGGAGTCCCTAACAAAATTGATGATGGCTTTTCTTGGATGCTTTTGAGATGTAACCATGGCAATCAGAAGATTTATTCTGCTCAAAGATTTGCACTAACAGCAGAGTGCAATACAAAGTTGGCTGTCGCCCTTAACATTATGGAGGAGAGCTTTCTCCCAATGGTGGATCCCAGAACAGGAATTGACATGATACCTCATCTTTTATACAATTGGGGGTGAGCAAGTTCTTTTAAATTAGTTCTTTCTTCTTCGTTCTGGTCACTGTGTCATATTTCCTGATGTTGTCATCATCCTCATTGTTGATTTCCAAGTCCGTGCTTTATGTGCTGGACATCATGTTATATTTTCTAACATTTATCATCACTTTTCTCCTCTTTTTCCGTTAATCGCAAGGATCTCAAGTATCAACAACAATTGCTATCTAATATATATTTTTCAATTGTGTGACTCAGATCGGATTTTGCCCGTTTAAATTATCGAGGCTTTTATACTGCAGTCTTGGAGAAGGGCGATGAACTTGTTTCTGTGGCATCCATCAGGTGTTATTTAATTCATTTTTTGACTTGGTCTGCTGCTGACTCCCATCCATATTTTAGATAACCATATTCATTCGTAAATATAGATTAAAACATCTTCTGACCTGTTATTTCAACTAATTGGATTCAGCTATATGAATCATGCTGAGCCGGTTTGCACTCAATTCTGAGTGGAAACTCCATTGTGCTGCAGGGTGCATGGAGGTAGGTTGGCTGAGATGCCACTTATTGCTACCTGCAGTCAGCATCGTCTCCAGGGAATGTGTCGACGCCTTATGAATGCAATTGAAGAGGTATTTGATTGGAAATTATTTTATATTTCCCTCCTGTGTGACAATTAGTGAATATGCATGGCCAAAATAAAAATAAGTATCCTTAAAAGCATGTGAGCATTGCTTTTTGCTGTGATTTATCTCCTTTGACCACAGGCTGGTCATGAAGACAATCTAGAGCTTCATGATAAGGCGAGAATTCAGCTATTTAAACCTTTATTGGCGACAAGTGCCCTAGGATGCCATGGTTTAACCCTTCAACTCACTATTGTTAGGATTATTTGCAGAAGGCCCCCAGATTTTTCTGTATTTGCAATTTGTCCCAGAAGTACAGATTTGCAAATAGTCTCTATTTTTGAAGAAAAGCCTCCCCACTTCCAATAGTTATCAGATTTCTTTTGCAATTTATATCCCACTGCTATTGATCTTATATTCCCATTTTCAAAGTTTATTTGCAAACGGCCGCTTCCATTGCTAACACTTGTCAGATTTCTTAATAAAAGTTAATTTTTGACCAGTCAACCTTTTTGACCATTCAACCTTGACCTAGTCAATTTTGACCGAATTTTGTGGCTGACTTAAACACGATAAGAACAATGCAATGGTTACCCTTGGATCATTCTCTACATAATCTTAATGGTGAATGGATTAAATGATGGATATGGACCTTAGAAATTCAGATCTATTAAATTAATTAAAAAATATTTATCCTTTTTAATGTCCAATTGTTGAAGTTTTCACAGAGCATCTGACTCTTAGGCCATCAAAATTAGGTATGATATGATCTAATGTTAGATGATTTTCATTGTGTTTAGGTGGCCACAAAATTAGTTTTAAGTTGTAAAAATTGACTATTTAAAATTTTGGTTGGCTAAACATTGATTTCTGTTAGTTAATATGATAGTTGTTAGCAATGTTGTAAAAGTTGGATTGGATCAGCCAGTTGGAGCTGTTCAGCTTGGAATTGGCCACCATTCCTGTTCATTTACCGTGGCTACTGGGTGGGACTTTTCAACCAGTGGGATCTGGTCAAACCAACTATTGGACTGTTTTCTTGCCCAGTTTAGCTGGTTCTATTTATAATTATATACAGGGATATGTTCCAATACAATCATACTGCATCATAGTCTGCTATAAAATGGGATCTGCATGTATTAGAATGTAATAATACATAATAATGCTTTATACAATCATTTATCCATATGGAGATTATATTTTAGACCATTTAGGTGTTAAAAATAAATTTTAAAATTGATATTTAAATTAAACTATTTTATTACATTGATTTCATACCAATGTTTAGATGGAGCCTATGCACATATCTAATTTGGATGAACATCGGAACGTTATTGGAATAAATAATTTTAAATATAATTAATGGGTTAGATTTTAATTTCATGACTGATTGGGCCTCGTTTGCAATGGACTGCCCCAATCACTATTTTTCATATATATGCTAAAAACAGCCAATGAAATGTTTTATTTTGCCAATGAAATGTTTTATCTTTAATAATAAAAAAATTTCTATGTTTCTCATGTGAAGGGGAAAAGAAGATGGGCACAGAAAAAAAAAAGGAGCAAAATTGATTTTCCTCCCCTACCAAGAGATTTTCCACTATTAGTCTATTGAGTGTGTTTTATTATTATTATTATTATTTTTAAAATAAAATTTTAGACTTTTGCTGAGTTAATGATTTGTCATTTTATACTCTGAATTGGAATCATAGCTTTAGCTGCTGTGTCGACGTTGCATTTTTGTCATGATATTTATTTGTGTTTTGTGGTATAGATGCTAAAATCTTTCAAGGTTGAAGTGCTGGTACTCACTGCAATACCAGCTTTAGTGGAGACTTGGACAACAGGTTTTGGATTTGAACTCATGAGCAATAAAGAGAAGGAACAGTTAACCGGCATCAATTTGATGACATTCCCTGGAACAACATTGCTTAAAAAGACCTTATGTAATGTGGAGACACTGAAAGTTATTGATGGTGAGTGATTACACATTTAGTTGGGTTAAATCTTATATTATTATTTTTAATTTTGTTTTGCTCGAGTTCTCATAATTCATTGAATGTTAATGAAAATTCAGGTCTAGATTATGAATCAATGAGATCAAACAAATTAGAAGAAGTTGGTGCTTTTGATAAAAATGCAGCTGTTGATGCTGGATTGCAATATTCTGAAATTGATCTGGAAGCAAAACCAGTAGGTCTCGTACCTCCAAATCACGGAGTTCATCCAACAGAATGTAATACACAGCCGAAACAGGACTCATGTGGTAGAGAACCCACTGCAACACCTTTAAAAATCGATGACAGAGATTGAATGTTGCAGTGTGGGGCAAGCAACTGTGGATGCATTTGATGATACTCGTGCTCTTGCAACTGAGAAAGTTGACAGTGAGAGGTTACATGATAAAGCCGTGGCTGGGGGTAAATGTAATGACTCAAGCTCCATTGATTTCAATGAAGCAACTGTAGATTGTAGTGCAACATTGAGTAAAATGACCCTCGATAAGAATTAGACAGATTTTACCAGAAACCAAAAGAAGATATCCTGTGGCTCCAGTTGGTTTGCTTGCAGGTGGTGCTGCGGTTGAAGAAGAAAGTGATGTGGGTATGGATTGTTACATAATGTGAGAATTTTAAGATAGCATGTTGAGAAAGATGGTAGCTATACTTTCCCTGTATTTGAAAAAAGATGTTGGGTCTCTGATACTGAGCCACATCGCTGAGCGTCCCTTCTGAACGTGTATCATGAAGTAACTTGTTTTGAAGAATCTGCTTTTCCTTAAGAATTACAGTGGGTCTCTGGTACTGAGCCACGTTGCTGAGCTTCCCTTCTGAAAGTGCATCATGAAGTAGCTTGTTTCGGAGAACCTGCCTTTCCTTAAGAATTACAGCTGGTTGGTATTCCAGGCAATGGAAATTTTCTCAGCAAACCTTACAGAGTTTCAAGTTGATTAGAAGTGGTCTTTTTTACTAAACTTTTTTGGTTTCAGTAGGTAGTGGAAAATTGTACAGGACGCATTGCCGAGAGAACTCTTGCACGGTCCAGACACCCTGGAGGGACTCCTAAATAATATGTTTTGATCGGCTGGGGGATCAAATTTGGTTGTGAAGGAAGCCTGCTTTTGCTATCTACAGATGATGCCATTTGAGGTTGCAGGGAACGTAACAAGTCCATTTTGAGGATGCTTAGTTTAGCAAGTAGAAGGATCAGACTTGTACATTCCACAGGTAGGATACACTTGCTGAAAAAAAAAAAAAGATTTCCCTGTGGGAACTGCAAAAGGAGATCTTTCACTCACTTACCTTTTGGCCATTAACTAATGCCAAGCAGCTAGTAATGGGATGTAAAGAATTTTTATGTTTAAGGAAAACATTCACGTAACTCTGTCTTTGTGTAAAAAGTTTCTTTGCATCCATGCCAACTCATAAGTGAAATGTTTGCGTATGCGCCAGTTACTTTTTATTTTTTGTATTTCTTTTAATGATTTCTAAAATATTTTGCGTCTATAGTCTATATCAATGCTGCCATCTAACGGCTTTTAAGTACTTTCTTCGAGAGTTGACTCCACTGGCGAGCATCCTGTCTATGACTTTTTTTAAAAAAAAAAAAAAATATAATGATATAAATATTTTGTATTTTTATTATAATCCAAGAAACCTGGATTTTAGTATTTATGAATGAATAATCACAAAATATGAAAGACACCAGATTCATCTATTTAATGCGAGGAGTATTTTGAATCAGAAAATGTGAGGGTTATTTCTGAAAATAAATATTTTTGATATTTTCTTGCCCTTTTATTATTTTTAGGATATATCTATTTATATTAAGTACGATTTTATTTATACATAAATTATTTTTCATTTATACATTATTTTCTCATAGCAATAGAGATATATATTATAATACGAGTTCCATAGAAGCTTTGTGATGTAACTTCATCCATTTTTCTACCTTAATAATTAATAATAAATCTGCTCAAATTGTATTTATTATTATTTGTTTAGTTTAAGAGAAGTTTCATCCAAATTCAAAATGTGCGTAAGCCGCCAATCGAGCCTTATCCGGTTGGCCAGGATGATGGGCAGTGAAATTGTCGTCGGCGTTCGAATCGTTCTCATGTGGTAGGGAGTGGGTGTCTCCAATATATTGGTGGGAGTTTGTGCAGTCTCCTGTGTAATAAGTAGAGCTCCTGATCTCCGTATAAATAGATAAGAGTTTGTTCTTTCTTGTGCCTAATTGCAATATAAAATGATGAGATGTAATATTGTATCAATAAAAAAAAAAATGCATAAGTCACATTTGCTTAAAAACATATATATTTATATATAAATCATGAAAATATTTGGCGCTTGCTCAAGTGCACATAGGTTTGGTGTATTATATTGTAAAAATCTATTTTATTTTTTAAAAATTATTAATGTAAGTGTATTTAATATATATATATATATATTAAGTTTTGTCATTTTTGAAGATTTATATATTTTTTGATTTTTTAAAAAAGAGGTGTTTTATAATTTGAAATTAAAATATCCTTATTTTTAAAAAATAAAAATGTACAAATCTCAAAAAATGGTAAAACTTGTTTTATATCTTAAATACACTTAAATTAATAGTTTTATAAAAAAATTAAAAAATAGTTTTTTTTACACCCGCTTTAATGCACCTAGTTGCACAAGATCTGACTCTAAAATATTTACTATTATAACAAAATAAATAATATTAAATATAACTATTAGATTGGATCAAAATGAGGCTTAAAACTAATCTGTCCTACCAATTTACTCCGGTAGAAAGGATTGTGTAGAAGCTTGACCTTACAACACAAATTATATATTATGTAAAAAAGCGTTATTTTATATTTATATTATTATATATTTAAAAAAAATTCGCGAAGGCCATGCTCTGCTGCGTTGCATGAATATAAAACATTTTAAAAATTACTGTCTTAGTGCAAAAATATTGAAGCGGTGGTGGATGGTTATCTGGTGAGGATGAGCCGACGATGGGGGCGCTGAAAACACCCTCAGATCAAGTCTGAGATCTAAACTCTAAAGCCTTCTCCACCCTACTGCTGAATTTTGTGCTTTACTTTTGAGTTTTGACGCATTCATCAAAGACCTTTGTTAGGACATTTTATGATTTTATTGCATTTTATAGTAGAAGATTTCTATTTTGGGTCTTTCAGTCCAGGACTGGATGAGTTAGGAATCGAATCAACGACCTAGCCTGAGAATAGAAATTGGAACTCTTTTTTTATTTTTGGAAAATTTTCATATATATATATATATATCCATGAATTTTATCTATAATTTCTTATGTACTTATGGATTTTCAAAATTCCTTACATACCTGACTTTTCCCCATTCCTTCCATACCCAAACGGTTGAAGTCCTTCAGCTACGTTTCAATTTTTCGATTTTTAATATTTTAAAATGCCTAAATTGCTCATCTACGCGAATGACGGACTGGATTAGGCCAGCGATGCAGATAGTGGCTTATGACTATGATTGGGCTTGACGAGGCCATGCTACTGATTTTAATTGTCGCCGCATGTATAGCCCTGTCCAGATCTAGACTCTAGACTCTAGAGACGTCGCCGACGCTGTTGTTATCGATGATAGCAAACCATACGGCGATGACATGATCGTAGCAGCACCGACGACCGGGGAAAAAAAAAAAAAAAAGAAAGAAAGAAAGAAAGAGACGACGGACGGTGATCTTCGATTATCAAATCTAAGCCGACCATTTGGATGGTGGTAAAAAAAACCGCACCAAATCTAAAGTTCTACCGACGAACATTGCAATAGCCCCCACAAAGTCGCCTCTTTTTCTCCCCCATTTTCCAACATCCCTGAGTCACTCGTCGCCCAAATCCAGATCCAGCTACTGCTGTCTTCGAATCCAGTTGCTCGATAGAATTCATATTTGCTACACACACCATAGTTGCCATCGCCGGCAGATCCATCCTCCACAAGGTCAACGACGTCAAACCTATGATAATATTAAAAATCAAATCTAGCAGAGACGACCAACCAGCGGCGCGGAAACCATTTCCGCGGTTGGCGCGGGATCTAATCCCGAATGGGATTTCGGTCCCAAATACATAGGTGTGGGAGCATGTTGTCTCCCGGGTGGTGGCTGTTGGAAGCTGTCTTTCAAATTTTTTTATGAAGCTGTCTCCAGATTTCTGGGTGGCTGTTGGAAGCTGAGTCTTTCAAATTCTTTTACGAAGCTGTCTCCAGATTTCTTTGGGATATCACGTCTGTCCCCAAATTTGTAAGAATATCTCAGGATCTTCCGTATAATATGTGTTTAGATATATGTAATTATATACCAATAAAAAAAAATCTAGCAGAGACCCAACACACTGATATTTACAAAAAAAACAAATCCGACAGATCTTATCCTCCAGGATTCGCACTGCCATTTTCCCCAAAATCCACTGAGCTGCAGGAATAGCATGGCTGTATGGCAGCCGAAGACGATAGGGATGAAAATAAAAGGAGAAAATAAATTGCATGAGAGAGGAGTTTTTTGTTTTTTATTTTTTGATGGAAGCATGAGAGGAGAGTCGTGCAAAATGCAAATACGGAGCCGGAGAAAAGAGCTGCGTGAACAGGGACAAGGAAAATTAAAAGGGGTATATTGGTCATTTTACCTGTGTTCAAACTTGTGCTGTACCGATGTTACCGACACGGGTATAAGAGGTATTTTGGTAAAAATTTATAAGTATAAAATAAATTTTTAAAAATTTATGAGTATATGATGTCATCTATATTAGATAATTAGGCAATTTATGGAAGTGTACTATGGGGCGGTGAGCATTGAACGAGACAAACGTCTCAACCTAACTTTGGACCTACACACCTTACATTGTCAATTATTTGAGAATGGCTGAAATGAAAACTTCCGACTGCTATTAAAAAAACAAAATCTAGTGGCCCTTTTCACAGTGCTGTATGGGGACGGTAATCTTATGCTTTCGGGAGTATGCAGTGGTGCATGCGCATATACCTTTTTTTTAAATTTTTTTTCAAAATTTTTTCATGAACTTGTTAAACTAAGTGTATTTAACGTATATATCAACTTTTACCATTTTTCGAGATTTTTAGATATTTATTTCGGATTTTTAAAAATCAGTGGCATTTTAGTAATTTAAAATTACATAAAATGCCACTGCTTTTCAAAAATAAAAAATAAAAATCTAAAATATCCCAAAAATGGTAAAAATTTATACACATATTAAATATATATAAATTAACACTATTGTAGAAAATTTTTGAAAATAAAAATAAAAATAAATGTATGCGCTCGAGAGCATGCAGTACTATATGCTCCCGGAGTATAGAATCGCAGTCCGCTTTATGGCATGCTAGAGATAAGCAATTCGCTGGTTCCCACTATAATTGTCCTTTTACGGATGTGGACATTTGGCCAGTTTTTTTTTTTTTTTTTTCTCTGCCTCTTCCTTCTTCCAAAGGTCTTGCTGAAGTGCAAGCACTTTGGGTTGAGATTATTCGACTGTGTTGACAACGAGAATGCAGGTGAAAAATCGCGTCGGCCATTCTGAATAGTTTTTTCCTTGAGAGACTTGCACTTTTGGGTTTGTCTTCCCACTGAGTTCTTTTCTGCTGGTGCTGTCAGCCCCCACTTGGGTGAGCTCGGAATTTGGATAGATATCGATGGCCCACGTCAAAAGCGCACCCGTTTTTTTCACCCCCCTTGGAGATACGACTATGTTGTTTTTGTTCTTCCTTTTTACGGCTGAGTGAATATTCCAGCATTTGAAAGTTGAAACCCACGGCAACTCATTATATTCCTGATTTAAATTTCTATCTATTTTGTGCATTAGATTTTGTCGGAATTCTCGATGCTCGATCATTGACATCGATATTCCAAAATATTATACTTAAATCACGATGCGCTCCCTTGTTTTATCCTTGGTCGTAATCATTAACCGGCCCTTCAGAACTCCCCTGATGTTATCCTTATGCTGTTGATTTTTTTTAATTTTTTTTTTTTTTCTTGGGGTCGCCATCCACAAACGTAAGCCATTAATTCCAATCGACTAGATCAACTTAAATGCAATAGCGACCGTCGTGGCATAAAATCCTCTCGTTTCACATAATTGTAAATTAGTCACCAGATTTTGGATTTTACAGAATAGATCTTTTAAATTTTGAAATATTGATAATACGCCCATTTATTAACTATTGAAACACGACAGGATTAATGATAGGGTTTGAAGTGTGCGTGACCGCGTGCGTGTGTGAAGTTTGGGGGTTTATACACGGAGTCTCGGACTAGAAGGAGGAGGAGGATGATGATAATAATAATAATACAACAAAAAATAGTTCGAGATGCAGGGCTTGTATTACTATTTTGTGTGGGGAATAAATAATGCTTGTGTTAGTAAGCAGGAAGCCCACATGATGTCTTTCTTGGGAGAGCACTGGGAGGAATGTGCGCCTAGGAAACGAACCTTGGTAGGCTCAATGCTTCGGTGCATACATTTATTTTTTTTTGAACTTTTTGTACCGATGTTAATCTAAGTGTATGTAAAATTACTAAATTACCACTGATTTTTAAAAATCTGAAAAAATATCTAAAAATCTCCAAAAATCATAAAAATGGATACATATGGTAAATACACTTAGATTAATAGTTTCATGGAAAAAATTTCAAAAAAAATAAAAAATAGGCATATGCACCCGGGAGCATTAAGGCTTAATGCTCTCGGGAGCACGGGAGCATTAAGGCTTAATGCTCTCGGGAGCACACGACCACCGTCCCTAGAATACTCGCTTGGGTTACTATTTCGTAAGAGAAAGAATGGCGCTTGTTATGCTAATATGTCCCATGATGTCTTTCTTTGGAGGAGTGTGCGTCTGAAAGGACTTCTTTTTTTTTTTCCATTGGTATTATACAATGTCATATTTGATAATACAAATCAAGCCTATTCAACTTCAAGATAATAAACTTTCGCCTATCTTTGGAGAGATAATAAGCTTCCACTTATATTTAGAGAGAAAACTCTCACATCATCTATATGCTCTCACACGTGAGAGGAGGATCGAATATCCGCCAGCTGCGTCAACAGATTAGGACTTGGAGGTCATTTCAAAGACTTCTCTAGTACTATTATTAGTGATTTTCCTTAACAAGCACACAGGAGCTAATGTGGCTTTTGGTAACGTGGAATATGATGTGATAGTAGAGAAGTGTAGTAAGTGAAAAATAGAATGTTTTTACAATTATTTGAATGATAAAATACTATAGAAGTAAAATTAAAATAAATAGAGTAGTTATAAGAAAAATGATAAAAATATAGGGATAAAGTTGAAAAAATAGTATTGATAGATAGTTAATATGTAAAATCATTTATGTGAGAACGTGTGGAAAAAAGAAAAAAAAACTATGAGAAACCTTTACATTAGATTACCAAAAGTGACCTAAATTTTATTTGAGAGTCGACTTTCATCCCTTCCTTGAAAAGTAGCATACTCTTGTATGAGATTGAATTGGTGACGATAAGACTATGTTAAAAATGAATAATGACTTTGTTAGCCCAAGCTGTAAACAGAGGCAATGAGACAAACATTCTTTCGAACAATCCATCAATGTTAACACTATATTCAATAATATTGCTCGGACTACATCTCTTTAAGGTTTCACAATAAGATGGAATCAATTCATAACATTTCTCAAACGAACCAAATACTTTATTAAAAGCTTTCTTAGATCCTCTTCATAGCTTATGATATTTGATATTTGAGTCCATATTCTTCTTGAAAGTTCTGTCGAACTGTTGCAAGGGTAGACTTCTCTTTACCAACCATTTTGCTGAGCATCTTCTCTGCCACCCATGATTCATAATGGTGCCGTAATAGCATTATAATAACATAAATATATTTACAATTATGGTCAAACTATGTGAGAGTATTTTATAATTTTCGAAACTATGTGGATATATTTGTAATTGTGGTCAAATTATGTAAGTATATTTGCAGGTCATCTAAGTTTTAGGGCGTGTTTGTTTGGGACAAAAAAATGTCAGCCAAAACTTTTCACTCTCCATTACTATATTTTTAATTATTTTTTTACATTTTTCTATACAAACTATCATACTTTTCAATCATTTCTACACAATTACCCATACAACTAACCTATCTATTTTAACTTTATTATCTTTACTCATCATCATTACTTCTATTATGTCACATAATTTTCTATCAATTTGACAAGTTTTACTCCAAAAACTTTTCATCAAAAGTTTATCCCTAATCAAACACCCCCTTAAGGTCTGTTTGGTAATAATGAAAAATCAGATTTTTCTATAAAACTTTTCAATGTCCGGGTGCAGTAGTAAAATATTGTCATTTCAATCCATACCTGTGTGCAGAAGCCATTCTTAGGGAACACTGATGAGGGAGGAAAGCTGGAAAGAGAACCCTTACTCTAATGAGGAGTGATTCTATTAGCCCAAGCTAAGTAAATGCCCCACTTAGCCCACCTTAAAAGATCTATTTACAATAATTATTTTTTTATTTTTTTTCGTGTACTTGTTTTTCTAAGTATATTTAACATATAGACCAAGTTTTACCATTTTTGAATACGTTTATCTATTTTTTTGAGATTTTTAAACATCTATGTGTATATATGTATTTAAAATATTCTTATTTTTAAAAATCTAAAAAATATATATACACATATCCAAAAATGGTAAAACTTGATTATATATTAAATATACTTAGATAAACAAGTGTGCGGAGAAAAAAGCAAAAAAAAATTATTTTAAATAGAATTTTTAAAAATGATAAAACTTGATTTATATATTAAATACACTTAGATAAACAAGTGTACGAAGAAAAAAATAAAAAAAATTATTTTAAATAGAATTTTTCAAGTGAAGGAAGAGACATTTAGTTAGTCCTGCTAACAGTATCACTCCTCGGCTCTAGATCTAATTGGCAAGCGCTGCTCTGTAGGCTATTTTTCTCATCCGTCATTTTTGTCCGTCGCTGCCTGTAAGAAATTAATGAATTACCTGGATTAATGCGCAGACAAATATTTGACGAACAAGACGACGGAGCTGCGAAATATCCGAGCTGGCGGCAGTAATTCGTTCAAATGCCCATTTTCCGTCAAGTACGCATTAATTTAGACAGCTTTTACATGATGGAAAAAATGTCATTGAAGTTTTACGTAATAACAATCAGGCCCCTTAAGTTAAAAATTTTTAGCTTGACCTTTTTTTTATTTCTTTTTAAAATTACAGGTCCTAATTTTGCAAGTGTCCTTGAGCGTCATCTTTCGCCTGTTTATCAAGTGCACGAGGGAGGCGGCGGACCCCAAAAGTAACTTCCTATAAATGCTCACTGACACCGACGTCTTTGCAGTGCGAGAGCAGCCGACGGCAACGAGAGAGAGAGAGAGAGAGAGAGAGAGAGTGAGTGACATCTCTGAAATGCTCGTAAGATCTTGATCTTAGGGATATACGTTTCTTGATACAGAAACGCAGCCTGCCGCAACCAATAAAAAAAGCTCGAGCCGCTCTCCTATTTTCTCTTTCAAAAAGAGAAGAGTGGCAGCAGCAGCGTCGGATCGCCACCGACGAAAACATTAGGAGAAGCGGCTGATTGCGAAGATGGCCCTCAAACTCACTTTCCAGGGCCGGCCTTTTTCCTCTTCTACCACGGTCTGTACCTCCAGGATTAGGGTTTTCAGCGTCAAATGCTCCGTTTCTTTCTCCTCGCATGACGCTTCTCCAGGTTTGTCTTCTCGCTCTCCACTCTGCTTTCATCCCGAGTCTTGTTGTTCGATCAGGACCCTCGACCAGAGCTCGGATGAAGTGGTATCTTGTTCATTAATGAGGTGATTTCCGGCTTACCCGGACTGCTCATCTTGATCGATCCTAGAATGAATGCGTGCAGGAATCGCGATGGCTGAAGTTGTTCCATATTTCTATATCGATCGAAGGACGAAAACTTTAATTACGCGAGTGCGGGTGGTTTATTTGCTTTAAATTGATGCATGCGTGCGTGCATTTTGCGAAAGTTTCTGGTTGTGTCTGGTGTTCTTCATTTCCATTCGATGATTGTCAAGCGTATGATTCTAGTTTGTGAATTCAATGATTGATTGTTGTGGCTAATTCTTGGGCGTGCTCTCCCTGGTGGTCAAACGGCTGGGGATGGCCTAACTTGGCTGCTATGCATGATGGACGGGCACACATAGATTGGAAGGGTTTCGCATTGTAGATGTTCTGTTA
This sequence comes from Annona cherimola, assembly GCA_030490835.1. Classification (NCBI taxonomy): domain Eukaryota; kingdom Viridiplantae; phylum Streptophyta; class Magnoliopsida; order Magnoliales; family Annonaceae; genus Annona; species Annona cherimola. The sequence goes on along the minus strand of CM059971.1, from coordinate 120,529,417 downwards.
GTTGCGTTATTTTGTAAATATTGATTATTGATACATATTAATCAGTCTGTATATTGATGGATTTCATGGTGTTTGGTGTAAGCAAAATGCTTTCTCGGACATTTCAGTACTGGCTATCAGGATTAATTTGTAACTGTTGCCAAAACAGGATGGATTCGTTGTTACTGTTTTCCTGGTGGATTGTCTTCCTTTTCAAACCTCTTTTTTCCCATTTTTAAGGCTGCTCTGTTGGTAGTCACCAAAGTTATCCTTTCATTATATTTTCAGGTCAAGAATTCCATTGAGGGTCCATAAAATAACAAAAGAAGAAGCAAAAGAATTCTGTTGAGGGACTAATGATCGTTCTAGCTTGATAGACATGGCAGAAATGCATTTAAAGACAACCTAAAAGCTTTAAGTTTTCTAAAATTATATTTCAGACTGCTTTCATTAATCTCATTTCAAATGTCTTTCTATAGAACTGTTATAATTTTGATATTGTGTTCAGTCTTTATCAATGGTCATGTCATGAAAGGTACACATGCATGGCTCTGGAGGATATGAATCAGATTCATTAAAAAAAAATGTCAGAGGCTCAAAGCACATCTAAGAGGTGTCCTTTTAGAGTACGGTCCCATCACAATCATTCTGACAGTTAAAAGGCTGGATTGTGCTTAGTTACACATAGATATTGTGGTGAATGTCCACACGAAGTGAAAAAAAACACAACAATTTTCAGTGTGCATTGCAAATATGTACTGATGTAATCCCCTTGTCTTGCCCTAGGTTTGGGAGAAAGGCCATGGAAAACAGCAGACGCTAGGCTTGTTCTTGAAGATGGTTCAATATGGAAGGCCAAGTCATTTGGAGCTTCAGGAACACAAGTTGGCGAAGTTGTTTTCAATACATCTTTAACAGGGTAAATGGAAGTCCTCTGTCTTGGAAAATGCACTTTATATATCAAAAATTTGTTTCATTAACAGAAGAATTAAGAGACCAAATGATCCAATGGCATAATTTTCTACATGTCTATAACTTAGTAGAACAATCATGTTTACTATGATATTGTGTTTATTATGATTGGACTTTGAATTGAGTGGGTGAGCTTAACTTTTTACTTTATTTCGTCCAATGATAGAGTTATTCTGTTGAATTTTAATTTCGTCTCATCCGGTATTTATTTGTCGTATGCACTTTTAAGCCTTTCAAGAGCAACTTCCTCTTTGGAATTTGAAGCTTCTGTTTTTAGATTCATATTGTAACAGTGGGGTTATTTTCTCAATAGGTCTTTTGAGAGGTTTTGTTGAAATGTAGCATTTAGTTAGTACACACATTACTCTTAGATGCTATTCTTTCCATTATGAAGGTTGTAGATGGTCAGCATCTGATTGTTAATTTCTTTTGCCTCAGTATACACCTTCACAGTAAGGAGCTGTTTGTTGTTTAAATGTTTTTTCTTTCATTTGATTGCACAGGAATGTAACCTATGAAATTGTAATTGTAGGTATCAAGAGATTTTGACAGATCCAAGTTATGCAGGCCAGTTTGTCTTGATGACAAATCCTCATATTGGCAATACTGGCATTAACTTTGGTATGAGGTGTTTAGCAACTCAGCTTGTGAAACTCTCCTTTGTAGTCTTCTTGCACTGAAAAAGAAATTAATGTCTTTGTCCTTTGTAACAGCTGATGAAGAATCACACCAATGCTTCCTAGCTGGATTGGTAATCAGAAGTTTAAGTATATGGTATGCATACTTCATTATGCTGATGCATGTAGGAAGACAGTATTCTTCTGTAGTTCATCCAAACTTAACTGTTGCTACATATTGGTACCTTCTTCAGTACATCAAACTGGCGGTGTGAAGAACCACTGGGTGAATACTTGGCAAAAAGAAACATAATGGGAATATGTAAGTGGTATTGAATTTCTGTAAATCTTTCTGCCTTTGGGAAATAGTTTGGCAATGTGTTCTCAATGATGCTCACGAGCACTTCTCTTTTTTCAGATTATAGTCTTCATTGTTTCCTTTGATATTCTTTTCACACCACTATCATCTGTTTGTTTTTTTGTCTTATGGAACAGATGATGTCGATACTCGTGCGATCACACGAAGATTGAGACAAGATGGTAGTCTTATAGGTGTTTTGAGCACAGAAGTATCCAAGTCTGATGAGGAATTATTGGGAATGTCACGCTCTTGGGATATTGTAGGTAGGTAAGATTCAAGTGATGCATTTTTTTAGAAGGAAACCGTGATACCTTGTTTTGAGACCTGGACCAAAGCATATTAGGAACTGGCTGGCTGAACAACTGAGAAAGAGTACAAAATGGGAGTCTGCTGATACATTATTTCACCCAATAGTACATAACTGGAAAAAGCAGGTTGCTGGTGAATTTGATGAATTCTGCTGCTGGTATTTTGTTCCTAGGATTTCTGAATTGCAGTGGCTGAGATTCTAGCTTTGCACCCTAGTGGTTAAATGCAGTATTTTAGTTTGTGTGTAAGTCATCTAAGGTTAAAATCCTAGTTGTGTTTCTTGGGAGGGCATTTATATGTTGTTGCTTCTGTGTAGGTGTTGATCTTATAAGTGGCGTGTCTTGTGATGCTCCATATGAATGGGTACATAAAACTAATTCAGCATGGGAGTTCAGTGAAAGCAGGCCTCAAGAAGCAAAATTCCATGTAAGTCGCTGCCTACACACACCCCCCAAAAACAAAAGGCTGTAACTTCTACTATATCATTTATCTGTAAAGGTGGCTATAACTTCAACTATATCATTTTCCTTTCTGAGATTTATTTTTGTGTTAATTTAGGTTGTAGCATATGATTTTGGGATCAAGCATAATATTCTGAGGCGTTTGGCATCATATGGTTGTAAAATTACAGTTGTCCCATCAACTTGGCCTGCTAGAGAGACCCTAAAGATGAAACCAGATGGAGTGCTTTTTAGCAATGGTCCAGGGGACCCTTCTGCAGTTCCTTATGCTGTGGAAATAGTGAAGGAAATAATCGGGAAAGTTCCTGTCTTCGGAATTTGTATGGGCCACCAATTGCTTGGGCAGGCATTGGGTGGAAAAACATTTAAAATGAAGTTTGGTCATCATGGAGGAAACCATCCAGTACGCAATCTTCGAAACAACGTCATTGAGATCAGTGCTCAGGTGCTTACCATACATAATTATGCCTTAACAAGCTTTTTTGCATTTACCTCATAAGTTATGTTAGTGGGTGGATGGTGTCAATCAACGTCCGTGTTATCTCACCTCAGTTTCCTGATGATGTTTATTTTTAATAGTTAATTCTCTTCCAATTATTCGTTTTCCTTTAGCATTCAACTAAACCTGAGTGTCATTCTGGCAGAATCACAACTATGCAGTTGACCCAGCATCGCTTCCCGCTGGCGCGGAAGTGACACATATCAACCTGAATGATGGAAGCTGTGCTGGTCTCGCCTTCCCAGAACTTGATATTATGTCGCTTCAGTACCACCCAGAGGCATCACCCGGTCCTCATGATTCAGATCCAGGTCAGCTAGTCAAGGGGCTGTTCAGCTGCTTAAGATTTGGAATATTTTGAATTTTCTCTTCTTTCAATATATAGCAACCCTACTTCCCATCTCCCAATGTACAACCTTGTTTCTTCTCATTATTACTTTTATTTTGATATCCCAATATATGATTTGACATGTTCCTACCACAACAGCCCGACTTTTATATATCAAATTCCATTCCAATCCAAACTGAACAGCCCATAAAGATTGCTTGAAAAATGAATATACCAAGAATTCCTTTATTCTTGCCTCTGAGCCTTGGAATTGAAGTGGATAAGCATGGATTGTAAATTTTAAGAAGTGTAGGCCATAATCACACTGGACAATTTCATGGTGGAATCTCCCTTTCCTACTGTTCTCACTGACATGGATATTATTTATTTTCCAGCTTTCAGGGAATTCATACAGCTAATGGAGCGAAGCAAGGTGAAGGAGCAAGCTACCGTGGCCCATTGAGTCTGCTGTTGGAGATGACTCTTAGCATTTTGAGAAGAAGCTGCCTCATGTCATACTGTGCCGCATTGGGAGCAGAATCTTTCAGATGGCAACCAGTAAAGAAGCCAATTGTTCTTTGTCCTATTTTCTGTTTCCCACTGCCATGTCTTCATCTTGATCAAGCAATGTGATGTCTTTTCACCAAGGTGTGCTTTGTGGCATGAGTGGTGTGTTAAAGTGTATGACAATTCAACCATGAATTAGATTTTGAATCTATATGGTATCTTGTGAGAGGGGGTGTGGTTGTGCGCCTTTGTGGCATGCGGTCGGGCTAGGAGCTTAGTAACTTCGTCCGCTCATTGCCATCCGTTCGATCGCGCGGGATTAACGTGCACCGGTGGATTATATTTTTCTGAAAATTGCTCTGCAGTCCCTATGAGGGACGGTTTGTCTTTAGCCAGCAGCAATACACAGCTGTCATCTCTCCCATTCCTCTCACCTCTCCCCTTCGACGATCTTCTCTCCAGTCTCCAACCCAGCGTACTCCAACAGCAGCACCTCCATTAAAACTGCAGCCATCTCTGGTCTTCCGCATCTAGTGGCGTTGCCATCTGCAATTCCCATACAAAGAAATTTAGACAAACTGCACATTTCCATCGGCAGCAGCTAGGTCTCCTATGCCGCTGATTGCAAAACCTAGCAGTTTAGTTGCATGCCCTTGTGAAAACTCAAACCCATCTATGATTGATACCCTTCAACAATTCGGCTAGGCAAACCTGTCTTAAAAACCCAAAAAACCAGCTGTTGCCTTCCATCTTCCAAGCGACCCTGTATAGTAGTTGTAATTTTGAGTCATCACCATCATTGTCAATCGAAGCTGCCGCGTGTTTTCCAATGGAAAATGGTCACTTATTCTTCTGGTCACACGTCTGTAACGGAAGCAATTTTACATCAAGCAAGAAAGAATTACGGGGCACTTTCAGATATATAAATCAAAATTTAGCAAAAACTATGGACGAGTCCGTCCCTGCCAATAAAGGGAATAACATAGCGCGGTAGACAGAGAAAGGGAAGAAACGATGAAAGAGCCCTCGCAGCAGCTGGCCGGTTCACCTGGGACGGGTCAGTGGTTCAATGACAGGTCTGTTTTGCTGTATGCTCGGATTAGATTTCGTCCTCATTTTCCCTCCAAATTTTAAATTCGTCTTCCAAGTGCAAGCGTCAGTGTGAGAGTGAGGATGAGGGTGAGGATCTCCTTCTTTAGCTAGCCAGCCATGGAGAAAAACACACCTTTTGTTTTCTCTGGCCATCCACTCGTTTCTAATCTTCTACGCATTATTCAACGGCGTCACTCTCACCGACCTAGCTCCAATTTCCGTTAGTTGCGGGTTCAAGAAGAAGGAATCCATTGATGCTGATGCTTGGAAATGAGTGGGGGATGCTGACCCACAAAAATTTCATTTTTCTTATTCAGTGCCTGCCCAAGGACGAATTTGGAACAATTCGACATTTTTGATAACACAGTCAGAAATTCTGCCGCCTAATCTGACGGATTAGGATGAGTGGACGGAGAAACCGAAGACTTCGCCCGGGCGCATATCATATGATCATCACTTATTTATTTATTTATTATTACATTCGGAAGGAGCAGCTGCTCCACCTGGTTTTTGATACTGAACTGGGAACCACTGTGCCAACAGTGCTGGTCTCAACCATCTTAAGTTTTACTAACTTATCATAAATTCATATTTCAGCTTGACTCGTTGTGTTGTGTTTGAAGGTGGAGCTCAAATTCAACCCGTGCGTGGAGATTGCAACTCGCAAGCGGCTTTTCAGCTCGAACTTGTTTGACCGCAAATTCGGCTTTTCACTACAAATTTCTATTGGCCCCCGCGATGCTTTTACCTGCATTTTAACACGAGAAAAGCTTCTAAAATGCAAATCCGTGTTAAAATGCCTTTAACAGCTCGTTTAGGCTTTAGATAATTAGAAGTACATTAATAAACATTTTTTAAGGTTGTGTTTATTTACATCAGAGACTTTTTAAACAAAACTTTTTACTTCCTAAATTTTTTTATTTTTTAATTATTTTTTTAAAATTTTTTATACAATCATCTTACTTTTTAATCATTTCTACGTGATTACTTATATAATTAACTTTATTTTTAAATTTTTTTATTATTTCTATCATATTATATTATTTTGCCTTATTTAAAAAAAATTTCATCCAAAAAATTTATAATTTTTCAACTACACTGTTAAAAATACCAATTCGAATTGTAGTCCTACGCTAATTTTCATTGATTTCCCGCCTTCTTTTCAGATGCTTTTTTCAGAATCCATCCGAGAGACAGAGAGAGAGAGAGAGATGGAAAATGGAGTCGCTGGAGAAGAGCTCGATGCTGCATTCTCCCTCGCAGAATCCATTGCCGCCTCCTGTAAGCGGCAAAAATCTTGTATCACTGAGGAAGACACCTGCCGCCCCTCCCAGCACCGGCGTTTACCCGAATGGAGAGCGAATGGATCTGTATCGAGCAATGGAACCATCTGTCGTCGGAATTCCTTCCCTTCAGACACCGCCCATCTTGGCTCACCATCGGATGCTCAGAAAACTCCAGTCGGGGTCCCAAGAGAGGCAAATTGGACTCTTCTTCCGTCTCCTTGCCGACGTAAGTTTCTCAGACCTGACCTCGGGTGTTTGTGGCGGCCCTGCCACTTCTGTCACCATCCAGTACTTCAAGAAGCTATCTCTTGATCTCTCCATGCAACCCTCATGATCCCACGGATGATATTGGTTCTTCTTGTTATCTACCTGATGGGCGTTATCCTCCTGGCGATTACCTTTAGACAGCCTAGCTTGAATTCTTTTAGTTGGTGGTCGTAGGATGCAATTATTTGTCGTTAAACAAAGGAGCATTGTAATCCAATACAATGTTGTGATTATTGCATATGAAGGTTATTCAACTCGAATGAATTCACATTTCTGTAATTTTTGCTGTTACATTTCGATGAATTTAGAGGAATCCGCCAAAACTATACTCACGCACTTAGCTGAAACAACCATCAGACTGTTGCCCAGGGACCGTATGAAAAAATGGCGACTTTGTGGTGCTTGACATTTATCATATCATGGAAACCTGTAACATCACAAAGTTTGGCTTGGTTGTTCAAAGACTAATCTTTCATTTGTAGAGTAGGGTCTTGGAGAATGGATTTGTGTTTCAGTAGTCACTATTAAGCATATATCAGATGCTAAGCATCATAGCTTCCCCTTCCTCTGATTATGATCTTGATTAATTCTGGAATTTCAAACGCTTGTTAATGAGCATTTGTTTCTGTGCTGGAATTTTCCAGGCACAAATGCATATCCAGCTAATATTTAGAAAGATTACCAGTGTACATGATGGTTTATATCCTTACCTCTTGCAGTAACATTCTTTTGTCCTAAATGTCATCCCTTTTGCAGTTAATCCAAAGGTAAAATATCCTGCCATGCGATTTGGGGGGCAGGTAGTATATTGTAGAACGTTTGCTGATGTAGAGAGAGCTGCAATGGAGCTTCTGGAGCTCATAGAAGCAAAGAAACGGAATGTGGAACAAGTTTCTCTTGGACTTGACATAGAATGGAGACCAACATTTAGACGAGGTTGTTTGATAAGCATAAAATTAAGGTTTTAGCCCTCTGCTTGATATTATTTATGCTCATCTGTGACTTTATAATTTGGAACGCAAACATTTTTACCCTTAATTCTGAAGGATTCCACTTCATTTCTTCATGCTCATGGATATAGGTGTAGTATATTTGTTTGATGTTTGATGCCTAGCTTATAAGTAATTGCCAAGGAAATCGTCCTTTCTTTTTTCTAGCTTCAATTGTTTGAAATATTCCTTCAATGCTGACTGCAAGTTGACGTGTGAATTTGTATGCATACCAATCATTATGTGTATCATGTTTCGGTCTTAGCTGACTGCTGTTGATTCAATACTCATGCGATTGATAGTACAAGAGACAAAAGAAATTGGTTTTCCACCCAACTTTGTTTATCAGTTTGATTTCATAAGTTTAGCATGATCTTCTTCTTTTACTTTCCTCAGTTTTTAAGTTCAGGTTGCTTGCCTTACATTGTCTCTTCTCTTTTCTTGATGGCCATATACTTCATGGACGGGACTAAATTTTCAGGTTCACGTGTAATATAATGTGATGCCTTCAATTTGCAAGTGGGATTTCATGCTGATGTGGACTGATCCGCTACCAATCATTTTCAATGCATGCTTTTCCTCCTCTACCTTAACCGATTCTTTTCTTAAAAAATTTTCCTTTTCACCAATGGCAATGGCAGATATGAATAAATTAATTTGTTTCAATTCAAATATCTTTTTCCTGGATGCTGCCAGATTTCTCTTTTGTTCTAGGCATGCTTTTTTCCTTTGTCCAGTTAGTATGTAAATACATTTCATTAATTCATATACATCTTTCAACCAAACAGGCCTAGTTATCCTTAGATATTTCTGGCTGCAAGAGCTCCTTAGATGCTTGTCTCCCTTAATGCCATTAAACATCTAAAATATGTATGTGAAATGATTGTATGCATGCATGCATGGCTTCATACGAATGCTAACGGATGCGATGTACATATCTTCACATATGCACAGCTAGCATATGGATGATTACCTAGGAGGCTAGAGAAATAAGAACATTATGGCTAATTATGACAGTGCCGTCCTGAAAAACTTGTAGTGTGCTTATGGGTGCTGGTTGAAGCCTAGGCGTTTTATCAGAATTGCTTCCATTGAAATGGGACTTTAGAGCTGATTGCATGTATAATACAAATCAACCATATGCAAGTTACTAGATTGAAACTGGAGAAACGAAATTTGCAGGAGAAGCATCAAGAAAGGCTGCAGTTTTGCAGATATGCATGGACAATGACTGGTGTTATGTGATGCACATTATTCACAGTGGAATTCCCCCCACTCTGCAGTCCATTTTGGAGGATGCCACATCTACCAAGGTATTTTACAATCACAACCGAGTGTTTGGATCACCAGTTTTGACAACAGATTAGCTAACTGGCTCAGCAATGTTGAATTTTATAACTACTAACATTGCATGATTTGAACAAGGTTGGAGTTGGCATATACAATGATGTGGCAAAGGTTATGAAGGACTATAATGTCCGCATTCAAGTTGTTGCAGACTTGTCTGGCCTTGCAAATCTCAAGTTTGGTGGAGTTCGCAGGAATTGGAGTCTTGGTGCACTAACTGAAATGCTTACTTGTAAAGAGGTATTTCTCAAGATTTATTTATTTTTATTTTCTAATCAATTATCATGATAATCAAGAACCTCCCCAAGTCTTCTCCCAGCAACTTAAATGTGGTTTTTAAAATGATATATTGGCTTCTATGATGATGCAGCATTCTTTAAGGGCAAACCCTGCATTTAAAAGTACTTCAATCCTGAGATTGATGTGTTCTTATTGTAGGCAAGTGATACTGCTGATTGTGAAAGAGAGGTATGATAGATTTCTAATATCAAAAATCAAACAATTTCAAGAGTAGAGGCTGTAAAATAACTCCTGTATGCAAATGCAATTCAGGAAACGTAAAACAGAAGCAAATGGACACTTCAAAATTCTAGAATGACTCAAGAATCTGTAAAAAGAAGCATTAGACATCAAACTATCATTTTCCATTCACAGAAGTTTTTGTGAGGAAAGTAATGGAAGTAATCACATTCTCGCAGCGCAATCCCTTTAATATCATTATGTGATTTCAATTTTAACTGGAGGGTTACATAGTTCTCCACACTCCTGATAGATCCTGTCAAGTAGCAATTTAGCATTATCTGGATTCTTGATATCTCTACATATATGATTGAGCTTTCTTCACACTGAGTGGATATAATATATAACATAATCGTCTAGTTGGTTTAGATAATTCTAGTAGAGGGCATGGATTTATAGCCTTGATGCTTTTGGCTGCTGACAAAATACGGCTGATGAACTTCTTTTCCTCACGTAATGATGTCCAAAAGTATGCTGTATGAGTTTATGTGATTAGATATATGATTCCATCTCGATTGCTGTTTTAGTTGGAGAAACCAAAAAAAATCAGACTTGGAAATTGGGAAGCTGATGTGCTGTCGAAGGAGCAAATCCATTATGCTGCTACTGATGCTTATGCTTCTTGGTATTTATTTCAGGTAAACTGAATGTGTACAGTGGCCTGTACTCTGTACCATTGAACTACTGAGATTCAGATTTCAGCCTTGTCATTTACATGCTGATTTGATGTTTGCATTTACATGTATAGGTTCTTAAGAGCTTCTCAGATGCTGCGGACAATCCACTGGTTGACAAGGATGCCAATGATGTGCAATCATGAAAGTCCTCGGATACAAAGCCTTCTAGAAGGTGTTGTTCTGGTTTCATGCACAGGGCCCTTAGATCAGTGAGTTGAGACCGTCAATTCAATGAGTGAACTACGTGTTGCATCCAGGCTGGAAAATCATGAGGTGCAAAGGCCTCAGCCCTGAAGGTTAATTAGAAATGGAAGCTGGTTCACTACTGAAGAGAAGATAGCATGATAATGCAGATGTTAGGGTTTTATGATTCGGGAACGCCTATCTTTAACAGAAAAAGGCCTGTAGTAGTTCCCCGGCTTGTTATGCTTTGGAGTGGCAGTCTGAATCTAGAGTGATACCTGGTGTATGTTTTGCCGGAGCAGGATCCTATTGCACCCATCCCCAGAGCCATAAAGTTCCCTTCGTTCCCATCTATTGTTATTTTTGTTATTTTGTGCACATCTTTGAATTTCGATTTCTTCTAATGGTGTCATCCATCTTTAAATTGGGGTCGAATTCTGAATCTATGAAGACAATTTGGATCCTTTCAATATTGCATTGCTCTGAATCTTTGGCGTTGACCTATATTTAGCAGGACTTTGGGTGTAGGATGTATAGGATGTATTGTCTGTTGTCCCAACACAAGCGTTTGAAAGACGAGAGAGTATGCTAGTGCCAACATTACATTTCTGTGGTTCTCCAAAGATTCGTTAAAGCGCCTCATGTTGCAAAGAATTAATTAGTTATGCTAGTAAAAGTTACAAGCAACATTGCTAAATTTCGTTGTTTTGCTTTTATTTATTGTTATTTCTCTGCTGTTATCACCCTCATTAATTAAGGCTGCTACTAGGGTATGAATAGCCTGCTTTATTTTGACATGGGACTGCTTAGCTTCGAAATATTTAAGCTTATTACTTTGGCTGTGAAAAATTCATGGTTGTATGTAAAAGCTTCAATTGGTGTTCCCAGGAGTGGTTTTTTTTTTTTTTTTTTCCAAACCTTTTCCACTAATATGCTAGCTTAAGCATAAAATGTTTATGCCTGCAATTTTACATTTCTTGGATTTTTTAAAATTCTGAAATGAAATAAAGGCATTTTTCGTGCGCCCATTTTTTTTATTCTAGAACTTCAAAAAATATTTAAAAGATCCGAAAATGTAAAACTGCAAATTGAAAACAGTTCATGATGGGCCTCACATTGATACAAAAAATTTTAAAAAGGGAAAAATTCCTTTTATGCATACAACATTTACTCTTAATTCCTAATACATCTAAAAAATTTCTTGTATGCTTATGACATTTCACTTTAAATTCTTTTTATACACATTCTATCAAAATAATTGCCATTTACCTCATTGAAAAGTCGATTTTGACTCTCCAAAATTTCCTAATTGATGCAATTCAGTTATGACTTCATTGATGACGGTAAATTATTAATTTATAACTTCGAAGTATTCGAGTGCCACATTAGAGTTCAATTGTTTTAATTAGAGAAATTTTGAAAAGGTAAAAACTATCTTTTTAATGGGGGTAGACAAGGCTATTTTAATGGCCTAGGTATGAAAAGAATTTAGGAAGAGAAATTTATGAACGTCACAAGTATAAAAGGAATTAGAAGTGTTAAAGGTACAAGAGAATTTGCCTTGCTTGTGTGGCCGGGAAAAAGGGAATACAAGTCCCTGAACATTTCTGTCGCTCCATACTTTCTCCATGCAGTTTGTCAGATGGCATTTTGCATCACAATTCACAAACCCCATACACAGACTTTCCGTCACATTCACAACAATACTATAGTGAAATCAATGGATGTACAGCCAAAAGAATATACAAATGAACCTATTGCGAAACTAGTCAGTATTGTGCCCTTTACATATATATGATTCATCAAAAGAGAGAACAAAAATTGCAGTTATTGTGAATTCAAGGCAAGAAGAGAAATGCAGATTTTACTAGGTGCTCTCCTGTGGCTTCTTCTTTACACCCGTACTTAAAACTGCTGAAATTAATCAACCTTCCTCATGCAAACTTAATAATTTATCTACAGTGTAATCAATCTTCACTTTGCTGCAACTGCCTGCCGGGAAATGTCCTCTGTTCTGTCTGGGAAAAATTTGACCTCTTCAACTGCTTGCTGGGGGGTGTCCCTTGTTCCGAACTGCCATTGACATCACCCGCAGCCTGTTGGTTATCTCACTGAATGATGGGCGGGCTGCCGGATCAGGCGACCAACACTGTTCCATTAGGCTTCTCCACCCGGGATCACAGCGATCTGGGATTTGTGGCCGAAGTGTGTTGTTTACAATCCCCCCTTGAGCGATGACAAATGCATGTTATATTAACAGATAGTCCAAAAAGGAAAAACACGATACAACACATAATGATTTAATTCATGGTCGTGAACACTAAATCATTCCAGTTCTTTAGCCTAAAGAGGAGGGAAAAAGAAAGAATCCATTTTGATACTAATAAAGAATTCATTTTGGTACTAATAGCAACTTGCTTAGCAAGTCACATCCAAAATAAAAGAAGTAATAATTTTGTGGGGCTTTGCTTCTATAAAACCTTCTTCTACTTCATTTATTGTATTTCGCATAATTTCTATTATCATAAAAATCTTCTCATTTGTTTAGTATCATTGTATATGGGCCCCATTTATAAATGTGTGAAATTAATGTAATAAAATAATTTAATACTAAAAATCAAATTTTAAGTAGTATTTTCAGCATCTAAACAATCTATAATGTCACTATTATGTGGATAAATGATTTTATAAAATTATTATTACATTCTAATATACATAGGGCTCCGCTTCTATGCAACCAGATTACATAGAAGCAGAGCCATGTAACCCTTTCAAAATCTAAGATTTTGATCCTTGACGGAAAATCTAATCCATTCATTGCATTTAGCACCATTTTTTTTAATCTAGGGGATCTAGTTTCATCCTGATCAAGTATGTTTATGAGCCACATTTGTTAAAAATATACATACATTCATGCGTAAATTATGAAAAATGCTAAAACATCAATTTTAAAGTAGTATTTTTAACATTTAAACCGTCCAAAATATCATTTCTATGTGAATAAATAATTCTATAAAGTATTATTATATTCTAATACATGTGTAAATAGATCAAAGTGTTTTTTCATAATTTACACATGAATATATATATTTTTGAACAAATGCGGCCTATAAACATACTTCATTGGGATGAAATTTGGTCTCTTAGATAAACAAATGATGTTAAATACAATGAATGGATTGGATTTTCCATTAATGATCAAAATCTTAGATTTTGAAGGGGTTACATGGGTCCGCTTCTATGTAACCAGGTTTAGATGTCTGCTTACATAGAAATGATATTTTGAACAGTTTAGATGTCGAAAATACTACTTTAAAATTGATATTTTAACATTTTTCATAATTTAGACATGAATATAAATATTTTTTAACAAAAGTGGCATATAAACATACTTGATTGGGACGAAACTTAATCCCTTAGATAAACAAATAATGTTAAATACAATAAATGAATTAGATTTTCCATTAAAGATCAAATTATAGATTTTGAAAGGATTACATGAGTCCACTTCTATGTAACCCGATTACATAGAAGCGGAGCCCTATATATATGGATCTAAGCATTTTTCCTACTTTACACATGAATATATATATTTTAGAACAAATGTAACCTATACACATATTTGATTCAGATGAAACTTAGTTTCCTGGTGATGTTAAATATAGTGAACTAAATAATGTTAAATAGAAAGAATGAATTGAATTTTGCATCAATCATCGACATCTTAAAAATGAAATGGGTAGCACAAAATTGCTTCTATGTAAATAGAGCCCAATATGTGTTTGCTTTCATTTCATCCTTGCAATGAAGCAAATTGTTGTCAATAACATCATATTTTTCGACAATAATATTCAGTCATATCCATTTACTAATTGCCAGAATTATAGTATCATGGATAATTTGCTATATATCGATAATAGCCATAAGATCAATATCACTGACATTTTCTTTGCATTTTGTATTTAATTTTCACACTAATAGACAACCATCAATGATAATATTGCCATTCCAAATGATAATATTGCCATTCTATTGATGCTAAAATACACTAAAAATCTTAAATTAACATGCATCCTTATATTAAAATGCACGATCTTTTTGTCTTCTCTTGCATACTGCTAATAGCACCATTTGATCATTCTTGGTAAACCCTAACCCTGCAGTTTTTGTAATACTGCTATTACAATGGCGAAAGCTGACAATACAGTTTAAGCGCTCAGTTTGCCCAAGTCGGTGACTGTTTTTATGTCGTAATAATAATAATAATTGTGATATTCACAGATGATAGCTATGGAGATGCAAGCAACTTTCACACCTGCCAACCAAATAGGTGGTAGCAAATCGGAATAGTTGCGCTCCATGCAGCTGAAATGCACTAATTACTAAGTCAAACCTTCACCTACAACCACAATTTTCATCCTTTGCCCACCGTTTTCCTTCCTAGTGAAGTTTATGGCAAATCTAGCCATGTTGCTTTATTTTACCTATGAAATACTTATCCCACTATTTTTCTTCCTAGTGAATGTTATGCAAACCTAACCATGGAGATTTATCTTAACAACTAAAATTAATGTTCATGCATTATTTGGTAAGTTGTAGAACAAGCAATCACTCCAAAAAAAACTGAAAAGAGCTAAGGCAACAATGTAAGGCACTTGATTGCTAAATATAGCCACAGGCCTGGTTGAGATCACTACAACCTAGCCAAAATTTAATAGAACTGCATTAGGAAACTAAAAAGCGAAAAGAAAATGGCGAAGGAAACCTTCTTTAATAAATTTCTTTTGTCAATTACCAATGGTTTTCCTCCAAAACTGATATTATTAGATCCATGATTGATGTATTTGTGAAAAATCATAAGTATTCATGCCTTCCAAAATTTTTTTAAACAAAAATATCAGTTTTCGTTCCTAAAAGCACGCCCAATTTTGGTCTTGAATATCAAACTATGCATGTAGCTTGAAATTAGTTTCTATACTTAAAATGACAAAATAAGTGAAAAAGAGGGATGGGGGAAGATGCACTGCTTCATCCCATATTGCTGCTCTATAAGAAGATTATTTAGGATGCAGAACCATGTTGGAGCACTGGTGAAAATACCAAAAAGGACCAGGGTGTTCGGCATTTGCAAGACTGCCATCCTAAATTTTCCCAATAAGCATCATGCAAGTACATAGCATGCGAAATGCAAAAGCCGTCATGTATTTTCATGCATTTGGGCTTTGGCATATCTTCTACACCAGCATGTCCTTCCCATACATAGCATCCGAAATGCAAAAGCCATCATGTATTTTCATGCATTTGGGCTTTGGCGTATCTTCTACATCAGCAGATCCTTCACATGACTATCAACATTAGTTTATGGGTTTTATGCAAAACTAGGTTTTATGCAAGATTAAAACATTTATTCTTGCTTACAAAATGAAAAAAAAAAACGCATTTATTCTTGCTGAATTGCAAGTTAATTATGCAAGTTAATTAAGCATACCTATTATAGCACCACAATGCATATTGGCATAGGGTTCCTCTCCTGTGAGTATCTCCCATAATGCTATACCAAATGAGAAAACATCAACCTATGGAAATAAAGATTCCTGTTAATTTCTTCTTCACAGCTAAAACAGGCAATCAAGAGTAGGCTTACATGCTTACCTTCTCAGACACCCGACTACTGCTACCATTCAATAATTCTGGTGCCATCCAAGGGAGAGTTCCTCGGACGCCACCTGAAACCAGAGTATTACGCTTGATTCTTGATAGTCCAAAGTCACCAACCTGAGGTAGCCAATTCCGAACGAACAAGAATGGCATGGATCAGAAAGGCAACAACTTACAATTAACCAAGCCTTAAGCTTGTAATATTTGTATGGACCATCATTTCATTTAGGGGCAAACAGGCTCATCACACATCCTTCAAAATGTTCTTCTCTTCTAGATGAATGATTCTATGTAATATTATGGCATTTAAATATGTTATCGGGAGAAGATGATTTCTGCTACTTAGTCCGTGTTTCTAAATAAATCGTGACTAATGTCTTATACAAAATGCTGATTCCACACATCTTATAAAGATGTTATCAGGCATTAACATGGTGTGATTTGAACACGTCTCCTTCGAAATGGTTACAACATTCTAATCGGAGGATCATATTAATCAATATGGCTGTTGGATTTTTTTCCCCCCCTTCAATCAGAGAGGTGGAATGGAATGCTAAGGTTTCATATACACTCATTGTTCATTTTCATATCTGACCAAGTTCTGAAGGGGACCACAAAAAAAAAGAAAAGAAAAGAAGTTATGTTTCCTTTGAATCCCTGGAAATTTAGCTTGCTTATTTGCTGTAGAAATTCCCCAAAAGGATGGTGGATCAAATATAATATGCATTCTGACCATGGTACTAAAATAATAAAATAACAGAGGTTAGTGATGCTCACATGCATTAGAAACACCATAAATTTCAGTACCAAACATGAAAGCATCGTTCACATGCATTTGTGCCACTACTGAATTTCAACACCAACAAGTAACCTATGAACATATACAGTAAACTGAGGAAAATGATGATAAAGTATATTAATGTTTACGCTGCTTGAGTACACAACAAAATTAAAGAAGAAATAGCCTGGAGATGTGATTTAACTATCATCCAACCTCTACGGACAAATAAACAAAAAGTCAAAACAAATTGACAGGCACTTAAACTCTCAGACTTTCCTCTACATGACAACAAAACCATTGAAATTGAATTTAAAGCACAACCAACAATAGCATTCCATGTTAGATGAATCTCATCATAGAAATCAGATAATCACTACTTGCCACCAAAAGACAGGATTGGACAGAAATATATTGCTTATTATTCCATTCCCTTGTATTCCAACCCTTTCAACTTATAATAATTTGACATGCATTTTGAATCCCATCTCAGAGCATAAGAAGTTAATCATCAACTCTAAACAATCTAAGATGCTGGCAAACAAACCTTATAAACAAGTCCATAACCTAAGTCGTCACCACTTGGATGACCAAGCAGCTGACATGTGTATATAGGATGTCAGGGTAGTGAGGTCTAAGGTTTGAAGTTGGATAGAGGCAATGGCCTCATCACCCCACCCTAGAATACACCTCCATCAGGTACATAGCCATCCAAGGTGGATGGCCGGATTAAAAAAGAGAGGGAAAAAAAAAAAAGAGTCCATACCCTAAGTTCGATAAAAAAAATACTGAAACATTGTAATCAAAATCATTTGGCTAGAGTAAGACAAGAAAAGAATTCCATTCAAATGTGAATGAGCGAGCTCTTATTCATTAACCTGTATACTTGAAATCTAGATAGAAGCATCCATTATATCCATTATGTACCTTGCATATGGGCCGATGAGAATCCCTCAGATTGACAAGCAAATTGTCACATTTCAGATCGAAGTGGACAATATTCTTTGAGTGTAAGTATTCCATGCCAAAAGCTGCATCCATTGCAATTATAAGCCTTTTACGACGATCAAGCAACCTGCCAAAAGCAGTCAACAGCGCTTAAGAATTCATGGTTTTGTACAGCAAAAGGAAAGCAATGACAGAAGATAACTTACTTTTCCTTCCTTAAGAGGACATGCCGGAGGGATCCATTCACCATGAATTCAGTCACAGTTGCCAATGTTCCCCCAGTTCCATCTGGAACAACTCCATAAAAAGCTACTACATTTGGATGGTGAAGCTTAGAGAGGATCTGTGCCTCCCTCCAAAAATCTTTGGTCTGGAAACAGAAGAATCATATTAAGAATAAAACAAAATGCGCAATACAGCTAGCTCAATTCATTTGTACGGAACTGCAGATCAACCAGATGCTACAAAATAGAGGCAAAATTAGAAATTGCAAATATTTATCATGCAGATCTCTGTCATCATGCTTGGAAAGGCACGACAAGACAAAAATATTCTCCAATCTCCATTTGTATGAAAATGTAGGAACTATGAGAAAACTCCACTCAGAAATGTGCTTGTCAGTGCACATATTAAAAACTACTGTTTAGAATTTTTTGACATATTTCACTGTGAAGCAGAACAGCAACTGATGGCTACTAACAACAGTGACCTGCTAATTATTTGCAATTTTAGAATCACACAAGGGGTCAATGAGAAAAACCCTTCTTTTTTTGTAAATAGAACATTGAAATTACTCACTTCTTCCACATGCACACACACAAACACAAACGCATATTTGGCCACTAAAGGTAACTATTATGGCACTGGCTGTTTATCTCTTATTTGATATGCACCAAGAGCATTGTGAAGAAAAAGCCAACTATATCTTAGGGGAAAAAAAAGCTATCTTGAGGAAAAGGAAAAATAATTCCCATTCCTCAACCCCCCCCCCCCCCCCCCCCCCCCACAAACATACTCTTTCCATATAACTACCCTATCTATTTTAACTTTACTCCTAATAATTATCCCATTTACATCACATCACTCCCGCTTTTTCAAATCCCCCATATTTTCCTTAATACCAAATGGATCCTAAGGATCCTTTTGGTAATGAGGGAAAAAATTGAAACAAGAAATTATGAAAAAGTTAGAAAGTGATGTGATGGGAAAGAGGGTAACGCAATTGTTATGAGTAAAGAGAATAAGGATAAAACATATAAGGTTAGTTATATGGAAAAATGTGAAATAATGATTGAAAATGTAAGTATTAATTGAAAAGAGTAAGGTCGTTAGGTAATTAAGATGTCAAATCACATCAAAAGAGGCGAAGAATGTAGTGGATTTTTTTATCCTTCTCCTTATTACCAAATGGACCCTAAGATATTTTTGTTTGACAATTATCTGAACGCACCAACCGCTCTTGCTCAGAGGACCGGCCTGCAAAACAGCTTTTCTTTATCCGCTTAATTGCGACATCTGTTCCTCTCCACTTTCCATGGTAGACAGTTCCAAAAGTGCCAGACCCCAATTCTCGCAGCTCCTCAAGATCAGCATTCCTGATGATCTGTGAATTAATCGTATAATATGATTAGAAGTTACAATGGATATAAGAGCTTGTGAATCAAAATAATTTTCTTGACAACTGATTAGATGTCGTTTGTTCCAAATGATGTTAAGAAACTATAGCTTTAAGCAGGAGACAATGTCAGAAAAGTGAAACACACTTTTTCCTTATCATAGGTGAAAGGCACCAATCTCCTCTAAGATTCTTTCCCCTATTTATCCATGAAAGTCTCCAAAGATTATTCTTAGAATGCAAGCCAACTGTGTTTATTTAAGGCTACAAGGTCAGGAATTCACATACAAATATAGCTTGATAACCACATGTTAACTACTAGAAGTATTTCAGTCAGGGAAAGCACTTTGCCTTTTCTACAAACAAGATCAAATGATATTGAAAACAAAGAGATTACTTTCATAAAGAAATGCTGCCTCTGTATCTGGCTTGGACCCATTCTCATCAACCTTGAAAATGGTCCCATTGCATCATTCTCTCTTTGCAAATTGTCTTCAGTGAATCCATTTTTGGTTAGACTGTCTCTGAACAAAGACTTTAGCTTTCTAGAAGATATTCTTCTTAACTAGTGCTAGAATTCCTGTTGCTAGCATGACATCAATGTAGGACCTGGTCGTGGATGGATTGCATCATCCTCAAAGCAATTGTTGGAACTTCAGAAGATATTCTTCTTAACCAGTACTAATGGTTCCAGTTGGTTGCGTGACATCAATGCAGGATCTGGTTGTGGACGGATTGCATCATCCTCATCAAAAGCTATTCTTTCCTATTTTCTTTATTATTCAAGTCCAAGCTTGTATTTATATTCTTTCTAAAAGTAGGGGAAATAAAGTTACATTGTATCTATACTCTTCAGTGGAGGTAGATAAAGCCACCTTGTATCCGCGCAAATATAGGAGAGATAAAAGTCAACTTGCATCCATATTCTTTGCAAAAGTAGAGTGAGATAAAGTCCACCTAAAAGTACTGGGCAAAAGCACGAGGCAAGGGGGTGGTTTTCTTGGCATAGGCAAGATGGTGTTGCTGGGGAGAATAGTTTCATGCTTTCTTCCTTTCTTTGCATTTTGTTTTTTTGGTTTTTGTTTTTTTTCTTTTTGTTTTAAAAGAATAAGTCTTGGTTTGTCTTTATGTCCTGTCAAGATGAAGGAGACAAATTTAATGATGCAGTTGAAAGAAGTCCAGAGAAGATAAAGAGTATGTTAGTGTTGGTATGGGGATGCAAAGCTGCAAGAACTAGGCTCCTTTAGCAATGGTGTGAGGATTTGAAAAGGGATTGATGTGTTTTATATGGGAAGATGGCCAGCACGATAAGGAAGTTAATGGATATACAATATGTGATAAATTGAAAAGCTACACTTTCTATAGAATTGGAAAGTTCTATGATTCCGAAACACTCAGCAACAAATTCCTGAAAGGGATTGAAACAAGGGAAATTTAAGGACATTCATTGCCAGAGGACCTACTCCTGACCATCATTAGGTCGTACCTTCTAACAATTGAGAGTAAAATGGTCTTCAACCCCATTGGTACTGACAATAGGCTCCCTTGGGCTATCTTTTTTGATATCATCGATACAAGTTGATACATGTCTTGGCAACCCAGTTCCTGGATTGTCTGCAATGGACTTCCATGTATGACTCTTCGGAGTTGTCCACAGCTAGGGAAGCAGAAACTAAGGCCTTGTTTGGCTTCACTAAAAAGAATATTTTTAACACCTATTATCTTCAAAAACGCCCCTTTTATTATGATTTGTCACATTAGCAACAAGAAAATGTGGCTTTAGAAATTTTTTTAAAATTGCCACAATTTTATTCTGTTTTATAGAAGTTACTTTTCAGTTTGCATAATCATTCATGTTGCTTAATATTTCAAAGATTTTCCATTTATTTACATTCAAGTCTATCATTGAGCTCATATTGCATGCTATAAATTGCAAGAGAAACCTCAACAATCCAACACATTAACTAGTCTCCAATGAAATTTTTATCCATAACAGCCTAAGACTAGTCAATAATTTTATAATATATCACAGGCTACAACTCGCATGCATGTTATTCCACTATTACAAGAAATATTAACTTGCCGCTCATCGCTGGCATGTTATTTTAGTATTACATCAAATATGACTCATTGTTGGTATAACTTTTGAACCATGGTTCAGGAAAAAGTAAAGATGAATAGCATAACATTTAAATATTCATAACTTATAGGTCACTGTTTGGAAAACTTATGAAACATGGTCCAAGAAAAGTGAAGATGAGACATATATCATCCATATGTCTATACAAATTCTTTTAGTCAAGTGTACACACCAAAATTCAATTTGCAGTTCTGCATTTACAAGAAGCATTTTTTGAGAATTGCTTTTTCAGAGAAGCGATTTTGAATTTCTAGTAGCAATACTGAACAGGCACTAAATGTGGATTCAATTTCTCAGGCAAGAGATGCGAGATTATGTGCTGTGTTCCTGCTTTTTTTTTTCCCCCTTTCTTTCTTTGTTCCGAAGATTCCATGTTGAGAAATTTTTGCTTTCCTTGAATCAAGTTCTAAACTTAGGTTCACAATTACTGAATATTGGAGGAAGATAGTACCAAGACTCTCAATTTCAATAAATTCAGCAACTACATGGAAATCTTTGTATCCTTCTATGAGTTACTAAAATTCCACTGCTGGTCTTATTTCGAAAGCAAACTTGGCAGTAGATTTTCGAAAGAAAACTTGGCAGTAGATGGTTTTAAGGAAAAAAGGAACTTTCTGTCTTCTATTATAACTGTCCTCTATTTATTGATGCAATTGTTGACATTACTGGGAAAAATTACATGAAAAATAAAAGAAACATGAGACTCAATTAAGTCAGCAAAATCCTAATTAGAAGTTGAAAGATTAAATGTATGAATGCAGTTCCAGACAAAAGGTTCAGAAAGAATGAGCATATGATGGTTGCATCTAGACAAAGATGCTAACCAGGCTATCCAAACATTAAAAAAAGGCATAATACAGTTGTATCTAACCTGCAATCCATAGATACCGGCTTCCATTTCAGCCATAACAGCATCATTGATAGTATTATGCATATCTCTATCATCATCCTTAGAATCCTGTAAAGAAAATGAGACAGGTCAATAATTAAGAAACTAGAGAAAGCTCATCCAGTATTACTCAATATTTTAAATTAAATTTCAAAAGCAGACATTACCTCACACTCGGATTCTGGAGTAAGGCTTTCTATATCTGTAACTTTAGGGGACATGGCATCCCCCTCTTCAATTGCCTCAAAAACCACATGAGGAACTATACTTGGGGATGAATGGATGTCTGAAGGCACCTTATCTGTCACATCTTCAACAATGACATTTGAGTCAAGGAGAACTCTATCATAAAAGTTTTTATTGGGCTCCATGCTGTCTAACATTTTATCTTCGCCCTCCAAAGGCATCAAAAGGCCTTCCTCAGTACCTTCAGCCTTCAATGGGGGAAAATGCACATGAGATTGGTCGAGGGAACATGTCATATCCCTGTGTTCTTGACCAGTAACTGGATTTTGAAATACAGACCAAGATGCTACCCCATTAGCATGGAAGTTTGAACTCCTCCCAGCATCATTGCCAGCAACAACTGGAGGTAAACTCACAGAATTTTCCACTCTAGTTCCTTGGTTGTCTGCCGAATTCTGAGAGGGAAGTGATAGTAAATTGTGGGATGCATCAGAAACATGGTGAATAAATGGGAGGGGTAGCTCGCTTGATGAACTTGTAAAATCAAATGGATGTCCTTGTGCTTTAAGGCCACAAACTCTATCTGGCTTCGCAACTTCAGATGACTCCTGGGATACAGAAAAAGGAGGTATAGATGCCATAGAAATACTAGACCTGCCATCCTGATCATGCTTGAATGGATCTTTAGCCGAACCACATGGCTGATCACTGACTGTTCTTTGTTTTGTAATGGGATATTCACAAGATTCATCCACTTGGAAGCTTTGCGAAGGTGCTTTATGAGAATCCGAGTTAACTTCTGAACTTGCGGACGATGTTGTGAGAATCATGCTTTCTGATGCTTTCAGTGCCCGTGGGGAAAGATAAAACTGGTAATCCATGCCATCCCTTTTGATCTGGTTGTTACAACATTCTGCATCCTGTTGAACAACATTCTTCTCATCTGCCATCTGAGTTTCATTCTTCAGTCCAGATTCATTGTGATGGTTCCGTGACCTAACCATCTTCTTATCAGCTTTTTCATTAGCATATGGTTCTTCATCAGTTTTATGGTCCCTGTGGGCAACAGATTCACTTCTGTCAGGGAGTTCCAGCTGAACAGAACTCAAGGGATCCTGCCTTGCCTGAGAGCAATTAGAAACAGCATGAGGTATTTGATCATGATGTTTTGAATTATTCTCTTCTACACTACTTACAACTTCCCCCAAATCTTCCTTCATCATATATTGGTCCAGGGGTGAAGGCAGCACAGGAGCAGAAATGTTTGACGCAGATGCTGCTACCTGATTACCATAGGCAGGCTTTACATTATTTTCCACCAACTGAGAGTCAGAAAATGCATGCGGAATACCAACATGAGAAGTTTTGGAATCATCTGGTCCAGCCAATTGAAATAAGAAATCTTCTTGCCTGGGGAACTTCTCTGAATGGAAGGTCCTTTCGTCAATCAAATGCTTTTCGCAAAAGGTATATGTCTGCAAGTCACTCTCACAGCGAATGAATGCTGGAGAATGATTCAAATCTCTACTGGGCGCATGACTGTGAAAACAGGCCACTTGTGGTTTAACTGGCTGGTGAGAATCCATGTGCACGTTTGGGTGATGCTTAGCCATTGCCCCATGCTGATGATAATCGGAATCCAAGACATAAGAGTTGCTAAGCAGTTGATTTGCTGGAAAAGGTACACTTTCATTGATAAAATGGGGGAACTGATCTTCACTGGATTGATGCAGAGTAAATTGAGAATCTCTTTGCTGCATTGAGGTGGGAGAGAAAGGAGGTGAATGAGTGGGAGACTTGCTATCATTTCGTGCAGCAACCAAATACTGGGCAGCACCCTGTGGGAACATTCCTGCAACATTATATGGGATGTTGCCATCTTGGACAGTTATAGGAAGCAACGATGAAGAAGAACGTGGGTGAAAACTTCGAGACCTCCCAAAGTTACCCTCCATTGGACCAGTAATGCCCTGCCCAACTACACTTTTCCGTGGGCTTGGATCAAGTATGCCATTGACGGCAACAACATAATGATATTCAGAATTGTTCTGCCCAGCTCTAGCGTCAAAAGAACAGTTCTCAGATTCATTAGCTGAGATAAGGAATAGCCGAAGCCTCTGAGAACCTTCAATGCGCTCCAGTCCGTGGTACTCCTCCATCATATTCAGAAGATCCTCATCTGATGACACTGATATGAGGGCATCAAGATCCTCACCTGGAAGCTGATACTTGATTGTGTGAGCCTGGTTGCAAATGCCAAATGTTTTTTGCATCAGTTCGCACAAAGTGACATTTCTCCTAATAGTGATAATCCGTGTTTCACCACCTACATACCGAAGTTTCCCATCACTTGGCCTGGGCAAGATTCTTCCACCAAAGCTGCACAGAAATTTCATCTTGCCTGAGCGAAAACCACCTGATTGAGTGATTTGCCCTGGAGCAACTTGAAAATGATGCATCTCATCATTTGAGTTAATGAGTGCAAAGTCACCAGCCTCATGAACTACACTCAGTTTATTAGGAAAGTCATTTTCTATGATTCCCATTACGTGCCTTCTTCCATTAGAAGTGCAATCAGACTCTGTTCTCCTATGACCTGGAATGCTTTTCTGATCTTCATAGCCAGGATTAACATGCTGATTGTAACTCAGTCCCCCTCTCGAGTCAGGACCATTGAAGTCGAGTCTGCTGAGCACCTTCTTTAGAACGGGCCTATCCTGAAGAAACTCCATAGAGAATTCCACTCCGTTATGCACGGGAATGCCTTTGCAATCTTCATAGCTAGGATTAGCATTCTGATTGTAATTCAGTTCCCCTCTTGAGTCAGGACTTTTGAAGTCAAGTCTGCTGGGCACTTTCCTTAGAATGGACCTATCCTGAAGGAACTCAAGAGAGAATTCCTCTCCAGTCCAAACAGGAATGCCTTCGCGATCTTCATGACTAGGATTAACATTCTGACTGTAATTCAGTCCCCCTCTCAAGTCAGGACCATTGAAGTCAAGTCCGCTGGGCACCTTCCTCAAAACGGGCCTATCCTGAAGAAATTCCACAGAAAATTCCTCTCCGGTTTGCACAGACACATTATTTGCAGGTCTCCCAGCATGGGGTCCACACCAAGCAGCATAAACGGACTCAGGCAGAATCCTCTGGCCAGAAGGGCCAGAAACATCTTTATTCATGTTCCGGTAGGAGTCTGGTGTGGCAGCTTGATTATAGAACATGGTGGGCTCCCCGAGGCCATCTCTGCTGTCCATCCCTCTCCTCTCCAAATATGCATGCATCTCAACATCCAAGATTCACCAAACATGCTTTCTGATCTACCCAAAATTCACGAAATTTTCAGCTCTGGACGCCGTTGTTAGAACCTAGTAATGTCATCAGATGATATGAATTGACCAGATTCAAACAACTAATGAAATGATCCATTCCCATAAATGTCCGAATTTGCAGGGTGATCATCAACAACCCAAGATAGAAATAATGCACAAAGGCAATAAAACGTTCGTACAGGGAGAATCGAACGCCCTCGACAAGCAAACACCGCCGAAAAAGAAGAAAAATGAGCCAACCGATTCGATCAGATACAAGCAGACAATCAACCTACAGCATGACAGCAGGATCAATCAACATATGAAAATCAAATTCGAACACGCCCTCTTTCAATTGCCACAGATGAGAGGAGGGGCAAAGCCAGAATTTGAAATGAGATTTCTAAAGAATCATATTCTCGATCGAAAAAGTACCTCGTATGGATTCAGCAGCAACAAAAGCAGAATTCGTATTGTTCTCGATCAAACGGGAGAAAAGGCCGATTTTTAGATCTTTTTTCTTCTTTTGCAGAGAGAGCGAAGGATGGAGTCTGAGAGACCAAAGAAAAGAAAGGAATCCGTTGCTTACGCTAGGGAATTTCAAGCAAGGGGAGAGAAGAGAGCGACATCCCTTGCAAGGCGGCACGAACCAAGGAACGGTGCTGCAGCAGGTAATTGCTTCATCACATCCCTCCCATGCGAGAGTGCACGGTTAAGATCTCCCGACCTGGATCGACCTTCCTTCATCTCCAACACGGTGGGGTTCCAACAGAATTGACGGTTCAGATCGTCCTTCGTCAGCACGCAGGGTTTCTTGACCCTTTAGGCTTGCATGTATTTGGGCAGTAATGCTCCGAGAACGGCTTCGGTGGGAACCTGGTTCCGATTTCCCACCGAGCTCAATAGGAGCCATCGACGCAGTTAATATTTTTGTTTTATTTCAAGAATTCCATTGTACATGCATATTATTAAAAATATAACTTAGGCTGTTAACAATAAAAAAATCATATAAATCAGATATTATTATAATATTGAATAAGTTATTTTTATTTAACACGTAAAAAATGATATCCAATGCTTTTCACAATATGAAAAGATTTTTTTTTAATTCACCGATAAAAAATGCATATGAATAATGTTTCAGATTATATAAATTTTACTATATATATTTCTTGCAATTTAAAAACATATATACCATTAATATACTTCTATTGTAGTTTTTCTATTTTTATGATTTTCACTATGATGGTCAAAATTGCATTTTTTTCTGAAATATAATAAGAAAATTAATTTTCTAAATGGTTCGTATTGAGTTTGGTGGAAGTGAATCCATTCTAGTATCAGTTTCGCTTCAAATAAGATTCCCAATTCCGTCTCCGTGTGCACATGTCTGTGAATACGGGGATCTAATTCACCCTAACTTCAAATGGATGTGAGTTGTCGACCGCACATACATTGATACAAGACCAACGCAAAGGTAAACTTGTAAATTTGATTGATAAAAAAATTCAGTGGACGACGGTGCTTAGCTACTCGCGTAGGTGTGGTGAAGATCCGACCCATGCATATGGTAGATTTCCATCTTGCCCGCTGGAAAATCAAAAAATTGCCCGAAGTCTCCTAGTACAAGTAAACTTGTTATTTGGGAAAGAATAGAGCAAAAAATGTTCGGGAAAAAAGTTTAAAGAGCAAAGGTGATGTATTATAATAGAGATAATGATTAGGAATAATAAAATAAAGTAAAATTAAATACGATAGTTATAGGTAAAATACGAAGAAATATGATCGGAAGATGTGATAGTGAAGTACTTAAGAGAGCATTTAATAAGGCGAAAAAGGAAAAACAGTAAGAAAGAGAATATTTTTTTTTTGAAAAAAAGAGACTAATGTCCCAAAAAACTTCATTAAAAAAGAATCAAACCTCTATAAAAATTCTCTTTTATCTTGAAATAAAACATCTGGAATACCTACAGGAGTTTGAAGTGAGAAAAGAAATATTTTTTGGGAAGTTACGAGAGTGATGTCCTGTGATATAGGTTAAATGGAAATTTAAATTTAAAGGTAAAAGGTGATGATTAGGCAAACTGGAGGGAAAACCATGCAAAACCGACAAACAGAAGGGCGCAAGCGTCGGGCTCACTTCATTTTTTATTAGATTCGGCTGGACAAGGCCCCACCTGATTGCGTATTTCTCGTTGGACAGTCAATCCTCGTGTAATTTTCATGGGTGCCCACGCAATTGCCGGCCGGATCGCGTGGACATCACCTACGGTTGTAAGTAGACATCGAGATGCCAAGAATCGCACTCACAACGGCCCATCCGAGGCAATGGATTTTTTTGGGACTTTTGCGCCTACATACCCAAATAGCTTTTTCATTTTGCAACTTCACCGAAAATTCTAAATTACACACAAACATACCCATTCATGAATTTTTTTGGCAAAAAATCCCTCAGTCCACACCGGCCCCTCTTGAACTCTTAATTAGCCAACTTCTACCAGATTTTATGGAACGCTTACACATGTTCAGAGCCATATACTTAATTTAGGCCAATGGGTCGCATTAAATGTTGATTAAATTAATCTGCAAAAGCGCTTATCCTATTAAATCCCCAATTTTCGGAATTCAAGTCATCAAAACACAATATGGCCCAATGCAGAATTGTTATTATGCGGATCTAGATGTATCATTGCAGGTTCTTGATTCTGTGGAAAGCTATAAATTTTGGTCAAAGTTGGTTTGAGAGGATTTATGAAAAAAAAAGTTAATTAAACGAGAGTAATTATGAAGGTAACATCTTGGAGGTAGATTGCAAATTAAGAAGTAATGGGGCAGATAAAATGCAAAAGTCCATTTATTTATCATTTGACACTAGAAACTAGAAAGTTCACGCTGGCAATGAGATGGTCGGTAAGCTCAGAAGCATGCGGGCAGTCACGTTCAAGGAAGCAACCGACCTGAAAAGGCCTTTGCCACTTCTGAGGTTCAGCTCATGCCACTCCAACGGAGCTTGCTTCTTTTAGTGGGCGATGGGAGGACATCGACGTCGTCCTGTACTAAAACAATCCACACGGTCCTGATCCCTCCACGATGAGGGAAATTTAAAGGAATCTCCACAACTTTCTTGCATCAATCCCAATCATTCATTTATTTATTCCCTTCACAAACCGCAACTGAATTATTAGTCGGTTTGAATTTGAAATTCCAATTTTCGTTGCTTGCAACAACTCCTGCAAACACGATCCCAACTCAGGAAAATCTTGCTTCTAATCTATAAAAGGCCCATATCACAAGAAAGCGGATTTAATTCGGGTCTGCTCATGCACCAGCGGTTGACAGGTGATAATCTGGCAAGCGCGAAAATGGCGGCAATAAGAGCTACAGTACGTGGATGATCCCTACTGAATGTTTTCTGCGGGTGTTCAGCTAGCATAAGAGGGCTGCAGTAGTTGCTATCGCCTATTACAAAAATCTAAATCTGTTGTAAGCAAACCGAACTGAAAAGAGGACCCAAAGGCCCATGATAGAATGGGCGTTGATAAAATAACTACAGGCAGAAACGCAGACATTAGGCATTTACGATAGCTTAGTGACAAGATCCAAAGTGCATCCCTGCAATCATAGCCACCAATGCCTGCTGTCACAGGTTGTACATATTCATATCGGGAGTCACGGGGAAAAACAAAATTGTAGATCACGGACGCTCTCAAATCAGCAAGTCGTTGAAGAACGAATTAGCTTTTATGATTGCCAGGCATAGCGCATGCTCTTCGGGGTCAAGGCATTTATCAAACCCAGTTGAGATTCGCATCAGATAAGCCTCAACATGAGGATAGGCACTGCCTAGTGGCTCATATAAAATTTTTTACACCAATTCTACTAGAATAAGTGTGTTTAGTAAGCCGAGGGGAAAAGGAAAGAAGCCAAAAGGGAGAAAATTTTTAGAACTGTGACACTGATGTAATATGTAAATAAATGAAATAGTTGTATGATAAATGAATGGAATATAGTGATAAAAATTAACGGTCCCACTTCTATGAAACTCTCTTTCTATATAACCCCTTCTGTTTTTAAAATTTTGATAATTGATGGAAAATTCACTCCATTCATTGTGTTTAACATCCTCGAAACCCTTTTATTTTTTCAATTTCACTGTATATGAGTCACATTATAGACATGTAAAATCAACATAATAAAATAGTTCAATGCTAAAATATCAACTTTAAAGTAATTTTTTCAACATCTAAACCATCTAAAATATTAATAATCTGTGGATGAATGATCCTCTAAAGTATTGTTACATTTTAATACATGTATTAATATATCTAAGCATTTTTCATAATCTACACATGAATATACATATTTTTGAGCAAATGTAGCCCATGTACATACTTAATTTATATGAAACTTGACCTCCTAGCAAAACGAATGGTGTTAAATACAACAAATGGATTGAATTTTCCATCAATGATCAATATCTCCTAAGTCTCCTAAGTCGACATTTTTAAAACTTACATACTCTTTCGCTATAAGAAAAGAGAAGGTGTAGCTTCAGCCACCCCCCAACAATTTCTGAATGCTAACTAATAAGTGCAATGAAATGATCTAAGACAATGCAACCCTTTATTTCTATTTTAAATTTTTTTCCAAATATAATTCATTTATTTTGTTTAATACTGCTTTTTTTTTTTTAATCATGCTCCCAAAAATAACTTTCATTGGAAATTTATATTTTTAAAAAATTAGCATTTTTAGGAGCGAATATATAACTGTTAGTTTTATTAAAAAAAGGTATGATATTAATATACGAAAAGTTTTAAATACATATGATTTTCAGAATCATAGATAAAAGCACATAGAAAAACATGATAAATGGGTATAGATTTAGGAAAAAATAATTAAAAAATGGGGCCGCATGAAGTCTCCATGAAGCCCTGCTGTACTTGAATCATTACCCAACTATTGCCTACAAAGAGTGCAGTTTCCCATTACTCGGAAACAAGGATTAATTAGACCAAATGGGGCCAGGGAATATTAAGAAGTAACAATCAAGGTCCAAGGTCCAAGGGAAGACAAGACCTCTTCATTATCTCCAGGAGATCTAACACTTGGAAAAGACAGAAAATTATGCAACTGTGGTTTAAAGGTGGCAAACAAGCTCTTGAACGCTGAACAACAATAAAATTTAGTAAGATGATGTTTGGTAGATGCCACTAATTTACAGGCATGATGAAGTTTCAAAGTCCTCCAGAGGAGCAAATGTTTCCATGAAAGGCAGTCAAGATGGGAATTCATGAACATTCCTGAAAGCAACCCAAGAGGTCGAAGAAGTAGCAAATTCAGCGATAACTAATGGGCCCTTGAGCTCATTAATGTATTAAAGACTGAGCCATGGAAGTCGATGACAAGTGGAAGTTTTGGAAAGAAGAAATTCATTACTGTATTAAGCATGAGTAATAGTATATCTTGAATATTTACTTCAGAATATTGATGTAAATAAAATACCATATTTGAAGATGCAAGTAAGGAATCTAAAGAAAAGTCATAGAAACTATGGCTCTATTTGGGGTTACGTCAGGTCACGGGTGCATCGCTTCTGCTTAAGAGAAATTAGATGAGCACTTCTTATGGGAAGCTACATTTTTGAGCCTCCAGATTTCGCAGATAAGTTGTATTTCCTCTAGAAAACAGAAAACGTGCAAGTGCCGTTAAGACAGTGCCAAATGGATGCCATGTAACTCAGACATGGGTAAGTGATAAGTTTCAAAATTTTTCGTATAAACTCATATTAAATTCACACAGTTAAGTATAAAAATGTTAATTAAATATAAGTTTTATGTGAAATTTCGTGAAAATTATATTTTCATAAAATCTTTAATTTTGCTAATAAATGGGTTATTTTGCAATATTTTTAAAAATATAAAATTATGAAGATAATTACGCATGCTAAAAGGAAACTTAGAAAAATGTGTAACCTATTAATATAATTTGGACAAATTTATAAAGTGGTTAAATTAGGTAAAGTATATATAATTATAAATATATTTTAAAACATAGGTAAAAGTAGACTTAAAAGAATTACATAAATAAAATAAATTCACAAATGTCCAAAATGAAAATTATGAAATATTTGCAGCTTGTTGAAATTATTTAGGTAATGTTTTAATTTTCAATTTTTTTATTGCATGTGTGCGAGTGAGTGTGGACCGCCGGAGTACTAGTATGGTGCTCCCCACCTTCCCCAAATCAATGGAATCCATGGCTACTGATCCAAGCTTCAACAACCCTATCATTTCACCGCCATTAAAATTCACAACGGATACCCATCATCCTCCAATTTGGCAGCACCCTGCCTCTCCACCGAGCAGCAAACATCCCAACAGCCAGGAAATCACCAAGTGCAGCACCCGTCCCTTTCCTAGCAACATCAAACTGGCGACCATGAGCAAAAATTTCGGCAGCGCCTCCATAAAGCCCCATTGCATCTCTCCCAATGCCTGGTCCACCTATTGAAAATCAATGCCCGAACGACCACCATACATACCCTTCTCAGCCGTCGATCTAAGCCATCTCCAACAGAACCCCAAAATAGCATCCCACGACTGGTCCATTCTCTGCAATCACCAGCTATTCACAACCAAGCCAAGTATTCAAGTTGGCCAAGCATTTAGCCGTCTCCAAATCTAGTGGCCAGTTTTTTTCAGCCAACCGAGCAGCCCCTTTCAAACCTAAATAGAACCAACATGCCCTTGCATCATTCGAAAAACCATGCCTAATTCCACCCATCTAAGCAAAAATTCAACCAAGGCAGCAATCACCTCCTGCAGTTGCAGAAAAAGCAAGGGTATCAAAGAAGTTTCGCTCTCTCCCGTTTCAGTCTTCCACCATCTCCATCTATGCAGATTTTCCAATCACAAGGTGAAAGACCGGCCAATCCAATTTCACAGCTGCAATGACGTTGGCCAACAAATATGGAGGAGCATGTGAAGGCAAAATGCAAAAGCCAGAAATGCAAGGCAGCTACAGTGACATTCAAAATAGAAATCCTACATCGGTTCTAAAACTTGGCTAGGGGTGCTCCAAACAACTATAAAACAAAGGCCCCTCTTGCCTTCAAACACACGAAAAACTTCTCCCTTGTCTGGGATACCACTTCATGTGGGACCTACTTATGAGGAGGGGGCAAGCAATAAAGGGCCCTATGGTGGAGATTCGCTCTTCACTTTGGTGATGTAATTTTTATTTTTTACTTTATTATTTATTTTCAGTGTCTTGTAGTTGTTAATTTTGTAGTTTTAATTTTTGGATTAGATTTATTGCTTTATTTAATGTTTTATTTTCTGCTTTGTAATTTTAGATTAAATTTAAGGCATTTTCATTTCCTGCTTTTATAGTTTAAGTTTTTAGTTACTTTCTTAGAATAGATTTAATTTAGTTGTTAGTCGCAATTTCTTTCTTTCTAGCTTCTCTCCTCTAATTTTTTTTCTCTCCTTTCCTCTTTTTCTCTCATTTCTCTTTCTTCTTTCTCTCTCTACCTTCCCTCTCTTCTCACTAACCTCTCTTCTTTCACTTATCTCTCTTCCCCCCCCTCTTTCTGGTTCTCTCTCTTCCCTTCTCTTTTCCTCCTTTCTCTCCCATCTCTACCTTCTCTCTCTTTTCTCTCTCCATCTCTTCATCTCTCTTAAAGCAGATTAGTCTCAAACAATTCGAAACTTTATCACCTCTCTGTGGATTCGACCCGACTCACAATTATTCTACGCTATTTCACATATAGTTTTAGCTCTAATGTGTTTCGGTTAATTTTAATTAAATTGGTGATTATAGTGTTCTTAATGACAAATACTTGGTTCGCATCAGTAAGTTATTGACAAATGTGCTTGTTTAAGATTTTTTTTTTTTTTTGATCCAGGAAGCCTCTAAAGCAAAGTTAAAAGTGCAACCAAGGATAACATGGTGCAAATGTGTTCAAACAGTGAGAAATTGGATGAATTGTGACTTGTTTAGGATTAAGGAAGGTGATCAAAAGATTACAAAAGTCTTAGCAAGTTAAGAATGATTATAATATCAAGGTTGAGATAATAGGAATGTGATCTCAAAATCACAAACCACACCTGCCTCATACTTGGGATCAATTCAGCAAAATAGGACTTACATAACCACCATTTAGCCTCTTGCATTTGAACCTGCCAATCTGGTTATTTTACCTTATCACAAGGTTTCTTACAAGATATAGATGAATCTACAAAGATACAAATCTTATATTTTCTCATAGTTCTCCACTATATTCTTTCTAATTTCAGTGGACTGACCTGTTCTATAAGTCATAATAGTTGCAAGCTAAGTGATTTGCTTGAATAGACAATTTAGCAGCGGCTCTTACTAGTTATGCACCAAAGATACTTGTGTGAATGCCTGAACTAATTATAATTCATGGTTCTCAAGTGTGAAGTTAGAAGGTGCTTATGAGATCACTCAAATGATAGTAGAATCAGTGGCAAAGGAAGCCCAGAAACAATATAACTCACGGGCAAAATCTACTTTGACGTCACACTTCACAAAATTTGTCGCCTTTTCATTTCATCACCAGGACAGATAAACTGATTAAAATCCTTATCTTAAGTGTGGCTCACACGGGTTTCTAAGTAAAATAATTTTAATTGATATTATTAAATAAATAAGAACAGAGGAAATGGATCCCCTAAAATGGTGCCAATGGGCCCACTTGAGCCAGTTCAACTTTAGGTTAAATCTAAACTGGCTCTATGTGAACACTGCCCTTGATTGGCATGAAGCTCAGAAGATATCAAGCAATAGATTCATATGCAAGATTAACAACTTATATTTGATTCTGAAGTAAGCGCTAGAGGCTAGCAAAAGAAATTCAAATCAAGAAGGCTGCTTAGTGGGGAGAAAACATGCAGCAGTCTGTAAATTTGAAAGGAATATGAGTAAAAACCAGAAGTTGGAGAAGAATTGGTAAATGAAAATATACTGACACTCAATGCAATAGATAAAGGATTCCCTAAACGAGCAACGAAAGGCTTGCTAGGACTTCTCTCCCATTCTGTTTCACAATTTAAGGCGTCACTTGCAGCAATATCATCTACCTCTTGCCTAGACTGATTTTCAAGCAAAACATATGTTCACACATCTTGATACTCTCCATTTCTCCTATGATTGATTTTTCAAAATGAGAATAAAGAATGAGACACATAAGTTTCCCTGTTTCACTAAAAGTCATTACACTGCTTAGCAACATGGTGGGACAACAAGAAGAAGATGGCTCACCTTGCCCGCTGCCCTGTGCACACTGAATCATTTCGGCTGGCTTCTTTCAAAGAAAGATAAACATCTCGGCAATAAAAATGAGGTTAAATCAAATTGCAAAAGAACCTGGGAGCATTTTTAACATGCCACGTGTGATATGATAGGATTCAAATCTACTCGATTGAGTACTTGGTTCTTTATCCAGATATGAATCAGGATTAATTCATATAATGTTTTTCACTCTCATGATTGTCTAATGGCTGTGCACAAACAGATTCTTGCATGGAGATGCTCATAGAAGCAAGGATACTGGTGGACGGAAAGAAACAGAACAGAATGATGAATTATCAAAATTAAGGCCATTGTTTTTGAAATGGCAAAAATTTGTGGTTTGCACATGAAAATTTCTATAAATTCCAACAACGGAATCAATATCTTTATTTCTGAACTACTATGAAAAGAGGAAATTCCACCAAGAATCTCAAAATGCCGGTATATATCGTCCACCTCTCATGGATCAGAATTCGTGGGGGGAGAAAATCTCTACCTCATTGTGGGAAATCCCAGTTTGATTAGAATCTAACTCTCCGGACTAGCTTTTTGTCCCGAACCACCTCGCTCCAAGGCATCCACGGTTCCCTTCAAGGTATCCACGGTTCCCATTAAGGTATCCACAATTCCTATCAAAGTATCCACGGTTCCCTTCAACGCATCCACGGTTCCCTTCTCTGAAGCTTTCTCAGAGCCGTGAACCGCCGTTTCTCGCTGCGAATCCTTGGAGGCTTGTTTATCGGCAGAATGATCAGATTCTTGAACTGCTCCACGTCCCTCCGAGGTATCCTCGGGGCCGTGAACCGCCGTATTTGGCTTCGAATCCTCGGGCTCTTCTTTATCGGCAGCATTCTCAGCTTCTTGAGCTGCCGCTCCTCGCTCCAGCTCCCTCGCGGCCTCCTCCTCCATGGCTTTCTCAGCCTGCAGCACCGGTGCATAGTAATCAGAATGCGCATCCATGCACCTCTTCAGCATCCCAGTGATCTCAAAGCACTTCTCGACAATATCTTCCTTGTTGTTCTCGGCCTCTTCGACGCACTTCTCCCACGCTATGAACGATTCCCGACAGCCGCCACCTTTCATGAAAAGGCAGAAACCGCACTCCCCCTCTTCTTCTTCATCTTCGGCATCTCCATCGCCCTCAGTTTCTACTATTTTCTCACCGTCTTGTCTTTCAATTTCTGGGGCTTTCACGTTTCCGGCCTCTCCGACAGCTTCTCCTTCCCCCGCCATTTGAACAGGTTTACCGCGATCAGCTGCTGCCGATTGGTTTTCGAGGGTTCCTACGGCGGAAGAAGAAGACGTCGAAGAATCTGGGGATTTCTAGCTTAGGGTTTATATTCCTGTGGAATTTTTATGCCATTCTCCGCCATTCTCATTCCAACGGTTCTTAAACCCTACAGGGAGGCGGTACGATAGATCAATGAGTACGATAAAATGCTACATTTTCGTGATCATCTATTGGACTTAGAAATTTTATTTACTAATCAAGACCGTCAATGTGTATTTTAATATAATTATATCAATAATTTAATAAAATATTATCTTTAAACCTATATGGAATATTAAAATTAAAATATTTTTGTAATGTACACTTTGAAACAAAATAAGTGTTCGTATCAAAAATTTTATTTATATATGTAATCCCTGAATAAAACAGCTATTGAGATAGTTCCTATAGATATTATTATCATTTTAATTTTGCTTAATTTCGATGCCGATCGAGGCGTTGCTATTTTCGTGACGCCTGGAGTTCTACGCAACAATAACATAAAGGCCGACGGTGATGCAGTGCTTGGACAAGGAGCCATTGTAGTTTCCTTGGACAAGGAGCCACAACATAAACAAGTAGAAGTCAGAAAAGTTCTGTAGTTTCTTGCTCAACTTGTTTATCATGGTCCGCTTCTTGCGAGTCATATGTTGAGAGGTCAGCGGTGTGTTTGAAGAAGATCAGGTCCGACCATCTGATTGCAATAAGCTAAAAATATATCAATAATTTTTTGAACATAGAAATAATTATTATTATATTTTTATGTTTTTTGTCGTAGCATATACTTTTATATTCTTCATCCATTTTATCTTCCTCATGTATTGCCGCCACTGTCATGACTCGTACACAAGGGGGTGCTTCGGCTGAACGTGACACACATGGGACCTAATCATCCACAAAAGGCGCCGCACACAAAATTCACATTTAAAAGGTGTGTTTGGCATTATTCATAAAAGAAAAAAAGGATGTTTTTTTTATATATATAAATATTCATATATTACATTATCTCAATTGGTATTATTAGTGTAATATTACATTATCTCAATTGGTATTATTAGTGTAAGGCCGGAAGACATTCTTACAATATTCAAACATCATTTCAAAGCAATCTTAATTTTTCTTATACAACTCCTAATATCTCAACCAGTAGACACTCTCACGGAAATATTCGAGAAGACAGATGTCACTACCTAAACAATTATCATTTTTTTTTCTGTAAATATTTGAACCTCTGTCACCATATCTTAGACGAAACGAGGTTACAATTAAGATAAGACCTTAGTGGCAAAAATGGTGTGTTTAGTATTTGAAAGAAATAAAAATTGTTGAAATAAAATTTTTTAAAGTGGGAGAATTAATATGGTGCGATAGAGACAATAATGAGAAGTAAAAAAGAATGAAGTTAAAGGATATTAATTAGTTGTATGAATAGTTTTAAAGAAATAATTAAAAAGTAAAGTAATTATGACAATATTCGGGAAGTGATAAATTTTTTGGATGAGAAGTTTTTTATATAAAAGTTGTTATACTGAAAGAAAATGATTTGATATAATAAAGATAATGATAAGAAGTAAAAAGAATAAATTCAAAATAGATAATTTTTTTAGACTTTGTAAAATAGATAAGTTAGTTGGGTAGAAATTATTGAAAAATAAGATAGTTATATGAGAAAATATAAAAAAATAGTTAAAAATAAGATAGTTACGAAGAGTGAAAAGTTTTATCTTAACATTTTTGAACATTGGCAAACACACTTTATGTAGAAAGATTTAAAGAAATGATTAGAAAATATAATAGTCATAAAAATGAAAAGCATTATATTAAAAAGTTTTAAATTAAAATATTTTATGGAATGTCAAATCCACCCAGAGAATTCTAATCTTAGTATTGTAACAATAAAAAATTATTCTTACAAATCTTTCAATATGATTGATAATTTAACTAACTAATTTTTTGGCCTTTTCTATTATTATCTATTTCTTTTAATTATTTTTTATATCTTTCTAAATGATTACATATCTATTTTATTTTTACTTTTTTACTCCTAGGGAGTGTTTGTTTACACAAAAAATTTTCAATTTAAAACTTTTCACTATCCATAACTATTATATTTTTAATTATTAGTTCACTTCTTTTTATATAACTACTATATTTTTTAAATCATTTTTATACAATTACCAATACATCTAACATATCTATTTCAGGTTTATTTTTTTTACTCCACACCATTACCTCTATTATATAATACAATTTTCTCCAATTTCAAAAATTTTCTACATAAAAAATTTTCATACATTTTTTTATTATTTTCCAAATACACCCTTAATCATTACTCATATTCAATATATTTGGTAAACAAAAAAAGAAAATTTTTATATAAAACTTTTTGTATAGATTTTTCTATATAACTACTCTATTTTAAATAATTTCTATGCATTTTTTACTTATAATTATGAGACTTTATAATTATTTTAGCCTTCCATATAACTACCCTTTGCTTCTAATCATTACTCTCATCTTATCACATCACTCTGCTACATTTTCTAAAATTTTCAAAAAACAACTTTTACACATTTTTTCAAATTACCAAACACACCATTTATGTATCTTTACTTTTTCACTTTTTACAATTTTTTTTATCTTTCTATCTTTGTTTTTTTTAAGTTTTCTAAACGAACCTTTTAATGCGCAAGAATATCGACAAATAAATTCCACCAACATGATTCAAAAACAATACCTATAAACCAATGTTCAAATATTTGATTACATCATCTCTAAAAACAAAATTCTTTCACGCCCATAGTTTCTTGCTTAACCCACTACCCATATGTTTACTAACGGAAATTTTTAAACGCAAGATTATTTTAGTTATTTTTTACCATTAAAATTACTTAAATACTAAAAATTACTTAGATGCTTCTATGTTTAAAAATAAATATATATACATGTATACATATTCAAAAATAGTAAAAATTTATTTATATATTAAATATATCTACATTAACATATGAAAAATAAAAAATAATTAATGCCACTCTTTAGCCGAAGCTAATCAAATCATGTTTCATGGTTAATTTTTTTTTCTAAGTGAAAATTCCCCCTTTTGTTTTACTACGTATAGCTATTGATGAATTAGTTTTGTTCTTTCCTACTATGTTCCATGGATGACATGCCTTGATGTTATATAAAAATTGAAAAAATAGGTTCTTTTACCTTCAAAATTGTAGCAGGGAAGGGCGTTGACTCCACCTGGTACTGGGAACCATGAGGACCTTTGTTAACGTGAGGCAGTGGAGAGAGATGTACTGCTATAATCATTTTCCAATCCATCATTTATTACTCTAATAACTTTATTTTTTTAAATTTATTTTTATATTCCAGTCATTTTTCCTTTCAACCGCATTCCAACTATTTTATTTATTTTATATTTACTTGCATTATTTTATATTAATTATATAATTTTCAAAATATTTCATTTTTCATTTTTTACCGTATTCTAACATTTCACAGACTTCCACGTTACCAAACTTCATCCATGTTAAAGGGACCGAGGATCCGGAGTGTGATATCTTCCACTGATCTCATCTTTTCCTATTGTCAGCAGCCAGGCTTGGAACGGTGAAAGAATCATAATTGTGTGTAATAGTTCTTTGGATGCTTTCCCATGCAAGCAGCGGCCAGATCTAAAATCGGCGACTGGTAGAGTCACGCGACGAAAGAAATCAGCGTTGACAGAAGATCCGGAGATCGTACGATCGTTTCTCCCGGACAGCGTGGTAATGATTGATTTTTCTTATTTTCTACGGACCGGCCTTGTATCCAGTAGACTAGTCTATAAATATGCCTCATCCTCTCACTCGCAACTCTCTCTCTCTCTCTACTCACTCTTGCTCCGTGTTTTTCTTTTGTTGGCCATGGCCAATGAAGAATCGTGCGTCCGAGTTTATATCAACTTCCTCGGAGAAGGACATATATTGACCCCGTCGGTGGCCCTCTTTCCAATAAATGGCAACGCAATTCTTAGAGGTCCTCCTCTTGAGAGCCGGACTCTCGTACTTCCGCCTGTGCGCTTTTCCGGAAGTGATCCTTGACCCTGTTGAAGTAGTGTTTCAAGAAGAACCCGTTATCCGACAATCGCTGTGGTTCCGGGAATTACCGCAAGGGCGTCCCCCTGTTACAATGGCGAGGGTACGTTATAGGGAATTGGATGACACCGGCGCAGTCCATGTTCCGGGAGGGGCTGCTGCTGCTGGCTTCACGGGGCCACAGTACGCGGACTTGAACATCCACATCTTCGGTGGCGGTGGCGGTCGCGCGGAGTAGCCGCCACACGTTCTTAACTTGTTGCCACTCTTCTCTCAGAAGAAAGCAAAATGATCTTTTAAGACCGGATGCGGCCCAAAAACTGTTTTTAAAAAAAAAAATTTAAAATTTTTTTCATGGTAAGTAAATTTAGGTGTATTAAATCTATAAACCAAGTTTTACCATTTTTGGATGTTTTTAAGTATTTTTTGGATTTTTAAACATAGTGGCATTTCCGTAATTTTCTGGAATTTTTCATATTTTCTAATCGTACTTTGAATGATTCTATTTCATTTTTTAATTCAACAATTTCATCATCTAAATATTCTTTCTTTTCTAATAATCTATTATACATTTCTGAATTATTTTTAATTGTTTGATTCTTTTCTACTATTATTTTTGCTAAAGTTTTACAAATATAAACTATGTTTTTTATAATTGAGAACATTTTTGTCAAAGATTTATCAAATATTTTTTGTTCTCCGGAAATGCTACTGTGTTTAAAAATCCAAAAAATACTTAAAAACATCCAAAAATGGTAAAACTTGATTTATAGATTTAATACGCCTAAATTTACTTACATATGAAAAAGAATTTAAAAAAATTAAAAAAATAGGTTTTTGGGTCGGATGCACAAGGCCGGTCTTAAAAGATCAGGACTCTATAAGAAAAAGTTATTGATTATTTTTCTATCATTCGGTTTCGCATTGAAGACCATGGAGTTGTAATATACCAAAGAATTCCTCACTTTTCCAAGTTTAGTTGTAGTTGATATATGTGCTTGCCTTATTCTATTTCTTGCATATATAGGATAGCTGATTGTAAGGATTATGGCAAGGTTACCCTGCTCTATTTATAGTAGGGGTGTAAATAAGGTCGGGTTCAACTCGAGCCCGCATCAACCCGGACCGATTTATACCATGGTTGGGTTGATATTTTGGAAATTTGGTTTTTGAAAATCGGGTTGAGCCGGGTTAGGGGGTCGGTTAACCCGACCCGACCCGATTTCATAAGATATGTATTTTGATATGTTTATGAGAGTGTATTTCATTTATGTTGTTTGGATATTTAAATAAAATTGTGTGGAGTTTGGAAATATATTTGACAATTTGGTTGTGAAATGTTGTTTGAATTTATTTGGTTTGGAAATATATTTGGTTAATTAGTTGTGAAATTATGTTTGGATTATTTGGTTATGAGTGTGTTTGGTAATGAATAAAACTTTTGATGAAAAGTTTTTTAGAGTAAAAGTTATTAACTGATGTGATATGATAGGGGTAATGATGAGTAATAAAGAGAATAAAGTTAAAATAGATAGGTTAGTTGTGTTGATAGTTTTATATATATGATTGAAAAGTAGGGTAGTTGTATAGGAAAATGTGAAAAAATAATTAAAAATATGATAGTTAAAATATGATAATTGTAGAGAGTGAAAAGTTTTAGATTGAAAAGTTTTAATTGACTTTTTCTTTAAATTGCCAAACATACCCTATATTGCATTGTAAATAGGTTGTTTAGATGTTCGCTTGCATTGGTGATTTGAAATAACGAACAGGTCAATTGGGAATTTGAGATGTTTGTAGCTTTGATTGGAAGCCAACTAAAAATGTAAGTAAGACTATGATATTCGTTTTTTCATTTTACATAATTTACTGCAATACTTTTACTTGGCTTTCACTTTTTGACTTGCAGGGGACATCAATTGCTCAAAGAATACAAAAGCAAAAAAATAAATCAATTACAAAACTTATCCTCCACTTTTGAGTTACGTAGAACTTTTTAGTACTTATTTTTTTATAATTATCATTGCTTTTTTGTTATTTTAGAAATTTGAGTGAACAAAAGCTTAACTAACATTGATAATATGTGTAATCTATTAGCCCGATTTCTAACCCGAACCGAACCGATTTGAGGTGGGTTGAAATAGGGTTGGGTTAAGGTGTGAAAAGTAGGGTTGAAAGTAGGGTTGAATTGAGATTTTACAAGGTGGGTTAGGGTTGTATTTATCCCAACCCGAGTCAACCCGACCCGATTTACACCCCTAGTTTATAGCATAGGATTTGCTGAATTCCGGGGCCATGCTAAAGAGGTGAACTCCATTTTCTCAGCTCTAATAGGAACCAATTTCATTCCTGATTTTTCATCCATGCTATCGCACCCTGCTAGTTATAGGGGTACCAGGTCTTGCCCTTATCCAAGGCCTTATGATTCTGCTAAATAACATTAGCCATGATTTTTTTTTCCTAAAGTTGGTTGTAGTAATCATTGGAATTGGTAGCCAAAAGTTCTGATTCTGACTGTTTCCTTCTCTTGTGCAGACACTGAAGATGTGGAACATGGCAGCTGCAGCTCATGATAGCTCGGTTGTTGCCTTGGCATATATCGCTCCTGGATGTTGCCACCGCCAGTCATGACGACAAATCCGTTAGACTGCGGTTGTAGGTAGAATATGATGCAGTCATGCAAACCTATTGCAGCGTGGCCTTGCTGGTCTGCCATTTCAGCCTAGTTATAAAAAGGGAAGTGAGCTTGTTGCCTTTGGTTTTGTTGTATAATTGTATTTAGTTGAGGGTCCACCCGGAAAGATGTAAAAGCAAAAATGAAAAGTAGTAATGAGATTTTTTCTTTAGAAAAAGTGAAATAATATCATGATATAATAGAGATAATAATTTGCAGAATTATTTATTTGCATGGAAAAATATTTTTAATGATATAAATGTTAAATTAAAAAATTTGAAATTGGAATAAAAATAAATAATTGTATTATGTTGATTTTACATCTTTATCATGTACTGATAATGTCAATGAGATTGGATTACTTGATTCTTTTGGCCAACAAATTTAAATAAAAGTTGGTTTCTTAATCAAATAAATAATTTTAAATGTAATAGTTGAAAAATTCATATAACCATGAGCCTAAAATGGAGAAATTACCCAAGTCCATGTCATGGGTAACTCCATGTGGTTTGAGCCTTAGTGCCTCACCAATATATGGCGGCGTTAAATTTGTAAATTCTTATTTTAAAATATAATAGTCAATAAAATATATTGCACTTCTGAGTTAATCCCTCACTAATATACGGTGGCATTAAATTTGTAAATTCTTATTTTAAAATATAATAGTTAATAAAATATATCACATTTTTGAGTTCGTCCCATTTCTACTGTTCATGGACACGGGTTTTCGTTTGGGATCCTGTTTTACCCTCATACACACATGATCCTATTAACAAGATAAGATAAGGGAGCCAATTAACAGTAGGGGTGTTAATGAATTGGATTATACAAGTTGGAGTCTAATCCTAGTTTTAACCTATTTAAAATATCTTTGATCTTAGTAACTTATTTAAAAAACTTCAACCTTAATTCACTTATAACTAATTTAATAAACGGGTTGGCGGATTGTATAATAAACCATCTAAAGGCATAGACTCTGGCAAATAATAATCTCGTAGGGAGAAGCAACAAGGTATTATCAATGCAGGAGAAATGAAAGTATTCCGGTAATGGGAAAATAGAATTAGAGTAGCAATAGAAAAATAAAAAATTAAGTGGCAGGAGGAAGACTTAACGGAAAATAAATAGGGGTTGCATTTATATATATAAAATTTTAATGGGTTAAACGAATTAAATGGATTGAATAGGTTAAATGAGTTACTAAACAGTTAACGAGTTATAAAACCTCAACCATAATCCATTTATTTAATTAAATAGTTGAATAAGTTATTCGAAAATCTTAACGCAAATCCATTTATAAAGAAGTTGGACGAGTGGGTTAACCATGACCATTGACACCCTTAATAAATAACTTAGATCGCATTAAAATCAGCAAAGTAAGCCGACAAAAATTAAGAAAATCAACAGCTGAATACATTTACATGGTTCTTCTCTTACATTGATCTTGAATTATGTTTTTTTTTTTTACTTATGTTCATTTAAACAAGATCGTAATGACTTCGATT
Source organism: Annona cherimola (assembly GCA_030490835.1). Taxonomy (NCBI): domain Eukaryota; kingdom Viridiplantae; phylum Streptophyta; class Magnoliopsida; order Magnoliales; family Annonaceae; genus Annona; species Annona cherimola. The sequence goes on along the minus strand of CM059971.1, from coordinate 120,484,650 downwards.
ACTTTTCTTAGATCAAAAAATTTATCTTTTCGTCCAACGCACTTACTTGTCAAATTAGAATTTGCAAATTCTTTTCTTTATTATTCTAATCAATATTTTATATATTAACTTCAAGATTATACGGGTATTTTAATGTTTATCTCTAAATCATATAATGTTTATCGTCAATATATTATCATGGTCATCAAACCCAATTTGATTCCAGCCGGATGGTAGGTGTATACAGGATCACTAGACCAGTCAAGCGTTTAGTTAACATTTTAAAGTGACAATTGGTGAGGTTTTATCTCCATTTATTATTTGGAAGTTGTTTTTCTTAATTACGTTTCTAAATTTGTAGAAACGTCTCGGGACTTCAACGTAATATACCAATAAAAGGGGTGATTATTACTTATTACGAAGGGCTAAAACTATATCTTTTTTTTTTTTTATGAAATTTTTTTATACAAATGCTGATAAAGATGTATTTATTCTATAAATAAAATTTATCTTTTTGGGAAATATGTATGTTTTTATTGTGTATTTTATGTGTATATAAATTATTCAAAATGATTAAAATACTCATGTCTTTAAAAATACAAAACAAATATAAATACATTTTTAAAAATGATAAAACTTAATTTATCAATTAAATACGTTTCTATTAACAATACATTTCTATTAACAACTGTGTGTGTATATATATATATATATAGAGAGAGAGAGAGCTGTTCTGATGAAGCGTCACTGCACCGGAACAGCGGTGTAGCTTCCCAAAAAAGGGCTCCACACATATTAAAATGAAATGAAACTTTATACAATCATTTATCCAGATATAAATCATACTTTAGATGATTTAGATGTTGAAAAAACCACTTTTAAGTTGTTATTTACATCAAACTATTTTATTACGTTGAATTTGTACCATTTTCAGATGGGGCCCATATACATATCTGATTGGGATGAAAATTGGTATGGTAATAGAATACATTATTCTAAATGCAATGGGTGAAGTAGATTATGATTTGATGATAATGTGGGGCCCATTTCAGCGATGCTGCACCTGAATATATTCCATATAGAGAGTTGTTCCGCTGCACCGGAACAGCGGTGCAGTTGCCCAAAAAAAGGACCCCACACATATTAAAATGAAATGAAACTTTATACAATCATTTATCTATATATAAATCCTACTTTAGATGGTTTAAATGTTGAAAAACTCACTTTTAAGTTGTTATTTACATCAAACTATTTTATTACGTTGAATTTGTACCATTTTCAGATGGGGTCCATGTACATATCTGATTGGGATGAAATTGGTATGGTAATAGAATACATTATTTTAAATGCAATGGGCGGAGTGGATTATGATTTGATGATCATGTGGGACCCATTTCAGCGATGCTGTATCGGAATTCCGGTGCAGCGTCGCTGCACCTAAATATATTCCATATAGAGAGTTGTTCCGGTGCAGTGTCACTGCACCGAAACAGCGATGCAGTTGCCCAAAAAAAGGCTCTACACATATTAAAATGAAATGAAACTTTATATAATCATTTATTCATATATAAATCATACTTTAGATGGTTTAGATGTTGAAAAAACCACTTTTAAGTTATTATTTACATTAAACTATTATATATATATTGGCACTCTGATGTAAGGGAACAAATTCATGGTTATGCCATTAGGCTGCGCGTGAATAGTGATGTGCCCCTAAGCAATGCTTCAACTTTACTCAAAACGCGGTAGTGATATGAACCTGCCAACTAGCAGGGTTCTATATCATGGAATAGGAGGCAATTACAAGAGTTCTTGATGGGTGTTCGCGCGTGGACGCAACTTGTGCCTGGGCCTGAGGTTATGTTTGGGCCCAATGGGATCCTTGCTCCAGTCAGGTAGCTTGATATGTGCAAGAAGTCTCTTTGATGATGATTTCTACTCTAAAATATAATTTTCTGGAATTCAATTATTACTGGCTAGAATCCATGGAGGGAGAGGCCAAAGAAGCCGTTTCCCTTTTTATGAAGATAGTTGCAGCTGGAAATTAAAGGAATTTATCTCTGCATGTACTAGGTAAGGGTTATTAAAGGAAGGCATTTAGGTTTATAATTTATTGATGAGCAATTATGGTATCTTACCCACGATGGAGATGTATGCGTGTATGATGGATGTGTTGTGACAAGCAGGCCATCTTGACCAGGCACTAGACTCTGTTAATCCAATCCATATGCAACCTGGTCCTGCCATTTAGAGGGCCATTGTTAGTGCTTCTGTAGTTCGTGGAAGTATGGACAAGCAGGATCTGGCATATGGTTGCTTCTTTTGGAGACATAGAAACCATGAAACTACATTTCACTGTCAATGTATATGCTTCTTGTGGAAAATGGGATTCTGTGGCAGGACCAAGGATGCAGATGAAGGAGGGGAGCTTGAGAAAATTGCCAGGATATAGGTGGATCAATGTCAACAGCAAGATCCATTGTTTCGATGTTGCAGATAAATCATCCATTATTTCAATGTTGCAGATAAACACACCCCTGTTTGGCTTTGATCCATTCAGAGTTGAACACATCATAAATGATCAAAAGAGAGGTGCTCGTGTTTTGAATATCTGAAGTAGACTAGGAGCATATTCCTTGTACATACCAACAATTTGGCCACAACTATAAACTACTGAGCATTCGGTAGACTGGCATGCTAATGTTTAAACCTTCATGGAATCCTTCTCTAAGGATATTATAGACTGCGGATGGCCAAGAACAACATGCTATCATAGATTGCGGATGCCCAAGAACAACATTAATTGGCATTGTTAGAAAGGACTTGAGGATTCATTTGCAAATGGAGATATAATCTAGGATGAAGTGGAACGCAACAACAGCATTTACGCTAAAAGGACGTTCAGTGTGGGAATGATATATTTTAGTTCTATACTTATTTAGGTATGAGGCCTTCACTTTTCCACAGGTGATTGTTCATTATCTGCTGTTTGTACATTGTTTCTGGATATGTTGTTGAAGTCATTTGTTACTGGTTTGTAGAACAGTACTTCCTCATTTGCAGATTAAGAATTCTTTGCAGATCAAGAACGATGTATAAACTCATACAAAATAAAATATGGTGCTTTTTTTTAATCCAGAGGTGTTGACATTTTTTGTAGTGTGTTTCCGCTGAATGCAGTTGATTAATTTTTAGTTCTTACGGTATCGCTGTGGTAATCTTAAAATAGTTTTTGTAACATCTTCATAGCACAACGGTTACAATGACTGACACTTTACGTTAGTATAGGCTATTCATTGTCTTTCTCCTGCTGCTTTCCCATCCCTTCCTCCCTCCCTCCCTCCCTCCATTTTTCGAACAACTGGAGTTCCCTTTCATGGGAAGATGACTGAAACTTTGGTATGATTCAAGATAGAAAATGTGGGCTTTAGGGACTTTTAGCCCATATTTTCTGGCTTGGAACTTCCCAATCTTCCTGTGACAATTTTGGATGGTATGAGGGCTCCGCGCAACAAATAACCAGCCTTTGGATAGGGGAAGGTTTGCGTATGATTTAGGGAATTTTTTTGTGGCTGTTTCCATTTGGCTTGTCTAATCTTGTATGCTCTAGGGTAGATATTGCAGCCAATCTTGGGCCATTGCCACTGGAGCTGGAATTGGGTGGAGTGTCAAAGCCTTGTCCCATTGTCTCAAAATGCAGCATTGCCGAACATATAAGCAGACAGCTTTAGGCTGTCTTTTGTCTCTTTCCTCTTCTTCTTCTTCTTTTTAATTCTTTTGCACCAATATCCTAATTCCTACCCATTTTGCCAAGCCCAAAAACAGGCATTGATATTTTGGTTGGTGCGGTTGGAGTCCGGTTCTCCCCTCCTTGGTTGTGGCCCAGCGAGAACTTTATTTAAATGCTTATCTCAACAGCAATATATCATTTAGACCCAGGGTGTATTTGGGAAGTGATAAAACTTTCGGATGAAAAGTTTTTGAGTGAAAACTTTTGGTTTAAACAAAGGCACCCCCTAGTGATCATAAACCAGGAAAAACTTCGGCAGGCCTGATCGGATTCTAATCCTTCAACCCTTTGGAGACCTGACCACTGGCACCTATGAAGGGAACCGAGGGAAGGAAATTGTAAAGGAACTGGTGCGGTTGGGCACGGATAATTAGAAATAAAGTAAACCAAATTGTATTTTGTCTGGAAAGTCTGGTTCTATCATAAAATGGAATCATGAATCCTAAAACTAACACTTCCACATCTTGGTTGTACCATGTTGAAATGTGCTGGTTCTATCCAAAAAAGCCATCAATTTAGGAAACGTATTCCCACACATATCAACCAGAGACCTTGCAAGCCACAATGTAGGATTTATACCCATGCTAAATTGCTAGCAATGTTGATGACAACGAAGAGGGTGATGGGCCAAATTCTTATGCATTTTTTCTACACATCCCAGCTGTCGATTATGTGGTAGAGCCACTTTTGAGGCAAAAGGTTTCAACTACCAGGCCATCAGCCCAAATATCTGATAGATCAGTGCACTGGCCATTTGAAATTATGAAACATGCGTTCCAGAAATCAATGTAAATTGACCTCGAGGTCCACTAGATGAAAATTGACAAGCCGGCAAAACCCATTTGAACTTTCCCCAACTCCAGCCCCATCAAGTGACAACGTCACATGGAAGTGATTAGGCCCTCCCACCTTTTTTTTCTGAAGGTCATCAATACCTTCACTCCTCTTCAATCACTACCCTGCATGCTTGGGACCATATTTCTGATCCTTCTTCCCCACCTTTCTCTTTTGGCTGCGGTGGCAACCCCAGCCAACGAAATCAATAGCTGGATTCTACTAGTTACAAGACGAGGATCCCCCTATTCATTTGATCCATCCCTCAGCTCAGTTTTACATGAGAGCTAGTGATCATGAGTTGAGGCGGCTCACATGACCCATCACAGGTAGGTTTAAAGCATGATCTGTCCTCCTCCACACATTCCCTGCGTCCCAATTTCTACGATGTTGGTAGGAGAGGTCCCCTCATCTTGTGTCAGCTTCCAACCATTTATATCCCCTCCTCCTCCCTCTGGTCCATGGAGGCACTTTTAAAACACATGCTCATCACATGCACCGTGCCCACGTGGCGGTTTTGGGCACATCTCTCCATCCCTCCATGGGCAAGCTCTTCTGTCCTTGGGGAGGTTGTGATCGCCGTCGACGCTGTCGTCTTCACGTACTGATAGTTGCATCGATGTGCATTCTACCGTGGCTTGTGATGAAGAGGCCCACCTGGATGTTTTCAACTGAAGTCCCTGTCATCCCTCTTGGATCATCACAAAGAGCCCACCTAACTGACTTGCCTTCATTGCAAAATCATAATAAGTTCAATGCATCGTATATTTTGGCATTGTCTACTGCTTACTTGGAGAATTTGAGTGAGGCAATCGTGAGTTATTCTATCTCATTTGCAGGCCTTCCTTTGCTTTCTTCTGGTTGCCTATTTTCTCCGGAGCTGACTTCCATGCTTCACTTTCAGCTAACTCCCTGCTTCTGGTGTTTCGTTGCATTTCTCTTTTTGTGAATTTGGTGGAAACGTGACATTAACTTGGATTGAGACGTGAAGTACAAGATTAGGCATTTACGGTCATTTATTTTGTGGATCAAGTTTTTTAGCTGTTGACAGAGCTGAATAATAAGACAGAATGATAGTGCCTGCTTGAGGTGAATGAGGAATACCAAAGGGAGTTTACAAGTGTCAAGAGGGGTGGCTGGGACTGTCTGGAATTTACCTGCCATATCGTTAAAATGAAATTTTTGGAGCTCAAAATGCCAAGATATGAGTTGTCCATCTTAGCTGTGTCATATTGGCAATTTCAACAAAATTGCTGCACACCGGACAGCTGTGTACGGATATATGTGGCCCATTATGATGTGTTATTGTATCTTCTCTGCTTACTTTGTTGGTGTTATTGCTATTTTTATTAGCTGGTCCAGTATCCAAATGATGGGGCTGAGGGAACGCTGCAGTACTCTGCACCATTCGTGGGCCCCTCTAAAGGTACGTGAGACTTTGCAGCTGCCTGGACCAGAAAGCCTCTTTGAAATGAATCCGACCCCGACGTATATCCGTGTGGGTCTCTGTTCATGAATAAGGAATCTTTGAGGGACTTCCACGCAATCATCACTGACTTTATACCCCCATCCACTGGCACCTTTGGTCCCCATTGTTTTGGATGCACGGTCTACCTCTATTCCAACCATTTTTCGCGCCTCTTTGGTGAATTCCAAATAGGATTGCACATTTTTATTATATTTTCAAATATGGCAACACCATCAGTTTTGCCTACATGTTTCTACCAGAAGGTACTTGGGATAAAACATTGATTTCTTCCTTTCTCATGTAAAGAAGCATGATGTTGTTGTTTGGTATCCTAATAAATATTATATACACCTATGACTTATTTTTCCATCTGGATTTGAGTTTTAGTTAATGGTAAATTTTTTCTAAAAATTTAGATTAGTACTCTAGTAAAAAGACATGAGCAAAATTAACAGTGTTGTCATGTTTGAATATATGATAAAAACATGTAATCATGTCTGTTATTTTTTATAAATCTGATAAAAACATGTAATCATATCTGAATAAAAGGTAAAACTTGTAGTCATATTCAAGATTAACTCATGTTTTCAATTATAAGTCTGACTACCAGTACTGAAAATCGATCCATTCAGCTAAAACACACCTCACTGTAAGAAATATAGGTAGACCACGCTACATGAAATTTTAGGGGTAGTGCTTACGGGAAACGGTTCAATATTATGCAAACCGGTCCAAGTGGAAGGTTCAATTTATTTTCTTTTCACTGTTTATTTAATAATACTACGTAAAATCATTTTAATCATAAGTTTGTGTGGGCCACGAATAAGATAAGGATTTTCAAAAGTTTATTATCATTTTAAAACTATACTTATTTTGTCGTCACCTATACTTACTTTTAAATCAAAGTAATATATTCCTAATTAAACCTAATATTTTAACCGTGCCAACTGAATGCACCCGGGTGCATTTTACATTTTTTAAATTTTTTAGAAATGTTTTTACAACTATTAATCTAAGTGTATTTAACATGTATATCAATTTTTACCATTTTTGAAAACTTAATTTTTTTTTTAAATCAGTGACATTTTCGTAATTTATGAATTGCGAAAATGCCACTGATTTTAAAAAATAAAAAAGTCACCAAAAATGATAAAAATTGATACACATGTTAAATATTCATAGATTAATAGTTGTACAAAAAATTCAAAAAAATAAAAAAATAGATTTTTGCACCCAGGCGCACTGCATCCGGATGCACTAGATTAAGACTCATATTTTAAAGGGAAGAGGCTAAATGCACCTAAGGACATTTAGCCTTGGTGCACCTGGGTGCATTAATTAACTTATTTTTCAAATTTTTTGAAATTTTTTTTATATAACTATTAATCTAAGTATATTTAATGTATGTATCAATTTTTATCATTTTTTGATATTTTTTATTTTTGAAAATCAGTGACATTTTTAGTAATTTAAAATTACTAAAAAATAACATTAACTTTCAAAAATAAAAATAAGTAAATTTGGGTGCATTGTAATATTATCTTATTTTAAACGCAATGAACGCAGCGTATTCCATAAAATAGCGAAAATGGGGCCTACTTAAACGGTTCAACTGGTTCTAAGTGAACACAGCTAAAAATTTAGACGTAGAAATGTTTATAAAGCTTAGGCCACCCGTGATATATGGACGGTAGGATGACATGAATGCATGCATATACGTCCCATGGACAGCACGGCGTGGGATAAGCACTTGGATCCTAGAAATCATGTTCCAAGGCCTCATGGAGAGTGACATGATAGGAATTTTCGTGGCGTTTTTTTGGGCGTTGAAGCGAGCATGGTATATGGATTTTTTTTGAAGCCGATCGGGTTCGGAGAGCGACGGGGGTGAGTATCTGCGTGACTGCGGAAAGCGACCGCTTCTTCCTTTCGTTTCCCAGTCGTATAAACAGAAAATGGACGAGAATTAGAGGTGGGGGTCGAAATCTGGCAATTTGGAGGGTTTTGACACCTGCATCGTCACATGGTGCACCCATTAATTTCTACTGGAGGCACCAAATCAATACGGCAATCCTAATTGGCGAGGTTGACAGATTTTTAATTTCCACCGTCAATTTGAATGGGGAGTAGGCATGTACATATAGTTGGGTGCTTGGAGTTATTAGTTTTGATGATTTTTTTGGGGGCTGCACATGATTGGAAGGTACAACTAGGTGAACAGTCTCGATCCATCCATTGTGCACACTGCCATGCCGAATATTATTGAATGAGAGCTTAGTTACAGGTCACACGAGTCTTTATCACGAATTCGGATGCGCGTGCTATCGTACTATCAGCGAAGCTGGACTCTTGTCATAAGACTCCCTGTTTCTTTTTTTTTTCTTTTTTTTTTAACTTATTACATCAATCAATTGCAGAATGAGGGTCGAATCCTCGACCAAGTGGCATCATGTCACCAGATGTTATCATTAGGGCAAGCCCATGAACACCATTCTACCACGTTCAATACTCGTATTCACATCCAAATAAAGTAGAATCTTTATGCAGCCAAAGAAATAACATTTTAAGTCAATTCAACGATTTATTGTTAAAATATACTATTTTGGAGATCACATTTGGATACTTCAAAATAGCCCTGAAATTCTTTATATGTTTCAACTTTGGTGTGATACGAAATTTGTTACCAATAATATATCCTTCTGTTCCCATTTTTCACTTCAATTTCATATCATGAAAGCCTTTCAAAAAAAAAGAAAAAAAAAGAAAGAAAACATACCATGAAAAAAGCTAATATTCTTTTGCTTTTTACCTAACAAAAACATATAATTGTTAGCCTACATAAGTGTATACCATTGCTATGTACTGGAGGAAGAATCCGTCTCCTCCCTTGAATTGCTTCTTCTCTTTACGTGGTCAACATTTCAACGCCCATCTGCTATTTTTTCTCTTCCGTTGTTTTTCAGCTTTTGTTTAAAATTTGTAGGTATATATATATATATGTCTGTTTTTTTGGTCGTTAGTTAAGTTCTCCTTATATAAAAGCAATTCCATCAATGCAATAAAACGCAGGGGCTCGTATTTTACGTAATGCATGTTAAACTGTTGCTTTGAAATCATAGCATGGGCAGTAGTGGACGAAGAGGAGGAGAACGGCTGAACCCATCCCACGTCGCTGTGCCTTTGGTGGTGCGTGACTGAAACCAGAATAGTTAACCGGCTGCAATTCAGATCTTAAATTTGAAGCTGATGTTGGATAGTTGATATTATTCATTAATTAACTCCTATATATCCAACGTAACTAGCATTTACTGATGGGCAGAGATTTTCTCCGTATTTTAATCTACCATTTGAAGTGATTTTGAAAGTTTATAATATTCATAATATCTTTATGAAATACATATAAATGTTTCTATTAAATATATAGGAAAAATTTATCAAAACTTGGGGTTCAAATTTCCTAGAGAATCTGGGAAAATTTTGTTCAAGTCTAATGTCATTTTTACTATTTGAATTATTTATTACCTTTCGTAGTCCAAAATTAGAATTCTTTTCCAATATACTCATTATGTTTGACCTTAATGTTAGATATATCCATTACGTTTCAGAAATTTCAGATATACCTACTACATTTGTATGTAATCTCAAAAATGCTCATTCCGTTACAAACATTAGTAAATGTCGTTAGTCTATTTGAGAAATTACCAATATGCCCATCGAATTTAAGGTTGGATTTAAAATTTTGAATATCATAACTCACCGCTACCCTAATCGCACAAGAGTTTTAAATATGAAGAACTCTAACTTTATTCCCGTGTCATTTTATTTCATTTTTTATTATTTTACACTAGGGGTATTTTTGGCATTTAGAAAATTATAACCAACATTTAAACGGATGTTCGTTAACTTACTTAACGACCTTTAACGGAATGAGTATTTTTGAAAATATATGCAAATATAATGAATATATTTGGAATTTCTGAAACATAATAGGTATTTCTGGGGTTAGGGTCAAACATAATTGATATATTTGGAAAGAAATCCTATTTTAATTAATCATAGCTGTTACGATTCAAACAGCGAAATTTTTAAATCATAACCCAGTGCCTTTTAATTTTTTCTATTTGTATGAAGACTTGATGAAATCCAACCCATCTAAAACATTTAACATTATTTTTTAACTAGAATACATAATAATATATTAATTAAAAACTATAATTATTAAATAATTTTAATGTTAATATATTTATCATAGCATGAATTTATATCGTGATTCCATCAGAGCCTTCTACCAAACTAATTTTTTAAATTATAATTTAGAATCTTAAAATAAATAGAATGAGTGATTTAGATCATATTAATATGAAATAATTAGAACGAATGCCGTTGATTCTAGCTAATTTTTTTGGCTGCATGTAATGTAATTTTGGTTACATTTGAATGAATTATGTTACAATTGATTGTTGGTGGTAAACACTTGATTGCTTCCAAATGATGGCATTTGATTATATGCGACAATTTTTATATCAAACGCAGCCAAAGATAATATTTGATGCAATTTTTAAACTTTGGTTATAACTGGTAACCAAAACTGGTAGCAAGTAAAATAGCTTTTAGTTGCATTTGATATCAAATGTAGCTAAATTTAATTTTAGATGGAAAAAGGTGTTCGCAACTTGGCAGCGAGAGATTCTGTTGTTGTAGTGAAAATCAAAAGGTTCTTGCATTACAATTCAAAAGAACATTTAAAAAGTTTTAGTATTTTCTTATGAATGGACACGCTAGCACAAACTCGACATTAGCCCCTAACTCACACAAATGTCAACCTCTTTAGCAATACCTTGTGTGACAAAAAAGTTAGTATCAGTAATGAAATTTAACAACAAATTAAATTTCATTACTAATAACCTATTTTAAAAGCTTCAACGTCCATTGTTAAAGTTGATCGCAATCAAATGGATTTTTTTTTTTTCTGAAGTAAATGGATTTTTAGTAATGAAGTAACAACGAAAATTACGTGGTTGTTAAATTTTTAGCAAAAAAATTCTTACTCTTTAAGTAATGAATTCGGTTCATTGCTAAAACTCAGTATTATAGTGCGTTCAATAGGCTGTTTAGTATCATAACCAATCAGAATCAGTTGACATGTAAAATGTCTTTGTATGGCCCGGAGTTTCGGCAACTGCATGCATGGTCTTGCGACTGCACTGAGGAGAGCACCTATGTATTTCATGTGAACCAATTTACCTATTTATTTAATGTGAATAGATTTTCTCAGTAAAAGAATATTAATTATAATAGTAATTAATAAGAAAAAGAGGAAGAAAAGACAATAAAGAAGACAAGAAGAAAATGGCTGTCGATCGAGGCTGCCGACATTGTAGAATTAAAGAAGGGATGAGAGATGGAAGAATTCCTTGGAGTGGACAAAACGTAAGGCCAACAGTCCCATCAGGCGAGCAGCACACATGCCCGAGCCAACTGTAGAACGATGGGAATTGAAGAGAACCTGGCCGGAATTATAAAGTATTTCCATTTATAACGACTGTGCGTGTACGTAGCCTAATTGCATGGGTGGACCACATGGCGTTTTTTTTTAAAAAAAAAAAAAAAAATTATATATATTTTTTGGGCCGTAGCAAGTAGCTTCTTAATTTGTAATGCTTTAGTCGGCCCACCTGATGGATTTCGGATGACTAGGATCTTTCATCAAGCTTCCACAAATCGATTCTTATTAACCTTATCAATTACAACACCCTTCTATTTTTTTCGATTTTTTTTTCTCTTGTTAATATCAAACAAACTAAGATGTAAAAATTTTAAAAAAATAAAAAAAACTTTTCTACTTTGTTCTACAGGACTTTTGATATAATTTAACTGGCTCCAAGCGCAGCCGTATAACACTCAATTTTTAAGATTTTAATCATTAATGAAAAATTTATCCATTATATTTAACGTTATTTGTTTATTTAAGAGATTAAGTTTCATTCCGATCAAGTATGTCTATGGACTGCATTTGTTGAAAAATATATATTCACGTGTAACTTATGAAAAATGCTCAAATCCATTTACACGTGTATTAGGATGTAATAATTCTTTATAGATTTATTTTTCCAAGTAAAAATGATATTTTAAATGGTTTAAATGTTAAAAATATGACTATAAAATTGATATATAATATTAAATTATTTTATTACGTTGATTTTTAATGGAGCCCATGCACAATAATATCAGACAAATAAAAAGGTTCCACAATACTATAAACGATCTTAAACATAATAGATAAATTAAATTTTTCATCAACCATCAATATATTAAAAATGAAGGGAGTTACATAGAAAAAATGTTTCATGGAAGCGAAACCGTAATTTAACATCTTAATTATATATCTTTCTTTTTTATTATTAAATTTGTATTATAAAGTTGTAATATTTCTTTACATTTTTCACACAACATCCTATTTATTTTATATTTTTCTTTTTTACTCACCATCATTACCTTATTTCTATACAAAAATTTCTATAGATGTTTTTTTTTTTTTTTTTTTTTTCAATTCTTTACCTCTTACCACACGGGTCCTAAATACAAAAGCAATTATATGAATCTGAGTTCCCGAAGGGATCTGAACCGTTCTTTATCTCCAGTGCACATTCGATAGGCTACATCAGAAAGATCACACAGACCATCAAAATCTTCCATTTTATTTGAGGCGGGGAATATGGGCGACGTGTTGTGCTCTATGCAAAAGTGATACTCAACCATATGGCCTTTCTATTTGTTAGTACTTGTAATGATTGCTTGTTTGTATTCAGATTATTGTAATCCGGTGATGCTCCTGTGAAACCCACTTTCTTTATAATCTCCTATATTTTCAATATTTAAATGATTGATGAAAAATTTATTATATTTATTGTGTTTAACATCACTTATATTATTATGAAAACTCTTTCATTTAACTAATATTATTGTATAAAGGCCACATCTACAAGCATGTAAAATTAACATAATAAAATAATTTAATACTAAATATTAATTTGTAAGTAGTATTTTTCAACATCTAAACCGTCTAAAATATTATTCCTACATGGATAAATAATTCTATTAAGTATTACCACATTCAAATACATATGTGAATGAACCTAAGCATTTTTCCTAATTTACACATGAATATACCTATTCTTAAGCAAATGCGGTCTCTGCACATATTGCATTTGAAATAAAAACTTGGTTTCATAATTGAACAAATTATGTTAAATATAACTAATGGATTAAATTTTTCATCAAGTATCGAAATATTAAAATTTAAAAAGGTTACACGAAACCGCTTCTCTATAAATCAGTTACATAGAAAAGGACCTAATTGTAACCATCTCATTCAATAGTTAGTCAAAAGCTAGCATTTGGAAATAAATACAACTGTAAAAAAAGCAATAAATTAAAGGGTTTGATCATTGGTTGTTAGCTTACTCATATGTTCCGAATATTAAAAATATATATTATAAAACACAAAATACCAGTGTTGTTAGAACCGGACCGGACCGGCCGGTCGGACCGGTCAGACCGGGAACCGGTCCAGTTTCCGGTTCGATTAGGTGCGGTTCGGTTCATATATGGAAAACCGTCCGACCCGGAAGAGCCGGTCCAACCGGGTTCGACCGGTCGGACGAATAGTCGCCTGCTCGCCCGCACGCGCCGCCGCGCATACGTTGCCCGAAGAAGGAAAATGAGGTTTGCGTCTGAAAATCTTGCAAAGGCCAAACCATGCACGACTTTTGAGAGAACTGTGCTCCATCCGAATTCTGAACTAAAGTCATCCGCATTCCAGGGAATTTGGTTAAAAAAAAAACATGTTTCATTCATATACTGTAGTACATGGTATACGTAATCTAAGTACGGGACTGATCATTTAAGATTGGTTGGAAATGTCCCAATTAAAATATCCAATTTGATTAGTGACTAATTATAAGTGGGAAAATTTAACCCAATTTAGTCTAAAGAAAAAAGAAATTGGAAACATTTATGAAACTTTTTATTGATGAAATTCAATGTTATTTATATTATCTGGTTTACTTTTCATCAAAAATTCTCTTTTCGCGGGACACGTACATAATCATTAATACATAATTTTTTCTACCTAATTTTTTGCGTGCGTCTCTTATAATATCAAATTATCAATAATTCAATTATGCTATTAAACAATCCTATAATATTAATTATGTCATTAAACAATCCTAAAATCGTACGTAATTATAAAAAAATCTCTATAAGATTGAGGATTATTGACTTCCATATCTTCAAAATTTTATGAAATTTTGGGCCTTAAAAAATACTTCATATAATCAGTATATTCTAATTAATCATACGAAAATAATATGCAACTCGTGTAATTAATATCGCTCTCATAATTAATTATATAGCACAAAATTCTGCACATAATTAATGTAGCAAATAAAAACTATAATATAATTAATAAAATATTATAATTAATTAAATGATATCTAAATTTAATGGTTTATAGACTTCTAATTTTCATTTTTTGCTGAACATAGGAGATATTCTTAATTTTTATATTATTATAAGTTATTTAATTGTTAAAATTTTTTCAAGTATGTTTTGTACTTATATTGTGGTGTTTAAAATTTAACATATATATATTTAGGATTTAATAAAAATATAATTTTATCAATATATTTATTTTAAATTTTAAAAATATAATATTTATGACATCATAAATATGTCATGCTGACATCATCGGTTCGAACCGGTTCGATTAACCGGTTCGAACCCAGACCAGTTCCTTTACCGGTTCAATCACCAGTTCGGTTCTGACAACGTTGCAAAATACATAAAAATATTACTTAGTTAAGTAACACCCATTGTATGGTATCATAATCCTCAGTTAATACCCAATTCAGATCAATGGCTGGAAGCATCGATGTATATATGACTAATCCACATAGGAGTCCTCCAACATGTCGGGGGAGGAGGATGTATGCATTGGATGAGGACGGCTCCTCTACAACTATTTGTAGGATATAAGATTCTTGTACGGGCATTTGCGGGGCACAAGGATTTGGGCTCTGAAATCCAGTCTAATTGGAAAGAGATCAAAAAGTTGGAAGATAAAGTGACATGGAGTATGATTGGATCACAGCATAGGCAGCAGTTGGAGATAGGGATTCCAAGGGCCTACCAGTGATATCCTTAAGCCTGTTTGCAAATCCCACCCAGCCATTACGTGCATCCAACCATATGGACATAGACCCACCATCTGATTGGGATTTGGGCACGATAAACAAAGCCACTGCTAAGAGGTCTTAGGTGGCTGCATCCTATTGTAAGTACAATTGCCAGACGAAAGGCTGTTTTTCGTGCATTAAGCGAAAAGCTTGAGTATGACTTCTACGGTGAAGATTTTGAGCGGGAAGGTTAAGTCAGGTCAAGCACCCATGAAAAGCACTGAGTTTTTACCTCTTTCTGCTTACAAACGATGGGTCCAAAGAAAACCTCATATACCAAATTTCATTAAAATCAAACATATTCATGATATTATCTAAAAAGGTATAAAATATAATTATTAAATATATATATCAACTTTAAATTTGTTAATATAACATATAAATTTTCTAAAACATTATTTTTATGCAAACAAATAATTTTATAGAATATTATAGTAGTCTAATGCATTTACAAATAAATATAAGTGTTTTTCATGATCTACTCATAATTTTATGTATTATAAGCAAACGTAACTTATTTAAGATTCTGATCGAGCTTGCTTTTGACATTATTATGAAACAAATAACGTAAATCATATTGCAGATTGAATTTTGATTTCGTCGTCCATGTGAGTCCTAATTTATTATCGTGTAGAGTGTGATCTAGGGTGTATTTGGTTTCAACTAAAACATTTCAATTTAAAATTTTTTCTATCCATAATTATCTAATTTTTTCATTATTCTTCCCATCTTCTTATATAAGCTATCTTAATTTAATCATTTCTATACGACTATTCATATAATTAATTTATCTATTTTAACTTTATCCTTTTTTATTATTCATCATTACTCCTATCATATTATATCATTTTCTGTCATATAAAAAAAAATTCTTTTAAAAATTTTCCATTCAAAAGTTTTATCACTTCCCAAACATGCCTATAGTATACGCTAGCATATCCTTTAATGTTATTTGGTCATATATATTGCATGTTGAATAAATACGTTTGAAAAATAGTGACTCAAATTAGCCAGTCATTATGGGACAGAACTTACTCGTTTGATGTGATTATCAAGGCTAGACCTAATCGCAATCCATGGTCAGCATCGCTGCGAGTGGGCCACAGAAGAAGGTGTCAGCTCTGTATTTCCATGTGGGGAGAAAGTTTCATGGAGATTGAAGTGGGTCTAGCAATGAAATTACGAAGACCTGAACTTTATATCTTTTCCCAGAAAGTGGGTTTCTTTCCAACCAATTTCCATATAGAGAAGCCGATCAGGGAGAACTGATGCAAGTTGAAGTGGGCCTGTAGGTGCTTGCAGCAGCGGTGTTCGAAGGTCTTTTTGAGCTGTAAAATGTTATTGAGAGTCCCCATCCTGACTTCTTTTTCACGCATTGAAGAGATTAGAACGTGGAAGTTAAGTGGCATTGAAACAGTGCGCCACCTTTGTTGGACTGCTTTTCTAGTGGTGGTGACGCATGAGTACAGGAGCCGAAAGGGGACTGCTTCAAACACGCTTCGATCGAGGGAGTTGTTTTCAGAAATTGATCAATCACTCACGAAATCCAATCTCTAATTACAAGCCTTTAATCAACATTGGGCAGGGAATACGTGTGGAATATATATAGGCGTGAAAAATTCCTTCTATATCCCGTTTGTTTGCATTCGAATGGATGATCTTAAGCGCCAAGTATCCTCCTTGCCCCTAATTGATCCCCAGTCGCATCATTTATTGCACAGATGCCCAAGTTTAAATGATGAATGTATGTTAATTAATCTAAAGCTCATGTGTAATAAAGACGGTGGTCAGACATCTACAACACAAGGAACTTAGGTATCTCAAGAGAAATCATTAGACTCAAATCGTATAATCACCATCTAGGATCCCTTTTTCCACACGCTTTAACATGATTTAAAATCTTCACGTTCTTAGAAATCTAAAAATCCAAAATTTTATTATTAGTACTTGCTACTATCTATATTTTCGGCAACCAGTAATGATCTGAGCAGTTTGGAAATGTAATTGCTTCGCAACCAAAAGACGGAAAAAAATAAGGATTGAGGGTGGACTTCAGCAGCAATATTGGAGAGAATGCTGTTACTTTGATCTAAACATTGAAAAATTGTACAAGATACAAAATTTTCAAGACTCCTGGAAAACATATGTCTCTATACACCAAGGCCCAGTTCATACAAAAACCTGGGCTCTTTGGAGAGGTCTGGTATATATATGTGCCTTTTTCTTTTTCTTTTTTACATATGCTACTACTCTAAACTAACAGAACCCCATCACAGGTGCCACACTGGATAATGGCCCGGAAGAGTATCAAACAAACAAACAAAAAAACGTGGCGAAAGGAGAAAAAAAGAGATCTGCTTAGAGGACTTCATTAGAACTGTGAAGTGCATCTTCTATGGCATGCAGTGAACTTTGTTGGTCTTGTTTCCTCTTTCCAAACTTTGCCAATATCTTGTGCTATTCTCATGGCATCTGAGGATGCACCAGCCAATCCTCTTCTTGTGAACCCAACTGCATAGAGCCCTGAATTGCCTTTCCAGCTATTTGCAAATGGCTGCCTTGGAAACCCATTCTTCGAGAAGAAGTCATTCTCCTACAACACAAGTAACCAAGAAATATTAGACAAACCCACCACTAAAATAATAGACCTTCCCAAACATCAAAATAATAATAATAATAAATAACAAAAACCTCCCCAATTGTACAGTTCAGTTAAATTTTTTTTCTTTTTTTTTTTCTTGTTTTAAAAAAAGGAAGCCCCGAAAGGAGAAATAGGACCACTACCCAACAAAACATGGAGAAAAAAAAAAAGGAGAGACATCAGCTCTGATATTGCTCTGGTCATGCCTTCATAGTAAAATTCTTTTTGGAAAAGCTGTGATGTCCTTGTACTGCATAGAACTACAGCAAACCCACATCCTGCAAGTGGGAGTCGACAGTTTTCGTCTGTTTGTTTGTTTTATTTTTTAACTGTATTTTTTTTCATTCGAAATTCCAAGATAGTCTAGACGGTATAGACGAAATTCCAAAACTAGCTTCTCACCTGCAGCCATGAAGGGACGTTGCTGCGGTATCCGGTAGCGAAAATCACGGAATCGACCTCCAGTTCCTGCCCATTCGCAAGCTCGACTCCCCTCTTCGAGAACTTCTTTACTTCGGACACCACCTGTATTTCTCCCGATTTGATCTTCTCCAAAGCACCAATGTCCAGGACAGGGGTCTTCCCGTGTGTGTTCTTCTGCTGCAGGGGACCCATGTCCGGCCGTTTCAGCCCGTATTTCGCCGTGTTTCCGAGTACCAACCACGCCAAAATCAGCAGCAGCTTGTCCACCATCCAAAGAGGCAGCCACTTCATCAACAGAACTGCCAGCTCGAACGTCGATTTCCCAAGAACTTCCCTCGGCAACACATGAACCTGCTTATCTAAGAACAACCCGTCAGAACCTAAATATAGATAAAAGAAAAGAAAAACCAACCCACACCAAAGGGGAAAAAAAAAAATCATCAATTTCAATTTCCAACGAATTCGAAGCAGAGCACTGACCGAATTGCGAACCACCATCGCTGGGAAGGCATTGTGATTGCACAGGTCTAGACAGACCTCCATCCCCGAATTCCCGCAGCCGACAACCAACACCCGCTGCCCTTCGAAGTCCTCGCCGGACTTATACTGGCTGACGTGGATCGCGTTCCCGCGGAATTCCCCGGCCCCTTGGATCTCCGGCACCACGCACTCCGCATTCTCCCCTGTCGCCACCACCAGCCAGCGGCAGATGTACTCCACCTCGCCGGTCCTCACCCGCCACAGCCCGAACGTCTCGTCGTACTTGGCCGACAGAACGCACTCGTTGAAGCAGGGGCGGATGTCGAAGTGGCGGGCGTAGGCCTCCAGGTAGTGGACGAATTGCCTCTTGGTGGGGTATTCGGGGAAATCCTGGGGGAACGGGAGGTTGGGAAGCTGGCAGAACTGTTTGGGGAGGTGAAGCTTGAGGCGGTCATAGGTGCGCTTCTGCCAGAGGGAAGCAATGCAGTCGGCCTTCTCAAGGATGACGAAGGGGACTCCCTGGTCCTTGAGGCAGGCGCCGGTAGCCAGGCCGGCCGGGCCCGCACCCACGATGACCGGACCGTTCACCCACATGCACCTGCGGGAGGAGAAGTCGTTGCGATCCGAAGTGCTGAACAACATGTTTGGTTGAATGCGTAGTCTGTGGCTGTGAGGAAGGGAGAAAAGAGAATGATTGTCGTTTGATCTATCTGGGTTTTGTTGCTGTTGACTCGGAGCTTGTGATTGGTTGGTTGGTTTTGTGAAGAAGATTGGAGCAGCTGAAAATGAAAGAGTTTTTTGTTTGGAATGGTTGAGAGAGAAAGAGATGGAGGGTGAGTTGTAGCGAGGGATGGAAGGGGTTTAAATAGAGTAGGCCACGGGGCTCTGCATGTGATGCCGAAGTCTTTTATCAATCATCAGCTCTTCCTCTTTTCCTATCTTTAGTATTTAATGCCAATGCTTGCATTTTTAATGCATCTTAGTTCTTTATGTTATATAAAAAATTCAGGAAATTCTATCATCACAAGATTTGTGGGGCTTTCTAATTTTGGGAAAATTATTGTTGGGTAGTTTTAATGCTCCTACTTTTGGGCCCAACCCAAGCTACAGTGATAAATCTAGTCAAGGACTAAGGCCTAGTTGGTTTTTTAGAATGGAGATTTTGAGAAAATTACAAGAATTTTCTTTTTTTTAAAATTTTTTTTAAAAAAAATAAAAAAAACGAAGCAGGCCTTGTTTATTATTGGAAATTCAGATGGTTGGCATGCAAGTTGGCATCCAAAAGAAAAACACTGTTCTCCAACAACAGCTTTTTCCGCTTGTTATGGTCCTCCAAGCAAGCTATTTGCGAGTTGCAACGGACTTAGGAGGCATGCAACATGCATCTCTTTCGATGGTCTTTATATGTGTCGCATGTTCAACTGAAGATTTTTATTTCAACTCTATTTAATTGAATAGCTGGGAACTTGCTCACCGAACACAAGCAGCTTCAGCTAGAAATAGAATCTTTTTCCACTATTTTAGTAGTCAGGTTGGGTTATACTTGACGAAGGTCAATCCCAACTCTAACTCATTAAGAAAATCTCAAACTTAATTTATTATCAGTTATTTGTAAAAAAAAAAATTCAAACTTCATCTTAATCGTTATTTAACATTAATGGACCCAATTGCGGTTTGAAAACGGGTTGATAGCAAATGGAGTGATAAGAAATTGAAATAATAAACTATTGAAACTATAAATATAAACCAAAAAAGAAAAAATCTTGTTATGTAAATTAATTACTTGAATTGAAAAATTAACTTTCATGCTTTTGATTAATATAATAATTGGAATTTTTGCATCCATACTTACAAGGTTCAGTCAAAATTGCAAATCTTGCCATGACTTGTGCAAAATTTGCATCTATACCTATAAAAAAAATTTTAAAATTGCAGCCATGTATCACTTAACGTTTGAAAATCATAAAAATATCTCTGAAAATAAATAAAATTATGAAATGCAAGAAAATGCCTTACAAAAATTTTATCTTTAATTTAATGCAATAAGGAATATTTAAAAAAACAAATTTTTTGTACTTTAAAGATATTTTTATTTGATAATTTTATTTATTTATAAAAATATTTTCGTCATTTTTAAACCCTAAGCGATATACCTTTTTATTTTTGCAAACCTTGTACATGTAGCTGCAAATTTTGTAAAAGTAACCAACAAAATAAAAATTATAAAAGTCAGTGATACACTTGCAATTTTAACCAAAGCATACTAGTACGCATGCAAAAATCTCATATTAATTGCATTGTCCATCATTAAAAAATTGCATAATTGTCAATAACTTCACATAAAACAGCGTAAAAAATTCTTTAGCTATTTTATTTTTGATGTGTCATAAGCTATCCATTCAGCACATATGCATCTTGGGACTAGCCCGAGTCAAATAACCGGATTGACAAGTTAAATATTCACGATCCTGATGCATGGCTATTGGCTAATTGAGTTGGTTTAGGTGGGTCAAGGGATTGCTATTTGCTAACCTGGTTACACCCACGAGAGAATTCATAGGAGAAACAAAGTCAGTCTACCACGAGAAGCATGCATGCATGAGAAGGAAATGAGCTACAACTCAAACTGCACAAGGAAGTCTTGATTAGAACCATTTCAATTTCGTTTTTTAGTACTGAAATTTCCTTCTTTTTTTTTTTTTTTTCTCCTTCCTTCTTGCGTTTCATAGAGTGGCATTTCACCACTCGCCTTGTAGTTTTAGAATGTTCCAAGAAATCGACTGATAATAATTGGGTCACATGTCACTTGGAAAGATTTGGGCCCTTTGCTCATATCTTGATGAAGGTGATAGCTGCCACCCATGATTTTTGAATCATTACCGAACTCTTTGCAGGCCCTACATGATCAATTACTTTTTGACGGCCCCACAATATTCCAATTATAATCCCCGGGTGCATTGGAAGTAAGCTGCCTTGCTAGAACCACATGGCTGGTACGTTGTAAGCAATAATACAGCCATTTGTTTTGGGTATCTGTCCTTTATGAGCCATCAGATCATATGATGGGAATCCGTGGTCAAAATTAGTCCGACCATAGCTTCAGTCATGATCATTAGGGTCCGAAGTCATAACTTTAATTTTCAATATATATGTATACACATATACATGCACGTATATGAGGCACGATTATATACAATATATTTTTTTTTTTTTTTTGATTGGTATTAATTACATCCATCTCAATACATATTATACCTGAAGATCTGAGACATTCTTACAAATTCGGGGACAGAATAACATCCCAAAGAAATCTTGAAGACACAACTTCACGAAATAAACTGGAAGATACAACTTCCAACAGCCAACAGAGAGACCACAAGCTCTCACACCCCCTCACCCGGGAGACCACAAGCTCCCACGCTATTTTTGGGCCGAATATCCCACACGGGATTCGAACCCACGTCGACAGCAAAGCGCATTTCTGCGCCGCTGTCGACGACCAACCGCGCTAGCCGCGGTTGGCATTATATACAATATATTATATGCATGCTTAAGTTATAATATTCATTTTTATAATATTTTTTATTTTCTTCATAAATATATTTTCCTAAGTGTATTTAATCTATATACTAAATCTTGTTATTTTACAATATTTTTAAAGTTCATTTTTTATTTTCGAAAATCAAGTTTTTTAGGGATGAAAAATGATCTATATGCCCCTAAAATTGATGATTTTCAAAAATAAAAATTGAATATGTAAAATTATTGTAAAATAGCAAAACTTGCTAAATGAATTAAATACACTTGGAAAAATAAGTTTACGAAGAAAAAATCAAAAAATGAAATAAAAATAAAATAAAATAATGAATACTGTAACTTAATCATATACAATAGATCATGACTCTACATATATTATTGATGACGTAGAATTGGATCTTCCTGTTTTCCAACATATGCATATATATCACAGAGGTCAGACTTCTTTCTCTTTCAATACATGCATTTTAGACAATTATCGCTAGTACGAATCGAATTTCACGTGACACAACATTACTTTACTCACGAAAAATGAACTTCTAAATTTCTATGATTGCATTGGGGGAGTTGGAATGTCATGGTGTTTTTCTAGCACATAACTGACCTCCTTGTTTAATTTGAAGAATTTTTTTTTAAAGGATGATAGACAAAAATAATAATAATATTTTTGTTAGTGAGGAAAAGGACTGAAAATTTTTTCGCCAACCTTTTAATGCGATTTAATGTCTTATCCTTATTAGTACTCAAGAATTCTTTTTTCTTATAATATTGCATTATTTTCAAATTATTATACACCATTTTTCTTGCAAATTAAAAGTCTACATTTACTATTTTATTCACTTTATTTTTAATCATAATCCTTTATTAATTATTATATTATCTAAAAAATAAAATTGTTGCATCTTTTTGCAATCTTAGAGGACCCAAAATTGAGTTTAGTTTTTTTTCTCTCCAATTCTCTTTTAAATTGCTAAAAATAATGTTTACCAAGTTCAGTTTAATATAATCTCCACCACTTATGTTAACTTCGAAATAAAATTTACTGATGCGCTCATCTTTTAGCAGCTAAATTTTATATTAATTGGCTGCATTTAATTTGGCTATTTTTGGTACCAATACAGCTAAATTTTTTATAATTTACATTTAAAATTTTATTATTATTTAAGTCAAATTTTAATATCTATATTAAATATTATTTTTTATTACATTTGATATAAAAATGATTACATTTTATCGAATGTTGTAGCTAAAAAATTACTAAATATTTATAGTTAAATAATAAATTAGGTTACGAATGGAGATGCGAGTGCCTCTCAATACCAATTCAGTCACGAATAGTAGTTAAAAATAATAAATATAATACTTGCATGTATGAATGGAGATGAGAGTGCCCCGTGGCAATCCTCTCCGTCCGCACACAAAATACTCGTCCCTGTTCATTAGAGATTCAAATGGAGATCTTATTGTGGCTAAATGTTGAACATGGAAGGGATGCCAGGATCCACTATGGGCTGAAGCTTATGCCATTATGCTTAGGGGTGCAATTTGGACCGGGTTCGGCCCGAACCCGGATTTAGGCAGTGTTAGAACCTGCTGTTGCTGAGCCCGAGCCCGATTTGAAATCGGCCTCGGGTTCGGGTTGATAAGAACCTGAACCCGATTTCAGTAGCCATATAAGATGGGTTTTTCCCAAAACGGTGCCCTAATATCTACTTCCCGCCTAGCCGCAGCTTGATGTCCCCCATTCCTTCCTGCCGCCCTGCCCCTCTGCGCCTGCTCCGTCGACTGCGCCGAAGGGCGACCATTGGCCCCCTGCGTCGCCGACTGCCGACTGTGTTTGCTCCGCCAAGTGCGCCGTTTTCTTCCGTGCCGACTGCCGACTGCTGGCCCCTTGCGTGAACGATGCTGGAGGTAATGGGTTTGTAAAAAATGGAAGACTTGAATCTTCTGATCGGGTTGCGGAAGGCTGGTTCCGGTGGAATGGAAGTTCTCTCCAAGGTTGAAGAAGACGGCAGGGAGCTTTGGGGATTTTTATTCCCTATTGCCGCACAGGACGTGCGACGGGTTTTGGAGCTTTGGCTTTCTTCTCCGGCGGCGTTGCTGCGTCCTTCAGTCCATAGCTTCTTGCGCAGGCAGCTTCCCGCATCAGCCCCGACAGTGTCCCTACATTGAAGAAATACCCTCTTATTGGCCTCTAGATACATAGCTTCCAGGTGAATCTATAACGCATTTTCCTTAAATAATTGATTCTTACAGTTCTGAGAGCATCACCATTTGGTGAACATCTGGAAACATACAAGAATTAGTAATAAATTTCATACTTCGGTTGTGGACCTTGACGAGTGATCTTGCTCCCAGCTCAGGCTATTTATCAATTTTATGGGAACATGATGTTTTTAAATGTGCTTACTTGAGTAGCATAGGATGGATCAGATTCATAGTCATTCAAACCAGATGACAAAGAGCGCAACAACTTGATTCTGCTCTTGATTCTACTTGTTGGACGATTAGTTCTTAATTGGTAGAAGTTGCATTGGTGGATGCGTGGACTATTTTTATACTAGATTTCCATGACCCTGAAGGTTGTCTTTTCAGGATTGTTTTCTTGAGGCCACCCAAATGCGCAGTCTCCCGAGTATGCATTAGCAGCAGGGGAAGGATTTATTTCAGTCCAATATACCAACAACCATCCTGCAAGTGGTGCCACTAATCTTGGTTCTGGATCTCCCACGTATGCTGCTTCTTCTCGTTTGATTTGGATTATAATGGTGGCATTTTACTTGTTTGCATGCATCTTATCTATGCTACAGTTGGCCAAAGCTGCTCTAGCTGCTCAGTTTGTTTCTCTGATCTTTTTTTAGTTCATCAAGACCAATACTGAAATCTCTACAAAAGTTGTCATTTCTTTGGTTCTTTGATAGGAATTTTGATTAGACCTATGTTTTCATAGTAGCCTATCAATTTCCCAAAGTCTTTATGTTAAGAACTTGGATATGCATAGGGATGCCTTTAGGCTTTTTTTCTTCTTAAAAAAAATATATATATATATATATATATAAAAGAATCCATTTGATGTGTCGCATTTTATTGATCAATGTCCCTCTCTTGTTTTATTATTGCAGCATTTTAGAACCTGTTGTTGGATCCAACAACAAATGAAAAAGAAAGAAAGTTTTCAGGCCGAGTGCAATTTCTCCACACTCAAGAATTTTGAGAGAAAGTTGTCAGGTAATTTTTGTTTGTACATTTTTTTCGTAACTCATCCATGTGCATCCAAATGATTGTCTCAGAACTTACGTTCACCGGCAAAAACAATTTTTCCCTAGAGTCACTAATTTTTCATGAATCCTTGCATCCAAAGCATGAATGCCACCACCCAAGAAACAATTTCAGTTGAGAAACAACCGTTCAGGACACAGACTGCCAAGAACACCATGCCTAAAACAACAATAACTTAGCTGGATGTTGATTAAGAGTGGTCAAATTTCACTCAAGCTGCTTATTACTTAGGCAGCACTAGGTCAGCTTTTGGGTGAACTGTCATCAGACTGATGCCTAAACAAACCTTACCCACAGGATGGAGAGTCATGCTCAACCTATCCAATCCTCGGGATGATCGAATTAGAATACAAGGACTCAGACCTGAGGTTGTGATGTTTGTTGTAATTTGGTTATTCGAATTTAAGACTTGTGTTGTAGACTTGGAGTTAACTTGGATATTGTAATTTAGAGTTGGATGCTTGAATTAATATAATCTTATTGGACTTGATATTTTGTGGTTTTTGAATGATTTTATTTTATTGCACTTGATACAATAAGGTTTATCTTACAATTAGATGGTAATATTGATGTATATAGTTGTGATATTGGTGTTAAATTACAGAATGGAAAATAGTTGTATTTCTACGTTCTAAAAAATATAGTTATTATTCCACTTGATGCAAAGAGAAGGCTCAAAACAGGTTTCCTTCTTTCTACTCTTAAGCGGTATTTGAATTTTTCTTACTTTCATATAATAAACTATTTTTTAAAAATTTTCATACAATAGGTTTGTGATAAAGCTATATATAGGAGAGTAACAAAGACATATTAATAGGAGAATGTCAACCCGAAACTCAACCCGAGCCCGAATTTCAAAAATAGGGTTAGGGTTGAGGTTTACAAATAGGGTTAGGGTTAGGGTTGAAGTTTTACAAATAGGGTTAGGATTAGGGTTGAGGTGAAGCCGAGTTTCATGAGCCCGAGTTGCACCCCTAATTATGCTGAGAATTTCATAGTTGAAGGAATTGAACTATAGAGATGTAGCGCGTGAACGTGATTCTCAATGTATAAAAACTGAATACTTTTTTTTTAACTTAGAACCGACCTTATATGTATAAAACTAAAAACCTACCTTACTAATTTTAGAATACACAATGCAGATACACACATACCTTACTAAGTTGCATTCCAAGTAATGAATGTATAAAAACAATTTCGATAGAGGTGCATTTAACCTATTTTTAAATTTTTTTTTACATAATTGTTAACTTAAGTGTATTTAACATGTATATCAAGTTTTACTATTTTTGAAAATTTATAAAAAAATTATTTTTTAAAAATAAGTGACATTTTTAATAATTTAAAATTACTAAAAATGCCACTAATAAAATAAAAAATCTATAAATTTTCAAAAATGGTAAAAATTGATACACATGTTAAATACACTTAGGTTAACAATTATGTAAAAAAAATTTAAAAATAAGTTAAATGTACCTCAATCGAAATTGTTTTTATACATTGGTTACTTGGAATGCAACTTAGTAAGGTATGTGTATATTTGCATTGTGTATTCTAAAATTAGTAAGGTAGGTTTTTAGTTTTATACATATAAGGTCGGTTATAAGTAAAAAAAAGGTATTCAGTTTAATTAGAGGAGAGTAGGTTCTAAAGTGCAGATATATGAAACTGACCCAAATTATTAATATATATTTTATGAAATATCTTTTATAATGAAAGACATAAATATATACTTTGAATATATAAAAATTTATTTAATTAATCTATCATTTAATAATTTAATAAATGTATTTTAAATATTAAATTATTATCCTCTTAATTATATGCTTTTAAGTAAGACTTATAATAAAATTAAAATTTTTAAATATAATATAAAAATTATTTTAAAGAACCGATTTAAAACCGAAATAAGAATTGACCCATTTTTAAAAATAAGATATAGTAGGTTTAAAACCAACCCGACCTAAAGTAAGGTAAGGCAGAAATTATTGAGAATAGAGTAAGGGTAGGGTTGACCCTAAAATGAACTTACTGTATTCAGCCAGCTACAATTTTTAACTTTTTACTCAAATGCACATTTTTTATGTTTTGAAAATATTTTATTAGATATAACAAATTTATAGGTGGCTAAAAAATACTTTTAAATTTTATAAATGTATGGGGCTTCATTTATAAATGTCATTTGGTATGGTGTAAAAAAAGGTAAAGAATTTTTCATAAAAAATTTTTAAAAGTGAGTAAGTGATCTGATATGATAAGTGTAATGATTAATAATAAAATTAATAAAATTAAAACAGATAAAATAGTTGTGTGAAATCATAAAAAAAATGATAAAAATATAGAGAGAATAATTTGAAAGTTGGGTTGCTGAATATGAGATCGTAGCAAAAGAGGTGTAGACATATTATCTTACAGAGCCTTCCAAAAATTATTTGGCGAAGTAACAAGATTCGGGCTAGTATGCAATATGCCCACCTACGTGTACATTTTGCGAAAAGCCCTTTAACAATGGGAGCTGAAGATACCCATTACGGATGCCTCCATGAGAAACACACCATCGCGACGGAGACAAAACTAAACTATTCCGTCTCATAAATGAGCCATGTCCCACAGCACGAATTATTCGTCCTATCTGTAGGCCCATCAATCATCAAAAAATACAACTGGATGGGATCTCCCACCACAGCTTCCAGAATTCAAGCAAATAACTGTGATTAACTGTACCATCCGTACAATCAAAAGCAATAAAAAAAAAGGAATTCCCGCGTTGGACCAATCGAACCACCGTTGCATGCAACTGATTTTAGGTGACATTCGCTATTTTGGAAGATTTCATTCAAATATATATACATATATATATATATATATGACGGTGCAGTGCCGTTGAAATGAGCCTCACATGATGATCAAATTATAATTTACCTCACCATTGTATTTAGAATAATGTATTCTATAACCATATCAATTTTCATCTAAATTGGATATGTGTACGGACCTTATTTGAAAATAGTACAAATTTGACGTAATAAAATAGTTTGATATAAACAACAACTTTAAAGTGACTTTTTAACATCTAAATCATCTAAAGTATGATTTATATATGGATAAATAATTGTATAAAGTTCCATTACATTTTAATACGTGCGGGGCCCATTTTTTGGGCACCAGTGCAGTGATGCTACACCGGAACAACTATATATATAGGGCTATTCCGGAACAGCGGTGCAGTGGCCCCAAAATGAGGCCCACATGATCATGAAATCATGATCTACTCCACCCATTGTATTTAGAATAATGTATTCTATTATCATACCAATTTTCATCCCAATCAGATACTTTAAAGTTGTTATTTACATCAAACTATTTTATTACGTTGGATTTGTACCATTTTCAGATGGGGCCCATAAACATATCTGATTGGGATGAAAATTGGTATGGTAATAGAATGCATTATTCTAAATACAATGGGTAGAGTAGATAATGATTTCATGATCATGTGGGCCCCATTTCATGATCACCGCACCGGAACAGCTCTCATATATATATATAAATTGAAAACCTCCATTACAAGAGGACTAATTCAAACATAGGATTCGAACACATGCTTGCCGGCAGCATGACAGGCATGGTTACCACGAAGTGTCGTAGCATTTTTAGTGGACATTTACCATGACATATATTCAAGCATATTTCCATTAGCTAACCACCATTATCTTCTTGAGTAGGGGTGGAAATTTGGGTCAATCTGTGACCCGACTTTGACCCGACTTGTTTTTGGCCAAGTAAAACTAATATATTTTTGACCCGTTATAGGGATGTATCAGAAATTTTAACCCGAATTCAAAAATAGAGTCGGGGTGGGTCGACCATGTCCCGACCCGCCCCACATATAAAAATTATAAGCTTTTGTTTAAATATTATTATTATTTTCTTTCGAAATTCTCACTTTTTTATAATCAACTCTATCAATAATAGAAGAATCAATTTATTCAGAAAACAATATAAGAATCAATAATAAATTTTAGTACATATATAACCCTTATGTGTAATTGTATATTAACCTATTTTAATAAATTTATACTATATTTTTAAATATTTTATTTTCTTAATTATGTGTGTTTTTAATAATTAGTGAAATATTGAAGTATATAATATTTAAATTTAGTATAGATGTATATTTATGTTTGATAGGTATATAAATTCTTAAAATTATCTTATTTGACCCGCATTTTTTACTTGACTCGCTATTTCGAAGCCGGTCCAGTATCAACCCAAAGTTTATCCAAAAACCTATTAAAAAAAAGTGAGAGTCAAACTGATATTGTCCCAACCCGGTATAAAAAGAGGGTTAAATTCAATTTTTAAAAAGTAGGGTCAAGGTTGGACTAGTATGGCCCACCCCAATTCTCATCCCTATCCTTGAGTATCCTCTTCCAGATGATAGAACCAAAACAAGCAGTTCCTTTCAGTAGAGCATTTACTTTCTATATTAAATATATAGGGAATTTTACAAAATAGAACATGTAACTTTGTTTATTTGTAAATTAGTCATTTTGTCTGGTTATTTTCAAAATAAACCCTTTAAACTAAAAAATTATTATTAAGTTTGTAGTTTAAAGAGTTCCATTTCTGGATAATCAAGTTACATATAAGTGATTTTATATAATTGAATCTAATTTTTCCACCTTGATGAGAAATTCATTCCGTTTATTGCATTTAATATCATTTGTTTAGTTAAAAGACCAAATTTTATCAAAATAAAAATGTACATAAGTCACATTTATTTAAAAATATATTCATGGGTAAATTATAAAAATATTTAAATTTATTCACATATGGATTAGAATATAGTAGTATTTTATAAAATAATTTATTTATATAGTAATGATATTTTAGATGATTTACATGTTAAAATATAACTTTAAAATTGACATTTAGCATTAAACAATTTTATTATAGTAATTTTACATATTTTTAAATGTGATCCATACACAATGATATTTGACAAATAATGAAAATTTCATAACAATACAGACGATACTTTTTTGAAAGTACAATATAAATGGCATCTAATATAATGGATATAGTAGATTTTTGTATTATCAAGATCCGAAAAATTAATGAGATTACGCCAAAATAAGATTTCATAGAAGCAAAACTTCAATTTTTAAATATTAATAGGTTAGGTAAGGTTTTCTAATATATATTTGTATTGGACGAGTTTGTTCTGAAACATAAAAGGGTTTTTTCATTAAACATTCGAACCATATAATTTCGTTTTCAATTTGGCCAAATTAAAGGTTCTATTTTGCAAAAAAGTCCATGATTCTTTCTTTGACAAAGGTCAGAAACCCAAGCATAACAACTAGCAAGTACATCAACTTCCTCTGTATCAATCATTGGTTTTCAAAAGTAGAAAGTGTGACCCTGATAATTAATGCTACAATCTCCAAAATTGTGAGATTCCATGATAATAATTTTTAATTTTTAATACGGTTGAAAAATATCGGATAAAGTTGGGAAAGGTGGCCACTCCTCATCTATGAGAGCGATAGCTCATGGACAAAGAGGATAGATAGGCATGTGCACGAGGCTGCCCATGGTAATGCTATTTGTGGGGTCTCTCCTTTTCATATATACGGGGAAAAAAAAAAAGATAGGAAGCTGTCAGTAGCTTCTTCCCCAGCTCCTTTTCTTTGAGCTTTGGAACGAGTGGAGTGCATCCATCTTTTGCCAACCCGACCATGATCACTCTTTTTCCATTTTAAAACAACACAAGCCAGCCATTAGGTTGGCCTTGATCATTAAGCTTATTAATAGCAACTTACTTCTTAGATATGAAAATTTTCAATCCTACTCACACAATAAAAGGCTTCAAAAGTCACCCAACTTGAGTCCATGTGTAACTCTTTACTTACCATTAGAGGAGTTAATGATCATGGTCAATCCGTCAATCCGCTCATCTAACTCGTTTATAAATGAGTTTAGATTGAGATTTTTGAATAAACGAGATTATGATCTGTCAACCCATTCAACCATTTAATTAAATAAATAAATTAGAATTGAGATTTTATAACCCGTTTACCAATCCGTTTAATCCATTTAACTCATTGAACTCATTAAAGTTATATACATAAATGTAAACGCTTTAGTTATTTTCCCGTGCTAAGTCTTCCTCGTGCCATCCAATTTCCATTTTCTTGTTGTTGCTTTAATTTCATTTTCTCATTATTACACTATTTCTATTTTTCTTATGCTGAAAATATACTCTTGCCTCTTTGTGCGAGATCATCGTTTGTTGGAGTCTAGGTCTTCAAATCGTCTATTATGCAACCCGTTAACAACCTGCCAGCCCATTTATTAAATGGGTTATGGTTGAGATTTTTAAAATAGGTTAATAAACAGATTAAGGTTGAGATATTTTAAATGGATTAAGATTAAGATTATGCTCCAACCTATCCAACTCGACCCATTAACACTCCTACCTACTATACATTCTTTCATAGCTTAAATTTTATTGGCAGATTAGCGTATAAGTCTCTTGAGTTTCTACATCTTGCACCTTAAGTTTCATGTTTGTAGTAGATGACTTGAAGTTTTGAAAATGTATAATTGTTGTCACTCCGGCAATGTAAAACTTTAACACTGTCAATTTAGTCATTTCAAGTAAAAAGTAACAACGTTTGGGTTTAACATTAACGGAAAGCAGAAAACTATATAATTTCAAAAGTTCGAGTTACTTGCTGTAAATATGAAACTTAAGAGTCAAAAGGTGCAACTTTTAGAAATTTGAGAGACTTATATGCAAATCTCACCTTTCCTGCTTAATTTAAAAGGGGAGTGCTTTTATGAAACCCCTCTTCTATGCAGCTTCATTCATTTTGAACATTTAGGTAGTTAATTGAAAATTTATTTCATCCATTGTATTTAGTATCATTTATATTATCATAAAAACTCTTCCATTTGTCTTAAGCTACTGTATACAAGCCTCATTTCCGAATGTGTAAAATCAACGTTAATAAAATAATTTAATATTAAATTTTAATTTTTAAGTCGTATTGAAAAAATGTGGATAAATCATTCTATAAAGTATTAGTACATTATAATACATATGTGAATGGATCTAAGTATTTTTTTTCTAATTTACACATAAATATACCTATTTTTGAGCAAATGCGGCCTATGCACATATTGGATTTGGATGAAATTTAGTCTCTAAGACAATCAAATGATGTTAAATACAATAAATGGGTTGAATTTTTTTTATTTAACATCAAAATCTCAAAAAGAAATAGGGTCCACTAACATAGAAGCGGGCCTAAATTTTAAAAAAGCTCACAAAACTGTATTTTTGCATTTACACTGCAATAACGTATTTTAATAGGACGCAATGCAAGTTCTAGTCGAAATAGGCCATTAATTACTTGACGTGTGGTGGAAAATATCACCCAAAAAAATGAATGGAAATCAAAGCCCAAGAAGGTTCTTGATCATGCCATCTTTACGCCTTTCGGTGGCCGGCATTGCATTGAAAATAAGCAGGAATGGTGGCACCGGGCTCAGAGCACACGGCCAGCTCTAGGGTTAATTAGTAAACTAATCTAAAGGCTGGGATTCCCCATAATGAGAGCTTGATCACGCGCATGCAAAACAAGTTCCAAAAAGGACATATGGAAATGATCATTCCCCCACCGGCCCTCCCTGTACCTTCAATGCCTAGGGGCCGGAAGCAAGCCTGGCTGCGGCTAGCTAGCTCATGCATCCATCCACCCATTCGGATGGATGAGATTATGGTGGGGCCCACTTAGATTGGTCCCCTCACTAGCTACTTCCCTCCCTGCCCTCTCAATATTCATTTCCGATATATCCATCTAATTAATTTTGTGCTGTTTGTGCCTTAAGTTTTTAATCTTGTGCTTAAATTAATTGTTTGGGTTGGGATTGAGCCCTCCCATGCATGCATGAGGCTGCCAGAGGGTTTCTAGTTGAAAATAGTTGTAAAGACATTGAATACTGTCGTGTTGGATCCTTAATGATTAGATGCATGTGGGGCCCCATCAGATTTCAATGGCCGCTGATATAGGAGTCCTAAGACTTCTCAGGTACTATCTAATTTCACTCCCACTCCTCATCTGCATTACAAAAATTTTAGTTTTTAAAGATTTAGTTGCTCCAGACAAATATTTTTACCACTAATTATTGGTGGTAAATTTGTCATGTCATTTGGCAACTACTAAGAGAAAATTTTGATTGCCGATGATTGCCGCTGATATAGGGTGTGTTTGTTTAGGGTAAAAAAATGTCAACTAAAACTTTTTAATTTCCATAATTACTCTATTTTTTAATTATTTTTTCACATTTTTCTATACAAACTACCCTACTTTTCAATCATTTCTACACAACTACCCATACAACTAACCTATCTATTTTAACTTTATTTTCTTTACTCCTTATCATTACTTCTATTATATCACATCATTTTTTATTGATTTGACAACTTCTACTCCAAAAACTTTTCATCAAAAGTTTTACCTCCAACCAAACACACCCTTAGATAACTAAAATTTTATTTCAATTGTAAAAGTATTCTTGTATGTAAGAAAATGTTTTCTTACCTATAAGAACATTATCATAAGTTAAAAACAAAAAAAACTATAGACGCATCTCGATCATAAGGAAAAAAAAAATGTTTATTGTATGCATTTTTTTTATAATAGAGATTGTTTCTGCTAATAATGGTTGCTAAAAACCAAATTTCTCATCGTGCTATATTTATGTTCCAAAGCCGCCGGCGGCCTACTGTCAACTTGAAGTGAATGACTTCATGTGCAACATATGTACTCTGTACATCAGGTGGGTCACATCAACCACAGCAGGGACCATTGAAAAAATGTGTTCTACTAGAGGATCTTCGTAGATCTCATGTATGATTTCTTGATGTTGGCATCTTTGTCAACCACTCAAGTTTTCGATTAGCCTGATTGATTTTTAGAGGGTGTTTGGAAATAGGTCAGTCCTGCTTGAAGAATGGAGCTGGATCTTACTAATGCATGCTCAGCGGTGGAAATTTAATAGTAAAATAGCGACATCTGCAGAAATTGAAATGTGCCAAATTAAATATCGGAGGGTTAAGATCTCGAAATTTGAGATGCCTTTCTGGGTGTCTGCACCCATGATGTGATTCATTGATCGACGGTCGAGATGACCAAATTAGGGCCCTACCTTTATGGAATCATGCACCTGCCTCATGCATATATCTCCCAACTTAGTTCATGAAAAACTTCATTAAATAACTTAGTAGTTTATTGTAGGATATGATGACAAAAGCAAAGAACACAAGCCGAAATAAACGTCGTCTGATTCAATGCTCCAGGTCATCCGAACTCAGGGCTAGCAGAAGAATAAATCTCAACCGTTGAATTATTTTTTATTTTTTATTTTTTAAAAAAAGGGGGGGTTGTTTTAGCCACGTTGGTCAGGATTTCCAAAAAAATTGCAGTTTGGAAGGGGAGTTTATCAGTGAAGGGTGATAAGATTGAGGGAAATCTCTCTGCTACAACTATTCTTGAGTCACCTCCACAACAGAAACCCTTTAAACTATCCTTTTTGTGAAATCTTGATGACTTCATCACCACTTGGAAATCTGATGTCCACAGATATCGAATCAAAGGACCACTCCTCATGGCTTCCTAAAAAACCTGTGTCGTCCACCACCCATTTTCTCTATATACAGGCACGAAAGTGAGCTGATGCTAGGCACGATCTTGCTTCATTCCACCATCATTATTCATTCACGTGGGGGCACCTGTGCCATATCCGAGTCGATCATCCAATTGCATGTTACAAATTTAGTAGCAGTAGATAAATATTTTGGTCTACATTGAGACTTGGTGCAACCCATTTCATGTTGGACGACTTGTACGACAATCTTAATAGATATGGATACCTGCATATCATGCAATATTAGTTTTTACCAAGCATGTATCAGCAGCTTAATAATATTGCTGAATAGGCCACATGGAGATATTGCCACGTGGAATTAAGAAAGATGTGGTTGTTTGGTTTCAAAGGTTTGTCACATGCATTTCAACGCTGGCGTGGCATGAATATGATATGATGGGGGCAAGCATATTGCAAAGGAATTTTGGAAAGATCGGAGAGAGATTTCCAAAGCTTCATGTTCCATCCTTTGACTCTCTTCTACCCATTAATGCACCCATTTATTAATTACTACCAAAATCAATTCATGTTCATGACATAATTTGCTCAGCCCACATGGCAGCGTACATTAGCTACTGCACATGCTGCAATCACACATCCCATCAATCCGGAGTACTTGTGCAACATCCAATCCATCCAACCGTTTTTTCGAGCTGAAATAACCCGTTTTCATAGAACTCCTGACAATCATAATTATCATGAGAAACGGATCGAATTAAATCAAACAAAAAATTACATGCAGCTCTTAAATTTTCACCCCAAATTGTGGACGAATTACGATCATTGGGCTGTTTAAGATTTTGGACGTAAAACAATTGATGGCTTGGATCATTCAAACGTGCAAAGATATAGCGTGGATGATGGATGGTACATTCGCTCACTGCATGCGCTCGTTTGCCACGGGAAAAATATTCATTAATCAATTAATCACAGAACAAAAAGAATCACTAACATGATGCACTGCTCTAGATCACTGTAGGATTATCTTCACCTACTTTCCAGCAGAATGCTTGGACAGTCAAATCTTCCAATCTGGATTCTACATTCATGTGAGCTACACACGCAAAGTAATTTTTTGCGTCTACAAACTTTTATTTACACCATAAACCCTTTTAGAAGCATTATCCGTCCTTAATGGTAAAAAAAAAAAAAAAATTACGTGATTTAGATTACTAGAGGAATAGTCCTTAACAGGCAATCAGAACCATACATTTTACAGACTATCATATATCGGAACGTATTAGCCCATTTTGATTGGCGAATTTTAATTCATATCCAATAGTTTGAATGTGTCACGTGATGAACGGTTTGGATCTAATTTTCGAAATGCCAAAGTATTGGAATTTAACCGAGATAAGTAAGAATGCTAGTGACGCTAGAGCACTGACCATGTCTGTCTAGCACAAAAACTCCGGAAGCCCAATTAAGTATCTTTTGTGCCTGTTATGTGGTGGGATGGGTCCAAACACAAAATCCCAATTCAAATCTCAGCTAGATTTATTCTAGATTCAATCAGAGCTAGATTCCATGGGAAATGTGAGTATAAGAGGGAAAAAATATCATTGGAAGATAATAATTTAATTCAATTTAATTATGTAGGGCTGCCTTTTGTTAGCCGTCCAACATTACTTCATGCTATATGGAAATTAAATGGGGATAATCCGGCCATTTTCTTCATGTGCCCATGTGGCATTGGCAATGAGGCATGTGGTATTTCTTGGCCACGACTGATGAGGTAAGAGGAATTCTGTGTGTGGGTGCTAAGATCGGCTCAAAGGAATACTTACCTGATCACGTGATAGTAGTCAAAGGGCACATTTATGCGAATGAGATGTGGGGACTGGGGCCCACTTCAACGAGATGGTGGGATGAGTTGGGTTTTGTGACTGCTGATATTCCACTGACCAAAAATCTACAATTATTAAGAGTCTTGGCAATATAATTAAATATCTGCGAGGCAGGTAGAGATAGGTGGAACAAATTAAAAAGAAACTATATATATTAATCGGGACGAATAAATTTGACAAAATATAACATTATCAAGGGGGAAAAAAACTGGTGGAGGTAGGCATAAAGTTTTGTAGTGTGAGATGCTTAGAAAATATTTGAAATTACCATGTAATTAACTTGTGCAATAAAATTCATAAAGGTTACCCCACCACCATCAGTAAGAATCATATAACAACAACAATAACAACTAACGAATTTCGAAATTAGTTGAAGGGGGTGTTCTCGTGTTTTTAGGACCGAGATCCTATGCTCCTAGGAGCATGCAGTGCTGCATGCTCCCGGGCGCATACACCTATTTTTTTTATTTTTTTCAAAATTTTTTACAATAGTGTTAATCTATATGTATTTAATACGTATATAAATTTTTACTATTTTTGGGGTATTTTAGATATTTATTTTTTATTTTTGAAAATCAGTGGCATCTTAGGTAATTTTAAATTACTAAAATGCCACTGATTTTTAAAAATCCAAAATAAATATCTAAAAATCTCTAAAAATAGTAAAAATTGATACATACGTTAAATACACTTAGGTTAACAAGTTCATGAAAAATTTTGAAAAAAAAATTAAAAAAATAGGTGTATGCGCCCAGGAGCATTGGATCGCGGTCCGTGTTTTTAAGGGAGTTTTTGCATTCGTATCTATATAAGGTTGAGTTGAAATGACAGATGCGTCATGGCTTTTGTGAAATCTGCATTCATATCTGTAACTTTCGCTTGAAATGATAAATAAAACTATAAATCGTATACCTTTTTTTAAATGATGATGAATTTTTACTTGCGATTTCAGACGAACTTTATAGGTATGGATGCAAATTTTACAAAAATATTCCACATGTAAATACAAAAGCAAAAACCTCAGTTTTTAATATATCATGAATGGACTGCCTACCATTGTTGTCTTCGTAAAGGATCATGGGCATATATGGTTAGGTAATTCCTACATAATTGTAAAATTCGGGTGGATCCTTTAGGACAGTGAACCTACTTTTTCAAACCCATTTGACTGAATTGAAGTTTACAATAATGTCCACTTTGGTTGGATATGATCAGCACATGGATGGTACAGTAGGATGGATGTGGAACTGGCCTGGCCTGGCCCGCCCGGCCCGGCCCGCCCATTTGGTCCAGGCGCCAATGGCATTTACCAAGCACGGCCACGTGCGAACCGAAACGGGGCGGAAGAAGAAGAAACATTCGCTAGAGTAGGAGTGAGATAAACCTACAATTGGCAAGTTGGAAGCACCACTAAAAGAAGAACGAAGTAATTAACTACCTCATATGCCATTGCTTGCGGGTTGAAGGTGGGTGACATCATATGTATTCCCTCACCGTCTGATCTTATTCGAGGGCGGCCCAATTCCCGTCAATCGGATTCGGCTAATGGGGTCGGTTGGAAACGGTTTGAACGTTGGGAGAAGTGCCCCGGGAGAGATGGAGTGGAGGGGGGAGTGCACCTGGCACAAGCTCAGCCTTCATGTGGTCTAAACCATGTTATTTTATTATTAGATAACTTTTTTTTTTTTTTTTTTTTTTACTTTCCTATTCCCAACTCCGAGACCATTTTGCGAGTGCTGCTGCTTTTGGCTTTTTTTTCTTTTTAAAAAAAGAAGAAGAAGAAGAAGAAGAACATACTAGTCATGGAGATTTGACGACTGGGAATCTCAATGAGTAAAGGAGGGGAACTGAGAGAAGCATGTGGCGGTGGTGGTGGTGGTGCCACTGCTGCTGGTTGTGGTTTTCAGGGAAGGGACGTGGCCTCGTTTGGTGTAACCGGTTTTATACTGTGTTGCACGCCACCACATGGGACTAAAACCCACGTTACTCTTTTAACTTCTCCCAAGTCCCAAAACACGGACACGGTGGGCAGACTTTGGGCTTTTCTTGGGCTTTAATGAAGCCAGATTAGAGTCAGATTATCATAATATCATTCCAACTGCAAACCAATGTAATAAGTATAAATTTGTAAGTCACGATTCATTCCCCGTTCGAGTAACCGGAAGCAGCCTGTTTATTTATTAGAATACATCAAAAGAAGTAAAGAGAGTTTGGTTTTAGGGATGGGCCTTGGGCCGAAGTGGAGGGTTTGAGTGGTAACCGGCGCTTGGAAATGATAATTTTGGGTTGGCTAGGAATCCGACATACGCATGTTTCTGTTTCCCTTTATGTGCATGGCTTGGCTCTTGGGATTGGTACCACCATATTCCCACCACGGGACTGCCTGTACATACGTGAACGGGCGGCTATGCCTTTGCATCCTCCCGAGTCCCACTCCCACCACCCTCAACTTTATTGTCCGCCCCACCTGCTCGCGCTGGCACTGCTGCCTACTCTGGTAATCCCTACTACGATTACCTCACCTGACGCGTTTTCTCGAAACACACAAAATCACCAATGGACGGCTCCCTGCAAACGCCACCCTCTCAATAAATACATCATAATCTCAAGCCCAAATTCCCCCATACCAAAGTCAAACCGCCATGCATGTGCATGCTTCATTTCATACCCTTCGAATTCGAGGTGGAGTGACTGGAGTCGAGATAGCATTGGACAGTTTAGATTGCTGGGAATGGCATCTTCAGAGTCTCTATGTTGGCTCAGCTGCCCGGCCAGAGGCACGCATCGCCACCTCTTCTGCTCCTGCAACACCAGTAAGGTCTCCGCGCCACGCTGCATGTGCTCGTTTCTGACTCCGGATTTCTAGAACATGCCCAACCAACCATGGATTCTGTACACCGGAACGGACGAGCGTCAAAGACTGATGAAATACTTCTAAAAAGTATATCGTATGTAATTTTTAATGTCTAAACCATTAATTACATTCTAATTAAATTTAGTACCATGACATAAAATTTTAACTATTCATATGAATTTTTAAGAATAAATTTATTAAAATATTTATTTTTGAATTGATATTATTTTAATTAATATTATATCATCGTAATTTTTTCTATAAATATATTTTATTGTGTTGAACATAATGTATAGATTTGATTTGAAAAATAAGTGATTAAGAGCGTGTTTGATATTTGATAAAAATTTTACTTGTGGGGCATGTTTGGTTACATATAAAAGTTTCCAAACCCCCAATCCACTGGACACGGGTGCACTGAGCTTTGATGCATTTATGTGCAAAAATTCAGTTTTTATACAACTGTTAAAATGAATTATGAAAATGTCATTGATTTTAAAAATCAAAAATAAATATTTAAAAGTCTTCAAAAATGGTAAAAGTTGATACACATGTTAAATACACTTAAATTAACAATTCTATACAAAAATTTAAAAAAAGGTAAAACGCACCCGAGTACACTGAGGCTGAATGCACCCAGGCACATTTAATCGCGCTAAAAGTTTTCAAACCAAAACTTAACAATTTAAGACTTTTTACTTTTTATAACTATTTTAATTATTTTTTTATATCTTCCTATATAACTATTATATTTTTCATTTGTTTCTACGTAACTAACCTATCTTTTTTAACTTTATTATTATTACTCTCTATGAAAACTCCTATCATGTTATATCTTTTTTTTTATTTTCAAAAATTTTTACACCAAAAATTTTTTATTCAAAAATTTTATCACTTCTCAAATACACTCTTGAATGAAAACTTTTTTGGGTAAAATTTTTTGAAGTGTGAGCAGTTAAGCAACATAACGGGGGTAATAAAAAGGAGTAAAACGAATAAAATTAAAATAAATAAAGTAGTTATATAAATAATTGAAAGTTAAGGTATTTATATACTAAGATGCGAAAAAATATTTAAAAAATAACGTTACAGTCGAGAATGACAATTTTTAGATAAACA
Organism: Annona cherimola; assembly: GCA_030490835.1. Classification (NCBI taxonomy): domain Eukaryota; kingdom Viridiplantae; phylum Streptophyta; class Magnoliopsida; order Magnoliales; family Annonaceae; genus Annona; species Annona cherimola. Next base: position 120,443,440 of record CM059971.1, on the reverse strand, counting down.
ATTACATGGGAATGCCATACACACCCTAATATTATAAAAAGCAGCGGACGTGTCTTTATCAGTTTAAACCTATAGTCAATTATACACATATTCAATATATTTAATTTTTCTAAAAATGATTCTTATAGGAAAAGATTACCAGTAAACCGTTGGATGTTTTACTACAGATCACAAAAAGTCGATTTTAAAAGTACTTCGTACTATTACAAAAGCAAGGTGCCAGCACAACCGCTTCACCCAATTGAGACAGTCGGATCTTCAAATCTGGACAACAGAGTGGTGTGGAGGATTTTTTTTTTTTAATTATCTTTTTAAGTAGAAAGTTGTTTTCGACGGTCCACTCTCTTAATATTTCAATTAAGCTAATTCTTCAAAACTTCCCGCCGCATGTAAGGATTCGGTCCACATCATTCAAATGTGCATTGCATTGGCTTGTGTGCCATGATTCCTCTGTCTCTCTCGCTCTCTACCACAGTCCATATCTGTGTACGCGAGTCACCAGGGAAGTGCATACCCTGAGCATCATGGGATGAGGACCAACCGAAAGTAACGACCACATGAGACCACATGCAGCTGAATATTAAAATGGGAAGACTTGAATGAGACCGTTGGAGGGAAAAGAGGTGATGGATGGGTCAAAAGTCAATGAGAAACGAACATGGGCTTAACATCAGTTGACATGTAATTTAGGGTTTTATTGTAGCTGCATTTGATCCTTTTAATAATGCGAGCCACTAATATTCTTCAATCATTTTAAAATAATCTAAGCTTTTCTCTATTTTTAAATCCAATATGCGGCGGAATATTAGTACCGCCGAACTGTTTTTTTTTTTTCCTCGATAATCATTGAAACCGAACGGCGCCAAAGAAACCATGAACTCGTCTTCGAGATTTTCTGGTTTTTTTCGCTCAGAAAAAATTGCAATGATTCTTTTCGGTTGTTAGGGGGCAAAGGGGAGGGCTAATCGCAGGCATGATCAATTTGGGCCAACTCCAAAAACATGATAGTTGGGTTGAATTGAATTTGATTGCATTTGGGCTGAAACTATCTAAGCATATAGTCCAATAGACCACAGAGACAGAACTCGCCTGCCACCCATAGAGGTGAAGGAATTGGCCCATGGTGGAGCCATAGCTCAATTGAGCTGGAAAGCCAATAAAAATGATCATGAAGCAAGAAAATATTAGGAAGAATCTTCTACTGCAAAATGACATCAAGGGCTAGGAATTCAGAAAATGATTTATCATTAACAAGTCCCCAGTTCGTACTAACACCAAAACACTATGCTGTTTTATTGAAAATTTTCTGTTTCTTCTACAAAGTACTAATAATAAGTCCCCAGTTCGTACTAACTCCAAAACACTGTGCTGTTTTATTGAAAATTTTCTGTTTCTTTTACAAAGTACTTGTTTTCCTTCTACTTCTAGTGCAGCAATTCAGAAAATGATCTGCTATTATTTTTTTACAACTATTGGCAGTGATAACAATTAATTCACTGGCTATAAAATGAACAAAGATTTATTCTTTAACCAGTATAATCACTGCACATTGGATACATTGGCATCAACAACAAATTTACAATCAACTCAAGCATGCGCAGGAAGCAATATTTAAGACCACCAATTACTCTGTTGCAAAACCAGCTTGAAGGGAATTCCAGCATTTCTAGTCCAAACTTCGGAGACTATTTTCAGATGTGGACAAGCGAAACAGATGGAAAGGAATTCCAGCAATTCTGGTCCAACTTCCAGTACTACTTTCAGATGCAGACGGGGATCAAATTTCAACGCACAAGAAGGCCATTTAATTTTGGTAAATCCCACTGCATACTTCATTCCCGGAGATGATTACCAACATATCAGACTTGGTTCGACCATTCGGTACAATTACTCATTTCAAACTTTGAGATCCGAGAATCTGAGAGGACAGTGAAAAGTTGTGTTTCTACAAGAAGCTGCAAAAATATATGGCATCCATAAGCTAGAAAATAGGAATCTCAATGGTTGCACCAGTGTCTCCCTTATCCATGAATTCAGTTTCCCACAATTGACAATGTGTACAGGAGAATCCTGGGTTGCAGATTGTTAATAAAGATCTGGAAGCACTGTCACCAGAGAAATGCATCTGGATGTATCTTTCAAATTGACCATCTGCCAGAGTCTCCCAGCCAGATTTGACATCAAATCCATGGTTCAACTTTATGTTGTTTAATTAGAGAGTGATCTGGGGATTTTGATGTTTCCAATGATTAAATCTAATGAGGTTTTTCTTTTAATTCTTTCATTAGATATTCCATTGTGATTAGATATAAGACTGCGATTAGACCTGTTATGCTTCATGGAACAGAATGTTGGGCAGTTAAAGAACAATATATACAAAAAATGAGCGTAGCGGAAATGAGAATGTTAAGGTGGATGAGTGGTAAAACAAGAAAAGATAAAATTAGAAATGAAATAATTTGAGAAAACTTAAAAGTGAGACCAATTTGTGATAAAATGAGAGAAAATATATTAAGATGATTTGGTCATATTAAAAGGAGGCCTGAAGTAGCACCAGTTAGGAAAACAGAGTTTATCCAAGTAGAATGTGGTAGGAGAATGAGAGGAAGACCCAAAAAAACATGGATGGAAGTAATTAAACAAAATTTAAAAATATTACAAATTACAAAAAATTTAATCTTAAATCGCCAAGAATGGCGTTACAGAATCCATGCAGCTGACCCCGCCTAGGTGGGAAATGGCTTATGATGATGATCATGATGATGATGATGATTAGATATTCCATTGATGGGGTAGGTTGATCAGTACAATACAAAATAAGCCATGAAGAAGTAAAGAGAGCAAAATAAGGAAGACAGTTCGAATATGGCATACCTTAACAAAAGGTCGGTCTCTAGAGGGGAAGGAATCAACAAAGCTATCCTTGAGAAGCAAAGATACCTGATGGAGGAGTAAAACAGCTCTGCATAACTACATTGAGGAAATCTTTTGCAAGGGTAGAGGCAATGGCCAAATTGATGGGCACAAAAGACTGAATCTAGGGGATGCATGAGGCTGCCATTAGTGGTGCTTTTTTACATTTTACTAACCCTGTCATTATTTGATTGTACGCTTGTGATAGTATGACTTCGAATATCGGAACAAAGGGACTCCAGGTAGTTTCTCATTACTTTCAAAAACTGTTCAGCTGCTTCAGCCTGCTAGAACACACATGCAGGGAATCACTACCCAAATGATATAAAAGACAAACATGAATGAGTCAGGTCTCTTGTGCACAGCATATTCATGAAACAGTCATTTTGCTTTCATCCAAATTAAGGTCAAAATGTCAAGTTTGAGCATTACCTCGTCACTCCTGCATTTTCTATGATTTGCATGACTCTCCAATTGGCAAAAATATAGGCCTTCGGAATTCAGATAATTGCTATGCAAGATGACCCTAGCCTAAGTGGATGCCACTTGATCATGACAGTTAGCTAAACAAAACAGTTGAGTTTCAATTGGTAAGAATATCTATTAGTGGAAAACTTTTCACCAAGGTTTCAAGGAAAACATTTTTGAAGGGACTCACTGTGATGCATGTATGATATTTACTCTAATGTTCAAGCTGCCACTGGCACAAACCATCATGAGCGTGAAATGTATAAAGCTTTCAATTGATTGAATTGAATCCCAAGAGAGTTCTGAAATACCATGATTTTCAGAACCTATATCAAGGATTAGGCAGATGTTTCATTTGGACGAGTAACATGGCCTATGCATGAGGAAGCAAGTCTTCATCCAAATCAAGGCCACATTAAGGTTTTCTATAAGTTTTTAATTTATATGGCACCATGTGAGTTGCCAGGTGGCTACTTTTTAGGAATCTAAATAAGAGAGCCAAGATATCTGTTCTATTAGATAGTAGACCAAACAAATTATCTCCAGCAAACTTTCATGAGAAATGTTCTTTGAAGGGGACAACAAGATGCATATATAATGTCCACTCGAAAGATCAAGCTCTTTGCAACTCATTTTGCCACAGGGAAACATAAAATCTTCCAAAACTCAAGTTGGCTACGTGAAATGGAAAGGATCCAAGATGGAAGCAAGGGAAATTTTTTTGGCAAAGTTGCAATTTTTTGTCAAATAGACCCTATAAGTTTGCATAATTGCATTTTAGCACCTCTGTTTTGACACTGCAAAATAATCCTGCAAGTTTCAAATCTTTGCAAAACGAACCCTACTTGCTTGTAACCAGCGTTTTAAAAACCAAACCTGGCACTGAACCATGAACTGTTTTCTCCACTGGCCGTTGGTCCCCTATTTTTTCTGGTTAAGCAATGGTTTTCAACCACCGTTTTACTAGTTGAACCACAGAACCAAAGTGTTTCATGGTCTGGTTGGTCCAACTACCTTCACAACATTGCACTAGTACTTTTTAACTAAGGGCGTGTTTTGGAAGTGATAAATTTTTGGAAAAAAATTGTGTGTAAAAGTTATTGAAATGGGAGAAAATGATGTGATATGATAGGGGTAATAATAAGAAGTAAAGAGAATAAAGTTAAAACAGATAGGTTAATTATATGCGTAGTTGCGTAGAAATGATTGAAATGGAGGATAGCTATATAGGAAGATGTGAATAAATAATTAAAAAATAGGGTAGTTGTGAAAAGTATAAAGTTTTAGACTGAAAATTTTTTGTTTGAAAAGTTTTAGGTGCAGCCAAACACATCCTAAATGGGTAAAAAAAAAAAAAAAGGATCCTTAAGTCATTTAAGAGCTATTTTCAACCCTACATGCTTGTGGTTTTCAACTAAATGTAACAAAAAAAAAAAAATCCTTTTAAGTTTGTTGATATAGGGTTTCAACTTGAGTCGGTTTGGATAAGGTTGAGATCAATCTATTCCTACTCTAAATTGCAAAACCTCTACCTAAACCAAACCAATAACCCGTTTTGCACAATCTAAACCAAACCAAATTTATAAAAATTTCGGATTAAAATTCAGGTTAAAACAAATTAAAAATTTTAGTTAATAATTCTTGCTGTTTTGAGTTATCAATTTCATAAATTTTTTACACTACTTTATATAAAATTTGTTTGTATTATTCTATTAAATAAATTAATTATGTTAATAAATAATAACAAATTTTCAAAAAATGTTAAATGTGGTATTCAATGTTGTCGAGTATCAGAAATATTTGTACATAACATCATTAGTAAGTCAAATGATCGTTTCATATTGTTTGAAATAACCTCATTTCAGACCAGTTCAAAAAACATGTTTTTTAATTTTTACATGTTTAATTTATAAACCAAGTTTTACCATTTTTGAAGATATATATATTTATTTTGAATTTTCAAATATAGGGGTCTTTTAGTCATGTTTCAACAATTTAAAATGACTAAAATACCCCTGTATTTAAAAATCCAAAATAAATATATATTCAAAATTAGTAAAACTTGGTTTATAGATTAAATTACCTAGATTAACAGTTTTATAAAAAAAAAATTTAAAAATAAAAAATATATTTTTGGGGGTCCGAAATGATCAAGCCTCCATTAGTAATTATCAAATACATAAGTTTTCCCACTTAATTAAAAGTAATATAATAGACAATAACATAGAAAAAATTTTAAATAAGATTTATTGTTCATTAAAAATACAATTTATTTAATTTGTATATTTGGAGTTTACAAAAGAGATAATATTATATTTTTTATTTATGTCATAGTTTGTCTAAATATATTTAAATTATCGGATTAATTCTAAAAATACCCACTACTTTTATCCCTGGTTCCAACCATACCTACTAAGTTTGAAAAATTCTATCCACATCTATTAAGTATACTATCAATTCCAAGCACATCCAATCCATCACAAAATCATTAACTATGATTAGAAATGACCAAAATACCCATCAGCTAGGTTTTGTCTCCTCCAAAGTTGCTGCCAACAATTGCATTTTGCAAATCCGGCTCTCTTAAATTTTGCATTGGCCAAATCTTCTCCCTATTTAGTGACATTGGAGGGACAAAGCCTAGATTTAAAAGATATTTTGGCAATTCCTAATCATAGTTAACACTTTTTATGATGGATTAGGTATGTTTGGAATTGATAGCATACTTAGTGGGTATGGATCAAAAATATTCAAATTTAGTGGGTATATTTGGAATTGACCTAAATTATTTTAAGTTATTCAATCCAAATAATTTTATTCAAAATTTTGGGTTATTCAGATTATGTAAATTGCTTCAGGTTTTGTGTTATTCAGCTTAGATTTCATCCAACCTGAAACAAACAATACTGTAATTCAGTTCCAGTTGGACCCAAATCCATTATCCGAAACTCAAAAAGTATCACCCTGAAGGATTTAAAATTCAAGTTATTTTCAGTCGGTATTCGGTTAACCTAAACTGAGTTGCACTCCTAGTCTTACATTAGCTATGGGGATCATTTTTTAAAATGTAAAAACTTACGGGGTCTATTTTGTAAAGTGGTAACTACATGTGCTAAAATGCAATTATGCATACTTACAGGTCTATTTTGCAAAAATCTGGCAACTTTCTTAAAATTCTATAAGAAATGATTCCAAAAATGTTCCCATAGATAATATTTGTATATGTAAAAATGAATTCTACATAAATTTGCTTTATGGATGCAAGGGAGTGAAATTCTAGGAAGAAGGGTGTTAGTCCGTGCACTTCCTGAATAAGAAAGCACAATTTGCTTTTTGTTAAGTTTGGCTGCGAAGTGCGACTGCGCCAGGTAACACCGTGCCTTGCTGATGGAATGGGCCTTGGAATAGGATTTTTACAGAATAGTCCTCCTGGAATGGAGGTTTTTACAATTTCCTCATGATAGTGGGGTTTTTGTATAATTTCCCTCCTAGGTGGGGGTTTATAAGAAAATTTTCTCTCTATAGTGTGAGGGTGTCAATGTACTCTATTGAAATATTAGGACGTCATAATGCATATAAATATCAAAAAAAAAAGTTTGGCTAAGAAGTGCATATATTGAGTTTGGCTAAGAAGAGCATATAATTATCAATGGAATAAGTTCCCATGTGTCCACCAATCCTGCAGGTCAAAAAAATATATTTTTTTATGAAAGGTAGGTAGCCATGGAAACAAAAATTCTGAAATCTTCAATGCAAGCGGAAAAACATGCTCACTTTCACAACTCGCACTGTAAATTTTTCCTACTAAAGCATGAAAACTACAAGTGGATGGAGGCTCTTTTCATACCTGTGCTTCATTGCACTTATATACAGGATGCCTTTTTGCTATGGCATTTTCACATGAAAGTCTAGCATGGATTGGTCCAAGTTCATTGACAAGATCTCTATGTCGAGGAAGCCGAGGCAGTGCAGATGTCTTCACCTGGATGTTCAAAACAGGTAAAAGAAAAAATGAACAACACGATGTGGCTCAAGACCAAAAAGATAAATAAAAATGTGATGATGATGCTGGTGATGATGATAACAACGATTTGAACTAGAAATTAATTAAGCCACCAACCAATGATTTAATTTTAGTTTTAATCATTATTTACAAGCCAAGATATCAGTTACCCACTTCTACAAGCATGCACCTTGTTATCATCAAATGCATGTTTCCAAATGTTCAGCCTTGTCCAATGATGTCTAGAATGTGCTTGGCAAAAATTTGGAGCTCCATGAAGCAAACCATGTCATATTTTGAATTGCCTCAATTCACTATCATATCTAACACTACGGGTCCACTTCGTAACAAGAAAAAGAAGAAAGTTCTCTCAGTTTGTATACTCCTTTTTATATGACATTACATTTTAATTATTTAACTAGCCTACTTTTTCTATTATCATCTCTACATTCCAGTCATTTTTTCATATCTTTCCATACAACTACCTCTTTCCATTTTATCTTTATTCTCTTTGATCCTAATCACTACCCCTATGACATAACATTAATCTCATTTTTTCAAAATTTGTTGCTACAAATCCCCTACCAACAAAAAAAAAAAAAAAAAATCCTCATTACTAAATATACACTTGAAACTGACTAAGAAATAACCACTCAGCTGTTACCCCAACAATGTTTTTTAGAAGTTCTTTCCCAAAAGTAATGTAATTGCATCAATTTTGAATTTGATATAAGATATCAAACAGTCTTCAGAAATCTACTAACCTGGTCCTTGCGCACATTAATTTGGACAACATTAGAGGTTTTCATCTTCATATCAACTAGCTTGTCATGTATGCCAACCTACGACATCAAAGAAACCAGAAGAATTTGCAGTTGGAATGTTATACTCATGTTTAACGGGCATAAACTTAGAAGATATTCAAGTGTGGGGAAAAGGCTTCTACTGGCAACCAATGTATGTCCAGCAAATTTCTCCCCATAGATCAAGGCTCTGGTAACACACGCCGAAACTTGTTGGAAACTCATGTTTGCATCATGCATCAACATTAATCAATCAATAACATTCAAAATCCATCAAAAGTGTTTTATTCCTGTATTGAAATGACTAGTATCAATATTGCAAACGAATATTTGATCAATGGAATGAGGCAAAGGCAAGAATTTAATATGGTGTGAAACAATAAAACTAATTATTACTGCTACTACGACTATCTATCAATCTAACAATACTATTATTATTATTATTATTATTATTATTATTATTATTATTATTATTATGGGTTAATTCCAAGTGTGACCACAAATTATACACTTATTTATAGATATGGCAACACATTTTGGAAAATGACATAGACGACCATGGATTCTACCCACAATTCCTAATATGACAACATCGTTAGCTTCTATTAGTTAGTGGAGGGAAAATTTTCGATATGACCAAACTGCCCTTAACATTTCTTATAAAAGGGGCATTGTTTGCACATTCTATTATACAAGCATGGTTTTGAAGAAAGCAATGTATGCTCATGTGTGCCATTTGGTATTTATGCATACACAATGCCCCTTTTATAAAAAAAAGGTTAAGGGCAATTTGGTCATTTTGAAAATTTTCCCTCCGTTAACTAATAGAAGCTAACGACGTTGTCGTATTTGGAATTCTAGGTAGAATCTGTGGTCATCTATGTCATTTCCCTAAATATGTTACCATATCTATAAATAGGAGTATAATTTGCAGTCATACTCGGAATTAACCCTTAATATTATATTCAAAATCCATCAAAAGTGTTTCAGGAACAGATGTAGTCCTGTATTGAAATGACTATCATTCAAATACTGCTACTACTATGCTTTTAAGCTTATAATTATATATGTATGCTAGCAAAAACTAGCTTGCAGAAAACTGTGTACTCCACTCTTAATTTCATCCATATTTCAGAAAATATAATCAATTGACACATTGTTGTTTATTTCAAATGTAAAAATTATTAGGCACATTCACTTAAATATGCCACAACTTGGTCAACTAGCTCTAATTTTTTATAAATCTCCATCTGAAGATCATTTGAAGACTGCCAAGCACTTGCCTCCTTTGAATGCATAAGAAAGACGTTGAAGCTAATTTGCACCATTTTTCAAGGAGGGAAGTAAACTGCTGTGGTTGTGGTTTTCCCATGTATTGTCTATTTACTTTAGGCAACCAATGCGTATACAAATTTCCTCAAGATGAGGCAATAATTTGTGTTTTTGGTAACGAATTCTTCAAATTGATTTTAGTCCTTAGCTACCTTATTGCCTTTTTGTATTTTTTGATCCAGGATCTGTGTAGCTGTATGAGAGTCAAATTCTAGCATGAGAACTTCTGAGAAATTGGACTTGGGAATGAAGGCTTGAGATGGAGAAAATTCATTCAAGACTGAGGTTTTGATTGTCAAAAGGGATAGAAAAACCATTTTCCAACCCCTTTTAATTCATGTGACATTTATGTATCCTAACAACTCTACTTCATCAAAAATCTATCAATTTTATACTTAATCATTTTATTTCAAATTGTCACCCCAAATTCTGCCACAACATTTCTTCCCTTTTCTCTTACTTTTCCAAATTCCATTTTTGCTCCTCTCTTCCACCTCTTTTCCCAATTCCTAAAATAAGAAAGAGCAAATTAAAAACATTTGTAACCCCAACATGCCAGAACTTTGAAAGCGAGAATTTCCTTCAATAGCAGCCACTTTCAGGCTTTTAGCTAATGAAACATGTTACGTCAGCATTTCAGCTTACACCAATAATGACATGACAAATAAATAAACCTACAGTAAGCAATATCAAGAAATTTTACCACTTCTTACAAAGAAGAATGAAAAACTCTGACTCACAATGAAAGGGACTGGAGCGTCAAGAAAATCAAGCATCTTTTTTGGCAGAATCTGAAATAAATCAAGACATTATCTAAGAGGCTTGCATGATTAAATTTCGTAAGAGACATACAGTCATTAATACGATATCATCTAAGACATGTTATGGAACTTTGTCAGGAAAAAAATTCACAGTACAGTTGTAAAATAAGAACATCACAAACCCTGTCCGCTTATTTAAAGCATGGAAGAGAGTGAATCATGAAATAAATCTAGAAGCTTCAATTAAGGTTGATGATACCATTTCAGTACGATGAATGGAAAATTATTGATTTTCAACCTCACAATTTTTAGGTCAGGCACATGTCAAGTAAACCACATAACAAGATCAGATCAGCACGAGCAAGCAGAAATTATTAATGTATTGATGCAGTTTAATGTCCATGGACAGAGAGAACAATAAGCATCAGATTTACTTTAAGTTACTGAGAAGAGGTTGAAGGAATTGATAGCTTAATATATAATCTCTGTAAAAACGAGCGAAGTCTAAAATGAGTTGTGTGACAAAAAATTATGTTGATGTTGATTATCTTGAAACTTTGATCTTGAGATTTGAATAGAAATTTCTTGTCAAATAATGTTTTTGGTTATCATCCCTCAGTTAGGTGTAGACAGCTAGATCAAACATCACTGTTTGGGAGAAACTGGGATAGAACGTTGGTTTCCTTTCTATGGAAATTTGAATGAAGTGAATATGTGGGTGCTATGGTCTAGTTAAATGGGTATTGATCAGGTGTATTAGGTAAAGTTAATGGCTAAATGGATGCCTGTGAGGAGTGAGTTGCATCTTAAGGCAGTTTCCTTCAGCGCATGACTAGGTTTTCAGCATTAGTTGCTAGAGGCATTTGGGCCAGTTTGCAACCAGAAGGACCAAGCTGGTGCATAGAGCTCCTGCACATTGCAGGGCCCTGGGAGGGGCATTCATGTATACGGCTTACCCTTCTTTTTTACAAGTCTTGTGTTGTTAGTTTTTTAGATTTTTTACTCTGAACTCTCAAGTGGGGATCAACCTTGATGAATGTAAGGAAGTGCTGGGCAGAGACGCGAAAACATTGATAGGATCATTTCCAGTGTATGGCTAATTTTCAAAAGGCTTTAAGATGATGCTGCTTCTGACAAGAGAAAGCTCTCGGACAATTTAAGCATCAATATCTTATAACAAAAATTGAAAGCATTTCAACATCCAACACTTGATGATGAGTTCTCGTAATCAAAATGAAAGGTGAAGTGAAACACATCATAAACATAATTAACACAAAAATGCTCATCACTCTTGGGTGGCTATTCAGACAAGCCAACTTGTCATTATCCGTCACTGAGATTTTTTTTTTTTTGACAGCCATTTTCAAAAATTTTCTACCAACAATCTCTATACATAATTATGACACCTTTAGATGCAGATTTATCAACTTCAATATCTTGAGAAATAAAAAAAATTCAGCCTTAGTTATTCTTTACAAGTTTGGATATATGAAAATTTCAATCTCGTTTAACATAAATTCAATGACACAAAATGGATTACATCTTGGTCCACTTGCAGGATTTTTAACAAACCATTTCTTAAATATTTCAAAGTAAGCAGTGCTAGGTTAAAGCCATCAGCTTACTGGAAGCATTAAACTCTGCCACTGAAATGGACGAATCATGGGTATAACTGATAAGACAGTAGCTGATAGAATTCCCTGCATAGACAGAAGTTTTAAAATGTAAAATGGAATCGATTAAGTAACAATACTACTTAATGTTGCTTCATCTTTGGAACACCATATTTCACTCTAAGTGATACACCTTCTAGAAAGGGGGTAGCTCAACCATTAGTTTTGCCTAGAAGAAGGGTTTTCGAAAAAGTGTGTTTTTTAGCGTACATGATCCAAAAATCATCTTCATCACCATCATAATTTATTTCCCAATTGAGGGGATCAGCTACATGGATTTTTTTCGGTCATCTTTCTCGTTGCTCTTGGGTGATATCTTCAGTAATCCTAAGAATTTTCATATATTTCTCAATGATTTTTCCCTTTTTTTAAAAAAAAAAAAAGAATTCATCAACAAAAATAACATCTTGGCAACGAAGACTAAATGTGCCAATAAGAGTCAAAATAATGCTGGAGTAGAAAAAATTGTCAAAATAAATATTGCTTTTAGTGAAAAAAGATAAGATTGAAATGATCTAGTATAGAAAGTTTACATTTGCCTGTGGAAAGGTAGGATTAATAAAATTAGATAAATGTCTTATCACAAGGAAAAATATTTCTCTTACAGAAACAAGCGCCAAGGCCAAGTGTAAATCTTCAAACCCCTCATATTATCTATGTGATCAGGCTGTGCTGTTAGACTTTTGGTGATAAATTTTAAAGAAAGCCATGCAGGAAACAGGGAGCCAGACAATATCTGCAAATCAACTTACCAAATTAGGGCATAAAACTACCACTTGTTTCTCCAATAATGCTCCTGCAAACAGTGCCAAAACCTGAAAGATATATCCTTCAATTTAGTCTTGTTTTTATGTGACAGAGAGCATCTAACTCTATATTATAAAAGGTAATATTCAGATACACGACAGAAGAAAAAGATAAGCTGTCTATTATCTTTCATATAAAGAAGTAAATTATCATGGTTTGAGAGCCGTAACCAGCACAAACACCATAACTAGAATATAATATGTTATCGGGCTGACTACAGATAAGGAAATACAGCAACTGATCCATTCTTTAATGTGGATCCAATTACCAGATCCGTGAGAAAAATCCAATAACATACTGAAATATAAGCCCAATGTAGGAGAGCAGATTACACTTTCTAGAGAGAGAGCACGGCAAACTGTTGCTGTAGTCCAGATTGACAGTGCAACAGACTCCTCCGCAGCTGCTAATTGTGCATTAACCTTCCAAAGATTAACATAATCAGAAAGGTATTGATCAAGTGATGATTATCAGGAATCAATTGTCATTGATGACCATTAAAACCTAACCTCAGCAACATCTAAGGAACAACTGGCTTCTGTGTAAATTTTGCTCAAGCCCAGAGCAGACACTCCAGGTCTATTGTACTTGATTGGCTGCAAGTGATACAAAGGCTGAAAGACTATTTCAGCTCCTCGTGGTGGCAGAGACAGAGCATGATAGCCACAGACTATCTGCAACAACTCATTCCCATTCTCCTATACCACGTAGCAAACTTTGGTGACTGAATGAAGATGCATATACAAATAACGGTATTTAAAGCGCAGATTTGAAATGAATTTACCTTAGCCCATATCATTATGTGTTCATCTGTGGGATTCTTTTCTAGCTTAGATTCATCAGTTTCATCATTTGAGCCCATGCTTCTAACTGAACTGTCCAAAGCCGACAATATACTTAATCAACTCAAGGAAAATTTGGCAAGAAAAACATGAAGAGACTACTGCCTACATCAATGATATCAAACTAACAGAGAAAAAGCTGAGGGAATGTGAATTTACTGTGAATGGGCCCCATCTACAAATGTGTAAAATTAACGTAATAAAATAATTTAATATTAAATATCAATTTTAAAGTTGTATTTTCAACATCTAAACTATCTAAAATATCATTTCTATCTGAACTATCTAAAATATCATTTCTATCCTCCTTCCCTCCCTCCCTCTCTCTCTCTCTATCTACATATAGGAACATGATCCTATGTACTAGGGTGCATTTAGCTTCGGTGCACCCAAGTGCAAATACCTATTTTTCTACAAATATCCAAAAATGGTAAAAATTGATACACATGTTAAATACATTTAAATTAACAGTTTTATAAAAAAATTCAAAAAAATTCAAAAATGGGTTAAACGCACCCGGGTGCATTTAGGCATATCCAATATATATATATGGGAATGTAGTTGAAAATGGGCCGGTTCTATCCCGAAATGACTAGCTAAGTTAGGAAGCTTATTCCCATACATATATACCAAGAACTCTCCAAGCCTTTTAACAATGTGGGATTTTCTCACCACTTAACACTCCCCCTCACGTCTTGGACTAGAGACATGAACACATATCATAAATGGGGAGAAAAACAAATGGGCTTGGGTCTGGCTCCACTACCATGTTGACAATGGGCCGGTTCTATTCCAAAATAACTACCCAAGTTAGGAAACCTATTCCCATACATATAAAGCAGGAACTCTCGAAGCCTTTTACAATGTGGGATTTTCTCACCACTTAATAAATGTTTCTATGAAAGTTCTCTTCTATGTTAAAATCTATTCTATCTATTATATTTAGCTTCATTTATAGTATCTTAGAAACTCATTCACTTGTCTAGTTTCATTGTGCATGGGCCCCATCTACAAATGTGTAAAATCAACATAAGAAAATAATTTAATGTTAAATATCAATTTTAAAATTATATTTTCAACATCCAAACCGTCTAAAATATCATTTCTATGTCGATAAATAATTCATAAAGTATTATTACATTCGAATAAATATATGAATAGATCCAAGAATTTTTTCCAATTTACACATGAATATACCTTTTTTTTAGCAAATATAGCCGATGCATATATTTGATTTAGATAAAACTTGGTCTCCTACTTAAACAAATTATGTTAAATATAATGAATGAATTGGATTTTCCATCAAACATTAAAAACTTAAAATTTGAAGGGGTTACATATGTATGTATGCATATCACCTTCCCCAAACCCCACATTGGTGGAAACCTCATGCATTGGGTACACCTTTTAGCGAAGATGAGTACTATCTTTATATTCCACATGGCCTCTCTATCAAAGGCCACTTTTTTAGGACTCTCGCATTGAGCTGTTTTCTTAACCGAGTTTGAACACACTGGGACTCACATAAATATCCTGGTTCCAATCAATGGCCTCATGTGTAGAAAACTCTGGATCTATGACCAATGAAGCAATGGTACATTGGCACTAAGATATCTTCAGGAAGAGGGTACAGTTCTCGTCCCAACTGATGCAAGCTAGTGACATTGTATAAATGATTGCTGCAAGCATTAGCAAGTGTACTACCTCATCAGGGATTCTGAACTTCCAACAGGCTCTAATGTTTGGCTGACAGGGTAACACGTGCCAACTTCCAGTGAAGTTAGACCATTTTCAATGCTTCCATTCAATATCTCAGAACTATCAAAGAAAAATTCAGAGATCTCAGAAGTGTACAAATCATCATTATATTGCCGGCTTTTTCTGGATTCTCTGTCCTGTTCTCTTGCTTGAATAAACTCCAGAGCCTCACTGGCAGATAAGCTTTCGGGAGATTGGAGTTCCAGCTGTCTATGTACATCTTGAGGAACCTCCTTGTCTAATGGAGGGCCTGGAGAAGCTCCATGGAGACTTAATATACTGTCAACAGGTATTGCAGAAGCCATCCAATCAGCTGAAACCTGTCTTTTATGGGTTTCCAGGTTCTCATCCATTTCTACTTGTGTGCCAGCTGGTGGATCAAGGTCTCTAAGGGCCATTTCATTAGCAAACTGTGTGATCCTTTCAAGGCGCTCCTCGGCAATAATACTGTATACATAAAAGAAAGCTGTTAAATTACAAACATAGAATGGGCATATAATGCAATAACTCAAGTTCATTGAGCACAGACTCAGACCTGTTGAGCATCTCATAGTGCAGCTCAAAGAAGGGTACTTTGGTAAGTATACAATAACAACGGGGTGCTGAAACCAAAAATCTGCTACACCCACCAGATGATCGTGGTAGTGGTGAAAAAACACCAAGAATGCCAGGTGCCCTCTGCACAATTTCCTGAACGTGTAAGCAAACACCATATAAAGTTGAGTTGTCCGCCACCTGGTCAGAGTTACAAATGCTTCAGCACCTAATTGATCAAAACTGGGGATGAAGTGAATATGGGCAGGGGCAAAATAAGAAAACAGACAAGTAATCCCAGCATCAAACAGACAAACAAACATTGTTGTGCTCCAGAAACAATTGTATGTCCTTCCCATCATAGTGAGCACCATGACCAACATGCAAGAACAGGGGCTAGCAAACCGGTTTTAAATAGCCACTGTAAGTCCATTAGCAATTTATAGATAGCATAAGAAAGCCCAGGATACAGTCTGAAAGAGAAAATAATGAAAATTTCAGAAGTTTTTAGGGACACAAAATTCTATAAATTGCAAAACAACTAAAGGACAAAACTACAAGCAAGAGGATCCTGAGGCCAAGATAATGAGAAGACAGTTATCAGTTTATGATTTATTGAAGAAAAATGCTCAGAAGTGCTGACCAGCAACTGCAACTGAATATGGTTGGTGACTTGGCAGCAACAGGATCAAGTTCATGCAAAATCCTAAACCCACCCTACAAACTGGTTTCTTCATGAAAGCATCAACAGAGATGCAGAAGCATGGTCTTACAAGATCTACAGGTCATGATACTGTTATAAGGCTCATATTGGAGTTTCAGATGATGACTTGGAAGTAACAGGAGTGATTTCATGCAAATTTTAAACCCACTCTACGTATGGGTTTCTACATGAAAGCATCAACACAGATGCACAACCATGGACTTACAAGATTTATAGGTCATGGTACTGTTATAAGGCTCATAATGGAGTTTCATCATGTAGGACATCTTAGAAGTTACAAACTGGATGATGAAACATTTGTCTGCATGAACTCATCACATCTTATCAGTGGGTTCAATTAGTCCCTTCTGGCCTTTAGTTTGCACTAGAACAAGCATGATTAATAATCAAGAACCATTCCCCTAGTGATGGAAACTAATAAATATTGCATAATCCTTCAAACATTCGCAGTATAGATTCATACCAAACAGAGAGAGCGAGAGAGATTGATTCCATAGAAAAATGTCCACAGAAAATTTGGTAGACACTTTTCAGTTACATCAGTTGAGTGCACTTGGAACCTAAGCTCATCTGTTTGGCTTATAAGTAGGATCTTGGGTCTGTTGCAACATATGAAAGTATCCAAGAAAGGATGACCGTGCTCGATTTACTTCAAAAGACTGACTGTTCTTCATACACTATTTTATTAATTCACTCAAATCATCAGACTCGGGATGATGGGAACAACAGAAGTCAAGCCAAAATAATATCTTGCAGATCCTCGTGTGTCCAAGAAACATTGCATAATCCTTCAAATATTCTCAGTATAGTTTCATACACAAACAGAGAGAGAGAGGGAGGGAGGAAGGGAGGGAATGATTCCACAGAAAAAATGTCCAGGAAAATTTAGTAGTTTCAGTTACAGCAATTGTGTACACTTGGAACCTTAGCTCATCCATTTGGCCAAGAAGTCCCAAAATGAACTTTTTAGAATTTTGGATCTGTTACAACGTACAAAATATCCAAGAAAGAATGACCATCTTGATTTACTTCAAGACCATCTGTTCTTCGATGGGAACAACAGAAGTCAAGCCAACATAAGATCTTGCAGATCCTCATGTATGCGATAGGAGGTTTCTACATAGAGAAATAAAGTAAAACCAGAAGCCAGTGTGGAAATTTCATGCTTATATGATCAAATCACGTGACCAAAAGAATAAATTGTTTGAATTCAGGCATGTCAGGCATAATTCAGTCTATTGACATCAAGACAAGAAACTCGTCAAAGTAATTCTGTCTTAAAGCATGCCCAGAAATCATGCACAAGTGCAAGGAAGCATATCTTCCCTAAAACAAATAAAATATAATTATGAAGAGGAGAGGGCACAATAATCCATGGCACAGTGTGAAATGGGAAAATATTCAGGCTAGAAGTGTTGTCTCACCACATGATTGGTTATATAGACGTAATCATCTCACTTCTCCAAAAAAGGTGGAAAACATACAGTTGTATATAGAGATCAATAACGATGCTTAATTTCCACACTAACCAATTGAAAAAACTGCAGAATCAAATAAAACACAACACAGAAATACAACTGACCTTCAAAGAAAAAATGAAAGATAGATCATCTCTGGACATGTGTTCCTGCAGGATAAAAATATCGTACATCACAGATGTTAATTATAGCTTGGAGACACTGCATAATAGACAAACAACTGCAAGCATATAATAAAGCAAGAGACAAACATCTATATGCCGATATGTGAACATCATCATGATGCAATTCAGCTGGTTCTAATAAGTTTATCATGTTTTTCCCCGCAAAAAGGGTATATCTCAACAGCAAAGAGAAGTTAAGCACACGCGAAAGCATAGGCTGAAAAAAGACATCTGCACATAGATTAGTATGAGAGCACAAACATGCACAATCATCATCATCAGCACAGAATGAGATCTGCTTTACAATAATTTTCAATGCTCTATGTGATTCCAATTAGTATTTGCAGCACAGAAAAAGAAACTATTATGTGAGATACACAGAATGAGAATTTTTGCAAGCTATTAATCTATCCACCCATAAAAGGACCTCTATTTTGATTACCAGATCAACCAAACTCTACGTTACTTCACAAATTTTTTTTTTAGAAAAAAAAAAAAAAAAGGATAAGAGGCCGAATTATTGCAGCTGCTGAAGCTTCACTCAGCAACATAGTTAAAACAGAATCCCTTACAACCAAACAAGCTAAGTGATAAACCAGAAAGCCATAAAACCAAATAAATTAAGTATTTATTGATCTAATAATCCATTGCAATTATCACTCTCAATTTCCAGTCCTGGTGAGAACAGGCAAGCCAGAACCCAAAACAGTCATCAATTAAAAGACTGAAATGAGAAAATCCAAGGCTTCTTGGGCGAAAAAAATATATATATATCATGTCAGAGAGTTTTTTAATGCTTTCTCTGAGAAGAACCGATCTTCTCAGATAGCGCTAAAGGATCAGAAAATGTAAAAGTGATGCAGGGTGATGTTGGCAGGACAGCAGGCAACACTAACTACAACGTGAAAAAAGACGAGATAAGCTTCTTTGATAGAAACTAGAAAGGCAATGATAAAAACCAAAAAAATGGGTATTAAGGTAAGCAAAGGTAGACAAAAGTCACATGATCAAATAGAAAGGAATAAAAAAAGGTTTTCCTTTTACATTCACACTTACATGGTGAGCAAAATGCAGATGTACATATAATAAGACCAAACATACCTGTCCATATACCACTTCATTCAAATCACTCATTGAAGGCGTCCTCTCCATCAAGCGAGCCTGCATAGTTTTTACAAATCCTCAAATGAAGAAGCTATGTTATCACAGATTTGCCACCTAAAATATGTGTGTGTGTAGGCTAAAGAATATAAAAGGAACCTCAGTTCCAATTTTCAATGTCCATCACAGATTCTACCTGAGTATCCATAACATTAAACATATAAAAAAGAAGAGATACCATTCATGCCACTATTAGTGAAAGAGTACTCTAAGAGATGAAGCAGCCAAAAATATATGACTGAGAAAAATTAGATTGATAGTTTGTGTAAACTAACAAAGTCCAGAATGTATGTGAAGTCACTTCGTTTTAAATAATATTTTTGTTAGTTTTCCAGAAATTTTTAAAACGTGACTCTTGGAGTTTTTTGCAAAAAAAAAATCATAAGAGCATCATCTTTTTCTCCCACGTCTTACAATGCACCAATAAGCTATGGCTCTAGTCAACAAAACTAGTTGAGGTCAGTATGTTCCAGTCCACTACACCCGATGACAGAACAAAGAGACATGAATTGCTGTTACATAAGATTATGACAAATGATTCACCCCTGCTAAGCTATGATTATAAAAACTTCCAAATGTCTCCCTTGTTTTGGCTTCTGCTTCCAATATGTCTCTTCCACCACGTCCTACTATTTATCTGCAATGGATCTTTGCAGTGCCTGCCCATGAATCTCTTATCACTTCAAGAATTATGGCTGACAAATGTACATAAACCACACAGTTATTTCTAAATCTCAAACCAGGGAACAGTAACTCCAAGAGTTTACAAATACTTCCATGAAACCCTCCTGAATTTAAATGCAATTTCTCCTTCTGGAACTCTATGAAAATGATTCTGACAAACAGTAGACCAATATCTTTGTTACTATCCTAACTTTTCTTCTGAAGGACTTACTTTCTACCATCATGATTGAAGTTTGAAAAAGGGGAAGCCCCAAATAGAATAGACCAAATACAACGAGGCAAACAACAGTGGTCGAGAAAACACTGATAACCAGATATGCAAATACAGCCACAATCTGTGGCACTGGGACAGGATTCTCAAATATTTTTTACTAGACCCTTTTTTAGTCATTAAGTATAAAGGTGTTATAATATACATGGAAAACCATGAGGCAATCAAACTACATGAGCCAGACCTTTACTCCTCCAGGGAAACAAAATGCAGGCAAATCATTCACCCGCATACCTATCCTCTTCCGACGAGGATACTTGAAAAGAATCTGCAGTGAAGGTGAATAACAAATTATGTATTAATTACCACAAGAATGACAAACAAGAAATAGAAATTTATAAACAGGTTCCAAAATAGTCATCCACAATCAAAGCAAAAAAGTTCCCTTTTCAAATATGGCCATGTGATAGCTGAAAACTAAATCCCGCATTGAAAAGGAGAGAGAGATTCTGAGGGTTTATAAGTGAGTCTCAAATTAAATATAGTGTGGCGCATTTTAAAACCATGCGGCTAAGCTACTAGGCCGAAGCAAGCAATATCACACGGTGAGGTCCATAGTGCACAAGCCCAAAGGTCACTTTTCTGAGTCTGCGTTATAAGTAGTATCAGAGAGGTCCCCCTCCAGTAGATGTGGTTTGGAGAGTTGAGCCGGTGAAAGCTGGGGCTACAGGTAGAAGCTCAGAAACTGGTGGGCTTGTAATAGCCCAGAAGTGAATCCCACATCGAAAAGAGGATAGAGATTTTGTCTAGGTCTGTGCATTACACTACACATATTCCATAATATTAGTGATGAAATTTATTTTGTCATTGTTTTTCAATGTGACCATCTTATTTCATATTTTTTCAATAATAATATCAAATGACAACATATTTCATGTCATATTTTCAATAATATGAGCACAAATTTATTATATAATGTTAATAATATCAAATGGAGTAAAAATGCGTGCTTGTATTTGATGTCATTGAGAATCACGTGGTCATATTTAGAATTTCATATAAACTATGTGGTCATTTTCGGAAATGACCTAAAATTAAAAATAAAAAAGTTGAACAAGTACCAGTATGATGTTCCACATCTGAGCAGGTGAAGAAGAACCATCAGAAACAAAACAGATGCCTCTCACTTAATGTTAGAAGAGACATTTTCATGACACACAAGGGAAAAGAAATGAGCGCAAGGGCCATTGCACTATTTATGACATTCGAGCTAATGTAGATTGACTGTATAAACTTTTGGAACTCTGAAAATATTATTTGAGTTGAAGTGAGATACATAGGAATATTGCTTCATCAAATTGCAAGAATATCAGAAAATTTTCCAGACCAGCCCCCAAAAGATGTAAAATAAACCATCAAAACACAAAAATGCAGTATATATGAGAATATAACTCAGTCTAAAGTCTAAACAGAGCAGTTGACCTGAGGTTCCAATGTGGGAGGTGGAGGTCCACCATACTGGAGCTTTCTTAGATCCAATATCTCAGATTTCTCCATCTCTAATTCCCATGTCTTCCTTTTGGCGAACCCATCTTCAACAGCATCAACATTAGCATCTGAACGAAGGCCCACAATAAAAAATTGTTCAAATAATGATGTAGGTTCTGCTTGTTGCTTACGATCCTACAAAAAAAATAGCCTTATTCAAGTTACTATCAGATTGTAAAGTGGAAAAAATATAAAAAGCACAGTTTAATGAGCTGAAAATGAACATAATTAGGAGAACAACATGATAAGACAGTTTCTATTCCTGTCATGGATGCTAGATATCAACAGGAAGTTCTGTTAGAATTCATGTGAATTCAATTGAGATCAAAATAAACAAGAAAATCTAAAAGGGACAAGTAAAAGAATGCAAATGAGAAAACATTTTAGTTCTAATATGAACAGTAGGAGCATCATCCAATGTAAGAGGCACCATTCAAAAAAAAAAGAAAAAAGAAAAAAGAACTAGCATAGTAAAATATTGATGTAAGAATAGTGGTCCTCACTCAGTGGT
The DNA here is from genome assembly GCA_030490835.1 of Annona cherimola. NCBI lineage: Eukaryota > Viridiplantae > Streptophyta > Magnoliopsida > Magnoliales > Annonaceae > Annona > Annona cherimola. The sequence continues at coordinate 120,421,065 of CM059971.1, read as the reverse complement.
GGGCAACTATTGCATGAGATTTTTCTAGCACATAAATGAGTGCAACTTACCAGACTAATCAAAATATTTTCCAACAAAGAAACAATATAGAAAATAGAAGCTACCCACCAAATCACAAAAATGGAGGGTATGGTCAAATTACAAAATAGGTATATCAAAAATGGACCTAAAGTATTTTTAAGCGGTTTTGGACTGATAACGAGTCAAGGCCAACATTCTTCTATACAGTAAAGGAGACTGATCAATGAAATATTCAAAGTAGATGCAAGGAGTCTCTGAAAATAATTGCCTATCTAAGAGCTTTTCAGCACATCACTTGACATTGCACCAGTAATGGTGCTAAACTAGAACACAGGAAAGGCATTTACCCATGGCTTAGAGATGAAGGTTCAAATGCAAATGTGCATCACTAAGAAAAGAATGATGCTACACTTGAATACAAATTCAGAAAATAGAGAGGAAACAGACTTATCAGATAAATGTAATCTTGGATTGCTCACATGCAGAAGAAACCATTTATTAAGCCCAAATTCAAAACCCTCCTGTATCAGGAAAGTTTAACAGGTTACACCATTCTTGTTATTTTAGAGGATTAAAAATCCGAAACTCAGTCTTCACTTTAAGAATTCCACAATTTGACTTTATGATTCAATAGCTCAGCCTTGTTGTATACATGCTGGCTGCAACTCAGAAGAACCTTTGAGGGAGGGAAGGAGAGAGAGGAAATGAACATGTTTCAGTTTTTCCAAGCTCTCATCTACAAAATAATCACGTCTACCACACTTTATCTCAAAATCACTGCTTTCCTACCCATCCATCTTCCTTCCTCCAACAATCTATGCTTATGAGCATCACACTGTGAATAAAATGCACATAACATAAGCAATGAGGATGATGAACTTTTTAAAACATGCAATGGCCGCCTACATTTTAGCAATCAACCAGTTTTTGTGGTTACAAATAAATGGCTATTGAAAATTTTCAAGCTCAAAAAACCAATTTATGAGCTTGTGAAACAGAAGGGACGGGGGGAGAGGTTACATGTCGCTTTGCCATTGAAGTGCAAACCTAGCATAAGTGGCCAATGTGGGATCTATGACGTCCAAAGAATACACTAATTCAACCAGAGTATTTACTTTTATCACTGTATAACCAGTGGAGGCGCTTGCAAGTAGTTTGCATCACTGATTTCGACCTTTATTATATTTGTCGAAATTATTGTGTACGTCACGAATTAAAAAAGATGAAGCTTCGAAATTAAAATTACAACAATGGAAAATTCTATGAAACTACAATATTTAGACCACTTGGCCCTTGCAGAAAGAAAATATTGCTTAACAGCATCCAAAAATTCAGCGACACGTACACCCGACCATGAAGAAGGAAGACTTAATCCAAAGATCTGAAAGGAACTCACCAATGTACGTGATTGGAGCTGATACCACTGCCGCTTTTGGTTCACCAAGACCTCCGGATTAAAAGTCGACCTTTTAGCCGGTTCCTGTTTTGCGGGGACAGAAGTCCAAGTTGACTGCATCTGATGCATCCATCTCTGGAAGCTGCTAGTGCGCCGGTGCCCCTGTGCCGAGCCTGCAACCTTTGAAGGCTTTGGCCAAGCCCTTGGGCCCTCCTGGCCAGCAGTTTTCACGGCCTCCGCAGCGGGCGGCAGGGGGGCCGTAGTCGAAGATGCCGCATCGTCATTTGTCACAGCCGTTTCCATCGTCCCGCTGTCATCTGTCATGTCATTAGCATGACATCCTAGCGCTCGAATTTCCGTAGCATATCCAGAATTAAAGACGAAAAACAAAATCCTTCCGAAACAGCGGAAATTTACATAACAGCACCAGAACCAATTCGCTTCATGACGACCATCCCGTAAGCAATCAACGACATTCACTGCCTTTCAAGGATGGTTAAGGTGAGGATAATGCGAATCTTGTCAGCCACGGATCGTCTCAACATCCCGAATTCAAATCACAACCACCTAACGCCCTCCATTCCAAAAGACAATCTCTCCAAACACCGACAAACCATTCCTAAGCCTTCAGCGAGCTTCCATCAAGACTGAGAATCGCAGAACACCAACGAGTTTCGGATTAACTCAACGATTTCTAACTCAACTTGAACCGCGCCCTAACAAATTCAAAACCAATCCACCATGAAAAAATGAAGAAGGAAAACATCGACGCAAGAATGAGAAAAAAGAATCCAAATTCACGAAAAAGAAATGATCTCCGAAGTGAAAATGCGAATGGAATGAATCGCATTTTTCTCATGAATTGCGTTTTCAAAATGAAAGAGAGAAGCATCCGAACAATACCTCCGTATAAAATGGGCGTCTTTTTTCATCCATTTCCGCTTTTTGGCGGAAGATTCATGGAGTTTTGGTGGCAATGAACGACAGAGGTCCAATAGGAAGAACAGTCACGTGAGGTGGGTTCTCTCGCTCTTTCCTCGCCCTTTTTTATATGAGCTGCCTGGGAGTCACTTTTCTGGTCCGACGGACAACGGAAATTGATGCCCAGGCCCTCGAAAACATGTTGCGCTTTTAACGGTGCGTCAATATCCAACAGTCAAATCGTCCGATGATAATGGAAAAATATTGGTGATCAAACTTACGCAAATTTATTTATGATGTCTAAGCGGCGTGGGTGCAACTTTACTGTGCGGTCGTGGATGGGGCATTATGATTTGCTAGTCGGGAGGGATGAGCTTCATACGCAATGCGTTGGCTTGGGGAATAGGCAAGGAAGGAAGGAAGGTAGGTACGCGTAACTTGTGCGCAAGCGGAATGCAGAGACCCAAATGCAACGAGTTCGAATTACGTGGTTTCGTTCACCCGTAGTGTAACAAGATATCCCAACTGTCATTTCACTGAGCGGGAGTTGCCGTTGTTTTTTGTCTTCTTGTTCGAAATGCTTTCTTCTCTAGCTTTTTCAGATGAACGGGGTAAATGGCGTGAGTCAATCTTTTATCGGACATTCAGTTTCGGGTTTTCTTGTGCGTGCACAGGACTATCCTATTGAATGGGTGGGATAGAATTTTAATTTCTAAAAAAATCTTTTTTAGTTTTTTATTTTTAGGGTGTGTTTGGCAATGTGGAAAAAATGTCAACTTCAAACTTTTCAATTTAAAACTTTTCACTCTCTACAATTATCATATTTTTTAATTATTTTTTCACATTTTCCCATACAACTACCCTACTTTTCAATCATTTCTACACAACTACCCATACAATTAACCTATCTATTTTAACTTTATCATCTTTATTCCTCATCATTACCCCTATCATATCACATCATTTGACAACTTTTACTCTTCAAAACTTTTCATCAAAAATTTTATCCATTTCCAACCACACCCTTAGGGTGTGTTTGTTTGGGGCAAAAAAGTGTCAACTAAAACTTTTCCATCTAAAACTTTTCACTCTCCATAATTACTCTATTTTTTAATTATTTTTTCACATTTTTCTATACAAACTACAATACTTTTCAATCATTTCTACACAATTACCCATACAACTAACCTATCTATTTTAACTTTATTCTCTTTATTCCTCATCATTATCCCTATTATATCACATCAATTTCTATTAATTTGACAACTTCTACTTCAAAAACTTTTCATCAAAAATTTTACTTTCAACCAAACATACCCTTAATATACGTAACAATTTTACTCTTCTCATTTCAAACTGAGAATTTAACCCTACAACCACCTACTTATCAACTCCCTTGCTACAAATAATACCACGATAACTGTGGCGCGGCGTATCATTGCGTTGCCAGAGGCTCAAATAATTCCCTCATTATTGCATCGTACGTGGAAACGGATATCCAACCCTATTCACCAAAATATTCGCGAGCGTGCAAACGAGAGAATTCTCTTCATGCGCGTCTCAAGAGTCAAGCGAGTAGAATATCCCGCCCCCGCATGGGAAAGGTGCGGCAACGGTAATGGGAAAATTTTTCAAGAAATGATCGGCAGACAAAAAAAAAGCCTTTCATCGAAAAAATAATAATTAATTAATTAAAAATTTGTGTAAAAGTTTTTGAAATGAAAAAAATAATGCGATAATAAATATAATGATTACGAGTAAAAAAAATAAAGTTAAAATAGACAGATTAGATGTATAAGTAGTTATGTAAAAATGATTGAAAGTAGGATAATTGTATATTAAAAATTAAAAAAATTATTAAAAAATATGTGAAGATTAAAAAGTTTTAGAATATGTTCGGAAAATAATAAAACTTTTAGATAAAAAAAATTTCGTGTAATTTTTTTTAAAATGAGAGAATAATGTTATATGATAGGGATAATGATGAAGAGTAAAGAGAATAAAATTAAAATAAACAGGTTAGTTATATGAGTATTTATATACAAATAATTAAAAAATATAATAGTTGTATAGGAAAATATGAAGAAATAATTAAAACATAAAGTAATTGTGAATAATGAAAAGATTTAGATTCAAAAATTTTAATTTAGAAAGGTTTACTATTAAACAAACACACACTAGTTTGATATGTTTTTAATGTAAAAAAATTCGATGAAAGATTATATACGATATATTGTATATATGGCGAAGGTATAATATTATTTTTATTCTATTTTTATTTCATTTTCTGATTTTTCTTCATAAATATGGTTTTCTAAGTATATTTAATCTATATATCAATTTTTGTTATTTTACATATTTATTTTTAATTTTTAAAATCAAGTTTTTAGGGATAAAAATGACTTATATGCTCTTAAAATTGATAATTTTTAAAAATAAAAAATAAATATGTAAAAATATTATAAAATGGCAAAACTTAGTATATTAATTAAATAGACTTAGAAAAACAATTTTATGAAGAAAAAATTTAAAAATAAGATAAAAAATGAATATTAAACTTAAGTATATATCTAATATGTTGTATACAATCAGACCTCAACAAATGCCTTGTATAAAGACAAGTAGCCTTCATAGGCTTGGATGGCATTTATGAGGAAGTCGTTGTTTCATTCGCGATGCGTGAAAATTTCACAGGTTCTCTCAACTGTCAAAAGGCCATAATGTACTTTTTCTGGTCCTTTTTATATGATTTTCCACTTTTGCGTTGCCTGTCATTGAAGTGGAATAATTCTACCTTGTGCGCTTCTCTGTTACACTTACACGCCTTCGTTTAAAAAAAATGTTTTTCTAAATAAACCCAGTACGTTGACCCTAATATTAAATATACTCATAATATTTTAAAAATTCTAAATATGCTCACCATATTTTCCATTTAATTTTTAAAAATACATATCCTGTCACGTAGATTGTTGGTTAGATTACAAATGTCCAAGATGCTCTCGTTAAATCTAAATATTTAACTATAGGTGTGTTTGTTAAACAATAAAATTTTTTACTTAAAACTGTTCAATAGTCTACTTCCAAATATACCCATGATATTTCCAAAACTCTAAATATACTCATTATTATATTTGTATTTAATTCCAAAATTTTCATTCCATCACTAAATTTCATTAGATAATATGCGAACTCACTAATATGTCAATGGGTTGAATTGAAAGACATTATCTATTGCTAGTATGCGTGCATTTGATGTAGTGTAGTTGATCACTAATTTGCAAGGAGATGGAGTTGGTGACATCTATAACTATAATTGTTGAAAACAAAGGCAGTGGTTAGAGCAGTGTTGTCAATGTTAATTAATTGTCCATTGGTAGTATGTTGATGCACCAAATTTGAACCCCTCAAGCCATCAAAATCATTGTTTAATCTTTCCAATCACCATTAAAACCTATTTTGCAGTATACCACCAATCGACAATCATTCAACATGAGTGCAGATGCCACAACTTCATTCCCTTACAAATCAACAATTGATTATACTACATCAAATGCAAACCTACCAATGATAGATAGTATATGACATTCAACTCTTTCAATTTATCCATAGACATGTTGGTAATTTTGTGCATTAGCTGACGACACTTAATGATGAAATGAGCATTTTTGAAATTAAATACAAACATATTTGGTTTTTAAAATTTTGAAAATATTGTAAGTATATTTGAAATTAAAGCCGAACGTAATAAGTATATTTTGGAAAAGTTCAGCTAACACCTTCGGCGTTTTGGGAATTTGTTAAAAATCTAACTACAAACATCAGTCCAGAGCAAAATGTGTGTCTTTGGTATTAAATTCAAACATAACAGATATATTTAGGATTTTAGAAACACCATCAGTATATTTGAGATTATAGTCAAATATAGTAAGTATATTTGAAAAAATTCAAAGAAAACTTTATTACTTCTTGCTTAACTAACTATCCTACTTTTTGCCATAAACAACTATCTTATTTTTTCTACTACTACTTCATTATTTTAATTATTTTTTCAAATCTTAACGATAGAATTTGTTTCAACATTATTTTCTTTACTCTTATTTTTACTTTTATGATATTACATCATTCTCTCACTTATAAAATTTTTATGTTCTCATTTTTTACTTCTACTTTTACATCTTCCTAAATATACGGATAAATAATTTTTAAAAAGTGAAAAAAAATTTGTGAGATAAAATTTTTAAAAATACTAAATTACGTGATATGATAGAGATAATGACTATGAGTAAGAAAAATATAAAACAAGTAAGATAGTTGTATGAAAAGACACAAAAATGATAAAAATGTAAAAATTATAATAGAAAAATATGATAGTTAAATAGTGAAAAAGTCAAATAATATAAATTGTTCTGAACAAATGAGTTGGAAAGTTCTCTGTATACCTTACCAAATGGACAATTCAACCACCCTGTGGATGTTATTTTTTACCGAGTATGATTCCCACCAATAACACATTAGGTGTGTAGCTCGGGTTAGGTCAGTTATTAGTATTATTCTATTTGTAAAATGTCCATTCCTACTTATAGGTTGATTCGATTTCTAGTTGACCTTGCTCTATCCGTATACAATTTATATTTCACATTGATTTCGTTAATGAAAAACGTTTAAAAGCAATCAAGTTGTTTTCTCATAAAAATAAAACATAAGAGTTGAGGAAAGTATGAAAGGAAAAAAGGAAAATACATTTAGTCATATAGGAAAATAATAAAAATTAAAAATGTATTTCAGCAATAGAGATAAAAGATTTAATCCATATAGATGTAAAAATCTATGCTTATATGATATAGAGTCCCCACTTGGATTAGTTGTAAATACTCATTATATGGAATCTAACCTACCTTAATTAAAGACATATATAATTTTTGCATTTTACCTTGTGAGTAATTTTTGTTCGGAACTTAACTTACCCAAAAGCAAGTCAGTTTAACGTAAATCTATGTAACCTTACCAAGTTGCACCCTCATGACATATCAATAAAAGATTATTTATAAATAATTTCATTACATTTATTTAACATTTTGAAGACTCTTAATCTAGTGTATCTGGGTGCACTTTAGCTTTAGTCACCTGAGTGTATAATTTTTAAAATTTTAAATTTTTTTTGAAATTCATATATGAGACCAAACATGAAGAGTCCTGTTCCAATGCACTCGGGTGCACCAGTGCACTTAACTTTGGTACACCCGAGTGTAAAAAAACAATTTTATTATTTTTTAAAAATATTTTTATACAACTGTTAATCTAAATATATTGCATATCAAGTTTTACCATTTTTAGATACTTGTAGATATTTTTTGGATTTTTTAAAATTAGTAGCATTCTAAAATGTCGCTAATTTTAAAAAATTCAAAAAAATATCTATAAATTTTTAAAAATGATAAAACTTGATATACATGTTAAATACACTTAGATTAATAATTTTATAAAAAATTTAAAAAATAATTAAAATCAATTAAATACACTCGTGAGCACCGAGGCTAAGAGCATCCAGGTGTATTCAATCACGTCCAAAGCATGAATGTCCCATATATATAGTTTTTCACCATATTCGAGCACATGAGAAATAGCTTATTTTTTATTTTTAAAATTCTAAATAAAATATTAAATATAATTTAAAAATATGAAAAACTATATAGGACATTCGTGCTTGGGCCACATAAATATATAAAAATTTTAAAAATAAAAATAAAATGAATGATATAATAGGTGCACTAGAGCTAAGTGTACTTGGAGCACTCAATCCTGTTCCCATTTCAAATTATATGAATAAGGGGGAATTTCTTTCATAATCATAATATTTGCCCTTAATTCCTAATATACCCACAATATTTCAAAAAAAAATTTTATGCTCGTAACATTTCACCCTAACTTTCTATCACATGTATGCAATTAAAACAATCATTAACTACCTCATTGAAAAAATGATTTTATCCTCTCAAATTTTTTTAATTGAAATGATTCAACTCTAATGTACTATTTTAATCATTTGATGTCACAGATTAATAATTTACCAACATTAATGGAGTCATGTTAGAGTTGAAACATTTTAATTGCAAAATTATATATGGGAAAAATCATCTTTTTAATGGAATAGTTAATTTTTCTTTTAATTGAATAAGTATAATAAATATTACGATGAAATATTATAAATATAGGAGAAAATTTTAAAATATTGTGAGTATATTAAGAAGTACGGGCAAATGTTTTAGGCATGAGAGAAATTCTTCACGAATAATTAAAATGGGGCACTCATAATGAGTTTTCCTATTAATTGTCAAAACTACATTTGACGTCCGTAATATACTACGCGAATGGCCACGCATTGCCCGTATGCAGCCAACTAGAAAAAAATTTGTCTGGGTTCAGCTTCTATATAGAAGCAAAGTCATCTAAGTTCTAACCCTCCTCTCAATTTTTATAATGTTGCTGATTGTTTTAAAATTTAATTTATTTATTATATTTAACGTTATTTGTTTATAGAGAAGATCAACTTTTATTCAAATCAACTATATCCATTAGCTACGTTTGCTTCAAAATGTATATATTTATGTGTAAATTAGGAAAAATGTTTAAATATATTCACATGTATATTAGAATGTAGTAATATTTTATCCAATCATTTATCTACATAATATTTTAGGCGATTTAGATATTAAAAATATTACTTAAAATTATTTTTTAGAATTAAATTATTTTATTATGTTGATCTTATACATTTATAGATGGGGCTCGTATACAATGATCCTAAACAAATGAAAGTATTTTCATAATAATATAAATGATGCTACATACAAGGGATAAAGTGAATTTTCATCAATTATCAAAATTTTAAAAATAAAGAAAGTTATATAGAAGAAAGGTTTCGTAGAAACCAAGCTTATTTTTATTTAAATTTTTATATATGCTTAGGTCATAATTATATTTTCTTTCTTGTAAAATTTAAAAAATTTTAAAATTTATTTAAGGGATGTTCATTTTACTATAAAACTTTTCAACACAAACTTTTTAATTTAAAACTTTTTATTCTTTGGAACTTCCTATTTTTTAATTATTTTTCACTTCTTTCTATATAATTATCCTACTTTTCAATCATTTTTACACAACTACTCATACATCTAACTTATCTATTTTAACTTTATTCTTTTTACTCCTTATTATTATCTCTCTAATATCATATCATTTTCTCTCATTTTAAAATTTTTTATGTCAAAAATTTTTCATCAAAAGTTTTATTACTCCCAAACACATTCTTAGTGTTTTAATTTTATTTTTAAAAATGGAATCCAATTGTGAGAGCCTACTAACTAAGGGTTTTTGCATTTTTAATTCTCTAACTTCGCCTATTTGCATTTTAAACCCCGAAGTTTGGTCATTTGCATTTTAAATTCTAAAAACTTTAGTTCTTTTACATTTTAAATCCTGATTCATAACGGCGTTAAAAATTACTGTTAACCTATGCAAAATGACGTAAATACCTTCCAATATTTTAAAAAAAGAATTTGGGTGTTTTTTAAAAAATATTGAAAGAGTATTCAAGTCATTTTATATGAATTAACCGTAGTTTTTAATGTTGTTATGGTTCAGAGTTTAAAATGCAAATGAACCTAAGTCTCAAGATTCAAAATGTAAACGACCAAACTTCAGTGTTTAAAATGCAAAATACCCATAAATCTTAGTTAAATTTAAAATCATTTGGTAGTAAGGCAATATAGGGAGACATAGAAAACTATGGTATACACGTTATCCCACTAATGATTTAATAATTCAACAACTTTATTTTTCCAATTTACTCCTGAATGATTTTTTCTTCGAACTATCCTATTTATTTTAACTTTACCTCTGTTATTTCATATCAATCGTATAATTCCTAAAATATTCCCTTTCTGCTCCCATTCCCACCCCCACCCCATCCTAAAATTCCATCAACTTTTACATTCGGAATTTTTGCAAATATATCTACGAAGTTTCACCTATATTGCATCTGTCCTCCAAGTTTTCAAATATTACAAATATACCCACAAAGTTTACTACAATTTGTATGTGTATCCTCACCTAACGATAGCCCAAACCAGCATGAGCTGAGAAGTTCTATAATTTCTAAATTACCCCCAATGAAATGATAAAGCATGAGGCATGTTATACGAGACTCCTTCAACTAGAGTGGAAAAGCTCCAAAGGAGTGGCATTTGCAAAAAATCCGAGTAGTCTTTATTCTGTTTAAGTTTTGTTAATCTTTATTGATACTTGAAGATATTTTTGGACATTTCACTTCATCTTAGGCCACCTCAACTCACGCAGTTTTAGGCTACAAAAGATAGGGATACACTTGCAAATTGTGGTAAATTTTATAGGCATATTTGTAATATTCGAAAACTTAAAACCATATATATTGCAATATATATAAAACTTTGTAAGCATATTTGCAAAAATCACTTCACATTCCCAAACTATCCCCTTAATTTCAGATGATCTATGCCAAGTCCTGTAATCGTTGCAAGTACCCTCCGAAGGACAGGCATCTTGGTTACCGGTGCGGTGTTAGTAGTACTAATTACAGCAAGTCAGGTCTTTTGGTAAAAAACTAAAAAAGAACTTTTATGGTAAAGAAATAATAACTTTAATCTTGATACGATTTAAAATTTTAACTAAATAATTTATTTTTTATTACCATCTCTATATTTTAATCATTTTTTACGTACAAACTTTCTTATATATTAACTTTATTTTCAAAAAAAAAACACTTCATTTTCCTTAGTATTAATCATTACCCTTATCATATCTACTGTTAAGAATTTTTTTCCTGTTACTTTTGTCTTCCCATGGAACCCTACATGTACGAGCAGACAGCCAGGAAAAGGGCAGCTCCACAGCAGCCAGCAGTACAAACGGGTGGGAAGTACAATTCAGAGAAGGGAGATGGGTAGTACACGACTACACGGATCAGTACAACGGAGTACATGTGATAATCGTATAAATCCCACTTCACTTCACAGCCCTATCACGGCGTTACATTTCCGAGAAGACAAGAAGAGATGGGAGATCCAACTGGGGCGCCCTGAGATCACGTGAGCACTGAGCACTGCCACCAACCCATGTAATCCTATCGCTGGGATTTAATGGGGCTCTTGTGTTCTCAGGTCGCCCCTGCTGGGCCTTTCCTCTGTTTGTGAACATTTCAACAAAGCAAGTGATAAATGCGCATGCAACAAAATCCCCTCCATTCTACAGATGCGCTTAGCTGGTGAGTTCATATTTTCTTCCCACAAGCTAGACTTTATATTTTCCAAGTATTCCTGCATACTGAAAAGATAACTTCCCTGCATCTCCAGGAGGGTTGGGACCTTGCTCTGATCCTTTGATTTAAACGCATCCTTGTTCTAAACTGAAACCAGCCAAAGCATGTTCTGAACTGATAAATTACTTGCAACCAAGGTATCAAGATTTCGAATAACTGAATGGCTCCTCATTTTGGTAAATAGAAGAATAATATATGAACCATGAAGGATGGGGGAATAAAAGTACCTCTAAAAAGGAATTCTGTTCAAATAAATATAAAATCTTACAGAATTGTCGGACAGCACCTGCAAAAAAAGGTCCGAGATACAAGGCCAGGCCACGTATGAAATAACGGCTAGAATAAAGCTATAACTCGTCTCCTGAACAGGACCTGTGCTGACAACAAGAAAAGCACTTTGAAAGGGCCTCTGACCAGTTCACAACTTGGATTTCTTTTTTGGTCTTGGTTTCTCAGGGGCTGCTATATAGGATCCCGTATTAATGTCCTCTACAATTTTCTCCTTCCCTAGTTTCTTTGATTTTTCCTGGCCAAAAAAGCAACAAGGACATGGCTCAATATGCACATTCAGTAAATTGCATCTAAAGAATCTTTGTACAATTCCCACAACGGAGGGATGCTACAACAGGCACCAAGTGTGAAAGCCATACGTCTAACCTGGCATGCATCCGTTGGCAACAGCAAGAACCTCTTAGTCTGCTGACTGTTAGCTTGTGTTATAATGTTTGGAAAATCTATTCACGCTTCAATGGTCATGTAAGTCATCAATATGAGCAAGCTAACTCTCATGCAACTTTGGTGAGACAACGGGTTGATGCAAAGCGATCACATTTTTCAGTGAATCCTTTCCAGTATGAGGTACTCTAGGTTACAGGCATAATGTTTACCTTGACAGATTTTGTCAACGCAGCCAAAGCGTTCTGATCATCTAATGCAGGTTTAGAAGAATCTAGAGGTGCCACTGGTGTTTCCTGCAAAAAATGTGATGTAACAGTCAAAAAATTTGTGTGTGTGTGTGTGTGAGAGAGAGAGAGAGAGGGGACTGGTCTTTTTAAGCAATAATACTGAACCTTTGGAGGAATAAATGCAGCCTCTCTTTTTCTCTTGTTCTCAGCAGTTTTTTCAGCTTGCTTCTCCTGTTTCTCTTGCCATTTCTTTGCCAGTTTCTTCTTGTCACTTAGGAAGTACTCGCCACTTTCTAATTGGAGATCAATCTGGAAGCAAATTCATTTTTCTTTAGATTTACAAAAAAAAAAAAAAGGAAAATGCTTTTCTTCAAAATGTGCATACGAGAAACTCAACAATATAGCTTAGGATGATCACGTAAACAAGTAATATAGCTTCTCGCAATGGATTCGTATAACAGATTATTTGAAAGATATAAATTTAGATTTATCTTTGAAATTACAGATGCTATTCTCATCAAACACACTGCTAATAACAGCATTTCCATCAATACAAACAGACTCAGTAAGTATAATTTAGGGGATGTTTGGAAAATTATAAAAATTTTCCTTCTGAAACTTTTTACTTTCTATAACTACCATATTTCTTAATTATTTTTTCACATATTCTTATAAAACTATTCTACTTTTAAATCATTTTCTACACAACTACTTATATAACTAACTTATTTATTTTAACTTTATTCTCTTTACTTCTCATCATTATCTCTATCATATCATGTCATTTTTTACTAACTCAAAAACTTTTACACTAAAAACTTTTCATCAACAGTTTTATCACTTCCCAAACACACTCTTAGAATGATCATTCAAAACAAACAATATAATGTCATGTAATGAATTCAGATAAAAGCCAGAACGCATGTATTTTGGTACCTTGCTGAGCGGCTGAGGAGGAGGGAAGGGCGTATATGGTTTCTTTTCTTTACTCTTCACCTTCTTGTGCTTCACATTTTTCCTAAAAACAGAAGTCCAATAATCAAGTCAATGAATTTTTTTTTCTTTTTGCGTACAGCAGTGTGCCTTAAAAGTATGAAAACCATTCAGATTGTTGATTCCGTACTTCTTAAATTTTGGAAGAAATCTATCCCAGTTTTCATCAGCAAGCGCAGGATTTTTTGCAAGTTCTCGCTTAATAAGGAGGGTCTGCTTACTCAAAAGTCCAAGAAAACACAAATGAATTAGCCAAAGGAAGTGTCAGCACCACCATCAATATAACTTAATTGGCTGTCACTGAAACCATCAAGTCATTAATGTACCTTTATGTGGTATATGGGATGCTGCGCATTTGTTATGCAATCCTCTGCAATCTTTCGGACCTGTTTTAGACCCTTGAATGAGCCCATAGCAGCAACAGTATTACCCTGTTCGTTAACAGGTGGCACAGAATTTGAATTCATCAGCTTCCATCAAATAGTTCAATAACAGGGTCATTGACCTACAATAAAAGAAAAATGAAGGGAAATCATGCATCATATTTGCAGAAATGAGAATCAGGAAATATGCTGACAGACCTGAACTAGGACATAACAGCTTGTCAAAATCTCAATGGCCTACAAAAATACAAGAAGAATTTATGAGCATTGATTCAACCACACAGAACCTATCGTAGGCCTATCTTGCAGTTAAAAATATAAATTATACCTTAAGAGTAGATGAATTTGGGCCCAAAAGATGCTGCCTTCTTTTAATGAATCGCTCCTGCAATCGTTTATTGGATAAGAGTTATAGGTGTGATAATAAACTACCAGTGGCACAGATTATATTCACTAATCACGTCCAAAATGAATGAAAATAAACAATCAAAACAATAATCATAATTATTTCACTTTTTCCAAATAGCATTTCCTGGAAAGTAGTAAAATTCTTTCCAATAAATGGAAGCTCTTCATGTTTTGTCTAGTATCTGTAGAAGTTTTATCCACGCATCATATTAAAGACTGAAATAATGCTATCGAGTGGATTTAAATGATAAGAACCTTCCCACCCTTTTTGCCAATATATCTCTTACTTCAAACTGTAAAGCCAAATTTTTGGGCACTCAGGCAGCTATAGCAATATTCCAGGTAATCCAGTTCCTAAATATGATCCAGCCAACAGAAGGAAATTGATTCCAACATCATCAAATTTCTCTGGGAAGTGATTCAATGCACCTGGATGCATTGAAACTTTGGCGCACAAAGCAGCAAAACCCTTTTTTCAAATTTTTTTGAATTTTTTTAAAGAACCATTAATCCAAGTGTATTTAATCTATAAACTAAGTTTTATTATTTTTGGATACATGTCTGCATATTTTTTTATTTCTAAAAACAAGGGTATTTTAGTCATTTTTGAATGACTAAAACCCCTTTATTTTTAAAAATAATATATATATGTGCATCTCCAAAAATGGTAAAACTTAATGCATATATTAAATACACTTAGATTAACAGTTCTATTTTAAAAAAAATTAAAATGAGTTCTGCTTTTGCACCAAGGTTCAATGCACCTAGGTGCATTGAGTCACTTCCCAATTTCTCTAGTCAACATCAGTGAGAATTTGAAATACGCACCATAAAATGCAAAAATTTGAAGGAAATATCGCTACCATGTGACAAAATTAATACAATGCAAAACCACCGAAAAAATTCAGAATACCAAATCGAACCAGCAGAGGCAATAAAAGTTCACATCAAGCATACAGGAGTAATTATTGCATGCAAAAGCAGATGGAAAGCAGAACCTCCTTAAGAAGCATCCCTAGTTATCTAACAGCAGAATCTTCTGAAAGATGCCCACACAAATTAGGACATACAGTCCATCTTCATAGTCACAGGTTGATAATAGTTAGAACTATGTTGCTGAATTCAAAGGTTTAATATCTCAAAATGGACATATCTCATCCATTCAAGGAGTTTTTGGCATATAGAATTTAAGACACCGTTTCAGGATATTAGAGCAATATCACACCCCAGACTTGATCTATGGCAACTTGGCAAGTTGACCTAATAAGAAGGCAATCAATACCAGTGAAAACCCGTCATCAAGGTAATTAAAGAGCCAGGTGGAAGGCCACATGATGCAGAAAGTGTTGCCTGGCTTCTAGCCTTCTCCCATAAAAAGATGGTTCCGGTTGTAACATGTTACAAACATGAGAAAGCCATAGTCCACAAGTCCAGCTTGAGGACGAGTGCTGGAGATACATTGACCCTACTGATTTAAAAGTTTAACCTTCATATGTTGCATCAGTTCTAAGACCTTCAACAGGGAAAAGTTTTGATGGATGTTTGCAGTGTGCTACAACTGTCTGCAGCTTTTGAGGCATCCAATTTGCAGATGTGGAAAGGGGAAGTCAAGAATAGTTTGCACTAGCAAGAGGCTGGAACCTTTGGCGCCCTAGGAGTTTAAAGACAGTAGTATACCTCTATCTTTGCTGAAACTACGGAGATCAGAATTCCAACAGAACAATTTCCTTATTGCTCAAAAACAATTCCAATGGTCTGCATTTTCTCGGAAAACAACCAATTCAGCCAACACAACGTCAAGCATACAATGCAATCTAGTTTAATCTCAGATTTCACAAGTAAAAAATGGGAAGGCACATATGGTTGCTGATTTCAATCTCTTTCTAAAAAAGAAGTCCATCCACTGTCAATATTGCAAATGCTACGCATGTCAGACAATGTTAATACATCGAATTTTCAAAACCACACACACAAAGCCAAATCGAATTTTCAAAAATAGTCAACAAACAAAGCATATGGTTCATCTCCAATAAATAGAACTACCCCACCAAACACGTCTAGAGTCAGGACATAGCTCCTAAAAAAATGTGGTTGAGGAGATACAACATGAGTTACTTCCCTGAACAGCAAGAAGCTTTACCTTGTTGCGTATGAGGTTGCCGATCTTTATAATGTCACACTGCATCTCATCATCCAATATTTTGACTGCCTGCATGATTGGATGATTCCATAAAAAATGCTATTCCTGGATTTTCAAATGTTTCATACGTTATAAAAAACAGAACAAGTGCAACGACCTATGTGAAAGGACAGGATATCTAATTGTTATTCAAGTAAGACTAAAACAGAAACAATAGGATCCTTTTTTGCACCAATAATGTCCGTACAAACAACCAAAATTCAGGACTTCCAAAATTCAATAACACTGACAATAAACACAACTTTCCACCAAGCAACGTCTCAAAAATTGGTGTCTCAGTTCAAGCACAGCTTTATCATTAAAAGGCCAGTCATTCACTTACAAAGGAATTTAGAGAATTTGAAGACATATAATCAGAACTGGATTACTGAAGAATATATGAATCACCTGAGGCGCAGGAACACTTCGGGCTAATAGTTCCAGGAGTTGTTTCGCTTTGATGATTATATATGGATCCCTAGTCTTCTTAGTTGTTTTGACAGACATTGTTCCCTTTACCTGAAAACCAGTAAAGAAGGTACCAAAGACTTCATATAAAAATAGAAGAAAAAGCTACATGTTACTGACAAAAAGAATCAAGTATTTCCAAGGGGGGGCCAAAAAAAAAAAAAAAAGCAGACACGGTATACATGTACCACGAGCGTGCGTATAGTCAGTTGAGTGATCCCGGGACGGACTACTGCTTAAGAAAACCATAGCATACATCTTTCGGCTTAGCAATCTAACATGGTTGAATAGTTCTGAATCCCATTGTGCCCATCAGTGAGATGACATATTTTCATCTTACTTCTTGAATAATTATCTTAGAATACGCACTTGCAAACAAATGCTAAAAACATATGGATGATGCACACATCGATCATAGCAAGCATCATGCACTAAATAATAATGAAAATAAAACAAATATCGCACAATAGCATATTTTGTATTTAAAAACTCATAGTTCCAAGATGAGCCATGTAATGTCAAACTACAGGGTAGAAAATCCTTTTATAGCCTACTTCGTTTTCAAGAGTTCAAGTGCATACCAGATCGAGCTCGCATGCAACACCATGCTCCTTCAAGGCACGTTTGATAATGGGCCAAACTTCCTGCAAATATTTCTCTGGAAGAGCCAAAACGAGCAACACAAAAACCATAACAAGATGAATTAGCAAAGGTTTATGTTATATGCTGCCATGATGACTTGAGGATAGACAATGCTACAGTTATCATCTGCCGGGCATAATCAAGTCACTTTTTTCCATTAGGCCAGTAATGGCCCCTTCTCACTTATAGTCAATCACTCCTATCTTGAGATTGAGCCAACCCTGACAAATGCAATTTCCCGAAAATCACTTCCCTAGATTTGACTGCCTGTTGGCTAATGATTTCAGTTGCATATGAATCCCAGAATCAGAAGAAAGCTAATTCGGCAGATAAAAATCGATTTGCCGTTTTATGTTCCCACGAATCGCGAATGAATTTGAGACGCTTGCAGAATTAGCAGGGCCGGAACATGCCTCTGTATTGGGGAAAAAGCACTTCGAAGACAGAAACGTCGACCATCCCGCCCTCGTTCCAGGAAGGGTCGAATTTCTCGATCTTCCAGTGATCGATGCTGGCATCGTCCCACGGCTTGGGTTTGTCATGTTTTCCCTTGTGCTTCTTTGGCTTCTGTTCCATCCCATTCTCCGCTTCCCCGCCTTCCATTTCCCCACACGGCGATTTTGCAGACGCAGTTGCTGAAAGGTTAGGGTTTTAACCTATGCAGCTCTAGAAAACCACGGAAAAGCGAAGACGCGGGGGTAAGCCAACACGACACGGCCCGATTTGAGAGAGGGACGCATCGAAACAAGAGCAACGGCCTGTTAGAGCGTGGCTTCGCTTCCACTTGCAACAGATAAGTCAGCGCCTGTCTAAGGGTGTGTTTGGTTAAAGGTAAAACTTTTGATGAAAAGTTTTTGAAGGAGAAGTTGTCAAATTGATAGAAAATGATGTGATATAATAGGAGTAATGATGAGGAATAAAGAGAATAAAGTTAAAATAGATAGGTTAGTTGTATGGGTAGTTGTGTAGAAATGATTGAAAAGTATGGTAGTTTGTATAGGAAAATGTGAAAAAATAATT
Organism: Annona cherimola; assembly: GCA_030490835.1. Taxonomy (NCBI): domain Eukaryota; kingdom Viridiplantae; phylum Streptophyta; class Magnoliopsida; order Magnoliales; family Annonaceae; genus Annona; species Annona cherimola. The sequence goes on along the minus strand of CM059971.1, from coordinate 120,402,377 downwards.
AAAAAATAGAGTAGTTATGGAGAGTGAAAAGTTTTGGATTGAAAAGTTTTAGTTGACATTTTTTTGCCCCAAACAAACGCACCCTAAGCCTCTAAGGACTTCTTTTTTTTTTTTCCCCCAAAGCGGTAAAACTTCGCGGCGTTTCCAAAAGCGAAAAAACTAATTCTTAGTACAAAAGTTATTAAATTGAATTTTTTTTCCTTGTCTTTTGAGAAGGGGTAAAACTTTCCTGTGCATCGCCAAAACGATAAAATTTTTGATAAAAAAAATTTTAATTTAAAAATTCTTAAATTAATAAAAAATAACGTAATATGATATAATTATGAATACTAAAAAGAATAAAATTAAAATAAATAGATTAATTATGCATATAGTTATATAAAAATGATTGAAAAATAATGTAGTTATATAAGAAAAAAATTAAGAAATAAAATAGCTATAAAAAGTGAAAAATTTTAATTAAAAAATTTTATAGTTTCCCAGATACTTCCTTAATGAAAAGTTTTTTATATAAATTTTTAAAAATTGAATAAAATAATATAATATGATGTGGGTAATGATGATTTTTAAATTTAGTAAAGTTAAAATAAATATGTTAAATATATGGATAGTTGTTTATAAATGATTCAAGTGTATTATAATTGTATGAGAATAAGTAAAGAAATAATTTTAAAATATGATAGTTGTGGATAATGAAAAGTTTTAAATTGACCAATTTTGGGTATATTTGGCAATAAAAAGAAAATATCAAACTAAAACTTTTCATTCTTTGTAATTATCTTATTTTTTATTCATTTTTCATTTTTTTTTCTATACAACCGTAGTACTTTTTAATTATTTATACACAACTATCTATGAAACTAATATATTTATTTCAACTTTATTTTGTTCACTTCTAAGCATTACTTTTAACATATCACATTATTCTCTTCAAATTAAAAAATTTTACATCAAAAACTTTTTATCTAAAAGATTTACCATTTCCCAAACACATTTACGGTCAGAGTAAATCAACACTCGTTGATATTTATAAATCATAACTACTAATATTATAATAAAGCAAAATAAACACTCGTTGATATTTATAAATCATAACAACTAATATTATAATAAAGCATATTTGCAATACACTAATATTATAATGAGACATGTTCACAGCACTCTTGACCGGGAGGAATTAGTAAAATACCCCTACAACGTAGAAAAAATTATAAAACTATCAACATACAATGGTAAGAATCAAACTCTGGCCTATGACAAATAAGCTACATAAAGTTATCACTAGACCAAAACCCTAGTGGCTGTTTAAGGGCCATGTTGCTAGTAAGAAGGGGATCCGTAATTTTTATTTTTTTTTATGGAGGAGGAGGTGCAAAAAAAGAAAAAGAAAAAGGGACTGAGTTGGGCTTTTAATCATTTTATTTTTTCACGACTGATTCAACAGGACTATTAAGAAATTACCCGCGTAGAGCTAAAATATAGTAAATTTTGTTGTCTGGATTTTATTAGCGAGTTTGATAGAAGATCAAGCGATGAAGAAATTTTGAATAATCTTCAAACCAGACATGCCTAGTGGTTTCACATGCATTGTACTTCCAGATAAGAGCAAATGGCCCTATGTAATCAATAAAACATAAATCCTCAGAGGTGAGAACTAGAAAAAATAATACAACATAGCTCCGCAATACTGAATGTAAAGCCAATATCTTGACAAAAAAAAAAAGTCTGAATATTTTAAATGTTAAGTTGTATTTAATTGAAACTTTTAAAAACAATACTTCGCAGATGAATTTCAATTTTAAATTTTAGACTCGGTTTCTATTCGGCTAAGCGATTAAATTTCAATTTTTCTGAAATATTTGATCATAAATATGACTTTTATAGAAAGCGGAGTGCAAAATATATATATATATGTAATTTTTAATTTCAATCACCTGAAAACATTTTTAGCAATATTTTTATGTTTAGTCTAAAATTGAAAAGTGTTTTTAAATATGTAAAATTATCAAAAAGAATATGAAAATATTTTCAAATTTGATTTTTTTAAAAAAATATGTGTTTAAAAGTGATAAAAATTTTCTACGAAAAACGCTAAGTATAAAAGTGTTTGAAATGAAAGAAAATGATATAATAAAATGAGGATAATGCTGATGAAATGAGAAAAATGTTAAAATATATAGATTAATTACATGGATAATCATATATAAATAATTAAAAAACGAGATAGTTGTAAATAAAAATATAAAAATATAATTAAAAAGGGATAATTATGGAGTGTAAAGAGTTCTATAGTGAACAATTTTGATTTAAAAATTTTAGATGTATACCAATGCACCCAATATAAGGTATTATTGTTATACTAATAAAGCAAATGATTATTATTAAAATAAATAAGTGCTTATACCATGTTTTTAAAAGTTTTAAAATGTGAAAAGTATAAACTTTTAATTTTCATTCAATGTAAACTTTGTTATTTATGATCGTCTAGTTAATATGTTCACATTGTCAATATAAACTATAAAAATGGGCAACAATTTTTTAAAATTTCAATATCACATATTTTTAATTTATCTAATTGGAAATATCACCGTTTAAATTCTACTGTATTCAATGATAATGAATGACATCCTATAATGCAAGCACTATCTACCTCTTTTTTCCGTCCGAGTTTTTAAAATTTAGGATTAGGTTTCTTAGTAGCCCCATTAAATACGACAGAGTATATTAGCTATAGTATGTTTGTTATTTTTTTCAAATATTTTTTTATATAACTATTAGTTTAAATATATTTAACATGCGTATTGATTTTTATCATTTTTGAGAATTTTTATACTTAATTTAAAAAAGGTAAAAATTGATACACATTTTTAAATATGTTGGAAAATTTTATTGATTAAAACCATAATCATCTCAAGATCATTCACATTAAATTACCAAGAAAATAAACCGTAAGCGAAAGTGTACCTGAACCCATAACAGCAGTTGTTCTTGAATCTGGTAGTTTTTGGGTCTTCAAAGTTACTACCCTAGGGTTTTCTAGAGAATGTGTCTTTCTTTTTCCAATGATAGGATATTAAAAAAAAACCTTAATAGTTGTATAACCTAGGACCACAACCGTTTATATAGAGAACCTATATTTCGTATTTCTAATTTAGCCCGTCATAAAAATAGAAATTAAAAATTAAGCAGCAGAGTTTCTAAGCACATGAGACACATACTTTATTAGATAATTTATGTCCATAAAACCTTACTGGATCACTTTAAAAATTGAGTCGCTATTTATGACAGCGTATATATAATTAATATATACGTGTGTTCAAAATTCTAACAAATTACACTTGGATTAACAGTTTTATAAAAAAATAAAAAATGAATTAAACGCACAAAGATGTACTAAAACCAGGTGCATTTAATAATATCTCCGCTTCTTAGGCCTGTTTAGAGCATGATGAGCCGGAAATGAAGTGAGGATAAAAGTAATGTTCAGTTTGGCATAGCGTCGTTACGAAAATAGACGACGTTGCCTGGGCTATCGGCAGAATGCATCCACTGCAATTTTCGACAAAAGTGGAGTTGAAATTTTCATTTCAAAAAATCATTTTTCTCGTCTAAAAATAAACAACATATTTTTCTCATTTTCCTTACTAGTCTTTTGAAAAATCTTTTTTCATTCTATCTCACACAACATCATCGTATTCTGAACAAATTTTGAAGTGATTTGAATCATTATTTGCTTATAAGTGAAACACATAAAATTCTATATAATAAATCGCTTTGAAAAGGTTGCTGGTATAAGTAAATTGAAAAATTTGTATAGAAAAAGATCTGTTTGCCAGCCCAATGAAGTTGGATCGATTCGGGTTCTGATTATATCGCTTTGAAAAGGCTGCTGGTATAAGTAAATTGAAATTTTTTTATAGAAAAAAGATCTGTTTGCCAGCCCAATGAAGTTGGATTGATTTGGGTTCTGTCCAGGGGTGTAAAGGAGGTAGGATTGAAGTAAACACAACCATAATTCACATTCTTAATCCAACTTTACTTTCAATCATATTTTTTTTTTTACACTTTAGCTTAATCTTGTTTTAACTCTATAGAAATCAGTTTGAGTTGGGTTAAAAAATTAGGTTAATAAATCTATAGCATTTTAAAATAGTTTGTTTAATTAAATATATTTTAAAATATAAATTTATATGAAAAATAAAAATTAATATTTTTTTATACAAATATTTTCTAATTTATGACTTATACAACAATATAAATGCAAGATAATCTTATTTCAAAGCAATAATGTCTCGTTAATTCATATGCATTATATGCTAATGTATGATTTTTTAAAATAATTTATTATATTTTATACTATTATATGAAATTGAGTCAGGTCAGGTTAATAATTATCTAATAAACAACTAACTTTTTAAATCGGGTCGATTTAAATTGATTTATATAACTTATTTTTTTCGCAAATGCATAACCCACCTCATTATCAATTGGGTTGGGTTAGTCGGGTCTGGGTTAAGATTTATCTTATTTATACATTTATTTATGTCTGGAAATAAGCATAAGTGGGAGACTAGTAGACTACATTTATACCTCTTATTTACACACTTTTTAAAAATATTTTATCATTTTAACCAAATAACTACCTTATTTTTCTATATTTATTCATATATTTAAATGACTTTTTCATATTTTAAAAAAAATATTTCTGACATTCCAACTTTCCTTCCCACTTACGTTATCAAAATACCCTCGTCCATGAGTTGAAAGGGACAGGAATAAAGTGAAAACAATAATATGATAATTTCGTAAGAAAATGATTAAAATAAAAGAGTGAAAATGAAAAAACAGCATTGACAACCCACGCCGAGCGGGCTGTGAGCCTGTGACTGCGACATCCACGATCACACTCACGCGATGACAGATGGGTGCGCTGTGCGCACATATATAAGCAAAACAGCGAGGACATGTAAGTAATAGACGACGCATTTTGGGATTTTCCGCTCTCCCCTACATTTTCTTCTCCTCCCGCTGGTTCGGCGGACCGACGAGGCGACGACCGAGAAAGACGAAGAGGCTGCGGCGCGAAGATGAGCGGCCACGATTCGAAGTATTTCTCCACGACGAAGAAGGGAGAAATACCGGAGCTGAAGGACGAATTGAACTCCCAATACAAGGTACCCGTCGATAAGAACTATTCCCTTTCCCTCCCAGTTCTCGCAATTCCATTGGACGTCTTTCACCCAAGATCCCGAACATCTGTATCTTAGCTCTGGTCGATCAATCAGAGCCAATATCTCGCCAGATCTGAGCTCTGGTTGATCACATCCCTCCAGTTTCTTGGGAAATTGCCGGCTCTGCCCTTAACATCGCGCGGTATACCTGAAATCGAAGTGACTCAAGTGAAATCTTGGGCTTTTCCTTTAATTATAAAAGCGGTTGCGAAAGTGATTTTGAATCTGAGATTATTTAACTGGCTTGGCAACATTTGTAGCTGCTTTTGTTGCCATTTTTGTGGAATTCAGGCTGGGAGAAGATCGTACCGTGGTTTCTTGGAGCAGGCATGGGCGATAATTGAATCACTGTTTTCTTTTGGAGGCCAACAATTGCCGACCTGCACGGTGGCGAATTGTATTTAAACAAGATATGTAGATGTGAGTAGGCAACGTCAAGACCTCCAATGATCTAGCTCTGAAACTATTCGGTAAAAAATTCATACATGAATTGAATGAATCATGGTAGGCTTACAAGATTTGGACACATTTTGTATAACTTTGGCACATGCGTTTTGCCACCAGTAGGGGCTGCGAGCCTCCAACTGCAGCGAGGCAGGTTCGGAGTTAACCTTAACCCGGTTTGACAGGTTGGGTTGGCTTTATAAATCTAACCCGATCTGACATGAATATTGGGTTTGGTCTAACTCGGATTTCCAAATTACACAACCCCAATCCAGTTTAAAGTGGGTCCCACTTGTAGCCCTAGCCATTACTCGTCAGAACAAGATTAAAAGGCACACTTTAAATCTACTGTTCTGTTTGTATATGCATGTGCCATTTTTTTGGAAAATCTGCGTAGGTGATCTCATAGTTAGCACCGGATCATTTCCATTGCCATTCGTATAAAATGTAGTCTAACATGAGTCATATTAATGGTCTTGAATTTACTTATGGTGTATGTGGTGTTAACATGCTAATATTGGATATAAAAAAAGCTGTCAATAAGGAACTTTTAAATATTTTTAAGTTTTCTTGTTGTTTTCCCTAAATTTTTGTTCTTACTTCCATGGACACTATCAGTGGACAGAGGAAGGTGGGGTCTGTCATTATGCCTAACACATCTACATCCTAATTGACTCTGTTAGTGAGTTTCTGATCATATCTGTTGCTCATATGATATTGTTATCATCCCTCAAAAAGCTAACTCTGACTAAAAATGAGAGCATTCTTACTTTTCATTGTAGATTGAGCAGTTTTTCTTTTCTATAGTCAGGATCCATTTGGGAAGACGTAAAGAAGTAGTGAGGAAAAATTTGTGGGAAAAATAGAAAGTGAAAGAGCAATATGATATAGTAAGGATAATGATAAGGGGTAAAGAAAATAAAGATAAGATAGATAGGGGAGTTATATGGAAAGATGTGAAAAAATTATTAGAATGTAGAGATAATAGAAAAAATTAGTTAGGAAGGAGTGAGAATTTTTTTTTCAATTTACCAAACAGACCCTTAATTTTTAATTTCAACTGCTCATCAAAAGTAATATTTAAATAATAATTATTGGCGATAACATGATAATAACTGCAATAGTGAGGAAACTAGTTTGATTTCCTTTCTTTCTCTTTCTTTTTGGTTGGCATTTGATATAACTTGTTTCCAGTGAAACTGTGAATTACAGTGTAGAATATTCATGATGGAGCCAATCAAATGCCATACAATATCCTCATAGGATGAGTTTGAAAAAAATTTCTTAATGCAGCCATTGTGTTTAGAGGATATTGTTCCCCGTGAAGTGTGGACTGTGCTTCGTTGTGGGTTCCATGTGGGCTATGCTTCAATGTCGTTGATTGTTAGCTTGTTCAGCCCAAATATTTGGGTCAGTGGTTTAGTGAATGGAGGAAACCAGGAATGCTTGAATCCTTATGCCTGAATGTTGCATCAGGGAGCACAGCCATGCCACTACAAATATTTGGCCTGTTTTGTTGACTTGATTGGCCTATTTTCACCAATCTTCTCTGCAGGATAAGAAAAAGGATGCTGTGAAGAAAGTTATTGCTGCGATGACTGTGGGGAAGGATGTGTCATCACTCTTTACGGATGTCGTGAACTGCATGCAAACAGAGAATCTGGAACTGAAAAAGCTTGTATACTTATATCTTATAAACTATGCTAAAAGTCAACCAGATCTTGCTATACTTGCTGTGAATACATTTGTGAAGGTAAGTGCTTTTATCATCTTTTTATAGGTGAGCCTTTGGTGTTGTAAAATCTGTCCAACAATCAATGCATGTTTGGAAGCGTTGGGAGTGCTTTTATTTCAATTTTCATGTTCCCGTTTCATGTCATGGGTTCATTGGATTTGTTTGCCAATACTGAATAATTAGTATGATTGATTTTTTTTTACATCTGAATGCCTTTGCAGGATTCACAGGATCCTAATCCTTTGATTCGTGCTTTAGCTGTGAGGACCATGGGCTGCATACGAGTTGATAAAATTACAGAGTACTTGTGTGATCCACTTCAGAGATGTCTGAAGGTTGAATCATCTTTCCTTTGATTTAGCAATCTATTATATTTATTATGAACTGATCCAGGATTTTTGAATTAATTTAGATTCTTGACAAATTTAACGATGTGAGAAAATTGATTTTCCACATCCACTTTTTTGTATCTATTATTGGGAAGAGGTGCAGCAAGGAAGCTTGCTTTCTTGCAGAAGAAACAACACCTTTAACAATTGGTCAACCATATTCCTTTGAATTTTGGTCTGCTGAATCCTTTCTAGTTTGTGGTTTCTTCTGCCTCATCGCAAGCTGGCCACTGTGGTCATGATCTGAGCTACTCTAGAAGTTTGATCGCTCTCCTGTGAAGTTTTAAGCTTACAAGTTCTTTTCTTGCTTTGTGAACTTCTGACAGGATGATGATCCTTATGTTCGAAAGACAGCGGCTATTTGTGTTGCCAAACTTTTTGATATAAATGCTGAGCTGGTGGAGGATAGAGGATTCTTGGATACTCTTAAGGATCTAATTTCTGACAATAACCCAATGGTAGTTGCAAATGCTGTGGCTGCGCTTGCTGAGATCCAAGATCACAGTAGCCGACCAATCTTTGAGGTCACTAGTCAGACACTTTCAAAGCTCCTCACAGCTCTTAATGAGTGCACTGAGTAAGTTATAATTAGTTCCCTTCTTATTAATCTATTATCTATTTGCTTGAAATGACATGCCTTGAATATCAATGTGATCATATGAACTAGTAATAGATGCATGGCGTTCTCTACGAACATTTCTCCTAGTCAAGGTTACGATTCACTGCAGTGTTTACATACATACCAAGCAATTTATAAGACTTCACTTAAAATCTTTATTGGTTAGGAGTTTGTCTTCTTTATCAATTGAAGTTGGGTAGGTGTTCAATCGAAGTATTTCCAAAAAGAGTATTGCATGGGATCGTTCATCTATAATCATGCTGGGTTCAAACTGAGAAAAGGCGGCTAATTCTGATATTTCCTTAATTGCTCCAAATCATCTGTTCTTGTTTTCAGCAACGAATAAATCATGGACCTGAATATGAACTAACATTCTGCAGATGGGGTCAAGTATTCATTTTGGATGCACTTTCCAAGTATAAGGCAGCTGATGCACGTGAGGCTGAAAATATAGTAGAGCGAGTTACTCCACGTCTACAGCATGCAAATTGTGCGGTTGTACTTTCGGCCGTCAAGGTCAGGATTTAATTCTGTTTTGTGGATATGCCAAATTTGATGGAAAAGAAAACTATCTGGGGTTTAAGTGGATGGCTGTCAGGGATTATATTCAGAAGTTGATTGGCTTTCTCCTCAACACAAAAAAAAAAAAAAAGGTTGATTGGCTTTAGCGTGTTCCAGTTGCCAAGGTTTATGCCTTCAGCCACTACTTACATGATTACCACTTATAATGCCAGTATAACTACATATATATGTTCTCCATGTGCTTTGTGACATTAATGACCGTTGAAGTTCTAATTTCAATAAATTATGCCTCAAAATGCATGACTTAATTTATTGTGCACTATTCTTCTCTCTTCAATTCTGTAAATTTTGGAATTATTTACTTCTGGTTCCCACTCTGATGCCTACTTTGCCCAAAATTAAAAACAAGCAATTTGATATTACAGAGACAAAAAAGGTGCAATCGGATCTTGTCAACGGGTACATTCATAATAATGCAGACTGTTAAATTGTTATATGTCTCATAATACTCTACCATAGTTGTCCCAGTTGCCTCGAGATTATTTCCATAGCCATAGGCCTCCAGCTAGTCAATGTTTGCCCTTTGAATCTTGTCATTTATATCCAATCCAGGTTAAGGTTTTTATGAGAATTTCTTTCATATTATTGTCTATGTAATACACCGCATTGCATGTGGTGATGTGTATGACCTATTGTTGTTATTGTTTTTTTCTCCAAAGATCATCATTTAATATCAACTTCCTTAACTTCCCGTAACTTGGTATGATTTCTGCTGTTTTGAGTTCATATTATCATTCTATGAATTGGCTGTCACAGATGATCCTTCAGCAAATGGAACTCATCAGCAGCCCTGATGTGATCCGAAATCTTTGCAAGAAAATGGCTCCTCCTCTTGTGACATTACTTTCTGCAGAACCTGAGATACAGTATGTTGCATTGCGAAACATTAACCTTATTGTCCAGAAGCGACCTACTATCCTGGCACATGAAATCAAGGTATTTTAAGAACACATTGCAGAAAATTAGTTTTTATTCATTCTTACTTATATCAATTTTAAACCTATAATGCTTTTCTACAGGTCTTTTTTTGTAAGTACAATGATCCAATTTATGTGAAGATGGAAAAGTTGGAGATCATGATAAAACTGGCATCTGATAGGAACATAGATCAGGTACGAAGTCTCTTCCATCTGATATCTGCTAGGAAACTGTTGTTTCCTGCCATATTTATACGAAGTGCTAGTTGTCTTCGAATATCCTAGTACTAAGTCTTAATGCTTGTGTGGTGAGTCAAACTTGAAGTGGATTCAAATGTGTGTTTATTATTTGAACTTCTTTGATCTGCTCTTAAAACTCGGCTTTTGGAGCCAGAATGTATTAAGTGCAACAACCACAACCAACAACCATTGATAACTGAGGGGCACTTTTGTCTAGAACATTGATATTTGAAATATTGTCATGTGGTGGCTAATAAAATATATGGCTTGAAAAGGAAGCTTCAATAATGATGCAGTAAACTTGAAAATCTTTTGCTTTGTGCATGTACTAGCTGAGAATTAGGAGGGGGAGTAGATGGAGGAGGAAGAGGAATCACCTCTAAGCTGTGGGACATTTTTGTTTGAGAACCTTGCTTATCCATCGTGCATTTTAAGCTCTCTCCATTGTCATATCATACACAGGCAAAGCAACCATTAAAAAAAAAGTTATCTTGATATTTAATGGGCTCAACTTCTGTGGAACCAGTTAGTAATGTTGAATCCCTTGGATTTTGCAAACCATGCTGCTTTTCATGAATCCAACTCATCCATTAAGTTTATTAACATTTATTTAGTTAATATACTGAAAATACCCTATTTGGATAATTTAGTGAGCCATTTCGAAATATAGAGCAACATATTCAGGTTGCATGAGATTACTTTGGATATTGGAATGGCCCGCCAAAGTATCCAAATATGGTGATGTTTGGTATCTCAACTAAAAAAATATTATTAACCACTATGGATGACTTGGATTAATGAAAAGTGACATAGTTCATAAAATTCAAGAGGTTCAACATTTCAGACTGGTGGATTTAGTTTCCAGTAGGAATCCATTTATGATCCAATTATTTCTTTTACAGGTTTTATTGGAATTCAAGGAGTATGCCACAGAAGTTGATGTAGATTTTGTCAGAAAGGCTGTTCGTGCTATTGGACGTTGTGCCATCAAGCTGGAGAGAGCTGCCGAGCGGTGCATAAGCGTGTTGCTTGAGTTGATAAAAATAAAAGTGAACTATGTGGTGCAGGAGGCTATTATTGTCATCAAGGACATCTTCAGGAGATATCCCAACACGTAAGTGGCTGACTTTCTGTTGCACTCAGGCAACATTGAATTGACATGCTGCTTCTCAACTATTTTGTTACCACAACGTGATCTGCAGTTATGAATCAATTATTGCAACACTCTGTGAGAGCTTGGACACATTAGATGAACCAGAAGCCAAGGTATTTTCTAAAATTGCCTTCTAGAAAGAGGTGCAAAGTTTGAGAATTTTGTTTCTAGCTAATTGTTTAACTACTGATATGGTTTAACTTATGCAGGCATCCATGATTTGGATAATTGGCGAATATGCAGAAAGGATCGATAATGCAGACGAGCTCCTTGAAAGCTTCTTAGAGAGTTTTCCGGAAGAGCCCTCACTAGTCCAGTTGCAATTATTGACTGCAACTGTCAAATTGTTCCTTAAGAAGCCCACCGAAGGTCCACAGCAGATGATTCAGGTCCTTGTTGTTATTACATTGCAGTTTTGATTCCGAGGGTGTGTTTAGTTAAACACAAAACATGTCAATGAAAACTTTTCAATCAAAAACTTTTCACTCCCCATAACTACCTTATTTTTTAATTATTTTTTCACATTTTCCTATATAAACAACCCTACTTTTCAATCATTTTCACACAAATACCCATACAACTACCCTATCTATTTTAACTTTATTCTCTTTACACCTTATTATTACCCCTATCACATCACATCATTTTCTATCAACTTGACAACTTCTACTCTGAAAAGTTTTCATCAAAAAGTTTTACCTCCAACTAAACGCACCCCGAAGTTAAAGTTTGATATTAAGCTTCTTGTTGATGATTAAAATGTGCGTTAGATCATGCTTTTATTTGCTCCACTGGTAATAGATGCTTCTGTTTGCCAATCCCGGACAAAAGGGCATGATGGCCAACTTCTGGAATGTTTCATTCACCTCAGAAATGCTTGAAATGTTTCTCTAACCAGGTGCATGATGCCTGAGGTTTCTATCTGCATAATTTCTGTTATGATAGCTGGAAAAAAATTTACATCAGTAAGGTACTTTTTTTTTTTTTGATAAAAAAAAGGAAAAAAAGGGTGTATAAACTTATCGTGATGTTACAATACTAACATTTCTGTAATAATGTACAAACTTATTGTGATGTTACAGAAGCTTGTTACTTATTAGTGCTTTGTCCGAAGCAGCCTCTCAAAAAGGTGGAGGAAAAGAAAAAAACGAAAAAAAAGGATGGATGCATCATTGAGAACTAAGTCAACCAAAATGAAATATGTCATGCTAATTTAGCCCACAAGGAGCGTGCCTGTATTTCATTTTGAATCACAGATAATAAAAAAAAAAAAAAAAAAAAGCTTGAATATATTTGGATGGGAAGGTGGGATAGTTGCTGTATCTTCTAATAGTTTACCTGATGATCAATGCTCCTCAATGTCATCCTAGATTGCAGTCATGTTGGGAGAATAAAAAGATCTGGCAGTATTTGTGTAGCAGCAAATAGGGATTTATCCATTTTTTTTTGGAAAAAAAATTAAGATGAGGTTATTGCTTTTGTGTTCTTCAATCTATAACTTCTAGAAATGGATCAACTCCATATCTTAATATGTCCAATACATATACAACGAGGGTTGGAATTAACTGAGCATTCTAGGCAGTAGTTGTACACCCATGCTTGCGTGAAAAGGTGGAAGTTGAATTCCTTGCTTAACATCCAAGGCTTGGGACATTTGGTGAAAAATTCGTGTGCATGTGCTCCTTTCGTCTTTTTTAGCTTTCTGTCATTTATGGTTTTCTCAGAGAAGAATCCCTGTTGCCCACCTGGCTAATTCAGCATGGACATGAATCTGTTTATTACTTTCATGATTTGATTTTAACGCTAATTTTCTTTCTCCATCAAAATTGGAATATGGGCCTTTTCCAGCCTTTACACTTCTCCAGTCATAGTGATTTGATGAAAATAAGCCTGCCAATGTAAGTAATCTCTTTATGAGCTCTGAAAATGGGAGTTTATTAAGAGTTGTTTGCAAATGACTAATTCTTGCTGATGGAGATTTCAAGGAAAGCAATGATTCATGTGTAATCAGTCGGCCTATGATCTTTATATGACATGCTTCTTCATTCTTTTTTTGTTTGCCTTTGGTAATAGTATCATCCTTTGTCTGATTACTGGTTGTCATCCAAGCTGTTTCATTTTCTTTGTTGAATAAAATCAGTATCCTAAAAAAAGAAGATACTGGCGACCTGATTTTTCTAGGATGACTATTACATTGTACATTTTGATTTTATTTCCATCAGTTAAAAAGGATTTTCTACAGTCCTATTTCTATGTACAGGTGGTTCTAAACAATGCCACTCAAGAGACGGACAATCCAGATCTGAGAGACCGTGCATATATATACTGGCGACTACTTTCAACTGATCCTGAGGTATGGTTTTGATTATTATTTGTCACTTGCGGTTTGCTGCCTTCATTAATTATGTCTGAGAGTTTCCTTGTTTTCATCTCAGGCTGCAAAAGATGTTGTGCTAGCTGAGAAGCCAGTGATCAGTGATGATTCAAACCAACTTGATCCCTCGCTTCTTGATGAACTTCTTGCAAACATTGCAACACTGGCATCTGTGTACCACAAACCCGCAGAAGCATTTGTAACCCGTGTGAAGACTATCATTCAGAGACCAGATGATGATGAATATCCAGATGGGATTGAACCTGGCTATTCTGAATCACCTTCTCATGTTGTTGACAGTGCAGCAGGTCCCCCTAGTGCAAGTAATATACCAAATGCTGGATCAAGGCCAGCAGCACCTGTGCCTGCTCCTCCTGCCCCTGTACCAGATTTACTGGGTGATCTTATGGGCTTGGATGGTGCCGTTGTCCCATCTGATGAGCCAACAACAGCCCCTGGGTAAAGATAATTGGATTGGAAGCATGTAATTTTCATTTTGTGTTAATGACGTTCACCTGAAACTAAAGTTAACCTGCAGTCTACTCCCCTGAGTAGCACTAACATCGTCCTTTAATGGTGCACACACAGGCCTCCTCTACCTATTCTGCTGCCGGCATCAACTGGTCAAGGGCTCCAGATAAGTGCACAGCTCACATGTCGTGACGGTCAAATATTTTACAGTATGATGTTTGAGAACAGCTCTCAAATCCCTCTCGATGGGTTCATGATACAGTTCAACAAGAACACATTTGGTCTTGCTGCTGCTGGAGCACTTCAGGTGATTGCATTTCACAGATTGCCTGCTCATTATATTTCCTGCATCTTTTTTTAAAATCTTGTTTATACAATGGGACAACTGTTATTGTAATCAAGTACATTTGTAATCCTCACAACATGGAGTAAATTTTGCCTACAAACCCCCATCACCAGGTGAAATTATAATCCCCTCAACCCCGGGGGACTGCTGTGAAATTACCCCTCTACCAGGGGGGATTCAAACCTCAGCAGCCCACCTTTGGTTGCCAGCAGTTACCTCATGGCATGTTTTCTGCATCCTTGATTAACATGTTGATGACATTTCTCCGCCAGGTCCCACAGCTGCAGCCTGGAACTTCAGCACGTACCCTTTTACCAATGGTTTTGCTCCAGAATATCTCCTCTGGTCCTCCGAGCTCACTTTTGCAGGTTGCCGTGAAAAATAATCAACAGCCTGTGTGGTACTTTAACGACAAAATTTTGTTACATGTCTTCTTCACAGAGGATGGTAGAATGGAGCGTGCAAGCTTTCTAGAGGTTAGTAAATCTAATTTTATTTGGGGTTTGTTTCTTTCTCATGTTGTGATCTGTTTCATGTTCCTGGTGTGTTTGTTGAATTCATTACCCATTTTGTTTTTCTCTTATTTGCCCAAGTTAAATAATCTAGTAATTGCAAGGGAAGTGTGTGCGAGCCTCTAAGACAGGGATCAGGGATGGAACAAACTCTCTAGAGTTGGATAATTGGTTGTTGTGTAGAAACCTGATGGGCTACAAGCTTGTCTTGATTATAATCATGGTCAAATAATTTAATATTTTTTTTTTAAAAAAAGCAATCGATCTGCTCCTTGCATCTTGAGATCTTCAGCTTCTAAAGTAAATCCACTTTGAGAGGGCACCTTATGGCATCCTTGTTTCTCATGTCTTGGGGTTCTAACATAAATACGTAAATCCACTTTCATCACACCTGTTGACATCCTTACTATCAGAAATTTAGTATTCCGAGGATCCTTGGGCTTCACACAGAGGGACAGGTGGCCCTGTAGAGTATTCACACTTGCAGGGACCTAACTTCGTAATTTAGTTGCATTCACCTTCCTAGAGATTGGGTTGGCTTGCAACTGAAATCGTTGCTACTTTTCTTGTCCTATGTGCAGACGTGGAAGTCCCTTCCTGATTCAAATGAGATCACCAGGGATGTGCCAAATGCTGTGATTAACAGTGTGGATGCAACCGTTGACCGCTTGGCTTCATCAAATGTATTTTTCATTGCCAAGCGAAGGAACATGAACCAAGATGTTATCTATCTTTCAGCGAAAGGTCCTCAAAGCATCCCTTTCTTGATCGAGCTTACGGCTGTCCTTGGGATCCCTGGTGTCAAATGCGCAGTGAAGACACCCAACCCGGAAATGGCTCCACTCTTCTTCGAAGCTGTGGAGACTCTTCTCGTGTGATTGTTATGTAAATGTGTCTATGGTTGTCAGTTTTTTTCTCTTTTTTCCCCGGTAGTAGGGGTGGCTTCATTTCTATTGAATTTTGATGTATGAGGCAAAGGCTTTTCATTTATATTGATTTTTGATGTATGAGGCAAGGGATTGTGGTGGGTTTAGAGACCTTGGGTAATTTATTGCTTAAACCCAATATTCAAGACCCAATGATTCTCCTTTGTTGGAAGGTTTTGCAGTCATGTTGTTGTCGCCTAAAGTTGTGTTGACTCCAATCCTGTTCAAACGCGAACTATTAATGTGGACGTCGGGTTTGTTCCGATAATCGTGCTTTAAGATGCTCCATGGCACCATAAGAGGTAAAAATGCTTTTCCTCATCAGACATTGCAGTTAAAATGTTTCTTTAACAAGCTCCCCATATCTTGGATCTGTGACGTCCGTCTATCCATTTCTCCCTTCAAAACTGTGGATGAGATGCAAAAGACTCTTAATGTGAGATTTTTTTTTTTTTTTTGAGAACTTTAATGTGAAATTTTTAGTAGTGGAACAAGCGGATGGATTGATTGGAACTCATGCCAAAGAGGCAAAGGTGCTATGGGCATCACTGATCAGCCGCCTTGTAAAGAGCGTGGGCTATGCTTTTTTCCATGGACCAGTCTATTTCAATGTAGTCCTCCACAAGATTGCGTGGTGCACCTGCTGAACGCCTCCAATCATAACATGCTGATGTGGCCATTGTGGGCCAGCTTGAGACCTATTATCCGTTATTCTTGTCATTATCTGATTTTCACCAATCTAAAACACCTGTACTTTTAGAGTGCGTTTGCTTAAACTAAAAACTTTTTTTATTGGCCATTTTATAATCATCTTAATTTGTATTAAAATTAAGCTTTGAGACATTCTAACAAATTTCATACACTATGCTAACAAACGTCTAATAATATAACTAAATTCTTTTATGCGGTGGACACTCCCACAATAATAATGGGGAGATCGTCGCCACCGTTGGGAGAGCTCCAGACAGCAAGCGTTGACAGTAAGTGTCACTGTTAAACACCTGTCGGGCTCCAGCTCGGTTGGTTAAATTAAAACCTTTCACTATCTATACTATCATATTTTTAATTATTTTTTTATATCGTCTTATATAACTACTATATTGTTTAATCATTTCTGCATAACTACCTATACAACTAACATATTTATTTTAATTTTATTCTCTTTATTCCTTATCATTATTTTTATTATATCACGTCACTTTTTCTCATTTTAAAAATTTTTACACAAATAACTTTCCATCCGAAAGTTATCACTTTCCAAATACACCCCTAATGATGGATCAAAAATCAAGTGTGGACCCCAAAAACTGAGTGATGGGAATGAGGATGGAGAGGACATCTCATCCTATGTTGAGGAGATCTTCCATGATTCTCTCCGCAACAGCCACTCTTCCTTAAGATCTTGACCACTCACCTCAGGCTCGATCTCCCCATAGAGAGTGTGACAAGCCACCACCTTTGGTCAAGACTATCTGCATCGGGACCTCTTGGAATCCTTCCACATGAGAAGGCCCGAGCCATTCTCAATGAAAAAAAAAGAAAAAGAATCCAAGGATAAAATCATAAAAATGAATTCAGACGGGTTCTCACCCATGTGCTGTCAGATTCTCCACATGGTCTCCAAAAATGGCCAACCCAAACAAAACAATTTTCTAATATCTTGTCCCTAAGACACAACAAAGTGGACCCCTCAATTTGGGGATGCCAATCTATCTGTTATGGGCCATGACCCAAAACTTGCCTTCAAAATAAGATCCTGGCCGCAAATATGTACATATTTGATCAACTTGATGACTATGTTGGGCATCATAATTCACTAGATCAGATCAATGAACTATTCTTGCACAAACCATTGATGGTAAAGTTCCACATAAATTTGGCCACATGTGTCTAGTCATCCACTCATCCACGTCCCCCATCCATATCTACTCATGCTTCCAAAACCAATACCCATGTGTAAATGAAAAATCTTATCTACATCCACATGGTCCACCACCACATAACAGTAACAAAAATCAAATGACAGACCACAACAACTCACTGCTTGGCTGTTTGGGCATCTTCTCGAGATTAAAATTCCAATTCAACACTCATGATCTAGTCAAAGTGGAATCTGTTTGGGCATCATCCAGATCTTACAGTTTTTGAATCCTAGAGCACATTCAAATCGAACGCCTTTGCTTTGTCACTTTTCCCATCACCAGAATAATCCTTTATCTATATAACACCCCTCACTTGAGTTTGAAATCCCAAGCCAATGTTGACAACTCTCCTGGGTTGAACTTATACATTATTGCAATGGCAGCTCAAGATCTCGCTAGAGTGACAAGCAGAAACTGCAACTAGCAGAGTGAGAATGCAAAGATGTATAGATTCTAAAATCTATCTCTTAGCTGCAAATAGCCCATCAGCATTTTACCAAAATTAGATTGGAACTGAATTCCAAAACAGGAGAAGCGAATGTGCCAAATGCTGCTGTCTCTGAACAATTTCATAGTCATTTTGGTTAGAGATACACATCTTGTTGTTTGCATTTGTTCCACAGTCTCAACAGGTCATTTCTTCTTTTTACTAAAGCCATTGCTTTCTTTGAGCTCTCATTTTCCTTCTGTTTGTTTTCAGTAGAAGTAGTGGAAGAACAGGACCGTGAAGAATGTGAATATGAAAATGATGGGGTGGTGGCATGTAAGGATCCTTTTGTGGCTCTACTAACCCGAGCCAACAGCAGCAGGACCTGTTTCTATACCAATCTGAACTTCAAGAATCTTCGAAAGCTATACGGGAAGAGAGATTGCCTCGAGCCTGTGAAAGAAGAGCATATGGTCCAAGCAACCAAGGCCGAATCCACAAATGCAGGAAGCAAAGTCTTGCCACTTTGTGATTCTACATTACAGGCTGGCCCCATGGATGCAGATTATAGCAGTGATGCTTCCATAAACAGGAAGAGAAGAGCAATTTCTCGCTTGAAGGAGCTTCTGAGGTGGGCAGCTGCATCCAAGTCTGAGAAAGGACTGCGGCGATGGAAGGTATACTGCATAGTGCATACATACTCCATGGGTTTTTCATGTGAATGCATGGATCCATTTATTTGCTTGGTAATTTGGTTTACTTGCACATAAACATGAACCGTGCAGTTTCTGACGGTTGGATCATTGCCAAATGAAGGTAAAATACCTACGCAGTAAAGGCCCCCTCAAGGATTCATTCGACGAAGCAAGCTCCAGCTCAAGCAAGATCAGCTTCACATGGGATGTGGGCGGCTGTTCCACTGCTTCAGCATTGTCTCCATTGTCACTGCCTTCATCATCAGTTAGTCGACGGGTGTCGACGAATCAGCTAGAATGCATCAGTGAGGAGATATGGGTGGACCGGAAGGATGATGAGTGTCCCAGAATTGGCAACTGGATCACCACAGATTCTGACTGTGAGTCGCTCTCTCTCTTTGATTTTCCAGCAACTAGGAAGGAAACATGAAGCTTTCACATAACAACATTCATCAGATGGGCCATGCCTTCTAGAATCAGGTCAGGGAAATGATTGATGAAGAAATTTGCGGATGCCCACAAGAAAGCTTCGTGCATGGCCCACATGATGCCTGTTTTGCCATAATTGTAATCCGGACTGATCTCTTGGTGGATCAGATAGCATCACACTTACTAATCCTCAATGTTGGGATTTGCGAGCTTTACCCATCACCAGAAAAAAAAAAAAAAAAAAAAAAAAAAAAAAAAAAAAAAAAAAAAAAAAAAATACTGAAACGTGAAAATGATGAATGATGAGAGCTTAACTTTCTTGTTATTGGTAAACGAATCTGCAGTCGTGGTGCTGGAGCTCTAGAAGCCAAACACCTCAAGGGGACGTCTTTCCGTGTACCCAGCGACGCAGGTTGGAGCAAACATTCCCTTTTAAGTCCTCTTCAGTACAAAGATCAGAAATCATAAGACTCACAACTTGGCGAGATTAGCCATTGATTTGAATTGTAGGAGAAGAAAATGATAATTTCACCCCTTTCCGAACCGCCCTAGCATACAACTGCAATGCTTTCTTGCTTAGTCCATTACTAACATATCCGCGATCATTCTGTCCAGAGTGTGTGTCAGATCGTTGTAACATTCAGCCATGCTAGTCTTAATGGGATCTAGATTTATGGAATATGGTCCATTTTCCATAGACTCCTGCAAAATATCCTCTCTCTTGGAGATTATGCTGACAACATTCCAACTGCCTCGCTTGGCTGTTAGTAATTGATCAGCACTGGGCTGAGATTATTTTATTCCAATTCTCAGTGATAATGATGGACTGATTGTGATCCATTTGCCGCAAGCAGTACCACTCAAGACTCATGCATCCCACCTAATGCTGTCACTATTATGTGAAAGAACTCAAAGAAGTACATGAATTGGAGTAATAGGGTTAGTGATAAATGGTACGGAATATACACTGCTTGATTCCATTTGCAAACAAAATCATTTGGATGCACACAAAATAATAATTATAATGGTTACTTTCTATAAAACTAATTGGAATTCAAAAGCCAATTTATTCTTTTTGAAAGTAATTATAAATATATTCTTTTAAAGATAATGAATGGAATGGATCCCGCCATAGGTGGATCTACCTGAAGCGGTTCCACTTTGAGAATAAGGAGCCAGTTCTAGCCCATCAATAATAATATCAGGGAAAAAAAAATTAATTCCAGGAAAGCATGCCTTTCATTTAAAATCCATTTACAAGCCGTATTAGCATTCAATTTCATCTATGCTTTGTCATGTATTTTAGAACAATAATATCAGGAAAAAAATTTAATTCCAAGCAAACGTGCCTTTAAAAAGCCATTTACAAGGTATATTCACACACGACTTTGTCTATGATGGTCATATGCAAGTTACTTATTTAGTTTGATCAAAATTATAAATATACTTACATAGTTTCAAAAATTACGATTAATCTAACATAGTTTAACAATAATTGTAAATAACTCTCATGCCGTTATAACATCATTATTGTATTATCATGATATGAGAGTTATTTATAATTATATTTAAACTATAAAGGGTTATTTGCAAAAATTAAATATACCACTGAATTTTTAAAATTGTAGATACATCCACATAGTTTGTATATTTTTGCAAATATACCCATACTAACACCGTGACGATGTTATAACAATATAAAGGCTATTTGCAATTATTGTTAAACTACATGGAGGTTATTTATAATTTTTAAAACTATACGAATTATTTATAATTTTAATCAAACTAAGTTGTATATTTGCAAATTACCGCCGAGTCCAATGCTTCAGGGACCGAAGTATTCATTTCCATTTTGGGTGGAGAATAGACACAACCCATTCAGGTGGCCGACCATGACAAACCAAAGACACCTACCCTCGTTGCCCCATGGCCATGAGGAACGAAACCGGATTAGAGTTTAGAACACCCGTGTGATGAAAGAACGGGATGGGAACAGGGCGTGAACTTTTACAAGGGTAACAATTGCCGGTTTGATACCACCGACCCTTGCACCTTCTCTCATCCTTCATTTTCGCGCCAGCAAGGGATGGATGCGTGTCGAACGTAAACGCCCTGTCCTAATCCGGGTCCCTCTCTCCCTGATGAAACGTATAATGGGGCCATAAAGATCAAGGAGAGAGGAGAGGGGTGCACCAGCACTTGTCAACATGAGGGGGCGTGAAATGTTCAGTTGGAGCAGTTCGAATGGCCTTTCCTAAAGAAATTGTGCTTTCGTCGTTAAGGAAACAAAACAAACAATCAGGACGATGGCGGCGCCGCCGATCGAGAAGGACTGTAAGCTCATCTTCCACCTCCTCTAATTGCAAAACAATCTCCACGCCAAATCTGCACCACCCATGCGAGATAGAAGAAGCAATATGTCGCTCGTATATTTGAATCGGTGTTGTACATTCTGTTTTATTATAAATAATTTCAATTTATTTTTGTTTTCAACTTTTTATAAGAATTATGTATATTGATGTTCTTTTTTTCGGCGTATCAAGCTTTGAGCTAAATTGTAGGTATGATGACTTTTGCCGAGCACCACTTGGTAATAATATTGGGTGGAAAGCCATTTTTGCAATACATTTTTTAAAAAATAATTTGATATTTTAATTACACAACTATCATATTTTTTCTATTTTTACCCTCATTTCAATTATTTTTCCACAATCACTCTATTTATTCGCACTTTGTTCCTATAATTTTATATTAATTTCACGCTTTTCAAAAATATTTTCTTCTTAACTTTCCTACTCCCTTCTTATTATATTATCAAGCTTTATCTTAAATTTTAATCTATACTTATAAAGTTTAATTGAAATTGCTGACTTAGCTACAAGTACTAATCCTTTTTTAAAATGACGAAATATCTATTGTAAACACTAAAAATAAAAAATCTTAACATGATCTTAAAATGTTAAAAAATTTATTTTTTCACAAATATTCCTAACCTAACAGTACATGCATCTTTTTAATATGAGAAATATTGGTAAAAGATAAAATGTTTTGATATTTTGAAGGTATTTTCTTATAATTTTTAATTTATTAAAAAGATAATTCCTCTTATACCCATAACAAATGCACATAATTCATCTTATACCGATAACATTTCGTAAATTTCTTTTATATCTATAACATTTCATTCTAAATTTCTCTTATACCCACACCGTTAAAACTGTCGTTATCTACTTTATTGAAAAGACGATTTTGTCATTTAAAATTTTTTTCTAATTAAAATAAATCAATCTTAATATGACTTTCAAGTTTTTTAATATATTGTATTAATGATTTACTTCTATCAATAAGTCATGTTAAAGTTAAATTATCTCAATTAAAAAATTTTAAATGGGCAAAATTGTCTTTTCAGTGAGGTACGTAATGATGATTTTAACAGTGTGGGTATAGGAGGAATTTATGGTGAAATGTTATGGATATAAAAGAAATTTACGAAAAGTTGTAGGTATAAGAGGAATTATATGCATTTGTTATGGGTATAAGAGGAATTATTCCTTTATTAAAAGTACAAGAAAATATCTTTAAAATAGCAAAAAATTATTCTTTACAAACACTTCTCACTTCAATAAATTTGTTTAAAGTGAGAAATATTTTTAAATAAATTTTTTTATTATTTTAAAGGCATTTTATTATTTATAGGTGCATTGTCATCATATTTAGAAAGGATGTAGGGTCCGTAGATACCCTCCATGCAAATTTTACCAAAATCATGAAAAGTTTTGGGAGACCTTTTTTCATCAATTCACAGGATTCATTTCTTGTGGTAGAAAGCCATGACATGTACCAATAATAATTAAGAAAAAAAAAAGCCACGACATGTAGAAAATCATTTCGATCAAACTGGCCCAGATTAGTGCACAACAATTTATTTATAAAAAAATATTTTAGAAGCTCCGCATGTTGAATTAACAACCTTAAATTAGGTATATAAATTTATTAGTTTTATCATATTTTATCACATGGGGCCCACAAAAATAGTCAATTTGTTTGAAACTTAATTTCTTAATTAAACATATAATTCTAAATGTAATAGTAAGATTGAATTTTGATATAATCTTCAGGGTGTGCCCAAATGAGGTTACATCACGGAAATATTAAATAATATCAGCACCGCCCAATGATGACTTTATCCAGATCCATGTTTCGCATTCAACACAATCCCCATCTCTAGGTGCTGCAAAAACAGTAGACGCCGATGGGGATTTCACGTGGGCTCGGCCCAAGCAAATGTCTATTTAATTCATTTTTCTCCGGCAGAAGACTCGAATCTTCCGCCCTCTGCCAACCCAACATGTCTGAGGCCACAGAGACTAGCCACCGCAATCATATGCTGCTCTTTCCCTTCATGGCCCAAGGCCATCTCATTCCTTTCCTCTCCTTAGCGCATTTCCTCGAACAGAAGACGAGATGCACCGTCACCCTCGTCACCACCCCTCTCAACGTCCACGCGCTCCAATCTTCCCTCCCCGCCCACTCCCCTATCCGCTTCTCTTCCCTCCCATTCGACAGCTCGCAACACGGCCTCCCTCCCCACGCCGAAAACACCAACTCCATCCCTTCCCATCTCTTCCTCCGCTTCATCCACGCCACCCGATCCCTCCAGCCTTCCTTCGATCGCCTCGTCTCCGAAATCTGCGCTCGAGAAGGCCGTCCGCCTCTCTGCATCATCTCCGACGAGTTCATGTCCTGGTCCGTCGAGACTGCTCGCAAGTTCGGCACTTTCCACTCTGTCGTCTTCACCTCCGGCGCTTACGGTTCGGTGATCTTCTGCAGCGTCTGGAACCACCTGCCGCACAGGCAAACTGATGCGGACGAGTTTGAATTGCTGGAATTCCCCGGAGTTACGATCCACCGCTCACAGCTTACTGATATCTGCAGAGAAGCCGATGACAATGACCCTTGGACAATTCTCCTGCGGAAAACAGAGTCTTTCTTCCGTCAATCGGATGGGTTTCTTATCAACACCGTGGAAGAATTGGAAAGCAAGGCATTGATGCAGATGAGGAAGAATCTGAGGAGGAATGGATGGGCCATTGGCCCCTTAATCACCCCTTCCTCTTTTCGAAAGAAGCTCGACATATCTTCAGAATCGTGCACTCGATGGCTGGATCTGCACCGATTACACTCTGTTTTGTACATTTCGTTTGGGTCTCAGGCCTCAATCCATCCCCACCAAATGATGGAGCTGGCGAAGGGATTGGAAGCATGTGGCAACGCTTTCATCTGGGTTATCAGGCCTCCAACCGGATTCGACGTAAACGGCGAGTTTAGAGCCGAGTGGTTGCCGGAAGGATTTGAAGAGAGGATGGGGGAGAGAAAACAAGGGCTTCTCGTGAAGAATTGGGCTCCGCAGTTGGAAATCCTCTCGCACGATTCAGTTGGCGCATTTCTCAGCCACTGCGGTTGGAACTCGATCCTGGAGAGCTTGAGCCAAGGCGTGCCGGTGATTGGGTGGCCAATGATGGCGGAGCAGAATTTCAATTCCAAGCAGTTGGAGGAAGAGCTTGGGGTGGGAATCGAACTGGTGAGGGGAAGTACCGCGGAGGTCCGTGCGGCGGATGTCGTGACGGTGGTTGGGATGGTGATAGGCGAGGAGTCTGAGAAGGGGAAGGAATTGAGAAGCAGAGCGAAAGAGATCAAAGAGGTCATGAAAGCCGCTCTTGTCGATGGAGACGGCTGCAAAGGGTCGTCTGTAAGAGCTGTTCAGGACTTTCTACAAACAGCTTTGTCGCGCTCATAAACGACAGGTCGTGAGTGCGGCGGACTCACGTAACCCAATGATCTGAACCGTCTTTGAGAACGCGAATCAAGTGGATGAGTGTTTCACTGATTGCTTCAGTGAAGAAATACTGCAGTAAATTCGAATGTTTGTTTTATTTCAGCATAATTGAAGTTCGGAATAGGCTATGACATTGAAATCACTCGTCTACTCATTTTTTAACTTCTGCACTTTTTACGGCTTGGGAAGCCGCGCCAAACGTTCACTGGCCTCCGGCCTTAAGCGGGGCCAAACAACCCCTCAGCTTTCATTGGGCCTCTACAGCCCAACAACTGACGCCCCTTTCCACCATTGTTTGTCAAAATCCTGTCCGGATGGAGAATAACGAATACAAAAGTGGAGTACGACTATCAAAAAAACACGGTGTATCCGACAGTATTTTTAGCTCGTTACATGCCCAAATTTACACATAACTTTAAATCCAAAAAATTCACTTTAAAAATTTTAAAAATAAAACTTAGTATAAATTAAATGTACATAATTGTACATGTTTATAAAAAAATAAAATAAAATACGAGTCTCACGACCGTAAGTATGGGATCAGCTCAAGGGGAAAAATTTCCCTAGACACCATGTTGTGACCCTCCACCCAAACGGACGCCTATTGCATGCGGAAATATCAATGAAATACATTGCTGCTCTTTTTTCATTATAATTTGAACAAAAATTATATCATATCCGCGTTATAAAAAACATGGTAAGGATTTCGTTTGAAATCTTTTTTACAAAAAGGAATTAGATGTGAAATGTTGCAAGTGTTGAGGGAATTTCAGAAATATTATGAGTGCGAAAAGGAATAATGGTCAAATGTTGTGGGTACGAAATTTTTTTTCCTTATGTATATTTTTACACATTACTTTTTATAGTGTCTAGAAATAATAAATTATTTTTAAATACGATAGTCATCTTAGATCCTATAAAATGATTATTGCTGAGCTAAAATTTTATGTCATACTGTTCTAATGCTTAATTAATATTACTAGCATTTCACGGAGCATGTGTTTTCACGGCTTAGGCTTGATGAATCCAATTTATAAAAGAGAAATGATTCTATTAGTCTATGCTAAGCAAATGTCTCATTTAACTTAATTTAAAAAATTATTTATAATATATTTTTTGCTTTTTTCACACACTTGTTTATCTAAGCATATTTAGCATATAAATCAAGTTTTACCATTTTTAAATATGTGTATATATTTTTTGAGGTTTTTAAATATTTATGTGTATATATGTATTATGAGGAATGATTATATACAATATATCGTATACATGCTTAAGTTACAATATTTGTTTTTTATTTTTTTATTTTATTTTTCTTCATAAACGTATTTTCATAAGTGTATTTAATTTATATACCAATTTTTGTTATTTTACAATGTTTTTACATATTTATTATAGATTTTTAAAAATCAAGTTCTTAAGGGGTGAAGAATGACCTATATGCCCCTAGAATTGATGTTTTTAAAAATAAAAATAAAAACGTAAAAGTATTGTAAAATAACAAAACTTGGTTTATAGATTAAATACACTTTAAAAACATATTTGTGAAGAAAATTTTAAAAAATAAAATAAAAAAATGAATATTATAACTTGAGTATATGTACAATATATTATATATAATTATACCTCATGTATTATTTATACACGTAGATGTTTAAAAATCTCAAAATAAATATGTACGCATGTCCAAAAATGGTAAAAGTTGATTTATATGTTATTATACTTAGATAAACAAGTGTACGAAGAAAAAGTAAAAAAAAATATTGTAAATAAGTTCTTTGACATTTGCTTAGCCATGACTTTCAGGATTATTCATTTGCTTTAACATGAAATAGTTATTCCCTAAACATGATTACACTCCTAAGTAAATCAAAATTTTCAACAAAATATTTACTTTACTCATAGAAACTAGAATATAATTAAATTACGTTTCCTAGTCATATAAAGGCATAGAACAAAACATCTTGTATTTTTTGTTTGAAGTATAATAATAATTTTAAGTGAGATGAATCTTTTTTATCTTGACAAATGCAATCCGAACATGCCTGAATTCAACCCAAACCCCCACCTATTGGGTTTATATAATAATAATAAATCTAGATATCCTGTTCACAAGTTAGGCATGGGAAACGAAAAAAATAAATTATTATTTTTTGGAAATCAGAAAATTATTTTGAGAGGACCAGAGATTTCATCCCATCCTTATCTCTCTCATCCTAGTTATGAATAAATTTTATAAATTTTTGATTTTTGATTTTTGATTTTTTTTCTTAAAGTTGTTAAGTTGCCGCCAAGCCGAAACAATTCGCGCCCCCTTTGTCTGACTAGGAAATACTCCGTTCTCATGACCAGTTGCGCGTTCCAAAGGATCAGCGGTCTACAACAGCTGGAACCCTTACGCTCCAAAGTCATGCGCATACATGTGCGGCTGCAACTGAATTTGAATGAAACATATTAGGTGTGTTTGCTTTTCACAAAAATTTTGTACTTAAAAATTTTTCACTTGCTGTAATGACTATATTTTAAAATTATTTTTCATTTTTTTATACAATTATTACATTTTTCAATCAATTATACATAACTACTCATACATTTAATCCATCTATTTTAACTTTATTTTTTTTACTTTCTGTCATTATTTTTATCATGTCACGTCATTTTCTTTTATTTTAAAAATATTTACAACAAAAACTTTTCATCAAAATTTTATTACTTCTCAAATTCACCCATTATAAAGATATTTCTGCTTTTCGTCCCACCAATTCGGTTTAATTACGCAAATTAGCCTGTGTGAACCCTTCTTCCAACAGTTTGGTTGGGCCCGATGATCTCCTTCGTGTGACATTAATTATGCAATTTTGGGATATAATGACGGGTCCGATATACCCTTCTTTATTATGCTTATTATAAAATAAGAAAAAATAATGTTTTTATATAGGATGCGTTTGGGATCTGAACTGCTAGTGAAAAAAAACAAAGGACCGCTAGACGAGTTTTCTGCACTTTCCTCGTCGATTGCATGGTCTGCGTCACGGGCGGAACTTGCATATATTTTTGGTGTTGGCTTTTTATTACATCCACGTCTCCGTTACGTATTTCAGCCGAATACCATCTTCTCCTTACTTCTTAAAATCTTACTGTGATTGAGATTCCAGGACTAGCAACTTCCTCAGAACACAAGGCCGTCTTTCTTTCTTCAGCGTAAATATTAATGGCTTACCAAAACCAGTCCGCCCATACCCATGACAGCATACTTCTATTTCCATACCTTGCCAAGGGCCATTTCCATCCTTTCATAGCGTTGGCCACTCTTCTAGAGCAGAAAACAAGCGCCGCCATTACCATCATCACCACTCCACTCAACATCCCCACCATCCGTTCCTCTCTCCCTCCCAACTCCGCCGTCCGCCTCGCGTCCCTCCCCTTCAACGCTGCCGAGCACGGCCTGCCGTCCCATGCCGAGAACACCCATCTTCTCCCTCCCCATCTCATCAGCCGCTTTCTCATGTGCACCGAAACCCTTCAAGCCTCTCTCGACAGCCTTATCGCCGGTTTCTGCGCCCGAGATGGCCGCCCGCCGCTCTGTATCGTCTCGGACCTGCTGATGTCGTGGTCCGTGGAGCCCGCTCATAAACATGGAGTGCTCCACTTCACTTTCTTGCCGTTCGGGGCGTATGCAATCCGAGGTTTGCGGTCTGCGATCAGGACCATGGATCAGTCTCAGCTTTTTTCTAATTCCGTCGCTGGCGCAGCCAACGATTCTTTCTTGGAGCACTGCAAGAAGCTGATAGCGAATTCAGAGAAGTCGGGCGGGTTTCTGTACAATACCGTGGAGGAGCTGGAAAGGAAAACGTTGGACCATTTCAGGCTTCCTTCGAGGAGAGTCTGGGCCATCGGTCCCATGACTCTTGCTCGGAACGGAAAATCAAGATCTTTGCTGTCGTGCACCGAGTGGCTTGACAAACAGAGTCGCAGTTCTGTTCTGTACATATCGTTTGGGTCGGAGAATTCCATCAACCCTCCACAAATGAGAGAGCTGGCCAAAGGACTGGAACAGTCCGGGACGCCTTTCATTTGGGTGGTTAGGCCTGTGTACGGATGCGAGGATGCGTATTTTCCTGCGGGATTCCAAGAGCGAATGAGCGAGACAAAACAGGGATTGTTTTTTAAGAATTGGGCGCCGCAGGTGGAGATTCTCGCCCATGAATCGACGGGCGCGTTCTTGAGCCACTGCGGTTGGAATTCGACGTTGGAGAGCTTGAGCCACGGGGTTCCGGTGATCGGGTGGCCACTGCACATGGACCAGTTCTTTAATTCCAAGATGTTGGAGGAAGAGTTGGGTGTTGGGGTGGAGATAGCCAAGGGAAACGATGCTGGGATTAGCGGAGCCGACGTTGCGAGGGTGGTAGAAATGTTTATGGATGGGGAGTCTGAGAAGGGGAAGGAGATGCGAAAGAAAGCCAGAGAAACTCGAGAGGCGCTGAAATCAGCTGTTGTGGATGAAAAGAACTTGAAAGGATCTTCAGTTAAAGCGTTGGAGGAGTTTCTAGAGACAATCGAGGCGTCACCCAAGTGAGATTTTATCCTTTTACGAGGACAAAATCACTCTATGCTCGATGCTTGTGGCCTAAAACCATTCGTCCACATTTTTCTTTCATGTAATTTTTATCTTTCCATTGTTTACCCATGTAACAATTATTACAAGATAGACTGGTAACCATCATTTGGTGTAATGCTATTAATATTTTAGTTTTTTTTTTTTTAAAACTTTTTCATCATAATAATTAATTAGAAATTAATATTTGAAACATGCTTATCTCAACAAATTTTATAGCCAACTGCACATGGGTGTCGAGTGCTCCTCTACTTGTGATCACCATTCACCACACATCCTAAAGAATTGTATGTTTCGGCCTTTTGTCTCGTGCAGTCTGTTATGCAAATTGAAAACCCGGGACTTCATGCATTGCACTTAGCCGGCAGCCTGCTTGAGCAGTAAGAGGAGCTAGCAGGTGCCGTGGAGACATGGTTCAAATCTCGGGCCCCCGTGGGGAGAGCATTTAATCTCCCATGTAATGATGAAAGTGAAAAATATAATTTGTACAATCAATGAAAAAAGACTTCATGCATTATATTTATTATAGATTATATTATCAAATTAATGGTGTATTTGACATTTGATAAAAATTTTGAAATAAAATTTTTTTATAAAAACTTTTTGAAATGAGACATACGATGCGATATGATGGAGATAATAATTATGAATAAATAAAATTAAAAAATAAAATTATTGTATGAATAGTTGCGGATAAATGATTGAAAAATGAAATAGTTGTATAGGAAAAAGCGAAAAATAATTTAAAAAGTAATTGTGAAATATAAATATTTTTATAATTGCTAAACACACCTTAAAAATTATTTTTCATATCATAACATTGTAAATAAAAAATATGCTCCACGACCTAACTTTTTTTTTAAAAATGAAAAAGTTAGAAAATTCAAGGGGATACAAAGAATACACCCCTGCTGCTAGCTAGTGCTTAAATGTCCATTAGTTAATGGGTTGTGATCAAGTGCACTTAGCTTTGGTGCACATCGGTGTAAAAACTCTTTTTTAATTTTTAAATTTTTTATACAATTATTAATCTATGTGTATTTAATATATGTATCAAGTTTTATCATTTTTGAAGACTTGTAGTTATTTTTTGGATTTTTAAAGTCAGTGAATTATGAGAGTGTCACTGTTTTAAAAAATTTCTATAAATCTTCAAAAATTATAAAATTTGATACTTCTGTTAAATACACTTAAATTAATATTTGTATAAAAAAATTTCAAAAAAATAATAAATAAGTTAAATATACACCCGGGCACATTTAAAAATCTTCCTAAGATAATTTGTTGTAAACTCCTCGCTTTCAAAAGATAAAAGTAAAAACTTTAAGCCTTTTGCTATTAGTTTTAAAAAACAATTCTAATTTATGAATTCGATAGAGGAAGTAAATTTTTTGTATTATTCATCTTTAAGAAAATATTACAATTACATGAGTACTTTATGCCTCGAATAATTTCAACGAAAAATAAAAGAAACTTCATGCATGCATAATAGAAAAGAAAGAGAAGGAAGAAAATTTGAAGTCTTATATTATATTTTTCTTGTTTCTCTGTTATTAAAAACTAAGATTTTCATTGTATTTAATATTTTATTTTCTGCTATTTGATCTATGAAACCTTAGATTAAATTTATCTTCTGTTACTTATAATAAACAAAGAAATATTTTACTATATAAAATATAATTTTGCTTATTTTACAATGAGCATAATAAGTAATGGTTATGGGACCCTTCATTATATCTCAGCATTTTATAATTAATGTCACACGCAGTGTGATCATCTGGTCGAGGTCAACCAAACAGTTGGAAGAGGTGTTTACACGGGCTGCTTTGTGTTGTTTAACCGACTTAGTGGGGACGCAAAGCAAAAATATCTTCGTCATATGTTACGTTCAAGATCAGCTGATTCTTTCAAAATATACACATGTATACACATGACTTTGTGTTGTATTCGGCTGATTCTTTCAAAATATAATCCTAGGGCGCTGGTGTACTCGGGAGCATTGAGCATCAATGCTTTCGGGCACATGCACCTATTTTTTTTGAATTTTTTGAATTTTTTTTCATAAACTTGTTAATATAAGTGTATTTAACATGTAAAAATTAATGTACATGTTAAATACACTTATATTAACATTTGTGTAAAAAAAATTTTAAAAATAAAAAATAAGTGTATGCACCCGGGAGCATTGAGCCTCAATGCTCCCGGGTACACCTGATCTGCGCCTATAATCCTAAGCAATCAACAAAATTTCTCATACCAATTATTTTCTTAGATTTAAAGGACTACTTTTCATATTTATTTTTAACTGGAACATTAATTACATTGTCGATGATTACACATAACACAGTATAATAATTTTTATTGTATATTTATATTTATCTTAAATATCTATTACAATGAAATTCTTTGGACATTATTACAAATCGAAATAGACAATTAATTCTTATCTAGAAATTTGAAAATACAAATCCATTAAAGAGACCTGGAGATACACTCCACTAAAAAACTAAGGAAGCACAGCTCTCAAATAGGCCGAGGGATACCATTGGAACCCATCTTCTACTTTTGGGAATAATTAGCAATTTAGCGCTATCAACTAGGCGAAGGCCAATTGGCGACACTATATAATAATTAAGCAAGAAGAAAATATTAATTCTTTTATCTCATAGATTATAAAGTGGTTACGTAGATTTGAGTTAAATGAAGGAAATTATGACATTGGCAAGATAAACATATTCAGCCCATTTATTTCCACCGGATAAAAGGGTAGAGTGAACGGGTCAATGATTTGAAAAGTTTTAAATACTGATCCGCAAGCAATCGGGGTTGACTTTAACCAATATTTTATATTTAGTGCTGAAATATTTAGTTGAAAAGGATGCAATTTTATATATAAAAAAAAAATTAAAAATCAGCCATGCTCCAATGAGACCCTAAAATGTACGGACAAAATTTTAGTTGAAGTGGAAAACACCAAATTCTCTGCCAAAGGATTCCACCAAATGTACAGACGGTATTTTGTTCCCTTCTAAGACATGCACGGTTGCACACAGGAACAGCAGGAGAGGAGAGACGTTTCTCCAGTAACCGGCGGAGTACGTACTCTCCTCCTTCTGAGACGGCCAATCTCACATGCAATATCTTACGCTATTATTTTAAGCTTTTTTACATTGAGATTTGAGGACTAACCACCTCCTCTCCTCACAACTCAAGGCCATGTTTCCTTCTTCAACGCAGATCTTAATGGCATACCAAATCCAATCCGCCCATACCCAAGCCAATATACTTCTGCTTCCATACCTTGCCAAGGGCCATTTCTATCCTTTCATAGCGTTGGCCACCCTTCTAGAGCAGAAAACAAGCGCCGCCATCACCATCATCACCACCCCACTCAATATCCCCACCATCCGTTCCTCTCTACCTCTCAACTCTACCGTCCGCCTAGCGTGCCTTCCCTTCAACGCTGCAGACCACGGCCTGCCGCCCCATGCTGAGAACACTCATCTTCTCCCTCCCCATCTCATCGGCCCCTTTCTCATGTGCACCGAAACCCTTCGAGCCTCGCTCGACGGCCTCATCGCCGATATCTGCGCCCGAGATAGCCGTCCGCCGTTGTGTATCGTTTCGGACCTGCTGATGTCGTGGTCCGTCGAGCCTGCTCATAAACATGAAGTGCTCCACTTCACTTTCAGGACTTTCGGGGCGTATGCAATCCGAGGTTTAATATCTGCGATTATGAAAAAGGATCGGTCTAAGTTGTTTTCTGATTCGGTAGCTGGTGCCGCCAAAGATTCTTTCTTGGAGCATTGCAAGAAGCTGATAGCGTATTCAGAGCAGTCGGGCGGGTTTCTGTACAATACCGTGGAGGAGCTGGAAAGGAAAACGTTGGACCATTTGAGGCTTCCTTCCAGGAGAGTCTGGGCCATCGGTCCCACGACTCTTCCTCGGAACGGAGAATCAAGATCTTTGCTGCCCTGCGCCGAGTGGCTCGAGAAACACAGTCCCAGCTCTGTTCTGTATATATCGTTTGGATCGGAGAATTCCATCAACCCCCCACAAATGAGGGAGCTGGCCAAAGGGCTGGAACAATGCGGGACGCCTTTCGTTTGGGTCGTTAGGCCTCCGGAAGGATGCGAGGATGCGTATTTTCCTGCGGGATTCGAAGAGCGAATGAGCGACACAAAACAGGGGTTGTTTTTCAAGAATTGGGGGCCGCAGGTGGAGATTCTTACCCACGAATCGACGGGCGCGTTCTTGAGCCACTGCGGTTGGAATTCGACGCTGGAGAGCTTGAGCCACGGGGTACCGTTGATCGGGTGGCCTCTGCACATGGACCAGTTCTTTAATTCCAAGATGTTGGACGAAGAGTTGGGTGTTGGGTTGGAGATAACCAAGGGATGCGACTCGGAGATTAGCGGCGCCGAAGTAATGAGAGTGGTAGGAATGGTTATGGGTTCGGAGTCTGAGAAAGGGAAGGAGATGAGAAGGAAAGCTAGAGAAATTCAAGAGGCTATCAAATCAGCTGTTGCGGATGGGAACAATTTGTAGGGATCTTCAGTTGAAGCATTGGAGGACTTCCTCCATACGATCGCCGCATCAGCCAAGTGAATGGACTCAGAATCTCTCTCTGCTTGTAGCCGAAAAGCATGTTACAATTTGATGTAGTTTTGCTTATTTCTGCTGTATGTGCTTTTTTTTTTTTTTTTCTGAGGATGATATTTCTGTTTTTGGTCTTAGTTCAAACATGTAACCATCATCCGCCAAGATTGATAGTCTGGGCGAATAATATTCAATGAATTAGTTTCCGAAGAGGTGGTTTCTCGACGTGGTTATTACTGTCAATGATCAACCTGAAATGGTTTGAAAGTAATGCATAATATGAAGTTAATTATCTCGTGTGTATATAAGATTCTTGAAAGTGTATCTAGGTTATGAAGGCATCTTTTTTAATTTTTAATATAATTAATATATTTTTAATGGAAATTTTTGCAAATATGGCTATAAGATTTGATCAATATTACATATATATTTTTAAATTTTCCAAAATTGCAAATATACCTACAAAATTTGTACAAAATTATAAGCATGTCCCTGTCATTAAAATGTTATTAGAATTTTCTATAAAATAACAATAATACTCATTAAGCCAATTGATACATTTGCAATTTTTCTAATATTACAAACACATTTGACATTTTATAATTTTATAATTTTATATTATTATTTTAGATTTTTTGCAAATATGCTTATAATATTCGAAAAATAAAAATATATCACTTGGCTTAAAGGGTATTATCGTTATTTTATAGAAAATTTTAATGACATTCTAACAGAAAGGACACACTTATTATTTTATGCAAACTTTATAAGTATATTATAAATTTTGACAAACTTAAGAACATGAATGGAATATTAGATAAACTATATAGGCATATTTGCAAAAATTTCATTTCTATATAACTTTTTCTATTTATATTCCTAATATATATTTGTAGACACCCTTCCCTTAAGCCCTAAATAAATACACATATGTATGGATCAAGATCCAAGCCCAACAAACAAAGAAAAATAACTCAAAATAATTGTCAATGGGCTCTAAAACCAACGGCCCATTTGAAGCAAATTCAAACAAAATTAACCACCGGATGGGCCTATTCAGCCTTAGCCCATAGGAGCAAAGCTCCAACAAACCACCAGAATGGGCTCTACAACAACAGCCCACCAGACTCCAGCAAACGGGCCTATCTAGCCTTGGCCCACAGGAGCAAAGCTCCAACAAGCCAACAGAATGAGCTCTACATCAACAGCCCACCAGATCCAACAATTGGGATCTACAGCAACAACCCACCAGATCCAGCCTCAGCCCACAAAAGCGGACTCTACAACAACAACTCATCAGACCTCAACAACGGCCCACTTGGAGCAAAAGGCTCCAACAAGATCCAAGTTCATCCACAACGGACACCCATCCATGGCCCAAAGCCTACATGGCCCACTCCACCTCTATAAAAAGGAGGCCAAGCTCCCACTTCCACCACACCAAGAGAGGCATCCCAAAGGGGAGGACGGGAGTCTGCAGCAAATTTTTAGCGCCCCGGCTTCTCGTCTCTCCCTCTCTCCCTCTCCCCCTTGCTTCAAATTTTTATTTGTTATTTGTTATTTTCCTCTTTTCTTGCCCATGTAAACGGCTTCGGGTTAATAGATTTTTGTCATATCCGTTTTAATCCGAAGACTGGGATCCAAGCTCTGTAAGACCGGTGTTCTTATTCAATGAAAACGGGGACTGATCTCCCCTTTAAGATCAGTGGCGACTCCATCTAGTGGTGTAAATCTCTTGGCTTTTGAGGTTATTCTCACACGTTTTATTTGATCTAAATACTAATGCGTTTTATTTCATAAGGATGCAGGAATCCTGCACATATGTCGCTGCTCAAGAAGCCCAAGAATCAAATCCAAAACTGAGGCTTATCCTATGCAAACATTTATTTTCTGAAATAGACTAACACCTATTCAATGAGAAACGTAGGTTCCGACCCTTTTGATCCGGCCTAGATTTCACGAAACAAGAAAGGCGTCCAAACTCATCGTAGCGTCCGCGACGGGTGCTACAGCTTGGCAACTCCGCCGGGGAAGGCACTACTGGTTTACATTGTGCACAAGGGGCAGAAATTCGAAGATCGGAGCATTTTCTTCCCTGGACAGTGAGGTTCCAGGCCGTCTTCCATCTCCCGGAAGCAAGGTTTTGCCGTTTTTGGAAGGAAAACGCCCAAATGACGCCTGAACCTAAATAGTTTTTAGGTCCAGAGGCGCTCAGCTCATGAACTGGAGAGGGCTCTCGTAAATGGGGTAAACTATTGAATATTGACTTGTAACTGTTCATGCATGTAAAACGAGCCTAAAGGAAGGGTTTTCAAGAGTTATATTGTTAATTGACACTAAATAATTTTTCGCTAAAAAAATCACGCCTTAAAAGGGGGCAAACACTTATACCTAAAAAGTTTTCACTTCCGAAAGGAATCAACCCGGGTAACTTTTTGTGTATATATAATCTATATACTAAGTTTTATCATTTTTAAAAATGTATATATATTTTTAAAATTTCAAACATAAGTGTATTTTAGTAATTTTCAAATGATGAAAATATTTTAATATTTGAAACTCAAGATAAAATATATACCCATCTTCAAAAATGCTAAAATTTGATATAAATATTAAATACACTTAGACTAATAGTTTTATAAGAAAAATAATAAAAAATCTTTAAAAAAGGGGTTAGATATATAGTTGCTCCTATGCCTGTGTATATCTACATAATCATCTCTCTATTAGTATTGCCAACATTTTAAAACCTGATAATAATAATAATGTGGAGGTGTGATGACTCTGCTTTGGCTAACTTTGATAGTTAAATTAAATTTTAATTAATTTATTGTATTTAAAATTATTTGTTTAATTAGAAAAATCAAATTACCACATGCATTTTCCGAATTCAAGATGCGATTATAGCTATTTCCCATAATTTTGCCATTTTCAAAAATTCGGCTACTTCTGGGAGTAACGTCTAGAGTTATTATTGTATCGACCTTCCTTGATTAGAAGTATTTCTCTTCCCCATAATTTTTTGGGAAATTCTCTACCCACCAAATCCTTCTCCTCTTGCCTTAATTTGATAATTATCTCCAAATTTTCTTTGGGCTAGGGTTGGATTAAAGTTTAAAAATAGTATTAAATTCATCTGGGGTACTGGGCCAGCACGTCTTGGCACTGCAAATTAGATAGCAACATATCTTCTAGAAGTTCTACGTTAATTTGGGATTAATTAAAGTACAATTAAGTAATCTTAATTAGTATTGCGACTCTTATCAATACCGGATTGGCTTGAGATAAGCTCTAGCGTGTGTGCTGGAAAGATTAACAGGTAACGACGGTTGATCTTTGAGAGGTCCCAACTCGATCGATTGGGAACAGAGCAATATTAATCAATCATTGGAAACAACGAAGGATTTACAATTACATACAACACAGACCTAAAGAAGGCCTGCTACAGGCGAAGTGATGAAAACAGCCTTCTCTTTGTTGGGATCATTGCTAGAACTTTTGTGGCTACCGTTTTTCCTCCTGGGCTTAGCTTCTCCCAGCATGGTCAGCGCATCTCGCATGGACGGTCTGTCCTTGGGCGACTTCGCCGTGCACAGAAGCGCGATCCTCAGCACCAGCAGCATCTCTTCCAGTATGTTTTTGCACTGGGCCACCACGTCCTGGTCCAGCGCATCCGCCCCGTGCCCGTGCCCGTGCCGCGTCATCCACCGCACCCACGCCACGATGTCCACGCAATCCCCGAATTCCGGCTCGATGGGCCGCTTCCCCGTCACCAGTTCCATAAGCACCACCCCAAAGCTATAAATGTCGCTCTTTTGGTCTACCTTCGTCGTGCAACCATATTCTGCAATGCAGAAAATTCGAACACGAGTTAGACTTGATATTGGTAGAATTACGACGAGAGTGTGGCCTGCTGATCATGCACCTGGCGCAATATAGCCGTAGGATCCAGCTACCACGAACACGGTCTCATCCATCTGGCCTACCATTCTGGCTAGCCCGAAATCGGCTATCCTCGCCTCCATATCGGCGTCTAGGAGGATGTTGTTGGATTTGACGTCCCTGTGTATGATGGGCGGGGAGCAGTCGTGGTGGAGATATGCCAAGCCCTGCGCCACGCCCACGGCCACGTTGTAGCGGGCCACCCAATCCACAAGCAGCTTCCCCGCTAGCTGCGGCCCGTGCAAGGCCTCCCACAAGCTGCCATTGGGCATGTATTCGTACACGATCATCGTATCCACATCGTTGCGCAGGTACCCCAGCAACCGCACGATGTTCCGGTGTCGCAGCCGCCCCAGCAAGTTCACCTCCGAGATGAGATCACGGCCGTCCACCGCCTCCCCCGCCCGGCGCCACAGCTTCTTCACCGCCACCGCCGCGTGCGGCCGGTGCAGCTCGGCCTTGTACACCACTCCCGCGGCGCCCATGCCGATGACGTTGGATTCCTTGATGCAGGTTAGGATGTCGTTGCTTGTGAAGCTCAGCCGCTGAAATGCCGTCAGCCTCCAAGGCCATTCGCCGGCTTCGGAGTCGTACTGATCGCCACATAGAGGGCTGTTCCGACGCCACCGGCGGTAGAAGAACCGCGCTCCGAGAGAGGCCACGACGATGGATAGAACGGCCGAAATTCCGATGATCCAACCAGCGAGAATGTGTTGGATTTGCAATTTCCGTCGCGCAGAAGAAGCCGCCGCAGCGGAGGAAGCTCGGGAGCAAGGACTTAGCACGCCGCCGCAGAGGTCAGGATTGCCGGCGAGATCGTCGGGGCTTATAGTCCTCAACAGTCCATTCGTCGGAACGGGTCCGGAGAGCTTGTTGTAGGAGATATTCAGCGTTTCCAGAGCCGGCGAAGCGCCGAGATCTTCAGGCAATGCGCCCGTCAGCATGTTGTTTGAGACGTCGAGAATGGACAACGCCGGCATCACAGCAACCGCTGCCGGTATATAGCCGGTGAGACGGTTATTTCGCAGATTCAAGTTCACCAGCTTCTGGCAGGAGGCGAGGCTGGCGGGGATGCCGCCGGAGAGGCCGTTGTGGGAGATATCGAGAACGGCGAGGAACGAGCACTCCTGGAACTGATCTGGGATCCCGCCGGACAGGCCGTTCTTGGACGCGGCGAAGCTCTGGAGATTCGGGATGGATAGAATGTTGTACGGGAGAGACGACTGAAGGCGGTTGCGGGAGAGATCGATGAAGGTGAGAGACGTAGACAGCGCAAGGTCGGCTGGTATTTCGCCCGAGAGTTGGTTGGATGCTAGTTCCAGACGCTGAAGCTTGGGAAGACTGCCGAATCCCATCGGAATCGGCCCCGAGATGCGATTTCGATGGATTCGAACTCGCACCAGCGACCAGCACGTCGAAAGGCCCGGAGGAATCGTGCCGACGAAGCCGTTGTTGAAGAGTAGGAGCTTCGTGAGGTTGCCTCCGTCGCATAAGCCCGTCGGGATTTCGCCCGAGAGAGAATTGGAGGAGACGTCCAGCCATTGCAATGGGGAATGGCGCCCCAGATCTGCTGGCAAAGCTCCCGCGAGCGAGTTGTTCCATAGCTCAAGCACCTGCAGCTGGGTCAGCTCGCTGAGTGCCGCCGGAATCCCGCCGCTGAGCCGATTGCACATCAGGCTCAGCAGCTGAAGCTCTTTCAGCTGCGATAGCTCGGCAGGAACCTCGCCCGACAGCCTGTTGTCAGAAAAATCCAGCTCCATCAGCGCTGTCATGTTGCCGATTTCGGGCGGGATTTCTCCTTCGAAGCCGTTTCTGTACAAGAAAATGGTGGACAGCTTCTTCAAATTTCCCAACTCGGCGGGGATTTTCCCTCCGAGGCTGCCGACAGCCATGTCGAGATAGCAGAGGTTGGTGAGATTCCCAAAATCCGCCGGAATACTTCCAACGAACCCGTTGTATCCGATGATCATGGTCTCCAAAGATGAAAGCTGGCCTAGTTCTTCCGGAATTCGGCCGGTGAGGTTGTTG
Source organism: Annona cherimola (assembly GCA_030490835.1). Classification (NCBI taxonomy): domain Eukaryota; kingdom Viridiplantae; phylum Streptophyta; class Magnoliopsida; order Magnoliales; family Annonaceae; genus Annona; species Annona cherimola. Next base: position 120,361,945 of record CM059971.1, on the reverse strand, counting down.
CCAGAGAGACCCAAGAACCTCAATTTCTTCAGGTTCTTGTACGAGGTCGGGATTTCGCCGTGGAAGTAGCTCCCGCGGAAATCCAATCTCTCGAGCGACGTCGCGTTGCCGAGGTCGTATGGAAGTAGGCCGGTGAAATCGTTGCCGGATGCATTGATGCTCTGCAGTCCAGTCGAAGCATCGAGGCCCGTGGGAAAAGGCCCCATGAAAAAATTCTGGCTCACGTCAAGGTTCCTCAATGCGATGAGGTTGGAGAGCGACTTGGGGAGCGGCGAAGAGAAGGAGTTGCAGCTGATGTTGAGGAACGAGAGGCTGCCGAGGCGTTGGATGTCGTCGGTGATGCGGCCGCTGAGGTTCATGTTGCCGAGGTCGAGCTTCTCGACCGCGCCGGCGGCGTTGCATGCAACGCCGGTCCAATTGCAGTAGGGCAGCTGGGTCTCTGGGCGTTCCTCTCTTGGGGATATTTTCCAATTCGCTAGACGATCCAGCGGATCGATCAGGCTCGATTTTATGGATAGCAGAGCAGCCGAGTCGTTGGGCCTCCATTCCAATCCTAATGAAGAATTGGCAGGGGAACATAAGAAGAAGAGCAGCAGGAAAAGTGGCTGCATTCTGCAACTTGATTTCCTTAATTCGTTCCTCTTTTCTACTTCTCTTCTTCCATTCTTGGTTCACTGCAATGGAAGAAAGAAGAGGCCGGAGAGTTATACGAGGGAAATGGGAAGTGAGAAGAGGGATGCTACTTAAAAAAATGGAATTGATATTTCCACCACCCCGAAAACTGCTAGATGGGACCCCCCACGAGTTTGATTCGTGAATTGTTTTGTCTGGTGACGTTTGATGAGTGGCGAGAGTATCGATATCGTGGATTGGTAATAGCAAGCGCCATTGAATAATGGACTTGTATTTTTGCAAGCTCGTGGGATCTTGGGTTCTGCAACAGCTGTTTGGAATTGGAAGGTTTGGACAGATCTTGGAATCTGCCCGAAATAGGAAGCATCTCCCGACATAAGAGATGGGTAGAATGTGTTAGACTAATCATATGGAAAAACTTTCGCATTTCTTTTTTTAAGCTTGTCCGAGAATATGTCAATGGTAACCACAAAGGTGAGCCATGAGCATGGGATCCAAATTCCTGCCCATTTAATGTCGTCATTGGCCCAAAAATAATCAGAAATAAATTTTTTATTTACAGCGAAGAAGACCACTTATCATGTAAGAAGATGAGATGGATGTTTTAGGTCTTGGATCTCATGGTTGAACAGGGCCTAAACGCCAGTACGTCAGGTGAATTGTTCGTAAATCTGCATCCGTTGTATTTGGAAAAATAATACTAACAAAATCGAGCAGATCAGCAAAACTGACGAACCCAGCTTGTAAACCCCAAGCACCCCAACATGATTCCTCCTTTTTTTAAACGATATGCTTTTGATGATTGTAACTAACAGATGCTAGACAATAGAATCTTCTCATGTTAGTGCCCTACCTCAGAGAGTAGGAATAAAACAGATGGGCATGGGAGCATTGGTGGTGGCCCATGGACACCCCACCACAAGAAGCTGACCCATGAGCAATCATGTCATGGCCCCACCAACAGCAATTCCTCCACATGGGCACATGGTAGAGAGCATTTTTAAAAACTTACAAGGAGATGGAGTCCATGTGAACAGCTCCAGGACCTCTTCCCTGCTGCCTCCGCTGCAGCTTCCTTGGGAGGCTTCTCCCCCATTATTGGCCTCCCCCATTATTGGCCTTGCCGGGCGGATTGTACGCTGCCCAAGGCCGTCTGCATCGGAATCTCATTTTTATTCGCATATGTGCCACTTGGTTTTGATATAATTTCACCTGCAGAAATTTGCTTTTGCAAGTTGCAAGCGTACTAGTATGCTCGACTAATCCTTGGATCTGTCCTTAAGAAGACAACCCTTGAAGCCATTAGATTTTTAATTTTTGGTTTCTTTCCTCCTTCTTTCTTATCTTCTTTTTCAGTTTAACAGCCACCTCTAAATGTTAAAGATGGTCACTCGTCATTATAGACGGAGCTCAATACGTTGAGTCTTTTGATCTGTTAAACGGCCATCAAGTTATTGAAATATTTTAATCTTTTTTTGCTTATTTACGACGTGAATCGCAATGATTTGTGTATGATAACATTCAATCCAAAGCCTAAAGCCTCCCATTCAATAATCAATCCTCTTCCACATGTGGGTCAGTTCAGAGCATGCGCGGCCACATGTCCATCATCCATCAAATATACCATCATAACGTTATGATTCCCGCAGGCCGGGATGGAATGTATGTTTATATGCACGAAGATGAGACCTGATCATTTACGATATGTATATATATTTATTTTGGATTTTTAAATACAGGGGTATTTAAGTCATTTTAAAATTTTATAAAAATGACTTAAATACCCCTGTATTTAAAAATCCAAAATAAATATATATACATATCCAAAAATGGTAAAATTTGGTTTATAGATTAAATATAACTAGATTAACATGTTTATAAAATTATTTTTCAAAAAAAATAAAAAAAATATATATTTTTTGACCGGTCGGAAATCCGGTGATTTCCGACCGGTCGTAAATGATCAGTCGTCCACGAAGATAAGTTGACGGCTCAAAGATTAAGGAGCACCGATCTTTTCAGACCGGTCGGAAATCCGGTGATTTCCGACCGGTCAAAAAATATATTTTTTTTAATTTTTTTTTTGAAAATAATTTTATAAACTTGTTAATCTAGTTATATTTAATTTATAAACTAAGTTTTATCATTTTTAGATATGTCTATATATTTATTTTGGATTTTTAAATACAGGGGTATTTAAGTCATTTTAAATATTCTTAAAATGACTTAAATACCCCTGTATTTAAAAATCCAAAATAAATATATAGATATATCCAAAAATGATAAAACTTGGTTTATAAATTAAATATAACTAGATTAACAAGTTTATAAAATTATTTTTCAAAAAAAAAATTAAAAAAATATATTTTTTGACCGGTCGGAAATCACTGAAAAGATCATTCGTCAAGATTAAGGGTGTTTTAAAGGATCTGAGCTATGTAACTATTTTGGAGACAACCTTTTTAATTTACAAGATAGTTTTTGCAATTTTAAAAATATTTTTTTATATTTTCAAGATAGCTTTAAATATTCGTAATTTTTATCAGCGTCGAGTTATGTGAGTCATGAGATATCGGAGCGCAATCCTATGCACCTGGGTATATTACACCTTTTTTTAAAAAAAAATTTGAAAAAATTTTCATGAAGCTATTAATCTAAGTTTATTTAACATATGTATCAATTTTTACTATTTTTGGAGACTTTTAGATTTTTTTTTAGATTTTTAAAAATCAGTGGCATTTTCGGTAATTTTAAATTACTAAAAATGCCACTGATTTTTAAAAATCTAAAAAAAATATTTAAAAATCTCCAAAATTAGTAAAAATTGATACATATGTTAAATATGCTTAGATTAACCGTTGTATAAAAAAAATAAAAAAATAGGTATAATACACCCGGGTGCATAGGATTGCGCTCCGGAGATATCAATGAAAAGTTCTTTTAGAGCCCAACATCAATATCATGACTGCTATTATAATTATAGTTTGTACTATTTTTAATAAGTTCCGATTTGACTATTTTTAGTAAATTTTGATTTACTAAAATAAGTAAATCACCTTTATTAAGAATTTTCATAATTTTCTTTCATAATTCTATTTACATAGGAATTTTTTTAGTACTAAGATTTACTAAACACTTCTCTAAATATATTATGTTCTTTTTATTTTAGTGCGCTATTTTAGAGATTTTTTTTTAATTCTATGTTGAAACTTATTCATCAATTTTTAAAAGTGCAGTTTTGTGCTAAATTTATTATCATGCTTACCTTTTCACCATTACATTAATATCCTATTCAAGCTTATTATATTCTTCCGGACACACCCAAAACAATGTCCAATGACCTAAAAAGCGGATCAAAATGGCGGTGGCGAAAAAAAAGAAAAAGGGGTGTGGCAAAGGCGGCGGCGGGGGGTAATCTTCCGTTCAATTTGCTAAGGTTGTGGGCCTGTGGCCCGCTTAACAGTGAGAAATGTAGGCGGTGACATTTCAAAAGTAGTACACTCCTTTGGATTAGTTTGATGAGCACGACTCCACTGCAAATGGGGTCCAGTGAACTCGGAAGTTACGAATGATTCGGTAATGATGCTTAAAACAGTTTACAGACTATTGTGAGGGAACACTGTGTCAGCCTTTGCTGCTATGTTGCCCTCTCACACACCTTCATATCTCATGTAATGCACCAGTGCACTTCCATGCCCCCTGCCTTGGTTGCCCACTGTGGTTGGGACAGTTTTCCCACGGTACTAATCCGTTTACATGTTTCGGATGCCTCCCGTAAATGTAGCTGACAAGATGGACGGCGAATTTGAATTGGAGGTGGACACTTTGGAAGTGGATTGTAACAGTCCTTTGACTGTTGCAAAGGAACAGTTGAACTGTTCAAGGCTCTTATTATCCCACACAGATAGTCACAAAAATAATGGTATCGTGGACAGGGCAACGTGGGACGGGGAGGGCAGCCATTCATGCCATTCCATGGTCTTAGAACAGTCTATGAACTGTTCCAAAATGTTTCCGAAAACTATACGGCTGCTGAAGGAAACACGCTTACGCGGGTGGTATGCTTGAACAAGCGGCTTGGGTGAGAGGGAGACTAGCATCATTATCGCCCAAGTGCCCGGATTCCGATCCAATTAGAGCCCCGCAACGCTTATTTTATGGTTTCAACTACTTAAATTACTTTAAAGGTATTTGTTTCAAATATATCAATTATGTTTCGCCCTAATTCTAAATATACTCAGAGTGTTTCTAAAATCTCAACTATACTAATTAAGGGTGCGTCTAGCATTTACCAAAACTTGTAAAACTTTTCATCATCGGGGCTGTAGTGGAAAACCTATCGCTTCAGCCTGCGCAGCACGTCATTCATCTTTATTCACCTGTACGGCAGGCTCGTCGGAGGGAGCAAGTTTTATCAAAAAAAAAATTCAAGCAAAGGTTTCGCCTTCCCCCTTCACCTGTACCAACCATGTAGCAAGACATTTTCAGCACAGGATGTCTCATACAGTTGTCTTTAACCGCCCCTTTGCATTAAATGAGTCTCAAGCATTTAATCCACCAACGTACATCAATTTGGCCATGACGTTTTTTTTAGGCTGAAACTTGTCAAAAAGTTTTGGGCAATGCCAAACGCACCCTAAGTTAAAAACTGATAGTTAAATTTTGATAAATATACAAAATACTCATATTATAATATAATAAAAATAAAATGAAAATGAAATTGGGCCTATCCAAGTTTAAACTCTTATACAATTAAGATACTAGTGCTTTATAACATTCAATTTTTTCATTTCTGTCATAAATTCGAAGAGTATATTAGTAACTTCACATATTAATTAATAGTGTTAATTTACGGAATGAGTATTTGTGAAATTAAATGCAAAAGTAATGAGTATATTTAGAATTTTGAAAATGTTGTAAGTATATTTAGAAAAAGTATTATTTTAAATATGATTGGATTCAACAAAGATATATAAAAACCTAACTTTTTATATAGTTATTGGAATTTTTTTTACCTCATATACTACTTAAAATGAATAATAGTCAGTACAAATATAAATTCCTTCTCGTCTTTGAAAATATAGATTCAACGGTTTATATTCTTAAATATCATTAGTATAATGTATTGTATATTATTTATATTATCAAAATGATTTTGACCATTTAAATCATAAATCATAGTTTCTAAGATATTTGCTCATTTAAAATGTGATATTTAATATTAAAAAATAGGATTTAAAATTATCTTAACCACTTAGATCGGTAAAATAGGAAGTTTGGCCCATTTTTAGGTGGAATTTCATCGGGGGGAGATTTGCACTTCACGGGGCAACTAATTTTAAGGCTTCATAAGGCAGGTGAAGCCTAGTCAAGAGTTGGTACTTTTGGTATTTACCAAAATAAAAAATTTATATTTAATTTTTCCCTATAATTATCTTATTTTTTAATCATTTCTTCACATCTTTCTTTACAACTTTCATACTTTTTAATTATATATTCACAATGTTGCATACAATTATCTTATCTATTTCGATTTTATTATATTAATCATTATCACTACCCCTAGTATATAACATCACTTTCTCTTATTTTAAAAAAATTTCATCAAAAGCTTTCCTTCCTAAAGTTTTACCAAATAAGAAACATTCATTGAATATTTTCTAAATCTCACCGAAGCCTTATGAAGGGCAAAGGCCACTTTAGCCTGATAGAATGGCTTTTCTAATTTCAAACCTAGTCCAGCCGGGTCAAAACATTAGTACAAAGTCCGCTACCTTGCATGACCAAGTTGTTACATCAATGTGTATGAGTGTATGCATGTATAAAAGGTTATGAATTTGAAACTAGACTGGAGTATCAGCCCCCATCCAAACTAGAAAAAAAAACTTTAAAACGAAATTAAATATAAGCATCCCAATCAAGCTTGATCAAACTCACATGGACGCGAACCCGTCCAATTTATATGGGTCATTAGAAACAATAGGCTATATACTATTTTGGGTGCTCATCCAATGAACTCAAAGCCAAATTATGAATATGTCTCTCAAAGGAAATTGAAAGAAACACGGAACGTCATGATTATGCCTAACAAACAGGGAAAAAAACAAAATCTATATGCCGGTACACTACCTTCCATGATCCAACCTCTAGTTCTATCAAGACTTATAGCTAATACCGCAACCAGGGTTCCACCTTGATGGTAATGCCAATGCTTTAGTGCTTTATCGCCAAGATGGCAGTGATCGATTTTTGGCAGCATCACGCAGTGCGGTGAAAAATTTTGTTTTGAGAAGTTTTGTTGTAACAAACACACGCTTAGACTCCCACGTACCAACAATATGAAACCACCAGAGATTCACAGATGCGATGATAATGGCGCTCCCATGCATTCAAAGTTTAACCGCACCTTTCTCCTTGCTTAGTATAAAATTGTTTCAATATAATGAATATTGCAATCCAAAAATTCATGTAGCTATTACCAGTGATATAAAAATCCAATGGGATCGTAGTTTGGCCGCTTTCAACCTCATGGATGAACATAACATCACCACGACACTTTATCTGAACTCCATGACGTCGTTCTTCACAACATCAAGGCGTCATATGCACGTTTCTTTTATTTATCTCAGCACCGATAGTAGGACAGGATCCGGAAACCACCGTTACCAATACTTGCGCTGTGAGAACTTTCCCGCACTTGCTAGTAAATCACAAAACTGTCCCCGTTTGTCCAGTTTCTCATTATAAGGTGCACAGCGTCTGCCATTAGGGGTGCAACTTAGGCCGGGTTGAGCCCAAATCTAGCCCGCCAAACTCAATTTCTAATGGTGTTAGAACTCGCTTTTCTACAACCCGAGCTCGAAGAACCTAAACCCGATTTGTAAATGTGATAGGATTAGAGTTCAAGTGAACCGGAGCCCGATTTTTATTTTATATTTATTATAAAATATATTTTATAGTTTAATTCATTAGCTCGAATAATGAATAAAAAAAAGATATTTATTCAATACATTCAATTCTTTCCTATAAAGAAATGAAAGAGGTAAAGGTTCATGTTCGAATCAAACGTAGAGATATTGATAACACACATGCAGTTAACGGTATTTCATAACTAATGAATTGAGCAGTGGCTCGTAGACCACCCAAAAAGAAATATTTATTGTTCGATCCATATCCTGACATAAGAAGTCTAATAATAGCAATACTGGAAATAGCAATCTATAAAAAAACATCTGTACCGAGGTCGGCTAGATACTGAATTACTGAATAACTTAGTAGAATGGATATGACTGCTATAAATAGCCCGATACTGAATAACCGAACATCTCCTTTAGATGGTAGAAGATCTTCTTTGAAAAGTAAATTTAAGTGTATTTAACGTATAAAACAAGTTTTACAATTTTTGAATATATATATATATATATATATATTAGGTGTTTAAAGATAAAGATATTTAAAATACATATATACACAGATGTTTAAAACTTTCAAAAAATATATATATACATATTCAAAAATGGTAAAACTTGATTTATATATTAAATATATTTAGATAAACAAGTATTTGAAGAGAAAAACAAAAAAAATTATTGTAAATAAGTTTTCGAGGAGGGTTAAGCAGGACATTTGCTTAGCCCAGGGTAACACCCAAACTCCATTTTCAAAAATAGGATTAAGATTAAAATTAAGGCTAATATTTTATAAATAAGATTAGAATTAGAATTGAAATAAATTCGAGTTTCATGAACCCAAGTTGCACCGCAGACGGCCGCTACTGCAAAATCATGCCGGTGGTGGGCCTAGGCCAATCCGGCGCAGATCAAGCATTACCATCATTTTGAGGAATTTTTAAACAGCTACAACTCATCACTATTATTCACTAATTTGAAGGAAAAATGGGCGAGCAACCGAAAGCCATGGATAGTTGCTACATGGAACATTCTGTAATCAGTTCATCACAGAGCTTTGCTACATGGAACATTCTGTAATCAGTTCATCACAGAGCTTTGCTACAGCCAACAAGTTCCTACAGGTGCTTTGGAAGTCCTCTAACGAATGAACATGCAATTTCTCCTCTTAGTTGACGAAGATATACAAAACCAGATCCTACAGCTTGATTATTGTCATTATTGTACAGGAGAAGAAAACTATAATAAAAACGCAAGATACAGTCTCAAGTTGCAATGATAAGCTTCGACACTAGCGTCCTCTTTCAGCTCGTCTCACGTGAACCTTTGTGAAGCGGTAGACTTTCACATCATTTTTCTTCAATCTCGACATCAATAATGTCTGGCTCTGATGCTGAGGGTTGGCGATCACCTCTTGAGAAGTTCTCCCCAGGCTGCCATACAATGTTTCTGCAATTTGTGCAACGGATAACTTGGTTCTTGTAGCCCATGAACTTCCGCTTACAAGCCGGACAGGCCCCCTGCACATATTCATCAGCACCCCTCAAACTCAATATTGCGCACGGGCTTGCACTAAATGCATGCAATAACAACGGAAAAAAGATATGTCTGTTTTATTGTACATCATCATTTTGGTTACTATCATCATTATTCTCAAAAAAAAAAAAAAACCTAAGCCAAAAAATTGGCTTCCCAACATGAACCATGTTACAACACACAGCTCTATAATGGACCATTTCTTCATTTTCTTTTTAATTTCTTTTACTCGAGTCCTGAAAATATCTTCATAAATTTTATAACCTTGCAAGATTCACTGCCATCACTTTTGTTTCCTCTGACGAATTCATCAATAGCAACAGCAAAATTCATGATATTTACGTACCAACACTTCTGACTTTTTTAAAAAAAAAAAAAAAAATTCATACAATGAAGAAAGAAGGCAAATCACTTGCTTGCCTTGCAAATTATATTATATTAGAAGATGAAGATTTCATGAGTTACCTCTCATTTAGGGAAGGGACTTTAACTAATAAAAGAGGATAACTCATGACATGACAGTAAAATTTTAAAAAGCATTGCATGTAGAAATTCATCTAACAAATATACCAGAAAATACAAAGAGAAATTAAACATCACACTTCGACGTTTCACTGTAGTAATGTGCTGGGAATGATCTATTGGGATGCTTCATTAAGAATATCCTAGGATAAGATAGCATAGCCCAAAAGAAGCTACTCTTTTGGCCATAATGAGTACTTATTAAGATTGACAAAGATCTTTTCCTCGTATAGCACTAGCAAAGATTAAGACAAATGATCAACAAGCTGAAACATTAAGGTGCATGATTATCATATTTTCTTGTACAAGAGCTGAATATGGACAAGAAATACAAACGACCATAATCTAGTTATCTATTCACCAATGGTCACAACCTAATTATCATATTCACATCACAAAATGATTTCTCCATTCCCGAATTCAATTCTATATCAAAATGGTATGAGCAATGATTCAATATAGTCGTTTGTTTATTTTAAACTTTTTTCCAAATCTAAACAATTTATTTTGTTTAACCCATTTGTTTTATCATTTACCACATCACAAAATGATTTCTCCATTCCCGAATTCAGCTCTATATCAAAATGGTATGAGCAATGATTCAATATAGTTGTTTGTTTATTTTAAACTTTTTTGCAAATCTAAACAATTTTTATTTTGTTTAACCCATTTGTTTTATCATTTACCAGAAATTACTTCCATTGGGAACTCATATTTTGGTTTTTTTTCTTAAAAAAAAAATTAAGTGAATATGTAAAATGAGGGTTGGAAATGTCAAGAGTCAGTCACCACACGCTCGGTGCTTTAACATGATCAACACAATGAAAAGACAACAAGGCAAAGTATTTAAGTGGAAAAAAAAAAAAAAAAAACGAAGTTCTGAAGGTGTCAAGACCTTCCAAATAAAAAATAAAAATAAAATACCTCAGAAAGGAAGAAAGTCCACTACGTGACAAAGGATTACAATGTATCCCCTATATAGATCATCAAGTTGTCTATTCCCTCAGATAAAGAAGCTTTACGGAGATTTTTAGGAGGAGATAAAAAGTACAAAACAGAAGTTTGGAAGTTCTAAAAATGGAACCTCTTTTTTGATCCAAACCGCCCTATATATCGTCTTCACTACACATGGAGAGGATCAATGGATCAAAGATTCTGCAGATTTCAAAGTGGTTTTGTTGGAATACCAATCTTTGTAGGCCGACGCATACTTTGTCAGAAGCAGGGTAAGCAAGGAGCCAAGGGCAGTCACTGGGCGGCTTTGCCCACATGTGGTTTCTCCACACAACAACGTGGGACGGTTATATGTTTATCCATCTTGGTTCTCTAGGCCATCAAGGTATTGGATGCTAGACACGTATCTTGAAGTAGGCATACCACAAGGGAGCAATGTCTTGTAATTTCAAGACCTCGGTGATTACTAGATGAGGTAGGGGTCATAAAGGATACTAGGGTTAACCAACTCGATGGTCTTGAGGCCTAGGCTTCCAAAGGGGTTGGTAGTTCATATTAATGTAATTATTATTTTTGTAATTGTATAGTGCATATAGTATGCGCAGTGAACATACGTCCACCCATAAATCACAATTTAAGGGCAATCCCAAAAAAAAAAAAAATCTTGCAAATGTGTGGGCCCTACCTAGATCTTACTCCCTGTAAAATTATCAAAAAAAAATTTTGATAATCAACAGAAAGGGCATAGATACATAAACCTGGAGCATGTATCCATACCCCTTTAAAATATATTAAACAAATTCAAAAAAGATTAAATTTCATGATGGGGAAGATCTAAGTAGGCTCGCACATTCATAAAAACAAAAAATAATTTTAAAATGTGACCGTGAGCATAGACAAGTTGGTACACGTTCCAACCTCTATGCCAGGCGGCCAAGGTTTGTCCTTGGGTGGGAGCATTAAGTCTCCCGTTGTGAAGGAGCGACAGTCTTCTGCTGATTCATGTGGGTTGTAATCTGTTGAGCAAAATTGTAAGGATATCTGGGCTTGATTTGTAAAAATGGTATAACAAAAAACAGACATATTGTAATGATGTTTCCAAATGGAACAATAAAATAATAAGAATAATAAAATATTTTTGGATCGCCTATAAATCGCTTGATTTACATGCAGCTATATGAGATACAGACCGTATATGGATAAAAATGATAAATAGTTTAGATTAGGAAAAAAATTGACGAGTTTTACCGAAGGCATGCCATAAGTGCATCTACCATATTTTAATCTAGGCATGCCTATAGCCTATAGGTGCATCTACCATGTTTCATGAGTCCAGACTCCATATCTACACATGGCTACAGACTCCTCCAAACTCCAATATAGATTGTCCCAGTAAAACAAGCCCCAAAATGATCATAACAGATCATTCATCACATGAAACTAAAATGAAATTTCAGCCAATCACCTTCACTTGTCTATCTGTGCATACCACATTTGACAAATGGATATGCCTGGTATGTTTATCTTTGGCATTGTGATAACACATTATAAGAGATAAGAGTCATCTCGGCTCGTCTGATAATGTTTACTATCCTGTATATTGAATAATATCATCAATATTTAGGCCTTGAATTCCCCACGTTACGAAAAATTTCCCATGGTTGGGAATTTGAGGTTCACTACAAAGGTGCACTAGGGTCCCACATTTTGAAGGATGTTCGTAAACTAAAACGTTGTCATCAAATAGGCTGCAATTGCAAAAGAATCTAAATAACATTAACAGAAGACTTCACAGGTCATGGTCCAGCCGCCATCATACATGGGGCAGTGTTCACGTAAAGCCAGTTGAACCAGCTCATGTGAGCCCCATTGGCACCATTTTGGAGGGATCCATTCCATCCACTGTATTTAAAATATTCTACTTAATTAAGCATATATTAATTTGACTTAAAAGTGCGTATAGGTGGCCCACAAAATTAGTATAGTCTTATATTAAATATAAATCCATTAAAATTCTTATCTTATGTTTGGCCCTCACATATTTCTGATTAAAATGATTTTATGTGGTATCATTAAATAAATAATAATGAAGAAAATGGATGGAACCAGGCCCACTTGAGCAGGTCAGCTCTATGCGAACACCGGCCTCATACATAATACAGCATGCATGTTAACAGCCATATCCCAACTCAACAAAATGCCCATGGTCAGCAGTTTTTTTTTTTTTTTCTTATCTGGCATATTATGACATTTTAAAAAATGCTAAAAAAAATTAAATAATTTAAAAAATAACGGGGGCAACAGAATTACCTCGATAATGAGATTATTGGCAAGAGTCCCTATAAGGAGTGGAGCTGCAAATGGCAATACCCATGTAGCTAAAATCAAGCATCTAAACATCCATCCAGACAATGCAAACCACACAAAGAAGATTGTCTACAAAAACAGAAAATAAAACATTATCAATAAGTTGTAGAGGCCACTGGGAGCTCAGCGGACCACACAAGACTGAAGGCCATAATTTGAGAAGGTAGAAAAGAACCCAACACCACCATCAATTATCATGTCAAAATAAATTATCCTGACAGAGGTTCCTATCTTATCAAGCCATGGATATTTACACATGCTTACCTAAATTTCAATACGACATTGGCCTCCAAACTCAGATTCAGCACATCTCATAATCCAATAGCAAAACCATAACATGATCTCCTCTCAAGTCTCAACGAGCAATAACAGATGACAAACAACCCTTTTCACTAAGCCTTCTTAACAGTCACTTCTAGGGAGATGATGTGGAAATATTCAATGAGCCAAATATTTTTTAGCTGTTTAATTCAGTTCAATAGATAACCCATTCCCAAATGACCACCAGAATTGCATTAACCCATGTCCCAGCTACATATAACAACCTAGAGATTTTGCTTTTACCAATAATCAGCATTTTCGGTTTAATTAGGAACAACCAATCTCAAATCTGGGTGATCGGCAAAATAGATTTCACAAAACAGACTGTCTACTGATAGTGATTGTGGACTTCCTCCAAACATAATAGATTTTATATTGTGTGACTGTCGATTATATAATCTGTAAAAAAATTTGTAAAAATGAACTTCATAAGACAGGATACTCACAGCAGAACTTCTCCCGATTGGTGAGTCCAGAAAACCACTCAGCTCTCGTCTGTACTGCAAGAAAAAAGAAAAGAAATGAACAAATCAACAAATGTATCAGTTGCACACTCGCACTCTATATAGAAGACTTGAGTATGAATATGGTAGCCGGAACCATATTGTTAAAGTCTATTCCTGTGAATTCTGGCACTGAATTCTTGAAACGTGGTCTGATCATATGGTAAATTCCATAAGGTGCAGCTCAAGGAGCAGGTAAAGGATCAGCCCCAGCCCCCACCTCAAGAGTAGCCAACACGCTACCTCACTCCTAATTGGACACGTTCACAGACAGACCTAGCCTGACCAAACTGAACTTGAGCCCCTGCATACAGACTCAAGATACACAATTATTCTCAAAGTTGGCTAAACCACCTAATGAAATTGCTGAACTCGAACCCAAACCCCTCTGGAGAAAATCAGATGGGAGATTTCAGCACAAAATCCAAGTTGCGGTCTATTGCCAAGCAACTCTAGTGCAGATAGACTGATAGAGTAGTGCACAATAGTTCGTTTAAGTTCTTTCAGCGCATGAACGATTGAGAGTACATACGCGAAATTGTTTGGGAAATTACAATTTCCTTATATCCCGAGGACTTTCGAGAATCATCACCCAAAAGCAGGATCTTTAATCCTAAATCCATTTGATTTTTTGAATGCGTGTGGAGAATCGTGCCCCAGCAAATCGACAACCATCACGGAGACAAACACAAGAATAACAGGTTGCAGATAATCGTAAGGATGCGAAACAGCTTCGTCCAAATCAATCAGGCAGCTGAAAATACCCTTCTTAAAAAAGATTTCTTCTTTGAAATAGGTAAGTAAGATGTAAGCACAAACCCTAGGCCAATTCCTGCTGAAATCGAAAGTGAAGGTGCGCCACCTCTGACCAATCCCAAGGTCACGGTCGATTTCTCGGGCGCGATCCACAGCGGAGCGGGCGGCGGACTGAAGCCTCCTAGAGACGGAGTACTGTCGATCGAAGCGCTCGGCCGCCTGCCTGGCGTCGAAGAGAAACCGCTCGAAGCCATCGTTGGCACTCCGCCATGCGCCCTTGAGCGCCTCTCCGGAAACCACTCGCTTCGCAAACCCATCCAGATCGCTCCGGCGGAAGGCCTGGATGACAGCCACGTGGCGGGTTGAAATGGAATGACGCAGATGACGGGTGGTGGTGGACAGACGCGGCTTTGCGTGGAGAAGAGGATGCCTTGGCAAGGACGTCGTCGCCGCCGTCGTCATTGCCGGAGAAATAAGTTTAAAGCGCTGGTTAAGAGTGCGTAGCTCTAAGGTAGGCCTGTAGGCGCAGCGGTTTATCGTGTTCCTCCCAGGCGCAGGGCTCTCGCACGACGCGGAGAGGTCGAGGGGTTTCCACCGCGCGGAATGACCGCAATCTAATGCACCCGCGTTATTAAACACATTTAAAATAGAGGAGTGATTCTATTAGTCCGGGCTAAGTAAATGGCCCACTTAGCCCACCTCAAAAAACCTATTTACAATAATTTTTTTTTTACTTTTTTTTCATGTACTTGTTTATCTAAGTATATTTAATATATAAACCAAGTTTTACCATTTTTAAATATGTTTATCTATTTTTTTTAGATTTTCAAACATCTATGTGTATATATGCATTTAAAATACCCTTATTTTCAAAAATCTAAAAAAAATATATGCACATTTCCAAAAATGGTAAAACTTGGTCTATATATTAAATACACTTATATAAACAAGTGTATGAAGAAAAAAACAAAAAAAGTTGTTTTAAATAGGTTTTTTGAGGTGGGCTAAGTGGGCCATTTACTTAGTCCGGGCTAATAGAATCACTCCTCTTTAAAAAATATATATATAGGGATATGATCGTGTGCAGTCGGACTGCACTGTAATTACGGTGCAGTCCGCTGTAAAATGGACCCCACACATATTAGATTGTAATGAAACTTTATACACTCGTTTATCCATATATAAATCATACTTTAGACGGTTTAGATGTTGAAAAAACCACTTTAAACTTGATATTTACATTAAACTATTTTATTACGTTGATTTTGCACCATTTTAAGATGGAGACTACACACATGTTGGATTTGGATGAAAATTGGTATGGTAATAAAGTGAACAATTCTAAATACAATGGGTGGGGTGGATTTATGGGAAATGATCAGGTGGGGCCCACAGTGCATGGACTGCACGGTGTAGTCGCATGCACTGGATCATTTCCCATATATATATATATATATGGGATATGATCGTGTGCAGTCCGCTGTAAAATGGACCCCACACATATTAGATTGTAATGAAACTTTATACACTCATTTATCCATATATAAATCATACTTTAGACGGTTTAGATGTTGAAAAAACCACTTTAAACTTGATATTTACATTAAACTATTTTATTACGTTGATTTTGCACCATTTTAAGATGGGGACTATATACATGTTAGATTTGGATGAAAATTGGTATGCTATTAAAGTGAACAATTCTAAATACAATTGGTGGGGTGGATTTTCCATTTATGATCAGGTGGGACCCACAGTGCATGGACTGCACAGTGCAGTCGTGCACCAGAATAAATCTCTATATATATATATATAAAGTATTAATCTATAGGTGTGTTTGGAAATTGATAAAACTTTTGATAAAAAATTTTATAGAGTAAAAATTGTCAAATGATGTGATATGATAAAAGTAATGACGAGAAGTAAAGATAATAAAGTTAAAATAAATATGTTAATTATATAAGTAATTGTGTAAAAATGATTGAAAAATATAGTTATTGTATAAAAAAATGTGAAAAAAATTAAAAATATAGTAGTTATGAAGAGTGAAAAGTTTTAACTTGACATTTTATACTCATTGACAAACACATACTAAGTGTATTTAACATGTGTATCAATTTTTACCATTTTTAGAATATTTTAGATATATATTTTTAATTTTTGAAAAACAGTGATGTTTTAATAATTTTATAAAAAATTAAAATAAAAAATAAGATCAAAAATAAAAGTGTTAATCTAAGCTTAGCTGATTTTCAAAAATCAAAAATAAATATCTAAAATACTCTAAAAATGTTAAAAATTGATACACATATTAAATATATTTCGATTAATACTTTTATAAAAAAAAAATTCAAAAAAATAAAAAATGAGTTTAATGCACCGGGTACACTAAAGCTCAGTGCATCCAAGTGCAGGAAATCGAGACCCCATGCGGAAAGGGGTAGTTGTACGGTGTAGCCATTGAATTATACTAAGGGTGTTAATTTGTTTAAGAGTTAATTTCAAATATACTTATAATTTTTGTCTTTGGGTGTGTTTGGTAATGAATAAAACTTTTGGGGCTGTTTGGATAACAAGAAAACTCTAGTCGTCATGTAAAACTTTTCAAATAGTTGAGGGCTGTCATAAAAAAATGTCATGTCAAGCACTGAATTATCATTTACATCAATTTGGGACTGGAAGGAAAATTCCGAAAAAATCCATTTTCCATGGATTGGAGCGCGGGAAGAGCTTCCAAAAATCCAGCTGTACCAACTTTGCATTCAAACCAGCTTTGACCAACCGTAATTGCATTAATGCACACATCAAACACGAACACATTCCGGCTATACTTGACATTTTTTAACTCATAAAAAACGTCAAAAAGTTTTCCTTTATGTCAAACAGTCCCTAAAAGTAAAGTTTATGAGTATACTTAAAATTAATCTTTTATTTAATACTAAAAAATTTTTTCATTAAAAATTAAAATTTTAATTTAAAATCTTTCACTATTTAATTTTTAAATTACTTTTAACATATTTTTATAAAATTATCTTTCTTTTCAATTATTATACTCAATTGTTCATACAATTAACATATTTATTTTAATTTTATTTTCTTTACTTTTCATCTTTATTTTTATCATATTATATCATTTTTCTATTTCAAATATTTTTATACCAAAAACTTTCCATCCAAAATTTTATCACTTTCCTAGTATTATTTACGAATGAAAAATATAAAAAATAAAATTGTTATGTATTAAAAATAAGGTATTACATTGAAAAATATAAAAAAATTTAAATAAAGAATCTTATCCTAGCCTCATCCTTTTTTTAGTAATAATGTTATTAAAAATGTAAAAAAACACTTAAATTTATTCAAGAATTGATTAGAATATTGTGATGATTTAGAAACTTGTTTATTTATCTCCGGGAAATGAATGTTTTCGATGACATAGATATTGAGTTATCAACTTTAAAGTATTTTAATTTTATTTCTTTTACTCTTCATCATTATTTTTATCATATCATATCATTTTTCTATTTCAAACATTTTTATATCAAAAATTTTTCATCCAAAATTTTATTGCTTCCCTAGTATTACTTATGAATGAAAAATATAAAGAATAAAATTGTTGTGTATTAAAAATAAGGTATTACATTGAAAAATATAAAAAAATTTAAATATAAAATCTTATCCTAGCCTCATCCTTTTTTTAATAATAATGTTATTAAAAATGTAAAAAATCACTTAAATTTATTCAAGAATAGATTAGAATGCTGTGATGATTTAGAAACTTGTTCATTTATCTCCGGGAAATGAATGTTTTCAATGACATAGATATTGAGTTATCGACTTTAAAGTATAAATATAAATTAAATAGTCTATTGTGTTGATTTGTTGCAGTTTCGTCAATAAGCCCATACAAACATTTAAATGTGTGAAACTTGATTTCCAAATAAACAATTAACTTTAATTGTAATGTGCAAATTAAATCTTAATTTATCATAGTACGAGCCCAAGGACCCAAAATGGGCGACGCCTTTAGAATAATTTAATGGTGTCTCTTCAAATAATGTGAACAAATTAATTTTAATTTCATAGTCAAAGGTGAGAGCAATTAACAAGTTTTTTGCATGGTAAACCCTCTAACTTTGGCCAATTGCTTTTCAAACCCTGAAGTTTGGCCGTTTGCTTATTAAACCCTGCGAACTTTCAGCTTTTGCATTTTGAACCCCGGGGCATAACGGCGTTTCAGAACACGCGTATTCAAAGGGCTCTCACGTTCAATATTTTAGAAATTCCAAAAATGGCCTTGTAAAAACCCATCCCTTATAACAAATCGTCAGTTCATTTCCAAGCAAAAAAACCCAAGTTCAGAAGACGCACTTAGAAGGAGTTGCTGACGCGTGATCAAGAATGGATGCCAACAGGTATTTTGTATTTTATTTTCAGAATTCGGGCGAAACCCACAGAGAAACACAGCGGCTGTGAGGAAGACGACCCACCGAGAAACACTCCGGAGCTCGATCTGTTCGTGGATTCTTCTTTGGGGTTTCTGATTTAGGGATTTCGAATTCTAGGTTTCGATTTGGGTATTTTTGATTTGGGGTTTTTTAGGTTTTCGTCCTTCCGTCTGGGGTGTCTGTTAGGGTGTCGTTTTGTTTTTTAGCAAGGACATTTTGGACATTTCACTCCATTTGACGGTGCTTTTCGACGCCGTTATGCCCCGGGGTTCAAAATGCAAAAGCTGAAAGTTCGCAGGGTT
Organism: Annona cherimola; assembly: GCA_030490835.1. Taxonomy (NCBI): domain Eukaryota; kingdom Viridiplantae; phylum Streptophyta; class Magnoliopsida; order Magnoliales; family Annonaceae; genus Annona; species Annona cherimola. Next base: position 120,342,695 of record CM059971.1, on the reverse strand, counting down.
TAATAAGCAAACGGCCAAACTTCAGAGTTTGGAAAGCAAGTGGCCAAAGTTAGAGGGTTTACCATGCAAAAAACCCGCAATTAACAGATTCTCGCAAATCACGCAAGACTAGTTTGAGATACATATTTCTGCTTTTTAAAATTTTTTTACACATTTATTATTTTAGTTTTGTTTAATCTATAAAACAATTTTTACCAAGTTTGAAAAAATATATATTTATTTCGGATTTTTAAACACAAAGATATTTTAGTCATTTTAAATTGTTCAAACATGACTAAAATATTTTTATGTTTAAAAATCCAAAATAAATATTTACATGTAACCAACATTAGTAAAAATTAGTTTATAGATTAAATAACTAGAATAATCATTTTGCAAAAAAATTTTGAAATGAAAAACAAAGAAAATTATGCTTTTGGACAAAGGGTGTTAATTGTCATAGTCAATGTGTCACCGCTCATTCAACTCATTTATAAATTAGTTTAGATTAAAATTTTCGAATAAATGAGTTATAATCCACCAACCTGTTCAACCATCTAATTAAATAAACGAATTATAATTGAGATTTTATAACTCGTCAACCAATAACCTGTGTAGCCTGTTTAACTCATTTAACTTGTTAATCCATTGAAGTTTTATATGTATAAATGTAAACTTCTTAATTATTTTTTCCGGATACCTAATTTTCATTTTCTTACTATTGTCATAATTCCATTTTTCCTCTACTGTTATATTTCTGTTTCTTCTATGCGACGCTTTTCTCTGCGAGATCATTATCTGTCGGGGTCTAAGCCTTCAGATCGTCTACTATACAATCCATTAACAACCCGTTTATTAAATGAGTTATAATTGGATTAAAGTTGAAGTTTTTAAATGGGTTAATAAACAATAAACAAATTAGAGTTGAGATACCTAAATCATTCGGTCTAGCTAGGAAAATTCAAACTTCGAGTTAATTTTGGTTGATTTGTTGAATTTAGGCTTAGTTTGAAATTAGCCACGGTGAATCAAAATAAATTCCAAAAATCCAAATTTCCTTAAGCTTAAGTCCACAGTTAAAGGATTTTATGCATTTTATAACCCTGCTTTTCATAAATTGAGCACCAATGTGTCGCTGTGTATTAGTCTTTGATAATAACTAAGAGAAGAGAAGAGAGGAATGTTTTAAATATCTTTTGATTAAAAGAAGTCCCAATTAAATGCATACAATTTGTTTGTAAGTCCTTATTTTATTAAATCCAAATAAGTTTTATAAGATCACGTGGTAAAAACTTGTGACATTGAAATGTGAAGGCACGTGTTAAACTCACACCAATTGATATTGGTGCTTAAAGAGTTTTTGTAAAATAGTCCCCTCAAATTGTGGAGGTTTTACAATTTTCTCAAGCGTGAAAATTTTATACAAATTTCTCCTTATGTAAGAGATTGTAGAAAATTCCTTCTATTTTATGCAGGTTGTGAATCTACTTGAATGTAATATCAGTTGTCACATTATATAAATTTCAATAAAAAAGTTTTATATTTTATAAAATAATATTTTAATTTATAAATATTTAAATAGAAACTACAAGCAATTCAAATCCAACAGACCAGAGCCAACCAATGAGGTTGGCATTTGGTAATACGGATTAGTGTTGAACAAAAATCCATAAACGCCGTGCATCCTTTTGGTAATTATTGGCAGAACCCGATGTCGAATGCAAAAATAATCCAACAGCACGTGTCTCGACCATCGTAGCTAAATTGAGACCATTCTATTCCAGCGCCTTTCGTCTGGGGCCATTCGTGCTTCAGGGTAAAATTCACGAGAGTCAGAAATTCGGATTTCCTTGGCCGTGGTATTAGGGTTTTGGAAATTTTCGCACCAGCGCAGCCGAGCCTTGATCGTTTTCCTCAAAATCTATCTGTTTCCGCCCTACAGCTTCTTCACCAAGACGGCCGGCATCGAAACAGGTCTGGTTGAATCTTGATTCTTCTTCCTCTTCTTATTGTTTTCGTTTAGGTTTTTGTTCGTTTCGAGGGATTCTTTGACGGAGAGACATGTTGATGATTCTGAAGATGAAGCTGCTGCAATATTCAAGCTGTTGCCTGAGCTACCGTAGCTTCAGGCAACACAGACCGGATGCAATTTTACCCCTAGATCTGGGTACCAGCATACCTTAAATGAATACCATGGCTTCTGTCATCAAATCTTGGAATTAGGAGAAATCAATCTTCTCCAGTGCGTCGAGTTCATTATTCCTAGGAACAAAAGGAAGGAATTTAGAAGAATTTGGTTTCGTAGGATGGATGTTTATAAAAGACAACTGACAATGGGGATGACTTTGTCTTGAATCTGAGCTCCAAATTTGGGCACAAGAGCATTTGAAAGATTGAGTGCAAAGTTTTTATAAAGATTAACTTTAATGAAAACGAAAATGCGTTTGCTTTAAAATGTTTTTGAGAAACCAGAGCAAATAGGGGCCATGACTTATTTTTGAATGCAATTATAGAAATCGTACAAGAAATCCCATTAAAGTCTAAATGTGTCAGCGGATGGATAGAAAATGTGCTGTAGATTGAGCAATTTATCGAATTGAAACCACGCTGGCTGGTTTAAAGCACTGCTAATTGTATGAGGTTGAGATGGCTATATTGTTTATGCACTGTAATGATTTATAGTGGATTTACACTTGTATTCTGAACAAATCTCCTCCCTCACTGGCTAAACATATCTGTAGTGCAACCCTATTTGCCATACGTTGCTATTCTTTTCCTCATGCATCCATTATGATATTTAGGGTTGCCACATCCATTGTTGAAGGATTTACATGCTAGATTGATTCGTAGCATCTAAATATGCTTGAGACAACCTGTTGCTTATTGATGCCTAGCATCTATGCTTGAGATTGCCTGTTGCTTAATTACCACACACTGCATTTAATAGAGGTTTTCTCATTGTGATGAAAGCATTGAGGAGGCAGGCTTATTTGAGCACTTTCCTTTAATTAGGAATAATTCACTGAAGTTAAGTTTGAAATTTAAACAAATGGTGTTCTTAGTGTTCTGATAACTTATAATTGTATTATTAGAGAATACAGAAAAAAATAAAAATTTGCTGCAATGGTTAAGACCATTTTAGAAGATAAATACGCACAAACAACTCCAGAAGCACCAGTATGCAAATTATGTATTTTAAAATACATGTCCTTGAGTGTTTTGATGGGCCATCTGTCACTGATGCAAGAAAACGTCTTCAGACAGGACATTCTTGAAAATCGAATTATACCTTTCGTCCAGTCTAGAGTACTATTGATGTGTTCATAAATGACTTGAAAATTAGGTGGTATTCGTATTGCATTTGGGCACTCCATAAAATTGTTGACATTTCTTACATGGGTGTTGACTGTAATTTCAATTTTTAAGATCTTGCATGGTTACATTGTAAGGAAATGAAGATCGAGTGTATCTCAGAGGATGGTTTTTGAGGATTCGTATCGAAAGGGTGGTCATGTTATCAGAATTGACTCTAGGTTGACATTGCATAACGTTCTGTTTGTGCATCCATTACAGGATAGGTTCCCAAACAACCTGCTCTGAAACTTCAGAAAGATCATCCAACAACAACCTTTAGGGGTAACATCGGCGGAGCCTGGAAGAAATGGATCCCGGGCGCTATGTCCTTCAGCAAGGATGGGAAACTAACAGCGTAATTGCAGTTTTCTTCTTAATCACATATACGGGATGATATACGGAAATTTATGGCTCATGAGGATGTGGAATCGATTTGCCTACCCCTCCTTGTTATTAGTTGCTGACTTGCCTTATTCTGTTGAATCCACAGGCTCTTGAGGGGTATGGTGCAGTCCATGAACAAGATTTTAGGTGAGCTTTGATCGAAGGTCCTTATATATTACTAATTGTTTGAACAAAAGTTGTACAGTGCTTCATTGTTCTAGACATTCGCATTGCTTGTGGTCCCCCCTTGCATCCTTTTGTTCTATTGGCTTTCTCTTTTGTTCTATCACCTGCGGCATTTTTTATTCAACTGTCCTCTGGAGCTATTGGATCTTGTCATGTACAATTTGCCTGTTTTGCTGTACCTTGTTATAGTTTCCAGTTGTTGGATGATTCCTATAACATTATTTCACAAAAAAATCCCTTCCCTGCTTTATTTGCTTTGGCAGGGTTGGTGGATCATACGATGGCAGGAATTTTTTGGATGAGGGATTCTCAAGGGATAATGTCTATCCAAGGAGTACGTTCCATCGGGACTTACATGATAGGGATAACTATCCCACTCAGCCTCCTGTCCATGGCATTTGGTCTCAACCAAGAAGTAGTCTTGATGAAGAATATGCACATTTCAGAGAACCTAGAGCACATGAGAGGCCATATCATGATTCATTCCATGAGATAGATGGATTTCATGATACGGACAAGTATAGGGAGGCGGAAATTTTCCAGCATGTTGACAAATTTCGTGATAATTATCGAAATGTTGACAGCTATCGTAGCTCTGAAAACTACCGTGATTATGGGTTCGATAGGCCTGGGAGATTTGCGGGAAGGGAACGTGATGAATTTAGTGGTGACGATTATGACCATCGGCATCGTAGTTCCCGCCAAAGTAGGGAAGACAGTCGTGAGAAGGATTATGATGGTGGTCGGTATAATTATGATTCCGACCATGAGCGAGAGAGAAGGGAATCACGAGAGAGAAGCTGGAAAAGACGTGAGTCTCGTGATCGTGAACGAGACAGGAGGGGCTCAAGTCGTGAAAGAGATCAGAGCCCACATAGGAGACAGCGGGACCGTTCTCACTCCCATGGGCATGATGAGCGGCCTCGATCAAGATCACCCCGTGGTCGAAGCCATGGTCGTAGTCATAGAGAAGACAGTTATGAAGACAACCGACAGGAAAGAAGAGAGAGACGAAGAGATTGGGATGAAAGGCGGCATTACGAGCATTCTTCTGTGGTATAACATATGCCTATGTACCATCAAGTGATTTTATAGAATAACACTACTTCCAAATGTTATTTTCTAAAATTATAATGTCTTGTTGCTCATAGGCTCCTTCTGCCACACTTGTTGTGAAGGGTCTGTCTCAAAAGACTTCTGAGGAAGATCTCTATCAAATTCTTGTGCGTATTTGTAATTCCTGCTCCATGCTTTTCTTAGTTTGAAGTCTGTTGATTCTTTTGGTCATGGATGTGTGTTTTTTTCTGTTTTCCTTTTTAGGCTGAATGGGGGCCTCTTCGTCATGTTCGTGTAATTAAAGAACGAAACTCTGGCATCTCACGTGGATTTGCTTTTATTGATTTCCCATCTGTGGTACCTTTCCTAGCATATCTATTGTACTTTTGCTTTGTGAACTTCTATATCATAAAGCTACAACTGCTTGACACAGGAAGCTGCGCGCAAAATGATGGATGGAATTGGAGATGAGGGTCTCATAGTTGATGGAAGGAAGCTTTTTTTTGACTATAGGTACATGTTTGCACCATACTAATTATTCTCTTAGTTTTAAAATATTGAAGAGGCAAGCAGGGGAGGCATAATTTAAATTCATGGTCTGCATGTGCCTTTGTTTGTGAGTTGCCTCTTCCACAATTGTATGTTGCGCAATTTTATTTCTCATGGATGTATATGCGTGCAGAATATTACTGGAATTGCTAATCTCATGGAACTGGTGTAAACTTACATAAGATTACTGACTGAAATCGGAAACAAATGGCGTGTGAGATTTGGTGTTGCTTAGCCTCAACTGTAATTGCCATTGTGTGATTGCCATTGTTTGAGCTTCATGACATGACTTTTCTTTCTCGTATTTCCATCAAAGACGAGTATCATTTTATGAGCAAGATGCGTGGAAAAATGATAGGAAGACATCTTCTCTTTTGTTCATGTTTCTGATAATTTCCTTTTGTCACAGTAGCAAGCCAACCGGCGGGGCAGGTGCTCCTCTCGGCCAGGATAATTCAGCAAAATCCATCCATGGTGGCTCTAGAAACATTGGTCCACCATCTGATTGGATGTGCATTATATGTGGCTGTGTGAATTTTGCACGACGAACATCTTGTTTCCAGGTTTGTATCTATTCAGATAAAAATGTTTACTCTTAAAAGGCAATAACTTATATAAGGAGTTTGTGCAGGTGGGGTCAAAATATTTGTACTACAACGTGGTTTTCCTAAAATTTGGAATCTTGGGTGTGTTTTTGAATGAGTTGCTGGCGTAATTGTTCCTCCTTAGAGCTTGAGTTCGTAGAAAAAAAAAGGAATTTCAGCTTTGTATTTGGGTGCAACAGCTTTGAGTCAAGAACTTGTGATTCCGTGGAATTGGACATTCATGGGGAAGGGTTGCCTCCATATTTAATGGCCGATCCATCATCCAAGCTCATGGTGGTGATGATTGTAAAAGTATAACATTAATGGAAACTAGTGAACCAAATGAGGTTTAAGCGGATCAAAGACAATGAAACTTGTCTGTAAATCAGATTTGCCAGTCAGTATATACTGTGTTGGAGCAGGAAATTATTTTCTCTGAAAATAGATGGCAGTTTAATGGATGTTTAATGCTAATCTGGATGCACACCTTGAATAACTTTCATTTCAATGTTCACTGGTAGTGGAAATCACTTTTTGGAAATATGCTACTTATGGCTGTAATTAAAAAATGAAATGGTTCTGCTTCTTATTTTCTGCATATTTTTTTTGTTAATTGAATAATGAAGTCTCAAAACAAATGAGTGGTCAGAAATTGGAATGTTAATATGTTTATTGTACACATTTTACAAATCAAAATTGCTTTTTTGGTGCTAGGTTCTTTGATTGCTTGTTCTTTGCTGTTGAACATTGGACCTGACAAGAACTCTAGTTTTTTAAAATTTTATGTGAAAGTTAGGACCAGATCTTTTAATTCTTGGATATCAAACTGCCTGATGATGTTATGTGGGTCTGTGAAGTTGACTTCCCCTTCTCCTAGCTTGGATGTTGATGGACTAGCTATTTTGTGTTTGACACAATGTGGATGATGGATCCAACTGGAGCCTCATATTAGCATATAGGTTATTTGGAATGTAGAGAATGTCAGGGGATTTAGAGGCTGGAGATCATATAAAATTCCAGGGTAGTCTATATTAGGATTGTTCTATGTATTAATGTCCTGTTATGTGCTCAAGTACAGTGTAATGAGGTCCGGACAGATGATGCTCCTGCAGCAGATATGGCAGCATACAATCCACCATCAATGGGAAAGAGAAGTTCAGAGGCAGGTGGGTTTTCTTTACCCAATCATAATTTTCATGAATACTTTCAATTTAGTTTCATTCCTGGACATGAAGGGTTTTTTTCACTATTTTATTTTTTATTTTTTATAAAAAAAGCAGGTCCCACTCATGTATTAGTTGTTCGAGGTTTGGATGAGAATGCAGATGAAGAAATGCTGCGCTATGAATTCTCCAAGCATGCTCCTATTAAGGTACTAAATATATGTTCAGTTGTCTTACTTGGGCCTATGACTTGCTCCTACTTTGTCCTGGAAGTCTACTGTGCTTCTGATGAGGATTGTAATGGTTCATTCTGATTCATTTCTTTAGCTAGTGTCACTGAGACTTGCTTTATGCAGGATCTTCGTCTTGTAAGGGACAAGTTTACCCATGTTTCTAGAGGGTTTGGATTTGTGCATTTCCACTCGGTATGTGTATTCCTTTCCTCCATGTCCTCAATGCAACAATTTAGGAGATTGTCACAGAAAAATTTTGGAAATTCGTCATTTTCCTTTTTTTCCATTTCTTTTGTCGTAAAGATTTGCATATGTTCTGTTTCATCTAGGTGGAGGATGCAACAAAAGCTCTAGAAGCTACAAATGGTACAGCACTTGAGAAGAATGGCCAAATTTTGCGAGTGGCATATGCAAAAAGCATTCATGGTCCGGGACCAGGTGCAACAGGGGCTTTGCAGTCAAGCAGCCTTGCTGCAGCAGCAATAGAAGCAGCAACATTTGCTCAACAGGTCTTCAAAACGTTTAAATATATTTGCTTCAACATATCAGAAAGGTTAAAAAAAGCAATCTAATATCTGTTTCGGTTGTTACCTGTGCAGTATGATGCTGTTGGGTGGGCACCCAAAGAATACAATCCAGATGATAAGCAGTCAACTGGTTTTCCTAAGAAAGGAAGTAATGAACATGCTGACAATCAAAAAGGAAATTCAGCTCCTCAGTCTGGGTTTGTATGGGATGAAGCATCTGGCTATTATTTTGATGCTGCTTCAGGCTTCTACTACGATGGTAATACTGGTGAGTCTTTTTTTTTTTTTTTCATTGCATGGTTGAAGGAAATAGTTACAAGAAAAATGCTTCTGGTTCCAATGGTGAGATTCCAATTGACGATGTGGATCAATCAGATTAAGATAAGAACTGGACCTTGGTTGTCTGATTTCTTTTCTTGTTTTGGATTCAAGTAAGTGGGAAAACCCAAAAAAAAAAAAGAAAAAAGAAGAAGAAGCTATAATGCAGGTTCCAATTTCCATTATAATCCTAGTTCCCAACAAAAAATTAAAAGCAGGATAGAGGGTAAAAGCAAGGTCTTTGAAGCTTGGAAGTTGGGAGGAATTGATGTCAATTTGAGTGATAATAATACCAACAATGTAGTGAAAGATTGGCAATAAAAAAGGTATATGTGATCATGGAAAGTACAATCAACTTTTTTTCTGATGTATATTTACAATCATCTCAATTTCTATTACATTCGAGCCCTGAGACATTTTTACAAATTTTCAGGGGAGACATTGCTCCCATCTATTTATGTGGAGACACACTGCTCCCATGTTAATTTTTGAGAAGACACATTGCTCCCAAAGTGGCAGTGTTCAGACTCACTCATGCGCATGTGGGTAGTCGAAGCAAGGACATGGGGGCTGTTGCGCCGATGCCTTCACCACCGGGATGGCGCCCCGGTTGGTTAAAAATACAGTCAACTTGGTGCATGTGATATCAAGGGTGTGTTTGGTAATGAATAAAACTTTCAATGAAAAGTTTTGGAGAGTAAAAGTTGTCAAATGATGTGATATGATAGGGGTAATGATGAATAGTAAAGAGGATAAAGTTAAAATAGATAGGTTAGTTGTATGGATAGTTGTGTAGAAATGATTGAAAAGTAAGGTAGTTGTATAGGAAAATTTGTAAAATTGATTAAAAAATACGATAGTTATGGAGAGTGAAAAGTTTTAGATTGAAAAGTTTTAACATGACATTTTCTATTAATTGCCAAACACACCCCAAGTAAAAATTGTTTTCACACTTCTATCCCCCACTAATATATGAACTAAGTGCATTATGAAAACGTGGGAATATGATGCCTAGATGGAAGCAGCACCTGCAGTTGAAAGTTGAGTTACTGTGTTGATAACTCATGTAATTTTTTAAATACAGTAAATTTGTTATGCTAGCTGTTGAGTGTATACAGGTATTGATGACTGTCAAAGTATTCATTCACATAATGTCGGTCATAAATTAAGATAAGACTCCACTTCTAGGTAACCAGGTTACACTGAAGTTTTTCATGTAATGCTTTCACATAATAAAAAAACGTTTGATTTATATATCAATTTGAAAGCTGTAATTTTAACACGTAAACTGTCTAAAACACATTGCTATGTGAAAGAATTATTCTAAAAATTTCTATTACATTCTAATGTATCTGAGAATGAATAAAAGCATTTCCATAATTTAAACATGAATATATATTTTTAAAGCAAATGCAGCCCAGTCACACCTGTGATCAAGATGGTTTTTGGTTCCATGATAAAAGTAAGGATATTCAACAATGTAAGCAGTTGGTTTTTGATTCATGGGCCTTGATCCGTAGACTACAGAGTTACATGGAAACATTCACTGGAACCTAGGTTACACTGAAGTAGGACCCAATTGAGATAGAACCTTTTAGTGTCATGAATGAGCACTTTGAAAACTTGATTTAGGCTGTTACTGAGACTTACAAGAATCAGTTTTCTCCCTGTATAATTGTGTTATGATGCAGGTCTGTACTATGATGGTAACAATGGTATGTGGTATACTTATGATCAACAAAGTCAGCAGTATGTTCCTTGCACGGATCAAGGTGACCCTAAAACATCTGAAAAATCAACAAATGTACCTTCAAAAACATCAGATGGATCAACTAGCAGAAAAGTCGTGATATCTGCACCCGCTACAATGGTAACATCAAATGAGAAAGCATCTCTACCTGATGCTGTTCAGGCAGCAGCAGCAGCAGCATTAGCTGCAGAGAAAAAAGAGAAAGAGAAACAGAAGGAGATACGGTTAGCTTCAAAGAGCAGCCTCTTGGCAAACAAGAAGAAGATGACCAATGTTTTGACAATGTGGAAGCAAAGAAATAATGAGGGACAAGCAGCCCGTGTGGTTCTTGATGATAATCAAGCCCCATCTCCTACAGATGATAAATCAACTAGTTCCTTCAGTGCAACCATGGGATCATCTACAAGAAGCAAATTCAAGTCTGATCAAGTACTTGTAAAGGAGAGTGTCACGAGCACCTCAGGGTTCACTTCTACAGCTCTATCTCATGGATCTGTTATCTCAGCCACAATGTCTGCTAATCAACCACCAGCTGGTGATTCTCAGACAAAGGCATTGCCAATTGGTAACAGCGGAGCAGGGACATTGATGGGTGTCATCAGAGGGTCTGGGAGAGGAGTTGTGAAATCAGACACATTATACTCAGGATCTTCAAGTGGTAGCAGCAGTGCTATTTCAATAACTGCTGTTACTGGCACAGGGGTGGCACAGTCAACAAATTCAGAGGCATCTGCTTTATTGACTCCCTTTAGAACAGATGCATCGGCACTGGGTTCGTATACATCAGCTGGTGCTTCAGGAAGTGGCAAGCGTAGGTTCTCTGAGACACCACAGACACAAGGCATGAGCCGTGATCAGCCCCAGACAACATACAGGGACCGGGCAGCTGAGAGAAGGAACCGTTATGGATCATCATATTCCATGGGAGATGATCATGGGGATTCTAGTAAGTGATAGTGATTTATATTGCTTGGTTATTATGTAGTCAAAGTTCGTGATTTATATACAACTCAAATGTGGTTAGCATTATTGTTTTAGACTATAGGCTGAATTATAAATCATTTTGGCTTTACTGTTAAATATGATTAGAGACCCACCTTTAACCCACCCGTGCAAGGCGATGCACTGTTCATGTATTGCAAATCATCCATAGGTTAGCCAGCTCTGCTGCTGAAGCACAGTAGTGCAAATTCTGTTGTCAAGTTGTCATGTGAAGTTTGATCCATTAAAGGTGTGCAAAGATACTCCAACCTGAAGCATTTTCCTGATAATGTTTTGGTTGGATGTTTTTCCATGGAATCCAGCTACCCCAGGTTCTCATGGCATGGAAAGTCATGGAATTTTTACGCACTAATCTCCACATTGTCTTGATGAAAAGGGGTGGTTGCAGAATTGGTTTTCTTACACTAAACTATTTATTGACATCCAAAAAATTCCTCCATCTACTATTTGTCGGTAAAGATCGGGACTTGCCACCACGAAGGGGTTCTTTGTCAGATGCGGGAACAATGCCTTTTCCTCCAGGGGTTGGAGGAGGCCACATTGAAGCCAATAGCAATTTGCCAAATTATGAGGTGATCACAGCTGATAGAGCCATTGATGAGAACAATGTGGGCAACCGGATGCTCCGCAACATGGGGTGGCAAGAAGGCTTGGTAATATATCCTCTCTTGCATTCTTGCTGTAATTTTATTTCTATCTTTTGTCCTTTATCATTCAGTAAAATGTTTTCCACTCAACACTGACTGAATATTTGCCCATCTTTTACTTCATAAAACCTTCTCCATTTGGAAGGGCATAGTTGGGAATCTGGTATACGGATGAAAGTGTAATCTGGTACATGGTTTTCTATTTAGATGGTTACCTTTATTTGTGAGTATGAGTTTTTTTCCTTAGGGAAATTGGTTTTGAGTTTTATTTTTCATTTTCATTTGTGTGCATGCGTGTATTCTGCTTCTATATAACCAGGTCTACCTCTCCATTTGGGCTCTCCTCAACGATTATATAAAAACTATTTGGATAATCATTCTCCTCATGACTTTCCAAACTAAGAACCCAAAATCATCCAAGTTAAATATTTGGGATACAGAAATTGAGATAATTTAAGGGTAAATTTAAATATATTAAAATCGTTTTATGGTTATATGAATTTTAGAGCTTTTGATACAACATCTTTACCTTCTAAAGTGTTCCTTTTATCCAGATGAATGATTCTCTGAGTGCTAAAATCGGTTGAATACTCAAAACTGAAAATATCTGATCCACATATCTTACATATGATTTTGTGTGTGTATTTTACAGTAGTGTCTCACACAAGACCAAAATGATTTTGGATATATCCAATAAAATATCCAGTATGATCTTTTTCTCCGTCAGTTATTCTGAATGATTATATGAATTTTTAAATCATTTGAATACTTGAATAGTATCCGACTGACTTTTGTATTTAGCACATGGTTTTATATATATTTCAAAAAGATTGATCCACATAATGTTCCTATCAAATGATATTTGATATCCAACGAAAAGTCCAGTATGATCTTTTCATCCACCGTTTATTCTTGAAGGCCCACCTCGTGTACCTTTGGTGGATTGTTACAACTTTCAAAAGCATTAAAGTGCACGAATGCTAGGACAGTCCACCTGTTTCTTGCAGACATGAGGCCCTGACTTCAGAATGGGAATTTGGATTGTGTTCCTTTCCTGTTGTATTTTTTCTACAAATTCAGGGACTTGGCAAGGATGGCAGTGGCATCATAGAACCAGTCCAAGCACAGGTTGGAGGAGCTCGAGCTGGCCTTGGGAATCAACCAAAGAAGGTGGATCCAAGTTTGGAGGTTCAAGCGGGGGACAGCTATCGGACTCTCATACAGAAGAAGGCCATTGCAAGGTTTCGAGAAATGTCGTAGACAATCACGGAAGGAGATGTGGTGCATTTGCCCTTGGGCTGATGGTTAGTCTTCCCGTTTCTTTAGGTTGTTACTCACCGCTACTTCGGGATCTCTTGTAAATTGCTGTCATCCAAGCCTCTTTGTGGGTGATTCAAGCCGCGGAGTGAAGATGCGCTCGGCTGTGTTTTTTGTTTTTTGTTTTTTTGTTTTTTTTTTTACGAGGACCACAATGATTTATATAATTATTAGCCGTGTTTTCTCCTCTCAAGTTTATATTCTAAAGAACTCGGTTTATATTGGATGGTGATTACATAAATTAATGCAATTCTCGTGTTACTGGTATAAATGCACGAATACTTAGTACTGAACATCCTGTGATGTTATTTTTAGTTGTTTTAATTTTCCGAAATACGCATTTCTATTTTGCCAATTAATTCCTAGATTGAAATATCAATGTATTATGTTATCACATTTGTTGAAATAAATCATCGAACTATTTTAAATTTCTTGGATATCTAAATTTTTTATACTATAATAAATATTCACTTTTGACTTGATCCTGGGCGGATTGTGTGTGTTTCAAAGGCATAATTACTTTCATCTAATTTTCATCATGGTCACAATCGATAACGGGCCAGGGTTGCAATTGGACGTGCTTTTCAAGTAAGGGTGAAAATGGGATTGGGTTGACTTGCGACCTACCCATTTCAATTTTATAAAAGATCTAGAGATTTTAATCCCGTGGGGTGCGGCCAACTCGGGCGTATGAAATTTAAGTTTATATTAATTTTAACCTTAATCTTATATGTAAACTTAAACTCTAATTTTATTTTTTTAATTTGGGCTCAGGTTAAGTTTTGGGTTGATGTTCTTCTGTTAATATATATTTGCTATTCATTATATACTTATTTAATCATAAATCTATCACTTAAAAAGTTTGAAATGATAATTTATAGTAAGAAAGTCAGAAAAATTCAAAGATTGTTTAAGAGTAGAAAAAGAAACTTGATTTAGACCTCTCTTGCTTGCTAGTCTTGTCTTTTTTTTTTTTTTTTTTTGATTAGTACAATTACATATATCTCAACACATATTATACTAAAGATATGAGACATTCATACACATATAAGGGACACATATTCCCAAAGAAGTCTGGAGACGCAGCTCCACGAAAGAATAAGGAAGACACAGCTTCCAACAACCACCTGGGAGACCACCCGCTCCCACACGCCATCCATCCGGGAGACCACTTGCTCCCACGTATATTTTTTTCCCCGAAATCCGAACGCGATTCGAAACCTCCACCGACTGCCCGCACACTTTTTGCGCCACTGTCAGCTTGGTGCTAGTCTTGTCTTCTATATTACCTGAACTATTCATATTTAATTGATCACCTAAATATTGTTTTTCATAATATATAAATACATTTAGAAATTATCCATGTGAATTTGAACAATTCTACTCATATTACAACAGTAACCAAATAAAATCAAAAAATTAACCAATGCATATCAACACAAACTTACACTGACAAAAATCTTTGGAATGGAAGTATGGGAGCTATAGAAATATCGAGAAGACAATTACCTCGTAGGAAATCAGTTCCGAAAGACACAATTCATGTGAATTACATAAACATTTGCTTCCATTCAAGTAAGTATAATTTGCTTCAATTAACATTTTGATAATTATCAAATATCGTCAAAGATTCAAAATTTTCATTTTTGTTTCTGAGGCTTTTTGTTCTAATAAGTAATAAACGGCCCATTAAATATGCCAAGTTGTCTGAAACTTATTTAATATCCACCAAACTGTATCACAGACATTAGTGTACATAAAACAATATTTTGAAAAAAAATCACATAAGCCAAACAGAAACAGTGAATCAAAACGGGTTTTAGATAGTATATGTGTACTCATAGACGCACAATCACCGCACGCAAAGAAGCTAAAATGGGGAAGAAGATGTCGCCGCACGCAGAGAAGTAGTCGGAACAGAGAAGAAATCGGAGTAGAGACAAAAGTGGTCGTCGCACGTAGAGAAACAACTAGCGACGAGTGGAGAGGAGTTGTCGCCATGTGCAGAGAAAAAGCCGGCAATAGCATGCAGAGGAGAAATAGTCGCTGCACGTAGAGAAAACGGCCAGTAGTGGCCAGAAGAAATCAATGCAGATGAGCGGCAAAGGACGAAGGATGGCTAAGGAGGGAGGGCGGCGGATGATGGTGGTTGGCTGGGCGGTAGGTCGGTGGCTGGCTAATGGCTGCTGCCAGCAACTAAGGCTATTGAAGAGAAGATGAAGGCAGAGGCGAGAAGGACGCTGGGATCGGGGGGAACATTTGATTTTATATGGGACCTAAAATGTATAAAGTCTAGATAAATTATAAACTCAAACTTGAACCCGAGATCGAAATTATTTGAATTTGGTTCGGGTTCGAGTCGGAAAAATTGGGCTCGAGCCGGGCTCAAAACTACGTAGTTTTAACATTTCTGCAGCTTGGGTTCGTAACCCAACCTGGACCGAGTTGTGGCCTCAAGCGGGGCAGGTTAGGATTTGAGACTCGTTCTTTAATTCTGAGAATGGGGCGGGTTGATCATTTTCTAGCCTACCTTGACCCTCTCTGCCTGCAGTTTTGTTGGATACATGCGTTTGCCTTTATAATTTATTAATGTGGATATAATTTATATTGATTTACATTTAACTTTAAAACTTGTTTTTATAGATAAATTTTTATTTTTTAATGAAATAAAATATATTATTCATGTTGTTTATACTTTTGAAGAATAAATATTATTATTTTAGAATTTAGAAATTTTAATTATAATTCAAAATCTACATTTATATTATTTTTTGAAGGTTGATACATATATTTATCAAGGTCAAGTTGCAAATGAAATTATTTAAAAAATATTAATGCTTTGTCTTGATAATTGTGTTTTTACTCCATTAATTAGTAAAATATTTGAAGCATTTTTAGCCTTTAAATTTATTATAGATGTGAAAGTATGTTGATATGTATATAAAATTTTAAAACTATCACATTTTCTCTCTTTTTCAACTCGACCTATTGTTCCGATATCGATCTTAAATTTATCCTGAGACCTATTAAAGAAATTTGAAGGTCGACTGTCTTTATACCAACTAAGATAAAAGGTCAAATAGTATTAGAGTTAGGCATACCCTAACCCATCTCAACCTACCTGGATATTCAACCTTACTTTTAAAGTCACAACTTAGATGACTAAGTGGTTGACATAAGTGACGGTGTGTAGGTTAGTTGGACTTGGAGGTGATCGGGTTGACCTATGATCCACCTTGCCCCAATTTTGCAAAAGGTCTGGGTAAGAATTTTGACGCAGTGGGGTAAAATGGGTCAAGATTTTAGACCCGTGTTTTAATTCCAAAAGGGCGGGGCAGGATGACCATCTCCCACCCTGACTTGAAAGGTATAAATTATTTTTATAAATTATATTACTTATTTACATAAATGTTGTTTTGTTTGATCAATATGTTTTACTTTATAACTTATTAATGTGAATATTATTTATGTTGATGTATGTTTAACTTTATAACTTATTTATATTGATAAATTTTTATTTTTTAATTGCATATATGTGATTCAAGTTATCTCATTGAAATATTTATCAATGAAATAAAATATATTATTTATATTGTTTATATCTTACAAGAATGAATATTATTATTTTGCAATTTAACAATTTTAATTGTAATTCAAAATTTACATTAATGTACTTTTAAGGTTGATACACATATTTATTAAGGTTAAATTATAAACGAAATTATTTAAAATTTTTTACTAATGGTTTATTATGAAAATTGTATTTTACTCACTAAATAGTAAAATATTGAATTATTTAATCTTTAAATTTATCATAAGTATGCATTTATATTGATATCTATAGGGGTGGGAATCGGGGTGGGTCGACCCGTGACCCGCCCCGCCCCGACCCTGTTTAATACCGGGGCGGGTAGGGATTTTTTGATATTTTAAAGAAATGCGGGTCGGGGCAAAATTCGGTTTTTAACAGGGTGGCGGGGCGGGTCAAGGCGGACCTACCTGCTGACCCGTTTTCTGATATTTTATATTAAAAAGAAAAACCTCGTTCAATGCTAATATTCATGTTTTATTTAATTATTTATATTTACTTTGACTGATTAATAATAGATTCAAGCATATAGCAGTTAAATTTAATATAAATTTGTCTTTATACTTGATAGTTTTATAAATTTTAAAAACTTCTTACTTGACCCGTAGTTTTTTACCCGACCCGTTGACCCGATACCGACCCGAATTTTGTCCCGAGACATTGTTAAAAAAAGTAAGGGTCAAACCGACCTTGTCCCGACCCGGTATAAAATAAGGGTCAAACAAGATTTTTGAAAAGGAGGGTCAGGGTTGGGCACACCCTGACCCGCCCCGATTCCCACCCCTAGATATTTATATAAATTTTTAAACTTTGACTCGCTTTTTAAACCCGATCCGTTGTCCCGATATCGACCCGAAATCAATCCGAAGTTTGTCACGAGACCTTTTAAAAAAAGGTGAGGATTGGACCGATCTTATCATGACCTGGTATAAAAAGTAGGGTCTAATAGGATTTTTAAATGTAAGGTTAGGGTTGGGTACACCCTTACCCACCTTGATTTTCACGCCTAGTTGGACTAGAGTTCAAAGTTGGGTAGAGGTATTTACCTCATTACCTTTCTGTTGTAGTTATCCTTCATCACATGCTTAGTCATCTAAGATGGATCAATTACCTAGTCATCCAAGGTGGAGATAGAATACAAAAAAGGGCGAAGTTCATATATACCAATGAATTTTATCTATAATTTCACTTATACTCATGAATTTTAAAGAATTCTTCTTATATTCACGAATTTTCATCCTAATTCCACTTATATCTATGTTGTTAGCGATTCGTTAAATAAGCCATTAGCCCTCTTGTAAAATGACAAATATAACTAAGCTTTAATGTAATTCAAGGTTGTTTTGCTTAAAGTTAAAGATTTATATTCAAATAATATATGATTCATAGTTTTAGAATTACTAAAAATTTATTATAATATGATTTTTTAGCTATAAAATAATAATTAGAGATAGACATATTTGTCATTTCTTAAAAAGTTACAGCCTCTTAACGGATCCCTAACGATGTAGGTATAAGTGGAATTAGGATGAAAATTTTCATGGATATAAAAGAAAATTTTGAGAATTCATGAGTATTAATGAAATTAAGTGTAAAATTTATGAATATACAAGGAATTCTCCCCAAAAAAACACTGCTGGTTGGATGTCGTATGTCCATGTTAGTGTTATCAATTAGCCGACAGCCTCAGCATTCTGGATCGATCCATCCGGTTGCTGTCAATTCACACAAACGTGCGAAATAGGCCAAAGGTAGCCAGTTGGGTTGCAGGACTCAAGGAGTTAGGAGTGGGTGGTGTTTTTAGCTTGTTAGATACGATTGCAATATTGCCGTGTCAATGAATAAGGGAAAGGGAACCTGTGTAAGGGGGTTGTTTTGTCTTGAAATTACAGATAGCATCTGCAAATGCTGCGAGATGTTTCCTCCTATAAAGAGGAACCTCTCTGATTGGACGAGAATGGATTCCAATCACGTAAGGCCAAAGCCCGGATCGTATCAAAACCACTACAAGAAGAAATGTGATTATTTTGCAACCATAAATTTGCTGCAAAAGATTTTTTTAGAAAAATTCGTCCCAGCCAAATAACAAACTGTTATTAGTTTAAAAATTGTTCATGTTGTGGTGATTTAGCTATGTGGCCACCAAAACTTCTATTATTAATAATTACATTTTTAGCTAAAGAAACAATTTAAATCTAATGAATAGGTTAGATTTTATAAATTAAAACATTAAAGAATAAAATCAAGAATTCTTGAAAAATTCCAAAGGTACCGCGGATTCCTTCAAATCACTGTCAATTAAAAATTTTATTTGCAGACTAGTTATCAATAATTATTATAGGCAACAAATAGTGACTGCTAACAATGAATTTTAAAAGTAAATATCAATCCGGCTAAGATATAAGTAGTTATATATTTACTCCCAAATGATTCTAACACAAAATTTCAATGAAGATTATTTTTACGAGCATTATAAATAAATACGTGAGCAGTTCCAACTATGGAACTTTCTATTTGTGTAAAGCATGATATTTCTATGAATCCAAGTCACCTAGGTTGCACTAAAATTTGTAGCGACCAACTAAGTATGAAATCCAGGTGATTTGGGTGCACCATAATTAAATGAGGCCTACTTTTTATATATATATAAAAGAAGCTAAAGATTGAAAGTTATAAAATAAAGAATCCGAGAAGTTGATTATTAAGAAATAGGAAAAAAATGACATTTGGGATAAATAAAAAAAGTATTATATTAGTAACTAATAAGAATGAGACCTATTTTGATGATAAAATCAAAATTCACTTTAATTGCATATGACATCATCCATTTTACTAGGATACTTTTCATCAAAATCAAATATGTGGTTAGCCTCACTAAGAATTAATAGTAAGAAAATGCGATGATAGTTGGGCTTTCATTGTACAGTGTATTTGAAAAGTGATAAAACTTTCGGATTAAAAGTTTTTAGTGTAAAAGTTTTCAAAAGTTTTTTCAATGAAAGAAAATGATATGATATGATGGAATAATGATGAAGAGTAAAAAAATAAATTAAAAATAGATAAGTTAATTGTATGGTTAGTTATATATAAATGATTGAAACATAGGGTAATTTGTATAGGAAAAAATAAGGTAGTTATAAAACGCGAAAAGTTTTAGATTGAAAAGTTTCAGTTGAATTTTTTTTTTTAAAAAAACAAACGGACATGAATTGAGATGTGTGATGTAAAAAATACACTGATAAAAAAATATGTGGTTAGCCTCACTAAGAAAAGGTTTAACATTAATGCAATATAATTATTTGATTTATATCAAATTTCAAGTTACTAATATAATACTTAAATTGTCTAAAAAATAAATCTAAAGATTTTTCTTAATTTGTAGATGACCGTATTCATTTTAAAGCAAACGTGGCTGCGCATAAGATTCCGCTTGAGTTAATTTTTTGGTACCATGATAAAAGAGATAACGCCAGTCACGTTAATGGTTGAATTTTGATGTGAAATGTTACTCCATTTAATCAATACTAGACCCTAATCATGGTGCTGCATTGTGTACCATAGTATATCACCTTATCTAAACAATTATGATGCAACATTATATAATGTAGTTTCTGTAATTTCATCATATTATTAAACTAATATATAATATACTAAACTATTAATATAATATATTACGAAACTATATTATGCTATAATAGGGTATTGTACTTATAATATAATTTCATCAATATTGAACCCTAACCATGGAGCAAGTTGGACGCATGAAAAAGTATCATGGATGCCAAAAGGCAAAATGGCTTCTTTGTAGGATCATTAATTGAATGAAATGAGATTGGATTTAGATAACGAGGGGTTGTTATGCATTGGCAAATGAGAAGTTCTATTAGTAAAAAAATTAGTATTAAAGTGTAAATAGTAAAGTAGTTACATATTAAAAAAATAAAGATACATATCGATGACATATAGTGGCTGTAAATTGGCCAATTTATGGTGCAGCGAAAAAAATATTTTATTGTAATTTTTTTAATGAAAGCGCGACTCCCATTTAGATCACCATCTCGTAAATATTTTATATTTAGTAATTTTTAAAAATTTTAGTCCTTTGGAAAGATACAAGAGGCTTGAATGGCACTGAGAAATAATGAGAATATAATGATATATATTGAGAATGAGAATAATTATATTAAAAATATAAAAAATTATATTACAAACTAAAAAGTCATCTTGGGAAAGGTAAAATTTCCTACCATGCATATCCAAAAAATCCTGAATGCTTTGGAACAAATTTTTGTAGGTCTGATATTGACCAGAATACGAAGATGGGATGAGAATGGAATGTAGTTTCTCAATCCATGCTCTAATAAAAAGAAGTTACGTGTGAAAAACTGGTGGGAGCTGCAAACGGTCCGGGTCCGGCTCAGGCCACGACGGTGTGATGTTGTGGTCCTTGTGGACAAATGCGGGACGCAATCTCCTGCGCCCGGGAGCAGGCAGCGCTCCCTGCTCCCGGGCGCATATACTTATTTTTTCTTATTTTTTTTTTAAAATTTTTTCATAAAACTGTTAATCTAGGTGTAGTTAACATGTGTATAAATTTTTACCATTTTGGAGTATTTTAGATATTTATTTTTGATTTTTGAAAATCAGTGGCATTTTAGGTAATTTTAAATTACAAAAATGCCACTAATTTCCAAAAATAAAAAATAAATATCTAAAATACCCCAAAATGGTAAAAATTTATACACATGTTAAATACACCCATATTAACATTTTAAAAAAAAAAAAGAGGTGTGTGCGCCCGGGAGCAGGGAGCGCCGCCTGCTCCCGGGCGCAGGAGATTGCGTCCCGACAAATGCGGACTGTATAATGACACGTACGGATAACAGATTAAGACAGTTCATGACATAACCGTGTGGGCTCACCAAATATCTCGATCAGAATATCTTAAAAAACTTATTTATAATATTTTTTTTACTTTTTCTTTATACACTTATTTACCATATTTAACATAGAAACTAAGTTTTATTATTTTTAAATATATGTGTATTTTTTTGAAATTTTAAACATTTATGTGTATATATATTTAAAATACTTCTATCTTCAAAGATATAAAAAAAATATACACATACATCTAAAAATTGTAAAATTTAATTTATATGCTATTATACTTAGATAAAGAAGTGTACGAAAAAATTTTTAAAAAATATTATGGGTGTGTTTGGGAATGAATAAAACTTT
The DNA here is from genome assembly GCA_030490835.1 of Annona cherimola. Classification (NCBI taxonomy): domain Eukaryota; kingdom Viridiplantae; phylum Streptophyta; class Magnoliopsida; order Magnoliales; family Annonaceae; genus Annona; species Annona cherimola. Next base: position 120,320,819 of record CM059971.1, on the reverse strand, counting down.
TGATGAAAAGTTGTAGAGATGAGAAATTGTCAAATGATGTGATATGATAGAGGTAATGATAAGGAATAAATAAGATAAAGTTGAAATAGATAGGTTTGTTGTGTTAGTAGTTGTGTAAAAATGATTGAAAAATAGAGTAGTTGTATAGAAAAATGTAAATAAATAATTAAAAAATAAGATAGTTGTGGAGAGTAAAAAGTTTTAGATTGAAAAGTTTTAAATTGACAACTTTTTGTTGTTACCAAACACACCCTGTAAATGAGTTTTTTAATGTGCGCTAAGTGCATGACTAACAAGATCACTTTTCGTATTTAATATGCTATTCAGATAAAGAAACGATAATAATCCTGTTATTCTGAACTAAGTAAATGTCTCGCTTAGCTCACCTCAAAAATTCATTTACAATGTTTTTTTTTCCTATACTTGTTTATTTAAGGGTATTTAACATGTCTCAATCAAAAATGTATTTAACGTATAAACAAAATTTTACCACTTTCAGAAATATGTATATATTTTTTGAAATTTTTAAAAATTTAAAATTTTAACACATAAATTTTTAAAAAATTCAAAAAATATATATACATATTCAAAAATAATAAAACTTAGTTTATATATTAAATCTATGTAAATAAATAAGTGTATAAAGAAAAAAATATTATAAATGATTTTTTTTTTTTGAAATGAACTGTGAGGGAAAAGGCATCCATAATAGTACGACCACATGATAAAAACCGATGACCAACGTCGCGCACTTTCATCAGTCTTCTCCCTCTCCCTCCCACCCTCCCTCCCTCCCTCCCTCATGCCTTCTCAGTACATCGTGATGCTGCCATTTCCGGCCCAAGGCCATCTTGTCCCGTTCGTCTCACTCGCCAAGCTCATCGAGCAACGGACGGACCATACCATCACCATCAACATCCTCACCACCCAGCACAACCTCAAGACCCTCCATTCTTCCCTGCCTCACAACACTTCCATCCGCCTTCTTTCTCTTCCCTTCAACCCCTCCGATCACGGCCTCCCGCCCCACGCTCAAAACACCGACTCCTTACCCAGTGCTCTCATCATCAATTTCATGCTCGCCTCCCAATCTCTCCAGCCCTCTTTCGAACACTTCATCACCCACCTCTCCCAATCCCAAGGCCCACCCCTCTGCATCATCGCCGACATCTTCTTCGGCTGGACGGTCGATGTCGCCCGAAAGCTCGGCATTTTCCACAGCGTCTTCACCACCTGCGGAGGCTACGGCACCGCCGCCTACTTCTCCCTCTGGCTGCACTTGCCACATACCAAGACGGACGCGGAAGACTTCCCGTTGCCTGGCTGGCCCGACTCCATTCTCTTCCACCGGACCCAGATGTCGTGGTATATGAGAGCCGCCGACGGCAAAGATCCTTGGTCGGCATTCTTTTCTCGGCAGATATCGCTCTCTTTGAAGTCGGACGGAATGCTATGCCACACGGTTGAAGAGATGGAACCCAATGGCGTGGAGATTCTTCGAAAATTAACTGGCGTTCCAGTGTGGTGCGTTGGACCTCTGCTCCCTCCATCTCTGCTCAATCCATCCTCTGCGTCCAGAACGGTCTTCTACCAATCACGCAGTGGAAAGAAACTCGGAATTTCTGCCGACCTTTGCACCGAGTGGTTGAATCTCCGCCGCCCTTCTTCCGTTCTCTACGTGTCGTTCGGGTCCCAGAACACCATATCGGAGTCGCAGATGATGGAGTTGGCGAGGGGTCTGGAAGCGAGCGGGCAAGATTTCATTTGGGTGATTCGGCCGCCGATCGGCTTCGACATAAACGGCGAGATAATGCCGGAATGGCTGCCGGAGGGGTTCGAGGAGCGAGTGAGCAAGGAGAAGAAGCAGGGGCTGATGGTGCAGGGGTGGGCGCCGCAGGTGGACATCCTGGCGCACGGATCGACGGGTGCGTTTCTGAGCCACTGCGGGTGGAACTCAGTGCAGGAGAGCTTGAGCCAGGGCGTGCCGCTGATCGGGTGGCCGCTGGCGTCGGAGCAGTTCTACAATGCCAAAATGCTGGAGGAAGAGATGGGCGTCTGCGTGGAGGTTGCAAGGGGGAGCGGGAGCGAGGTGTCGGGGGAGACGGTGAGAAGGGTGATAGAGACGGTGATGGGAGAGACGAAGAAGGGAGAGGAGCTGAGGAGGAAGGCGATGGAAGCTAGAGAAATCCTAAGAGCAGCGATGAGAGAGGGAGGATCTTCGATCGCAGCTGTTGATGATTTCATGAAGGCGGCTGTAGCCGGTACGCTGTAGCTGCGGGAACAAACATCCGGTTCCCCATCGTGTGTGGCTATCGCTGTCGTCAAACTACTAAGTAGGCAGATAATTAATAAAGGGCTCATTTTTAATTTTAATGAATTTATTTTATTTATTTACGAAGAAATGGCCGGCCGACGCTCGACGATGCGTATCTGCGCACGGAACGGAAGCAGATTCTGCTGGCGTGGAAGCAGCAGAGGCCGTGAACTGCCCTGCAGCCTGTGGGGCCACTTTTATTTAACGCCACCCACATCCATGATGGCGACTCTTCACGAGGCTGTCTTTGGTCTCGAATGCTCGCGCCAGCGCTCAGTCGGTCAGTACGCCAGTCTCGAGTGCAAAAAGTGTGGGCCCCCTTTATTCACGATCCATCATCTGCTGCCCAACTCGGAAAAGTTCCACCGCACTCACCTTGCGCATTCCCCTGGTATTGATTTTTGACCAATAACATTTGACGTGTATTTGTTAATGAATAAAATTTTTGATGAAAAATTTTAGACAGTAAAAGTTGCCAAATAATGTGATATGATAAGGGTAATGATGAGTAGTAAAGAGGATAAAGTTAAAATAGATAAGTTAGTTTTGTGGATAGTTGTGTAGAAATGATTGAAAAGTAGGGTAGTTGTATAGAAAAATGTGAAAAAAATAATTAAAAAATATGATGGTTGTGGAGAGCGAAAAGTTTTAGGTTGAAAAGTTTTAACTTGACATTTTTTATTAAATACTAAACACACCCCTAGTTTTGAAATTCAGCAGAAACAACAACATCTAGTTTTGAAATTCAGCAAAAACACCAGCTTTGCTAATCATCATCTTCATTCGTAGGCCATTTCAAGATCTAGAGCAATCTTCGCAGGATGTATTTATCGCGCCCGCAAAGTATCCAAAACATATGATTTTTGATATCTTAATTCTAACTGAATAAATATTGTTATACATACTCTGTGGATTTAATTTATTAATAATGACATAATTTTTCTAAACTCTAATAGGTTTTACGCTTTGGATTCCATTCCCACCAACATGTGTTGCCAAGTCATTTTTTTAAAGGAAATAGACTTGTGTTGGTGCAGTGCTATTGCATCGTAATAGTAGTACATTTGTCCAAAAATAGATTCTACATATATTAGAATGCAATAAAATTTTATATAATCATTTATCCATATATAAAATTTTGTCACAAAGAGCAAGAATGTGAGGAAAAGTTGTCACTGACTTAGAATTAACATACAAAATTTGAAATAAGCATATGGATTCTATCCCAGATAGTGGAAATATGAAGAAGGATTATTATTGACTCACAACCAGCATATAGATTCTATCACATAGAGCTAGAACGTAGAGAAGGGTGGTCACTGACTTCAAATCAACATGTTGAATATTAGAATGTGTTCGTTCTATTAGTATTAGAATGCTAATAATAGATTGTGTCCATCCCTTAAAACCATCATGTTGATAGTACTTTTAGCATGCTGAAATTAGTGTGTTTGGATGCTTTCGGAAAATATCACAGTAATTTTGGCCAAGGTTTAATAGTTAGATAACACATATATTCTATTCGATCCATGCAATTTTTTTAATATTAAGCATTTTTTTATTTCATGTCAAAAGCTAAATGGTAACAGGGGGAAGCGAAAGAAAGAGAAGTCAATGAAGCAGCAGCCACGAAGGAGAAAGGAAAAAAATAAGTTAATGAAGTAGCAACCAAAAGGGGAAAAGAAAAAAATAATAGTCTAAAGAAGCAACAAAGGTGAAGGATGATGAGTCAATAATCAATATAATGAAAAAGAAACAAAAAGTTGTAATGAGAGTGCCCAACATTGTTGGGTACCCCATCCTTATATTTCCAATGTGTTGTGGAAGAGAAGATTTACAAGTTGAATTTGAAAATCGACCACCAATCAAGTTAAGAAGATTTTTTATAGATCAACGACTAGAACATTGTACTTTGGTGCTTGTTGCAAGTGTTTTGACACCATTCAATTTCATTAACTTTTATTGTACTATATTTTGACATATTTATGTTGAACATCATATACTTTGATTCAAATTCGTAACTTTGTAGAATGATTATATGGAATGAATGTTTGGATCGAGTGTATGGAATGAATATGAATGGAGTGAAGTGTATGAAACGAATGTACGAATGTGTGGAAACAATATGAATAGAATAAATGTATGGAAATAATGTGAATAGAATAAATGTGTGGAATGAATGTATATGTGAAGATATATAGAATCAATGTATGGAATGAACGTATTAGCAAATTTAGCATACTGATTGTCTGTGGGCATAAATCCGCATGCGGAATCTAAAATAAGCATGAAATTTCTGTCAAAGTCCTTTGGTTTGTAAAGATGGGTTGTCATTGACCCCAAATTAGCATGTGGATTTTGCCGCATAGAGCAAAAATGTCAAGAAGAGTTGTCACTGACTCTCGAATCGACATACGGATTTTGCCACATATAGTAAAAATATGATGAAAGGTTGTCACTGATGTAGAATTAGCATACAGAATTCGAAATAAGCATGCAACATGTGACTTTAACATGCGAAGTCTGCCACATTTAGCAGATTTTTCAAAAAAAAAAAGATCCTTTGGACATAGAAATTAGTGTGGAGAATATTAAGACCACATGCAAATTTTGTAAGACTGCTAAATTATCATGCAAATTTTTCCACATATAGTAGAAATATGATGAAGAGTTGTCACTAATGTAGAATCTAGATTTAACATGAAAAATCTGCTAGATTCAGCAGATTTTTCAAACATGTATCCTTTACACATGAAAATTAGCATGAAAAATATTAAAACAATATGCAAAATCTATCAAATTGCTAAATTATCATGCCAATTCTACCAAATCATCAATCGCTAAGAAAAAAAGTGTGAACATGGCAAATAGATTTGAAATTGAATGAACACGAATAACTTAGAGTTTACAGAATTAAGTCTACATATAAAATTTATTACAACTTATTTTTACATCATAACTAAAGTCTTGTAGAATAAAAGATAAAAAAGTTATACTTAAAAACACACAATAAAACATCTCAAGTGTTTCCTTCATGCTTTTCTTTTTTTCGTGTTCACATCAAGACCAGTAATTCTTCCAACAGCTAAAATTATTGTCTTATCTGCATAATGGAGATAAAGTGTGATGGAACCTTTATAAAAAAACAAACAAATGTCATATAGGGAAAAAATAAATACCAAGTATATATTAATATGCCTTGATTGCCTGCTATATTAGATGCTTAATTTCCAAAGATGCTAAGTTGCAAAATAAAAGTTGAGTCAAATAAAGATAATCAAGCATTGTATATCCAAAGTATATTTCAACCTACAAAATGAAGGTTGAGTGCCATAAAGATAAATATAAATTATATACACCAAGTATATCTATAATTCAAAATGACGGTTGAGTGCCATAAAAAAATATAAATTGTATAATCAAGTTTATTTGTAATTTAAAAAGAAAAATACCTTGCATTTCATTTCATTTTCTTGATTGTCATCTTTGTTATTCAATGCTAGACATTTTTGTCTATCACGACCAACCATGACCTTCTTACATCCATGACATAGCCATCCAATGCATTCAGTGGCCTTTTCAAAGGATCATTTTCAAATATGCAATAGAGATATATTTTATCCAAACTATTTGATGATTTCATTTTACTACAATCCCCACAAGAAAGAATATGTATATTAGCATGCTAAATTAAGTAGCAATCATTCCATTAAGTTTTTGAGTAGTTAATAACAAACTCGAGCAAATGTAACTTTAGGATGCTAAATTGGCATTCAACAAGTTGATTTTAGAGGAATGGACTCTTAAAAATTTTTAATAAGTTCATGACTGATTTAATTGTTGCATGACTATAAGTGCTAAGTTGAATGGCTACTAAGTAATTCCAAAATTAGTTTACTAATATTCTAATATAGCATACTAATTTCAAAAGTTTATTTTCAACAATTATTACTAATTCTCAAATACCATAACATCAATTCTATGAAATGGTCTTCTATAAAAAAAAATTGTATTGAATGGTAAATTTATTGGTTTTTTGCTCTTTGGAGAAGTGAATTAATCAATCAATTAATAACAATAATATAATTAACAATTCAAGCATTCAGAGCATTTCTTCCATAAAAAACATACAGGGCATGTGATAGGAGAGAAACTTTTTTTTTTTTTTTTTTTTGATTGAGTTGGAGCCACTGCTCACAACTGAAGCTGGTTTTTGCACTTTGCAGAGAGGGGGACTCGAAACCCTGACGCTGGGCAGTCATGCCCGCATGAGCTACCAACTGCCCTATGGCAGGTGCTCAACAAATACCAAATGTGCACACTATTACTCTGTAGTTTATGCTTTTTGATTGGTTAGATGGTAGAATCTTAGATTAGAGGCCAGACTACCAGAAGGTCTGCAACAAAGATAACAGTCACAAGATAGTTTGGATTTCAGGATAAAAATGAAATACAAAAATTAATATATTAAAAAAATACAGATTTTATCATAAAAAATATACAGATTCTTAGAAAAAATACAATATTAGCAGAAAAATCTTACACTTCGTATTGGCCGGATGGAAGAAATAGGTTTGTAGATGCCGAGAAAAATGCAACTTTAGGAGAAAGAAAGTAGCCGTTGGCACCAAATGGGGCTGGAGCTGAAATAATGCATTCCAATTCAATCGTAGATGACACACAATTGGATTTCTACCATGTACATTGCCAGTGTTTCCCTCAAATACTATTTTTTTTCTTTCTCACCGCTCTCCACCAATTTTCAATTTCCCACCTATGCTAACATCATTGTCTTCATCAAAAAAAAAAACATCATTGTCTCTAGTCTCCGGTCTCCCCATTTTCAGCGTACACTTACTTCTCTTCTCTCTCCACACGCATTCACGAAATTAACGGCTAAGATTTCCCTCACTGAAATGAACGGATGGACGTCTAGTCTGCATGGAAATTGCAGTGCGGAAAAAATGCATGTGAATAAATCCGTTTGTGTATATATATATATATAGACAGATAACTACTTAACCCAAATACAAAAGGAAATGATCATCTATTCTTACAAAAAAGAAGAATTAAGATTCAAAAGAACAGAGGAATAATTAAAAAAATCCAAAGATACAAAGAAGAATAAAAGATTTTGAAGAAAAAACTAAAAATTGAAGTATGTGTAGACCTCCCAAATGCATTTTGGGAAAGAAAACAACACAAAATAACTCTTCTTTACGAACCAACATTTGATGAAAATAAGATACCAATAAAAGCTAGACCTATTCAAATGAATAGAGAAACTCTATAATACTGCAAAGAAGAAATAAAAGATTTACTTAACAAAAATTTAATACGACCATCAAAATCTCCCTGGTCTTATGCGGCTTTCTATGATCGAAAAACATTTCCAGAAATCCTCTCCTTATAGCAATTGCCAAGACTCTTCTCGCACATTCTCTCTCTCTCTCTCTCAATCTGTAACCACTCTTACTCTCTAAATAATTCTCAAAACCTCCGTTGTAAGACAATTTTAAAGCTTTCCTGAAGAAACGAGTTGTTGACCCAGAGCTTGATTTGGTTTCTAAACTTGTAAGTCGCTTTCAAAGATAGATTTCAAACTTGTATTGTAAACTCTGTTATTTAAATCGAATCGTTATTTGCCTGCATTTTCTTTTTCTTTACTGCTTTACATGTATGTCATTATAGTTAGATGACTTTAAACTTACAAATCTTATTTCAAAACCTTGATGATAATATCAATGACGAACTAGCCTTATGGGGAGTTCTCCCAGGACATCTTCCCTTAATACAAGGACAAATTCGAAGACATAAACTTATTAAAAAATTCCTAGAAATATTGAAAGAAAGACAGAGTCGACATCCTCACTGGTTTAGATGTTTTATGATCTCCAGCCTATAAGAAGATAAACAGTAACCGGAACAAATATTATCCATATTAGCTGCCTAATCATATGTCTGTTAATAATGACAAAACAAATTTATCAAGTAAGTAGAAAATTAAAAGCTTTAAGAGAACAAAGAATTGAAATTGAAAATCCATTAAGAAAGTTACTATCCCATCAAATGTATAATGATCTCTATAAACAACTAAAAGAAAATTTGAATAGAGTTTCATTTGCTATAAAACAACGACAAGAAATCCTAGAATATCTATTAATGTATATATATATATATATAAATATTCAGGTGCAACATCGCTGAAATGGGCCCCACATGATCATCAAATCATAATCTACTCCACCCATTGTATTTAGAATAATATATGCTATTACCATACCAATTTTCATCCAAATTAGATATGTATATGGGTCCCATCTGAAAATGGTACGAATTCAACGTAATAAAACAGTTTGATATAAATAACAACTTTAAAGTAGTTTTTTCAACATGTGAACCATTTGCTATAAAATGTATATATGGATAAATGATCGTATAAAGTTTCATTGCATTTTAATATGTGTGGGGCCCACTTTTGATCAAATGTACTCATATATATTAGAATGGTACATTTGCCAAAAAAGGAGCCCTACACATATTAGAATGCAATGAAATTTTATACAATCATTTATCCATGTATAAATTTTATAGAAAATGGTTTAGTTGTTGAAAAATTACTTTAACATTGTTATTTACATCAAACTATTTTATTATGTTGAATTCGTACCATTTTCAGATGTGGTCCATATACAAATTCAATTGGAACGCAAATTGATATGATAATAGAATACATTATTCTAAATATAATGGGGGAGTGTATTATAATTTCATGATCATGTGGGGCCCATTTTGACGTCATTTCACTGCAATTACGGTGCAGTGGTGCTGCACTTGAATATTACTCTCTATATATATAAGAACTTAGATGATGGTGATCGTGATTATCGTCGCAATGATTTACAACCATTGACATCATAGTGAAATTTATTAAACTTTGTGTTATTTTACGATACATATATATTACCAGCTACTAACTGAAGTTATAATTAGGTATATATGGCAAAAGAATATTTATCTTGGTCGCATGTTTAACTGACAAAATATTTTTGCGTTTTCACCATCCAAATAATAACAACTACACTTCCTTTGTTCACATTTAATTTGAAACATAAAAACACAACAAGCTAGTTTGAATATCCTGTGGATCTCATTCAGCTGACGGCGGAATACAGTTATCACATTACAAGTGCACGGCGTGGGGAGTATATTGGTTATACAGATCATGAAATAGAAGCTACAATAAACTGATGAGAGAAGTTAAAAATAGAGAAATTGTTTAGTTATAAAATATTGTGGGTTTACCTATAGAAATTCGATTTTCTCCCTAATTGATGTGAGAATAAAATTTAATTAGTGTTAATATTTTGCAACTGGTCTCCCAAACTCTTTTATGTATCAGTTTTGTTGATACAGTCCATAAATTTTGATTTTGCAAGTATCCCCCACTTCTGAATTCGATCATTTACAAAAGACCTCCTACGACGACGAATTCATTAAACATAAATCATGATGTATGGACTCAAATTGTTTAAATTGATTTGAATCCATTTTTATTCGAAATATTAAAAATTGGCGATTGGTTGCTGCGTCTTTTGCAAACAAAGTTCGGAACTAGGGGGCTGTTTCGTTTGCGCAATCAAAAGTTACTTGACGTCATTTGCAAATATCTCTATTAAAACATTTTCGAGTGCAAGTAAATATCCTGCTTCGATCTTTCATAAATGAATTAAAAATTCATGGCGTCTTGTGAGCGTGTTCCAGTGAAAGACCAATTTGCAGATATCCCTATGCAAACATTTTCGAGCCCAAGAATTTTCTGATGGGCTAAGACGGTCCTTTCATTTTTTTTTTCTTTTTTTTCCCTTATATATCAAAAGATGTATAGCTCCAACCGCCCTCTAAAAGCCTAATGCTAAACAGATTCACAAAAAAATCGGTATATGTACATGTAGTTTTCAGAATACACTGAGAAAATTGGTTCCACCATGAGCAGATCCCACAACCCATACGTAAAGTTATCTCTACTGTGTCATGTGCCGCATAGTTGCCTAAGCGTGACAGACGCATAAATTCACAGCTGTCAAAAAACTGACTTAACCGTTTAATCTTCTCTACAAGATACAAAATAGGAGATAAAAATCCTTCCTTCTTTTAATAACATATTGTGTAAAAGAAAGGAGTCTGTTTCACAAATGATATTTCTAGAATTTAGCTGACCTAACCAATTGATGCCAAACAATATTGCATATGCCTCTATCCACAATGGATCAGCATCTTCTTTCCATGTCCAATGCTTTACTGCGATTAGCTCACCTTCAGAGTTTCTAAGAACTGCGCCCACTGCACAAGTCTTCTCATTGTTGTTCATTCCCGCATCCACGTTAAGCTTTAATTTTCCTTGGGGAGGAGGTATTCATTTCACTTGAGTAATTTTCCTATGAAGCTGCTATTTCTACAACATGCAAGCAGATTCAAACTGATGGATGTACCTCTTGCACCAATCAATAATATTACTATTCATATTGAGTTTCTCGCCCACTGTAGTAGAGTTTCTGACTTGCCAGGATCTCCAACAGAAGACTAGGAAGGTTTTAAACGTATGCTGTAAGTCTGGTTTGGTAAGAAGATGGAATAGATCGATGGCATTGTTGACACGTTTCTCCTAAAGCTTCTTGACCATCAGCTCATCCAAATTCTCCTTTGTCTTTGGGCATAGCCAAAACCTCTGGAACAAGTCTTCTGTACCATTCAAGCATAGCTCACATCTGGCATGAAGTCGGATTCCTCTTTTATGGAGATCGGACTTTGTGGGCGGTGCATCCTTGATGAGTTTCCAACCAAATATCAGTATTTTTGGGGGAAGCTTGGTTTTCCATAGCAGTCTCAGAACTTCCAATTGAGATGTGTTTGAGGATGTGGTAGTCACCTGATTCAGCCTTGCATTTTCGAGCTTACGTCGGGAGATGCAATCATCCCCATTTCGGGCCTTCTTGCCTCGTAGTCATGGCCCTTGAACAAGCGGACCCGAGCCATGTTTCTTTTTTAGGTCCGTCACTGACAATAGTGGGTGTACCAAAAATGTGCAGAATTGAGTGGCAGACGTGGAACTTTGGAGCTCTCCAGATTAAATAGCCTAGTGCATTGCACCTTATAACAAAGACAAAATTATAAAAAAGGAACAGGCCCATGTTCCCTGAATGCATGAATATCTTCTGACTGGATTAATAGATTTGAATATTAGCTGCTGGACAGCTTGCTCTCACCATCTTCTCTACTATTTTTTGGAGGGGTTCGTGAAAAACATAACATCCCGCCTGTCATGTTTTAATTTTAGTCATGTACAAGGAAAAATATCATCTCGCTTGACAGATAATAAGAAGAACTGAGATTGTCGATAATAAAATCGGTAGATGTCATATTATATTTTTCTTACCAAGGCATCCACAGTTCCACACATAAGTTATCTATATACGTAGGTTTTAATTGAAGAAAGGATAAAATAAGATGGCATATAATGTAAAATTAAAACATAATAGCATGATTGGAATTCCAAAAAACAAAACTGCATAATGTGAAAAAAGTGTGCACGACTGAAAAAATGCTGTTACGACATTTAAGCATAATAAAAAATATAGAACACAACATAATTGAAAAAATAAAGGGAGAAGAAATCATTTTAAAAAAAATTAAAATTACAAAATTTCCCTTATTTTCCTCCGTTGTAACACTGAAACAAGATATTCATGTCTAATTAATCAACTGATCTTCTTCATTTAAGTTATTTTTAATTCCAAATACCATAAAATTAAGTTATTTAAGCTACTTGCATCTTAATCTCTACCGTTTAAAACAAAAATACCCTGCTTTGATGATAAAATTTTAACTATTTAGTTAAACAGAACTTCTCACTTTTTATTATTGACTATGAAGGTAAGCTCTTAAGCCACTTATTTTAAAAATGACATAATATATCTAATAAATTAAACCTTTCTTTACAAGAATGGAGCAATTTTGGAATTTTAAATTTTTTATGCCGAGGATACGTTTGCAAATATTTACAAGCTATAGTGGAATAATTTAACCATTTTCAAAATTATATAGTATATTTATAATTATAATCAAAATATATAAATATATTTGCAAATAGCCCAAAAGAAGACGTGGAAATGATGTATAGGGATGTTTAGGATTGAACCTTGATTTCCGTGTTTCCCAGAAGACTTATCTAGTTCGGTCAGATACATGCCAAAGCAGCCGACTGAAAAACCTCAAGATTGTGATGCCATTTTCTTGGCTTCCTCGAAATGAGCGGGAGCGAGCAAGTAGTGTTGTCTGGCATTCAGTAAGTGCAGGAGTGCATGGTAGAATATCAGTATTTTGAAAACCGGGCCGAGCCGACCGGTCCAACTATCAACCGTTAAACACGCGATTCGGTCCACTCACGGTTTTCAAATTTTCCAGTTTCTTTAAAAAATTGAAAACCGTGTGCATTGTTGCCCTACAATTTTTTTCCGTTCCACATCCACAAGCGCGCATGTGCGGCTTGGCTTTATTCATTTTCTAGGCATTTCCTCCACCAAACAGAAACAAGTCAATCGGATATGCTTGAGATGTTTCAAGTTTCAACTGACACGCGTGCAAGCAACCCACCCAGACTTTCTCTTTTTCAATAGACAACAGGCCGGCCCCCACCTGTTTTGACTGCAATTGATCGATTAAATTAATGTGGGTGTTGTCCGATTCAGACATTTGAACATGTGGAGGCGCGGAAAGGACTCAGTTCAGTGGGTTCATCTAGCCAATAGCCAATTAATCCTCCTCCAGAATCCTCATTTCAAAGATTCCATTCCAAAGCTGTCTGATTTTCTGGGTCCACCCACTCGCTACTTGGCTAGAGGAGTACAGAAGCTGGCTCAGCCGTCCACCATCCTAAAAATATCCGCGGATACAAGTGCTCGTTCACTTGTTGCGCATTCGAGGTGGGTAAGATAGCAGTTTTTTTAGACATCCATTTAGAACAGCGTTAATATTGTTACGCCTGCAAGTCATGTTCATTGGATAGCAGACTATATTAGCGGGTGTAAATAGGGTCGTTTCTAACATGATCCCGCATTAACTCAAACCGATTTGCATAGTGGTTAGTTTGGAGATTTTCATAGATCAAGTTCAACTCCTGACAGTCATGTTCGAATTCGGTTTGAGCAGCAACCGCACTCCGCACGCCCATCATCCCTCCCTCTCGCTGCAATGCTGCCGGTGCTGCCGCCCTCCATCATCTCTAGTGTTGTGGCTCTCTAGTCTCGCTTCCCTCTTTTTCATCCAGCCCTTCGTGATTCTCGACGCTGCTAGTGCTGCTACTCTCCATGCTCAACACTGTCGGCACTGCTGTCCTCTATGATTGCCGACGCCAGGGCTCTAAATCATCTCCTCCCTCCCTCCTCCCGCTGTCCCTCCCGCAAAGCTTGGTCTCCTAGTCTCCCTCCCCCCATTTCTGTCTCCTCTCTCCTCCATTTTGGTTTCTTCTGCTCTCCCTCCCTCTTACCTTTTCCGCCACCGCCCTTTACCGATTGCCAAGTGCCAACTCTTCCGCCACAGACCTTTGCTGAGTGTCAAGTGCCAACTATCGCCGACCTTTGCTGCATGTTTCATACCCCCTCTTATAAATATTTAAATTTTGAAATAGATATTATTCGTATTAGTTTGGATAACATGGGATTGTTGTTTTATATTGATCATTTGCGTCGATTTATATGCCAATTGATGTATTTTAAAATAGTTATCTATTATGCATTAATATATAATTTATCATTGTTTTTATTATTTTTGAAAATTATCTTACCAAGAGCCTAACCAAGAGTTATTTTAAATTATTAAAATGCTACTGATTTTCAAAAAATAAATTTTTTAAAAATTTCCAAAAATGTAAAACTTGATACACGTGTTAAATATACTTAAATTAATAATCGTATAAAAAAAATTTTAAAAATAAAAAATGAGTTAAATGCATCCGAGTACACCGAAGTTAAGTGCACTTAGGTACAACGAATCTGTGATACATCTACTTTTTCTCACTCTTGATCATATTTGTAACATATCATATTATTTTTTCTTATTTTAAAACTTTTATCCCAAAAGTTTTTGTTCAAAAATTTTACCATTTTCCAAACACATTTATGTGTCATGCTCTATTTGTTATTAGAATCACTACTAAACACTTCAAATCACGGAATAACTATTGTGGTAATTATTTATAATACATTTTTTGTAAAAGATATAATTCATTAATTCTAAAATAGTTTGTATCTCATATAATGCTACCCTCTTTACCTAGTTAAATGAACTTCTCAGTTAAACTTCATGTATCTAAATAATCATGCTCCACGTATTTTATATGTTATATATTTTCTCTTGGTTTCAATTTAACATAGGTTAGAGCTTGGTCATATGCACCTGGGATAGGGGCGTTAACGGATCGAGTTGAATGGGTTGGAGCATATTCCTAACTCATTTAATATATCTCAACACTAATCCGTTTATTAACTCATTTAAAAAGTTTCAACCCTAACCCATTTAATAAACGGGTTAACGGTTGTTAAGGGGTTGTTTTTATTACTAATTTTAATGCTAAAAACCTTCAATAAAATCTATAAAATTAAATAAATTAAATAACTAGAAGTTAACATACCTGAGGGACGACAGTCGAGTCGACAGGCGTGGCGACGGGAAGCGTTGTGCGCCTGTGCCAATGCCGCTATGCGGGAAAGAAAATGAGAGATTGGGGCTTAAGAGTTGTACGCAGTGTGCCTGTGCGGGATTTGAGGGCGTGGCATCGGGGATCGATTGAAAAAACAACGTTCTGAACGGCGGAGAGAGACGAAGGCAACGCCACTTGCTGCAAAGGCAAAAGGCCTTTGATCCTCACTCCTTTTCAATTTCCTTCACTTCCAAATCTCTTCAGGCTCTACGTTCTCCTTCCCTGAGTTCTCTCTCTAATTACTTGCAAGTTGCCAAAACACAGCAGAAGTGCAAAACACATGTGGTGTGCTGCTCCAAGCCTCCTGTTTCACGAGATCTGAAAATGGTTGGGTACTCGGCTACAGAACAGCATGGAAGGCTGGGCCTCGGCGGGATAGGAGAGCCGCGAGCGGGAAGTGACTAAAAATTACAAGGCATTTTTTCAGCCACGAAAAGTGGTGCGTTACTGAGATGAAAATTCAAATGGGATTTTTTTTGCTATAAAAAATGGCACATTAATTGCATAGGAAACTAAAATCAACGCTCGAAATGACGTTTTTTTCCAAATGGTACTCGGGTTGAAAAGTTTTACTACAAGCAGCTAGTTTTATATATTCCCAAACGGACCCTAATTTACGGCCAAAAAAATTTCACATATATATAATTATATATAATATATTATATCTTATAATAAATGTGTTATACGGGTTGAACGGGTTATATAAACGGGTTGGACGGGTTGCGAAACCTCAACCCTAATCCGTTTATTTAATTAAATGGTTAAACAGGTTAGTGGATTATAAACCATTTATTCAAAAATCTCAACCCAAACTCATTTATAAATGGTAGGGGTGCAACTCGGGCTCATGAAACTCGGGTCACCTCAACCCTAACCCTAACCCTATTTGTAAAACTTCAACCCTAACCCTAACCCTAACCCTATTTGTAAACCTCAACCCTAACCCTATTTTTGAAATTCGGGCTCGGGTTGAGTTTCGGGTTGACATCTTCTATTAATATGTCTTTGTTACTCATCTTATATATAATTTTTTTTATCACAAATCTATTATATAAAAAAGTTTAAAAAACAATTTATTGTATGAAATTAAGAAAAATTCAAATACAGCTTAAGAGTAGAAAGAAAGAAACCTGTTTTGAGCATTCTCTTTGTATCAAGTAGAATATGGATTATGTGTAAACGTTGTCAATAAAATTATATTATTAATCATTAATTGTATTTTTTTACTCCTCTATTGTTTTAAGCTTATTTTACAACTATAATTTTAAAATTCTCATAAATTTCCCGTTGGAAAAAAAGATCTCAAAAAAATTTAATATTTAGTATCACAGGATTTCGTTGGTCAAAAGGCTTCAGTAGAAAATGCGTGAAGAGTAATTTTTTTAAAAAAAACTGTTGGACCTGTATCGTAATGTAAATTGGGAATAGGTATTTTGTTGAAATCACTTAAGACGTTAGATTGTCTCGGCGATGAGCTGTCCATGCCTGCCATGCCGTACTCCTGTTGTCCATCATCCATCCATGAGTAATATGTTATTATTATAATATATTATTATTATAATATAAATTATATATTTTTATATAAATTATATATTTTATATAAATGCAATTCGGGTTCGGGTTGAAAATCTCATAGTTTCAACACTGTATTTTTTCGGGTTCGGCGGGCCGGGTTCGGCTGAACCCGGCCCAAGTTGCACCCCTAATAAATGAGTTGGATGGGCGGGTTGGCGGGTTGATCATTACCATTAACAACCCTAACCTGGGAGCATTGAGCCTCCGTTTTTTTTATTTAATTTTTTTTTTGATGAAACTCTTAATATAAGTGTATTTAACATGTATATCAATTTTTACTATTTTTGGAGACTTTTAAATATTGTTTAGGGATTTTAAATTACTAAAAATATCACTGATTTTTAAAAATTCTAAAAATATCTAAAAGTGTCCAAAAATGATAAAAATTAATATACATGTTAAATACATTTAGAGTAACAGTTGTGTAAAAAATTTAAAAAAATAAAAAAAAATAGGTCAATGCACCTAGGTGCATACGACCTAGAGCTTGTGAGACCCATAATAGAAATTTCAGCAAATTGATGCATTAGATTTGAATACCCGTGCTAACGGTGAGAGCACTTAAGTCTCCCATGCATATAATAATAGTAGTTGGTCTTCCAAATATATAATGGGAGCTAAGGTCTTCTAATTAATCTTTATCATAATATGTGCCGGAAACGAGATGCGGGAGTGTTTGGCAATAATGAAAAAGTTTCATCCAAAACTTTTTAATTTAAATTTTTTTATTCTCAACAACTACTCTATTTTTTAATTATTTCTTCGTATCCTTATCTACAAACTATCCTATTTTTCAATTATTTTTAAACAATTATCTATACAATTAACCTATTTTTTTTAGTTATATTTTCTTTACTCTTCATTATTATCCCTGTCATATCATATTATTTTTTATCAATTTAAAAAAATAATAAGAAAAGAAAAATAAAAAAAATCCATGAGAAAAATTCCTGTATCAGTTCTTTACGTCTATCCAACGTCTGAACAGAAGTCCTCACGTACTTTAACCGGCGGCGATATATTTCTGCGAGCCCACGTATAGCGACTATCTTGAGTGGGCAGAGTATTATTTCCAAACCTGTCGCGTGAGCCTTGTGAGAGGGGAGAAGGCGCTCGTACCGCTTCCCGCGCAATATTCGGCCATCCTAAACGGCGCGAGCGCGGGAGCCGGGAGGTATGAAGCGACTAACGGACAAGAGGCGTCGCTCGTGGAGCGCGGTCGTTGAAGGTGAGGTTTCTCACACGTGTCGAATGACTACTGGCGGAACTACGTGGCCGTATGCAGCGGATTGGAGCTGAGCCGACCATCGTTGAGGTCGTCGCATGCTTTGGGCTGGGTTGCGTCAGCGCCCAGCGGCCCGTAAAGCCGATTAGTTTTAATATTTATTTTAGATTTTTTAAAATTAGGGACAATTTGAAATTATTAAAACTGTTACTGATTTTTAAAAATTCAAAATAAATATTTAAAAATTTTCAAAAATATTAAAAATTAATATACATGTTAAATCTAATTAAATTAATAATTTTGTAAAAAAATATTAAAAAAGATTAAATGCAGGACCGAGCCTAAGTGAGTGCATTTAGGCATAACGGTAGAACCATACCATCACCATCGGACAAATCTTCGAATCCTTTCCTCCCTGTTGCCACACGTGTCAAAGATCTGAGCCGTCTGATGCCACGTGAAAGAACCTATTGAAACATCAGTAAGTCACGTGAACACTCGCTCATCTTGTGACGGGCCTTTTTCATGGGGATCCGGATCTCGCCATACCCACAGCGAACAAGATGATCCCAGTCGTCGATTTCATCCAATCCTGTAACGCAGCGCTGATGCGTCGGGGGGCCCATCTCGCATGGAATCGTGACGCCGAAATGCTTTTCCAGACCATCAGGGTCTTCGAAATTGCTCAGAGTGGGGCATATGTAGATAGCACGGCTGATACGCTGGAAAACCGTCGATGCTCTGGCAGAACCCGTACACTAATGCGCATTGAATCGAAATCACAAATTCCTTAGCTTCCGTACGAATAATTCCAAATTAAAACGTCCAAAATTGGATCACAGTAAATTACAGCCATATCTACAGAAAATTATAATCTAATTGTCGGATAGTCATGCTGCCAACAGATGAATGAAATCAAGAAGAAACGACGCTGCTATTATGATACGAGCATGGCCCCAAGCCATGACCATAGATTGCGCGAGACTAAAGCCGCTTTCGAAGGAACCGATTGCCTGCGCATGAGGGGCATTGCCTGACAGAGTACGGAAACTGACTGACGGACGGGTGCACACCGCTGTATTTAAAAACTTCCGTCCACCGGCGGCTTCTATGCCCAAACGATTACTTTCTTTCTTTTCTTTGTTTTGAAAAAAAAATGCGTACTTCATCCTGCTTTAGCACTGAGATTTTCAAAAACCGGATATGACAATTTCTGATAAATTGACGTAATCTGTAGATAATCACCAAGAGATAATGCAAGGTTCTGTTCATAGAAGGTGTACCAAAAATATCCTGTTGTTTGGACTGTGGCCATCTGATATCATCAATCATGCACATGGGAGAAATGTGAATAGATGGACTGCAAAATGGCTGCTAGGGTGGAACAGTTTGTTGCGGGGGATGGGACTCGAAAAGAGAGGCTGAGGGAAACGTAGGGGTAACTTCCAAATTTCACGTGAAACGGATGGTGTTTTGGTAATTTCGAAAGTGAAAAATATCGTCATCCTCTCATGTGCCACCAAACCTTCGCCTCTTCTCCCTTCCTCAAAACCCTCTCCTTCCTTTATCTTCTCCGCCCTCCCGTTTCTCCTTTTTCCCAAAATACCCCCCCCGCTGGAAAATGGACTCGCTCGACCCTGCTTACTTCCTAGATGAGCTCCTCGACTTCTCCTCCGATATAGAGGACGGGCCAAACCCCGAAACCCTTTGCCAGGAAGACAAGCAGCTTTTCCAAAATGCCCCTCTCGCCTCCACAGCCAACACCCAGGAAGAGGATATCTCTTCGTTGTCTGTAAGTGTGACCCGGTTTTTGGTTTTTCCCCATTTTTCTTCGCAAAAGACCCGTCTCTGAAAACGGTGTCTCTGCTTGTTTTGCCTTTCGTTTGGGTAGGCCCTCCAACTCCAGCAGCAGGAGGACCTTGAATGGCTCTCCAACGAAGACGTCTTCCCAAAGCTGGACTATTTCGACATCCCCCTCCAAGACCCAAAACACCAGAGCCCCGTCTCTGTCCTCGAGAGCGGCGTCGGCGTCGGCGTCGGCCGCTGCGGGCCACGGATTCCGGTGCGCCCCCGGAGCAAGAGGGGGAGGCGGAAATGGTGCGGTATTTCGGATTTCCTCACCGGATGGGGCGTCGGCGACGT
This sequence comes from Annona cherimola, assembly GCA_030490835.1. Lineage (NCBI taxonomy): Eukaryota > Viridiplantae > Streptophyta > Magnoliopsida > Magnoliales > Annonaceae > Annona > Annona cherimola. The sequence continues at coordinate 120,300,806 of CM059971.1, read as the reverse complement.
CAGGAAAGGGCATTTTGGGGATTTAAAGAGAAGGTGTTTGCATTGCCTGGCGGAGAAGACGCCCCAATGGCGGGCCGGGCCTCTGGGCCCGAAGACCCTCTGCAACGCTTGCGGAGTCCGTTATAAGGCGGGGAGGCTCGTGCCGGAGTATCGGCCCGCCAGTAGCCCTTCATTTTCTAGCGAGTTGCACTCGAACTCGCACAGAAAGATTCTAGAGATGAGGAGGAAGAAGATGAAGGCCGCTGAAAATGGATAGTTTTATTTGATTTTTTCCCCTTTTTTTCTTGTAGGAATTTTATTCTTAAATTTCAGAAATAGTGGTAGTGTTTTTTTTCTTTTTTGGTTTTTTACCTGGGTTTATTTTAATTCATTTATTATTTTATTATTTATTTGTTTCTTGACGGAGGGCAGAGATTTTGAGATGAGGCCGTCGAGGAGTGTTTGGAGAATCTGGGCCGTTGGAGTATTTAGAAGCGGCCGAAAAGTGGTATGGTTGTATTTTTCCCATCTCCACTTGTATTTGTCGTTCGTGATGGTTTCCTGCGTTTTCAAAAGATGAGAGATTTCGTTTCTGTCAAAAATAAGGGTAAAAAAAGGGCAAAGAAGATGAGGGATTTCTAGGGTTTCGAGGGAGCACACAGAGGATTTACGGGATGGCTTCAATAATACAAATCAGTTCATTAAAAAATGTAGGAAAATCTGGGGGAAGCGGGCTCCGTCTTCTCACCCTCAGAATACCAAATTTTGATGGAGAATGTTTCAATGGTTCAGGATGCAAAATTTCATTATTTTAATATATTTTTTGGCAAATTTTTGACAAGATTGTTAATATAATTATATTTAGTATTTTACCATTTTTGAATATATGTATATATATTTTTGATTTTTTAAAAAAGGGTACTTTAATTATTTTTAAGTGATTAAAATATTCCTATTTTTAAAAAACCAAAAAATACACAGTTTGTTTGGTTGGATACAAAAAAATGTCCACTGAAATTTTTTCAATTTAAAATTTTTCACTTTCCATAATTATTTTATTTTTAATTATTTTTACATTTTCCTATATAAATAATTTAGGGTGCAGTGCAGGCTTATGAAACTCAAGTTTATTTTTTCGTGCACTTATTTATCTGAGTGTATTTAATATATAAACTAAGTTTTATTATTTTTTGGCTATGTGTATATGTTTTTTGAGATTTTTAAATATCTGTATATACATGTACTTAAAATACTCTTATTTTTAAAAATCTAAATATATATATATATATACACATTTAAAAATCGTAAAATTTGTTTTATACGTTAAAATATTTTAGATAAACAAGTGTACGAAGAAAAAATAAAAAAAATGTTGTAAATGAGTTTTTTGAAATAGGCTAAGTTGGGCATTTGCTAGCCCGGGTTAATAAAATCGTTTATCTATGAAGAATATCTTTAGAAAAAATTTAACTTAAAAAACAAGATAAATAAAGAAGATTGTGGAAATAAAAGATAAATATAAATGAAAATAATATACTTTATTTATAATATAATTACAATATGTCAAACATGTATTTATAAATATAAATAACATAAAATACAAAAAATAAAGAAATATTGTTTAGATATTATATATATAATATATTTTATATTACATATAAAATAGAAATCGAGCTCGAGTTCACTTGAATCTTAATCCTATTACATTTACAAATCAGACTCACTGGGTTCGGGTTTTTCAGGCTCGGTTGTAAAAAAGCGAGTTATAGCACAATTAAAAATTGGGTTCGGGCTCAACCCGGCCCAAATTGCATTCCTATAAATAATATTATTTTTCAATTATTTTTACACAATTATCCATGTAACTAACTTATTTATTTTAATTGTATTCTTTTTATACCTTATCATTATTCTTATTATATCACATAATTTTTTTATCAACTTAACAATTTCTATTTCGAAAAGTTTTTATCAAAATTTTTTATCTCCAACCAAACACACCCATATTTATATATTTTCAAAAATTATAGAACTTAATACATAAATTAAATATAACTATATTAACAATTAAATTTTTTTAAAAATATATTAAAAAATGAAGTTTTGCACCCTGATGAATTGAAATGTTCTCCAATTCTGAATGGGTTTTGATGCGAGTATTCACTCAATTGGAATGTTCGAATGTGGATTGGCTGTTTTATTTATTTATTTATTTATTCCGATGGTGGATTGGCTGTTTTATTTTTGGACCATATGTCGTTGGTGCTTGGTTCGCACTGGTAGGCTGTTTGTGAAGTTGGTCCACTGCAGCAGACAGCCCATGTGATGGGCCCCTCGTTCCTGGCCCACGGCCTCTCATCATTTATGGGCCTGTTTCTTCCTTGGTGAGTGGCCGGAGGGTTTTCAAGTGTTCACCTACTGGGCCCACTATCGCTTCTCGGCCATCCCATTCGGTTGGTTTGCAATAAGGATTGCATGGGATTTATGTCCAATCCTATGCGGCAGTTGCACGTGGATTGAAATTATGATATTCTATTCTGTTTTGAGTGGCAATTGATACTCGGGTGCTTAGAAGATATGGAAACTCATCCATTCATTATTTATAACAAATATTATCGACAGTCCGAGCGAAAGATTCTGAAATGTGACCCTGTGCATGAATGATGCGCGTCCCTATGCTACTGTTTTATGTTTGGTAAGGCATAAAAAAATATCAACCTAAAAATTTTTCATTTAACAATTTTCATTTTCCATGATTATCTTATTTTTTAATCATTGCTTCACATCTTTCTATACAATTATCCTACTTTTTAATCATTTCTATACAACTACCTTATAACTAATTTATCTATTTTAACTTTATTATCATTGCTCCTATTGTATTACATAATTTCTCTCATTTTGATACTTTTTATAACAAAAACTTTTCATACGAAAGTTTTATCACTTCTTCAAACGCACCCTAATTTTATCTCTATAATTTTGAAATTTATGTATTCTCTATGGTTGCAAATAAAAAAAACACCCTCCGCTTAAATGAACCTACCCTATTTCGTAATTATTTGTAGCTTTACACATGAAAATACAAATTTTAAAATTCTGAGTAAGTTTTGTAATAACAAGCTACAACAGCTGTTTCCTGATCTGGTAATTTTGTAATGTTTTAGAAGAAAATGATGCTGAAACCAGCTAATCATGCAGCTCATGCAACACTTTTATGGCACTTTGTATTATCTTCGTGAATTGTAAAATTTTTTACATTTGGAGACATGGTCAATGGATCATGCGGCTCATTTTTTTTTATTAGTATATACATACACTTTGTGACATTTGATATTAGAATTAAGCACATTCAATTCTCACATAATTGAAGAATTTTTCTATAAAGACCCCACGTTAGGGACGAATTGTAAAACACCCTGTTAGAGAAGCATTAATACACACCCTGCAACGATGGAGACTAAGATTCGAACACCCATCCACCGTCTGCTGCCAATTCTGCGCCCTGCAGCGGCCACCGACTGGTAGCCATGGGGCTCCTGTTTGTTGGACGTGACCGCCTCTCTGTCGAGTGGTCTGCCATCCATCACGGGGCTCGGTTATTTTTTCGGATGTGAATTAAAGGTAGGACGGTAGGAAAGATGGAAAATGAAGCTTGGCCAAAAGCAAAAGAAGCTTACCCCCTTTTCCGATGATTTTTTAGGACCTTGTTGCTTTCGAAATGGAATTTGTCGGGCTTTAATTGATTGAGAGTGGCTCCATGAACTTTTTCTATTTATTTGTTTGTTTGATTTTTTGGTACGAATATATAGGCCCAAACAAAAACATGAAATTCTTACATATGAAATTATATATATATTTTTTGAATTTTGGGAAGTTTTTTGAATTTCCAAAATGAAAGAGACTCCTGTTTCATGCACTTTTTTATTTTATAAACTCAAAAAATATATATAATATTCCATATAAAAGGTATGCTTGGACACATATATTAATAAAAAAAAATTAAAAAAGGGTCATGCATGCTTCATATATATTGTTTGGAAAAATTCATGCAGGCCGCTTTTTCTGTTTAATTTCAGATGATTGGGATTTACATTTTTTGAAGAGGATTTCTTTTTTACATATCAAACAAGTCCCTCAGTGTCAGCAAGGCCGCAAGGGCACATTTGTTGGATGTCATTTGGGCCTCTTGTGATGTTGGGCTGAATTTCATTTATTCATCACGTTTAATTCTAAAAATCGTTTCGAGTACGAAAGGGGCGCGTACTTCTGTGATTCTGTCAAATTAGTTGAGTGATTGATTACCAAGGGATGGAAATGGATGAAAAGGAGTTTGTGTATAAATTATATTAGGAAATAAAAAGTTACTTCCTTCACATGAATCACATCCCATCCTTCGTATTCTCCCGAACAGCGATGGATGGTGGGCCCGAAGAAGAATATTTGCATCAAAATTTCTAGGTCTTTATGATTCTACCTTTTCTTTGTAATCTGTATTTTAATTAAAAATCTTATTTTCTCCATTTTTTCTATTTTTTTAAGATTAATTTTAAATATATACACTACATTTGCTCTTAATTATAAATATACTTATTAAGTTTGAAAACTTTCACGTATGAAATTAACCCTTATCTTTATCCACATTATTACCTTTCATCTCGTATTTTTTTTATATTTGAATTTTTCCTTTTTTCCCCCTTTTCTTCCAAGCATATGATTTTTATCTGGGGATAGAGTTAAAAGAGTATTTATAATTGATATTTTTTACATCTTATATTTAATATTATTTGTTTAACTAGGAGAATAAGTTTTATGAAAATAAAAAAATGTGCATGACTATATTTGCTTAAAAGTATACAACCGTGTATAAATTATGAAAAATCCTTATCTTTATCCACGTTATTACCTTCCATTTCTTAATTTTTTTATATTTGATTTTTTCTTTTTTTCCCCCTTTTCTTCCAAGCATATGATTTTTATTTGGGGATAAAGTTAAAAGAGTATTTATAATTGATATTTCACATCTTATATTTAATATTATTTGTTTAACTAGGAGAATAAGTTTTATGAAAATAAAAAAATGTGCATGACTATATTTGCTTAAAAATATACAATCATGTATAAATTATGAAAAATACTTACTCTATTCATATATGCATTAGAATAATTATTCGTATAATAATGATACTTTAGATAATTTAAATGTTAAAAATACAAATCTAAATCTAATATTTCGCATCATACCATTCTATTATGTTCATTTACACATGTGCACATTGGGGCCATGCACAATAATACTTAAAAAATGATGGGATTTCTATGACGATACATATGATATTAAACAAAATGAATCTTATTAATCATATAGAATCAGGTTTCATGGAAGCAAAACTAATAAGTAAGAAGGAAAAAATAAATTGAAAAAAGGTTTTGCTTACATAAAACTCCTTTTTTATGTAATTCATCTCATTTTTAATATTCTAATGTTGATTACAAATTCACTTCATATAATATATTTAACATGATTTATATTATCATGTAAACTATTTCATTTGTCTAGTATTACTATGCATGAGCTTTATCTACAAATGTATAAAATTAATATAATAAAATAATTTAATACTAGATATTAATTTTAAAATTATATTTTTAATATCTAAACTGTTTATAATAGTATTACTACATTCTAATACATATGCAAATGTATCTACGCATTTTTCATAATTTACATATGAATATTATTTTTTAGAAATTTTCATAATTTTTTTAGGAGTGCCCGTACCCATATTTGATTTAAATGAAACTTAGCCTTTTAGTTAAACAAATGATGTTAAATATATAAATGAGGATAGTTTTTCCACCAAACATCATGATATTAGGGTTTTGCGTATACCGATGGAAAATAAATTTTAAAAAGAAAAAATGTTTCAGTAGAGGAAATTATTCAAAATACAAATTATGATTAAAAAAATTAATGTTGATTGCATATTGAAATGGAAAGAAAAGATTTCTACGGCTAGAAAATCAACCGTTTTGCTGCATGCTCTGGAATAAGGTGGGTTGACACGGAGACAATGTGGCATTGCTGTGCTTAAAATCTAAGAAACTAGAGGCCTAAAAAGTGGGAAAAGAAACAAAAGCAATGATGATGTTATCGATCATTGACAATAGCGTCCAGCCAACAAAAGGCCAAGCCAGGTGTAAACCCACTAATAATGAAAGTTGTGCCGGCCCCAACTAACACTACGCTAAATGTTTTTTATGTCCTCCCGTTTCGGTCTTCTTACATCCTTTTTTTTAATCCTCGAAGTATGCATACTTGATTTTTAGACCCTAACATTTGTGCATTTGCTATTTAGATAACAATCGCTTACTCCGGCCAAAATGACCTCAATACTCGTTTTCCAAGTTTGACTTTATACGGTGGAGTCAACTCTACTAGCGAGCATGGAAGATTTTAAAGAGAGAAATGATTTTGTTAGTTTGAGCTACTAAATGACTCGCTTAGTTCATCTCAAAAAATTAATTTAAAATATCTTTAACTTTTTTTGTACACGTGTTATCTACGTATATTTAACACATAAATTAAGTTTCACCATTTTTAAAGATGTATATAGGTTTTTATATATTTAAAAATGGTGAAATTTTAGTTTATATATTAAATACATTTTGAGAAATAAGTGTATGAAGAAAAAAATAAAAAATATTTTAAATTAGTTTTTCGAGTAAGCTAAGAAAGTCATTTGCTTAGTCTAGACTAATAGAATCATTCATCTTTTAAATAAATATACATATATCTATCTATTTATCTATATCCTAAGATCAACTATAATGGTCTCAAACATTGGCATAGATGGGGTGACCAAATCTATTAGAGTAGTGGATTATGCCGCTATCAAAGGTGTGGGTAGATCTGAGGTGTCACAACAACAATAGTTCCTTGTCATTGGATTTAGAGACGGTGATACAGATTAACAATCATGGAGATCATGGGTGGTGGTGGTGGATTTTTCATTGGATATGATGCATGCAGTATTCAATAGATTGTGGTCGTCAAATTGAGGAGTTTTTATTTTAAATTACTTAACTTTGCATATTTGCATTCTAAATTCTGAAAATGGGCTATTTGCATTTTAAATCATAAAAACTTAGTTCTTTTGTATTTTAAACCCTAACTCATAACGATGTTAAAAACTATATTCGATTTATGCAAAATGATGTAAATACCCTACAATATATATTTTTAAAAGTATTAAAATCTATATCATTGGTGAATATGTTGTTGGAGCCTCCAGAGACCATGAAAAAAGCCTAAATAGCCAAGTTTAAAATGTAAAAAAAAAATCTTCTTTAAATATTAGAGAGGATTAATTTTAGTTTTTAACACCATTATAGTTAGAGTATACAATGCAAAGAAACTAAAGTTTTCAAGATTTAAAATATGAATGACCAAACTTTAAATTTTCAAATACAAATACATAAAATTAGATAGCTTAAAATGCAAAAAACCATCAATTTGGTTTGTGAATAGGCTTTGACCGGAGAAGAAGCCAACACCAGTTGGCTTTTACTGCTGAGAGAGAGGAAGCGACAATAATAGCAAATGAGTTGTTTGCCAGGTTAGATTTGGTTGAACATCGGGCTGCTGTATTTTTCTTCATTAGAGAAAATGAGCATTGCATTTGGAAAATAATAAAACAAAAAAATTTTACCAAAGCTTTTTCCTCTTTATTTTTCAAGTATTTATTAATGCTTTTTATATAATTATTCTATTTTAAATTATTTTTACGCTTTTTTCTGTATAGTTTATCTTTGGTGTATTTGTAAATTGAAAAAACTTTTATATGCAAAATTTTTTATATAAAAGTTTTTGAATCGAGAGAAAACAATATAATATGATAAGAATAATAATTATGAGTAAAGAGAATAAAATTAAAATAAATAGCTTGGTTGTATAAGTACTTGCATACAAATAATTGAAAAGTAAGGTAGTCGTATAAAAAGATATAAATAAACAATTAAAAATAAGGTAGTTGTGAATTACAAAAAATTTTAAATTGATTTTTTTTATTTGAAAAGTTTTTATGTTATCCAAGTATGCCCCTTACCTATTTTAAATTTATCATTCGTTCCCTATTATTATCTTTATCATATTATATTACTCTCTTAATTTCAAAAAAAATTCGAATAAAACTTGTTTCACCATTCCTTCTTGTTTCCCAAGCACACTTTATGTTTTATTATTATTATTTTTTGGTATATGAGGAAAAGCAGTAATTATCGGCGATAGAAAAGAAAATGAGTTTCTTTTTTTTTTTTTTCATGGGTGATTGATGCTAGGCATGTGAGAATAGTGTTGGATTTGGAGAAGATGTGCAGTAGGTAGTTGTTGCAAATTTCATTAGCGGACGGCGACGAGTGAAAAAGAAAACCCATACTGTTCTTGCGGTTTTCCAGCTGTTGGAATCGTTGTCGGAAGGTGAGGCGTTGCTTGAAGGATCGACACTGACGATGATGGTTGACGGAGATAGTGACACCTGTACTTTTCGTCATCGCGTGAACAACCGACGTTGGCTCTATGAAAGGAAAAGGGACACCATAACCCCAGATTTTCCGCAAATTCCAACGATTGGGCACTATCGCTGTTGGAACGGTGCCAGAAATCTATTGGTCAGAGCAAATACGTGATCCTGCCATTTACAAAAATGTAAGTTACTTATTGATATAAAATCCATTTGTTTTTGGCTCTGGATCGACGGGAGGGACTAAAAGGAAAAGAATGCAAACTTAAATGAGTACCATCATTTTCCACCGGTCAAAAAATATATTTTTTTACTTTTTTTTTAAAAAATATTTTTATAAACATGTTAATCTAATTATATTTAATCTATAAACCAAGTTTTATCATTTTGATATGTATATATATTTATTTCGGATTTTTAAATACAGGGTATTTAAGTTATTTTAAATTTTCTTAACATGACTTAAATATTCCTGTATTTAAAAATTCAAAATAAATATATATACATATCCAAAAATAATAAAACTTAGTTTATAGATTAAATATAATTAGATTAACATGTTTATAAAATTATTTTTCAAAAAAAAATGCAAAAAAATATATTTTTTGACCGGTCGGAAATCACCGACCGGTCGAAAAAGATCATTCGGCAACTTAAATACGCAAAGCTTGAAATTTTAACGAAAATTATACATATGAAAGAGCCCAACGTGCAAAAACTCGAGAGTTTCTTGTAAGAATGTGAAAGCATTCTGGGACACGATAACCCATTTTCTATGAAATAAAGAAATACAGTCAAATTCGCCGGTCTCTATCATGTTAAATTATTTAATTTTGTAGCAGTAAATTTTTTATTAATATAATAATTATGTTCTTAGTAATAAAATATTTTAAAATAATAAATAGTTTGTATATCATAATAAATTAATTCGTTGAGCTATTAACCAAAAAGAAGTGATTACAGGCGACTAAAGCTAGGTTTGGAAAGGTAAGGGTGGTAGGAAGGGATTAGGGCTGATGGATTTAGCAGACCTGACTTGATGGGGTGCCACTCCAGCGGTCGATTGGGAAATGGAAGCGAGTGAAGAAGGGTGAGTGAGTCGGTGCCCAGCGCTATGTCCGAACTCGAAACAGCCAAGCATCTATTCCACAACAGCACGGCATCCAACGTTCCAACTGCAATGGAATGGATGGATCCAGCGGGACATATGATTCATGAATGCTGCCGCTGCCGCTGCCGCTGCCGCTGCCGCATCCTTCCCAGTAATCTTCCCTTGAAATCTCGAACAACGTTCTGACCCCACCTTCTCCGTCCCTCCCTCCAAAACCCGATCCTCCTCCAGAAAATGCAGCAGCATTTGCATTCTCATTCTCATCCCTCACTCTCTTCTCACTCCTCCTGTCCTCCTCCCGCTCCTCCTCCCCCAAGCCCATCTCCTTCCCCCAAAGAAGCCAAATCCCTCTTCTGCCTCCTCGCCACCACCCTCGTCTCCATTCTCTTCATCCTCTCCTTCTCTCGCAGCAGCACTTCCTCCTCCCGCCCTTCCTCCTCCTCCTCCTCTGCCGCCGCCTCCTCTTCCCCCAGTCTCCTTCTCCTCCGCCCCTCGTCCCCCTCCTCGCCCCCTCTGCCCCCTTCCCTCGCTTACTTCCTCTCTGCTTCAGCCGGCGACTCCGATCGTCTCCTCCGCCTCCTCTTCGCCGTCTACCATCCCAACAACCACTACCTGCTTCACCTCGACCTCTCCGCCCCACAAGACCAGCGCCGTCTCCTCGCCCTCTCCGTCCAGGCCGTCCCTGCCTTCCGCGCCGCTCGCAATGTCCACGTCCTTGGGAAGGCCGACTTCTCCAACCCGGCTGGCCCCTCTGCGTTGGCCGCCACTCTACATGGAGCCGCGGTTCTGCTGCGGCTGCCGGCCAATTGGGACTGGTTCGTCAACCTCAATGTAGATGATTATCCGTTGGTCACACAAGATGGCAAGGGGTTCTGTTTTATCTCCTTTTTTCTCTCTGTTTCTTTCTTTCTTCTTCGTTTCTAATGTGGGTGTTTGGGTTTTGGTGGTTGTCAGACCTTCTCCATGTGTTGTCGTTCTTGCCTAAAGAACTCAACTTTGTTCAGCACAGCAGCCTGATTGGTCGTAAGGAGTATGCACATTCTTGTCTCTCTTTTTTTGCACTATTCTGCCACGTAATTCTTCCGAACTGCTCTTTTATACGAGCAGTATCAACCTGAGCAATTTTCCATCTTTCTAACGACTACAGAACAGTTTGTTCTATTCCTATATAATGGGCAGCAGTGTATCGAAAAATACGATTACAATCTTTATCATGAGGTAAGAGTGTCCAAGTACTGAGGATGCAACCGAGGACATTTCATACTGAAACCTCTGAAATGGTATCAATGAGGATGCCATTTGGAAAAGTGCGATGGTAGTTCAGCGATTTATGTATCTAAACCCAAATAGTTAAGAACAGCAGTATCAGCTTTGTTTGCTTTCTATTGTTGTCATCTTAGCTTCACGATGGACTCATCCCACCTCTTAATGCAAGAGATTTAAAATGCTGAATAAATTATGATACTCATATTTTGTTGCAGATCTCACAAGCTAAGACCAATTATTGTGGATCCTGGTCTCTATCTCTCATCTAAGAGTGACATATTTTATGCAACTCAGAAGCGTGAGTTGCCAAACGCATACAGTCTGTTTACAGGTCAGTACTCTTGAAGTGAGGTGCCTGTTGCAGGGTTGCTGCTTTTACTAGCCGTTGCACTTGTCTGGATCTTTACTGTAGTCTATTAAAATGTAGAACATGCTGAATGTCCATGACTGTAAATAAATAACAGTATTTCTCCCCAAAATAAAGGTTCAGCATTGGGAAGTATTTCGTTCTTCTCAGAATTTATAGCATGAATTTGTAAGACAGGCTATTATTACCAAAAACTCTGTATCATGCCTTGAGAAGTGTGGTTTTTGCACATTCATATCAGCATTCAGTTGGTTTAAGTGCCAAGGCTTGGTAAAGAATGGAGCAATATGTCAACAGCTGGCTTAATTTCTCAATTGTTAACTGTTAATTTTCATGCAGAGCAGAGAATATTAAAGCTTACCTTTGGATGTTAAAGCTGTTTTCTATGATCATATGTTGGTGCTCATATCACGAATGCCATTTTTGAGAGTGCTGCTGTGATTTCTGGAACGTTACTTTGCCATCACATTAACAGCCATTCTTCAAAAAATAGGGGCTTGCTTCTGGAGAAAAGTAGTTGTCAGGGTTGTTAGTGTCAAAGTTTAACCATGTCTCTTCCTAGAAAGCTAAAATGCTTTTGAAGATTTAATTGTTGTGTTATTACTAGAGACTTCTATGGTTCTTTTGTTCTTTTTCATTCTCACAATATGGCTTTGGGCACATACTACGAATTTGATGGATAAAGCAATTCTCATGTTCAGTGTGGGTCCTTGCATTTAACCAGATGATGGATAATCCAATACAGTGCACTTTGGATGAAGTTTCTGTTGGAAGAGAATAGGCACAATCTTCCTTGCAGTATGCAAGATGTCCTCCTGAAGTTGTTGTCTTCATCCACGAGCGAGTTTAGTTTGATCTTGATGACTTTGGAAAAAATGTCTTCGATTTCTGTTTCCTACCAAAAGGATAGCTCAGGTTGATCAGTGAAGATACGGTAGTTGAAGTTTCACATTGATGACTTGATTGACAAAATCCTAAACTTGAATTTTTTTTATAGGTACAAATTATAATTCAAGTAACCTCTACAGGTTGAAAGAGAAAAGCTAAGAATGACAAAAACGAAAACAAACATTAGAATGTTTGTGAATATGTTATTCCTGTAGGCACCAAAATACCAAATCCATGGGTTATTGCTCATAAGACAGTGATTGAATTCACTTTTAAGATTAGATATTGCAGATGACGTGAGGATGATGTTCATTTCTTTTTCCAAGAATTTAGTTGAATCTCTTGTCATGCTGAAATCTAATCGGCTATGAAAATCAACAAATTGCTTGACAAAAGGAGAGATGCAGAAGACATTTTATTAGTCTGTATCATGGTGACAGTGGAAATGGTAGAGTAAAAGCCAGATTGAGTTTCAATGATTTAAGAACGGATCAGAAATCAGCTTTGGATGCATCTTTATGGGATCATGTTTCGTTTTCCTTTGGGGTGCTTCGCTATGATTGAAGGGGGAAAAAAAAGCATGAAAGACATGCATGCACACAAAAAAGGACTAGAAAGTAGACAGCTTCAGTACAGGACTGTTTTTGTGGTTTCCTTCTGGTTACATGATTCCAGGTATGATAATTGTATTTCAGAAAGAAGTCATAAAACTGAAATGAATGTGTCATAGGACCTTATGCAATTCTTTTTCATATTTTTGAATAGTATTTAAAAAGTGGTCCTATTTTGTGCAAATTTCGATTGGTGGAAAATTGTCAAAAATGATAATTGCAATTCTTTGGTTTTCCTGTTCTCTGACATGATAATTGACAATTAATGATAATTAAACTTCCCAAGGATATTCTTCTGTCCTAGAAAAACCAATACGAAGCATTTGTAATAGTTGTTGCATATCTATTATTGCAAAGCTCTAACAAGAACATGAGATTTTTTTTATGTATAGTATTTTTATTGACTTCCTATCTTTGGCTGTCTTCTGCACAGGCTCACCCTCTGTTATTTTGAGTCGGAAGTTTGTTGATTTTTGCATATTGGGCTCAGACAATTTACCAAGGATTCTTCTCATGTACTTTGCAAACACCCACTCATCACAATCAAATTACTTCCAAACTGCTCTTTGCAACACACTTGAGTTCAATAGGACTACTGTTAACTACAATATGCACCATGTGTCATGGGATGATCCTCCAAAGAAAGAGCTGCGTGCACTTGGGATGAAGGACTTTGAAAAGATGACTGAAAGTGGAGCAGCCTTTGCCACAAAAATCCTGAAGAATGACCTGGTTCTTGATCGCATCGACCGGGAACTCTTGAATCGCAGCCATGGGATGCTGGTTCCTGGTGGCTGGTGTTTGGGGAGGGAAGACAATGATGATCCATGCACTGTATGGGGGGATGCTCAGGTTCTAAGACCTGGCCCAGGAGCTGAAAGGCTCTCCAGGAGTTTAGTACAGCTGCTCTCCAATGGCGCTTTCCACTCACATCAGTGTGTATCTGAATCAGAACAACGTTAGTATTAGAGCTCAATTGATTAGTGAGTTCACAATTTTTCATTAGTTCTTATAATTGGTTTGGGGTTCATGGGTCAATTTTTATTGATTTATTGAGAATTAGGATGGGGATGTATCATTGTTTGGATTGCGGACAGGCCTTGTATTTTTGTGCCTGATTCATTTGTATGTCTCGTGCTGCCGTGGGTTTTGTCCAGATGTGCGCACTGTTAAATTTATGGGCTGAAATCGTATGCACCCGAGTGCATTGTGTACACCCATTTTTTTTTTTTATTATTATTATTATTTTTTTACACGACTGTTAATATAAGTATATTTAACATATGTATCAATTTTTATTATTTTAATTTTTTGTTCAGATTTTTAAAAATCAGCAACATTTATTTTTAAAAATCCGAAAAAAATATTTAGAAAATCTTTAAAAATAATAAAAGTTGATACATATGTTAAATATGCTTATATTAACAGTTTCATGAAATAGGTTTTTTTAAAAAAAATTTAAGAAAAATGGGTGAAGTATACTTGGGTGCATTGAACCCGGCTCCGTTAAATATTGTACGAGTACATGCAAGATGACCGCCAATCTGTATTGTGTTAGTCAAGCTTCCTTCGATCATATGTTAGATAAACTGGCTGTTGAAAAATCAAGTGGCTGATTTGAGTTGCGTTCTTCAAGGTAAAATCCACATCCTTTAAGAATGTAACAGCGAATTTACTTGTAGGTATGCTGTCCAACTTGCTTAAGGCTAGATCTACTTTTCTGCATTAGTGTCTATTCCCGTTGGGACAACCAGCGGCCGCTGGTGATCATCTGTCATAATAATGTAATATCATTATTATTACCACATTCCCGTGAATCCATTGTTCATCCCCAAATTGCGAGGCCTGCCAATGCCAAATCAACTATTACGGATAAAAAATCTCCGAGTTGCATAGATCAATTCCATGGCTGAGTAAAGGATGAAAAGTCAGGCCATAGATGTGGTTTTAATTGGAAGCCGAAACAATGAGAATTGAGTCAATTGCAGTACCCGGATTCTCCTCCAGTATGACAGAAGCAACGAACAAGCAGCCCTGAACCAAAAGGGATTACTGTCGAACATGTTCTGTCAGGTCATCAAGCCCCATTTAGTCCGCTTGGAAATCCCGCTTGCGCTGATGCCACCAGCATGGAACATTCGTGTCCCATTTAGATAGAGGAGCCTACTCCTCCGACCCAGTAATAAGCATCCGCAATCCGCATGTCCCTGGATTTATTAAATTATGCCCCTGTATACGCAAAACCTTTGGGGCAAGTTACTGTATTCCTTTTCAAGAAATGAACCTGTTTCATATACAATTGACAAGCTTCGCACTTCCGGTCCATGTCAGATTGTTTACTCAAAATAGACTGTTGCAATTACAAAAGTGTGTCCCGGATCAAGCGGGCCAAAACTCTGGAAGACAGCCGGCTGAGTACATCGGGAAGCACCGTCCCTGTGATGCCTGGCAATATTGGCAGAAGATCCCGGACAATGTGGGTCAAATCTCCATCCTGCAAATAGCCCCAATACATAGTCATTAGTCATGCTGTGACCAGGAATGAATAATTATATAGCTGATAGCTAACTCTACCAGATTATGAGTGAATTTGGATTTGTAAATTTCTTCGAAGAAAAGGAGAACTAGCTTCGTTGCTCCTTTCCAAGAAAGCTTGGAAAATTTTCTTAAATTTTCGAAGGCTTTTGTCTACATTTAAATATTAGACCTTTTTCTTACCTATAAAACCAAGAAGGTTGGATAGATATGAGAGCAAAATGAAAAATCAACTATTCATAAGAAAGAAAATGACATGCAAATGCACTTACTGAAAACTTTAGGTGGAGCAATCTGATAGGAAAGAGAGATGGTTTTCAGATTTTCACTTTCAGATGCAGCACATCAGCAATTCCATGAAATTTCTTTGATAAATAAATAAATAAATATATATATATATGAGACCTGTTCCAGTGCAGTTGCAGTACATTTACCCGAAAATGGGCCCCACACATATTAAAATGCAATAGAACTATACACAATCATTTATCGATATATAAATTATATATCAAAAGGTTTGTATGCTGAAAAAATCACTTTAAAGTTGTTATTTACGTCAAACATTTTATTATGTTGAATTTATACCATTTGCAGATGAGGTCTATACACATCTAATTGGGATGAAAATTGGTATGATAATAAAATACATCATTTTAAATACAATGGATGGAATATATTATAATTTTATGATAATGTGGTACCCATTTTGACACAACTGCACCGTAATTATGGTACAGTTGTGCTGCACCTGAATATTACTCTCTCTCTCTCTCTCTATAGATATATATATATATATATATATATGGGAACCGATCCTGTGCAGTCGGACTGCACCGTAATTACGGTGCAGTCCGCTGTAAAATGGACCCCACACATATTAGATTGTAATGAAACTTTATACACTCATTTATTCATATATAAATCATACTTTAGACGGTTTAGATGTTGAAAAAACCATTTTAAACTTGATATTTACATTAAACTATTTTATTACGTTGATTTTGCACCATTTTAAGATGGAGACTACACACATGTTGGATTTGGATGAAAATTGGTATTGTAATAAAGTGAACAATTCTAAATACAATGGGTGGGGTGGATTTATGGGAAATGATCAGGTGGGGCCCACAGTGCATGGACTGCACGGTGCAGTCGCATGCACTGGATCATTTCCCTATATATATATATATATATAATTCATTCCCTTGCACCGGTTGTCTAGTTGTAGATAACCCTTACGGTACAGACCTAGGTCCGATTTCCAGTTGGTTCAATCCAAGCATATGAAGATGACGATTCCCTAAAATTACCTAGTGCCAAACATTAGGTTGGTAGAGCACAAAGTTATTAATATACCTGCTTTGTGGATTTTGAACTTCCAGAAGTGAGGAATTCAACAACTTTCTGAACATTGTTTAATATAACCCTGTCCTCCTCTGTGATAGTAGGCAGCAAACCTGCAGGCTTTAGAGGTCCAAAGGCAGGAACCATGCTAAAAACTGGGGCTGCATTTCCGATTCCTAAGCTTGCAGTTATCTGAACCAGCTGCTCTCTTGACAAAGCATCAATGGCTTTCACTATCTGCTCCAATACCAAAGGAAACACCTTAAGAAATCAAATTTGACCTTGCTAGTTATCAGTATATTTATTTGTGCAGATCAATTCACACACCCCACCCTGAAAGAGTTGCTCATTTCTTTCCTAATGAGTCACTCTTGGAACAACAACTCTTATTTTATTCATTTCCTTCCAATCAGAACAAGATGGACTAAGTCACATTGAGCAAGGCCCTTGGTTAAGATGGTTCCAGCAGAAACTTGCACAATCCTGCTTATTCTTTATTCTTTATTGGTGTTAAAGTTAAAAACCTCAACCATTCCCTTTCTTTCAAGAGGGTAATAAAGAGTAGCCCTTCAGTACTATAAGACTCCAGCAGAAAATTTTTGCAAAACAGCAGAGGAACCATGACTTCGACAAGAAACAAAAAAGTCCTAACTTTTAATCCTGCTCCAACTATTGAAGACAGTAATCCTCCGTCTTCTGTTTACGTAGATATTTTCTAGTAATTGGTTTCTGCTGTTAAGCATTTGATCCATCTGCCGAGAATTCCCAACAATAGTTACAATCGACTTCTCCATGGGAAGCAGTTTTGCTAATGTACACTTTAAGGGACTCAGATGACATTTTCGATGCTATCCAGAGGAGAAAATATACAATGGACTAGATGTCCAGAATAGTTCCTGAGACGAATATATGCACATTACAAAAACTAATATCACTGACAAAAATGATGATGCTAGGAACTGTGGCAACAATAATCTTCGGGATAACAAATAACAGCCGACCTCAATTACTTGTGCCGAGGATGCCAATGAATTAACTGTAAGCATAGAAAGAATAAGGCCCTGAATTACCTCATCTAGAATAAATTCACGGAAGAAGTTTCCCTGATCAGACAATAAAAATGCTAAGGCTGCCCGTGTTTCTACAGGCTTCTCTGGTTGAGATGAAATCAATGGAAATCCTGGGAAAAAATAGCGTGGTTGACTTTTTAAGATACCCAGATCAGCCATTGCCCCATTCAGATCTTCCCCGCCTCCACTTTTCGCTGCCGTAATGAAATTTTCAAATGCTTGCATGACATCAATGAATCTTTCAGCATCAAATACTCCAGATTTTCCGTATATTGTATACCTTAAAGCATTTCTCAACCGTGGGGATTCATCAGTCAGAAGTCGCTGCCATCAAAGAACAATGAAGAAACACACTAGCAATAAGTTTAACCATGAAGGAACTTGTAGTAAAGATAATAATAATAGCCTTTCAGGGAAGCTTCAAAAGATTGAAATAATTTCTCTTCAGGTGGCAACCATTACTGGATCATTATCCCCTATTCTGAGTGGAAAAAAAACATAAATTAATGATTAAATCGTCATCGCTGGATTAGATAAATGAAAGTACATGCACGTTCTCGACAAAAATTTAATCTTGGCTGCTGGGTAAGGAGAATTGGATCTGAAACTAAACCATTTCAGAGGAAAGAATCAACAAATTTCATCTATAGTTCTAGTATTATGTAACGTTCTTAAATTATTGGAGTTTTCCCAAATACAGCCGTTATGTTTGACCTTAATCCTAAATATACTTATTACGTTTCCAAAATCCCAAATATACTCACTACGTTTGCAGTTAATCCCAAAAACACCCAATCAGTGAGTTACTGAGTTAACACCGTTAGTTAATATGTGAAATTACTAATATACCTATTGAATTTTGGACATAATTGAAAATTTGAATGTTATAACTCACCAATGCCCTAATTGCAGATGAGCTCTAAATTTGGAGAGCCCTAATTTCATTTTCCTTCTATTTTATTTCAATTTTTTATTGTTTTATAACGGGTATTTTGGGCATTTACAAAAAATTTAACTAACGGTTTTTAACAGAATGGGCTTTTTTGGAATTAACTGCAAATGTAGTGGGTCTATATGGGATTTTGTAACCGTAGTAGGTATATTTTAGGATTAGAGTTAAACGTAGTAGGTATATTTTAGGATTAGAGTTAAACGTAGTGGGTATATTTGAAAAAGCCCTAAATTATATGAACACAAAATGGTCATAAATCACAACTAGAACCATGTTTGCACAAATAAGTTTAAGCTGATGACTGGCTAAAGAGTAAAGATTCAACAAGTTGGTACCTGTGCAATGTATGGATACGCTTCATCCACAATGGCAAAATCAGGGTTTCCCACCAAAGCTATTCCTTCCAGTACACCAATTGCCCTGATTATGAGAGCAAAATAAGGTGGTATTCTGAATGGATAATCAAATGTTATCTGAGCCAAATCTGATGCCAACTCCTGAAAGTTAATGTTTTTTGCTCCCCCTCCTTCAAGTGCCTGATCGAAAACTTTGGCTAGAACTGGCAAGATGGGTTCCAAATTAACCCCTTCTGGGATGAAATCAAGCTTAACAAAGTCCTTTACTATAGCATCGTAATCTCGATGAATAAGATGAGCTATGGCTTCAATCATTCCATACTTCTGGTCATCTGTTAATCTTGTCACAAGGCCTGCAACAGTAATTGCTCGAATTAGAAATTTTTGAATCACAAAATGCCATCCTTTAAGGTCTGTGTGTATGCTATGACACTCTTCTGTAATTACCCATTATAAAACAATGTCGTTTACCAATGAATACCTGTGCACAAAACAAAGCCATCAATGTTTCCCCTTTCCAGATTGTTTACCTTATGATGTGTAAATTTGTCAAATTGCATCAGGCACAAAACACGAGTGGGAGAGGATAGACATGAATAATAATCTGAATCAGCTGCAAGACTGGGAAAACACGAGCTTGACTACTTTGTATGACATACAAGGTACAGCTGGATACCTAGATGTTTACAAACTCAAAACAGCTCAGCAGGGAGTGATAGTGATGATCTTGTTCAAATTAAAACATCAATTACATGCTCGAGGTTAGCCAGAATCTGCACCCAACTATTAATCTAGTACTCATATATTATCGTTATATCATTATAAGCAATAAAATCTAATCATGAAGCATTGTTTAAAATTATTTATCAATTTTGATAGTGAAAAAATATTCTTTTGGAGGAAATGGAAGCATGTAAGTGGTCAACATTCTGGCATCACTTGAATGAAGACATTAACAGAAATAGTGTCAGAAGAGTCAAACTCCATTAAGAAGACCATGTCACGTCAGATCACATGAAGCCACAACATTTCAGCTGAAGATGCATTTCAGCAATAATGCTCTTAGCTTGCTAGTAAATTTACAATGTGATAGAACTATTGATGTTTGTGGATAAAATTTAAATTAAATCTGAACGGCCATGAGAAAAAAAAAACAGCATTCTTATTCAAGCTTTAGATTTTGAGAAACCGGTATTTTTGCCTTCATTCCACATGCTGGTGTAAATTAGTTGTGTCTGGACATCATACTCAAGGATAAATCCAAAACAACTTGAACTGGGTGCAAATTAAGGCATACACATAAGGAGATTAATGGACCAGTGAGCATAGTAAAATATTGGATTATCTTCAATGACATACATGTTTTTTTAAACCTGGAAGGTGCATAGGCATGAAAATAATTTAAATATGAAATATTTTAAGATAGCTACCCAACCATTGAAGGAAAGATTCTAAGGAATGACCAAATCATCTCCCAAAATGGAAAATTTCAGCAACCTTTGTTTTCTCCTTTCTTTTCTTTTTTTTTTTTTTTTTTCCTTCAAGGAGCTTTAGCAACGAATATTCAGACAAGTCAATGGGAAAATGGCTAACAGAGTCTGGCCAAATGCTGTGCTAGATTTAGTTAGCATTTAGAATGAAGAACTTTCACCATGACTCCCATAGAGTGGATTGTTATTACCGAAATCAAGTATAGCAAGTTTCCCATCTGGTGTCCGAATCATATTTCCTGGATGTGGATCAGCATGGAAAAAGCCGGTATCAAGCAACTGCAATGACACAAGGTGACAGTTAAAAACAGAAACTGACTTAAGAACAAATTCAGAAAGCAAGTAGTTAGCATCTAGACTCTAGAGACTGCTATGCAAATTAAACATTTGAATAACAATGGTTCAAATTTGATACAAAGGAAATCATGATTTAAGATGTGAGAGATAACCAAAAAACATGGAAGTAAATGAAATACTCATGGAACCTTAAAGGCTTAAACAATACTAATATAAGAAGAGGCCGTAATCAAAGATGCTAAAATGGAAATGGACGGTGAAATGTCAAAGGCATGTTAGGTTCAAAACTTTTGCCAGCAATTAATTCAAAGCTTTGTGAGAAAAATCAAAAGAAACTTTTATATGAGTGCATTGCCCACTTATTCTTCATTTCCAATGGCACAAAAATTTCAAATTTTCTCAAGAAATCCTGAAAATAAGTTGGTGATTTCAATTTCACTAAGGACTGCCTTAAAATCAATGATGTAAGCATCATCAGCTAGACAAGAGAAAAGAATTAATGCATAGCTAATTAAGATGAACCTCATGAACATGAGCTGTGCATCAAGAGCCTTTTTACAGTGACAACACAACTAAATCACAGGACAACAACTAAATGTAAGCTAGAAAGAGAGAACCACATCCTCAACATTTGCATTACTAAAGAAGTAACTGCAACCTGCTTGAGGTAGCATATCACTCCAACATTGACCAGTTCTCCAACATCACTTTCAGTACTTTGTGATAACTTTTCTCCCTCTATCCACTGAGTGGTAAGAACCTTTCTGGAGGTGTATTTTTTATATGTCTTTGGTATGACAACCTGAAATTTCAAATTATCCAAAAAAAAGCATTAACACAGAGTTTGAAATAAGAACATGACTCTTCTATCCATGGCCCAATATCAAAAAATAAATTAAAATAATTGGAATGGTGATTCAAATTATCACATAAATGAATGAATCAAACTATGCAATTAAGTTGCTTGAAAACAGCAAAGCTGTCTCAGAACAAAGCTACAAGAAAACAATAATCCACAGTCCAATTATCGTAAGGAGAATCTAGTTCTTTCTAAAACATTCAATAAATGATGATATCAACGTGTCAGAATCTTTAAGTATCTGCCCAAGTTGGTGCTGAAAGAATTGTTGATGAGATGCACATTTCCAATTTATGGCTTGAAAGAAAATGATCGAAGTAACTGTCACCCAAAGACTGAAGCAATCAGAACAATTTCTCACCAGGACCAGCATATGCCGACATCAAAGAAATCCAGAGTCCTACTCTACATCTGACTCAACCCAAGATACAAGGAGTTCATCAAGCTGAAACAACAGAAGAATCATAATGCCTTCAACAAAGGAGCTTGGTGGTCAAACCCTTCCATTATCTTTGTTTTCTATGTCCAAGGACAAAATGTGTGAAGATGAAAAAAATTCAAAACCATCATGTTCTATGGAGAATGTCTTTAAGTAAGACTGTTATTAGCTGTTTCTAATTTCTAATATTCACCCTCTCGAAATATACTTAAGTTGACAGTCCATACCAATTTCATTATGAAAAACCACACTGAGTCAAGAATAGACTCAACTGAATCTTTAGTTGCCTTTAACCTTGTAAGACCTCAACATATTTAGAGTTCTAAGCAATGACTCATTGAAACATACCCATAGAACTCCTTTACTTCTCTTCTCCACCTCTCTGAATGCATTTTTATACTATTCATAATAAATCTCAATGGAAGTTCCATGTTACAAAATTCCCCCCAGTGCTACCTAAAAAGAAAGCCAGGAAATCCAGAAAGATACAAGGAATTGTGCTGAGAATATTCTTTCAGAGATACAGAATATGGAAGTTATTACCAGATTTTTCCTTCCCTTTCTTTTGTATGATGCAGACAGTGCCTATTTTACACTAAATCATTATCGGCTTGTATAAAAATAGAAGTTGGTGAATGTGGTCAGTTGTTTTCTAACATACTTATTCTGTCAACAGCAGAGAAAGATCAGTATGATACATCGTTAAATGCATTACTCAAGCAAGAAATAAAAGAGATGGTAATGATTCAACCCGGCTGCCTCCCTATAACATTTAATGCTACATCCTTCATTTGGTCCATGAGGATTGATGCGACAAAGTCAATGCATAGACATCCACGCTTAACATGATTTTGCAACAATTTCCCTTGTGCTTTATCTTTTAAACAGACTTTATGTTGTCTATCACATAGATTTATATCTGATTTTCAAATGTCATGTGCTTCCTCAAAGTATTCGAGGAACCATGTTCAGTGCACTCAATGAAAGAAGTAGGATCACCTGAGGAAGGTCCTTTCTCATCATTTCAGCAAACCGTGTCCCATTTTCACCTTCATTAACATAATCAAGCTCCTCAAAAAATCGGGAAGCCCATTCATCCACCAATCCAACAACATCAATTGATATCTGAAAAGATTCAATGAAAATAATAATAATAATAATAATAATTTTCTTGTTCAGAAGAAAATAACTGAGGAACTTCAAAACAATTCACAACTATTAGATTCTGGTTTGGATAAGTTACCTGAGGGAACCTTCGAAGAACCAAACCTAGGTTGCGGATGATAAATAAGTCAATTGTTACAGTCTCAAGTACAAATGGACGTTGTACTTTAACAGCAACTAAATCTCCATTTTCTTTTAGGCGCCCCTTGTATACTTGTCCCAAAGATGCTGCAAAAAATCATCCACTAGTTTTTTAACAGGTCAAAAATGTTGGTATCTTTATCAAAATATTCCAGTTATAAGGTGTCATTAGCCATTACTTGTGTCCACCTCAAGTAATAGGTATTGACATTTCAAAAGTTAGATGGAAAAGAAAAATCTCAAAATTAGTTGTGAACCAAACACTAGATGCCATCCAACACCAAATCTCTTTTCCCTGGGCCGCTGCAAATAGCCATGCAATATAGAAAGGAGTTCCTTCATCTCTTCTGATTTTCTTCTTTTCTTTCTTTTTTCCCCCATCTTCTGGTGGCTTGCATTTGAAAAGGATAAATTTATAATTTTTTTTTAAAAAAAAAGTCTCAAAGCATATTGTTGAGTACCAATCAGCATATCAAGAGTCATGCTTAAGAAAATGATCAAGAACCAGCTCCATAGAACAGAACAAAGCCCACATCTGAACACGAAATACATGCTTATTTATACCAGGAAGGAAATTTTGTTGAACGGTTAAAGAGGCTACTGAAGCACATTTAACAGAAAACAAAATCCTATAAATCACTTCTACAGAAGGTGAGGAAAGAAAATTACTACAACAGAAACAATCAAATAGAAATACCAGCAGCAATTGGAGAAGGGGTGAGTTCCGAATAGATTTTGTGCCAAGGGCAACCAAGCTCCTCCTCGATAAGTGTCATTGCTACATCATCTGGGAAGGAAGGAACCTTCAAATACAATAAAAGAATGACAACTCAGCCAGTTAACCACGAATGATAAAAGCAACAGACAACAGTAAAGAATAATCAGTGACAGTTGTGTATTGTAGCATCCAGCATGCTACTGATTGCATGTCAGGTAACAAAACCATATACCAAATAAAAATAACAGTTAATAATCCTTCAAAGTTGCAAGGCATGCAAAATGGACATAGAAGCTACAATTTTCATGGTCAATTGATGAAAGACAGCAACCACGATATTACCAAGAATGCACCGCTATGATGATGATGATGGTTATGGCTCACTTTTTTCCCTTTTTTCATTATCATTGATCATCTCCACTACAATTGCAAGTATTTTTCATTATGATAATCATCATCATCATCAAAATTACAAAGAAAGTGCGTAGTATGAACAATATACTCACAAGAATAATATGATTATGATAAAGATGGTGATGGGGTTCATGATGGTAAGCTGATTCCAAGGTTAAACTCACAAAATAATCAGATAGTGTGAAGAATTTCAACATCATGAAGCATAGGAATGGCTCAGCATTATATTGCAACCCAGCACATCGAGTTGAAGTAACATGTAATCAGATAGTGGCCTGGAAAACATAAGCAACAAGCAACAGTATCTGACCATCTGCGTTCATGCAAAACAAGAGATGTCCAGTTGTGGTTAAACTTCAGATGTGGTGAAGAGATGCCCGAATTATTAATGTTTAATAATCTTAGGAGAATTCAGTGTGCATGTGTTTTCCAGGAAATTCGGACACTTAAAGCAGACTAAATAGTCATTTTTTCTCCAGTAAATACAGGAGGATGGTGGCAGATCTATGACTTTTGGTGAGGACATTTAGATCCACTTATGAGAATAGATATCAACTGAAACTATCTTCAATAGCATAATATGGTTCTGTTATCCAAAGTATGCTAGTGGTAATATACATTAACCTTGGAATCATAAACCACATCAAAGGAAGACCTCTTTATTACCTTATCACAAAGCTTCTGTAGCTCAGTCATTGCAGCAGGAGACAGTATATCTGGCCGAATGCTTAGTGCTTGACCAAGCTTAATATATGCTGGACCCAAAGATGTTACAATCTCTCGCAATTCAATGGCTCTCGCAACCTCATTCTAGAACAGAAAATCACAAAAACTATTTGGATGAAATAAAATCAATCAATATGAATTAGAAAAGTTTGTAGTCACGCACTGTGCATTCATCCAAATGCAGTATCTAAAAACATAAGCATGTTGAAAGTATGTGGATATGGTTTCACCTCTTTGACTTTCTTGTTTATAATATCCCAGACTATCTGAGAAAGAAAGCCACCTGCAACAGAAAGTAGTTGTACAACACGTGTTGCAACAGCTCGAGGACGTTTTCCCCAGAATGCTGAGATGATATCCGGATCATACACCAAAGGTAAAGTCTCACCACTTCCAGCAACCTGAAAAAATAAAGCCAGGAGTGATAAGAATGCTAAAATTACAACCACATAATGCCGCCACTGACGAGAATAGAATAGAACGAAAAGACTTCAAAGTTTTAATAAAGCTAAGACATGATCTTGATATTCATAAACAACAAAAGAATAAATGAATTGGGAAATTCAGAAAGAAACTTACTGATGCATGCAACTTTCTGTGTCAAAATAGCTTCCAAACCTTTCAGTAGTACTCATCATGGTAAACAGTTCAAATTATAGAATCAAGAATTCAGAAGTAATTATTTATGCATCCGCATAAAATTGATTATAGATAGTTATTTTTAGCTAGAGGGATTTTTTTCTCAAAGCATTGATTATGCAAATTGTATAACTGTCGTGCCTTAAAAGAGTCAAAACTAGGGAAATGTATGTGCAGGACATCACGACTTGCAAAACTACAATAAATCAAGGACACAAAATCCAAAAAAAAAAAAAGCCATTCTAATTTAGATAAACTTGAGACCAAGTTGTGAACTATAGTTGCGAAATTCAAACAGATCGAATAACAATTTATAGGTAGCTATGTACTGAAAACGCCAAGTTGCAGTACAATAAGTGCGATGAAAAGTGAAAAACTAACAGCATTGCCTCCAACTATTCGAAGCTGCGAATTCGCCAAATGCCGGACAGAAAACAAAAACACATCGGAATTCATCTATTTACCTCGACTAGACGAAGCTTGATGCTGTCATCAGCAAATTGAGAATCCGAAAGGTTCTGCCCTCGGAGACCCCTCATGAGGATTGCCAGCTGCTCATCTTCTTCCATCTGCGCTCGAACCTTCTTAATCTCTGCCGACATATCTCCGAACCTCTGGCAATTCCAAAACCAGACGATTCAACAAAACAGAAAAAAGGCAATCTCTCTGATTTTCTGGATAGGGTACAAGTCAACTACCGTAGAGACTCCATTGACGGGTTTTGGTGGCGGGCGTCCAGAAGCTTTGTCCCCAGCTCTAGGCTCAGTGGCGACGGATACCATGACGCTCCTCCGCCTTCGTCCTCTTCCCCCACTTCCGAGAGCGAACGATGCTGTTCTTTTATTTAGACCGGAGGCCTCGTCGGCTACTAAGGTGCGCGGAAGGGGTTTTATCCCGCAGCAGAAGAGCTGAGCCGTGGCGTCCATTGCCTGAACCGTCAGTTGCTCGGTTCCCTCCCTATTCTGAGATGTTAACTTCAAGTTCTTGCGAGAATTCGCTCGTAAATCGCAGGTCGTTGGAAAAGCGGAGAGAGAAGCCGCTTGGCGCTCGCATGAAAGTTGCGAGGCTCGCTAGCGCCCATCGCGGCGGGGTCTATTTCTTCCTCTTGGTGGGGAGATGTCCCGGGCTTGTGGAGAAACGTGGCAGCGTGCCGTTGGGCTAGAATAGATTCTCCGTGTAGTTACTGTCGACCGTCAGTGCTATGATAGCATCTCCACCAAGCATTCACGAGGAAACGCGAAAGGGACACGTGTCACGTGTCTGAGAGAGCGGGAAACGAGTCCATGAATGTGCAAGGCCTTCATGAGCCCACGCGGGTTCATTTCCACACAGCAAATTTCACGGTGAGAATCGAGCAGCAGGTTTGTCGTGGTACTACTCCATAGTAGGAAGGCCCCGAAACAAGTCAAAAATGCTGATAAAAATGATTTAAATATATTGATCCAATGATTAAAAAACACAGCAACAAGAAAGATACAAATTGCAGGCGAAGATGAATACAACTTGACGGAAAATGGTGCAACTAGGCAACTAAAAAAATGCACATTAAAAAAAAAAAACTAGGTAAAATCATCATCCCAACTTTACATCATCCTCGCCACTGCCCTTCCTTGCAATGATGATGACTCTTCCCCACTTGAAAATGTGGTTGGCAGGTTCCAAAACGTTTCTTCTACCTCTTCCGTTCAACTACAAAAGGCAGTTAGTGATGACGTGAGTCAGATTTTCCACAAAGTAGAAGGACTCTTAACAACCTCCCCTGGCGGCTCTTGTTGCCTTTCTTCTGTTCTTGATTGCTTGAATCTTCTTTTTCTTTTCTTCTAGTGTTATCCACTTGTAACCAGGCGGGATCTTGAATGGGTCAAGGATGTCTTCGTTGCCAGCGCCCGAATTCTTGGGCGAACCCTGACGGTGGTGCTTCATCCAGGGCAGCCATGAATTGGAGCCATCTCGTCCTGAACGATGGCCGTGACTTGGGCTAGAAGGAGGGGTGCAGAACTCATCTGGTGGATTCAGATCTTCGAACTTAGTAAAGGTAACAATCACTCTAATGGTAGGAACCACTGGAATTGCAACCTGAAACACAGGCCCACACGATTTTCAGACACACTTCCACAATGGCACTGGAAGGTAAAAGCATGATCATCAAAAACAAACCTTGACCGGAAATGTTCCTGGAGGAAGCTTTGTTGTGAGTAATTCTCGTAAACGACGGATCGATTTAACCTTGCTGGAGAGAATGTCGAGCATTGGCAGGAGTTCATCGATTTGCAAGGGGAAGGTGGAAGCGAGCCAGAGAACAGGCCTCAACCCCTTTCTGAACTCGTTACTGTCAGGACCCAAGTCCTTGCCCTTGGTTCCAACTTCAGAGCTAGAGCTACCAGAGGACTTTTTGGGGACCTTATTCTTCACCATCTGCTGCTGCTCCTCGTCTGTGATGGGAATGTCCGCAGAAACAGAGTGCCTTGCTGGCCTAGCCTGAAATCCTGATGAAGAATCTCCAAGAAGATCGCTCACCTTCTCTTCCGAGGAAAACGATCTTCTTTGTGGAATCTTCGATCCATCGTGCTTGGAACCCCTCCTTGCCCAGTTCTTGAGCCGCCACTTCTTCTTGTGGGAATGGCCAGTACTGCCGCCCAGTATCTCTTCTTTGTCCTCCTTCTGCTCCTCCCTTAGATCACAGGAACCGTGACTGTGCGCTATTGTCACCAAACCACCGTCCGGGATATCGTCCGGGCCGTCGTCAGTCATCACTGCTGAATCCACTTTCAGGGCATCCTCCAGTTGCTTCTTCTCCTCCTCCGTCAGTATGTCCTCGAATTCGTTCCGGGTCTCTTCTTCGTTGCAGGACGAGAACACCTCATCGTCCGCAACCACCCCCGGCACGCGCCTGGACTTGACGCTCATAACTACGTGGTGCATATCGTAGACCTTGGTCTTCCACGGCCCGATCATCTCCGTCTTCTCGTGCCTCCTCCACGACGTCAGCTGCGGCATGAGCACCGCCTGGTTTACATCCACCCCAGGCCTGAAAATGTTGGTCTTGGACATGGAAGCAACTTCGCGTTTGATCTCGGCTTCGCTGGGCTGAGCACCAGCACCATCCAACGCGTTCATCACCTCCTTATCTCTGTGGACGATTATGCACGAGGAACCAGGCGAGACCTTGCCGTCCTCCGATCCATCCCCAAGAAACAGAACAGTTTGATCCGATCTCTGGATCTTAAAGCCATCGAAACCAGCCAGTGTCATGTCCGCCCTCAAATTCGACCCCTTCTTCCAAATCCTGTAAGTGTCCGATGGCGCGATCCGCTGAATGAAAGGAATAACAGAGCTCTCGAAATTGAATGTGATCTCCATGTAGAAATCCCTCATCCTCCTCATTGTGGCAACGAGACGAGGCAGCCTCCTGCACCATTTCTCCCAAGTCGTTGGCTGATAGTACTTGACTATCGCCATTGCGATCGCCTCCTCCCTCAAGCAAATTGCTTCCTGGAGAGAGCTCCAGCCCTGCTCGTTGTGCAAGCTCCAATCGGCGCCGGCGCTCATCAGCATCTCCGTCGCAGTCAAGTCCCCGAGCTTCACAGCGAGATGAAGAGGGGTCTCCCGGTTGGGAACATCCCGACGGTCGATCGCAGCGGCGATCAAGTCCGCTTTCTCCTCCTCAGCCAATGAAATTTCCTCGGTGAGAATCTCTTCGGGCTGGCAGAACCGAGGGAGACCCGAGATTATGCGCTGGAGGGAAGCATAATCCTTCGTTGCGATTGCCTTATGCACTGGACTGTGAGAATATTTTGAAACATCGATTCCCGCCCCTCCCATTGCCCCAGGAGATCAAACCCAATCAACAGCAATCACAATTAACTGCGCAATAACAATAGCCCACCTCCAATTCAAACGCAATAAGGAATCGCCGACAAAAGCCCAACCGATTCCGAAAACAACCCATTAAATTCCAAACAAATTGGAAAACCCAAGTCATGAATCTCACCTTGAATCGCTCGGCGACCGAGCGCACGCCAAATAAAGAAAGATGAGAAGGCGCCCTCCAAAATCTTTGAAGGACCCACCCTTCCTTTCCCTTCCTCCAAAAGTAGACGAGACAACAGATCCCTGTAACACGCAAGTGAGAGTAAGATCACAGCAAAGAGAGGCCAGAAGGAATCCGATAATCCGATAGAAAAATCGTCAACGGAATGAGAATAAAGGACAAAGCCCCACCATCAAACAACCAAAAACTGAGAAATAAAATCTCCCAGAGAAAAAGAAATAACAATAAAGTGAGGTAGAATATAAAGGGAAGGATAGAGGATGAGATAGGTTTTTAGTTTTTACTCAAGGAGAAAGAGGAATGAGATGGGCCATTGGAATCCCTGCTGGTGGTTGCCCGACATGAAGAGAGTCAGTTTTTGAGAGGCCATTTGCCTCGGACGCATGACTCTGGCTGACGGCGGTAGATCATGCACAGGAACCGTACGGATTTTTGCACGTGGCCCTTGACTATTTGGTCAAACAAAAACATCCCCACTGCCCCGCGGTCAATTGTAAAAAAATATGTATATACATAATTGGATGGTTTAAAAATGGAAAAGAAGATGAGACGTGTTTCTAGTTTCGCTGCATTTCAGGGACTAGAGATTGGCTGTATTTTCAACCGTTTTTTTCTGAACCGTTCAAATGCGTGGATGGGATGGTGCTCGCGCAATCATTCAGAGTAGGGGTGTAAATAGGGTTGGGTTCAACCCGAGCCCGCATCAACCCGAACCGATTTATACTATGGTTGGGTTGAGGTTTTGGAAATTTGGTTTTTAAAAAATGGGTTCAACCCGACCCGATTTTAAAAATGGGTTGGGTTAGGGGTCGGTCGACCCGACCCGACCCGATTTCATAAGATATGTATTTACATATATTTATGAGAGTGTATTTCATTCATATTGCTTAGATATTTAAATAAAATTGTGTTGAGTTTGGAAATTTGTTTGACTATTTGGTTGTCAAATGTTATTTGAATTTATTTGGTTTGGAAATATATTTGGTTAATTAGTTGTGAAATTGTATTTGGATTATTTGGTTATATTGCATCGTAAATAGGTTGTTTAGATATTTGCTCGCATTGGTGATTTAGAATAACATAACAGGTCAACTGAGAACTTAAGATGTTTGTAGCTTTGATTGGAAGTCAACTAAGAAGGTAAGTAAGACTATAATATTCATTTTTCTATTTTGCATAATTTACTGTAATAATTTTACTTGGCTTTCACTTTTTGACTTGCAGAAGACATCGATTGCTCAAAAATACAAAAACAAAAAAACGAATCAATTACTAAACTTATCCTCCACTTTTGAGCTATGTAGAACTTTTATTGGTACTTATTGTTTTTATAATTATAATTATTTTTATTATTTTAGAAATTCAGGTGAACAAAACTTTAACTAGCATTGATAACATGTGTAATCTATTAGCCCGATTTCTAACCCGAACCGAACCGATTTGAGGTGGGTTGAAATAGGGTTGGGTTAAGATGTGAAAAATAGGGTTGAAAGTAGGGTTGGGTTGTGATTTTACAAGGTGGGTTAGGGTTGTATTTGTGCCAACCCGAGTCAACCCGACCCGATTTACACCCCTAATTCAGAGCCGCTGCCATGAAACTCACACCTCACGATGCTTTCCTCGTCCTGCCCGACTGACATTTGGCATTGTGACGGTCGTCCATCCACGAACACGGCGATGTTGGTGAGGACACAGTATTGCAGCGGAACAGCGAGATGCAGGTAGATACTAATCTAGTCCGTAATTTCATTTTAGCTTTCCTTTAAAAAAAAAAAAAAAAAATCTGGAAGGTCCATAACTGGACGGCGGCCGAACACCGACCACGGCGGCCTTTAAACGGCGTTAATGGTTAAACTGGATAAGCATCTACCCCGTGGTATCAAGGAAGAGAGACTCGTGGCTCACAACCTGCCTGAAAATAGTGTGCTTTGAGACTGTTTGCCTCGGCTCATTTTTCACAAGTTACGATCTATATTCTTATTTTAAATTATATTTAAAAAACCAAATGAGCGCAGCTCGTTTGGTCACCAAGTGCAGAACGTTCGTTCTGCGCTGGTGCGTGTTCGAATCCCCGATTGGGGATTTCGAACCATAGGTTTTCGGTGGGGGTATGTGGTCCTCCTTATTTAGTTGGGAGCTGGTGATCTCCCTCTTTGATATTTGAGAATTTGTTGTCTCTTTTTGAAAATATTGTTAGGTTTTCGGTGGGGGCATGTAGTCCTCCTTATTTAGTTAGGAGCTGGTGATCTCCCTCTTTGATATTTGAGAGTTTGTTGTCTCTTTTTGAAAATATTGTTAGAATTGTCTCAGAGCTTTGAATGTAATATGAATTGAGATATGTTGTAAATATACTCCAATCAAAAAAAAATTATATTTAAAAATAAGCTAAGTTCGATGAGATTTATGCCTCAAGTGCTTATTTTAAAAAGAGATTTATTAACTGTTGAATAAGTTGTAAGCACTCTTATGAGTGCTGTCGGGCTTATTAAAGTCTTATTTTACTAAAATAATCTTAATAAAATTAGTAATTTTTACGTTGTAAAAGACAAAAATATTGTAAATAAAAGATTATGATAATGTGCAATCTATAACATATAATATTTCAATCATTCTTGGATTAATTTCAAATATACTCATTACCTTTGCCTTTAATTTCAAGTATACCCACTAAATTTGAAAACTTTCACATATACCCGCCAAATATTTTATTAATTTCAAATATACACAGTATGATGGTTTGAAACATTTAATATTTAGGTTAATTTCAAATATACTAACAACATTTTCCCTTAATTACGAATATACTCGTTAAGTATGAAATATTGAAACGTTTAATATTTGGGTTAATTTCAAATATACTCACAACATTTGCCCTTAATTACGAATATACTCGTTAAGTATAAAATATTTCATATATACCCATTAACTATGCCCTAAATATCATATATACCCAAAACCCTAACGGCTGGTGTGATGGTCATTAATGCCGAGTTGAAATTACGGATATACCCTCAAAACTATCTCTCTGCACACCGGCAAATCAAAAATTACCCCTAAACTAACATGCATTATTTCATTCGTTGATACATGCTTGAATTCCTACTTGATTGGTTGCATCCACTGCTGCTCATGACCTTCCTCCATTAAATCTGGTTACATGTTGCCTATTTTTTTGCAACCTACTTCAACATTAGCAGAGCTCACCATGTTGTTACTAATCATTTTCCCAAATTTGCCGACAATGTTGTTGTCCATCTTAGCACGATCTTCTTTCCTTATCCTTTGTCACCAACAACTGTCATCCCACTGTTACCTCCCCCAAATCTAGTAGACCGCTTAGGCTAGCAGAAAGCAATTACAATCCTTTTCTCTTCTCCATCATCCAGCACTCATCAATCATACCCCTCAAATTCATCTTATCAACAAAATCTACCCATCTTCTCCCCTCTAGAATTAGCCCAATCATATTTTCTTCCAATCCAACCTTAAATTGTCATCTCTATTACAGCACAAGCACAAGCCTTTATTATCCAAACTAGCCATTGCCTTCCATAATACTTTGCCACGATCCACTCTCCCCAGAATAAAGTTACTACTATGGCCCTCATCAATCTCCGTGAGATCCAACTGTTAGTCGTTGACTTGAATTCCAAAGGGATAGAAGAAGTCTATCGATTGGATTGATGGTAATCGGAATCGGATTTGCCAATGAACAAAGGCGTGTTGTCAAATCCGTTGTCATCATCAAGATGATCGTGGCTCCTTGATGGTAGATTAGGTTGGTTAGGCTACTTGCTGTCGATTTTGCCAACAGATGTGGAGAAAAAATCATTACGATTTACAGAGGAGCATGACGAATTTTGTAGGGGTGACCGAAATTACAAGGATGTGCTGCTGCAAAATCAAAAAAAATTTGCTAGCAAGATAGAAGAAGGATGCTAGCATTCGGTTCGATTCATCTGAAATAAGGGCGGCTGCCGGATTTAAAGAAGAGGATAACTACTACCTCTCGTTGCTGCCAGTGACTTGGATTAGCTGGCGGCAATAGCTGATGAGGGCATTGCCGGAATTAGGTCTAATTGCTGGTGGTAGTGTTAAAGATGAAGATGGGGTGTGATTTTTGCATGAAGAGTACATTGACGAACTTGGATTATGGAGCTAATGCTTGCTGACGATAGATTTGCAATGGCAACTATGGCTGTTATTTTCATCAGAGAAGATGGTCTTCTTTGCTGCTGCCTGTTGCTCATTGGAGCTTGAAACTTTGTTAGTGGACCAAAATCATGATCTGCATTGGAAAGGCTTCTAGACTTTGTTAATCTGCAGTCATGATAGAAAATCAATTATTGCAGTTGCATTCTGCTATTGGCGGCTTGGAATTTTTTATAGAGGCATGGAATTTGTTGCAGGCGGCAAAATGAAATGAGACGATGGATTCAAGGGTAGCCTGGTCATTGAGAAATATTTGTCATGACAAACTAACTCTATTTCCTATCTAAGTAACACGCTGTTAAATTTTGGATATATTTGATATTAAGGATATACATAATGCGTATATATAAAAGTTTCATGCTTTGTACGTATATTTGTAATTAAGGGCAAAAGATGTTGGTGTATTAGAAATTAACCCTTAATATTTTTAAAATACTAAAATACCACTGATTGATTTAGGGTGTGTTTGGTTACACATAAAACATATCAATGAAAACTTTTCAATCAAAAATTTTTCACTCCCCATAACTACTTTATTTTTTAATTATTTTTTCACATTTTCCTATATAAACAACCCTACTTTTCAATCATTTCCACACAAATACTCATACAACTACCCTATCTATTTTAACTTTATTCTCTTTACACCTCATTATTACCCCCTATTATATCACATCATTTTCTATCAACTTGACAACTTCTACTCTGAAAAATTTTCATCAAAAAATTTTACCTCTAACCAAACACACCCTTAGTATCCATTGTTATTGGTACCATATTCAGACCGTTAGAACTCATTCTGTTTTGCTTCTCTTTTAAGTTATATGGATTTTTATGATACTGTTTAACTTCTGTCATAACTGAAGGACTATTATTATTAAGTAATAAGGGATATTTTGAACATTTTTTAATTTTTATGATAAATAATAGTAATTTTTATTCATGTCTGACGGAATGAGTATAGATGAAATTTCACCCATAATTAACAGATACATGTAAAAGTTTTTAAATTTAATAAATATTTATAATTAAGGGCAAAGGTAGTGAATATATTTGAAATTAACTCTTTATATTTTAAAATTTTCTTCAAAATATTATTATTATATAATCATACGAAATTTAAAATATTTAGATTTTCTATAAACTACTTTTAATCTTTTAGTTCTAGTTACACCAAACGTGATTTAATAGTTTGGATTATTTTATTTCAATGGAATCAAACAATTCCTACTCGCTGATGGCTGATCAGCTAATAAGCTACCGCTGAGTTAATCATGCCCTTTGTCCCGAGTCCTGACGCGGATTATATTTGCAGGGGCGGTCGCGAGCTAAAATGTCACCCATGCATGTCTCCATTCTATAACAACCACAAATAAATGAAGGGTTTTGCCTCAATGCATTAGTCGGGTACTTAGGCTCGGTGCACACGGCTCTGGTGCACACGGGTACATTTATTATATTTTTAATTTTTTTAAAATTTTCTTATACAACTATTAACCTAAGTATATTTAGCATGTAAATCAATTTTTACCATTTTTAGATATTCGTAGATAGTTTTTGTATTTTTTTAAAATGGTAAAAGTTAATGCACATGTTAAATACACTTAGATTAACAATTGTGTAAAAAAATTTCAGATGTGATGTACCCGGATGCATTTAACCTATTTTTTATTTTTTCAAAATTTTTGTATACAATTATTAATCTAAGTATATTCAATATGTATATCAAGTTTTACTATTTTTGGATATTTGCATATTTTTTTGAATTTTTAAAAATCAGTGGCATTTTTCATAATTTAAAATTACTAAAATTTCACTGATTTTGAAAATTCAAAAAAATCTACAAATCTCCAAAAATAGTAAAACTTGATACACATATTAAATACATTTAGATTAACAATTATATAAATAATTTTCAAAAAAATAAAGAATAGATTTTTGCATTGGATGCACCGAAACTAAGTGCACCCAGGTGCTCTAGAATAAGACTCAAACAAATTTCAAAAAATTAAAAAATAAGTACATCTGAATGCACATGATCATCATGATCCATAAAGGGGCAGCGTTTCAGTTAAAATTGCTTATAAACCGAACATGGCCGTTAGCTGAGACCGGAGAAAACCAATAACATAATATTTTTAAGCTGGGTTAAGAAGTTTAGGCGAATCAACCATTTAAAAATTTAAAAGTTCGAAATTAATATAATATAACAGAGGCAAAGCAGAGATAAAGGAGTATTTCAAAGAATTTTAAAATCTTAAATTGGACGTGCATAATATGAGATTTTTTAATTCCGAAAACATTTTTTAAATTGGGTTAATTTCATATATCTACTACATTTGCCATTAATTAGAAATACACTCTCTAAGTTTGAAAACTTTCACATGTGGCCA
Source organism: Annona cherimola (assembly GCA_030490835.1). Taxonomy (NCBI): domain Eukaryota; kingdom Viridiplantae; phylum Streptophyta; class Magnoliopsida; order Magnoliales; family Annonaceae; genus Annona; species Annona cherimola. The sequence goes on along the minus strand of CM059971.1, from coordinate 120,264,262 downwards.
CTAAGTATGAGTGAAATTTCAAATATACTCATTATGACAGTTTTAAACGTTTAATAATTTTAAAATCCCAAAATGCTCCTGATTAATTTAATATTTATTGTGATTTATGCAATATCTAAACAGTTAAAATTCATTATGTCTAGCTTTTCTCTCACATTAGATGTATTTCTATTATATTGTTTAACTTTTATCATAGTTGAATAATTATTATTATTAAATAATAAGAGGAATTTTGGACATTTCATATAATGAATAATGCCGATTTTTAATTATGTCTAATGGAATGGGTATATTTGAAATTTCACTCGTACTTAGTGGGTATATGTAAAAGTTTTCAAACTTAGTGAATATATTTATAATCGAGGGAAAATTTTAGTGGGTGTATTTGAAATTAAACCTTTTAAATTTCCAATACAATTATTCACCTTTCTCATATAATTTTTTTATTTTCGACACAAATTATTACATTCTCATCTCATCTATGTATCTCACGAATTATTAAAGCCTCTTGCGTACTTACCAACAGGAGGGTAATCATGTTCGAAAATGATTGAAACTTCAAAAAATAGAAAATTTATATAATTAAATATTTAAGATTAAAAATTATTTTTAAAAAATATATAAAAAAGTAGAAAAGTGCGTTTTCCATCCACCCAGTCTACCGAATGTTTCATGAGTTAACCATTTAACGGCTTATGCATTAATGTCATAAGACCGCAGTCATTTTTTATGGTTTTCTGCATTTTAAATTTTCTAACTTTATTTATTTGCATTTTAAATTTTGAAGTTTGGTCATTTGCATTTTAAATTTCAAAAACCTTAGTTTTTTTATATTTTAAACCCTAACCCATAACAGTTTTAAAAATTAATATTAATTCATTAAAATAATGTAAATACCTTTCAATATTAAAAAATTACGTTTTAAACTGGACTATTAGGCTTTCTTTATTTTGTTTTTAGAAGCTCCAACAACATCTTTACTTTTAATAAAGATTTCAGTGTTTTTTAAAGAAATGTTGAATGGTATTCACATCATTTTACATGGATTACCGGTAGTTTTTAATAAAGTTATGCGTTGAGGTTTAAAATGCAAATGAACCAAAAGTTTTCAAGATTTAAAATGTAAACAAACAAACTTTAAAGTTTAAAATGTAAATAGGTAAAGTTAGAAAATTTAAAATACAAAAAGCACAATTTCTACTCCAAACTACGTAGAATCAAGAAAACACATTTTTTAAAAAAAAGAAGAAGAAGAAAGCATTAAGGAGACGTTTGGTAAAGCATATGGGTATGATGTTATGAGATTCCATGGGAAGGGTACGTCGGCCACTTTATTACTATAATTTAATCATGTTTTTATAATTATCTTATTTATTCCAATTTTAACTTTATCATTTTATATCAATTACACAGTTATAAAAATATTATTTTTTTCACTACCCAAATCATGTCACAATCCCATGAAAATTTATAATACCAAACGTCACCCCAAATAAAAATATAAAACGGATTGCTCACAATCAAGGGCCCCTTCGCCCAAGTTCCAGCAACGTGAATCTCATGAACCTTCTGAAGGCATTCACGCGAGCGGGCGCTTTTAGAAATCTCTACTCGCACTTCCGGCATCCGTGTATGAGTATCAGATGTGCAGGCCGAACGAAGCAGCGTGACTGCCCATTTCTTCAGGGTATGAATGCGTTCCCGGGGGGAAAACTAGACACTCAGATTAACTAACGGTGGAAACCTTTGACCCACTCGCCGGCCAAATGAAGCCTAAGCATCGGATGTAACATAAAGAGATTGTTAGCCACACGTGGCAAGTGCTGGATCATCAACATCCCTGTCGATGGAACGTGCGGTCAAGATCTGATTTCATGATCACGTTGGTTGTTGAATTTGAACCGCTGCTGATCAGTTTACAGTCGCTAGATCCCATACCCTGCCGGAAAACCTAACGGCGACGGTTAGTTTTCGGGGCCCACTTGTCGGTGACGGGTGGAAACGGTTGTCGAACTAGAATTGCACGACAAAAATAAGTTGGGCCCACCAACTAGCTGGCGCCTGGCGGATGTAAGCCGCAGCAGGTACCCGAATTGGCTCCGACTTTGATTCTTGACCAGAGAATGTCCTGTAAATCAAAAAATCATTTAAAGTGTGTGATCCAAAAAAAAAAAAAAAAATCATTTAAAGTGAAAATATTTAATTTGCATAGGCCCCCCTCCAAAGGGGGAAAAAAGGGCAAAAAATAACTATGATAAAAGGAGAGAGACAGCCAAATATGTATGCAGTAAACAAAGGACAAAAACTATAAGCATACATTACGATAAAAAAGGGAAATAATGACTATAAAGATTAAATAAGTGAGCTTTTTACAATTAAAATATATAAACCAATGATCATAGATATTAATAATGAAAGTATGTTGCTAGAAAGTATTCGTGTATATTAGAAATTGAGCGACTTAAAGTATACCTTTTTGAAATTGATGTCATATTTCGACTATTTTAAAATTGGTTTATTTTTTAATAAAAATTTAGTTTATCTTTATTATTATTTTCAATGTTTAAATCGTTTACGTCTTGTTCGAAACTTCGAATCGGCAAATTCAATACAATTTCAACATGCGCATGTCTTTTGATTTTAAGTCGTTAAATCTCGAGATTTTTCTCGGTAAAAAGAAGACTTTTACTCAAAATATTTTTTTTCAAGGCAGACTAATACAGAATTATGAAGATCCCAAACAAGGGTTTTGATACTCCTAACACAAGAAATCATGAACTCACGTTAGTCCAAGCATATAAAAGTTTTTAAAATCTTTTTATGAAAATATAAGTTGAAATGTATTTAATTCCTCCACTAATTTTATAATTTTTTGGGTACCAGTATGTATTTTTTCGAATTTCAAAAATAAACAATGTTTAGGTAAAAATTACTTATATGCTCCAAAATTATCATCTTTTTATTTTTAAAACGTATATAAATTTATAAAATTAAACCATTTGAGATATGAATAAAACATACTTAGTTCCACATTTGTATAAAATAAAAATTTGAAAATATATACGTCTGCTCAAGGTTTGAAATAGAATTCAGTAAAAAAAAAAAAATGAGAAGAAGACTAAAAGGTATGGATTAAAGTAATTGAACAAGATATAAAATATTAATGATAACTGAAAATTGAATTATAAATTTTCAAGAAGGGTATGGCATTTCATTAAAAAAGAATGGCATGCCAAAATCCATGTAGCCGGCTGCACTGCTTAGGCGAAAGACGGCTTATGATAATTATAATAATGATGATGACACATATGCCTAGATTAACAGTAAAGGAAGGTCCCATTAACCTAACAAAACATGACCCACAAACTAATGGACGGAGACGACCAGAGCAGCGGCTGTCTTCTTGTGTAGAAATGGACGTGGACTTGGATTGAGCATGAGAAGGATGTAATCTACAGGCCTCCGCACGTTGGAAGCACATGTGGTAGCTTCTCCACCCGTCAAGGGCGGGTCGAAGAAGCTTTTGGGTTGCTTGGTTCATTGAAAATGCTAATTTTCTGCTGGTTATCTTTCTCTTGGTTTGACCATTTGATGCCTTTGATAGTGGGAAAAAGAGAGAAAAAATCTTTTGCTGCTTTTTTTAATGTGAACAAAACTCTTGTTCAATCGTTAATGTAAGACTGCCGAAACAGATGAATCCATATATGTTTTAAATCATTAATCCTAATTACCTTAAAAAATTTTAACATTTAAAAGTCCATATTCTATTTGCATATGTTTTTCCCATGCAAAGTCTAGGCGTCTACCTACTTCATTTTTTAATCTTTTTTCGTCTAACAGAGTTCATCTTTTTATTTTTTTCTTTCATTTTAATGGCTACTACCTTATCTTATCCGAGTGGCGTTTATCTGTGTTCAACGCTTTGCTTATATTCCCCGTCCATTTCCCAATTCATTAGCTATTTCTTACCTCTCGTTTCTATCCAAAAACAGTACCTTTTTTGGGCATTAAACAAACACGAAAAGAAAATTTGGCTAGGGACCGTCCCCACACTGTTATAATCCGCTTCCACATAATTTGGGATGAAATTCTCTGTTATAAACTGACATAGAGTAAGATTGCTTTCACAGATTTAAATAATAATAATAATAAATGAAAAAGGATTTTGTAAGACAGAAAGAGACCTTTTCAATAGGAGAAAATAAGAAAAGAAATTAGGAATTTTTGGAAGGGTACTTTAAAAGCGAAAATTTGATAGTTAGAGAAAATACAGAACTTCTATCTACTAATTAGTCACTGGAAGTGTTTCAACCATACCAGATAGCTTTCTATTTATGAAATGTCTATGTATAAATAAGCTTACAAATAAAAGAATAAAACTAACGGTCTGAAGTGTCCATCCAGTTGATTTATGCTTTTATCATGTAATACTTCTATGAAATATAAAATTAAGCAATCTAATAAGTAAAATATCAAATAAAATATTTCTAAAAATGAATAAATCATAGGAAATTTTATCTTTATTTATTATTATTCCAATATCGTTATCCATATTCCTCTAAGTTCCTCTGACTGTAACAATCTATCATTTCAAGGGGAGACCACTGGCATGTTTCTGGGCCGGGAGAACAATACTGCAAGGCCCAAACAGAGATCCAAATCCGGCCGTTACTTGCGGACCGCTCGTAAATAGCAGAACTCTCTGAAAATGCACTTTCTGGTCGAGCTGTTGTTTAGGTATTTTTCTGCTAATGTAGAAATTGATTTAATTCGTCGAGTTAAAATTTCTTCCATGAGTTGTCTAGAAAATTTCGATCACATCTTTTGCCCTTGCCCTAAATGAATTTTTCCGCAAATGAACAACAAAAGCGCCGCACATGATCAGGCAATTCACATGGCATGTGTCCAGCTGATTGTGGGAACTTTAACGACAGCCACATGAAGGTAGACAGTTCATTTATTCGATATAAACATCAGCGGGCCGCCGGACCCCAACAAAAGCACGGAAATGAATCGAACACGAAGCTAACAGATGAAAAAAGCAAGATGGCAATGGCATGGACACCTCAAATCAAATTTGAAGATTAGATGTGGACGTTGCTCTTAATCTTAGATCCGACCCTTTACACGGTGTGAGTTTGTCGCATTTCTACAGACACGGAATTGAAGCTCTCTTGTAGGGGAATTTGATAATTTTGGATGGGGCCCTACGCTTTCGGATTTTACAGACGAAGATGCTGAATTGATTGCATGTAAGGTTAAAATGAGGATGGGGGAAGGAATGTGGAACACTGACTTGTTCCTTGAGTCGAGTCTCAGATCCTAAAGCAGAAAAGAGGATTATTCAAAAGGGAGCAAAGTATGGTCGAAGAAATGGATTTTATTGTACTTTGTTGCAACTTACAAGCACCACCAAATGGTTTTATTTATTTATTTATTTTTAATAGTCGCGTAGCTAAGAGGCCTGATCTTTTGAAGCCGACTTTACGGAGGCCTCTATGAAGCCTAACTAAAAACCTATTTTTAAAAAAAAAAAATTGATTTTTTTTTCATGGATAAGTAAATCTAGGTATATTAAATCTATAAACAAAATTTTACCATTTTTGGATGTTTTTAAGTATTTTTTTGAATTTTTAAACACAGTGGCATTTCCGTAATTTTTGGATCTCAGGAAATTACGGAAATGCCACTGTGTTTAAAAATCCAAAAAAAATATTTAAAAACATCCAAAAATGGTAAATTTTGGTTTATAAATTTAATACACCTAGATTTACTTACCCATGAAATTTTTTTAAAAAAAAATAGGTTTTTGAACCCGCTTCACGCAGACTTCAAAAGATCAAATTGCCGTAGCTAAATAAGCTTTTTAGTTAACATGGCACATCATTCTTGAAAGATAGCATAAACATGTTTCAAACACACACTCTCTCTCGTGTCTGAAAGTCTCAGGTCTCAGGTCTCAGGTCTCAGGCACCTTCTTTATTCATTTCTGTAGGTGTGAGGTTTGAAAGAGGGAGAAATGAGAAGATGTGCCCCCCACGTCCACGATTGATTATTTTTAAATGATTAAGGCCCTTATGACATGATTGGAATTTGGCCATGTTTGACAAGCACGTAAATTCTACTATAGTACAAGCAAGCGTGATATTGGACTGTACGTTTTTGTTGATGGGCCCCACAACCAGCACAGTCATAGTGTCGTATGATACCTGGCCATTTCTGCTCTCGCTCCGCACCTGCTGCACCTGCGCAACGACATCGTAACGCACCAGACGATATGGGGTACGTTTGCTAATGTGTGAAATGGGGTTTTTTTTGCATGGTAAACCCTCTAACTTTGGCCAATTGCATTTATAACCCTGAAGTTTGGCCGTTTGCATTTTAAACCCAAAGAACTTTCGTCTTTTGCTTTTTGAATCCCGCGGCGTAACGGCGTCGAAAAACACCGTTAAGATGCGTAGAATGTCTAAAATATCCGACGTGCAGATGCAGAAACCCCAGCGACGGAAATGACTCGTGCAGAGAATGTGGTGGCCGGACGAAGATGCGGCGTCCATCAACCTTTCCTCTAACTGAAAAATCTCTGCTTTTATGCTTAGATGGAGGCGAAAGAATTTGAGATATTGCTGCCATGTTTTAATGGAGCTTGGCTTCAATTTCTGCTCATGACTTGGAGAAGGAGATGGAAGCTAGTCAGTGCTGCCCACTTTGACTACAGAAATAATGGAGCAGTAGCTGACTGGGGATTTGTTTTCTGCCTGTCGAAAACAAAGAAAGGGTGATGCAGACTTTTGAATCTAAATTTTGGGCAGATGGAAATTGGGTTTGATGGATTGCCGAAATCAAGCTTGGATGCTTGAGGCTTGGAGACGATCTGCTTTGCTTGGGAAGTTTGCCCAATTATCGCTAGCTGGATCGGTGAGCTGCCAGTGTTGCCATTGGTTGCTGTTGGAGGTGTGCTCTGTTCGGCTTGGTGCTTGGCAGATGGGTGTTCAGGAATAGAGGTTGCCGGCTTTAATTCGTGATTTTTTTGTTGCAATTGATAGACCCCGTAGATGAAATCGGTGCTGAAGAGAGGCTATGACTGGTTGATTTTGGGATTTTTTATGCCCATATTAATGGGTTGACGACAAGCTTTTTGGGTTGCTGCCATGGCTGGATGCAGGTGCGGTGACGCTGGATTTGATCGAGAAAGGGAAAAATCGGTGGCTGCTTGTTGGATGCAATTTGAATACCAGATACGAATTAAATTGAAGGCTTGGTTGTTGGACGGTGAAGAGGAGAAAATGGGTTTGAAATGGGGCAACTCCATGGCTTGCTCGTCGATGATTGTTTGCTTGGCATGGAGAAGATGTGTCGCCGGTTTTCGATTTAGGGGAATAGTGCGCAGGATTGAAGATGGTGGAGCACCAGAAATGGTGCTCCGATGGTGCATTATTGTTCGGTGTTCCAAAATAGGCGGGTATGACATGGGGACGATCTGATATAAGGTTATTTACAAGGTTATTTTCGTCAATTTCAAAAAAATGAGCGTGAGATAAATTGGAATACGCGTGTCTTGAGACGCCGTTACGTCGCGGGGTTCAAAAAGCAAAAGGCGAAAGTTAGCTGGCTTTAAAATGCAAACGGCCAAACTTCAGGGTTAGAGATGCAATTGGCCAAAGTTAGAGGGTTTACCATGCAAAAAACCCGTGAAATAGTGGAATTTTGGAAAAGGGTGAGAAATGAAAAATATAATATTTTGAAAAATGTGTGATTAATAGGAAATGACAGGGGTATAGTTGAAATAAATAGGTTTCATGTATGTAGTTGGTAGAGAAAATGATTGAAATGTAGAAATAAAAGGGAGAAAATAGTATGATTGATGGAGCAATGATTGGCTTTGGAAAACTAAATCCCATAAAAAAAACTATGATTTCCACACTCACACGCTACCATTGAGTCCATGTCTAATTTAGAAGTGCAACTAGCGTTGAATTGTATCCCGTTTAAGTTAACTTTAATTTAAAATTTAGGTTCGAATTGGAATTTCATTAGATTCAATCTTTATTTTGTATTGAAATTCGGATTACTTCCAAACCAATTGATATCCACAATTAAAAATAGTAAACTTTTTTAACATTATTCTATTTACACCAACTAATTCTAAAATATATTTTTAATTACAATAACTTATTTATTTGTAATATACATATAAATATATATGATCTATGACATCTTTGAATTTAATGAAACTTCCTCTTCTAATTAAAAGATAACAGTAAGTACAATGAATATAATAAAATTTCCATCAACAATCAATGTGAGAAAAATATATAAGATCACATGAAGTCATTATCTAAAGAAGTTTAATAAAAGTGAGATGTATATATTTTGTAGTTAATTGATATGCATATAATAACAAGTATTTAAAAATTGAATGATGTAGATGCAAGAGATTCAACTTTGTATGGACAAACGTAGATACAATTTAGGTTTTATAATAAATATTTTATAATTTAATTATATTATAATTATATGAAAGTATTTTATTATAATTATAATTATCATGCTTAATGCATAAATTAATATAATTCTTTTAACAAAACTATGGCACATCGAGTTTGAATCAGGTATGGTTTTGGTATTGAGTCGATGTAAATCCGTTATTGATTTTGGTTTGTTCCTAAATTAGGTTGAAACCAAGTTCACGTTGATAATTGTCACAAAAATGAAATTCATACTCAATTTTTTTCCAAATCAGGTTGGTCGAATATGTTTAGAAGGACTCGATATGAGATTGCATCCCTAATTTCTATGTACCTTGACCATGTGCCGGAGTTTACTTTACCCTAAGCTTATTGGCTACTATCTAATAAATAGTTGAAAGTTAAATATATAAAGATTGTTTGATACAACTAAAATAAAACAAGTTAAATTATTAAGTTTTGTCTTGTACCGCTAAAGTTAAAATATTAAAATAATATGCAAGAGATTAAAATAATTTTATTTTTTATGTGATACAAATACAATATTTTAAATAAAATGTAAAAGAATAAATAATAATCTAACTAACAAATATTTTAGGAATAAGATGGAATAATTTGAAGAATTATATTTTCATTTAAATAAAATGTTCATTAAATAATTTATGTAACATTTATCGATTGTATTTGTTTGAGTGTTATTATCCTCTGTAACAAGTTTCATATATTGGATGACCCCATATAATTGTTAATTTGTTAGTAAATCAATTTATTAATAATATTCACCGATATTTATTTATTTAAAAGTTTTTCATTGAAATGTATGTTTTTTAAAATTTTAAAACCATTTAGAAATAAACATATAACCATTAAACATTGAAAATAAGTATATAAAGGATTAACCTTTACATGACTAGTGCAACTGGAGAACGAAGACTTGCTATGTATCTCTAATGCAACTAAAGATATGTTTAGGAAGTGATAATATTATCCTGTATAACAAGTTTCATATATTAGATGACCCATACGGCTTGTTAATTTGTTAGTAAATTAATTTATTAATAATATTCATCGATATTTATTTATTTATTTAAAATTTTTTCATTGAAATCTATGTCTTTTAAAATTTTAAAACCGTTTAAAAATAAACATGTAACCATTAAACATTAAAAATAAATATATAAAGAATTAACTTTTACATGACTAGTGCAACTCGAGAATGAAGACTTGCTATGTATCTTTTATCTAATGCAACTAAATGTGTGTTTGAAAAGTAATGAAAATTTTTATGAAAATTTTTTCTTATAAAAATTTTTGAAATGAAAAAATTAATATGATATAATAAAGTCAATGATGAATATGAAAGAAAATAAAGTTAAAATGGATAGATTAGTTGTATGAGTAGTTGTATAAAAATGATAAATTAATCACATGAATAGTTATGTAAAAGTGATTGAAAAACAGAGTAATTGTATAAGAAAATATAAAAAAAATAATTAAAAAAATAAAATAATTATGTAGAGTAAAAAGTTCTAATTTTTTTGAATGAACAAATACACCCTAAATGTAGTAACATTTATAGATTGTTTTTCACAATTTTAATTTTTATTTTATACAATATCAATTTTCTTTTTTCACAGGCTCTTTTTTTAGGGCACGTTTGGTACGGTAAACGAGCAGGAAACCATGGGAATTGGTGAAGCAAGTTTTTCAATCTCAATAATTATTTCATCAATCATCATATTTTTCTATTTTTATCCCTACATTCCAATCATTTTTACTTTCAACAACCTCATCTATTCCAACTATACCCTTATTATTTTCTAACAATTACACAATTCTTAAAATATTTTTTTTCATTTACCACGATCCCACAATTTTTTTACCATACCAAAGGTCCCCTTAATATATAACAATATAGCTTCTGTAGCTTTAAAATAATCTTTCATTTTTCAATACAGAAGAACTTCTCTATGTACAGTCTCATTAAACAAAGCAAGTTTTTTCCTGAAACATATGTAAAAAATGAAATTTTCAATTTTCGAAATATGTTATAGATTTATAGCAACAAATACATTTTTATTATTATACATGTTTTATATCTTCTAATACATATGTATGGGATGGGATCCCAACGCAGCCAACCGGCCACATGAGACCCCATCCAATCCGCTGTGGGACCCATTTTTTTATTTTTTTATAAACATAGGTCAGAAATTTATGAAATTACCACAGTATTTAAAAATTAAAAAATACTTAAAAGCACCCGAAAATAGTAAAAATTAGTTTATATATTAAATACATCCAACTTTACATATTTATAAAAAAAAAATAAAAAAGTCCCACAGCCGTCTGCATAGGGGTTTGATGTGGCGGGCCGCATGGATGAGATGTACAGATGAAATGTACATCTCTCTAATTATATCCAACTTCCCCGCGGCGAATGAAATGTACAGATGAGAACACGAGGGATGAGGCGTGCCCATATAATTTTCTATAGAAGACACGTCTATGGTATTCCAGGCAGACGCCAGTCCCTGCCATGACGCATTTCACGTATTCACACATGCAAGATCACCTCCGGCTTCCCCCATTCAGACGGGTTCAACGGTATCCGGCTAGACCCGATATATATATGTTGACACCCCACCTTTGGGCCCAAAAATGGGTAAAATGGAAAAAAGTCTCAAACTCAAACAAACTCAAGGCAAAAGGAGGTTCAAGCAAGCTAAGCAGGCCCTTCCAAACACAGCCCACGGAGCGAAGCTCCACCAAGCCTCGAAGCAGGCTTTTCAACAAACCAGATCCGGCCCACACGAGCGAAGCTCCTACAGGCCACCTCAACGGGCTCCACAATGCAGCCCACCAAGCCTCAGAAGTAGGCTTCTTTACAACTTTGGGCCTCTACAACGGCCCACCCAAAACGACGGGCTTAGCCAAGCTCTAGCCCACCAAGTTCCAGCCCATTATGGAAGGAGCCCGCCAAGCTCAAGCTCATGGACCAAGTCCAACACCTCTCAACCAAGCTCAAACCCATGCTCTCAACCAAGCTCAAGCCCATGCTCTCAACTCAAGCCCAAAGCCCATTACCCAAACTCAAGACCAAGCCCATGGATCAAGTCCATGATCCCACTCAAGCCCAAGTCCATGGACTAAGTCCATGACCTCAAGAGAGCCCAAAGCCCACTCCTACATCTATAAAAGGAGAGCACCCCCTCTCATTTGGGGGGACTTGAAGAGAGACATCCCAAGGGGAGGACGAGAGTCTGCAGCAACGCCCCGGCATCCCGGTTTTCCCAGTCTACACGCTCCACGCCTCTCTTCCCCATTTTCCCCTTTCCATCTCTCCCATTCTCTCAAATCTTTCATTTTACCCCCTTTCACGCCGTGTAAACCGCCTCGGGTTGGCAGATTTCTCCATATTTGCTTCAATCCGTAGGCCGGAACCCGATCTCTGTATTATTAGTGCCTTATTTCTTTAAACAGGGTCTGATCTCCCTTTAAAGATCAGTGGCGACTCCGTTTTTCTTTATTTTTGTGTATGCGTGTTTGAGTTAACGCCCCGGCAAGGTGGGTGCACGCGGGTCCACGGATCCCAGCATAATACGCTGCCGTTATGCTGCCGGATTTGTGACTTGACCCGTGTACGGAAAGCCCCGTCTTAGCCGTTATGCTGCCGAAATCACGAGAAAATACTCACACGCCAACTTTCCTAAAAGATATGAAGCCTAATGCGTTTTACCCCATGTGAATGCAGGAAATCTAAGTCCACGTTGCTTTTCAACACGATCCACATTTTCAAGGCCCGGGAAACCATTCCGAGCCCACCGTAGTGCTCACGGCGGGTGCTACAGCTTGGCGACTCCACTGGGGACGGCATTGTTGGTCTACATCAAGCGCAAGGGGGTGAAAATCGGGAGAACGGAGCTCTGTCCACGCTGGACAGCGAGTTGCAGGGGAGTTTCCGTCTTCTGGCAGCGTGTTTCTGAAGTTTCTGCCCAAATCGCGCAGAGACCTAAAAAGTTTTTAGGTCCAGAGGCGTCCAGCTCAAAAAAACGAGCAGAACTCGTGAAGACCTGCTGGATACCGCCTTGTGACTGTCAAGGCACCTAATACGAGCCAAAAGGAACAACTTCCAGCAAGAATGAAGCTAATTAATGTTAAATCCGGCGTAAAAATCACTTCTTTTCCATAACCTGAGTGTTTTCTGGTCACGCTTCCAGACACGCTTCAAGCGAACTGGTCTTTCTCCAGACACTCTTCAAGCGAACTGGTCATTCTTCCAGACACGCTTCAAGAGAACTGGTCCTCTTCCAGACACGCTTCAAGTGAACTGGTCACTTCTCCAGAGACGCCTCAGGCAAACCCGAACCCGTGGACCTTGAACATTCTCACGCGTGGAACTTAAAACACATAAAATTGGAAAAGAACACAAAAGGACGTGGACTTGCAAGCATTCATCCAAAGGTTGATCTCCTTATTATTTGTTTACAAGTACTAATCACTTTTATTGATTGCTCAGGTTCTTCACCATAGTTTGAAGGCGAAGCAAGTCAACCGTGGATCGAAGCGCCGTGGTTACCAGATAGAGAGCAGCTAGGATGGAGTTCGAGCAATCCTCACGCCACGAAGATCGGGATCACCAGCTTGAACAGTCCATTGAATCTTATATGGCGGCCATGGACAAGAGGATGCAAAAGTTGGAAGAAGCTCTGTCAAACATGAAACAACCTCTAATTGGTGTCCAGAATACGGCTACACCACCATTTTATTCTCAAAACCCGAACATGGAGCAAGATGGAGGACCTCAACAATCTTCCCACAAGTCAAGGAATGATCATTATAAAGAAGAGGAGGTGGTCTTAGAACAAGGCCGCGATGAAATCCAAAACCTCAAAGACCAACTCCAAAATCAACTAAAAGAAATGGAGGAGCGAATTCGACAACATCAAGGGGAGGGCCTACCCTCGGCCAAAATAGAAGACCTATGCCCGTTCCCCGACATCAAGTTACCCGAGAAGTTCAAAATCCCAGCTTTACCCGCATATGAGGGAGACTCATGCCCAAGGGCTCATCTCAAGGCCTTTTGCGGTATCCTCTACCCCTTGGTAAAAAGCGAAGAAGTTTTGATAAGGCTATTCCAACATAGCTTAAAGAAAGACGCCTTGGAATGGTACACGTCACTTGATTACCAGTTAATTAAAACATGGGAACAACTCTCCTTAGCCTTCATGGACCGCTTTTCATATATGCTAAACACGGCTCCCAAAAGGGCCGATCTCGAAGCACTCAAGCAAGAAGAGGATGAAACGTTCTCAGAGTACGTGGCTAGATGGCGTGCCTTGGCGGCGAAGATGAAAAGCTCATTGCCGTTGGATGAGCAAATCTCCATCATCATCAACTCAACACACCCGAGCATCGCGGGCTACCTCATCTCTCACCCTTATGTCAACTTCACTCAACTCCTACAAGCCGGGGACCAAGTAGAGGCGGGAATCAGATATGGCTCCATCTCCCCATGGCCACAACAGGGGAATGCTATTCATCTTGAACAAGCAAGCCGGACATCTCAAATGGCGGACATCGGTATGGAAGTCAATTTTGTCAAGGGTAATGCCAAAACCTTTGACCCCTCTATATTCATAACAAAAGTCCAACCCCATGATGCTCCTGTCACTTTACAAGGCCGAAATGCCAACCCGATCACCCTTCAAAAAAAATGGGTTGAGCCAGTCATTTTATTGGGAAAACCTGTCAAGCCTATGCAAAAGGATCTTATTTCACATAAACCTCCTATTGTCCAAAGAACATCCTCAAATACTTTTCCTACAAACCCGGGAGCTCCACCCAAAGTAGTGAGTCAACCCACTTTGCCTCACTTTTTCTCAGAAAATATCTTCATCCAAGTTAACCAACCAACATGCCCGCAGTCTAAAAATGCAGAAGAAAATCTCAAAGCTCCTTACACTTCTCTAAAGCAATCATTGTCATCATCTTCTACACAACCATGCCCGGCCACGGAAGGTGAAATATTAATCTTATCGACAAAGCATACAAATACCTCAGAAAAGGAAGAGCTAGCCAAGGAGTACAAATTTCAAGAAATTTCTGCACAAGAAAAGCCAAATGGAAAAGATCATCTACAAGTCACAAATGAAGTTATCCCTCACACAGACAATCAAGCAGAGGCATTTAAAATGCCTCAACAAACCGTCATCAACACAGGCAATGTCGACGAAGTCGAACAGCCAACAAGGTTAGCCCCGGAAGCCGCAGAATGCGCAGGGCACACAACCATCATCTATCAACCCACCGTCACAAATACATCTCTGTCAACACATCCACAGGGGATATTTCAAAATGGCTACCAGACAGTCTTTCCATCCAGCTTGGCAGGAAAAATACCAACAACCAATGAAGACAATATTTCACAGGGGGCAAAAAGTGCACAAAAAGCAAAAGACTGGGGGCATGCCAGAGAAGCATGGGGGCAACCTACCAAAGTCGCATGTCAGAGAAGCATTAAGTTCAAGATACAAAGAAAAAATTACAAACGAAGGCTGAAGAGGAAAAGGTGGAGAAAAATGCATCTACATCATCCCGAAGCATGGGGGCAGGCGGTTTTGAAGAAAAAGGACACAAACGACTTTTATATCATGTTCAACCCTACATCAAACAAAGTTTGGGACCCGGGAGGCAAAGCTACATGAGAAAATGGTTCCACAGCGCCCTCGCAAGGCAAACTTCTAGACACCCGTAGCAACCCCGTAGCCTTGAAAGACAAGTGCAGAAAATATGGGAAAGAAATTTTGAGCCGGACGGACGAGAAAATCCAAAAATCGTGCAAAATCTTGAAAGTACGGTCAAAATCGTACAAAATCTGAAAAGTACGATCTTGGCAGCGTGAATCACGGTCTTGGCAGCGCAAAATCTGGGGGGTACGAAGAAATCCCGCAAAATTCGGATTTCAGCAGGAAAATCGGGGAAATCATGGAGGACGCTGACTGACCTGAAAAGTTTTTAGGTCTATGTATATAATGGACGCACAACAGCCCTTATGCAGAATTTCTAATGGCTTACGGCCTACAAATGACCAAAGCATTACAAGGGACGTCAAGAAGAGGAATTTTACAAGATCTATACCCCGCAAAGGCAACAAATCATATAGACACATCCTCCAAAAAAAATGAGCCGGTATTCACACGGCTTTACATTCAAAAAATGGAGCATACAAGCATTCAAGATTTACAAAAGTACAAGTTGGCCAACAAGGAAGCAAAGATGAAGAAAAGTCTTCAATGCGCGCCGCTAGCAACCCTAGCTCGAGCAAGGACGTCGCCACCCGAAGCCACACGACGACCGTCAAAGATGATATCAAGAGCCCGAGCATTACACCCATACTTTGTGTGCCACGGATCATAACTCTCTTTTGAAATAGGTGACATTTGCAACAAGATCAAAAAAAAAAAAACAAAAACAAAAAAACAAAAACAAAAAAACAAAAACAAAAAAAACAAAAAAACAAAAAAAAAAAAAAGAGAAAGAGAGAGAAAGAACGAAAGAAAAAGAGAAAGAAAAAGAGCGAGAAAAGAAAGTGTTCAGGTCAATGCCAAAGGGGATGTCAAGTACTTTGCCATTCACCGTCAAGACGCCTCTAGCAAAGGGGGGCAACTGTTGACACCCCACCTTTGGGCCCAAAAATGGGTAAAATGGAAAAAAGTCTCAAACTCAAACAAACTCAAGGCAAAAGGAGGTTCAAGCAAGCTAAGCAGGCCCTTCCAAACACAGCCCACGGAGCGAAGCTCCACCAAGCCTCGAAGCAGGCTTTTCAACAAACCAGATCCGGCCCACACGAGCGAAGCTCCTACAGGCCACCTCAACGGGCTCCACAATGCAGCCCACCAAGCCTCAGAAGTAGGCTTCTTTACAACTTTGGGCCTCTACAACGGCCCACCCAAAACGACGGGCTTAGCCAAGCTCTAGCCCACCAAGTTCCAGCCCATTATGGAAGGAGCCCGCCAAGCTCAAGCTCATGGACCAAGTCCAACACCTCTCAACCAAGCTCAAACCCATGCTCTCAACCAAGCTCAAACCCATGCTCTCAACTCAAGCCCAAAGCCCATTACCCAAACTCAAGACCAAGCCCATGGATCAAGTCCATGATCCCACTCAAGCCCAAGTCCATGGACTAAGTCCATGACCTCAAGAGAGCCCAAAGCCCACTCCTACATCTATAAAAGGAGAACACCCCCTCTCATTTGGGGGGACTTGAAGAGAGACATCCCAAGGGGAGGACGAGAGTCTGCAGCAACGCCCCGGCATCCCGGTTTTCCCAGTCTACACGCTCCACGTCTCTCTTCCCCATTTTCCCCTTTCCATCTCTCCCATTCTCTCAAATCTTTCATTTTACCCCCTTTCACGCCGTGTAAACCGCCTCGGGTTGGCAGATTTCTCCATATTTGCTTCAATCCGTAGGCCGGAACCCGATCTCTGTATTATTAGTGCCTTATTTCTTTAAACAGGGTCTGATCTCCCTTTAAAGATCAGTGGCGACTCCGTTTTTCTTTATTTTTGTGTATGCGTGTTTGAGTTAACGCCCCGGCAAGGTGGGTGCACGCGGGTCCACGGATCCCAGCATAATACGCTGCCGTTATGCTGCCGGATTTGTGACTTGACCCGTGTACGGAAAGCCCCGTCTTAGCCGTTATGCTGCCGAAATCACGAGAAAATACTCACACGCCAACTTTCCTAAAAGATATGAAGCCTAATGCGTTTTACCCCATGTGAATGCAGGAAATCTAAGTCCACGTTGCTTTTCAACACGATCCACATTTTCAAGGCCCGGGAAACCATTCCGAGCCCACCGTAGTGCTCACGGCGGGTGCTACAATATATATATATATATATATATTTTCCATTCTCAAGGCACATTATTATATTTTCATCCTAATTTTCTTTTGTCTCATTTAAATTTCTTTCTGAGCATACCCAATTAGTTTTGCACCGGGAAAGTCATAAATTAAATATCAAAATAATTTTAAATTAGCAAAAATTATAAAAAAAACGATACTCTTACGAAAAAAGATCGTAACAAGTAGTATGTGTATAACATCTCAGATTACATAAAGTATATTATGTATGTTATACCTAATACTTTTAACCAAAATTGTATATACTGTTGAATTCTTCGATTCGAATTTATTAGCTTTTTATGATTTTTATCATGAATGGTTCAATTTATATTTGAAAATTAATAATTAATAACTGATTATATTTTTGGAAAAAAAAACTAAAAAATTACATATATATTTTTGGAGGTTTCCCACCGTCAGTTCCATTCCCCCCGCAGCCGGCTCCTGGTTCAACGTACCCAGTGTGCCAGCCACGGTAGATCTGGCGTCGAGTTACTCGCGTGAACCATATTTCTCCGTCTTCTGTAATATTTTTCGAATCCGTATGTATGTCTGAGTGTCAAAAAATAATAATAATAATAATAATAAGAGAACCTCTGTATGTATGTCTGCTCAGTTTATGTACGTGAGCCACCTAATCACTGGTCCAAAACTGCTGCAAGTAATCTGCGGTCGTAGCAATACTTCAACTTTTTTTTTTTTTTTTTTAGGATGAAAACCATTTCAGCTTTATTACGTGGGTCAATTCACG
Source organism: Annona cherimola (assembly GCA_030490835.1). Taxonomy (NCBI): domain Eukaryota; kingdom Viridiplantae; phylum Streptophyta; class Magnoliopsida; order Magnoliales; family Annonaceae; genus Annona; species Annona cherimola. Next base: position 120,246,134 of record CM059971.1, on the reverse strand, counting down.
ACTCGTCAATCCGGAAACAGGAAATGGAAATTTCGCCTCTGGTTTTGACGTGGGCTCCTTTTATATTCCACTGTATGATGGTATTAATATGATATGAGGAAGGCTTTGGATGTGTGCTTGCAGCTTATGAATGTTCTGTTCATGGCGCTGTACAAAAGCTTTACACTGAGTCACTGGGACCCACTAGTTGCATAAAGGAAAAAAGGATTGCGCGACGACAGCATTTTAACCACCTGATTACTGCAATTTTTCCCATCCAATCCATGCCCATGATATCTTCCTGCCTCAATATCGCCCGAAGGCTTCTAAAATGAACGGCTGAGGTTGTGACGAACAAGAATCCATTTCTAATGAAACAGTGCAAGCTAATGATAATAGAATGGGATGCCCATTAAAACAGTGCAAACAGTGTTCCAAGACAACAGTGTGTGCACCGGTTGATGCCTCGACGAGGGGTTGGGAACAAAATACAAAGAGTGGTTAGGGGTGGGAAGAATATGCGTACGGGGCATACTCTGAGGTGGGGCAGTGTTGCTGCAACAGTGAATTTTAATCCGCATTCGATAGGATGCATCGAGAATTTTGATTTGGGGGTGGTATTTTGTTAGAAATATGGACCCCATGTAAATCGCACACCCTATGGAATTTAGTAATTTTTGTTTTTTTATTTTTAAAAATAAAAGATTATAAATTTAAGAATTATTAAATTTTGCATGAGATGTAATTTAGGTGGAACTTATGCTTTTAAAAAAATTAAAACTTTGATGGTTCACAACTTGCGCAATTTTCAGACAACCGTATAAATGAACCCTTAAATATTAGCATAAATAGTCCAATTGAGAGCATCCATGAGATGAAAATTAATGTTGAGTGCATCTTGTTCCGTTACGATCTGTCCGTAAGAGTAACGGGCACGTTATTTGCGTTTTCCACCGTCTGGAAGCGCGCGTAATCTCCGAAGCCCGAAGACGAAACGCGCATTCCAAAGGGATTTAGAGCATTATGGAAGATTCCTGCGCGCTGCTCCGGCGTAATTAATGGCTCTTAGGAGGACCCACGTTTGTTCTGTGGTCAGCACTCAGCAGCGGCTTGCAACGAAGAACCACCCTTTGCAGGATTGCCTTGTTTTGACCATTGATTGGTTGAACCTGTCCAACCAACCACTGCCGCAGGCTACAGCTCACGCTCGTCTAATTTTCTATTTTGAAAGAAACAATTACAGATTGTTAATGTAGCAGCAGCACCGTATAAAAATTATAAGTGTGTGTTTGACAAGTCATAAAATTTTTAATAACATGGTTGAAAATGATGTAACATGATATGCATAATAGTAATGAGTAAAAGAAATAAAGTTAAGATATATAAGTTAGATATATAAGTAAATATATATAAATAATTGAAAAATATGATAGTTATATATAAATAAGTTATGAAATAATTTAAAAATAATACAGTTACGGAGAATGAAAAGTTTTAATTTAATAATTTTTTTTGCATTATCAAACACCCCATATATATATATTCATGTTATTCAAATCTTACGCCTGAGCGAGCGGTCATGATTTGAACTTAGTACAAATCACATGAAAAGAGTGGTTACTTTCTTCGCTTACTACTGACGGCTATTTTCCAAAGTAAATCTCCATTGCTTTTGATGGTAGAAAATCGGATTTTAAATGATGATTAATCCGGTCTCGTCCCAAACTGAGCTAGCTAGTAATGTTATTTTCAAATTTTTTTTTGATAGTTTATATTTACATACATCTCAACACATATTACATTGTAGTTCTGAGACATTCTTACAAACAAGGAGATACATAACTCCTCCAAAGAAATTTGGAGACACAGTTCCATTAAAGAATTAGGAAGAACAGCTTCCACCCAGCCCAAGGGAGACAACAGCTCCCACTCTACCTCAAAGGAAGACCACAGCTCCCACACCATTTTTCCTGGGTCGAAATTCCCATATGGAATTCGAACCCACGCCCTGCTCTAAGAGAACCAACGCCCCTGCCACCTGCGCTAGCCGCAGGTGACGTTATTTTCAATTTTAGGATTCATCTATTTGGCAAAATACTGCGAGTTCGGTAATCCCGAGTTGCATCTGACGCGTGTGAGCTGATAGAGCATGCGAAATGGTCCCAACGGGGTAACGTGCCGAAACGTTTGTATTCGCCAGAGTCCGTTCGATTCAACCGTCGAGGGCCTCGAGGCAGCTGCGCGTACGTGTCAAAAAAGGACAGCCCCACCCTGCCGACGATTACCGGTGCACGATGCTAAAATGCGCACCGGTGCACGATGCTAAAATGCTCTCTCTCTCTCTCTCTTAAATACGCTCTAGCCAGACTGACGCTGGACGAATTCCAGCTTTCTTCCTCATTTTAACTCCAGTCTCTCCAATCATCACCAGACTCTCTCTCTCTCTCTCTCTCTCTCTCTCTCTCTCTCTGTAAGCTTCGCTCTCCCATTCTATCTTCTTCGTCGCAGTACTGATTAGCTCCAGATCCAATCCCTTTTTCTAGCCATTTCCATGGAAGGAATCCGCCGATTTTAGTGGATGCAGGGTTAGGGTTTTCATTAGTTGTCTTATTATTTGATTTTGGATCTTTTGTGAAGTGTTGGATGTGTGTTTCTGTTTAATCCATTGCGGATTTGAGAATTCTATGTTGAAATTTCTGACCGAGGTGTGATTTCGAAGTCTTGAATTCCGGGATCGTTGCGGTTTTAGCACCCAGCGGCGGTTGTCCTCTTGATGAGGCGCGGCCGGACGCGGATCAGCTGCCCCCGGGCTGCGTGAGAATCTCATGAGACGCCGCCTACCGGCCTCCTTTCCGACCGAGCAGATGGAGAAGGCGGCCGGAAAAAATGCCCCTTCCCGCTGCTGCCTCTTGACATCGCTGGCAGTCTTTTTCTGGTTCTTGCTGTTTTACTTCCATTTCACCGTGCTTGGTCGCGGCTCTTATCCTGTTCCGGACAAGGCCGCTGCTTTCCGCGTCGAAGCCCGAACCCTCGTTCCTCCTACAGTGGTGAAAACCTACCCCTTTATGAGGGCATTGAGGACTGTCCAGAACAAGAGCGATCCATGTGGCGGGAGGTACATCTATGTCCATGATCTTCCCCCCAAGTTCAATGAGGAGATGCTCCGGGAATGCAAGAGCCTCAGCCTCTGGACCAACATGTGTAAGTTCACCAGCAATGCAGGACTCGGCCCGCCGCTTGAGAATGTCGATGGGGTTTTCTCAGATACTGGATGGTATGCTACAAATCAATTTGCCGTCGATGTCATCTTCAGCAACCGAATGAAGCAGTATGAGTGCTTGACCCATGATTCGTCCATAGCTGCCGCTATTTTTGTTCCCTTCTATGCCGGATTCGACATTGCACGCTATCTCTGGGGGGGTTATAATACATCAGTCAGGGATGCTGCTTCTCTTGCTTTGGTGGATTGGCTGGTTAAGAGACCTGAATGGAAGGTTATGGGTGGGAAAGATCATTTCCTTGTGGCGGGAAGGATTACATGGGATTTCAGGAGGTTGACTGACAGTGATTCAGATTGGGGCAGCAAGCTTTTGTTTCTTCCCGCTGCAAGGAACATGTCGATGCTGGTCGTTGAGTCTAGCCCATGGAATGGAAATGATTTTGGTATCCCTTACCCCACCTACTTCCACCCAGCAAAGGACTCTGATGTTTTCATCTGGCAAGACCGGATGAGGAAGTTGGAGAGGCCATATCTTTTCTCTTTTGCTGGAGCCCCACGTCCCGACAACCCCAAATCCATCAGAGGTCAAATCATTGATCAGTGCAAGAAGTCGAAAGTTTGCAAGTTGTTGGAATGTGATTTTGGGGAGAGCAAGTGCCATGCTCCAAGCAGTATCATGCAGATGTTCCAGAGCTCATTGTTTTGCCTGCAACCTCAAGGTGATTCCTACACAAGGAGATCTGCTTTTGATTCAATTCTAGCTGGCTGTATTCCTGTCTTCTTCCATCCTGGCTCAGCATATACTCAGTACACATGGCATCTTCCGAAGAATTACTCCACATACTCGGTGTTTATCCCAGAGGATGACATTCGCAAGAGAAACCTCAGCATAGAGGAAAGGCTGAGCCGAATTTCTCCTGAAGAAGTAAAGACCATGAGAGAGGTGGTGATAGGTCTCATTCCAAGGCTGGTGTACGCAGATCCTAGATCAAAATTAGAGACTCTTAGTGATGCATTTGATGTGGCTGTGCAGGCAGTGATTGACAAAGTCACCAATTTAAGGAAGGACATTGTTCAAGGCCGTGAAGATGCCAATTTTGTTGAAGAGAACAGTTGGAAGTATGCTTTATTAGATGAAGGGCAACGCACAGTGGGACCACATGAATGGGATCCCTTCTTTTCAAAGCCCAAGGACGGGAATAATGAGGATACTGTTAGTTCATCCGCAGAAGCTGCCAAAAAATCTTGGCAGAACGAGCAAAGAGGTCAGTCGCAGTGATCGATACAGACTCCAGCTATTATCTTAAAAATGCCTTCAAACGAGAAGGGCTAGTATTATGCTTTACTGAGTACCCGTTCTTTGTATATTGCCAAATCAAGAAGCTACAAGATCTGTATGGAGTCGAGGCATTGGGAGAAACCATCTTCAAGATTCTGAAGCCCATTCTGCTACATTGTGTAAACCCGAAGTAGAAGAAGATAGGCTTTTCTTACATAAGTTCTTTGGATTAGAAAATTTTCCCTCTTAGTATACTTTTGCGTTAATAATTCTTTGTAAGTTTTGTGGCAATAGAAAAAAGTGCGTTGTTTCTTTTCCCTTGCCAACTCAGTATTTTGAAAGCAGATTAGCAGGAAAGCATTAGTCTCCATAAATAAGAATGCTTTTTTGGTGACTGCATTTTGAATTTTGATCTTCATGTTTCTCCTCTGCTTTTCATGGTCTGAACGGTTCCCGAGGTGATTGCACGTTGGGATCTCATCTTCTTGACGGTAGTGCTGGAAGTAGCCATCCGGGATGTGGAGCATCCATGGTTTACTTGATATTTTTCAAAAATTAAGATAGAGAAGAATGGGCGAACATTATTTAAACGAATCTCTTCCGGAAATGGAGGCTTTGCATTTTCAAGTATTTGCGTAAGTGGAGATACATCTTTCATCGGGAGAACGAGATCCGTGTTCTTGATTTCTTGTTTTCATAGATTTGTCTGGCGAGCTGTCTGCTGGTTTTGGTTTCACGTCACTGCGGGTGTTTAAAATCTGGCATGATGCATTGCCTCTTTCCTGAATTTGTAACCTGTAGGGGGGGTGCCTTCACCACGCAACTCGTGGAACTCGACTAGTTTGTTTCCTTGTTGTTTGTTTTTGGCTTTTCACCTCCGAATATTTGGTGCCGCTGAGAAGTTTTAATCAGCCAGTATTTATCCCATGCGGTTGTCTGAAAGGATGCGATGTTCCACTCCCACTTATGATGCTACAGTTGTTACTTCGATAGAACCCGATTCCGCAGATAGCCACAAAAGCCGCGTTTGGAAAAAAGCTTCGTGGATTGGAGATGTATTCTTCGGGAATGCCTAATCAGAGTAAAGCCCCCACTGTCATGCAAAATGCAAAACGAGATAAAGATATCGAAGTTCCCCTGGCACGTGCAGGGCGCATGTCAGTTAAACGCCTTTAGTTGAGTTGGTTCCCGCAGGGTGCATGTCGGTTAGACAACTTGGCCGTTCGGGTCGCAGCCCAGCATCGAATGAAATTGCCTCAAGGCTCAAACTGGCATTGGCACTTTTAGTACCATTTGCCTGTCGGTTTCTCTCGGGCTCATCTTTTATGAATTTCGTTTATTGACCCCCCGCATTTCCGATCAGCTCCGCTTGTGGCTTTCTATCGAGAAACGCATATGAGCTCTCACCTCGTCAAATCTCCCTTGCCCACCTTCCACTATCAATGGAATACCAACCCAAAAACTTTTTATTGCACAATCAGCCTAACTCCTTTATAATTAACAAAAAAATCCTTGTCGTATTATACAGCCTTGCATCTCTCACATTTCACAATATAATCTGGTATGTGAAACATACACCAACAGATATTCCCTTGCAGTCGCACGTACAAAAGTTCTAAGGCAAAAATGTTGTAGACATAAGAATTGGAATTCACCAAAGATGCTTCCAACCTAGACTGCCACCAAAATATGTTATTGACAGTGAACAGCAGCAGTGGATTTGCTCTAGTCATCTGCCATAGATCATCACTTCGTTGATAGCATCTGATTCACCTCCCCCTTCCCATTGTACATGTCAACGATCTTTTTAGCGTATGTTGGTGTGTGCTGATCTGCTCTGTTTTCATAAAAAGAACAGTTTTAGTGGCCACCAATTTTGCAAGCATCCCTTGAGTCTGTAACATACCTTTGTTTTCCCCAGCAACGCTGTACATGTAAATAGTTCCGTATCGTGTGGTAATCCAAAGAATAGCGGGCAAATTCTAGTCCTTTTGGACCAATCTGAAATGAACAAAAAATTAGCCCATAATCAAGAAATGCTACTAGTTCTTATATCAACTACCGTTCGATGAAGTGGGTATAGTACACCTACCAAGTTCAGAAGAAAGGCTATCAAGTCGCCAACAAACTTGGGAGCTGGTTGTTCGGGTCCACTCCCTGAAAGAAGTGCATTTGTGATTAGCTCAAGTGCTGAATGCTACTTTCAGACTTTTTTGATCCATTGTTCAGGATCTGCTAAGGCCACTAACCCAACAGCTCTACACCTCTACCATGTGCACACTCATCAAGGTTACATTTCTTCGCCTTCTATTTCTCAGATGGACCACAAATGTCGTTTTAGATTTCTCCATTCGCAATTTTTTGTAGAATCTTTCAAGAATGCTTAGGCACAACATATAGATGGACCAAAGAGGTTATCCACAGCCCTTGTACAAATTAACTTTGGTTAGATTCATATCCTCACACTGACTGCATCCCACAATGTGTTATCATATACTAGTATTTATTCTTGTGCCACCTGGAAGATTACTTCGTACTGTTTACTCAAAAAAATAAGAGTCGGTCAAGAACTTTTGCAATGCTCAACTCACCTGATTTGGCTTTATCATCAGCTTTAACTGTCTCCACCACATATGGACGTCGATTGCCCTGAAGGAAATGTCCAAATTGCATGTTAACTTTAGATCTCTGTTTAAAGGATCATTTACAGATAATGCATTGCAGCAGATGCAGATATAACACTAACAAATGCCTAAAAATGTGATGCCCTGAGGAGCAAATAAAGGTGGGGAGCCTGGTATAGAGGAGGAACCGATCCCACATCGAAAAGGAGTGTTCCTGGGAGTTTAAATGTACAGGACGAGATAAACATAGTGCAATGCGTGTTAAAAACCATGTAGCTGTATAAGACTGTAAGTAGCCAAAGCAGACAATATCACACTATAGAACCGAGCTTCACAATCGGTGTCAGAGCGACCCTTCTAATAAATGTAGCTTGTGGATGAACTAGGCAGAAACTGATGGGTCTATAATGCCCAAAGAAGTGCATAAAAGTGAGGGCTTGGTATAGAGGATGAAACAAACAAACGTGGCATGACACGTTTTAAAACCAAGCAGCTGTATGGACAACTAAAGCAGACAATATCATAGTGTAGGACTCAAGCTGTTAGTTTAGGAGGGCAAAGGCAAGCCCAGAAAAAAAAAATCACCTAGAGCCCTCCATCCGCAGAAAATAATGGTTTGATTACGACTTAAATAAAAGAAGAACATACACTGCTCACTGTAGGGGTGATCTCCAAGAGATTCTCCACAAGACTAAGCATTTCCCTTCCACGTTCATTTCTGCAGTTAGGAAATTATATCTCAAAATTCTTTTTGATAGTCGCTGATAAGAGGTGAGCATTCAGTTAAAACAAAACCTCAGCATCAACATAAGAATAACAATCATGGATATAACATTTAAAGCATAGAATATTTTGTGTTCTGTTAAAATAATTACCGGACAGTAATATACTGAGGATGCTCTGTCATGCTTACCCCCGCATATTTAGGCACACCCATGTACCCTACCACCAAGTCCTGAAAGTTCGCCAGAAATAGGATCAACAAGCATAGCATGTCTGGATGGATAGGGGCAGTTATTCTGAGAATATTAGTAGGAGTCCAAACTACACAAACCAGCAGTTCCGCACAAGTTTCAAATTTTAAGATCATGGTAGTTCGTCAAGTGGGCCCACACAACTGGCAGATTGATCTCTGTTTTTCACTTGAAAGACAGTGAATAGATTTTCACAAACATGGTTCTTAGTAAAAAAGATTTTCAAAATCATGTTAGTTTCTTAGTAAATAATTCTAGGGGCTATATTTTCATGCAGCAGGAGAGAATGCAAGCAAGATCCTCATCTCTTCTAAGTCTATTACCCATTAAAAATAAAGAATCTTGCCAAAGAAAGATTAGAAGTTTGATACAGGGACTTAGTCCACATTACAACATGAGAAATGCATATGATAGCCTGTGCCAAGTGATTTAAGGAGAACCTAAGATCATGATGACACAATCCATGTAGCCGTTAATTGGGGTAAGTTCGGTTATGCTCGATATCACTCACAAACCTTCTACGGAATCAACTCTGTCCTCATAGTTTGTTTTTGATTTGTATAATCCCAATGACAGGGAGGAGAATCCAAATGTGTAAAACATCTTGAACCAACACGAACATTATTTGATATTCAGGTGCACCAATGCATTTGGAAAGAAGTGTTGTTAAGAAAATGGAAGCACCCAATGTTAATGTGTCGTCCACGTGGAGCAGATCTGCCCAATTCTTGAATCAGTCAACATTCACAATGGGACGCACTTATTGAACAAAGTCTTCATAATATGGACCAAGTGGATCAACTGTAGAAGTAGCAGCAACCTTGTTCTTATGACTACATGATTATTATGCAACATAAAACTAGATTGGATAAGGAAAGCACTTACCGCTAATGCGTTTGTGTAGTCAAAGCAGCTGTCAAAATGTCAAGTAAGCAATTTAAAAACTGAATCAGACTTTGGATAGGAGAATAGGTTCCAGTAGAATAACTAATAAAATAATGAAAATGCATTGACCTTGAGATATTAATTTAATCATTTCAACATGAACCAGATCACATGAAATTTTTTTAAAAAAAATGGAGGACATCAAAAGTCTTTTCCCAATTTCCAATGAAGGATACCACAAAAAGTCTAATCACATTTTAGGATTCCATCTACTAACATGTTAAGAATAAGACTTCATTGTATGGAAAAGGGTCATTGTATGGAAAAGGGTACCCTGAGAAGATTAGATATCCACAGGCTTCAGTTGACTACAGTAACAGGACATTATCAGTCCTATCCACTCCCACAACTAGATGAATCAAATAAAGTTCAAAAGTAAATACCAACATGACAAAGAATCATTGCATTTTGCCCCTCAAAAAAGAACAAGGAAACTAAATTCCGGCAAGGCAACTGGAATCCCTGAAAAGACAAGGCATGATTGGATGGAAGTTTCTGATTTGCTATCTATAACACCAATTCTATTTAGTAAGCTGCATCTTCAACCTGGAAAGATGATTCATGAGCAAATGACCCCTTGCAGGGTCCCACTTGGTTGGGGTAAGAATCATATCAGGATGATAACAAGGACCAAACTACAAACGAAACCACAATCTGGCAGGCTTGGCTTTTTTTTTTTCATGAACTGGTTGAAACCTGCATTTGTTCTAGCTTTGTACTAAATTTTACGTATTCAATTCACTATATACTTCCAGTCCAGTTTCCACAATGCATGGCCCACATTGCTTTTCTTCATTATTATATAAACAAGAAAATTGTGATGGGATTTTAATATGAAGCAGCAAAACATCATTGGGTGCTTTGGCATCTACAATTCTACATGCAACAATAAACTACTTGTACTACATAAATATGAGGATTTAGTAGATCCCATCAAGTATAAGGATGAGGAATCAGTTATAATAACACACATCTAGCAATCATCTTTCAAGAGAGAACTGAATTAACAGAACAACTTGCCTGTAGCATGATGGTGCAATGACATCAACCAATTGATTTGCTGGCAAGCAGAAATAAGGAACCTGCATCAAACAGAAATTTGCGTTGGATAAATTAAGAATGCTAGGTGGAGGGAATGCTGGGACCTGATGTACCTCTTCAATATGGCCATCTAAATGCTTCAAGTGTACCTGGAAAAATGTATGTGTAAAATTTTTAAAATATCATATATTCCAATTAACTCGAGCAATTTACAAATTGATGGACAAAAGAGAAATTCCCGATGAATCAACATCCATGGAATAAATTAATGGACAAGAGAGCAATTCCTGATGAGTCAACATCCATGGACTAAATTAATGAACAAAAGAGCAATTCCTGATGAATCAACATCCATGGGCGATCAATACGATCAGGATAAATATGGACAAAATCAGATATCCCTTCTAAGTTCAAATTCTCCATAAGAAAAATGGCAAATTTTGGGAAAACAAAACCATGTCATCAGTATATGATGACTTTTGAGTTGCTAAACATCATGGCATTTTCTACAACTAGGACCAAAGGAAATGCTCTGATCTTCACCGACCTTGTAATCTTGCATGAATTCATAGTGCAAAACTGTTTCTGGATCACTGCTTGCTGCCTTTAAAAACTTGTCCAGCCCCTTACGAGTTCCATTGTCAACTATAAAGAAAGAGATGACAGAAGTTCCAAATCATTCTTAAGCATCTTTCCGGGTGTCTCAATGTAGAGGATCAAAAGTGTCCTCACACGTGCGGTGTGTTTTGAATAGAATTGTAGAAGTTTGAAAATAGGAAAGAGATAAGAGTTTTGAGTGGTGAGAGGAGTTTTTTTTTAATATCCTTAGCTGATCCCTTGAAGATTTTTCTTAATCCTTTTATAGGACGTCATTAGTGCCGTTTAAGCATATCCCCTTTATCAGTGATTTACTTCGAAGCCAACAAAATACCCAGTCTTTTTTCTTTTTTTTTGAGAAAAAAATACCTATATAGGTGGCAGCGCACAAAGTGGGGAATGGTGAGAGAAATCAGGGGTGAGTGCAGGCGCTTGCACTCAATAATGGAATTATTGACGCATTCAAATCTATGATATAGTGGGGGAAAGATATAAAACAACAAGATATTTTATTCACATTAATTCATGAAATAATACATCAGGAATGGATTATAAACTGAATGACTACTTACCACAATTAGTACCAAGTACATAGAGCTTCTCTAAACCCAAATACTTCTCTACGGATCGTAATGCTGCAGTTTAAGAAATTACTCTGCATTACAATAGCTGAAGTCACAACCAGGAAAAATCTAAATGCTGAAAAACGATGATCATTAAGCTTTTCATACCTTGCACTTGGCAACCCACACCGCAGAAAAGAAGGCGTTTCACTCCAGCTGCCTGTTAAAATTGTATGAAAAAACAACCATAATGATAACAAAATCAAGAGGCTTGTAAAAAGATAATCCAGTAGATTGTTCAGAAAAATCCTTTCAGAAGGAATTTATTGTGAAATGAGAGAGGCCGGGGGGGGGGGGGGGTTGTGGGTGGTGCGCGGTGTGGGTGGGACTGGGGACTTTAAATATAGTTTATTATAATTTAGAAGTCTCAAATTGTTGACTCCATTTGATAGTGAATCATATTTGAAACCCGTAAAAAAGAGTGAGGAAGCAAAAGAAAATTTTAAATACATGAATCAACTATCATAAGTAAATTAATTAAAAACGAGATTTTAGATTTTTTTAAAAAAATAGTTTTATCAAGCCTATATGCTATGTAAAAATCTTGAAACTGACTACCAACATTGAAAAATAAACTTCAAAAGCCATCCTTAAAAGAGGACATTCTAATTTTTTTAACCCAAAAAAAATGATGGGTAAATTCTGTCATTCATTTGTTATGAACAACCTGAAAACTGTTGGACTACAGACTGAAGCTAGACTTGCAATTTATTCAAGTAAGATTCTAAAAGGAGAATCAAGCTCCAAACTTCCAGAATTTTGAACTTTGATAAATGAACTTCACCTTGTGCTCAAAAGTAAAAATATAATAATTATAGATTTCTATATGAAAGTTGTCTGTTGGCTAAGCAGTCAGACTGGGTGCATCTTTTTATAAATTTATAATACTGTAGCCGCAACGTCCCAAATGGAACAGAATCTAGTAAGGTGTCTAGAAATTGTGGGCTTTTCTGTAACTTACTACAGTAGTAAGCCATATGATCAACATATCTAAAAGGATAAACAGCACCGTTGGTATAGGGACAAGGAAGAGAAGGCACCTCAACTAAAGCAAGGGTATTGAGATTAGGAGATAAAGTCGGCTTAACACCTCTTGCAGCAAGAACCTCATCTGGTGTCCTGCAGTGCAAAATGGCATTAATTTTTGTAAAAACACTGATATCAGTAAACTTCATGTGGCATTCCCTGCATCACGGTCCAAACAACGCTGACACTTTACATACCTAGCCAAGACTGGCATTGGCGTGAGCCTGTCCTCTGGATCACTGCAGGAAACTGAAAGATCAGCCAGCAGCCAGCTGCATTTATTTGAAAATTTTACTAAAATTATAACATTGCTATTACCTTTGAACGCAAACGACAGCTTCAACAATGTTTGCTTTCAGCATTTCCACTGCAATGGTTGTAACAATTCCTGTCCATTGTGCACCTGCAGTTCAACACAAGCTCGTACATTACATGGCATGAGAAAATATTTAGACACAACCACTGAGATGCGTCTTCTAGTAGATCCTAACAACACCATGACATACCTTGTACAGGCTTTCTTTTTCGAGCATATAGTAACTCTTCGTGAACACCAAAATAGGTATCATCCAAGGAGTCGGAGTTCCTCCCCCTACCATGAACTAAGGGCTCCAAGCTCTGACGCAAAGAGATCAGCAGTTGGCAAATGAACGAGGAAGAGAAAAGTCGTAAAGAAAGAGGTATGCGAGTGAGAACGAGAACCTCGATCCTGGACATGCCGTCGCCTAAGAAAGCGCAGGCGTTCTTGACATGGGCTATGTAGTATGTATCGCAAAGACCGCATTGACTGTTCAAGAACATGAGGAGAAAATCAAGCTTATGATTTTGTTCTGGAGCTACAGAGAGAAAGAGAGGGAACCTGCAATGCTCTTTGGCAGGATAAGTGCCACCAGGAGGAATCGGTCTCGAACGTTTCCTCCAATCGTCTCTCACATTAGTTGATTTCCCCTTCTTCTCTGCTGCGTACAAAAACAGAGAGATCGAGGCGGAAAGATCTCACAAATTTACTCTTTTTCTCTTCCTATTCTTCTTTTTAGAAAAATTAGTGGGGAAAAAAAAAAGTGGGGACGCGTGAAGTTGATACCATTTGAAGATGCAGCAGAAGCACGGACTGCAGAAGAACAAGACAATGGCAGGAAGGAAGAAAAATTGGCCATCAGCGCCATCTCAGAGCTCACTTGCGACCGGCGCTATCCACTGCTTCCAAAACCGCCCGCGAACCATAAAAATAATAATAATAATAATAATAATAAATAAATAAGTAAATGTAATCAAGTGCGTATCAGAAATTTGGGCTGGATGGGCCCAACGAGCTAATAAACTCATGCTTCTTTGGGCCATCCTAGTCCGAGCATGGACCCAGTTTTTACTGTGCCGAAGAGACCATGCTGGATTCCCCGCTTTAGGACTTGCTTGGTAAGCCTAAACCCGATCGTCGGTGTTATGGATACCGTCAAAGCCTTCCACGTTGCTGCCTTATTTTGGCCGACGTTGACATCAAATAAAAATTTAATCAATCTATTTTGTTTAAATTATTTATTTTATCATAATATCAAAAATCATTTCTACGAAAGTTCGGGGTGCGTCATATACACTTATATAATCATATATAAATTATCAAAAACATGTAATGAATTTATTAGAATATGATAATAATTTCAAAGTTATTTATCTGATGGGTCATGTACACTTAAAAATATTTATCATCATATATAAAATATCAGAAACACATAGATTCATTCATGAATCTGTAAGAATATTATCGTAATTCGTATATATGATAAATATTTTAGATGACGTGTATATTGAGTTAATTTTGAAATAGATATATAAACTAAACAATTTATCCTACACTTTTGTCAATTGGGTTAATGCAAATAATTTACTTGAATTAAACTTGATTTTGATAAAAAAAAATTAATACAATAGGTTTTTGGATATTTGGTTCATTTGCCATGTGATGGAAAGGACAGAATTATCAATTCACCCCATGCACCTTTTACGCCATATCAATATACGATTTGCTTCCATGAAACTTTCTTTGTGCTTAACTCGTTATATTTTTGATATCTTGTGCTTAATAAAAAAATTTACTTAATAAATTATATTTAGTATCATTTATATTATCAATAAAATAATTTCATTCGCGGAATATCACTTTGGATGGGCCTCATCAAAAAAATGCATACAATTAAATATCAATTTTAAAGTCATATTTCCAATATATAAACTATCTATATATTATTGTTGCGTGAATGAACAATTATATAAAATATTATTATATTTTAATGCATATATAAATTAATCTAAGCAATTTTTCACATATGTATACATTATTTAACAAATAAGGCTCATGCACAAACTTAATTTAGATAAAATCTAGTTTCGCAGTCAGACTTATCATGTTGATTGCAATTGATGAATTATTTTTTTATTAAATATTAATACATTAAAATTGAAAAAGATTATATGGATGCGCTTTTTTATGTAATCCGGTTATATAGAAACAAAATCTTATATAATTTAACGTCTAACAACCATATTTTTTATTACTTACACATTACAATAAATTTTCTCATTTTTTGCACAGTTATCCTATTTGTTTCATCTTAATCTCTTTATTCACATTCGTTACTTATATTATATGATATTATACTTTCACTTTTTCAAAAAATTTCACAATTCTTTTTCTTCACCTTTTTTAAGGGGTTGATTGTATGCACCCGGGTGCATGCAACTTTAATGCGCCCGCATGCATTTCACATATTTTTTAATATATTTTTTGAAATTTTTTTTATACAATTGTTAGTCTATGTGTATTTAACATTTGTACTGATTTTTATAATTTTTGAATTACGAAAATGCCACTTATTTTTAAAAATCAAAAACAAATATCTAAAAATCTCAAAAAATATTAAAAATCAATACACATATTAAATATACCTAAATTAACAATTATACAAAAAAAAATTAAAATAAAAACTAAGTTTTTACACCCGGATGCGCCAAAGCTAAGTGCGCAGGGGTGCACTGTATCATGATCCATTTTTTACCCATTATCAAATACACTATTAATTTAATTTGCAAGCCCAAGACAAATCACACTGCTTAAATCTTATATTCATTACCATAAAAATATAGTCCGGTTGCATTAAACTGTTACCCTCAAATATATACACTACTTATGGTGCGTTTATTTCGTTATAAAACTTTTTAACTAAAATTTTTTAATCCGAAATTTTTTACTCTTCAAAGTTATCATATGTTTTAACTATTTTTTTTTGTATTTTCTTAGACAACTATCGTATTTTTCAATAAATTAATTTCAAAAATATCTACTATAGTTGCATTTAATTACAAATATACTCACTCATTTGAAAACTTTCACATTTAGGTAAAATTTCATCTATATTCATCATATTCAGCACAATTAAAAATCACCATTGTTGATCATAAAAAATGTCCAAAATATCTCTTATTATTTAATAATAGTAATCATTCAACTATAACAAAAGTTAAATGGTACAATGAAAATTCATCCAACTTAAAAGAAAAGTCAGGTAAAATGAGTTTTGATGATCTAAATATAGCATCAATGACAATATATGCTAGATCAATTAGGGGTATTTTAGGATACTAAAAGTATTAAATGTTCTCAACTGTCATGTAGAATATATATGAAATTAATCAAATACTTCGTAGGTATATGCGAAAATTTTAAAACTTAGTAAGTATATTTGTAATTAAGGAAAAATAAAATGAATATATTTAAAATTAACCCTTTCTCAATCATTTAAGTAACTACCTATAGAATTAACATACATATTTTAATTTTACTCATGATCATTATTCTTATTATATAACATTGTTTTCTGCATTTTAAAAACTTTTACATCAAAAGTTTTTATCAAAAAAAAAAATTATCACTCACCAAAACCACTCTTAAACAATTATTTCCCCTCAAACTAATGACTCCTTCGTTACAGTTGATAAATCATCCGATGGATGAAAATACTGATTTCCATATGATAATTCATTGGCGATCTCCACTGATGATAGTCGACAGTCAATACTAGAGAGATTATAAAATCTAATCGCCTTCTAATCTTCCGCTCTCATTCTCTCTCTTTTTTTTTGGTCCGTCGTAGGCTGTTCTGATTTTATTCCGTAGCTCATCTCACTCCTACGGTCTCACCTTACAACTCTGCTTCTGCCAATTGTTGCAGTCGAAGCCGGCCGTTCCGATATTCATGTAATTTTGTTTTTTTTTAACTGCGTTACTGACTCGAGGCGAGGCCCCAAAGAATACAAAGCACCGCTCGGAAGAGCAGAAGGCTAGATTAGAACAAAAAGTGCGAAAGTCCCAGTGGAGAGTGCTTTTTGAGCCACAATCTCTCTGAGAAGATCTCAGCCAGCTGTGTTAACTGTTGGCGGGATAAACCATGTCATGTCCGACATGTGTACGGCGCCCGGGTCGCCATGAGGCAATTCATTGCCAAATCCTCACACGTGTTCATGGCTGCTCCTGGCCCATTAACCCTCCTATCCCTCCTTTGTTGGCGAAATAGAACGCCCGATCGCGATGACCCAGGGGCCTGTTTGCTGTAACGAAATGGGCTTGCCAGTTGCCAGTCTCTTCACCCCATGCTCGTGACACTGCAGCCTATTTAAGAGAGGGACGTCAGACGAGGATCGAAAGGAGGGGAGCGGGACGAGAAAGAAAGAGAGAGAGAGAGAGAGAGAGAGAGAGAGAAGCAGAAGAAATGTTGAGGATGGATGACGGAGAGAGGAAAGAGATGAAAAGGCCTCTCACGAGGCGATCTAGGAAGGGGTGCATGAAGGGAAAAGGCGGCCCTGAGAACTCCCTCTGCAGCTACCGAGGGGTGAGGCAGAGGACGTGGGGCAAATGGGTGGCGGAGATACGCGAGCCGAAGAGGGGAGCCCGCCTCTGGCTGGGCACGTTCAACACTTCCCTCGAGGCCGCCCTCGCCTACGACGATGCGGCCCGCAAGCTCTATGGCCCGTGCGCGAATCTCAACTTGCCGCCGGAGCTCCAAATTGGATCCGCCAGCGGCTCTTCCGTTGGGTCATCGCCAGCCGGCCCTGCTTCTCCCATTCAGTGCTTCACCGCCAATAGGCCTGATCCGGAGCCCATCAAGTCCGCTGCAGCCGCACCCGTCCCTCTCGACCCCTTTCCAAGCTTCCCCACAGCAGACGTAGAGTCGCCCTCAGCCGGTTACCTGGCGTGCGCTGCGACTGAGATCGATTCCAAGGCGGGGTTGTGGGGGGACGTGTTGGGATTGCCCGAGATGCCCGATCCGACCTGGATGGAAATATCCATACCCCGGGGCGACTCGGGAATGAAAGATTTCGATTTCCCTTCGGCAGGGGAGCTGGACGGCGGGATCGCCTACGACCCCATGCAAATTCCCTGGTGTGCCTGAACGCGCACTGCCCACGTACTAATATACAGAGACCCACGGCAAAGGCCAAGCCATCCCTTTCCCCTACCAACCTACCCAATCATCCAGGCCCATTGGAGACGCGGTTGGTGATGACATTCTTTGTGGCCTTTCTTATACATGGACGGCTTGGATCATCGTAGAGTGGCCGTCTTCCGCATTCGTCATGTGAATATATATACATAAGAGTCGAGTTTGATATGTCCCGGGCCTGATCCTGTAGCTCTCGTTGTCAGGTGCCTGTGTGCCTCTTGTCTTGGATCCAACGTGTCATGCGCCGGCTGCTAATGCCAACAGCAGTTGCAATTCTCTTGTCGGAACGAAGTCAAAAAGTCACACAACGTTGACCACCCCGCGCCGTTTGTGCCTTAAGGAGGCGTGGGCACGTATCCGTAAACGTGGCGTCTGGGGAGTTCCTATCCATACATGCACATGGCTAGTTGTAGAAATGTATCTATGATCGTGCATGAATTTCATAGTGGTTTGATATTTTAGTTTGTTGTGCGTGCTTCTTGATACTTTTAATTAATAGGTGGTCGAACTTGAGAATTGACATTGCTTGGATTGGAATCTTCCCCTCGATCAATTAACTTTTTCTCATGCATTGTTATCAGCGTGGACGCTTTCCATCGTTCGTGGACGTTGCCATTTTAGTCTTAGGTGTCGAGAGTTTGAGATTGGCGGATATTAAAAGGGAAAAAAACTGTTTTCGTTGAAAGCGAGCAGATCTGGTCAGCTTCATTCGTGAAAACAAGGAGCTGAAGAGAGGTGGGTTGAAATTCAGCCAGTTTGTATGAAGGGAGAAACAGAAGTGGCTTCTTATTCATTGTCAGATTTTGTCCGAGAGATCGAGAAAATGTTACTTTTCAGTGCGTGTGGGTGTGCCTGTTTGGTTGGTAAAAAGGGAAAGATGGTTCCACTTTCGATTCCAATTATAAATATAAGGTGTATTCGGCAATTATAAAAACTTCTGAATTTAAAATTTTTCGCTATTTATATTTATCGCATTTTTAAATCATTTTATTGATATCTTTCTATACAAATTTTCTTATTTTTAATATTTATTTCTCAATCATTTTATTGATATATTTATATATAATTATCTTATTTTTAATATCTATTTCTCAATGGCTATCGTCTATTTTAATTTTATTTTATTTGCTGCTTGTTTTTACCTCTGTCATATTTACATAGCTTCTATTATTTTAAAAAGTTTTACACTAAAATATTTTCTTTCAAATATTTTATCAAATATTATGGATGCATTTTCTTTCAAATATTTTATCAAATATCAAACACATCCATAATATAATCAGCGGTTGCTAACGCAAATGTTTTAGTTCTAACAACAAAAATTTTCTTGAAAATTTAATAAATTTTAATTGTTAGTGTGATTAGATACATTTAAAACTTTTAAAGCAAAAAATTTAATTTAAAAGTTTTTACTATCCAATATTTTTTAAAAATTATTATTTTTATACAACTATTTTAATTTTTCAATCATTTTTACACTAGAGATAAAAATATAGGTCGGGTCGACCATGCCTCGGCCCCACCCTGGCCTTACCATGCAATGTGTAAATTATTTTTATAAATCACATGACTTATTTATGTGAATGTGGTTTTGTTATGTAAATATGTTCAATTTTATGATTCTTATTTATATGTAATTTTTTATTTTTTAGGGTGTGTTTGACAATGCACAAAAAATGTCAAGTTAAAACTTTTCAATCTAGAACTTTTCACTTTCCACAACTATAATATTTTTTAATTATTTTTTCACATTTTCCTATACAATTATCCTACTTTTTAATCATTTCTACACAACTACCCACATAATTAACCTATCTATTTTAACTTTATCTTCTTTACTCATCATCATTACATTTACCATATCACATCATTTGACAACTTTTACTCTCCAAAACTATTCATCAAAAGTTTTATTCATTCTCAAACACACCCTTAATTGTACATGTGTTGTTCAAGTTATATCCTTCACATAATTTATCAATGAAGTAAAATATATTACCTATATTGTTTATATATTACAAAAATAAATATTATTATTTTGTAATTTAAAACTTACGTTAATGTTATTTTTTTGAAGGTCGATACACATATTTATCAAAGTCAATTTGCAAATAAAATATTTTATTACAAAAATTTACTAACAATCTGTTATGATAAATGTGTTTTACTCTACTAAATAGTAAAATATTAAAGTATTTAACATTTGAGTTTATCATATATATGAGTTGTATTAATATGTATATAAATTTTTAAATTTTTAACATATTCTTTCAACCTAACCCATTTTCCAATGTTGATCAAAAATCAACCTGAAGTTTATTCTAAAATCTATTAAAGAAATGTAAGTGTCGGATCAACCTTATATCAATTTAGTATAAAATGAATGGTCAAACAGAAATTTTTAAGTATAAATTTAGAGTTGGCCACACCTTAAGCTGCCTCGATTTTGGACTATATTTTACATAATTATCCAGACAATTAACCTATTTTTTTAACTCTTGACATATTACATTATGTTTCTATTTTTAAAATTTTATATTAATAATTTTCTTCAAAAAAATTTATCACTTATGGAATATAGGAGTAATTATGATAAGTAAATAGAACACAATTAAAATAGATGTACGACTTTTATGGTAGCTGTGTATAAATAATTAAAACGTAAGATAATTTTACAGCAAGATGTAAAAAATAATTAAAAAATATGACAGTTTTAATAAGTGAAAAGTTTTAAATTAAATTTTTTCAAATTGAAAAGTTTTTAGTGTAAACAAACACACTTTAAATAAAAACTTAGTTATATATAGTTGGGGCTATATGTGATGGAGTATGATTATTGCAAACTTATCAAAGAACATTTTTTTGATTTTTTAAAAAATATTTAGAAAACTAAAAAATATTTAGAAAACTATTAATTTAATTAAATTTAATTTATAAACTAAGTTTTGTCATTTTTTAATATATGCGTTATCTATTATCAATTTTTAAATACAAAGGTAATTTAGTCATTTTTAGTATTGAAAATAGCGAAATTTCATTTTATATTTAGAAATCTAAAATAAATATATACATATGCAAGATGGTAAAAATTATTTTACATCTTAAATACACGTAGATTGACAGTTTCATTTAAAATTTAAAAATATATGTCTTTGGACCAGTTATAAATGTCTGATTTTCAGACCGGTTGGAAAATAAGAAGAAATTTAATTGCTAATAGTTTCCATATTTTCAGACCGATAATTCACTATCTATATTACATATAAATGCCCATATGTAATATAGCAATACTAAGAACAAATTTAATTGCTAAGTTTGGATAGTGTAAGCATTATTATAAGCAACAAATCTATGAAAGCATCATCATAAGTGAATAAACGTTTCCTTTCTTATTAATGTAAATGGTGTTGTTGCTGGACCTCAGTTGCATGCGCTCGGAAGCATGCAGTGTTGCATGCTCCCGGGCGCATACACTTAGTTTTTTTATTTTTTAAAAAAAAATTCATAAACTTTTTAGCCCAAATGTATTTAACGTATGTATAAATTATTACCATTTTCAGAGATTTTTAGATATTTATTTTTTATTTTTGAAAATCGCACTGATTTTCAAAAATTAAAAATAAATATCTAAAATACTCCAAAAATGGTAAAAATTTATATATAGATTAAATACACTTGGGCTAACAAGTTTATGAACAAATTTTCAAAAAAAATAAAAAAAATAGATGTATGCGTCCGGGAGCATGCAGCACTGCATGCTCCCGGGAGCATAAGATTAGAACCTGTTGTTGCTTATTAAAGTATTATCTTATTGTTAAAAAAGATTTTGAAATGGCTATTAAAGATTATCAAAAGCTAACTTTTTTTAGTGAGATTAGCACCATTTGATTTTTGAATGGCCAGAGTTGCTTTCCCTTTTTACGAGAGTATCGTGGTGGTGCCATTACCCATTTTCTAAATTTTTTTAGTTTTTTTCCAAGAAAAAGGTATTAAGAAATGTTTGAATAATGTTTAAAATATAAAGATTTAAAGAAAATGACTGTAGAAAAAAGCACACAATGTGTTAAGGCTAATGGTGTAAATGGGGTTAATATTAACCTGAACCTGACTAACTTAGTCTAATTTATGATAAGATTGAGTTAAGCGCTTTAGAAATAAGCAAGTTATATAATCTGATTTGAACCTAATTTATGATAAGATTGAGTTAAGCGCTTTAGAAATAAGCAAGTTATATAATCTGATTTGAACCGATCTGATTTCAAAAACTAGTTGGTTTGGTTAAATGATTATCAACCTAACCCAAATTGATTTCACATATTAATGTGAAATATAATAGATTATTAAAAAAATAATCATACATATGAATTAACTACACATTATTACTTCGAAATAAAATTATTTAGTAATTATATTATTGTATAAGTTATAAATTAGAAAGTATTCTTATAAAAATGGTTAATTTGTATTCTTTCATATAAATTCATATTTAAAATAGGTTTAATTAAGAAAAAGTTTTTTAAATATTATATATTTATTAACCTAATTTTTAATTCAAACCGAACTAATTTTTATATGGTTAAAACGGGGTTGGGTTAAAGTTCAAAAAATAAGGTTAAAAGTATGACTGATTTAAGATTTTACAATGTAGGTTAGGATTGTGTTTACTCCAACCTAATTTACACCCATAGTTGGACTACAATAATGTATATGATAAATTTTAGCATTATTTACTAAATTTTCAAATTTCACAATATTGTAAGATTTCAAATGTCAAAACAGGTTTTGCATAAAATTTCTCCATAGATTTCTTTTGAACGTAAATATCTCCGTAGATTAAGTAAATTAAGCAGCATTGTGCACATTAAATATATTTATTTTCCATAGATTGTCTTTTTTATTGTATCGAATGTGATGCATCTTTTATTTTATGACATATTTTGCATATACTTACGAATTTTACTCTTAATTCAATTTATACTCACGAATTTTCAAAAAATCCGATTATACCCAATAGTTTGCCTAAAATTTCACTTATGCAGCGTCGTTAGAAATTTGTGAAAGAGATTGTTAGCTCTATATGAGATGACGAAAATGTTAATTTCTAACTATAATTTTATAATTAAAAAATCACATTTAAATGAATTTTTAGCAATTTTACAATTACAAAATTATATTACTTAAATATAAATTTTTAGTTTTGAACAAATTAACCTCAAGTTATATTGTAACTTTAGCATATTGGACATTTTTATAGGGTGCTAATGACCCTTTAATGGATTCCTATCAGCACGGATATAAATGAAATTCTAGGCAAGAGATGTGGATATATTTAAAAAAATTTAAAATCTCGGTAGAATTATGAGTAAAATTCGTCAATATATATAATTTGCCATTTATTTTATTATCCAATAGTTTTGTTTGATAATAAAGAAAAATTATGAAAAAAGAGGAAAATTAGAAGGCCATGGAATGTAATTGGGATAATAATCACGATTAAAAAGAATAGGAAAAAAATAGACAATGCGGTTGTGTAAAGAGATGTGAATGTATAAATAAAAATATATAGAATAATTTTTGAAAAGGATAATAATTACTTGGATAGAATGGTAATTATGGTATGTTTCTTCACAACAAAACTTTGAACTCTCCATAACTCATATACAATTATTATACTTTTCAATTATTTATACTCAAATATTCATACCAATAGTTTATCTATTTTAACTTTATAAATAGCAGCCCAAAAGAATATAAGGAAAAAAAAAATTACAAAGAATACAAAGAAACAAAAACAGAAGCTGGGCTGGAAGATGTTTTGCCTGCCGTTAGTTACTGGATTTGAAAGCTACGCGAGCGACACGACCACAAGGTCCAAAGCCACAAGCGGAATTAATTCAATCCGGTTGCCGGTGGGTGCATGCATGAGGTTGGGGTTCCTGGATTTCCAGACGGAAGCAGACAGTCGGGGCCTGCGCACCCGCGTCCTGGCTCCTGAGTCCTGACCACCAGATTGAGAACCGGACGGGGGTGCGTCCTGACCACCGGATTAAGAACCGGACGGTGCTCGTATGTGCTCCTAAGTGCACGAGCGCGGATCCACAGTGACTGTACGATCTGCAGAACACGAGGGGCGTGACCAGGACAAACGCCAAATTCGTCACTGACTACGACAGCAGCCTGTAGTCTGGGAAGCGTCGGGCGGTCTACGTAACTATTGCCAACTAATTTGTCCATATAGAATTTTGAAGTTGCATATTATTCAAAGTTTCTAATTTACGCATTCAAAAAAGAAAAAAAATTTCCGACTTGCAAGAACATCCACCAAAGCTTAAAAGAACGAGTTTTAAAAACCAATGTATTTTTAGCGTTTTAGATTTTGCAAGACTACAAATATTTTCTTATTACAAAGGGGTTAAAATAATTCAAATTTTGGGGAGTATTTTCGAACCCTCGGCTCTGCGTAGGCTCGTCAATGTTAGTGGCTTTTTTTTTCGATATGTTATTTTTTATAGAGTTTTTCCTTACATTGTTAAACGTGTCTTTTTTGAAAAGGTTTGCCTTATATTTTTAGTTTTTCAATTATTATGATTCATTGTGCTTTAATTTTTCATATTTTTCTTTTCCTATATTTTTTAAAAATTTTACAAAGCATGAATGATCGTGGAGCTACCATGCTTACGAAAAAGTATTGAAGCATTGCATAGCAAGATATAAATGTAGACAAAAAGTTAGGTCGCTTTATAGTAGTATGGAGTAATTAAATCAAGTATAAATTTTTCATTAAAACAATCAAGTATGAATTCTACAATAGCGAAAAAACAAGCATACTAAAATTGATTAGTGATTTAATGCGCTTGGATGCATTGAAATTTAATTGTATTTTGGTGCAAAATTAATTTTTAAAAATTATTTTTAAATTTTTTTTATATAACTGTTAATCTATGTGTATTTAATATATTTATTAAGGTTTAAAATATCTATATATTCTCATTTAAAAAAAAGAGTATTTTAGTCATTTAAAACCCCCTTCTTTTTAAAAATCAAAATGACTAAAACCCACTTTGTTTTAAATAATAAAAAATATAAGATTATATTTTCGAAAATAATAAAACTTAACTTGTAGATTAAATATATATTAATTAATAATTTTATAAAAAAATTCAATTTTTTTTTAAAAATAAGTCTTGCATACGTTGCATTTAAGCTTCGATGCACACTCAGGTGCACTGAATCGCTAACTATTAAAATTTCATGTTTGGTCAAGAGGACACGATATATTTGTCCTGTGAGCATGAAAACTCAATGCTCCCGGTTACAAGAGCCTTTTTAAAATATCTTGTTGTTCCACTAGTATGCGGTTTTGATGATAAAAATGTTTATATGTAAACTTCTACATTTTTGGAAGCCCTTTATTTTTTTAAATCTATAAAATAAAAATGTGCTTTTCACACATAAGCACTTTATGGAAATTCCTATATATTTATAAATATGGGTCTATTTTTATGTAGCTAGGTCACATGGTTACATAAAAGCAGTTTCATATAATCTCTTCAAATTTTATATTTTTATGCTTGATAGAAACTTCAATTCATTTATTGTATTTATCATCATTTGTCTATATATAAGAGTAAGTTTCATCCAAATCAAATATGTGCATGAGCCACATTTGCTTAAAATTACGCATATTCATGTGTAAATTAAGAAACTGCTTAGATCCATCTAAATTAAGAAACTGCTTAGATCCATATACTCAGTAAAATCACTTATACACGTAGAAACGATATTTTAGTTGATTCAGATATTGAAAATAAAACTTTAAAATTATTTTAACACTTTAATTTTATACATTTGTAGATGGGACAATATATAATGAAATTCGACAAGTGAAAGAGTTTTTAATATACTATAAATAATGTTAAGTATAATAGACAATGTACATTTTTCATCTAGCGGATTATTCAAAAATGAAGAGATAATGTGTAAACAGGGTTTCATAGAAGCATTCTCGATATAGATGTGCTCATTCCCTCATAAAATGTCTATTTTTCATGCAAGAGTATTTTAATATGTTTTTATGGGCTCGTTTAGAGCATTTAAAATTTTGAACGGATGTGCTCAAGATAACTTTTTAAATGTCTAATATACTTTTTTTTAATATATTTTCAATACAATTTTTTCATTCACAATATATATAACATCCCTATCTAGTTTTTATCCCATTTAAGCCCCATGTAGTGAAACAAGCCCTACAAGACTAAATAATGTGTTTGGTATTTAATAAAAAGTTCGAATTAAATATTTTTGGGGTTTTTTTTTCAAAGCTAACACTTTTCAAATTAAAAATTTTCAATTTCCATTTATGCTAGTGTTAAAGATGATGAGAATACTTGTGGTGCCCATATTGTTATTAGAGACAGTTTGGGTCAAATTGTTGCTGTCAAATGCTATATGAGGAGTGGTAGAAATGACCTATTATGGTTGGAAGTTTATGCAATGTTTTTGGGCATTTCTTGGCTAAAGAATCTAAATTATTTTTGTGTGTTTTGTGGAAGTGATTTTCTCATCCTTATTGCTTGGCTCTCAAACGGTAGTCAAGTTATATCCTCAAGTGGTCACTTATTTGAAGTTATAAAAGATGATGTTAAAACGACCAGGTTTTGTAAAATCACGTGTGAAAATCATGTATGTAATTTATAGCTCACAACTTAGTTAGATATGCTCTAGCAGCAAATAGTGAGGAGCATACTTGGAATTCAAATATCCTCATTGTATTTTGGAAGCAACTTGTAAAGACATTCAACAATTTTTTTAAGAATGAATTATTTGGGGATCCTATTTCGGGAGCCCAATCCAGTGCACCCGGGTGCATTCAGCCTCAATGCACCCGGGTGCACTGCACCTATTTTTTTTTATTTTTTTTTGAAAATTTTTATATACAATGGTTAATCTAGGTTTATTTAACATATTTATCAATTTTTACTATTTTTTGGGACTTTTAGATATATTTTTTAGATTTTTTAAAATCAGTGGCATTTTCGGTAATTTAAAATTACGAAAAATGCCACTGATTTTAAAAAATCTAAAAAAAATATCTAAAAATCTCCAAAAATAGTAAAAATTGATACATATGTTAAATAAACCTATATTAACAGATTCATGAAAAAAATTTCAAAAAAAAATAAAAAAAATAGGTGCAGTGCACCCGGGTGCATTGAGGCTGAATGCACCCGGGTGCACTGGATTGGACTCCCCTATTTCGTTGGTGCAAGCAAAGTGCAGGCGGTAGGGAGATAAAAAAAAATTAATTTTCATAATTATCTTATTTTGTAGCCATTTATTCATATTTTTCTATACAATCATCATATTTGTTAATCATTTATATAAAACTATCAATGCAACTAACGTATCTATTTTAACCTTATTACCGATACTCTTATCATATCACTCTATTTTCTTCAATTTTAAAAACTTTTACGATAAAAAAAATTTCATTCAAATATTTTATCAATTCCTAAACACTCTCAAAGTTAAAATAGATAAAATAATTATATACGTAGCCATAGATAAGCGATTAAGAAGTAAGAATATATGAAAAAAAAGAGTAGAAAATAGAGTGTTTATAGAGAACGAAAATATTTAGATTATCATATTTCGGGTCTGTTTGGTTAAACTAAAAATGTTGATAAAAAATTTTCAATCAATTTTTTTATATTTACCATGTTTTTAAATTATTTTGCATATTTTTTATATAAACTATCAAACTTTTTAATTATTTTAACGCAACTACTTGTACAACTAATATATCTATCTTAACTTTATTTTATTTACATTTCATCATTATTCTTATCATGTTTCGTCATTTTTTTTATCAATTCGAAAACTTTTTATCAAAAAATTTTACTTCCAACCAAACGAATCCTTCTTAACGTGCCAAGTGCACTCTGGATATTGTAACTTTATTTGTTTCACTTTTAACTATCATCTCTATTATATCACAATGCTGCCGGGTAAGTTTTAAAAGCCTTTTCGCTGGAATTTTTCCTTACTGTTCCCCTTTTCTCAAACTCATCGTAAATTCGGGAAATTACTAATAAATTTCACGTGGGAGGAAGGTAAAAGAGACACCCATTGGAAGCACGAGCCAAACCCGGACATGGTAATTTTTTTATAAAAAAATATATATTTATTTATAGGTTTACCGGTGGACTTGATGGTTTGCTGGACTCGGTGACGACATCAGATTTGAGGCGGCGCCCGCCATTTGTGCTGCCGAACCGAGCTGGAGTCTGGAGTTTTCAACTACGCAAACGGAATTATTGGCGAAGCATCCTAATCCCCATCTCGACCTTGGGTACAGGGAGTTGCAAATTTTCAGGAAAAGGTAAGGGTCATTTTGATTTTACAAAGGCTCCCTTCGTTAATCGGTGGAAAAAAATCATCATTTTATTCGTCTTGTTCGTGTATTTTACATTTCAGCTATCTAATAAATTTATATTTTAAGTTATTATATATTTTTTATGGGTGACGCTTCTATAAAATCCTTTCAATTTTTAAAATATTGATAGTTAACAGAAAATTCACTCAATCCATTATATTTAACATAATTTATAGTATTTTAAAAACTATTTTATTTTTTAAATTTTACTGTATACGAGTTTCATTTATAAATGTGTAAAATCAACGTAATGAAATGATTCAATATTAAAATACCGACTTTAAAGCAGTGTTATTAAAACCGGACCGGACCGGCCGGTCCAACCGGGAACCGGTCCCCAATCCGGTTCGATAGCATACGGTTCGGTTCAATACATATAAACCGTAAAAACCGTCAAACCGGCGGTTGAACCGCAATATACGGTTGGACTGGTTCGTTAAAAAAAAGAAAAAAAACCAGGGGCATGGGCACGGGCGCATGGCACGGCTCCTCCCAAATTTCACAATCGGGAAAATCGGTAATCCTCAAATCCCTAATCTTTGTCTTCTCGGCTTCTCGCAATCGCAGCAGCAGCTCGCCTCTTCTCGTCTGGCCGGTCGTCT
This sequence comes from Annona cherimola, assembly GCA_030490835.1. Taxonomy (NCBI): domain Eukaryota; kingdom Viridiplantae; phylum Streptophyta; class Magnoliopsida; order Magnoliales; family Annonaceae; genus Annona; species Annona cherimola. The sequence continues at coordinate 120,217,294 of CM059971.1, read as the reverse complement.
GCACTCTGCAGCAAGCCAGCAACAAGCCAACAACTCGTCTGGTCGTCCCGCGAGGCCGCGTCCAGCAGCAGCATGACCAGGGCTCAATTTCTTCTCGGTTTCAGCTTCGTCGGTTTCAGCCACGTCTCAGCTTCTGCTGGTCGTCCCTTCGTCTCAACTTCTTCTCAGTTTTTGTTTCCCCTTGCCGACCAGCAGCTCCGGCGACTCCGGCCTCTGTTCCATTGACGCTTCTCTGAGCAGCATCCAAAAAGTTCCTGCTGTCAGTCGCGCTTGCCTTATTTTTTCCAAAGCATCAGCTTTTGATGCCTTCTTCAACCGCTTCCACCGTTGCTCTTCATGAACTTCCGCATCAAGCATCATCTCTCGTGCTCATGCTGCTTTCTCTCCCTCTAATAGCTTAGATGCAGTCCGATGTTGCTTATGGTGCGTGCAATCTGTGCTGCTTTGACAGCATGTCATCTCTCGCACTACTACCCTCCGACCCAACATTAGAACTAGAATGCCCAGTCCTTCTATCTTCTATCCTGGTTCCTAAAAATTCTTTATGGTCCTTGGACGAATGCCTCGGCTTATTGGGATGGTCCAATGCTTGATCAATTCTACTTCTCTCATCTTCCTCTTTCCTTGATGCACCCTCCAAATTCAGCTTCTTCCCAGATGAATGTTTTGATTTCCTGCTTTGCTTATCCACCCTGTGCTTTATTCGCCTTCCTTCTTCCTCCTCACTTGTGGCTACTTCTGAATCCGACCTGTATTTAGATGAATCCTTCTCATGCTTTTGACTTCTTACGATGCTTTCTGTTCTCTCTACTCTTGTGTTTTCCCCCTCCCCCCTTTGTTTTTGTGCTCTTTATTTTTAATATTTTATTTATTTCATAAAATTTGAGTGCTCCTTAAATATCGGTAGATGTTGTTAGACGCTATTAGATTAAGGTGAATTTCATTAAATCATATTATCTGGGTTTTAAGTTCTATAATTAAGGTATAAATGACCTTATGAAGAGCTGAGTATCATATTTCAGGTGTTAAATTATGATTAACTTATTAATATCAAAAGTTATATGCTGTTAGATGTCGTTAGATGCTGTTAGATGCTGTTAGACGCTGTTAGACGCTGTTTGATAAGGTAGATTTCATTAAATCTCATTATTTAGATTTCAAATTTTGTAATTAAGATATAAATGACCTTATAAAGGGCTCAAAATCATTTTACATGTGTTAAATTAACATTAATTTATCAATATATTTACTTAAAATTTAAAAATAATTTAATATTTATGACATCATAAATATGTTATGCTGACGTCACCGATTCGAACCAGTTCGCTTAACCGGTCGAACCGGTTCGAACTAGACCAGTTCCTTTACCGGTTCAATCACCGGTTCGGTTCTGACAACATTGCTTTAAAGTAGTTTTTCGATCATCTAAACCATTTAAAATATCAATAATACATTTCAATACATGTATAAATAAATTTAAGCGTTTTTCATAATTTACGCGAAAATGCATTATTTTTGAGCAAGTGTGTCCAATCCAAATATTAGATTGTAATGAAACTTAATCGCATAGTTAAATAAATGATATTAAATATAATGAATTAATTAAATTTTTCATCAAGAACGACCATTTCAAAAATAAAAAGAATTTCACGAAATCATAAAAATATTATCTATTTTTTATATAACTAACTTTTATTTTATTTTTTTCTCTTTATTTCTCTTATCACGTCAATCCATTACATTTTATTCCCACCGTTACTAGTCAAACACTTTCTTGATATTTTTAAAATTAAAGCAAGCTTTAAATTGTGACCAATTTGCTTATCTAATTTTGAGAGGAATTACAATGTGTACCAGGATACAAATGGTATATAGTCCGACTAAAATTAATCCGTAATCACATTAGAAGTGCAACGAGTGTATCCCAATGATTTTTCATATTTTAACTACTTTATTTTTTCAATTATTTTATTATGCAATTATCCTAGTTATTACTATTTTATTCGTGCCATATCACGTCGCTCTCATATTTTTTTTTTTAAAATTTCCACTCTCCCATTCTCCCTCTGCCCTGTACCTTATGCAACGTATCCTTGCCGTTGCGTAACCAACCGGAATAGATTGGATAGATTAATTTTTTCTGTGGAGTCTATAGTAATAGGTAGATGAAAATAATTTATTGTGAAATCTCTGACGCGAGCAACGCATTTTGGGTACACGACAGCACGACAGTCGAATTCGATGTATCCATCATATTTATTACGGGTATTCAACGTACGTGTCCATTTGGGCCTTTCACGACCGAATGGCCATATTCAATGCATTTGGCTACTAACAGGTGTTTGGAAAATAATAAAATATTATTATAATGTGATCTAATAAAAGTAATAATGAGGAATAAAAAAATTATAATTAAAATAAATAAGTTAATTGTATAGAAATATTTGAAAAGGGCATTAGTTCTATTGAAATATGTAAAAATAATAATTAAAAATTTGTGATAGTTTTGAATATTAAAACAGATTTCTTAATAGTTACCTTGTATTTTAATTATTTTTGCATAATTAATTAACTACACAAGTAACTTATCTATTTTAATTTTACTTACTTTACATCTTATCATTACTCTTGTCATAACATATTATTTTTTTCCGATTCAAAATTTTTATACATAAATTTTTTTATCTAAAAGTTTTATCATTTCTTATACGAACCATTTGTTTTTAAGACTAGGCTATTCCTCTTAACAGTATTATTATGTTTTGCATTTTGAATTATTTTTGATTGTTTGCTATTAAACCTGTGGGCCAATTATAGCCTATTCCAACATATACTAAGTTGCTTGAAAATAATGTGTATAGATAAATTTTTATTATACATAAGGTGTATTCGGGAAGTGATGAAACTTTCCGTTGAAAAGTTTTTATGTAAAAATCGTTAAATTGTTATAAAATGATGTGATACCGTAAAGGTAATGAGGATTAGTGAAAAGAATAAAGTTAAAATCGACACGTTAGTTGCATGGATAATTATATAGAAATAATTAAAAAGTATACTAGTCTATATATGAACACGTCAATAAATAATTTTAAAGTATGTAGTTATAGAGAGTGAAAAGTTTTACTTTCGCTTAAATATCCCTAAATAAATATTTTCTCATTCTTATTATTATTTGTTCCAAATTCCAATGCAGAGAGATATTTTTCCATTTAGTATACTGGTCCCATTCATGTTTCATTTGGAATGTTCGTTGGAATGTTTATCACTTGGATGTGATAAGAATATAACTTGTGAGATGAAAAAATATTACAATACGCTAAGGATGAAAAAGAATTTTATGAACATGAAAATTAAGAAAAAATATATTGTTATTTTTTTGAATAAGATCTGACAAAATATATCACGTCATAGGCTTGTAGTAAAGAAAGTGCGATGTATTTTAAACTTTTAATCCTAGCATAATTTCTTACCCTCTAAATTGAGTTGTTCAAACCTTTCATTTCAATAGAAAAATGCTGTCAAGACTCCATAATCTCTATTACTCTGTTGATTTTAGAGACGTGGATGCACATAGAAATATAGATACATAAAGATTTCATTTTATTTAATAAGCTGTCATGATTCATAAACATCTTTGAAAGTTAAAAGCAACATAATATAATTATTTCGTAGCAACTTTTGACTTTTTCTTTAATTTCTATCAATTTTACTTTGTTCTCCCCTTCTACTATGTTAATAATCAAATTGATACTTACATTATTTTAATCTAATATATCTAGTTAGCTTCCAATAGTTTCTTGGATAATTTTTTTTTATATCCGCCTTGAGCCACTACTCCATGGCAAATGTGGGAATCGAAACTTAAGTTCCGATCGTACAAGCCCGCATGTGAAACTACCTGACACATGGCGGAGTTCATATTTCGAGAGTTTTGTAAGGTGAAGAAATCATGTTTGAAATAAACTACATTTCCATCATTTTATAAACCTATATTATCTTGTGTTTCGAGGTTATTTTTGTTGTTGTTGTAAAATCAACTCCACTACTTGACATGGTTTCAAAGGGTCCTTAATTCTTAATGCGAAGGCAATAACTGGGACTAAAAAGTAATAATCTCAACTCAATGGGATTAAAAAGCAAATGTAAATATCTCAAGGGACAAAAGTTATAAGTTCAAACGGGAAAGACCCAAGGGGCGTTTGTTTACGATAAAAACATTTAAAAAAAAACTTTTTAACTTAAAATTTTCACCCTCAATAGATACCTTAATTTTTAAATATTGATTAATTTATTCATATATAACTAGTATACTTTTTAATCATTTTTGTGTGTAACTATCTATACATCTAACCTATTTGTTTTATCTATCTACTTTAATTTTATTATATTTACTCATTATCATTATCCTATATTACATCACTTCTTTTTTTCACATTTCAAAAGCCATTACACAAAATATTTTTCATTAATAATTTTATGACTTCCTAAAACACCTTAAAACTTGGATTCATGCACCTTGAAGTGTTCAGCTTTAGTGCACCCAGGTATATTAAGCCCTTTTTTGTATTTTTTGAAATTTTGTTTACACAAATATTAATTTAAGTGTATTTAATATGTGTATTAATTTTTATTATTTTTGAAGATTTTTAGATACTTTTTTGAATTTTTTAAAATCAATGTCATTTTTATAATTTAAAAATCCAAAAAATATTCAAAAAATATTCAAAAATTGAAAAATCGATACACATTCTAAATACACTTAGATTAACATTTGTATAGAAAATACAAAAAAGGAGTATTTTCACCCGGGTACGTAAATTCATATTCTATAAAACTTTTCACTCTAAGTTTTATTACTTCCTTAAAAGCAATAAAATCAAATATGTGTAAAAAAATAAATAAAAAGTTAATGGATCAAAAAGAGATTTCACAAAGTTAAAGAGACCAAAATCTAAAATATTCGATCCTCATTCAATGTTATTTGATCAAAGTTCTGATTAGATAAAAGGTGTTCTAAACTATATAAATTTTTTGAATTAAATATATATTTTTATTTTTACTCTACCTTAACTTATTTTCAATAACTTTAAATGACTACATTCTCCACACAGATATGTGTACGGATTCGATCAAGCATCTTGCGTGGCACGGGAAGGGCCCTGAACTTCCGAACACCCATTCATAAACCCTCTTCGAAGCTCTCTCTCTCTCTCTCTCCCTGTGAAAGTCAGCCCTACAATTTTCCCATGGCGGTCTCCACTGCTGCTGCGATTGCGTCCACGAGCGCCTCTCTTTTCCCCAAGGCAATTTCTGCATCCCATTTTCATTTCCGTCTTGAAATCTCCTCCAAAACCCACCCTAACTCCGCATATTCTCGTCTTCATTTGACTCTTTGCAGAGAGAAATGGCACTTTCTTCTCATTGTTCCCAATCTCCATACACCGTGCCCAAATGCAGGGGAAGGTGTCCAAAAGTTGCCCCAGCTGTCTCCGCTGTAATGTCTCCGCCGCAGCCCCAGCAGCGGTCGCCTTCAGCGACTGGCTCTGTCAGTTTTCTACCTGAAATTTCTTGGTCGTCCTTTCCATCCATCTCGTTTGCGTTCTGTTTGAGGCGATTGTAACTTTCCTCTTCTTTTTATTATTTTTCAGGTGAAGCATGCGATGACAATGACGGAGAAGATCCTGGCGAGGGCATCGGAGCGGGAGCGATTGGAGCCTGGAGAGAATGCGTGGGTGAACGTTGATGTGTTGATGACCCACGATGTCTGCGGCCCTGGAACAATTGGAATATTCAAGCGAGAGTTTGGTGAGGATGCCCAGGTAAGGTTGTGTGCTTGAATTCTGGGTTAGCTGGTTTCACGATGAATTGCTTTTGACAGTATCTACATGACAGGTTTGGGACCGCGAAAAGATTGTCATTATCCCTGATCACTACATCTTTACAGCCGATGAGAGAGCAAATCGTAATGTGGATATCTTGAGGGATTTTTGCATGGAGCAAAACATTAAATACTTCTATGATATTAAAGATCTCAGTAATTTCAAGGTACGTTCCAAAGAAAAGATCCTCTTTCATATTTTTTATCCAAATTTATCCTAGATAGACGAAGGCGTCTTTGTTACCTTCTTTCGTTCACATGTTTATTGAAAGCCGAACATTTTCAATGATTTGCAGGTCAACCCAGATTATAAGGGTGTATGTCATATTGCTCTTGCCCAAGAGGGCCATTGCAGACCAGGGGAGGTACATTTCTGTCCATTAAATAAAAAAAAAATTCTAGCGTATTTCAATTGCTTGATTCACTTTATTTCCTTTTCAACTTCCATCTAGGTTCTTCTTGGAACAGATTCTCACACATGCAATGCTGGAGCATTTGGTCAGTTTGCAACTGGAATTGGGAACACCGATGCAGGTTTTGTTATGGGGGCCGGGAAACTTTTGCTTAAGGTAGTTGAAATTACATTATGAATGCTCATCAGTGCTTCAAGCTCCTATTTAGGGTGTTTAATGCTCCCATTATGATAGTTGCTTCATTCATGATTTGGCTTATCTCATTTTCATGCGGCTTAATCTGAAATATTTGTTTGTCTGTTGGCCATATGCTCATAGAACAGTGAAATACAAAGTGGCATTTTTGTTCTTGTTTATTGTGAATTCAGGAGCATATGGGCCAAGCCGCCAAGGTTGGATTATAGTGTATGAGTTAGTACCAGTGGACGAATCGCAGAATTGATGTAGTGGTGTCACCACCATTCTCAGTTGTAGGTATCTTGGTTGTGTTGGGTTTGAACTGAGCCCTTGGCTGCTATGCACAATTGTCGAAGCTTAGTGGTAGCAGGCTTCAGGTTGAGTTCTGCAATAGAGGAAAAAAGGGACTTTCTTGGTCATTGGGAAATTGGATGCTTATTCTTATCTTTGGCCATGCTGATCCACACATTGAATGGCTCAGCGCCAAATATGCATATCTTAATTTGTTTCTTTTAATTAATCATTGTGGTGCATTCTAGATTGGAATTATTTATATTCAAGAATGACATGATTTCTTTTAGTATGTTTTTGGGATTTATTTTTGGAATGTTATTCGAATGAACATTGTCAGTCGGTTGTAATCCTCACCGGAGTTTTCCATTCATCTTAAAAGGTCCTATGACTTTTATTCATTTTAGGTGTGTTATATATACTTTGTTGATCCTGGTTGCTAGGGTATTATCAATAATAATATATTTATTACTGCAACCCTTTTTGTAGTTTGTTGTTTTTATTGTAAATTTTCGTACTTATGTTTGTCATCAACCTCCATGTTTCTCAAATATGAATATTGTAGGTTCCTCCAACCTTGAGGTTTATCTTGGAGGGAGAGATGCCCAACTATTTGCTTGCCAAGGATTTGATTTTGCAAGTAAGCATTATGGTTCTTAGTGAATGAATGTCCCATGGTCCCCTTTTCTCTTTCACTTAGTAATGGTTTTCTGGTAAAACTGGCACCTAGAAATTTCATTCGATTTGAGTGCTCTTTTAGTTTCATAGTTAATGTGCCTATAACACTTCCCATATGCTTTTTCCTCTATTCTGAACATGCTATAATTGTTTGTTAGATCATTGGTGAAATTACTGTGGCTGGTGCAACATACAAGTCCATGGAGTTCGTTGGTTCTACTGTTGAGAGTTTATCTGTAAGCAACATTACCAAAAGACATGCTAAAACAATTATTCGAGGATATTTGATTTAGTGCTTACTTATGTGATTGATCATTTTCTATGGGCTTCTGCTCTCTCTCCTTTTTGCAATGTTGAAAGATGGAAGAGAGAATGACGTTATGCAACATGGTTGTTGAAGCTGGTGGCAAGAATGGTGTTGTCCCTGCTGATCAAACAACGTTGAAGTTCCTTGAGGTAGGTTCACAATGAATATATTTAATATACAGTAAGTTGACTTGTAGCATTTTGTCATTTTGATGCTTGCAATTGTCCCTTCCAGGAAAGGGTCTTCTTTATCATTTTCTTGTGCTAGATCACAATGGCCTGGCTTTTGCTTTTGGATCCTAATATTATTTTTTTTTATGGACAGGGTAAGACGCCATTGACCTATGAACCAATGTATAGTGATCAGCAAGCCAGGTAAATTACAAAAAGATGATACTTCAAAATCTTTAAAACTGTTTTGGATGTATTTTTCGAGATGATTGTGTAATTGTCAATTTCAATGATCAGGCTGCTATGATGTTACTCAAAATTTTCTTTAGGCTGCATTTGGATGTATTTTTAGATGATTGCAATAAGTGCAACTCAAAGGTCAAGCTGCTTTTGCCTTAGCACATATGCCATATTGATGTTGTTATACTACCTTTTGAAATTCAATTCAAAGAATGATGCTTTTCATTGGGATCTAATTTCTCACTACAAGCACATGGGAATGTGTAACGCCCCAACCCCAAAACCACACTTTCAATTTTACGAAGGATCATGCATGGATGGCTTTGGACATGCCATATGGCATGCTGAAGCCGTCCTTGCCGCGGGTCTACCGCACAGCCTTGGGTAGTGGGCCGCTGTTGAGGCCCGAGCATTGAGCCGCCTTGTTGTTGTTCCTGGCCGCTCCTCTTTGGGTCAGATCCACTGGGCCAAGCCCAGTTCTGCTGTCGATGGAGTTTGTCGTTGCCACCGCCGCCGCCGGAGCTGTTGTTGTCGGCGCATCTCTGATGGGCCTTGCCTGGCCCAACTTGAAATTTTAAACATAAAATGCTCCATTTTGGTTTGGGTAACTCATAATTAATGGCATGAGTCAGTGGCATTTGGGTACAGACAACTCCACTTTCCTCTCTCTCTTTCTCTATATATATATATTACTGTGTATTTGCCTGCACCGTAACTTACGGTGCATTTGGCTCACAATGGGCCCTACATATATTTAAATATATTGATACTTTATACAATCATTCATCTATATATAAATTATATAGGAAATAGTTTACACGTTGAAAAATAACTTTAAAGTTGTTATTTACATCAAACTATTTTATTACGTTGATTTTGTATCATTTTTAGATGGGACATATCGAATTTGGATGAAATTGGTATGCTAATAAAAAAACAATTCTAAATACAATGGGTGGAGTAGATATGCATTTTATGATTATTTGGGGCTCATTTTGATGTAAATACACCGTAAGTTACAGTGCATTTACATGCACTGGAACATATCTAAGATTATATATCAGTCTTGCTTCTATGAAACCCATTTTCTATGTATCCCCTTTCATATTTAAAATCTCAATGCTTGGTGGAAAATCCACTTAATCCATTGTATTTGACATCATTTATAGTATTTTGGAAACCTTTTTATTTGTTTAGTTTTACCATATATGGGTCCCTCCCATCCATAAATGTGTAAAATCAATGTACTGAAATGGTTTAATGTATTGATTTTAAAGTATTTTTTCAGCATCTAAACCATCTGAAATATCATTACTATGTAGATAAATGATTCTATGAAGTATTATTACATTCTAATGCATGTGTCAACGGATCTAAGCATTTTTTATAATTTCCACATGAATATATGTATTTTTGAGCAAATGCAGCCCATGCACATACTTAATTTGGATGAAACTTGGTTTCTTAGCTAAACTAATGATGTTAAATACAATAAATGGATTGAATTTTCCATCAAGGATCAATATCTCGAAATTTAAGGGGGCTACATGAGACTGCTTCTATGTAACTTGGTTAAGTGGAGCCCTATATATATTTAGATTACTCTAACATGCAAATGCCTATAATCGATATTGATGAGAACTTTCGTTTTCTTTGCAGCTTTATTAATGAGTACAGTTTTGATGTCTCTAAGTTGGAGCCAGTGGTAGCAAAGGTGAGCTTTTATATACACTTCAATTATAGTATTCACAATCAGTACTCAATACTCATGGATGTAGGCCCTCCATTTCACTTTGGCATCTCTGCTTGGACATGAGCCTAAGAGGCATGGTGCCATGTGATTGTTTCCTTTTGTTGGATAGTTCAAAATCCATGACGGCATTGCAAGTCCTTCAAAAAACCAAAGATCATGCTGATCCTATCCCAAGGTGGGCAATGCAACAAGGTTTGTTGAAGTTTAAATGTGTCCATCTTAGCCGCATAACAGCCTGATCTGGTGGGCGTTTCTAGTTTGCTGGATTTTGGGTGCATGATACATGGTTTCTGTGTCATGCTTGTGGGATTTGGATGGGATGAAATCTCCCATTTCCCACAAACATTTTTCTCATTTTCAAAAAATAACAAGCTAATATTTCCATTTCTGATACAACTTTTCTCAATCGCATCAAGCATTTTTCTATGTTCAACACATAATAACTCTTTTTCCATCCCACATCCTCATCCAATCCAAGTCGTGAACATGTTCATGATTGCAACTACCATGTCCTGTAGATTACCAGCACTCTACATGTTGGTGGATTGTGTTCTGGTAGACTGACTTCCTTCTCTCTGTTTCCAGTATGATGTAAGCTGCTAGTTAAATACTGTTTTTTTATGCAGCTGTTTTGCACATACCATTTTAACATTTCTGTTTGCAGCCTCATTCACCAGATAATCGTGCTTTAGCAAGAGAATGCAAAGGTGTGAAAATTGACAGAGTATATATAGGCTCTTGCACTGGTGGGAAAACTGAAGATTTTGTTGCGTCAGCCAAGGTCTTTCTGGCATCGGTAAGGATGTTAAAATGTCAATGCATCCTTGAAAAATTATATGTTTCTTTATCTGACATTTAACTTTTTGAGTTCTATTCTTCTTGAGCAGGGTGGAAAGGTAAAAGTGCCAACTTTTATTGTCCCAGCAACCCAAAAGGTAGGCTCTTATTTCCTTTACGATATTGATGGCATCAAGTTGCATTATGATAGACCCGTCCTCAAGAACAACTCAATTGAATTGAATTGATATCAAGGAAGGAGTAATTATGTTCTAGCTACAAGGGAAACTATCTAACTATCAACTAATCAATTACAAAACAATCAATACAGGACACCCCCTTTTAAAGACTAATCATAACAACCTATGCTCTCAAATGCTGCTAGCTTACTTGCCTGCACGTGTTATAACAGACTTTACTCCCACGTCTGTAACTTCCTTTCAAAGCCAATAACTGAACCCTATCCTTCCAACACCGATCCCTCTTATTCAGACACTGATCCCTATCATTGATCCCTGTCACGTTATTATAATTTTGATTCCCGAGGATCATTGGAATTTGTTATCTTTGATGTGTGCAGGTTTGGATGGATCTATATGCACTCCCTGTTCCAGGATCAGGTGGGAAAACCTGCTCTCAAATATTTGAAGAGGTTGGTTGTGATACCCCCACAAGCCCTAGTTGTGGGGCTTGTTTAGGTGGCCCACGAGACACATATGCCCGGATGAATGAGCCTCAGGCAAGTTCTCACTTTCTAATTGTTTAATGTGCGTTCCATATCAAGCAAGTCTTATCTGCTTGATACATGTGCTTTTCTTACTAAGTAAATCTTATCTTTCTGAATGTTTTTGGGGGCCAAATCTTTACCCTGTTTTGGGCATGCAGGAAATCGGACATTTTCCGTATATGCTAGTCTAATATAATATGATATAAGGACAGTCGCCACAATGAAATTGGTAATGCATGGGTTTTTTGTAATCCAAAATTTTGAAATATGCGGGCATGGTCGTGGTGATATCAAGTGGTAATATTCAATGTTTTTCAACTATTTCAGCTATGACATCATCTCTCTCTCTCTCTCTCTCTAAAAGTCAATTTCTTTCTCTGTGGTTATTTTTTGCCCTATTACTCGGATTAAATCATTCTACAAGTCCTTTTTATTTTGATGAACTATGCATCCTATGATGGTGATTCGGCACAATACGGTCTAAAATGTTTGGACAGCCTGGATTTTCGCCCATCAAAATGTTTGAAGCTTTACTATAAGTTGCCAATGCTCATTTTTTATTAAGACTTCCGAATTTGCAGCCCACCCTGCGACTGCATCTGGTTGCTACGAGGCCACTTGTTTCTACATTGCTGCAATGCCTTTTAGTCAAGGCGAAGAAAGGGACAACGATTAAAAACAAGTGGATGATGGTGGTTTATTTTAATTTTATTATTTGGAATGGCTGAACCATTTAAAATATTTGTCTGAATGCATTTAGTCATGATGCAAAAATCACATAATTTGAAAATTTTTATGCACTATATTATTTATTTCTAGAATTTGAAAATTTAACCATTTCATATTCACTCCCAAATGAGGTTAAATATTTTATATGTTAACTTTCCAATCAAAGCAATTTTTGGTATCATAGATACATACGTATTTACATTATGAATGCTTTGAATGAAAATAAGTACATATTTACATTATAGATGGTTCGAATGAAAATAAAAATTTTCCCTCCACCCCCAACCAAAAAATAAAATAAAAAATTGTACTCCCAACAAACAAAAAAAGGAAAAAAAAAAAAAAAAAACTTGTAGGTTGCTTGTGGGTAGTGCATTTAGAAACTTTCATTCCTCTTCTGATCTCTGTAATTTCTTTTTCCAGGTTTGTGTGTCTACTACTAACCGGAACTTCCCTGGCCGAATGGGGCACAAAGAGGGGCAGATATACCTTGCTTCCCCTTACACGGCTGCAGCATCAGCTTTGACTGGTTTTGTCACAGACCCTAGGGAGTTTTTGCAGTAGGCGCCTGAGCCAAGGTGCGATAAGTTCAAACCCCAGGCTTCTGGAATTGCGTTTCTGCTTCTATATGTGAGAGCAACCGTTGCGGATTGATGTTGTATGATTAGAAAGCTACTGATGCAGTGTTTCCGACCTTATTTTATTTAGTCAATGGATAGGGAATGTACCCAATAAAAAACTAGACACGTGGCGGCTACCCTATTGTCGTTTACACTTGACTATTTCCTTGTTAATTACGTATTTTTATGATTACTAAAATAAAAGACCCAAATATCTTTTATTTACAAGAAAATAGGACATATACCTTCCCTGACGTAAACATTGCAGTGCGGGATAATTCTCACACACCCGTCTCCATTTTCCTAGAATATTTCCTTAAAATATTATATTTCGTATTTTCTGAAAATATTATAAAATTAATGATGTTGAACGGTCTTGACATTCGGTGGTCTCGGATGATCGGCAAAACCAGAAAAATAAATCAATCGATATTGTTAGGCTAGCGTTTTTTCAATTATCCAGAATAACCAAGTTTCTAATGTATGTATCAGTGGGAGAGTCATGTTATATGATAGGAACAAAGAGAGAATGAATAAGGTGGTAGTATGAAAAATGATTGAAATATGGTAGGAAAAATAGTAAAGTTTTTTCAATCATAGTCAAAATCTGGAAAACTAAGCTTTATATATATGTGGGAGCGTAATTCAGTGCACCCGGGTGCATTCAGCCTCAACGCACCCGGGTGCACTGCACCTATTTTTTTTTATTTTTTTTTGAAAATTTTTGTATACAATGGTTAATATAGTTTTATTTAACATATTTATCAATTTTTACTATTTTTGGAGACTTTTAGATATTTTTTTTAGATTTTTAAAAATCAGTGGCATTTTCGGTAATTTAAAATTACGAAAAATGCCACTGATTTTTAAAAATCTAAAAAAAATATCTAAAAATCTCCAAAAATAGTAAAAATTGATACATATGTTAAATAAACCTATATTAACAGCTTTATGAAAAAATTTTCAAAAAAAAATAAAAAAAAATAGGTGCAGTGCACCCGGGTGCGTTGAGGCTGAATGCACCCGGGTGCACTGAATTACGCTCCATATATGTGAGACTCATTTATGTGCAGACGACAGTGCAGTTTGCTGTAAAATGAACTTTACACATATTAAATTGTAATGAAATTTTATACAATTATTTATTCATATAAAAATTATATTTTAGATGGTTTAAATGTTGAAAATACAACTTTAAACTTGATATTTATATTAAATTATTTTATTTCGTTGATTTTGCACCTTTTTAAGATAGGGACTGCACACATGCTGGATTTAGATGAAAATTGATATGCTAATAAAGTAAACAATTTTAAATACAATGGACGCGGTGGATTTCCCATTCATGATCATGTAGGGCTCATAATGCATGAATTGTACGGTGCATTTGCATGCACTGGAATTTTTTATTTATTTTTTTTCTCTCTCTCTCGCTCTCTCTCTCTATATATATATATATGAGAAATGTTTCTGTTAGTCGGGGCTAAGCAAATGTTCCGTTTAGCCACTTTAAATATACTTCGATAATAAATGTACGAAGAAAAATGCAAACAAAAGTTGTTGTAAATGAATTTTTTGAGGAGGGCTAAGCGAGATATTTGCTTAGTCCGGGCTAACAGGATCACTACTATATATAGAATATGAGTTATATTTGAGTGCAGCGCAATTGCATCGTAATTACGGTGCAATTGCATCAAAATGGCTCCACAAGATCATAAAATTATAATATACTACACCAATTGTATTTAGAATGTTGTATTATCTTACTATACCAATTTTCATCTCAATTGGATGTGTATGAACTTCATCTGAAAATAGTATAAATTCAACATAATAAAATAGTTTGATGTAAATAACAATTTTAAAATAGTTTTTTCAACATGTAAACTATTTCCTATAAAATTTGTATATGAATAAATGATTGTATAAAGTTTTATTGCATTATAATATATGTGAATGTCCTATTGTTTTGGTGTAGTTGCACTACATCGGAACGAGTCTCTCTCTTTCTCTCTCTCTCTATCTATCTATATATATAGGTTGTTCTAAAGGATTCAAGATCCTTTAGTGGTATATCTCTTTCTATTTTTGATACGGTATTTTTAAATTTCAATACAACTTTTTATAATGCAAATACATATCATTATCATTCAAGCACTTTGAATCTTTCTGATACTCTTTTTCCATATAATTATTTTTTATTTTTAATATCTTGGTGCTTAATTAAAAATTCATTCTATTTATTGAATTTAACATGATTTATAACTTTTTCATTTGTTTCGTATACCTTTTATGGGCCTCATCTATAAATATGTAAAATTATTATAATAAAATAATTTAATACTAAATATTAATTTTTAAGTTGTCTAACATTCATACTATTTAAGATGTCACATGTGAATAAATCATTTTATGAAGTATTATTACATTCTAATAATATATAATTGAAAATAAACATTTTGCATAATTTAAGTAGATATTTTCAACAAATTGGCTTATGCACGCGCGCGCGCACACATATATATATTTGATTTTCATGAAACTGTCTTTTATCTAAATAAATAACTTGTTTTGAAAGTTGAACAAATGATATTAAATACAGTAAATAGAGTAGATTACATATCAAATATAAAGAAAAATTTAAAAATGACGGGGCTACATGCCTACATGTGGCATTTTCATGGTTGTATAGAAGTAAATCCATATATATGCATATATTAATGTGAGAATAGTTAGTTGTTTTTTATAGGAAGAATAGTTAGATAGTTAAATGTTAAATTAGTTAATTGTTAAAGTACTTTTTGGGTTTTTGTATTTTGATTCCTTTAACCATGTGCATTTGCTTTTTAACTCATGTGTTTCGCGTATTTACTTTTTAAATCTTATAACTTTATTTGCATTTTAAATCCCATTGTTAATGCAAGCCACCAGACAAACGGAAAATCTGTCCGTGGCTACAGTATAAATCTTCTAATAACAATATTACCCATAATGGAGTCGACTCATGAAAGGAGTCAACTCAACTTGGTCACAACAAAAACTACACTATTCGCAAACTTGAGTCGACTCATCAAATGGGTTAACTCACTAGCCACAACAAAGACCACACTGGGTGTGTTTGGGAATGAATAAAACTTTTGGTGAAAAGTTTTGAAGAATAAAAGTTGTCAAATGATGTGATATGATAGGGGTAATGATGAGGAGTAAAGAGGATAAAGTTAAAATAGATAGGTTAGTTATATAGGTAATTGTGTAGAAATGATTGAAAAGTAGGGTGGTTTGTGTTGGAAGATGTAAAAAAATAATTAAAAAATAGAAGAGTTGTAGAGAATGAAAAGTTTTAGATTGAAAAGTTTCAGGTGAAAAGTTTTTGTCATTGCCAAACATCCCCACTCTTTGCAAATTTGGAATTGACTCATTGGACCGTACAAAATTGGTGATCGACACCGACATTGCATTTTCTGGTGAACGGCGGCGGGGTTTTCGGACGTTGAGATCAGTAATGATGGTTCCAACATCAATGAGTTGTCATTGGTTAGCATTTGTGAAGAAGAGCAACGGCTGCGTCAGGTGTTTGTTTGTCTCGTCGATACCATGAGCAAGTAAGGAGATGGAAGCGACAACAGGTGAGAAACATCAGCGGCCTTGTTCGTTGGTACAAAGCAGAGGTAACGATCAATTTCTTGCAGCTGCCAGCAATGAGGAAGAAAGAGAGGTAGTGCGTTTGATAGTGTTTTTTGGGATAGATTACGACAATCGGAGGCCAAATCCAGTGCGGGAACAAGAGACTTTAGTTTCGAAAATTGGCGATGGCACCGTTAGTCGACTGTGATCGACAGCAGTAAGGCCGATTGGAGGTGGTGCATCCAAGCAAGCAGGCGATGTGCGATGGGTTGCAGGGGCTGCGTTTGAGAAGGCAACACACAGATCGTTATCTGTCGCGACACATGCAAATATTTTGGGTAGATTTTTTATGTTCATGTATTGTGCTACCGAAATCTGATATGAGTGGTTCAATAGTTGTTTTCCATGTTTTGAAATGCTATAAATCATGTGGATGGTTACATCGGCAAAATTATTTATCATGTGGATGGTTAGATCGGTAAAATTATTTATCTTAAGGTGTTTATGTGAAAATGACAAATAAAAAGTCAACTCATGAGATGAGTTGACTCATGGTTCAACTAAACTACTAGGGCATTTTAACTTTTTTGTTTGCAAATAACAATCATTAGTTGAGTTTTTTTTTAGGACATAGAGCTTTAGGGTTTAAAATGCAAATGAGGCAAAGTTAAGGGTTTAAAATGCAAATGAGGCAAAGTTATGGGTTTAAAATGCAAATATGTAAAACTCACGAGTTAAAAAGCAAATACGCATAATTGGAAACTAAAATGCAAAAAACACTAATAAGTGTGTGAGAGCAAGGTTGGACTGTGGGTTTTACACGCGCCGCAGGAATAAGAGGAAGGACAGTGAAATGAGGAAGATTGAGACGCTTTACACTTTGCGTGCACCCTGTCCCTCAGATTCCACCCGTACACTGCCATATGGCATTTCGGAGTGCATTAAAGACAGGCAATAAGGCTGAGCTTCAAGTCCCAAGGTAGTGCGACTACAAAATTTGTGGTTTCAAGTTTTAATTGCGAATTCGATAAAATAAATAATTCTACAAATTATATATTTCAATAGTATATTTGAGAGGTGATTCTTTCCGCAAAGGCGAATTCGCGGTTCCTGCGCTCGCTGCCCGTACGCTGCATACAGGCCGTTGGATTGGGCGGGATGAAACTGCGCCGTCGGATGGAAAAATTGCATTCTGGTCCTTGCACGCTCAACCATTTCGCAGACGAAATAATTCAAAAAAGCAAATGATGTACAGGCAAATAGCATCCGACGGCTTCTGCGGCCTATCTCCGTCTCTCCCTTTCCCGCGGCCTCCACCCATCTCCGGATCTCTCTCTCCCTCTCCCTCTTCGGCCACGACACTGCTGCCACGACGCTGCGATCTCTCTCTCTCTCTCCCTCTCCCTCTCCGGCCACGACCCTGCCACGACACTGCCGTCTCTCTCCCTCCCCCTCTCCCTCTCCGGCCACGAACCTAGCAGCCTCACACCTTCCGGCCGTTTGCATCAAATAGGTTACAACAGATTCTGGACATTCATGGAAGAAGTATGGACCAATATATATGAAAGACGAAACTTTGAGTGTGATTCAACCAGTTCCTTCCCGGACCGCAAAGGGGACATTGCGGATGCTTTTATGATCATTTGATGGTATTGGTCGAATCCATATGTCAGAGTCCAGTGATGGGGGTGTGAACTGGAGTTATGCAAAGCTTACAGAGCTTCCTAATGCAACTGATGGCATGACATCCGTTCTTTATGGAAAGACTTCATTTACTTCTCTGTTTTGATTTCAGTGAGAGAGATGTCCCTGCTCCAAACATCGATTTACATTATGCTCACTGCTCCCGCAATCTGGAACGATGTACTATTTGTGGAGATATGGTTCCAAAAAAGCATGCAGAAGAACATTATTTAGATACCCATGCTCGGTATGTTTAGCTTATTTTGGACTGTTTATCTATCAGAATTTCCTTGAAAGTGAAAAGGCAGGCCAAACGCCCAATAAAAGTGGATTGCTTCTGTTCTTTCTATTTCCAAAACGTGTGAACAAACAAGCTAATAGTGAACTAACAGGCATCGAATAACGACTGTCAGATGGTAGGGAATAAAGAATTTAAAGTTGTTCCCGATTGGTTGTGCTTGGTTTGTACGCAAACTTTTCATCTTAATTATTCACCTTAGACTTCTGGCCTTGTAACAGGGATGAGAATAATACTGAAAAGGTTTTTTGAGCAAAATTTATTTCCCTTGCCTTGTGTGTGTTTGAAGGGGGCTCTTGATTTTGAGCTATCTTTTTTGTCTTGCTTGATTTACATTAGATTTTGGGATTTGGTGATAACAATGAGAACAATGAGAATAAACGACTTTGTCATATTTCGAAGTGTTGTTTGACCTTGTCATCTGTCTGTCCCATGTGACATTGTCAACAAGCTTTGATTCCTCACTGTGTTTCAACTTCTGACCAAGCATAATGTTCCTCCCCGACTGATTACAACATAGAGGCCAATGATATTCAATAACGCAACTATCAACTCTTACTCTTCTGCAAATCTCAAAAGGGTCCAAGTTGCAAACCCATTCTAAGAATTCTTTCAGTTCCAAAGATCAGCACAGTAAACCAAGTGGATGTATTGAGTATGTAAGGTTGTCTATTTACAGCATAATTAGCTGAATTCTGTGCATCTACTCTAAATGGTATCATCACAGAACTGCTTGTGCATTGCTAGAGAGAGAGAGAGAGAGAGATGGCAGTGTTGTCGCCGAGAGAGAGACAGAGAGACGGAGGTCTGCCCGACGAAGGTGTGAGTGGCCGGAAGGTGTGAGGCCGCTGGGTTCGTGGCTAAAGAGGGAGAGGGAGAGGGAGAGAGATCGCAGCGTCATGGCAGCAGTGTCGTGGCCGGAGAGGGAGAGGGAAAAGGAGAGAGAGATCCGGAGATGGGTGGAGGCCGCGGGAAAGGGAGAGACGGAGATAGCCCGCAGAAGCCGTCGGATGCTATTTGCCTGTACATTATTTGCTTTTTTGAATTATTTTGTCTGCGAAATGGTTGAGCGCACAAGGACCAGAATGCAATTTTTCCATCCGACGGCGCAGTTTCATCCCGCCCAATCCAATGGCCTGTATGCAGCGTTAAGGCAGCGGACGCAGGAACAACGACTTCGCCCAGGCGGAAAGAATCACCTCTCATTTTATATTTCACATAATGAATAGGTATGTTGAACTGTATGTAAAAATATTATCAAACTATTGAACTATACGTACCTACTTATTATACCATCATCGTTAGTTATTTCTGATCCAAATGTGGTCAACACTCAGCATCGATTTAAAAATGAATGTGAATATATTCAATATTTTAGTATATATCAAGGTTTCTAACTATATCTTTTCCGTACGAAACTTTCTAATATTTCACATATCTATTAATATCCTTACAATATTAATCTATGCAATTATCTTTTATGATTTATATATTATAAAATTATTATCTTATATTAAAATTACTCAAATATTTATAAATATATGATTGTAAAAGTTAAATTTATTTCAAAAATTCAAAAATTTAATTTTAATATGTTCAGTGTGCTCAAAATAGCTATAGCTTCAATTTATATATTGATTTCATGGTTAAATATCTGACTATCATTATTAATCTGATACACAATACATAAGTTTATAAAATAATTTTGGTACTAATAAGTACAAGAAATTACGTCTTGTGTATTTTATAAATATATTCATATAAAGTTATTCATATCCATTTTCAAACTCTTACAAAATCTAAAATTACCCATTTTATTTATATAAACTTTGATTATTGATAAATTTTTATATTTTAACATCGTAAAAATGTTTTACCGATTTAGCCTATTTATTATATAAAATATAGTGTAAAAAGTTCTTGATTTATAATAAATATTAATTTTTAGTACAGCGAATTAACGTGATGTATAGGGAAACTATTTAGATTGGTAAACTATGCATCTTACCGCAATTTTAATGAAGTTGGGGCAACAAGTTCAACTAATGACACGTTTTTACGTGAGTGAAAAACCTGATCTTCGGCAGCACGACACAGGGGTTGCGTGCATTCCACGTGCGAGGGAGATGCTCATGGGACGAGGATTGGAAAAATATTTATACTAGCAGCAAACTATCATCATCATCATCATCATCTAAAATGTTTATCGCAGGTCGTATAAAAATAGACACTTCACATTATCGTATGAAAACAGTGGGGAAAAATTCGCGGTCGAGGGAGAGAGAACAAAAGCAGTAGAGTAGAGACTGTCGGTACTGTCGAGACTCATTTCTCCTGCTATTCCACGGCCAGAAGTAATTTTGGCATCATTCAATGCGCTTCCAGGAGTGATCTCGCTCTCGCACCACTATCCTCGAAGTCTTCTCGATCCAGCGGTTCTAGGCTCAGCGTTTGGATGGTTACGATTCGATGGCGCTACTTCCACTGCGTCATTGGCACGCTTTGTACACTAGTGCCTTTGGTACGAAGGGATTCTTTGAATGCTGGTGACGGAAAGAACATGAGTGGGAAAAGCGTGGGAAAACAAAAAGTTGCCGCAATAGAAGATAAGTTAAATTTGACATGTACCTATTAATTTTACATTTAATTTTGTTTATACCAATGAATTTTTAAAAATTCTAAATATTTTTATATATTTTGTGTAAAATTATACTTACATTTATGTTATTACATATCCATTAAAGAGGCTATTGGCCCTCTAGAAAATAATGAATATGCCCATTCATAATTAAGATTTTATTGCAACAAAATTAATATTTTAATGAATCTTTAGGAATTCTTCAACTATAAAATTATATATTATTTGAATATGAAATTTTAACTTTCCGCAAACTAACCTCAAATTATATTAAGACTTTGGTATATTTTTTAATAATTTAATAAATGTAATATAAATCAACTACCACCATAAAAAAATTCAAAGGGATCCTTTCTATTTAAAAATTTGTTATTTGGTCAATGATATATTTAATAATTTATATTATGCATATAAATGTAATATAAATCAACTACAGCGATAAAAGAAAAACGTTTCCAAGGGATTTTTCTGTTACGTTTTTATTCAATAAAAACGAATGCCAACGAAATATTGTATTTGATTATTTTGTACGTGTTGATCAAAGTATGCAATTCGTAGGCCCACAATTTAGATAGTTTGCAATCGTGGATTACTCCCGCCTATCTCTGCCGGATAATAAAATTAATGCCTTTTGATATTGAGGAAAGAAATATGGAGGGAAAATTTTGAAAAAAAATGTAACATTGATGTGATGTGGCAAAGATAATGACAAAAAATAATTATAAAAATGTAAAATTAAGACAATTGTATACAAAGGTAAAAAAAAAAATTACAATGTAAAAATAATAATAGAAAATCCGTATAATTAGGCAGTAAAATAAGTATCACCTCGCATTAGAAAGGTGCAACAAATGAAAAAAAAAAAACACTTTTTCTTCCTGTATTTTAACTAATCTCATTAGAAACGTGCAACAAGTGTATTCTAATGATTTTACGTGTTTTAACTTCTATACTTGTTAAATCATTTTATCATATAATTATCCTATTTATTATCATTTTACTTTTGCTATATCACATCGCTACTATAAACCCTACGAAACGCACCCTTGTTGTTGCGGTAACCAACTGGAATAGATGCGATAAATTAATTTTTCTGTGGGGTCAATAATAATATCAAAATGAAAGTGATTTTAGGACCATATTATTGTGAAATCTCGAACGCGAGCTAAAAATGGGTTGAAGCCAACACGGAAGTCGAATTCCATATATCCATATTCCATCGTACTTTTTAGTTATTGCAAATATTCAACAAACAAGGGGGCATTATTGTCAAACGATTTGGGTTGAAATCTTGCAAAGTACAAGTGTATAATCATTTGTTTCCCTAATAACGAGAATGTTTATAGTTGTCCCTCCCAATGTTGACAGAACCGAACCGGTGATTGAACCGGTAAAGCAACTGGTCTGGTTCGAACCGGTTCGACCGGTTAAGCGAACCGGTTCAAACCGGTGACGTCAGCATGACATATTTATGATGTCATAAATATTAAATTATTTTTAAATTTTAAGTAAATATATTAATAAGTTAATCCTAATTTAACACTTATAATATGATTTTGAGCCATTTATAAGATTATTTATACCTTAATTATAGAATTTAAAATTTGGATAATAGGATTTAATGAAATCTACCTTATCTAACAGTATTTAAACAACATCTAACAACATTTAAGGGGAACTCAAATTTTATGAAATAAATAAAATATTAAAAACAAATTTTTAGATTACATATAAATCATCCTAGGCACTAAGAAATTCACCTAATATATAATTATAATATTTTATTAATTATATTATAATTTTTATTTGTTACATTAATTATGTGAAGAATTAGGCATATATATATATATTATATATGCCTAATATATCAGGCATGCCGATGTCCGGTCATGGTGCCATTACTTTTATTTGATTTTAATACATATTTGGCATACTTTATGAATTTTTAGTGTTGGTTAAAAATAATAATAAAACACCGAAAACGTAAAATCACGACCGGTATTTATGTTGATTATCTATGGATTAAGGGATTCACCGATTCAGCCGCCATTATAGTTATGGTTTTTAGTCCATTTGGTTTAGTGAGTAAAACCCATATTAACCCACGGTCGTTGGCTGGGAGTGTTGTTCTTCTGGTTGGGTTTTACTGTGCTTCCATCTTGCATATTATTTCTATTCTGTCCATGTCATGGCAAAATATCTACCAGGAGAATAGGATAAGGTCGTTATATCTCCACCAAGATATCTGCTGCAGCTTTCTTCTCTGCAGTCTGTATCCGGATCTTATCCCTTCTCTCCATCTCTCATGCACAGGCATACTTCAAACGCCTTTCTCAATTCCCATTTTCCTAACCCAAAACCGTTCATTCTTGTTTTCTCCCACAAACCAAGAACCAAAAAATTCTTGCCATCATAAATAATCGAACACCCGTCTTCTTCTTCTTCTTCTTCTTCTTCTTCTTCACTTACAAATCGAACCCCTCCCTTTGGAGTCTGAAAGAAGAAAACAGATCGAAAAGGAATGCAATGTACCCATATATATCAGACCCAGCTGCATTCCTGTAAAAAGAAAACAGAAGAAGAATCCTCCTCCTCGCATTCATTGTCATTTGCATTTTTATATGAAGATGAAACCTTAAGAAATCGATTGATTAATTAATTGAACGATGGAAAACAACCACCAGCAGCAGCAAGGGCAAGAATACCCCCAGGCATCATCCTTCCGCCACCTGTTGCAGCAGCAGCAGCAGCAGCTGCAGATGATATGAGGGTGTCCAATGGCGCGGGTAGGCGGACGGTGAGGAAGACGACGAAGGCACAGGCGGCAGTGCGTGCACTCGTGCACTGCGGGCCAGGAAGAATGTGCAGCGGGAGTGGCGGGACGCGGGAGCCTGCTGACGCCAGCGCTGTGGACGCAGATGGCGAAGAAGAAGATGACGGAAATGAGGGCGACCGATGAGAACGGGGCTGGGGCCGGCGGGCGCGAGGCAGCGGCTAGGGTTTCCAAAGGGGGAAGAAGAAGAGGGCGTCGGGCGTTCCGATTTTTCGATTTTTATTATTAGTTTATTGCCAACCGGTCGAACCAGGTCGAACCGGTACGTACGGTTCGACCGCCGGTTCACCGGTTCGAGCGGTTTTGGGTTATTGAACCGAACCGTGTTGAACCGAACCGGACATGTGACCGGTTCCCGGTCGAACCGGTCCGACCGGCCGGTCCGGTCCGGTTTTAATAACATTGGTCCCTCCTAAACTTGGGAGTATTTATAAAATGTCCTTTCACTATGAGTACTGTGAATGTTACAGTTTATGTAGATAACAAATAACTGTTATGTAGATAACCTAATTTGAAAGATTTTCTTTTTTTTTTTAATCAACAACGAAAACAACGGAGGAGATTTCAATAAGTATTTTTTACAAAGCAAAATATATCAGCTAATGCATGATTTAAATAAGTATTTTTTTAATGGAAAAGCAACTGATCTATTATGTAAATATCGTGAATTTTTTTTAGAAACTAACGACTTGAAGCAGATGCAGTGATTTCTATTTTCATTTTTATAAAAGAAAAATGCAAATGATCACGTGTTAGATGAAATGCAAAAAAATTATGCTGGCCGCAATATAGATGGAAGGCAAACTAAAAAATATATATGAAGATGCAGATATCATGATTCGATTTTCTTTTTAGAAATCAACTGCGAAACAAAGCAAAGTATAATAATCGGTGCATGGTCTGAGTATTTTTTTTATTTTTAAAAATGGAATAGCAGATGCCCGTCGTATGAATAGTTTTCTTAAAAAAATTGTTTTTGTCAACCGGCCAAAGCCAAATGTCTGATTTCAACACCGTTGTTGTTGTTGTTGTTGTTTTTTTTTTTTTTTCCAAAACAAAAGGAAAACAATGCTAGATGTGATAATCGAATTTGATGTAATGCAAATGAATTTTTTTTTTTTTCCTTAAAACTAAATGGCTCCGGACATGATGCCTTCATGTATTGAATGTAACATAAATGATTTTTTTTTTTAAAAAAAGAAAACAGGGTTAAATGCATAACCTGCTAGATGATTTTTTTTTTTAAAGAATTAATGCTAGAGGGTATATGACGTGCTGTAAGATTTTTTTTTTTTTTTTTTTTTTGGGGACAATGTTTATGCTAGATGCAATGTCGGGCGTGATGGAAGTGGGGCGATGGAAAAAAATTGTATGAAGGTGGATGAACAATGCAGATGAACGCACAGAGCACTGGAGAGCCAGAAGAGAAACAGAGATACCGTGGGATGATAGAAAATGATGCTGATGCAGGGATTTTTTGGGGTGAAAAATGGCTTCCGGCTGCCGGGATTTTTTGGGGGTGAATGGCTTCTGGCTGCTGGGATTATTTTGGGGGTGAAATGGCTTGCGGCAGCTAGGATTTCTTGGGGGTGAAATGGCTTGCTCAAACGGGTGGAGGAGGGGGGTTATTTATGGGCTGGAAGTTAGAAAAATTGCAAAAAGATAATTTTAGAAATCTTATAAAATCCAGCAGCGTGTTATTTGTAAAATAAAATAAAGAGGAGGGGGTTTTAAGAAAATTCTCTACCCAACTATGGTGCAGCTGGTGGGCCAGCTGTGGGGCCAGCTATAACTGTTCTCATCTGTGCTCTTTCTCCACAATTGATTTGCATCTTCATTTTTTATCTTGATTTCTCATTGTCTTGGCCTTGATTTTTTTTATGTAGCCCACCATTATTTAAGACGCTTGATTTAATGGTTTGGATCTTCCATTTGTAGCTCGAATCTTGTAATTTTATTTCCTCATTTGAAATGGCGCAAATCTCCACGTTTTCTTGGTCAAATGTATCTTGACTATTCAAAAACCTAAGAAATGTTAATTTTTAGCGTGATCCAAACTATTCATTATGTTGCTCTTGACTCATTTAACTTGAGAAAAATATTTTTCGCTTCATTATGAGTATAAATTGCTCTTGACTATTGTCGTAGGTTTATAACCGTTGCTTCCAAAATGGGCTTATGGGCATTGAAATGATCCCTACAAAATTTTGAGCTTTCAAGTGCATTGTTAGTAGAAAAATGGCCCCATCATTTTCTATGTGGGCCCTTGAATGTAAGAACTTATATATAACTATCTAGGCATATGGGTAGAAAATTTATTTGAAAAAAATTTTAGCCTTTATATTTAAGTGGGATGTCTACAAATTCATAAACATGTTCGAAAGTTTAAGCAGTATATTATAATTATTTTGCATTAAGTTTTGACTTTTCTTTAATTTCTATCTATTTTGCTTTGTTGTCCCCCTCTACAATATTAATAATAAAATTGATATTAATTTTTTGGGCTGGATATTTATATTATTTCAATATATATTTAGGTTAGCTTCCAACTGTTCTTTCAAGAGTTTTGAAAGGGGAAGAAATCACGTTTGAGTGAAAAGTTTGAAATAAACTATACCTATGTTATCATGTGTTTTTTATGCAACATAACTCATGTGTTTTGAGGTTTGTTGCTATAAAATCTATTCCACTACTAGCCATGATTTTCATGGGTTTTTAGTTCTCAATGCTAGGCTAATAGTAACGACTAAAAAGTATTTATCATGTGTTTTGAGGTTATTTTGTTGTTGTTATAAAATCTATTCCACTACTTGGCATGATTTCTATGGATTCTTAGTTGTTAATGCTAGGCTAATAGTAGAGACCTAAAAGTCATAATCTCAACTTAAATGCGACTAAAAAGCAATGCAAATATCCCAAGGGCGAAAAAAGTAATAAGTTCAAACAAGAAAGATCAAAAGCAACAAAATCAAACATAGGGTAAAAGGCAAATATGAAAACTTTACTGTCAAAAAGAGAATTCACAAATTTAGATTGATCAAAATGAAAAAAATCCCATTCCTAGGCAACTTTTAGACCCCTTCCCCTGCATTTAGGCATGATGCATCGAGATTCGAAACAATGATACCATGGAGATTTGAAAACAATGAGAAGAAAGTGTCATTTCTCTCTGCGAAAAGTCAAACCAATAAGATAACATGCGGAGTCAGGGAAGTTTCGGAGGAGATTTTAAAGCAAAAATGATAAAGCGTTGTAGAAATTTCCTTGGGGAAGAACAGGAGTTCGCGAAAGCAATTGCAACAACAGTGGAGACCGCCATGGGAATAATGTAAGGTTGACTTTTAGAGAAAAACTTCGGAAGAAGGTTTATGAGTGGGGGTGCTAGAATTCTAAAAAAAATCATTTGTTTTTTTTTTTTTTTTTCCTGTTTCGATTAAAGTAGTGTATGCCATACTATTCTTTATCCATTGATTCTTCCGATAGGTTTCTGGATTCATATTGAAAAAATAAAAAATCTAGGAATTAGAGGAGTTACCCTCAATTTCTGATCGATTGAAATCTATCTAAATGAATATATGGAAGAAATAAAATTGAAATACTATTTACATCTAAGAACAGACAAGAAGATAAGAACATACTACTTATATCGATCGAAATCTAAGAACAGATAATCTAATATGATAGAAAGGTTTATATAGGTCCATGTGCAGCTGGCTCCAATCCACGCATTTCATTTAAGACTGAGCTGCAATCCCTTTCATTTCTTCGATCATTTTCGAACACCCACAATCATAAACCCTTTTCGAAGATCTCTGTCGCTGAAAGTCAGCCTTACATTTTTCCCACGGTCTCCACTGCTACTGCTGTTACCACGAGCTCCTCTCTTTTCCCCAAGGCGATTTCTGCATCCCTTGTCATTCCGCTTTGAAATCTCCTCCAAAACTCACCTAACTCGGTATATTCTCGCCTTCGAGAAATGGCACTTCTTCTCATTGTTCCGAATCTCCATACAACATGATGAAATGCAGGGGAAGGGATCCAAAAGTTGCCCCAGCTGTCTCCGCTGTAATGTCTCCGCCGCAGCCCCAGCAGCGGTCGCCTTCAGCCACTGGCTCTGTCAGTTTTCTACCTGAAATTTCTTGGTTGTCTTTTCCATCCATCTCGTTTTCTTTCTGTTTAATGCGATTACAATTTTCTTTCTTCTTTTTTATTATTTTTCAGGTGAAGCATGCGATGACAATGACGGAGAAGATCCTGGCGAGGGCATCGGAGCGGGAGCGATTGGAGCCTGGAGAGAATGTGTGGGTGAACGTTGATGTGTTGATGACCCACGATGTCTGCGGCCCTGGAACAATTGGAATATTCAAGCGAGAGTTTGGTGAGGATGCCAAGGTAAGGTTGTGTGCTTGAATTCTGGGTTAGCTGGTATCTACATGACAGGTTTGGGACCGCGAAAAGATTGTCATTATCCCTGATCAGCACATCTTTACAGCTAATGAGAGAGCAAATCGTAATGTGGATGTCTTGAGGGATTTTTGCATGGAGCAAAACATTAAATACTTCTATGGTATCAAAGATCTCAATAATTTCAGGGTATGTTCCAAAGAAAAGATCCTCTTTCATACATTTTATCCAAATTTGTCCGAGATAGGTGAACAAGACTTTATTGGAGCCCAAAATGCACCCGGGTGCATTGAGGCTCAATGCACCTGGGTGTATTTCACCTTTTTTTTAAATAAAATTTTTAATAATTTTTTAATAAAATTGTTAATATAAATGTATTTAATATATGTATCAATTTTATCATTTTTGGAGATTTTAAAATATTTTTTCGGATCTTTAAAATTAAGTGGCATTTACGCCATAAATTTTTAAAAATTCGAAAAAATCTAAAAAATCTTTAAAAATAGTAAAAATTGATAAAAATATTAAATACACTTAAATTAATAGTTTTGTAAAAAAAAATTTCTAAAAAATAAAAAAGTAAGTGTATGCACTTGGGTGCATGGAAGCAGTCCATACAACTGCAGCCCGACTTTATTACCTTCTTCTGTTCACATGTTTGTTATTTAAAGCCGAACATTTTCAATGATTTGCAAGGTAATCCGGATTATAATGGTGCGTCTCATATTGCTCTGGCCCAAGAGGGCCATTGCAGACACAACAGAGGTGCATTTCTGTCCATTGAATAAAAAAAAACCCTAGCGTATTTCAATTGGTTGATTCACTTTATTTGCTTCTCAGCTTGCATCTAGGTTCTTCGTGGAACAGATTCTCACACTTGCAACGCTGGAGGAACACCGTTGCAGGTTTTGTTACGGGGACAAGGAAACTTTTGCTTAAGGTTGTTGAAATTGCATTATGATTGCTCATTAGTGGTTGGAGCTCCTGTTTAGGGTGTTTAATGCTCCCATTGATCTATGATAGTTGCTTCATTCATGATTTGGCTTTTCCTGTTTTCATGCGACTTATATCTGAAATATTTGTTTGTCTGTTGGCCATGTTCTTAGAGAACAGTGGAATACAAAGTGGCATTTTGGTTCTTGTTTATTATGAATTCAGGAGCATATGGGCCAAGGCTGGATTATTGTATATAAGTTAGTATCAGCAGAAGAAATCGCAGAATTGACGTGGTGGTGTCACCCCTATTCTCAGTTGTAGACATCTCGGTTGTGTTGTGCTTGAACTTAGCCTTGGGCTGCTATGACTCTTTCGACGGTCGTCGTTGATCCAAGGTTAAATCGTGGACTCAGTGGAGCCAGCGATGCGGGAGATGAAGTGGGCATTAGTCTCCCCATCTTTTCCCGATTCCGATGGAGCTGAGGTTGGCGTTTTAGAGGAACAAGAGAAATAGCTTTGCAAGTTGTCAATTTTTTGGTATGAAATTAAAATTCAACATATGGATATTTTTCTAATCTCCATTTTTAAGGTTTTAAACTGCAAATGTTCTGCAACTGATTGTTGGTAGATGCAATTTAGATATAATTCTTCCAGTCATTGACCTCTAGTTTTTCATGGTGTACGGATTTGCAATAAGAAATTTTAGATCGATTTGTATCTGTTCATAACATAGTTTTTTTAATTCAATCGACTAGTTCTACCATCGTCTTCCTATTGTTTGATTACAAACCACACTGAGTGGAATTCTGCCTCTCTGACCAGATTGCACCAAATTGATTTTCCGGTTTATGTCGTTTCCTTGTTTCTTCTTGATTTCTAGTAAGCAATAAAATCCCTTGTATTTTGATTTGTTTCCAAATTCATTCTCCTAAAATCTAACCCCATAGTTGCTTAAAATTTTTTGTTATTTGTCTATTACCTTGTTACTAAAATTTATAAATTTAATTATTGTACTATCGTATGCATTATTATTATTATCATAAATGATTCAATTATTCAACTATAATTGATTTATTTTATTTCTTACTGTGTCAGATATGTTTGAAAAAGTGTAAATTATATATGCATCAACATAAATAGGGAGAAATTAAAACTCGATATCAAATGATCAAAATATTACACATTTCAGATCAGTTAATGATGTTATTTTAAAAAAATGTATAATATGTTACATTTGTGCTTAGTTATTATACTTGAAAATTTTGTATATACTTTTGTTTGCATGTTTTGTTTTGATAATTAGAGTGATGATACATTTTGTCTAACATATAGGCTTAGGAGTTATGAATATATAAATTATTTAAAATAATTAAATATTTATGACATCATAAATATGTCATGATAGCGTCACCGGTTTAAACCGATTTTAACCAGACCAGTCTCTTTAGCAGTTTAATTACCAGTTCAGTTATGACAATATTGGTGTTGAATGAGGGAGGTGTGGGTCTGCCACACACGGCCATGCAGAAATCGTACGATTGATATATTTGCAAATGGTGTTGAACTCACGCCAGACGTGTGAGACACTATTATTGTGCGTATCATGTTCTACCATCTTTCAACCAGCCTTAGGACGTGTTCCAAACTATATAAGATTTTTGAATTGAATTTGTATCTAGGATGATAATATAATGATGTATATCGGGAATGAATAAAGTTGTATTGGAATGAGTAAAGTTGTATTGGAATTAGTAAAGTTGTATTGAAAATTGAAAAACTGTCTTGGGCATGGTGATGTGGATTCAATTTAAGAATCTTGTATGACTTGGAACATGTCATTACCTAACAATTGCTTGATTCTGTTAGAACGCATCCTTATCATCAATTTTTTTAAAAAGGTGAATTCAAAAATTGTAACACATAGACCAAAAAAATCGACGATTGGGCCTGATGCACGAAACATACAGACTCAGAAAAATGACCATTGGTCCCGTGGTCTATGAGCCTTATAGTGTGATATTGTCCACTTTGGCTTGACAGTTTAGCCGTACGACTTTAAAACGCGCCACATCATCTTTAACTTAAAACTTATTTGTAAACTACCAGAAATTTTCTTCCCTTTTTAATATCAGATTTTGTTCTGAGCTATTATAGAAACTGATAAAATTTGTAGGTAAAATTTTTTATTATGTGTTTGGAAAATAATAAAACTTTTAATAATTTTTTTTAATGTAAATAGTTTTAAAATAGAAGAAAATAGTGTAATTTGATAGGGATAATGATGATGAATAAACAAAATAAAGTTAAAATAAATAAGTTATATGTATGTGTGGTTGTATGGGGATGATTGATATGCAAGATAGTTATACAAGAAGAAGTAAAGAAATAATTAAAAGTAGAATAATTGTAAAGAGTGATAATTTTATATTGAAAATTTTTTGAAGTAAACAAACCACTCCTTAATATAAAAGTTTCTGAATAGGTAAAACTGACGTGATATGATAAGAGTAACGATGAGAAATAAAGAAAATAAAACTAAAATAAATGAGTTCGTTGTATAAGTAGTTGTATGAAAATGATTGAAAGATAATGTAGTGGTATAGAAAGACATGAAAAAATAATTAAATAATCAGAAAGTTACGGAGAGTAAAAAGTTTTATATTTGAGAAGTGATGAAACATTTGAATGAAATTTTTTGTGTAATGATTTTTGAAATAAGAGAAAATAATATGATAGTATAGGAGTAACAATGATGAATAAAGATAATAAAGTTAAAAGAGGTAGGTTAGTTGTATAAATAGTTGTGTAAAAATGATTGAAAAATATGTTAATTTGTATAAGAAGATGTGAAGAAATAATTAAAAAATGAGATAACTATGGAAAACAAAAAATTGTAGCTTAAAAAGTTTTAATTGAATTTTTTTATTAAAAAATAAATACACCACAAAAAATTTTAGTTTGAAAAGTTTTCGTTATGGACAAATGTATCCAAAATCACAAAATGTTTAATATTTTCCTATTCTAGCGGTGTGCTCAAGAATGTGATAAAACTTTAAGATAAACGGTGTCCCTAGATGTGGTGCCCCGACCCGAGTGCCTAGAAGCCTTACAGCGGGATCTTTATCGATTGGTAAATGTGACTCAAGATTGTCGCCCTGATCACACGGCGGGATTTTTAATTGGATCTTGTCAAAAAAAAATTTTCATTCCTTTTCTTTCAACACATAACAAATACTTGTCATCAATTTTACGCATGATACTCATAATATCTCATTACATAACATCATATCATCATATATGAACACATTCTTGACATCAATTTCACATATATTATTCATATCATAATAACCGACTTATCTACATCACAAGTTCTTTCAATCTAAACATTTCATATATACATATTTTGAAATTTTCATATAATAATTCATACCATATACAGACCAGCTTGTTGAAAAGTTTTCTTCATACTCTTTTCCTTTCCTGCGTGGGCTGTGCTGTACCTGTCTATGGTTGGGGAAAACAAAACATGAGTTGAAACTCAATAAGCAAGCATTTTTTATTTTAAATGCATTTATCACCTTTCAATAGTAGATGCTTAACAAGCGTTCGGCTAGCAATTGGAGGAAACCTTTTCATAAATATCTTTCATAAACATTTCATAATCCCAATTCATGGCAAACATATGCTTGTAAAACTTGACATATAAATTCTTTTTCCATAGACATATTTATGTTGTAAAATATTTTTCATAGAAGCTCCTTTTTTCATAGGACATTCTCATGTCCTAAAATACTTTTCGTAAAATCCTTTTTAAGCATATGCAACATGCAATACGTCTCTATCCATCTGGTAGGTGACACTTATCAAGTGATCATTCTTCCTTAGGAGAGAAACCTTTCCAGGTGATAGCCCACGAGCCAGGCGGCTATCCGTGTCCATCTCCCATTTCAGGGAGGGCGCCGCCGGCATTTAGCCTTATTCAAGCGACTTGGCCTATGCAAAGGGGGCCCAATTTGCAATTGCGTCCATCTTGCATATCCTCTACAGTAGACCTAGTACATAATCATTGTGCACACGTTTCCTTCACATTCACGTGCTAGCATGATTTTATAAAAACCACAGACCACAGTCCGTGTTCCTTTTCTAAAAACTTGATGCTATCATGCTTTTATAAAATACTACAGACCTCAGCCTGTATTTCTTTTAAATCTTGAAAATTGGGCTTAACCCATGTTAACGAGTTCTATACTCAAAACGTTTTGTAAGGATGGCCAACCTTAAAACATTTATATTTCATAAATCATTTGAAGTATTCAAGGAAAACATTTAAAATAATAATATTTTCTAACCGTTTTTGTAAATAATTTTTGAACGAGAAAACATCTTTAAAAATATTTGGAACCAAAAGATTTTTTTTACAAATGCTTTTCCGATTTATGGGTTTTTATGATCAAAGGAAATGCAAGTACATGCTTTCAGCTAATATTATATACTTTTATCCACCTGTCTTATTATTCATTTCTATATGTGATAGACTTGTATAATCCTTTGAACATTACTCAAATCATTTTTCAAATTAATTTATCATGTTGGCCTTCCTTAAATCCTTATCGAAACAATGGATTTTGGAAATTCCAAAATAATCAAATATTTAGAGAACCTTTGAAACATATCCTTAAAATACTTCAAAATCTTGAAATAAAACTATTCTAATACATTTATTTCAAATATCATTTAAAATCTCATTTTCCTTTCCACACAACCTTTTCAACATTAAAAGGATTTGCTTCTAACGAAGCAATTTCTAAGACAATTTAAGATTGCAGAATAAGGTCGTATAAAATTGTATTTTCAAAAGGTTTGCTTGCTTACTTGCGTAGTCAACTTGTATCTTTCACTTGTACCTATTTCTTTTCCTATACAAATAAAAAGAACAATTTTTCTCATATAGACATAATATTCCATGCTTGCACATTTCTACTATTAAATTTGAATTCATCTTAGGGTTTCTAATCCATGCATATGTCATAATCACTTTATTTTCCTTCATAACTCTCATAGAGGTTAATTTGGTCTCTATTTTCACATATGAATTTTTATCCCAAAAATCTTTAAAAATTTCATTCATACATCCTTATAAATATCAATCTTATTTCTGCCTAAATTACTCTATTTACTATTCATGATTACTGTTCACTGTTCTTAATTACTGTTCACGCGGGTTATTGTTCACAGCGTGTTTGGCACTGTTCATGGGTTTCAAAATTTGGCATTTTTTTAAAATAAAAAAATACCATGACATAGCTCTTGTCTAGTTCATCATGAGATAATTCATGCATTTTGAATTAATTATGATTATCTTGGCTAAATAAATCATTTTAGCCACTTATACACACATGCGTATAAGGTTCTATAATTCATTTTTTAAACATGAATTTGACTTAAAAAAATTCTTTTTAATTCCTATAATATATTTCATAACATACCATGATCAACATAATCATAATTCTTATATAAAATTTCTGAAACTTTATTATTAAATTCCAAAACAGCCCTTCTCTTCTTATTTTCACTATGTTCCATCTTCTTATTTATCCATTAATTCCATATACATATAATAGCATCAATTTGCTATCCTTAATCCTTTATTACACTCTTTCATAATATATATTTAAATTTGGATCACTTTCACTTAGTTTTCATATTTCTTTTTGATTATTTCTCAAACTGTCTTCATTTGCTAAAATCAGGCGTACTAATTTCTCTAAATATTGATTTATAATCAAATAAAGGTATTTAACTCTGAAATTTCTTTCATACATCAATAACTACATGAATTAACCCTCACGAAAATTTCAGCAAGAAATATTAACATTATATATTTATTTTGACATTTTCACTGTGCTGGACAGTGTTGTAAAATTAGGAACAGCCCTAATCACGTTATTTTTAAACCATACTTATGTCATCAAAAAATAATATTTAATTTTTTTCGTATGATAATCATAATATTTTGTACATCATATCAAAATTTCAGATTAAAATTCATCTAAAAAAATTATTAAAAATCATTTACTACAGCTGATCCTGTCACCCGTTTTACCCTATTTAAGTTAATATTCTCGGATTTTTAATTTGAAATATGCTTAATATTTTAAGCTAAAACTTTGGTCGTTCCTTAATGATAATATAATAATGTTGTAAAAAAATTTTCATGGCTAAAATCATTCGTTTACCATCTCATTCGTATTTTGGTTTCTAACATCATGTATTCATCCATTAAATAACTTAAATAAAATACAACTGCCATCATATTGAATTAATCAATGGTATCATGTATTTAAAAATTAATCAACGTCTAGCATGATTTCTTCCTGAATTTCTGAACTTCAAAACCATAAAATCTGGAAATCTAAATTTTTTGACGTTAAATAACCCAGAAATTTTTATTTAAACATGATTTTGAAAAAAAATTCAAAATCTTGCTGAATTAATTAAACAGCACTAAATTAATTCACGGTGTCACTCAATCATCAAAGTAATTAACATATCCAGAAATATATGATGATACATATTAATGTTTAAACTAATTAAACAGTTTTTTTTAAAGCATATTAATTTAAACAGCATCACGGTAACAATCATGCTGAGTTTTATTTAAATCATGAGAAAATCATGCTACATGAATTAACGGTATCAAGACATATTTATTAACATTCAGCATTGAAGCAATTTAAATAAAGACAGAACCTGTATGATGTTAAAGCATTGCTGCTGCCCTTTCTTCTTTTTTTCGGAACGCCAGCAATAATTACTGTCCACTATGCAGCTGCTCTTTTTATACACAGTATTAATCGGTTAATCATAGTTAAATTTTCAACCTTACTTGAGTCCACCGCTTGGTTTAATCCAGCTGTTGGATTTTTAGAACGTCCATATATCACTTTAATTATTATCTTAATCACATGATTACTATTCATGTTTACTATTTATTACATTAATTATTTGGTCCTTCAACTCCATATATTACAAAATTATATATTAAAAAAAAATCAATAACCTAGGGTTCATGACCTTAGAGTTTCATACATGGTTCTAAAATTTGGGGTTCCACACTAGGGGTAACACTTTGGGACATGTTTGCTACCCACTAATGTTTGATTTTCCTCTTCTCCCGAAGTGAGGGTTTTTTATAAGTCCGCCCTGAAGTTGGGGGGTATTTATAGAAAATTTGGTCCATAATGTAAAGGTTGTGAATGAACTTTATTGTTATATTAATTGTCATAATGTGTAAATACAAAAAAATGGTGCGTTAGTGAAGTGATAAAATTTTTAGCAAAAAAATTTTTTGATGTAAAAGTTATTGAAATTGGAAAAAATGATGTAAAGTGATATGAGTACTTATAAGAAATAAAAAATAAAATTAAAATAGATAAATTTGGTTGTATAAGTAATTACATATAAATAATTAGAAAGTAGGATAATTGTATAAAAAGGTATAAAGAAATAATTCAAAAATAGAGTAGTTGTGGCCAACTGAGTGGTACCCCAGTTGGTATTGGGTAGTGGCGTTCATATGGCTGGGCTTGGTTCGATTCTTCCCTAGGTGGAAATTAGATTTGTGGTCTCTTGGTAATGATGAATTTATAGTTGTCCCGTTGAGTGCAAGCGTGTTTACAGGATGTCCTTCCATTATAACAGTTGTGAATAGACCTGATTTGCAGTATCAAACGTTGTAGTAAAGTAGATGTGAAGAGTGAAAAAGTTTAGATTAAAATATTTCATTTTAAAACTTTAATGTTTATTAAAAAAATATGCTTAAAAAGTTTTGAAATAGAAGAAAATAGTGTAATGTGATATAGATAATGATGAAGAGTAAATAGCATAAAGTTAAAATAGATTAGCTAATTGTATAAATAGATATGTGGAAATGATTAAAAAGAAGGATGATTGTATAAGAAAATGTAAAAAGATAATTATAAAAAGTGAAAAGTTTTAGATTGAGAGTGTATTTGAAAAGTGATAAAAATTTTAATACAAAGTTTTTGAATTGACAGAAAATGATGTGATACGATAGAATAATGATGAGAAATAAAGGGAATAAAATTAAAATAAATAGATTGGTACTTGCATAGGTAGTTGTATAGTAATGATTTAAAAACATGACAGTTGTATAGGAAGATGTGAAGAAATAATTAAAAAATAAGATAATTATAGAAAGTGAAAAATTTTAGTTGGAAAAGTTTTAAGATTTACCAAATATGTCATGAAAATTTTTCATTCTAAAAGTTTTGGATGGAAACAAATGCTACACTTTATATTTTGTTTTTAATTCTTTTGAACTTTTACATGAACTGAATGAACTCATTCCCGACCTTCATTCTTGCAATTGTTGGACAGTACAGTACTTGGAGGAAATATTTTAGGAATCATATAAGATTTTTAAATTGAATTTGTATCATAATTCCTAAGACAATTTCTCAATTTAAAAGACAATTTTTTTAATTTCCAATATAACTTTACTTATTTCAATACAAATTTATTTATCCCAATATAATCATTATATTCTTATCCCAATACAAACTTAATCTAAGAATCTTGTATAGTATAAAACAGCCCCTTAGTGGCTTTCATGTGCAAAAGATTGAGCACTAGAGTTTTTAGAATGACGTCATATTCACCAGCTGAAACTTAAAAAACTTATCGATTTATGAAAATAACGGTTACGATCAATGGATCGAACTGCAGAAGTATCCCAAATGCAACTAAAGTAGCATCGCATGGATTCTCTTATGAAGAATGATCTTCCCCACTTTGTGAAAATCCAAGTAGATGCGACCAGTACGCCTTTTCTAGTCGCCAACTGTGTCTGGCCTCTACTGCGCAAGCAGCTGTCTGAAAGTTCACGAAGGTAGGACTACTTTAATTTGTTTCCTGATCATTTCACAGAACTTCGGAAATGCGTTTGTTTTTTTAAATATTTTATGTTTTTTGTAAAATTTTTATTTGTATATGTATTTTTAATTCATAAACCAAATTTAACATTTTTGAAGATAAGTATAAAATGAGTAGAATCCTCCTCTGTCTAAAATGTTGAAAAAGGAAATATATACATATTTTCAAAAATAGTAAGACTTAATTTATAGATTTTATATGAATAATAATTTTATTTTAAATTAAAAAGATACCATTTCAGACCCATCTCTGATGATCATTACCCTAAACAATAAAAATTCACGCTCATACCACAAGGGCAATTTGCCAAAGCCATTCAACATGGTGGCAAGGCGTGGAGTCCTTTTAAGTGCATGTAGGTAATATATTTGCAATTTCCCCTCAAAAGGGAAGTTTTTATAGAAATTCTCTCAATAGTGTCAGGGTTTTGATGAAGTTTCAATTGTGATATTAATTGTAATGTTATAAAAATACCAATAAAAAAAATCGTGTTTATTTAGTAATTTTGAGATGCTTTATGGGCACGTTTAGTAATCAATGAGTGAGATATAGGATGAACTGAGATGGAAAACATATTTTTCAATAACTGAATTTATAATTTAGGGTGTGTTTGTTTGGGGCAAAAAATATTAGCCAAAACTTTTCAATTCAAAACTTTTCACTTTCTATAACTATTTTATTTTTTAATTATTTTTTCACATTTTTCTATACAAACTACCAACTTTTCAATCATTTCTACACAACTACCCGTACAACTAACATATTTATTTTAATTTTATTTTTTTTACTCCTTATCATTACTCATATTATATCACATCATTTTCTATCTATTGACAACTTCTACTTCACAAACTTTTCATCAAAAGTTTTAATCCTAACCAAACATACCCTTAATTATCATATTTTTCTAATTTTATCCTTCTAATCATTTTTCTTCTAATTATTTTATTATTTCAACTTTACTATACTATTTTATTCCAATCACACAGATCTCAAAATATTTCCTACCTCATCTACTGGCACTCCTACTACAATTTTTTTCTCATCCTTCACTCCCCCATGAGGTGAGGGGAGAAGTAACACGTCCTTTTACCTCCTGCATTCTGCATTCTGCTAGAGCCAGTGTCGCATCGTCGCAGTCTGGCCCCTACAAAACCTCTCCTACGGAACCCATAAACCCTCTCTCTCTCTCTCTCTCCGTAAAGAAAAGCCGAAGATGCAGGCCGCTCTCTTGGCCCCCTCGTCGAACAACATTTGTGCCTCTCGTTTCAAGCCCCAGGTCGTTCCATCTCTCTGCCATGGCCCTCTACCCGTACGTGCTTCCTCCGCCTCAACTGTCGAAACCGCTTCGCCCATTCTCTCCGACGAGAAGCTTAACAGGTACAGCTCCCGCATCACCGAGCCCAAGGCCCAAGGCGGGTCCCAGGCCATCCTCTACGGCGTCGGCCTCTCCGAGGACGACATGCACAAGCCACAGATCGGCATCTCATCCGTCTGGTACGAGGGCAACACCTGCAACATGCACCTCATGCGCCTGGCCGAGGCCGTCAAGGAAGGTGTCAGAGATGCTGGGATGGTCGGCTTCCGATTCAACACTATTGGTGTCAGCGACGCAATCTCCATGGGAACTCGCGGCATGTGCTTCAGCCTGCAGTCAAGGGATCTGATTGCCGACAGCATCGAGACGGTCATGTCTGCACAGTGGTACGACGGGAATATCTCCATCCCCGGCTGCGATAAAAATGTGAGCTTTTCTTTTTTAGGCTCTTGGCGTCGTCTGTGTTTCTTCTTGCAGATTTTAGTGCACTGCATAAGTTTTAATCTTTTTCTTTTTTGGTTCATTGGAAAATCTCAGTGTTGCGTTTTTATTTTTTATTTTTATGTTAGTAAAAATTAAAATTTCAATTGCTTCATTTCTTACTGATTTTGCACTAAGATATTCAGAGATTTCTTGTCTATCCATTGGTATCCGAATGCTGCGAATTGAGCTGACGACAGTGTGCTGTATACATGAAAATGCTGAAATGCGGATGGAGCTGTTACTAATTACATTTTAATGTTACGGAACTGGGGGGGGGGGGGGGGGGCTGGAGGTGGCGCAGCATTTAGCCGCTTTATGCCTCCATGCCTCGTTTTCTCTCTGTTATTCGTTCTGGATACTTATGTCAGCGTGCCTCAAATCGACGAATTGTTTTTCAGTTTTTGCTATGTTTAGGGCTTCATTGTTAATGTTTTCTTGCTCTGAAATTTAACTATTTTCTGCATGTAGAATCATACTAGTCGATAGTTGGGTCAACGTTTATTTTCAGCATTGGCTAGAGAGATCAGAACTCTATCCTGTTTATGTTACTCACTTTATCCTCAATTTCTGTGTTGTTATCAAGTATTTGTGCTTGCATTTTGTTTCTGATGTTATTCGTGTTTACAGATGCCAGGCACGATTATGGCAATGGGACGTCTTAATCGACCCAGTATCATGGTTTATGGTGGAACAATTAAGGTTAGATACAGCTTCTTTTTCTTTTTTTTCCCCCCTACCAATGATTGTGGATATGCTATATGCCAATTTATGGGCAAATCTTATTCTCAACCAAAGGATGGCTTATTTGTCTGAAGTGTTGACTGTTGCTGCTGGGCGCTCAATTTATGGTTTTCCATGCAGCCTGGGCACTTTCAAGGCAACACTTATGATATTATCTCAGCCTTCCAGGTATTATTTTATTTTCATTGTTTCATTCCTTTTTTCTGTTTCATTTATCTTGAATTTTTGCCTGTAAATGCCCAGGTTTCATATCATATTTTATATGCTGTTGTAGATGCCCAAGTTTCAGTCAATTGCAATCCTGGAACTTGACAACTTTTATCAACATTATTACTTCTCTTTCTTGGATATGTCTTATATATTAGTAATCAGGTGGGGATATTTAGTACCTGAAAGCAGTGTATATGAGGGGTGCTTCTTGTCATAGTTCGTTCTGTCCTCAGAAAATTTGCCTCAATTTATTGTTTCTTTTGATGAATCTTCTACATTTTCTGTGATTCAATCCTTCGCATCTTATTCTTCTATATCTTAAAAAAATTCTCAGCAATCGACATGAAGCAACTGATGGCATTTCAATATCTTGTTGATTTCATGACCTCATTCTATCATACTGCAGGGCTAACTTGAGACAGAAAAGCAATTCCTGTCTGCTTGGATTTGTTGTAGAGTCATGAATAG
Organism: Annona cherimola; assembly: GCA_030490835.1. Classification (NCBI taxonomy): domain Eukaryota; kingdom Viridiplantae; phylum Streptophyta; class Magnoliopsida; order Magnoliales; family Annonaceae; genus Annona; species Annona cherimola. Next base: position 120,175,943 of record CM059971.1, on the reverse strand, counting down.
CTCTTGTGGCTTGCATTGAGAGATCGTTAGGATCAGATGTGGATTTGAAATGATCCAATCAGATTGGTTTTCTGTTGGAATTCAGCCATTCAAGTTGCTGATAACTCTCTTCGTGAAATCAGCTTTTTTGGCTAACAAATGCCATTGCTTCTTATTACTAGAGAGTATTCATTCATCAGTTTGCCAACCAACAGAAAGATGTTGCTTACGTTGTCAATCCATGTAAACAGCAACAACACCTACCAAGACTTGTCTATATACAACTCCTACAACAAATATAACATTCCTGCAAACACACAACAGCTGAGAACCCTGACTGTTCAACCTTGGTCTAAGCTAATTGTCTACCCATTCATCTTTCCTAAATGGCCACGTTTCATTGCTCTGAGCTCATATTTTTAACAGAGACATTTACTTCTAAGTTTATTAGTGCACACATAATGTAAGCTGATATCTGGTTGTTGCCAGAGATGTCAGTGAATTTTTCTTTTAATTTGTCCATGAAGTGTGAAAAACTCAGCAGGTGAATGATGGTTATTTACGTGCTTGAGTAATTACTATTTTCTGTATCAATTGAATGATCAGATCAGAAGCGTTGTGTTCAATATATGTAATTTATTTATTATTATTATTTTTTAAAGGGAAGAACTGATTTCAGCTAAACATGAAAAAAATGTTCTGTGAGAACATTACGAATCTTTACCAAGAAACATTTAACAGAACTGTGTGTCTTATTTGATAGGAAGAGCCAGATTTATCTGCACTAAGGCTTTTTAATCAATAAATAGTACTGTGCACTTGATTTTTCCTTGTCACGCCATCTGTACTGTTTGCAGTGCTATGGAGAGTATGTTAGTGGGTCAATCAATGATGAACAGAGAATGAATGTAGTTCGCAATTCATGCCCTGGAGCAGGGGCTTGTGGTGGCATGTATACAGCTAATACCATGGCTTCTGCCATTGAAGCAATGGGCATGTCACTTCCTTACAGGTAAGAATTATGTCCTTGCTGCATATGAGAGTTATCTGTTGACTGCTGTAAATCGCTACAAGTTGACCTATCAGATATAAGTGTTCCAAGAACCGCATTCTTGATTCATGTCATGAATAAAACTTGGCATTTTTATTTGTCACTTGATTCTTTCATTTTATTCTCTCATGTTTGGAAAAGCTCCTCAACACCAGCAGAGGATCCACTAAAATTAGATGAGTGTCGTATGGCTGGGAAATATCTCTTGAATTTACTGAAGCTTGACCTCAAACCGCGAGATATTATCACCGAAAAGTCACTGTACAATGCAATGGTGGTTGTTATGGCTCTTGGAGGCTCTACCAATGCTGTGTTGCATTTGATTGCTATTGCAAAGTGAGTTTATTATTTTTTCATTTCATGAAACTCATTGCCAGTGGCACTATGTAACATTTGCAACTTTGGCAGGTCTGTTGGTCTAGATTTGTCTCTTGATGACTTTCAGAAGGTCAGCGATAAGGTTCCTTTTATTGCTGATCTCAAGCCTAGTGGCAAGTTTGTCATGGAGGATCTGCACAAGGTGTAGTAATTTGGTTGTCAATTTTCCTCTTATACATTTATGTATTGATTTTGCACAAAAATGAAATCTATAACATGCAGCAATAATAACTGATTTATTTACTTGGTTACTAGTGTCGTTTATCTAAGACCTAGCTTGAGAGGTTATGCTCCATGACTCGTATATCAGATAATGCTAGTAGCAGTTGCTGAATAGCTAGTCACGATCGTATAAGCTCTGCGACAACTAACTGGAACTAGCGACATTAATCCCATTCCACTATTATGCTCTAGCATAGCCACATCTGAGGTTATGGGGTGTAAGCTCGAACACATGTCAGCCCATTCCTACAGCTTTTCAGGGTGTTAAAGGGTCATATGACCTCTTCTAATATCAGAAGGTTTGTGGAGTCCGTTGTTTTTATATTGATGAACCAAAATCTTGGTGTAGATTGGAGGAACACCTGCAGTTATTCGCTATCTTTTGGAACAAGGGCTTTTGGAAGGGGACTGCATAACGGGTGGGTTTGAATAAAATTTATGAGCCTACAGATAATGCCATTGCTAATATAAAGATGTTGATTGCAGTCACCGGGGAGACACTAGCAGAAAATGCTAAGCTATTTCCTTATTTGGCTGAGGGACAGGTGAGATAAATATAACGTGTCAAGTTTTCTTTCTCGGCAGGTCATGTGTCATTAGTTAGTCAATTATGGATCATCACATGCTGAGTATGTTCTCACCTTTTTCCCAGCAAGTAATACGACCACTTGAAAATCCCATAAAGGCAACAGGCCATTTACAGATACTCTATGGCAATTTAGCTCCAGAAGGATCTGTGGCAAAAATCACTGGAAAAGAAGGACTATATTTCTCTGGTATTGATTACGTTTTTTCCCCTTTTCCTGTTTCTTTATCTTCCAGGTCATAAAGCCATTTAAAGATCCCTTTTTTAACCTATTTGGAAACAATGTAGATCCACTAACAGCAGATAGCGTGTGGCAGGTCCTGCACTTATTTTTGAAGGAGAAGAATCTATGATTTCTGCTATTTCTGAAGATCCTATGAGTTTCAAGGTATTTTGAGTTGGCTGCGATGTTATTCGTGTTCATATTACTTGAGGAGGGGAGGTGTTGGATATTATTCTGTTTATTTTTCTTTTACGTTTTACATCTTTCATGGCTGCATTCCAGGGGAAAGTTGTTGTTATTAGAGGAGAAGGCCCAAAAGGAGGACCAGGCATGCCTGAGATGCTAACACCAACAAGTGCCATAATGGGAGCTGGTCTTGGGAAGGTAACTTCATAGTCTCTAATTTGAGAATTCACACAATGGCTGCCTCCTTGATTTTTTGCAAATTGAAAAACCCCCCTTAAAGTTTAAAAAACACTGTTCATTTTTAATGGTAGCACCATAATAATTATTCTCAGCCATTGGTCCATTGCAAGAAGGCCAATATTGGCATGTAGAAAGTGAAATAATGTTGGTAAAAGTTTTTTGGCCAATTTGAAAATTTCTATGTTGATTTAATGAATGCTCTTGAAATTCTGAATTTAAAAAAAAAAAAAAAAGAATGCTCATGAAATTATTCATATCTGCCAATGCCAGAATTCATAATGCTTATAGTTTCATTACATGTTGAAGCATTTTGCATTGTGCTTTTACTGGTCTGTTTTACATAGTCCATATTCCAGCTAGCAAGAAACAGAATCTTTTGATCGATTGTTCACTTTAAAGTGGTGCAGGATGTTGCATTGCTGACCGATGGTAGATTCTCTGGAGGGTCTCATGGATTTGTTGTTGGACATGTATGCCCCGAAGCACAGGTATGTTATTTTAGTTTTCTAATTGATGCTGTTAACTAATTCTCTCCAGTTCGTTGATATGACCACAAAAGTGCATCTTCCTGCTTGAGTTCTGTCTCATTCAATTGGAAATTGGAGCCCAGGTCCCTAGCTATAAATCCACAAGGTAAAACTAATAAATAGTTGTTTCCACCAAGCAATATTTTGCAATTTATTCCAAAAACTGATCAAGCTGTTGATATATTTGTCCATCAATACATCCATGATAATGAACCTGCTGAAGTGGTTTACTTTGCTTCACAGTGTTCATTGAATTGGCAATGCTTGTGTTTGTGCTTTAGAAATGGGCAGCCATTATTTTTTTCGTTGATCATGTCAGTAAAATTTAATGGAGAAATGATCTTGCAGGTTGGTGGGCCAATTGGTTTGATTCAGAATGGGGATATAATCACAATTGATGTTCAGAAGAGAAGAATGGATGTTCACTTGTCAGATGAGGAGTTAGCAGAGAGAAGAAAGAAATGGACTTCAGCCCCCTACAAGGCCACCAGGGGGGTTCTATACAAGGTCAGTTCAAAGTTCAAACTCTCTGCACGTTAGCACTTTTGTTAGCATCGTCTGTTCTTGAACCAACTTGTGTCTTCTGTTGTTTGTGTTTCCAGTATATCAAGAATGTGCAACCTGCTTCAAGTGGCTGTGTGACTGATGAGTGAGGAGATGCTGATGATTTGAAGCAATCATCATGCAAAGCTTGGATTGCTTCCTCCCTGGATCATTGGGTCATGTGTAACAGAGCAAAAAACTAAGGATGTCAGAATCCAATTGGGTAATAAGGATTAGTGGTAGTTTTTGTGTTAGTATCCTTCCCATTGATTGTTTTGAATTGGCACTAGGCTTTTATGCACTGGTGAGAGTAGCTGTTCCTCTGAACTCTGAAGCATCTGCGGATGTACTTGTTTAGATACATGTTTCCATTTTTAAATTTCTAGACTCTCGAGACAAACAGGTTGGAGATTGTCATGTGTGCCTTCGGCAGCGATAAGAATTAAAAGACCCAAAAAATCCAAAACCTAAGGATACTCCGTTGAAATTTTAAAAGAATCCCTTGGTTTAATGTCTATATGGATTAATCTATAGAATCCAAACAGATCATTATGTTTGGGAATAATATGTTCAGAAGAGCTTGCAGTTACCAAGTTGATAAAATTTTTGGTCGGAAACTAAATTTGTGCTGGTATTTGAGCCATTGAGCTAAGAGTGCTTTTAAAATTCAAATGAATCGTTCCGGCTGGCCACAAATTGATTTATTCGCCACTAGCAGGAAAATCTTTTTTTTTCATAGATGTGTGGGGACTGGACTACTAGTTCGATTGATAAACATGTTAAATTTTATATTTTTAATTTTTGCAAATAAAAAATGAATATGACTACACAATAATATCCATTAAAAACTGTTGTTCGTTCAGCAGCGTGATTTTTTTGGCCGGCAACAAGTTGGTCGTACGATCGGGGTGCTTTCCAAATATGCCCACGATATTTATCCATTATTCCTCTTACACTCAAAACATTTTGATAATTTCTTATACACCTATAACATTTCACTTTTTTCACCCTTAAGTCCCCGTGCCATTACATTCCATTAATACGCGCGTGCGTCTTATTTTTGGTAAATTCCCATAATGCCCAACAGGCTAGTGGCAGCAGACGTGGATTCTCAATTCAACTATGGATTTTGGCAGATTTGCATCAATTAACAGTCGACCGACGCCAGCTCTCCTATTTGCCGTAGAAAAGAAAGCCACCTCCAATCCTTACCCGTAGCCGTAGCCGTAGCCGTAGCCGTAGCCGTGCCATCTTCTCCGATCCGATATGCGGTCCTCCATCTGATAATCAAGTTGCTCAATTGCGTTGGCTAAGAAAAATCTTGACGATCCAAATCCAGAGAGGACGATCTGATTCAGAGGTAATGACTGTGATTCGAAGGAAATGAACGGAATCAGGCTTGTCAATCTGCCATGAATTCCTCTTTTGCCGAATGCATCAGAAGTACAAGGCTGTCGTCCATACTCCTCTGTTGATTCCCCCATTGAATGGAATCTGGTCTGTCGATTTGCCATGCAATTCCTCTTTTGCTGAATGCATCATAACTAGAGTCCACCCCCCTCTGTTGATTCCTCCATTGAAATTGGCGGCAAAATTAGGGATGTAATCAGATTTCGAAGGACTTGGGTGAATTTGGCAAACGATGTTTTTCGCACGGCCAAGGATTCCGGTAGGAAGATTTGTTTATAAATGAGAGGCTGTCTAAAAATCCATGAAAACCGACTGCCACAAACAAATTGGCAACTCCGACCTAACCGGCCAGCCACGAAATTAGCCCAGTCAGCACCCATCCTTCTTTCAACTTTCAACCATCCACCTGCAACTCCGAAGTTTGATCAACAACAAACCGCCATCCCTAAACATAGCATTGATGTTAACAGCTTGCCTCAAAATCAATAGCAAAACTACACAGCCGGCGTCCCCCTCTCACATCCGGTGATCCTCTGTGGAAGAACCTATTAAAAATGGTTGCGCTCCGCCATCTTGCCGATCTACACTTACTGCCCCTATTCTCCTTCCGAATCAAGCAACTCGACAGCGCTTCTCCATATTCGGCATGCTTCTCGAATGCGACACCTTTGCTGGAAACCCTCCCCCTGTTGCAGCTGAAAACCTCATCTCTTTCCAAATCCAGCAACACCCCTGTTTACAACCATGAAAATTGACAGTGGTGGCAAAAAACACGGGAGATGAATAGAGTGTGCCTTTTTGGAATTTTGAAGAAAATAATGCAGAGCGGCATGGGTACGAGAGGATGGGTACGGGAGGAGTTAGGGTTGAAATGTCGTCGGTGTCTAGCGAATTTTTGAAATGTCGTGTGTATAAGAGAAATAATTGGTAAATATTGTGGGTATAAGGTGAATTTTTTCTAATTTTACATCCATTGGTAACAATGATTGGTAGGGTGCTATCTCTTTCCCTTAGCTTTATTATAATTATAATTACCTTATTTTCAAATATAATTATAAATTTTCTCACGCAATTACCTTATTTCTTCATGCATCACTTTGTTGTATTACATTACTTTCAAACTTTTCAAAAATATTTTTTCTTCACTTTCCACATTCCTCTCCACTCCACAACAGTAGCATCTGATGTAGGGGTGTTAACGGATCGGGTTGAACGGGTTGGAGCCTAATCCTAAACCTAACCCATTTAATATATCTCAACCCTAATCCGTTTATTAACCCATTTAAAAAACTTCAACCCTAACCCATTTACAACCCATTTAATAAACGGGTTAACGGGTTGTGTTTGTTACTAATTTTCATGCTAAAAATCTTTAATAAAGTCTGTAAATTTAAATAAATTAAATAATTCGAAGCTAACATACCTGAATTTAATTTATTTTAGCTTGAAAACATCAGCTCCAATCTCAAGTCATCTCTTTAATGTCAATTCTTGTTATAAATATTACATATATATATTATAATATATTATATTATATGAGTTATACGGGTTGAACGGGTTAAATAAACGGGTTGGACGGGTTGACGGGTTGCGAAGCCTCAACCCTAATCCGTTTATTTAATTAAATGGTTGAACGGGTTGGCGGATCATAACCCATTTATTCAAAAATCTCAACCCAAACTCATTTATTAACGGGTTGAACGAGCGGGTTAACGGGTTGACCATGACCATTAACACCTCTAATCTGATGCCTACATGTGCTTCTCTATTTTCTAAATGTGCTCTGGTCACATAAAGGTGATTCCATATGACTCATACAAAACTTTTGAGACATTGTTGATTAATGTGAAATTTAATTTGTTCAATATATTTAACAACATTTGTTTTGCTAGAAAACTAAGTTTCATGTAAATCAAGTATTGGGTGTATCTTGTATTCTGTGTATCTTAGTTGAGTGAGTTTGGGTTTGCGTATAATTTATGCAAAGTTGTATATGAGAGTTATAAATAGACATGTAGTGTAACAGCCGTGCGTTCTATGAATTATGGGCCATGCAGGTAACAGATGAAATAATGGGCCATACAGGAAACGGTAAAGATTAATGACCTTAATTTCAGCCGTTTAGCAAATGAATTAGTATAAAATAGGGATATATGAGGTGGGTTCGGTAATTTGAAGGAGAACTTGAGCACGGGAGGAGCTGACGAAGGAGGAAGAAAGAGTTTTTGTAGGTAAGTTGCATTGAACAATTTGTCTGTTAATCTTGTTCATTTATATTATACACAAGTCATTTCTCAATCTAATCTGTGCATAATATTTCTAGCATGTCTAATTAGTCATAGGAGTATTATTGAAATGTTTGATGTTGAAATTTCACTTATTTCAACGAGAAGTAGCAAATAAAGGGTAGAAAATGCTATATGATAAATAAACATACTTCTGAGTATAATCAGAACATTTTGACCGTATAATAACAAGATAATTATATGTTTAGATTGCCTGCAAAATTTCAACTTGATTAGACTTATAGATTTTTAGATATAGTAATTTTTATCAAGATTTAGTGTGGTAAATATGTATTTTAAGGATAAAATACAAAAAAATAATTTCAGAAAAATACAGATGCAAAAATAATAATCTGAACCATTACAAACATTATTTGAGATATTTTATGGCATCTATGATGAATTAATTTTGTTAAAAATTAGATTACATAGCTATTTGAAGTGAGAGTTAATTTTAACCCTTTATGTCAAATCTGATGATAATGATGTTATTTTGAGAAATTGACCGTCCAGATTATAAAACATGATTTTATAAGTTTACCACAAAAATTTTAGATGAAACAAACATTTATATTAAGAGATATAAGCTATTGTATTCAGAGAATACGAACCATTAAAATAAATAAATAAATAACAATAGCTTTTGGACTGGTGGGCTAGGCTCATCTGGACAAACCCATTGAACCAGAAAGCTCATAACCAAGTCCATTAGTCTCAAACCCACAAAAACCAAGCCCAAGTTTCAGAAACCAAGCCTAGCCCACACCGCCCACCAGCTCGATCCACTAGCCTAGCCCAACTTCCAGCCCACCGATGACCAACTGCCGGTGCCGACGCCGGCCAGCGGGAAAAAAAATCAAAATAAATATAGAAAAATTAGAAAAAAATACATAAAATTATGAAAAATATCCAAAAAATTAAAGTCAATATTTACAAACTTAAATGAGTTTAAACTTATAATTTTTATAAAAAAATAAAATTATTTAAAAGGTGTGATGCTATAAAAATAAATAAATAAATTATGAAAAATTACAAAAAATATGAAAATTTTAAAGTAAGTATTTAAAAGAAGTATGAGTCCAAATTTATTTATTTATATATATGAAATAAAGTTGTTTAAAAGTGGAATAATATGAGAATAAATAGGAGAAAATAGAATTTTTGACCGATTAAAATTATGAGAAATTTTGGGAAAGTCATGAATGAAATTTTAAATAAAATTTATAAAAACCAGAGTAAAATAATGAACATATTGTTATGAAAATTAGGGAAATAGACTTGATGCTACTACAAGAAATTGGAAAAATGGAGTTTTAAAGTCTTCTTAAAGGTAAGTAAACTTTTACCAAATCATGACTTTGAAAAATATTATTTGAATATTGTGATTTACTATGAAATGTGATTATTTATTTAAATTGAAATTTTCTTTCAAGTTGGTTTATTCAAACATGAGCATTATTATTTCAAAATCATGTTAAGAAGTGAATTTAAGTAGTGAATTAATCACAATGCGATGCATAATTGCATATTGGGTTTGCCGCCAAGGAGTAAAGTAGTATGGTAGTACCTGGGTATCGACATCAGGACTACCAAAGAATATGAATTAGCTCACGAGTGTGTAGCACGACTGCATGCGAGCACCAATAGATGACAATACCTACAATATGAATGCATGATTTCAAATTGACATATTTGTACACATGTATGAAGATGTTTTTATTAATTAGAGTTTGTTGTGCATAAAAGATAATATAGATGTTGTTTTTGTTTTTTTAAAAAATCAAATTAATTGCAAAAATGAATTTTGTTAAAATCTTTTTACTTACTGAGCTTTCAGTTCACATAGTTTTGTTTTCAGTGAAAACACAGGAATACAATGATAAATTAAAGCCTTCATCAACATGGAAAAAATGCGAAACTAGCAGAGCAAAGGATAATGAAGTTTAGATTTTTATTGAAATTATCTCATAATGCTTACTTGTTTTGATTAGAGACACTGTATATGTATTATAACTCCATAATGAGCAAATTTGAGATGTAATAGTTAAAAATTTTATGATTTTGCATCTTGGTATCTATTTTCATCTGGAGAGATTTTATTCTCAGATTGACATAGTAGACCTTATTCATAACACCTCAAAAGGTGGAGTGTTACATGTAGTCTATAGCGTTTTAGAGTGATCACAGAGAGAGTTTAGAGAGTCACGATGTGAGAGATTCTCTAAGAAAGGTAGTTTGTAGCCTGGGGAAGAAAGTTGTAATTAGTTTGGTGATTAATTAATTACTCTTTTCTCTGGTGGAGTAGGCTTGGAGCTAATCCACGTTATCTCATTATGTTCTTGTGTGCTTCCAATTGATCTCAACTCAAACCAATTGGTATCAGAGCAATATTTGCGATTCGTGACAGGAGATTCTTCAATTTCCGAAAGAGTTGAGAGCGTGAGATTTTGTAAGCAGATTAGACGGTCTGGATCATGACCGTTTGATCGTGCGAAATTTTTTTCTAGTGATGGCTTGCGGCGAGCAACAGGCAAATGGCCAGATCGTGAGGATCTGGTGGTATCCGAAGGGACGAGCAGCAAACCACGACAGCGTGTCTTGGTGGTGGCGGCGATCAGCAGCGGCGTGCTTGCGCTTCCGGTTGAGAAAGGAAAGCAACGAGCAGGCGGCAACGACTTGCTGCCGGCAACGAAGAAGGAAAAACAAGGAGAGGGTGACATTTAGCTACAACCAGCAGCGGAGAAAAAGAAGGGCGGCGACAGTTTTCGCCTCAGATCTCCGGTGAAGCAAGAACGAATGGCACGGGAAGTGTCAGATCCCGGAGGGAAAGCCATCCATCAGTGCTAATCGGCGAACCAGCGAACGGATGACGGTGGTGTGTTGAGGTGGTTCGTGCAGTGGCTAGAGCTAGAAGTTGTTTAGTTTTGGAAGGTGATGTACTGGAAATCATATGTCGCGACGAACAGAAGTATTTACTAAAAACGGGCAGTTTTTTGTTTCGCTTAGATCTGCGGATCCCGTTGTCCGATTTGGGTGATTTAATAGTCGTTTTCTATATTTTGAGGTACTCTGAATCACGTGGACAGTTCAGATTGGGAAAATTCAGCTTATTTAGAAAATTTTATTTAAAAAATTTCAAATATGGCGAGTATAAAGGAAACCAATTTTGAAGTGGAGTCATTTAATGGGCAGAATAATTTTACCCTATGACAACAATGGGTAAAGAATATTCTAACTCAAGAAGGGACAGTCAAAGCGTTGAAGAAAGAATCCGAGAAGCTCCAGAAGATGAGCGATGATGAATGACAGACTATGAGAGATTTGACAACTAGCACAATTCAGATATTTCTTGTGGATAATACTCTTCGGGAGGTGATCAGTTTGACGAATCATGAAGAACTTTGGACAAAATTGGAGATCGGGTATAAATCTAAATCTTTAACTAATAGATTATATCTGAAAAAGAAATTATATGCATTGAAAATTGAAGAGCCTGGAGATCTTGGGACGCAGTTGGATGAATTTAATGGAATCGCAACAGATTTAATTGCTTTGGGAGAGAAAATTAAAGAAGAAGACAAGGCGTTACTTCTGTTGGCCGCATTACCTGATTTGTTTGATCATATTGTGACGACATTGTTGTTTGGAAAAGATACCTTAGAGCTTGATGACGTTGTTGCTTCTCTACTGATGAATGAAACTCATAGAAAGAACAACGGTAATAGATCGTTAGGTAGTGTGAGAGCTTTGGCTATGACTGGTGGTCGGCAATACGGATCAAATAGTTTCAACAGATCTAGAAGTTCATCCAAATCAGGTAGAAATATTGAGTGTTAGGAATGCAGCAAGAAAGATCACATGAAGAGAGTCTGCTACAAATGGAAGGAGAGACATATGAAAGAGAAAGAGAAAGAAAAGGAGAAGGGGAAAGAGAAGGCAGATGAAGAATCATCTAATTATTCCTCGATAGCTGTGGATTCGAATAGTGATGTGTTGCTTACAGCAGAAGTGATTATAGGTAGTGATGATTAGATCTTGGATTCAGGATGTTCCTTTTATATGTGTGCAGCCAAGGGATAATTCAGTTCGTACAAGGAATCTGATGGTGGTACTGTAAGGATGTCAAATAAGGCAGGGATTAGAGTTGCTGACATTGGTATAGTATAGATTTGCATGTTTGATGGAGTTGTACTGACATTGACTGATGTGAGGCATGTTCCTGATTTGCGGATGAATTTGATTTCATTAGAAACATTAAACTCCAGAGGTTTCGAGATTTCAGCTGGAGGTGGAGTTCTCAAGGTGTCAAAGGGAGCTACGGTTGTGATGCAAGTTAAGAAGACTAGAGTATGCAAAAGGTCCAGATTTGCATGTACAGAAATCAATTAAACGGGCCCAAATCAATCAAATTCGCTGACGGCGCTGCGTTGCAAGTCAGCTGGGCTACACGGTAGCGACTCAATTCTCGCGTGCGAGGTGGTTGGCTGTTGAAATGAGGTGGGTCTTGCATGTGACACTCAACTACCACCTCGCCCTTATAAAAAGCACTTCTTATAAAAAGCACTTCCACCCCACGCTCCACCCCACCACCTCCTCTGCCTTCTTCGCATCCATCCTCACCATCATTAGCAAAGCACGCGTGTGAGAGACTACCACAGTCGAATCAGCAAAATGATGAGCATCGTGGACGCTATCCGGAAGGCCCAGAGGGCTGACGGAGCCGCGACAGTACTGGCAATCGGCACGGCCACACCTCCCAATTGCGTGGACCAAGAGAATGGTTAGCAACATTGAACTATAACTTTTAACTACTTCTGGATATCATTTGCATGTAGTTTGATTTTTATATTGAGAATGATATCTTGGCTTGATCTTAATAAGGGTTAATGAGTTATTTCAATTTATTGTTGTCTTGTGCATTGTCAAGATGAAAGATATCATTGCATTGCTAAGGATAAAATGTAAGCTTGATTTTAACATGTGATAGTTGCATACATTTGTATTTTTATGTGTTGCTTGATAACTAGCAACATTTAAGTTTAAAGGTATGATAACTCTATAAAATTAGAGTTATCAATGCTCATTCTGCACTCATTTGGAATGCTAGTTTAAGAGAAACATGTAAATTTACGTAAGTTTTACATTAGTTTTCTTCATTTCTGCATTTCAGGCCTTGTGTGTAGAATTCATGCATTTCTTAGCTAATTCAATGCAAATCATGTCATTTTAACTTGGTAGTAATTTCATTGCATCAATTAGGATAACATTTACTAGTTTTGTGTCTTTTACTACAGGGAAAGATGGTGACTAACTCGTGGACTTTATGCCAAAGTGATGGGAAAGGAGTGCATTGGTGCATTAGAAGCACACACTAAATATGTAAGACAAAAAGTTGGCACCCTAGCACCAAAATCTGGCGCCTCGGCCTCATGCACTGCTACAGTAGAAAATTTCGAAAACAGGCAGCTTCGAGAGAAGTGGCACCAAGGCGTCGACCCTGCACGAGTGAAATTTAGCACGTGTCTTGTGCTATGTTTGGGGGGATATAAATATATCTCTTAGGGTTCTAAAAAGAGAGAGAGGTGTCATAACTGCTGTGGCAAAAAGGAGAAAAACTAAGGCTTCAAGGAATGAGAGAAGAGCAAATGAAGATACAAGCTATCGCTGCAAATCTTTTGAGTTTCCTCTCATCTTCTCATCTATCTCTTCATTTTTGTTATTCCCCTTTCTTGAGATGATTGTAAACTTGATTTTAATAGGAATTGAAGTCATGTTTATGAGCTGAATCTTTCTATGGTGGAAGATATGTAGGATTTGAACTCATAGTCTATGTTATCTGATTTTCTTATGCTTGAAATGATAATACAATTGTGCTGTGACTTGAGTTGCTTGAGATTACCCTTATATATCATGCTTAATGCGTTTACAAGCTTTGCAACCTTGTGGATTAATTGAATATTCAGATTCATGCTTAAAGAAGTAGAATTTGAATAAAATCCATATATAAGACATAGGTACTCTAGCTCTTGTTTAAGTTGGATGTTAATATGGATAGGAATATACCTATTAACCCTATGTAACCTTAATTATGTTATGTGGTTATCAACCTTGTTTTACTTGTATGCATGGGAATATAGCACATAACTAAAACTTGGTTAAGTTTGTATGTGTCGGGAAACATATATGAATATGAATGAACCTAGATTAGTAGTCTCTACACAACTAACTTAAATGGGACCAAATGACATAGCTATGATTCAATAAATTCATATTCCCACCTATCTTAATCATCTCAAAGCAATCTCTGCAATATCTACTCCACTTTGGTCATTTACTATTTTGCTTAGTTTTGTTTAATTCAATTCTTTGAAAATAAATTCTCATTCACTTTACCAATTCATTAGACAATTGAGATTTAAGGTGCTGATTTGTTTAACACAATCCTCGTGGGAACGATACTCTACTCACTTTTTATTACTTGATCGGCACATATACTTGTGTTAAAATGAGCATTTTAATTAGACATATACGCAGCTCGTCAGTGATGCGTTGCTTATAGCGAAAGCGACTACAGATAGTGATGATTGGGTCTTGGATTCAGGATGTTCCTTTCATATGTGTGCAGCTAAGAAACAATTCAATTAGTACAAGGAATGCGATGGTGGTCCTTTAAGGATGACAAATAAGGCAAGGAGCAGAGTTGCTCGCATTGGTATCGTACAGATTCGCATGTTTGATGGAGTTGTAAGAACGTTGACCGATGTGAGGCATGTTCCTGATTTGCGAATGAATTTGATTTCATTGAAAACATTATACTCCAGAGGTTTCGAGATTTCAGTTGGATATGGAGTTCTCAAGGTGTCAAAGGGAGCTACGGCTGCGATGAAAGGTTAGAAGACTGGAAGTCTCTTCAGACTTCTAGGGAGTATGCAAACAGGTGGAGTTTTTGTGAGGCCACTGAAGATCGCGATGCAGAGGTAAGCTGTACCCGACACCCAGGAACGGTGTGACAGACCATGCAAGTTCGAGCATAGTTAGAAGATCGCAGAGCGATTGAAGACACAAGTATCTCTATGAGCTAGTTGGCTTGTTGTGCGTAGAATTCAAGCTAGTGTAGAGATTTGTTGAGTGTATCTTGTATTCTGCGTATCTTAGTTGAGTGGATCTGGATTTCCGTATAGGTTACGTAAAATTGTGTATGAGAGTTATAAATAGACATGTGGTCTATAGGGTTTTAGAGTGATCACAGAGAGAGTTTAGAAAGTCCCGGTGTGAGAGATTCTCTGAGAGAGTCAGTCTGTTGCCTATAGGAGGAAAGTTGTAATTAGTTTGGTGATTAATTAATTACTCTTTTCTCTTGTGGAATAGGCTTGGAGCTGATTTATCTCACTATGTTCTTGTGTGCTTGCGATTGATCTCAACTCTAACACCAAGTCCATGCATGGACTACATTTGATTAAAAATAAATATATTCATGTGTAATTCGGAAAAACACTTAGATTTATTCATGTATATTAAAATATAATAATATTTTATATAATCATTTATCCATGTAATAATGATATTTTAGATGAATTGCATGTTGAAAATATTACTTTCAAATTGATATTTAATATTAAACTATTTCATTACATTCATTTTACACATTTGTAGATAGGAGTTATGCATATTAATATTAGAAAAATGAAAAGATTTTTATAATATAACGTTAAATACAACAGATGAAGTGAATTTCTCATCAATCATCAAAATATTAAAAATAAAAATTAGTTACGTAGAACTCGTGTTTCATAGCAGCATAACCCTTTCCAAATGTTGTAATCCTGTTGGGTGTGTACCGAACGGCCGTTTAAAAAAAAAAAAAAATATATATATATATATATATATATATATATATATATGGGATTTATTCCGGTGCATGCGACTGCACCGTGCAGTCCATGCACTGTGGGCCCCACCTGATCATAAATGGAAAATCCACCCCACCCATTGTATTTAGAATTGTTCACTTTAATAGCATACCAATTTTCATCCAAATCCAACATGTATATAGTCCCCATCTTAAAATGGTGCAAAATCAACGTAATAAAATAGTTTAATGTAAATATCAAGTTTAAAGTGGTTGTTTCAACATCTAAACCGTCTAAAGTATGATTTATATATGGATAAATGAGTGTATAAAATTTCATTACAATCTAACATGTGTGGGGTCCATTTTACAGCAGACTGCACCGTAATTACGGTGCAGTCCGACTGCACACGATCGGGTCTATATATATATATATATATATATATATAAGACCGCTCATTTAGATCAGCATTTTGGTTTTTGGAGTGTTGGGTATAATGAATCGGATGAATGAACTTGAGTCCATCATGAATGCTTAACGTTAATTAGTGTTAAATCGAGTTCCGTGTCCCCAGTTTCGATCTTAAATATCATAAAAAAGTCATTATATTAAGAAAAAGGCTACTTTGACTGGAACATTAGCATCGATACTTACTGGAGAATGCATGTGATTGTGAGCGAAAATACATGGCAAACACGTGACGTAATCCACCGCATTATTTAGACAGCTTCGTTGGTTAATCTCAGCCATTGGACGCACCTAACCCTCAACGAGTCCACTAATTTCAGCTGTGGTGCTCTTCACCACCACCACTCTCAATGCTCCCTTCCCCGTCTTAACTTCTACACCCTCCAAAAACTAATCCCTCATCAAACCCGTTCATCTTGATTATTGTGGAAATCATTACCCAAAATTTCATCACATAAAGAGAATTCAATTACAATTCACAAGTCTGAATTTTTTTTTTTTTTTTTAAAAAAAAAAGAGAAAAAAAGTGAGAAAGACTTAGAATTTCCAACCATTAAAACCTTCATCGGACGGGAAATATAATGGGGACAATTTTGTTTAATACGCTATGTATAATCTAACCTATAACTTCAACGGTCTCGATCGAAAGCATGTCCTCCGCCTACAGTTGTCAGCAGCCTACAATTTCAAATGCCTCGGCTGGCTGCAGGAGATTATTCAACCACGACGCCACGGCCGCGCAAGTCGACCCACCCATTGCTATGCTTGTTTGGTAGCAACTACTTCCAAATTCCAGTTGCATGATTGATATATAACATTCACGGATGCCACGTCCAATTCGATCTCAGACGTCCAGTTAACTCCCATCAATCTAACGACCAAGGTCATCCAATCCAAGTGCTCCCGACAACACATAAACGGCCCAGATTTGCACGCACAGAAATCAATTAAACGGCCCCAGATCGATCAAATTCGCCGACGGGGCTGCGCTGCATGGCAGCGACTCAATTCTCGCGTGCGAGGTAGTTGGCCATTGAAATGAGGTGGGTCTTGCACGTGACACTCAGCTACCACCTCGCCCTTTTAAAAGGCACTTCCACCCCACGCTCCACCCCACCACCTCCTCTGCCTTCTTCGCATCCATCCTTACCATCACTCGCAAAGTACGCGTGTGAGAGACTACCACCGTCGGATCAGCAAAATGGTAAGCAGCGTGGACGCTATCCGGAAGGCCCAGAGGGCTGACGGCCCCGCGACGGTACTGGCAATCGGCACGGCCACCCCTCCCAATTGCGTGGATCAGAGCACGTACCCGGACTACTACTTCAGGATCACCAAAAGCGAGCACAAGACCGAGCTCAAGGAGAAGTTCAAGCGCATGTGTAAGTGATCCAGGCCGTTGAATGGATCCCACTTTATTGTTGGGTGGATTTTAAAAATTGATCCGAGCCGTCCATTTCCCTACGAGCCCTTGATGGGGCACTTGAATTGTGCTAATCTTTAGTAAGCATCTGCACAGAATGCAATCTGCATATGATAGACGGTCGAGATCAATTAACATTGATCATTCTTTGGTAAGCAAACACGCAAAATGATGTTGGTGATGTTTTTGTGTTTGCAGGCGAAAAATCGATGATAAAGAAGAGATACATGCACTTGACAGAAGAGCTTCTGAAGGAGAATCCGAACATCTGCGCCTACATGGCGCCGTCTCTGGACGCGAGGCAAGACATGGTGGTGGTGGAAGTGCCGAAGCTGGGGAAGGAAGCCGCCAGCAGAGCCATCAAGGAGTGGGGCCAGCCCAAGTCCAAGATCACCCACCTCGTCTTCTGCACCACCAGCGGTGTCGACATGCCCGGCGCCGACTACCAGCTCACCAAGCTCCTCGGCCTCCGCCCCTCCGTCAAGCGCCTCATGATGTACCAGCAGGGCTGCTTCGCCGGTGGCACCGTCCTCCGCCTCGCCAAGGACCTCGCGGAGAACAACCGCGGCGCCCGCGTCCTCGTCGTCTGCTCCGAGATCACCGCCGTCACCTTCCGGGGCCCCAGCGACGCCCACCTCGACAGCCTCGTAGGACAGGCACTCTTCGGCGACGGCGCCGCCGCGGTCATCGTCGGGGCCGACCCGGTACCCGATGTGGAGCGCCCGATGTTCGAGTTGGTGAGTGCCGCGCAGACCATCCTGCCGGACAGCAACGGGGCCATCGACGGGCACCTTAGGGAGGTGGGCCTGACGTTCCATCTGCTCAAGGACGTACCAGGGCTCATCTCCAAGAACATAGAGAAGAGTCTGGTGGAGGCGTTCGATCCGCTGGGGATTTCGGACTGGAACTCGCTGTTCTGGATTGCGCACCCGGGGGGTCCGGCCATCCTCGATCAGGTGGAGCTGAAGCTGAAGTTGAAGGAGGAGAAGCTGCGGGCGACACGCCACGTGCTCAGCGAGTACGGCAACATGTCCAGCGCCTGCGTCCTCTTCATCCTTGACGAGATGCGGAGGAAGTCCGCTGAGGAGGGCTGCGCCACCACCGGAGAAGGGCTGGAGTGGGGAGTGCTATTCGGGTTCGGGCCCGGGCTCACCGTCGAGACTGTCGTCCTCCACAGCCTTCCTGTTAATTAAATTCAGAGACGTCGCACGTACCAAGCGAGCGTGGCAGTTTGAACTTTGCAGTTGCATTGGCTCTCTTTCTTTCCTCTTTTTTTTTTTTGGAAAAAAAAAAAAAAAAAAATTTCTTCTTTCTAAGATGTTGGAATGGAAGCGTTTGATAAAGATTGGAAGGTGGCATCGTTAGCATGCCGGATGATGGGCTTTGCTTGACTGTGATGAACGGTCCTTGAGCTTGAAGGCCCGTCAACCTTCTTTCGTTATTTATGATATTTATAACATGTCATTTCTTCGAAAATGGGTCCTCATTTACTGCTTTTGTCTGTGTGGGGTGCCTTCATCTTTATCTTCGTAATGCATGTAAGGCGAAATCCATCGTAAATTCGAAAAGATGACGAAGGATCGGACAGGGAGCATCCGATGTGATGAGATATGGACGAGGAGGCCTTGTTACTACTTACTACTACCACACCCAATTAATCAAATTCTGTTAAATTAATGCTCGGTAGGGACTTCCTGTCACGACCCCATCCTAGGGTTGTTGACCACCCTCATTGGGCGACAAACCCGGATCAGTTATGCTTCAATGAATTTAATAATTAATACTACATTCACTAACATCCGAAATTTATCACATTTTTTTTCACTGAGTTAATAGGAATAATTCCCATTAATTTATTACAAGCCAACAATTAAAAATAAATAAATAAATAAATAAAAATAAAATGTCTCTGCTGCACCATCTTAGCCCATTAACCCGCACTATTGACCAGATGGTCCCGCCTCTCCTGAAATTTAAATTACTCAGGAATGAGTTAAATAACTCAGTAAGCAAGAAATAAACCACGTATATAATGGCGTATAACATCATGAAAGCACCATAGGAAATGCACAAACCACTGACCCAATGTGTAAGGTTATCCACACTGCTCATAATGGAGCAAACTCACGACCTTTCTGGGCACACAACACAGTCCACAAAGGGACAAATCACAACCCATTAAGGTAATACCACACTGTCCACAAAGGGACATTCCAAAGTAGCCTTCTAGCATGCATAGGACCTACTAAGGAAATAAATAAAACCAATACACATATCCTCGGGGTCCCACATATGCAATTCCGTTCCACTCGGTAATAATCATGATGCATTACACACACCATTCTCACTTTCTATCATAACAACTACCTCAACCCAATTAAATATTTTACCAACTAAAATAATTTGTCATCCACATTTAATTGGGTGAACTAACTCATTGGATTTAATTAAATAAATTCAGAAAGACACTTCCATCATAACCACAAGTAGCCAAAATTTCAAAATGAACAACCACAAATGATCTACATAGCATAACTTGTTGTTCCCATTTATTTTCCATTAATTCTCAACATTCTCTTTATTTTATTATGCAAATGCACAAATCTCACTCTTCTTATTCCAATAATTCCGTTAGAAAATAACATAATTTATTGGAATGTAATTATAAACTCTTAATCCATCCTCTATCATAAATCATAATTTAATTTATCCTCCACCATACCCTATTTAATGTTTTCCAAACAAAATGTCTATCTATATAATTTATAGTTGTCAACACAAAGAGTATCAAATAATTAATTTATTGTTATATAAATTAATTATATAATTGCTAGCGCAAAATATAATTTATATATATCTTGTTTGTCTGTAAATAACCATATCTCAAAAAGGGTTTTGTATGAAATCTAAAAATAAATAAAAAAAAATAATAATAAAAAAATTCATGGATGTATATTAACTTCGGGATGTGCTTATATTTTTAACCAACTAGAACCGACCGTCCATGGACCTGTCCATGGACCCTTGAAGTCCAGAAATATTAAAACGCACACACATTTATACTTTTATTTGACAAACATATAAATCTGCGATATATATATAATATATATCTCTAAGGACAGATCCTGTTCGTAGAGATCTCAAACGTGCCGTTAATTTATATACATCAAAATAACTGAGCTTGCATCACAACTGTTTCCATCAATTAGAGTTCTATCTGGTGTAAATAACCAATCCAATCCCGTAAAATAAAAACATATATATATATATGCAACATATTATAAATACCCGTCTATACCTTATATTATATACAGTGGTTCCAAACTGTCGTCCAAACAAATAAATAATATACATTGTCATAACACGACAGCCTTGAGTTTTAAAATTCTCGCCAACTAATATATAACACATATATAGGTGACGGTAAATAAAACTTTAAGCTTTTATGTAAGATATATACATATATTATATTTAAATGGCCAACCCGGGAGGTGTAGTGCATTCAACGAAAATTTGTATACTTAATACATTATATATATACTATATTATCTACCACCAGTGCTAGCGGATTTGGTTAAGTCCTACAGATATAATATATACTGTCTTATCACGTAGATGACTGGCTCGAGAAGTTTTTCGATAGATATAAAATAATAATAATTAAGTAAATTTGATATAAAAAAAAAGTGCATTGTGAACAAATTAAAACCATCAAGCTGAATTTAAATAACAGCAACCCGTACGAATGACAGATGATTATAAGGAGAAATTATTATAAATATTATTCAGTAATACTAACTATTGATAATGATATTAACTTGGATACATCAATATTTCATCCATTCCCCACTGGCAATAATAGATAAGCTAAATATATATTATTATATTTGACCCGTTAATAATCCAGATGCTGATTAACTTAAAACCACGCATGGCCTACCTATTAAAAGTAATATTATGTCCATCACTCCTTTTGCATATTGAATACCTCTTTGATATTACCGGCCCTCAATTTACAGCAACTTCATCGCATAAAATAAAAAAAAAATCAAATAAAGAATCCGATAAGATAAACCTTATTGATCCAGATAAAAACAAATCTGCATCATTCCACCGACGATACTCAATAATCATCAATCCAGCATATTCAAATTATCACAAAAGCCTCAAACTAGACGTTCATCTGTCGTGCATCCTAAATGAATAAAAATTAATATAATTTATTTATTTCCAAATAAATTCTTTAAGCATAAATCCTCATAAATCTTTTAAACAATCTATTTCATATAATGTACGTGGCTCCATAATTTAATTATTTCTTTACTTACCTTTTTGTAGAACCCACGGAGGGATTTTCTGAAAAAAATATTTTGTTTCCTTCTCGAGTTCAATCCGCAACAAATTCTTCCTTTCCCTTCCAAACTCCGTTCACCATTTCTTTTTTTTCCCGCATCTCATTCCATTTAATCGCAATCTCCCATTATTCTCTCTAATGCTTTAAATTTTAAAATTTAAATTTAAAAATCAAATCTTATCTCTTTGTGGGTCCCACATAGTTAATTGCTAAAAAAAACAATTATCTAATTTTACTAAGGTGTAATTCGATCCCACTACCTCAACTTTACTTGCCATAAATTCTAACCATCTTAGCATTTTAACAATTTGTTAATTTAAATTACAATTTAATTTAAATAAATATATTTGTGACCCTATTTTCTTGAAATTATATTTACCTACCTTAGTCAATAAGTCAAAGTAAGTAAGTCAATCCGGCCACCTCAGCTATTTTTTACTGACACATCAGACGGTCAAAAATTCAACGGTCAAAAATTCAACGTGTCACAACAGTATGCCACGTCAAGTCAACATATTTAAGTTGGGTTATTACATCCTCCCCACCTAAAAAAAAGTTTCGACCTCGAAACTACTCACATACCTGCAAATCTCATGAAATCAGGATAGAGCTTCTACATTTCTTCTTCAAGCTCCCAAGTAGCTTCAACTTCGTTGTGATTACTCCATTGAATACGAATGTGCCTTACGGTTCTGCCTTTCTCGTGTCGATCTCGACGATCAAGTACATGCATTGGTTGCTCTGGGTATGTAAGATCCTCCTCCACATGGAATTGCTCAGCACGTAACACATGTGTTGGATCTGCCACATACCTCCTCAACTGGGATACATGAAATACATTATGTACACCCGACAATGATGGTGGTAAAGCCAATCGATATGCAACCTCACCAATTACCTCAAGGATCTCGAAAGGCCCAATGAACCGAGGACGGAGCTTACCCTTGATTCCAAACCTTGCTACCCCACGAGTCGGAGAAACTTTTAGGAACACATGATCGCCAATTGCAAAATGAAGTTCTCGTCGCTTGTTATTGGCATATTTCTCCTGCCTGTCTTGTGCAGTGGTAAGACGTCTTCTAATCTTGTGGACCTTCTCAACCATATCCTGTACCATCTCAGGTCCCAACAACTGTCGCTCACCCACTTCATCCCAAAATACTGGTGATCGACACTTTCTACCATATAATGCCTCGTAAGGTGCCATACCAATACTAGCCTGATAGCTATTATTGTAAGCAAACTCAACTAATGGTAAATGTTCCTCCCATGTCCCCTTCATATCCAAGGCACAAGCTCTCAGCATATCCTCTACAATTTGAATAGTCCTCTCAGACTGACCATCAGTTTGAGGATGATAAGCAGTGCTAAAATTTAATTTTGTACCCATCATCTTCTGAAGTTTCTGCCAGAACTCAGACACAAATCGTGGGTCACGATCAGAAACAATAGATACCGGCACCCCGTGTAACTTTAGGATCTCCCTAATGTAGATCTTCGCCATCTGTGTTACTTTAAAAGTCATCTTATAGGGTAAGAAATGAGCAGATTTGGTTAATCGATCCACAACTACCCATATTGCATCAAAACCAGCTTGGGTCTTAGGTAATGCTGTTACGAAATCCATGGTAACATGTTCCCATTTCCATTCAGGAATATCCAATGATTGCAACTTACCTGCCGGCCTTTGGTGCTCTGCTTTTACTTGTTGACAAATTAGACATTGCGCAACAAATTCAGCAATCTCCATCTTCATGTGACTCCACCAATAATGTTCTTTCAAATCTCTATACATTTTTGTACTACCTGGATGTATCGAGAACCCAGATTGATGTGCCTCCTCTAAAACTTCTCTTTTCAATAAAATATCATTTGGTAACACTAGCCTTCCACGAAACAAAACAACGCCATCTGTCCCATATTGAAAGTCACATTGTTTCCCTTGATCTAGTTTGACACAAATTCCCTGAATAAAAGGATCTTCCTTCTGTTTGGCCTTGATTTGATCCACCAAAGTCGGTCTAACGTGTAGAGCATTCACCCAATTTACATTTTCTGAAGTAAGCACTTCTAACCTCAAATTTTCCATTTGCTCGATTAATTTTTCTTGTTCTGTAAACAGCACTGCCGCACCAACACAGGATTTACGACTCAAAGCGTCAGCTACTACAATAGCCTTGCCTACGTGATATTGAATAGTGATATCGTAATCCTTTAATAATTCCAACCATCTACGTTGCCTAAGGTTCAATTCTTTTTGGGTGAAAATATATTTGAGACTTTTATGATCTGTAAAAATCTCAGTCTTTTCCCCATACAAATAATGCCGCCAAATTTTTAAAGCAAAAATTACAGCAGCCAATTCCAAGTCATGAGTAGGGTAATTCTTTTCATATGGCCTTAACTGACGAGAAGCATAAGCAATTACTCTACCATGTTGCATTAAAACACATCCTAAACCCTTTCTCGACGCATCACTATAAACCACGAAATTGCCTTTGTTATCAGGTAATGCTAACACTGGGGCTGTTGTTAATCTTCTTTTCAACTCCTGAAAACTCTGCTCACAGTCCTCTGTCCATATAAACTTGGCATGCTTCTGTGTTAATTTGGTCATAGGTACTGCAATAGTAGAAAACCCTTCTACAAACCGTCTATAATATCCTGCCATACCAAGAAAACTACGGACTTCAGTCACGGTTGTAGGCCTTCCCCAATTGACCACAGCTTCAACCTTAGATGGATCTACTGAAATTCCTTCACCACTAATAACATGACCAAGAAAGGTTACTCTTTCCATCCAAAAGTCACACTTCTTAAATTTGGCATAAAACTTCTTTTCTCGCAAAATGTTCAGTACTTCCCGCAACTGCCTTGCATGCTCGACCCGATCTTTAGAGTAAACCAGAATGTCATCAATAAACACCACTACGCATCGATCTAAGTATTGATGAAAAACTCGATGCATTAAATCCATAAAAGCTGCTGGTGCATTGGTTAGCCCAAAAGGCATCACCAAAAATTCATAGTGGCCATATCGAGTGCGAAATGCAGTTTTGGGTATATCTTCCTCCAGAATCTTTAATTGATGGTACCCAGATCTTAAATCTATCTTAGAAAACACTGTTGATCCTTGAAGCTGATCAAATAGATCATCGATTCGAGGAAGAGGATACTTATTTTTTTACAGTGACTTTATTCAGTTCTCTATAATCTATACACAATCGAAAACTTCCATCTTTCTTTTTAACAAAGAGAACTGGGGCACCCCATGCAGAAGCACTAGGACGAATAAATCCTAGGTCCAACAATTCTTGCAATTGTTCTTTCAACTCCCTTAACTCTGCAGGAGCCATACGGTAGGGTGCTTTAGAAATTGGTGCGGTTCCAGGGACTAGATCAATAATAAATTCAATTTCCCTATCAGGTGGCAACCCCGGTAACTCTTTAGGAAAAATATCAGGGAACTCATTTACCACAGGAATGCTTTCTAATTCTGCTTCATCATCATTGATTGTCAATACTGCAACTAAGTATCCTTGCTCCCCTTGTCTAATTAACCTTTGGGCATGCAAAGTTGATACAAGACAAGGTAACTTCTTCTGACTACCTTGAAAAGTAACTTCTTTTCCTTGTATCCGACGAAAATGAATCCTACGTTGGGGAAATTTAATACAAGTTACCCACTTATCTAACCAATTCGCTCCCAAAATTACATCCACATCCTTCATCGGCATAATAATAAGATCTGAGGGTATCACTATATCTTCTATTTCTATGAGGCATGCAATACATATAGAATTCACAACCAGAGTTTGTCCCATAGGTGAGATTACTAACAGATCTTGACCCAAATTATTGACATGCAAGCCATGCTCAAGCACAAACTCAGATGCAATGAAAGATTTATCAGCACCAGTATCAAAAATAGCACGAGCATAACTTCCGAATATACAGATAATACCTGTCACTGCGCTTGGTGGAGCCTCTGCCTGACTTGGGTTGAGGGCAAATACTCGAGCTTGAGGAGTAGCTTCTTTGTTTTGATTCCCCTGTTGTCGATTATTTGTTGCTGGTTTATAATTCTGCTTTCCACGTTGTCCCTGATATTGCTGTATTTGTTGTTGATGTTGTTGTCCTGCGGGTCTTACTGATGGACACTTCTTATAATAATGTCCGGTTTTACCACAGAAGTAACACACAGCAGCCGAAGTGCAGTCCCTTGCCAAGTGCCCAATTTTTCCACATTTCAAACATGCCCCTGGTGGTATTGGACATTTGCCTTTGTGATAAATCCTACACTTATCACATTTTGGAGTAGTTTGTTGATATTGTTGACTTCCCTGCTGTCGATTGAACTGCCCTGCCTTAGTGTTTTGTATGTAATTAAATTTTTGCTTTTTCGCCAGTGCATCACTTGTATGTTGTTGCCCCTTCCTTTTGTTCACTTCTTTTATCATCTCGTGGAGTTCAGATTCTGCAATTAGGGCTTTCTTAACTGCCTTCGCATATGTTCTACAACCTTCATACAGGACTTTTGCCCGTATTCCTCCTCTTAGTCCACTGATGAATCTTTGCAGACGGTATTCTTCGGTCTTAGTTGACTCTGGGGCAAAACGTTGCAAGGAGGTAAACTTCCGTTCATACTCAGCCACTGACATTTCATTCTGTTTGAGTTCAAAAAATTCCCGAGTCTTTTCTTCTTGGGCAGTAATTGGAAAGAATTTCTCGAAAAAGACTTTCTCAAATCGTCTCCAAGTGATCTCTCGTCGTTGTTCGACGAAGACTCTCTCCTCTGTCTCCCACCATCGCTCTGCATCATCAGTCAACATATAGGTTGCAAAACGGACCTTCTGCTCTTCCGTGCAACCCAAATGTTTGAAAGCCTTACGCATTGCAGCCATCCATGTGTCAGCCATTTCACTTGGTCCACCAGAGAATTTTGGAGGATTTAACTTGTGAAAAGCAGCAGCATCCTTCCTATCTTGCTCCATGCCTTGTCTTATCGACCGTGGCCCCCTGCGGATAGGTGTCCTAGATGGTGATCTAGACTCGTGCACTTGCTCTTCATGTGAATTCTCCCTTCGCCTTTCTTCTTTGTCTTCTTGCAAAGGAGGCCTTTCTCTGCTTCTTTGTTGATGATGACTAAGTTGCACCGATGGAGAACCATTCCTCTCATATTGTTTATCACCACTTGGATGATCATGAGTTTCATGCCCTATAGTCCGTCCTTCGCGTGTTTGTGAGTGACGCTGACCACTTAGCAAGTCTCGCATCTCTTGCATCTGCTGAAGTACCTC
Organism: Annona cherimola; assembly: GCA_030490835.1. Lineage (NCBI taxonomy): Eukaryota > Viridiplantae > Streptophyta > Magnoliopsida > Magnoliales > Annonaceae > Annona > Annona cherimola. Next base: position 120,148,918 of record CM059971.1, on the reverse strand, counting down.
ATTCCTAAACTCTGTATTTTCTGCTTGTTGCTCATCTAAGCGTCGAGTTAATGCATCCACATATTTTGGATTCTTACGGCTAGGTCCTGGCTGATCTACTGCAACAGTTCCAGAATTTTCAGCCCCGACACCTCGACTTCTCAGTTCATTCACCATCTTGGCTTCCTTAATAAAATAATAAATAGAGTATTAGCTGCATATACTATGTTCCTATACTCTATTTAGCTACATATAAGTTTAACCCACACAACTTTCAAATTTAGCGCACCCTTATTACCCTCACTAATTATTAAATTCATTTACTAGGCATAACATTGCTCTGATACCATATCTGTCACGACCCCATCCTAGGGTTGTTGACCACCCTCATTGGGCGACAAACCCGGATCAGTTATGCTTCAATGAATTTAATAATTAATACTACATTCACTAACATCCGAAATTTATCACATTTTTTTTCACTGAGTTAATAGGAATAATTCCCATTAATTTATTACAAGCCAACAATTAAAAATAAATAAATAAATAAATAAAAATAAAATGTCTCTGCTGCACCATCTTAGCCCATTAACCCGCACTATTGACCAGATGGTCCCGCCTCTCCTGAAATTTAAATTACTCAGGAATGAGTTAAATAACTCAGTAAGCAAGAAATAAACCACGTATATAATGGCGTATAACATCATGAAAGCACCATAGGAAATGCACAAACCACTGACCCAATGTGTAAGGTTATCCACACTGCTCATAATGGAGCAAACTCACGACCTTTCTGGGCACACAACACAGTCCACAAAGGGACAAATCACAACCCATTAAGGTAATACCACACTGTCCACAAAGGGACATTCCAAAGTAGCCTTCTAGCATGCATAGGACCTACTAAGGAAATAAATAAAACCAATACACATATCCTCGGGGTCCCACATATGCAATTCCGTTCCACTCGGTAATAATCATGATGCATTACACACACCATTCTCACTTTCTATCATAACAACTACCTCAACCCAATTAAATATTTTACCAACTAAAATAATTTGTCATCCACATTTAATTGGGTGAACTAACTCATTGGATTTAATTAAATAAATTCAGAAAGACACTTCCATCATAACCACAAGTAGCCAAAATTTCAAAATGAACAACCACAAATGATCTACATAGCATAACTTGTTGTTCCCATTTATTTTCCATTAATTCTCAACATTCTCTTTATTTTATTATGCAAATGCACAAATCTCACTCTTCTTATTCCAATAATTCCGTTAGAAAATAACATAATTTATTGGAATGTAATTATAAACTCTTAATCCATCCTCTATCATAAATCATAATTTAATTTATCCTCCACCATACCCTATTTAATGTTTTCCAAACAAAATGTCTATCTATATAATTTATAGTTGTCAACACAAAGAGTATCAAATAATTAATTTATTGTTATATAAATTAATTATATAATTGCTAGCGCAAAATATAATTTATATATATCTTGTTTGTCTGTAAATAACCATATCTCAAAAAGGGTTTTGTATGAAATCTAAAAATAAATAAAAAAAAATAATAATAAAAAAATTCATGGATGTATATTAACTTCGGGATGTGCTTATATTTTTAACCAACTAGAACCGACCGTCCATGGACCTGTCCATGGACCCTTGAAGTCCAGAAATATTAAAACGCACACACATTTATACTTTTATTTGACAAACATATAAATCTGCGATATATATATAATATATATCTCTAAGGACAGATCCTGTTCGTAGAGATCTCAAACGTGCCGTTAATTTATATACATCAAAATAACTGAGCTTGCATCACAACTGTTTCCATCAATTAGAGTTCTATCTGGTGTAAATAACCAATCCAATCCCGTAAAATAAAAACATATATATATATATATGCAACATATTATAAATACCCGTCTATACCTTATATTATATACAGTGGTTCCAAACTGTCGTCCAAACAAATAAATAATATACATTGTCATAACACGACAGCCTTGAGTTTTAAAATTCTCGCCAACTAATATATAACACATATATAGGTGACGGTAAATAAAACTTTAAGCTTTTATGTAAGATATATACATATATTATATTTAAATGGCCAACCCGGGAGGTGTAGTGCATTCAACGAAAATTTGTATACTTAATACATTATATATATACTATATTATCTACCACCAGTGCTAGCGGATTTGGTTAAGTCCTACAGATATAATATATACTGTCTTATCACGTAGATGACTGGCTCGAGAAGTTTTTCGATAGATATAAAATAATAATAATTAAGTAAATTTGATATAAAAAAAAAGTGCATTGTGAACAAATTAAAACCATCAAGCTGAATTTAAATAACAGCAACCCGTACGAATGACAGATGATTATAAGGAGAAATTATTATAAATATTATTCAGTAATACTAACTATTGATAATGATATTAACTTGGATACATCAATATTTCATCCATTCCCCACTGGCAATAATAGATAAGCTAAATATATATTATTATATTTGACCCGTTAATAATCCAGATGCTGATTAACTTAAAACCACGCATGGCCTACCTATTAAAAGTAATATTATGTCCATCACTCCTTTTGCATATTGAATACCTCTTTGATATTACCGGCCCTCAATTTACAGCAACTTCATCGCATAAAATAAAAAAAAAATCAAATAAAGAATCCGATAAGATAAACCTTATTGATCCAGATAAAAACAAATCTGCATCATTCCACCGACGATACTCAATAATCATCAATCCAGCATATTCAAATTATCACAAAAGCCTCAAACTAGACGTTCATCTGTCGTGCATCCTAAATGAATAAAAATTAATATAATTTATTTATTTCCAAATAAATTCTTTAAGCATAAATCCTCATAAATCTTTTAAACAATCTATTTCATATAATGTACGTGGCTCCATAATTTAATTATTTCTTTACTTACCTTTTTGTAGAACCCACGGAGGGATTTTCTGAAAAAAATATTTTGTTTCCTTCTCGAGTTCAATCCGCAACAAATTCTTCCTTTCCCTTCCAAACTCCGTTCACCATTTCTTTTTTTTCCCGCATCTCATTCCATTTAATCGCAATCTCCCATTATTCTCTCTAATGCTTTAAATTTTAAAATTTAAATTTAAAAATCAAATCTTATCTCTTTGTGGGTCCCACATAGTTAATTGCTAAAAAAAACAATTATCTAATTTTACTAAGGTGTAATTCGATCCCACTACCTCAACTTTACTTGCCATAAATTCTAACCATCTTAGCATTTTAACAATTTGTTAATTTAAATTACAATTTAATTTAAATAAATATATTTGTGACCCTATTTTCTTGAAATTATATTTACCTACCTTAGTCAATAAGTCAAAGTAAGTAAGTCAATCCGGCCACCTCAGCTATTTTTTACTGACACATCAGACGGTCAAAAATTCAACGGTCAAAAATTCAACGTGTCACAACAGTATGCCACGTCAAGTCAACATATTTAAGTTGGGTTATTACACTTCCTCTCACGCACTCTCAGATTTCCTATCCTATGTGCCACACATTCATAGCCCCTTTAGCACATGAGACAGCTAAATCATGAGACCACACGTGACAGCATACCATATGAAAGCCATCCATCAAGTATTCAAGTAGTCATTTTCATGCTCGATCTCTAGCAAAAATCAAGCATGCCCCGGAAGAAAAAGAAAGAAGGGAAGCACAAAATGCATTAATATATAGTCGTTCAGATGGATGCATCACAAGATTGATGCTAGAAGGTTTAGATAATGGATGGCATTTATTTAATTCCATGACCCAAACAAATCTGAAAAAACTTGAACAAGGCAATAATCAGCAGCAGACAGCACACACCAATCCATTGGGCAGACCATGAGTCTTTCCTACCCTTCTTTTCTAACGCGCTACTCTTTTCGTCGATGATCTCGGATGCATTATTCCACTGCTTCTCGTCTTGTCTGTTATTGCAGCATGATGAAAAGTGCAAGGTTGCTCCGGGATTCCTCATGCTCACACGGCTCCCCTGAAGAATGGAATTGCTCACGCCTTGGACATTGTTATTCACGTAGATGTTGATGCTGAGACGGCCATCCGAACCGTTGGAATTGCTTGGATGGATGGTTGTAGAAGCCCCAATATTCGTTCCATTCAAGGTGACCCGATTTCGGAAATGGTCCTGATCATGGGCCGCCGATGCTGATGGAATCCTTTGAAGATGACTGTCGAGCTTGAGCAAGAGCTCTGCTATGGCTTCCATAATGTCCTTCTCCAGACGAGCTTCCATGGATTGGTTCCTTGCTTTTCCCTCCTTTCTGGTGATCAATTCATCAGGCTCCTTTGCCGGCCACACAAGGCAAGCACAAGATTCCTCGCCTCCAAGCTTCCTTTTCTTCCATCCCATGTTGCTTGCGTGAGACCGACATATACCTGGGCTTGGAAATTTTATGGTCCCCATCTTTTGGGGATTTTGCAACTTAATTTTTGTAGCATGTTCGTTAGTCATTTGTTTTTGTTTTTGTTTTTTTGTTTTTTGTTTTTTGTTTTTTTTTTTAAAATCACCCCATTGTACTTTTGACAAGATATCAACTACTTAATTTCATTTTTTTCAATCTCGCAATTTTTCCTTTCTTTTTTTCACTAATGAATTTATAAAACACCCTCATCCTGATCTTGACCAGAATTTACCCACTAGCCTTTTGCTATCGATAGAAACATTAAAACTTATCTCTAAAAGCTTACTGTCGACCATATAGCTCACGCATGCACATCCGCCTTATATAGCAAGAAGGAATCGGGCATTTTGATATTTGAACAGTTCTATGTCTCCATCTCATGGAAATTTGCTCATTGGCGTTGGAAGATTGTACTCCGTGCCTTGCCCCTTTAGGCCTTATCAATGGAGTAAGTATATGCGGAGAAGAAACAAGCTTATAACAGGGCCTTCGTCACCCTTTAAATCTGCTATTCACAAAGAAAAACTGAATAAAAGACTAGGGCTTCATTTGGCCACGCTTTTGAGAAGGGACAAGCGCTATTCACCACTTCACCACTGGAATGAATTTGGAATAAGAATCTTGTATTGCTCCAAATTGCTTATGCACAAATTACTGATTTCAAAGAATTTCTTTAAACTATATAAAAGCATATAACTTGTTGACACTGCAACATTCAATGCTTTATTCTACAAATCATACTCTTAATTAATGTTACTAGGGATTCAACTTAAGTTTGTTTGAGTAAGCCCAAATTCTAACCTTAATTATATTTATCAAGTTTGGGTTTAGTTCAACTCGTTTATGTTTCAAGTTGAATTTCAACCTTTTAATTGAGTTGAACTTTAAATTTTCTATTATTTTGTCCTAAAATATAAGTAGTTCATATTGTTAAATAATGTAAAATATAATCAAAATTAATAAATCAAATCGTATATTTTTAAAGTATATTATAGCTTTGATTTATTAAACAATGTAAATAACAATTATTTGTGAAAACGTAAAACAAAATTTTATTTTAGTACATTAAATTTTAATAAAAATTAAAAGAAATTACTAATTCACAAGTTCTGTAAAAGGAAATGAATTAGCATATGCTTAACATGTTTAACAGTGTCTATAATATTATATGTAAATTTGAATTTATCTTTAATGAAAATATTTAAAATAATGAAAAGATAAAGAAAATTATTGCATCATTTATTCAAGATTATTAAAGATGAATAACTTAGAATAAATATTTTTAATGATTAATATACATATAAATTGAAAACATAAATTTTGAATTCGTCTTTAATGAAAATATTTAAAACAATAAAAAGATAAAAATTATTGCATTAGTTATTCAAGATTATTAAAGATGAATAACTTAGAATAAATATTTTTAATGATTAATATAAGAGAGATATTTAACTAAGGGTGTGACTTGGGTTGGGTAAGTTCAGTAGCAATCTATCCTATTCTTACTTACACTATTTGTAAAAATTTCTACTGTACCATATTTTAGAACGAGATGATTTTATGCTTATTCTATCCTATTTTTCAAGAGTGAGTCTGTTTCTGTTACAAATTAGTTATAAAATGTATGATGATGTTCATTTACTCTGCCTATTAATACAAATCTATATAAACAAACAGCAGTTTGCTCAACATTTACATGAAACTATGAAATGAGAGAGAGAGAGAGAGTATGTGTGTGTCCGTGTTTATGTGTGTTCAAAACAATCAACTATTTAATAAAGCAAAAATTTTCAGAAAGTAAGGCTATATTTACAACAATCACCATCTTGTATACTCGAAGTGGTAATTAATCACTCAAAGAGATTACATTTCAAAAACATAAAAATAAAGAAAAACCAAAGCTTACACGGTCTCACATTGAAGCAACTTGAATAGGTAGATAAAAGTCATTCGATCAAAGCAATTTTGTAGAAGAAAAGCTTTAAGATTGCAACAGAGTCTCATTTGAAGAAGAAAAAGATTTAAGGCTATAACAAAGGCTGCAATAGAGGCTGATTTAAAGAAGAAGAAGCTTCAAGGGTTTGTGAGACAATGATAGAGAAAATCACAAAGAAAATAAGAGATGTGCAGTTGTCGACAGGGGAACTAATATTAAGGATTCTAATGTTTGAAGAGAGAGATGATTTAGGAAAGAGGGGCAATGGTTCAAGATTTAACACAAGGATGAGATGTACAGAGGAGATTTTAAGGAGAAATGATAAGATATAGAGTAAGCAAGGTGTTAAGTAGCTTCAGTGAGAGCATTTAAGTAAGAGCTGAGAGGCATGACGCATGCAACTACTAGGGTTTTTGGAGGCGCAGAGAAATTTGCAAAGAGGGAGTTTGAGTGGTCAATTAGTCACCTTATTGATAGGGCGGTTACTATCAAGGGTGCAACTTTGGCTCATGAAACTCAAGTTTGACTTAACCCTAATTTTAGCCCTATTTGGAAACCTAAACCTTAAATCCTAATTTTTGAAATTTGAGCTCAAGTTGAGTTTCAGGTCAAAATTATTATATTAATATGTATTTGTTATCTATCTTGTACTTATTTAACTTCAAATCTATCATTAAAAAATCGAATGTGATAATTTTCTATTTTAAAGCAAAAAAAATTTAAGTGCTTAAGAGTATAAAGAAGAAAATCTCATTTTAACATTCTTTTTATATTAAGTAGACTAATATCCTATTTTGGAAAATAAAGACGCACATTCAGTACATTTTTTCTTGTTATGCAATTCAATATTATCACAATCATACACATAAACATTAATATCCAATCATAAGAAAAATCTTATAATGTCAGTCATAATTAAAAAAAAATATCTAACAACCACAATATTAAGTTAAATAAGATCAAAATAAATTTATTGCAAATAAAACAAACATCTAACCACTAGTATAAAGTTTGAATAATCAAATTACAACATCTAGTATAAGTCCTTAAGTTAAAACACCCAATAAAACATCTCATGCTCCCAATATAGTTTTCATTCTTTATGCTTTGACACTACCAATAAGCCAAACTCTTTTCTCCTGCAAGAAAATGTAAAATTATTATATTATATAATTAAACTTAAGGAGGAATAGTGTTTATCTATAGGGTATAAAATAAACATAACATATATGAGGGGAATGAGATTGGATTTTATACGGTATATAAAATAAATAGAAAATATGTGTTATATATAATTTTGATTTGGATTCACCTCAACATGGAACCAAATTCTAGATGAACTCGGAAAATCAAGCTCGGATTAAACAACAAACGACTTCAACGCTACTTTAATTTGGGTTATACGGACCCGGTGGTTTGGGCTGAGCTCGAACCGAGTTGCCCCCTTAATCGCTATACCATTCACATAAAATTAGCTACACAGTTTTTTTATTGTAATTTTTCGCCGCACACCTATGCATCTTATACGGCAAAATTTACACCAATCTTAGCGTGTAAAATTTTAAATTTTAAAATTTTCACGAATTTTGTTTAAAATTAGAAAAACGGACGTGTACGTCATTAGCATTAACGATGTAATTCTTCCAACTACTAAAACATTAAAAAATGTTCTTGTTACGTCATTGGCACTCAGGATGTAGTTTTAATATAAAATGAATTGAATGCATGCGTTTCTAAACATTTATAGACCACATTTAACCTATTTCATACGTCCACACAACATCAGTAGATTTTATTTTAAAATATTATAAATGAATGATACTGTTACCCCCAGCTACGCGAATAGCCGCTTAGCCCACTTCAAAATCTATTTAAAACCCCGCTTCGCCCACTTCAAAATCTATTTAAAGACATTTTTTTTTTTGCCTTTTTCTTCGTACACTTACTTGTCTAAGTGTATTTAACATATAAACCAAAATTTCCATTTTCGGATATGTGTATATATTTCTTAAGATTTTTAAATATAAGAGTATTTTTAAACACACGTGTACATATAAATATTTTAAAATCTCAAAAAATATATAAATATATCCAAAAATGTTAAAACTTGATTTATACATTAAATACATTTAAATAAATAAGTCTATAGAGAAAAAAGGAAAAAATATTTTAAAATTTATCTTTTAAAGTGGGCTAAGTGGGACATTTACTTAGCCCAAGCTAATATGATCATTTTTCAATATTATAAGGGGCTTTCTGTAGGAGAGCATACATAACATTATATTTTATAAGTAATATATGAAATCTAAGTCGGTTTTGACTACCTGACCCATAAAATCAACTCTACCCTTAATCAAACAGATATTTTATACGCAAATTGAACCAAGTTTGATAAAGTAAGATTTACATATCTCATAGTTAATTAGTATGTATATAATAATTTTAAAGAATTGGTATATTTATAATTATTTGCAAATCAAGTTAATATAATGTAATATATTCAATTTTTATGGACAAATGAGTATAACATTTAGATTTTAGAATAAACGTTTTACAATTTAATTAAGTTATGATTCTATGGAATAATTTTTATCATAATTATAGTTAAAATACTTAATGCATAAATAAATATAATTATTTTAATAAATTATGGAGAATATCGGGTTCAGATATGATCGAGTAGGATTTTGGTGTTAGGTTGATGCAAACTCGGTATTGGTTTTAGATTTTCTCGGGTCCATTTGAAAGTGGGTCTAATTTGAAAAAAAATTCAAAAACAAAACTCAAACATGTTTTTAAAATCAGATTGGACAGACGCGTTCAGACCAGCCCAATACCATGTTGCACCCTGAGGAAGCAAGGCACGTAAATGGCATTCAAGTCTGTGGCCATAACAGTCCATTAACTACCTTAATCAGCTTTTTTTTTTGTTATTGGAGTCATTATGATGAGAAAGTCGTAGGAACGGAACAGAACGTGTATCAGATGAGATTTTACATTTTAAATTTTTTATTTTCATTTTTAATATGATTTTTCACATTTCTAATATAATTTCCTACAGATACATAACCCAATGGCACCTCAATTCCCTCCCACCATCCTAAGGGCTCTCCAACACATTCTAAATCCTAAACTAAGGGTGCAACTTTGTACCGGGTCGGTCCGAACCCGTCCGTCCCGACTCGGTTTCAAAACCAAGTTTGAGTTTAATTTTTTGAAATTTTAAAAATTAGACTTAATTTCAACCCAACCCAAGAAAACCTGAAACCAATACCAGGTTTAATCCGGTCCAAACCCGATATTCTCTCAAATTTATTAAAATATTTATATTTATTTATGTATTAAGTATTTCAATTGTAATCACAATAAAAGTTATTTGGTATAATCATAACTTAGTTAAACTGTAAGATATTTATTCCAAAGCCTAAGTATTATATGCATGCATTTGTTTATAACAATTGAAATATATTACATTTACATTAGTTTTTTTTTTTGCAAAATAATTATAAATATAATAACTCTTTAAATTTATCACATATATATTAATTAACTACGTTAAATATAAGTCTCACTTTTATTAAACTTTAGATAATAATTTTATGTAATTTCATTTATTTTTCTTACATTGATTTTTTAATAACATTACCTTGAATGTTATGTATAAATTCGTTATATTCATTATATGTAGAATTATCTTTTAATTAAAAGACTAACTTTCATCAAAATTAAATATATTACATATAAATATATTCACGTGCAATTATTCATGTGCTAATGAAATTATATTCACGTGAGAATTTGCCTGTTTTCCTCTTTAACAACATTGATGAAGACTGCGAACCAATGATATTTGATTACCTTGTTCTGCCGGTGTATCTTCCTTCTACAGTTCAGGAAGCAAGGAGCAGCGGGTGTGGTTGCATCTCAGGCTGTTTTGGTGGCTGTTGTGGTGTTCGGAGAGATCGCTTGCCATATGATGAAAATGAAATCTTGCTGAAAGGGAAGCCATTCGTGTATGAATGCGGCAGCTCCTGCTTCTGCCCACCGCATTGCCAAAACCGTGGTTGGTTCGTTTATCTGTGAATACACAGGGATTGTGCTCGCCAAGAAACAGGCGAATGGCGATGGTTTGATCCATCCAATTCATCATGATTATTTTTGCTTGTTTCTTGGCGAGCACAATCCCTGTGTATTCACAGATAAACGAACCAGCCCGGATGAAATCCAAGGACCTCACGCCCCAACTAGTCTCCCTTGATCGAAACACCTCGAAGCGGTACTTCGCCCCTCTCTGACTAACACGGTTGTGGCAATGCGGTGGGCAGCGGCAGGAGCTGCCGTATTCATACACGAATGGCTTCTCTTTCAATAAGATTCCATTTTCATCATATGGCAAGCGATCGCCATCTCTCTGAACACAACAACAGCCATCGAAACAGTCTGAGATGCAACCACACCCGCTGCTCCTTGCTTCCTGAACTGTAGAAGGAAGATACACCGGCCGAACAAGGTAATCAAACATCATTGGTTCGCAGTCTTCATCAATGTCGTTAAATAGGAAAACAGGCAAATTCTCCTTCCCTCTGGAAATATCAAGACACATATAACCAGAAGGGAGCAGCATGGGATTAGACCTCAAACCCTCTGTGTATTTCAAGATCGCCGTGCCCATCTCGGGCTGCCCCACCATCCGCAAAAGCCGATACTTGTAGACACTGAACCCCGACCTCCCCTCATCCAACCAGCAATCCACGATCCGATACAGACCGTCGTAGACATAGATTTTCCCTGTCGGGTTGTTCTCCCATTTGAAGCCGCGAATGACGCGGATTTCAATCCCGTAGTAGCGGCTTCGCTCCAACGCGAGATTGCCTCCCTGCAGCTGCTGGTGGACGCTGTGCTGCATCTGCTTCCTGGGTCGCCCACCGTGCCCTGTGTAGATAATCACATCGCCCTTGTCTTCGTCGTCTTCGTAACCCCCGGAGACGATAATGCTGGTCGCGATTGGCTCCCCGTTTGAAGATCGCACGCCCGGGACGTAATCGATCCCCGCCTGCACCTGCCCGTGCGGGAGCCCGACCACGCACAGCTCCATCCGGAAGAAGAACATGTCACCGACGTCGATCCCGGGAATCGAGCCAATGATCCGCTGGTCCCTGTTCAACCACAGCCTCTTTCCATCATCACTGCGGAGGCCTTCAGATCGGCCCTGTTCCGCAGACCGAGAGCGCCGGTGGCCCCGTCCTTGCTCAGCAAGAAGAGGCGAAGCGACTCGTAGATGATTCGGGTCCTGGGCACGAGGTTCCGGAAATGGTCCTGGTCGTGGACAGTGACCGCAGTGACGCGGACCATTTCCGAGGAGCGCGGGCGTTTCGTCTGGGGTGGGGGCGGCGGCGCCGCGCCGTGGATTATCGCTGAGGCGAGGGAGGGCTCCGGAATGGCGGGGACGATGGCGAGGGAATCGAGGGTGGCATCGAATCTGAACTTTCCGGCAAATGCGGACTCGAAGAGGCGGGAAATGCGGAGGAATTCGGCGTAGATTTCAGATTCGGACACGCAAGCTATTTCTTGTTTGACTGGATTAGGGTTAGGATTTGGGGGAGGGATTTGATCCGCCGCAGCCGCCGCTACTGCTATTTGTTCTTCTTCGGGAGATTCGAGCTTAGAAACGAGGAGAGGAATGATGGAGGAATCCACTGCAGAAAGATCGTGTAAGAAACCTTGCCGATGCGTGGAGGCAGAAAATGATGGGATAGCAGGTGGTGAGGGTATTTTGGGAACTATAAGAGCGAGGAAAGGGTTTTAGAGTTGGGAGGGTTTTTGGTGGCCTTGGAGGTGGTGGTCCCGGTGGACGAGTGGGACTGGGGAGCCGGAGTGGGAAGAAAACGACGGAAATGCCCCCGCAAAGGGGAGCCCCAATCAATGACAACTTGACAAGCCTTCCCTTACAGGAAAAAAAAAGGAAGCAGGGTTCTGTGTTAATTTTATAACATGAGTATATTTGTTTAAAAATGTGAGTATGTTTGGTTTTTTTGATAAAATTTGTATTATATATATATACAAGATTTCAATCTATTTCATTCATTTGCTGGATTAACTATTAAAACGTGTGTAGACAATTTTTTATTATTTGACAATTTTTAAAAATATTAGTGTACAAAAAATTATTTTTTAATAAGATTTCATTATAATTGGTAAAGTTGAAAAATATATTTTATATTAGGAGTTATGTTATATTATTTAAAGTTAATGTATTTAAGGTACTCTAAAAAATAACAATTTTATTTATTAATTTTGATTTTTTGAAAATTTATTAATATTTTTTTATTTTTCGAATATAATCAAATTTAACAGAATCTAATTTTTAAAATTAATATGTTAATTCTAATTTAACACCTATAATATGATTCAGGCCCCTTATAAGGTAATTTATACCTTAATAACGGAATTTGAAATCCAAATAATACGATTTAATGAAATCATTTTAATTTAACAGCGTCTAATCACATCTAACTGCATCTAACCGCATCTAATTTTTGAAATTAATAAGTTAATCCTAATTTAATGCATTTAATATGATTCTAGACCCCTTATAAGGTCATTTATATTTTAATAACAGAATTTGAAATTCAGATAATACAATTTAATAAAATCAACTTAATCTAACAGTGTCTAACAGCATCTAACCACATCTAACAATATCTAACCATATCTAATTTTTCAAATTAATAAGTTAATCCTAGTTAACACCTATAATATGATCCTAGGTTCTTTATAAGGTCATTTATACCTTTATTATAGAATTTGAAACTCATATAATATGATTTAATAAAATTCACCTTAATCTAACCGCGTCTAACAGCATCTAACTGCATCTAACTACATCTAATTTTTGAAATTAATAAGTTAATCCTAATTTAATACCTGTGATATGATCTTAAGCCCCATATAAGGTCATTTATACCTTAATTATAGAATTTGAAACCCAGATAAAATGGTTTAATGAAATCTACCTTAATCTAACAGCGTCTAACCGTATCTAACCACGTCTAACCGCATCTAATTTTTGAAATTAACAAGTTAATCCGAATTTAACACATGTAATATTATCATAGGCCTCTTATAAGGTAATTTATACCTTAATAACGGAATTTGAAACCCAGATAATATGATTTAATAAAATCACCTTAATCTAACAGCGTCTAACCGCATCTAACCGTATCTAACTGCATCTAATTTTTTAAATTAATAAATTAATCATAATTTAACATTTGTAATATGATCCTCGGTCACTTATAAGGTCATTTATACCTTAATTACAGAATTTGAAACCCAGATAATACGATTTAATGAAATTCACCTGAATCTAAAAGCGTCTAATCGCATCTAACAGCATCTAACCATATCTAACAGCATCTAATTTTTGATATTTTAAAAATATTTTACATAATTTGTGTATTTTGCAAAAGATATATACTTGATAATTCATTTCAGAACTGCGTAAATCTTTAAATAATTTTAAAACTAAATAAATATATAAATTTATAATTAAAAATATTAACTAATTTAAATTAAATGAAATAAAAATTTACGTAAATATATAAACTGTAATAATTATTATATATATGACACTGTAGAACTAAAATTGTAATAAATTTTATATAACTGTAATTTAGATTTAATATATAAATATATGTTACTTTTTGGGATTGGTTAAATAATCAATTTAGTAAATAACTATATTTAATAGAAATTTTATAACAAAATTTATTAAAATTATAAAATAATATTATTACAGTTTATATGAGTGTTATCAGAACCGAACCGGTCCAGTTTCCGGTTCGATTACTACCGGTTCGGTTTAACAGCATAAAACCGTGCGAACCGTCCAACCGCCGGTCGGACCGTATATTCCGGTCCGACCGGATTCGCTCGGTTCGCTTCATAGCTTAAATAATATATATATTTTTTTAAAAAAAACTGGAAAATGAAAGCCGAAACCGGAAAACCCTAAGCGCCGCAACCCGCATCCCGCAACCCGCCGCAGCATACAGCTCTCTGGTCTTCCCTAAATCCGGCGATCTCCTTTGCTGCCGTCGCCGCCTCACCTCGCAGCGGCAACACGCGATCGGCAGTCGGCAGTCGGCACCTCATAGCACTTCGCAGACGCCTTCATCAGTTCATCTTCTCCAGTTCTCCTCATCGCAGCCGCCGGCTCCCGTGGCCCCGCCTCCTCCTCCTCAGCAGCTCAGCTCCCTGCGCCGGCGATCCCTCCTCTCTCGTCGTCGCGCCAGCAGCTGCCTGTCTCCTCTCTCGTCGTCGCGCCAGCAGCTGCCTGTCTCCTCTCTCGTCGTCGCGCCAGCAGCTGCCTGTCTCCTCTCTCGTCGTCGCCGTCTCGCCATCTCCGGCTCGCCGTCGCCTACTCGCCGTTGCCGGCAGGCCTAGCAACACTGCAACAGTAATTGCGTAATTAATAATTATAATATCAATTTTTTTAAAATTTTCTGCTTAATTTTGTGCATGTGTGCGTAAATCAAATTATTTGAATTTTTTGCATAATCCTGCCTCCTCCTAATTTTGTGCGTCTCTTATAAATTATAATATCCAATTATTTCTTTTAATATTTGTAATGATGTAAATGGTGAATTTCCAGAAAAGAATGTGTGTTTGACTGTTTGTAGACTTTAAAATTTTATGTTTGGTGGGAATGATGTGTTGTTAGACTTTAAAATGTTATATTTTGTTGAAATGAAGTATTTATATACTTTTAAAATTTATGTTTGATGAGAATGATGCATTTAATGGTTTATAGACTTCTAAATTTTTATTTTTTGCTGAACATAAGAGATATTCTTAATTTTCATATTATTACAGGTTATTTAATTATTCAAATTTTCAGCACTTACTAATTTATTTTATTTCTTATTTTTTCAGGTATGTTTATAATAATTTATCAAGGTACCGAGATAAAGAGGAAGAATTCAAAAACCAACAACCAAGCAACAACGGTCATAACTTATTATAAGTTTAAGTCTTTCAGGTCAGTTAATGTAGTTAATTCTTTAAAACTTGCTATTAATTTTTTTCTGCATGTTTTGTTCTTATATTATGGTCCTTAAAATCTAACATATATATTTAGGATTTATAAAAATATAATTTTATCAATATATTATTATATTTATTTAAAATTTTAAAAAAATTAATATTAATGACATCATAAATATGTCATGTTGACGTCACCGGTTCAAACCGGTTTGATTAACCGGTCGAACCGGTTCGAACCAGACCCGTCCCTTTACTGGTTCAATCACCGGTTCGGTTCTCACAACATTGGTTTATATTACAAATTTAACGTATTAATGTAATAATTGTGATTTATTATTACTAGAATTAATTAATTTAAAATAAAAATAAAAATTTATTTACTTCAAGTGAAATCAATGTAAAATTATCAAGTTAATAAATATTTACATTGAATAAAAAAAATTATAAAAAATCGTACAATCAAATTTAAAGTTGAGTTCTTATATAATTATTTGCAAAATATAAAAATACAAAATTTTATTTTTAGACTAATTTTGTTATTAAATATTTTTAAATCAATTGGGGACAAATGCATAGACATGTTAAATAATTTATATCGATTGGGTTGCTTGTGCTGAAATTTATGATGTATAGTATGATTTTTTCAAAATACGGAGCAAAAAGATATTGATAAATATTATTATTTAATAATAAAATTAATTAGGTTTAAAACTATTTGTGTCTATATATGGTTTAAAACGATTTGTGTCTATGTATTAACCTATTAAAATAATCATGATTTTTTGTTGGCCTATCATAATAATTCGAATAGGCTACGTCGCTTCGATATTTTAAATTGATGCATGTGCAGGTTGATGATCCATCACCGGAGCACCACACTTGGTGCTTCATCGTCAACTAGGGACGAAAATCAGTCATGACCTTTCTTCACAAAACTTGTCTTCTCTAGATCCAGCATCAACAAGTTTTAATCCAATGATCAGAGTCATCAGGCGAAAAGTTAGTGAAAACCCCTGAAGTCCGGCAGCAACTATCTTCGTTAGCCGATCTGACACTGATCAACATCTACAATACTGGTAGCACAGAGTTCGTGCAATGGCAAAAAATCAACATCTCTAATCCCAAAAGCAAAAGCAGATTGGAGCATTAGTACTAGTAGGGGTTGATTTCCCCAATCTGAGCAATCGTTCTCTATTTGCCATCATCAACAGCATTGAAACTTGGTTGGGGTTGTGGAGAGAAGGAAGACATGGCTGTCATAGATCATTGTAGAGACAAGAGGCGCCGGCCAATGTCGTCGGAGTTGATGATACGGCCACGAAGAGCCCTAGCCACTGCAGAAGAGAAGGAGAAAGGGATGTATGTACGATTGATCTCAAAATCGACGCCCCCTTGTAAATTTTTCAAATACCTAAATTACCCTTAGCAATCTAAGTCGTCTATCGAAAATGGATGGTGGATGATAGGCTTCCCAAGTGCTTCCCCCTGCAAAGGGAGCGTGTCATTTGCTTGTCATGAGACTCATACGTCTTCTTGATTCTTGCCTCCGTGACGGGCTCTTTTATAAGAGGCCGTGCTAAAGCGTCTCTACGATCGGATCCATATACATATATTTGAAAATTTGCCCTTTCATTACGGTCCGGAACATTGTAAAACCGTCATTTTTGAACCACGGATGCAGTTGTACCGTTATAGTGTTGTCCGAACAGTTCATCGCAGTGAACCATTGTACGTCAAACGATTTGCTGGCGTAATTTGGAGAAAAAAAAATCATTTCATCCGCACAAATATCGGCCATAGTTGCACGTATTGCAATGCTATAAATTTTGGTAGCGATTTGTTTGATCACTTCGTCCATTTGTGGGACACGCAATTATGTTGAAACCCGTGTCTCGTGCTGTCCATAAAAAAAGGCCGTTGAGCTGTCAAATTATATCAAAAGATACGTTGGAAAGAGCAGTGTTATTTTTATTTTTTTTTATTTTTTACCACACCACCGAGCGGGTGTCTTCCAAATGATAAACCTTGTTAGGATATCGGATATATTTGTGAAATGATAAAACTTTTGATGAAATTTTTTTTGGATTATGTGGATGAAAAGTTTTTGAAATAAAATAAAAAAATTTGATATGATGAAAGTAATAATGAGAAATAAAAATAATAAAATTAAAATAAACGTGTTAGTAATATGGGTAATTGTGCATGACGTCATATGATAGGGGTAATAATAATGGGGTATGTGATTTTATACACTAGTTGCACTTAGTTTCGTTGTACCTGGGTGTAAATACCCATTTTTTATTTTTTGAAATTTTTTTTTACATAACTATTAATCTAAATGTATTTAACATATG
The DNA here is from genome assembly GCA_030490835.1 of Annona cherimola. Classification (NCBI taxonomy): domain Eukaryota; kingdom Viridiplantae; phylum Streptophyta; class Magnoliopsida; order Magnoliales; family Annonaceae; genus Annona; species Annona cherimola. The sequence goes on along the minus strand of CM059971.1, from coordinate 120,131,100 downwards.
TATCAATTTTTACCTTTTTAAAAAATTTTGGATTTTTTAAAACCAGTAGCCTTTTTATAATTTTAAATTACTAAAAATACTACTGATTTTAAAAATCTAAGACTTTTTATAAAAAAACACCCTCTTTAGGTAAATTTTTTTTAAAATGAGAAAAAAATAAAATGATATGAAATGGGTAATTATGGGATGTAAAGACAATAAAATTAAAATACATACAATAGTTGCATGAATAGTTTGTATAGATCTTTAAAAAATATGGTAGTTGTATAAAAATATGTGAATAAATAGTTTAAAAATATAGTAGTTGTGAAAAGTAAAAAATTTTAAAATAAAAAATTTTAAATTTGAACAATTTTGAGTGTGAAAAAACATGCCCTAATTTTAAAAGTTTCACGGGGAGCAACTGCCTAGTTTTAATTGAGTGAGGATGAGAGACATTATCTTGCTCTCTCTCGGTGGTGAATGATTTTGAAAAATGGATTCTCTTTAGTAAAATTCTTCTTTTCATATGATGTAATTAACATCATTTATATTGCCATCAAAATTATCTCGTTTGTTTAATATAATTGTATGGGTCCTATCTATAAATATGTGAAATTAATGTAATAAAATAATTTAATACAAAAAATTAATATTTAAGTAGTACTTTTAATGTCTAAACCATCTAAAATATCACTATTTCGTAAATAAATAATTCTATAAAATGTTATTATATTTAATATGCATATGAATGGATCTAAGCATTTTTCCTAATTTAAAAGTTAAATATGTTTATGTTTAAGTAAATGTAACTCACACATATATTTTATTTAGATAAAACTTAAACTCCTAACCAAAAAAATAATATTAGATATAATAAATAAATTGAACTTTATATCAATCATCGATATCTTAAAATTGAAGGAAGTTACACAAATTCACTCAATGTAACTATGTTACATGAATGCAAAGCCTTTGAAAAATACATCATACATAACCTATATTTATCTAAATCATTAATTTATATAGTTCAAGTTTAATACTATGGCATAAAATTAATTCTTTGTGTGCGTTTTAAGAATTAAATTTATTAGAATTTTATTTTTAATCGATATCAGTTCTAGGAATATGAATCTTGTATTATCTTGTTTTTTCCCTAGAAATATATTTCATCACCTTGAACATCGTGTGTGGGTTTAATTTAAAAATAATTAATATTATAAAAATTTTTAGGTACATTTAACTATTTAAATATTATTTCTAAATATTCAATATATTTAATCTTAAAATTGTCCACATAAAATGACCTAAATAAAATAATAGTAATTAAATTTAAATTAAAGTGGTTTAACATATCACAACGCATACATAGTTCTAATAAAATAATGGGTTAACTTTAAATATACTCACTATATTTGCCGTTAATTACAAATATAGTCATTAAGTTTGAAAACTTTCACATATAGCCCCATTAAGTATGTGTAAATTTTCATTTGTACCCATTCCGTCGAGCATAGTTAAAAATCATTATTATTCATCATAAAAAAAAATGTCCAAAATATCCTTTATTATTTAATAATTAATTTATCTATAGTAGAAGTTGATGTAATGAAAACCCATCCAACTTAAAAGATAAGGTAGGCAGAATGAGTTTTGACGGTTTGAATACGACATCAATGACAATAGATGCTAAATCAATTAGGTGTATTTTGAGATTTTTAAAATTATTAAAATTTCTTAATTGTTATACTAGGTATATTTGAAATTAATAAAATGTTTAATGGGTATATACAAAAATTTTCAAACTTAATATGTATATATGTAATTAAGGACAAATGGAGCGGATATTTTTTAAATTAACCTAAAGAGAATAGTCATATTTCGATAATAGTCATGATATACAAGACTTTATGTCAACAAAAGAATTTTGTTAGTCCGAGCTAAGTAAGAAGAGTGATTCTATTAGCCCGAGCTAAGTAAATGTTCCACTTAACCCATATCCAAAAATCCATTTGCAACAACTTTTTTTTGTTTTTTCTTCTTACACTTGTTTATCTAAGTGTATTTAACATATAAAAAAGTTTTACAATTTTTAGATATGTTTATATATTTTTAAATTTTTTGAAATAAAGGTATTTTAAATATATACATAGATGTTTAAAAATCTCAAAAAAATATATAAACATATCTAAAAATGATAAAACTTGTTTATATGTTAAATACAGTTAGACAAATAAGTGTATGAAGAAAAACGCAAAAAAATTATTATAAATGAATTTTTTTAAGGTGAGTTAAGCGAGACATTGACTTAGCTCAGACTAACAATATTATTTCTCGTTAAGTAATGACTTACTTAGCTTACCTCAAAAAAGTTATTAAAATTTTTATTTTTCCTTAAACTTGTTAATGTAGATTTATTTAATATATAAACAAAATTTACCATTTTTTTATGTGTATATATTTTTTAGATTTTTAAACATAAGAGTGTTTTAGTTATTTTCAACCATTGAAAATGACTAAAATACCCATGTGTTTAAATTTTTTAAAAAAAATATACTAAAAAATAGTAAATTTTAATTTATATATCAAAATACACATAAACAAGCGTAAACCTAACATGTATTACTGCATGTTATTCTGGGCATGACATATGTAGAATCTCTATAGATGATTTTTTAGTTGCGCTTCCATTGATATGAAATTTAACATTTATTTTTTATATTAATTTTAATATGACAATATTACAAATAAACTGTTCGGATATATATGGGCCCCATACATATTACAATGTAATGAAACTTTATACAATCATTTATCTATATATAAATTTTATAGCAAATGATTTACATGTTGAAAAAATCACTTTAAAGTTGTTATTTACATCAAATTATTTTATTATATTGAATTTGTACCATTTTCAGATGGGGCCCATCTACATATTTGATTGGGATGAAAATTAGTATAGTAATAGAATACATTATTTGAAATACAATGGGTGGAGTAAATTATAATTTGATGATCTTGTGGGAGCCCATTTCATCGATGTTGTTCAGCATGCTGTGCTTGAATATTTCTGTATATATATATATATATATAGGTTGTTCTGGTGTAGCATAACTGCACCGGAACTGTTGTACATTTGCCCAAAAGTGGGCCCCGCATATATCAAAATGCAATGAAACTTTATTTTAAATACAATGGGTAGAGTAGATTATTATTTGATCATCATGTGGGGCCCATTCCAGCGGTGCTGCACGAACACAGGAATATCTCTCTATATATATTTTTGATCCGAACGGTTCGGATATCTCATTGCACCACAAAGTTGATACGAAGAAAGTTGTGCCGTGTACTTCAAAATCCCGGTCCATCCTCGAATCTCAATGCCTGGCAATCCAGCTCTGCAGATCTGTTATGCAGTTGCCATTTTGGCGCGAAGGGAGCACTGGGGGGAAAAATCAAATACTAGAACGAAATAGCTTGGTGCGCTGGCGCAGCAAATCGTGTATAGATTATATTATATAATGGGTAGTTCAATCTAACACCGTATTTGGTTGATCCGGTCCCTTCACGCGACGGATGGATGAATGAATGGATATTATCGGTTTTCATACTTAGGCTCATCTAGCATAGGAATTTGGATTTAAAACCTAAACTATTGCCTCGAGTTAAGTTTAGCTACTATTACCATTAAACTAAAGAATCTATCGTACAAATATCCAAAATCTCATGGGAAGATTTCTATTGGGTTTCACATTTATCTATATGCACATGTACGGCTTTTTGGTATTTTTTATTTTGGTGTGTTTGTGAATGATATGATAACGATGATGGGTAAAAACAAAAAATAAAATAGATATGTTAGTTAATTAAGTAGCTGTGTAGAAATAATTGAAAAATAGAGTACTTGTATAAGAAAATGTGAAAGAAGATTAAAAATAAGGTAGTTCCCGTGAATGAAAAGTTTTAACTTGATATTTTTTACTCATTGCCCTACACGCCCTTTATAAAAAAACTCTTTTTTTTTTTGAAAAATGATAAAATTTTTGAATGAGAAGTTTTCGATGTAAATTTTTTTTAAATTAAATAAATGATTTAATATGATAAAGATAGTGATGAGGAGTAAAGATAATAAAGTTAAAATAAATAAGTTAATTATATTATATATGAGCAGCTATGTAGAAATGATTGAAAAATAAGATAATTATGTAAAAAAATATGAAAAATAATTAAAAGTAGATAGAGAGTGAAAAATTTTAGATAAATTAATTTAAAAATTTTCACTAAGAGTTGCACGTGCTGTGAACAAATAGAACGAGAATGGCTTATGTGGGAACTCGGTTCCTACCATCTCAGAAGGAACTCTTTCAAAAAATTATTTTTTTAATTTTGTTTTAAAAATTTGACCACACATATTATTTAAAATATAATTTGGTTGTTTATAATAAAAATAATACAAATATAATGATGATAATTTAAAAACTATGATATAAAGATATTAATGGTGTATATATTTTGGATCACGATCCTATGCACACGGGTACACTTAGCTTCAGTGTACCCGGGTGCAAATATCCATTTTTGTTAATTTTTTAAAATTTTTTATTCATTATTAATGTAAATGTATTTAACATGTGTATCAACTTTTACCAACATTGGATATTTTTAGATATTTTATTTTGAAAAATCAGTGGCATTTTAATAATTTTAAATTACTAAAATTGCCACAAATTTTTAAAAATATAAAATAAATATCTAAAAATTTCCAAAATTAGTAAACATTGATATACATGTTAAATACCATTGATTAACAGTTTTATGAAAAGAATTTTAAAAAATATTAAAAAAGGGTTAAATGCACCTGAGTACACTGAAGCTAAGTGCACTGAGGTGCATTGAATAAAACTATATATTTTTAGATTATAAATAAAATAAAAAATAAGATTCGTATGATCCGAAACGTTATATACATGTATTTGGTTTCATATACATGACGATTACATTTTAAACTAATTTCTCGATCCCAAAAACGCTCCGATTTTAAGACAGAATTTAATTTTTATTATTTATACTTATTTGAAGTTAAAACTTGAACAAACTTGTTTTAAATCTATCTTTTAAATAAATTTGAATAAGTTACTTGGATTTATGTTTAATTGTGTAGAAAAATCAAATCCTCTATGAATATATCTTTATTAACTCAAATTTAATTCAAGACCAACCTTGTTTTTGCGGTGACTTTTTGGTTTCGTTGAAATTGGGTGACTTAAGTTTGCACCGTGACTCTTAAATTTTATATTTACAATAGATGGTTCTAAGTTTTAAAAAATATAATTTTGATATTTATTTAAACAGGGAGGAGTGAGGAAAGTGAGAATCACATTTCTCCCTACATTCAAATCCCTTCATCCATTTCGATTATTTTATTTTTTCAATTTTTATATATATTATAATCATTTTATTATACAACCGTTTCATTTATTCTTACTTTATTCTTATCATATTATACTACTCTAGCAATTTTCAAAATTTTTCCACTTGCCCAGAGCATCGTCATTCTTTTGATGATTACAAAATCCTAACATAGCCCCAAAAAATTTCCAAATCATTCATTTGTTAAGTAAGATGTATAAGTAATAGTAACAATGGCGATTTTTTAAAATGAGAAAATAATTTAATTGGGATTGATCACATGTGATATAAAATTTTTTTTCGGTGTGTATGCCAAATCAACCCTAGCCCTACCCTACGAACGCATTTTTAAAAAGTTTATTATATGATTATAGGCTCCACTTAGATAAGCATACGTAAAATTTTTAAGATTATCTTAATAGGTTTTAGTTTTTTAAATATATAAAAATTAGAAATTTCATTAGCTAGAATTCCACTTAGGGCATAAGATATTCAGATTTTCAACTTAAAAAAATCAAAAATTAAATCTTCATAACTCAACAGAATTTGAAAAATTTGTAGATGCTTGTCTAGGTGACCTTACAATTATATGTAATTTTAAAAATATATATGTAAGTAAGGCTTTTAGGCTCTACCCTCGCCGGCTAATTTGATTTGATAAAAAAATAATGTTTAATAGTGAAAATGATAGTGAACATGATAAGATTTTGTTGGCTTTACTGCAAAAATTTTCAACCAAAACTTTTTGCTCTCCATGATGATTCTATTTTTTATTATTTTTTATACTTTCCTAAATAAACTATCATACTTTTCAATTATTTTTACACAACTACCCTTATAACTAATCTGTATATTTTAACTTTATTGTATTTATTTATTATCATTATCTCTCTCATATCACATCATTTTTTCTTATTTTAAAAACTTTTACACAAAAAAATTTATCCAAAAGTTTTATCATTTCCCAAACATATAAAGTTAAAATTGAAAGAATAAATATATGAAAAATAATTAAATATGGGATAATAAAAGTAAAATAATTAGATATTTAATATGTCAAATCATCTTGAAAGATGTACAGAAAGTGAAGTAAAATGTATTACTTTCATATATTCTCTAAGGAATCCTTAAATATTAAATAAGATATGTATGCCATAAAATTTCTCATTCAAGATAACTTTCTCAAATATTAATATAATTTTTTAATTCTCAACACACATTATTATATTTTTATCTTCTTTCTCTATCCAATTAAGGCTTTTTCTATCCTTCCAAATATGCCCTAAATAAATGTATATGTGAAAAAAATTGATTGTTTTAAAGTATGTTTGGTAATGAATAAAACTTTTGATGAAAAGTTTTAGAGAATAAAACTTGTCAAATAATGTGATATGATAGTGGTAATGATGAGTAGCAAAGAGGATAAAATTACAATAGATATGTTAATTATGTGGATAGTTGTGTAGAAATGATTGAAAAGTATGATAGTTGTATAGGAAAATGTGAAAAATGATTAAAAAATATGATAGTTGTGGAGAGTAAAAAGTTTTAAATTGACATTTTCTACTTATAGCCAAACACACCCATAGTACTTGATGCCAGTGGAGGGTCAAATTCTATAAAAAATTGACCATTTTAGGATCTCATATGCTGTAAATAAAAAACTTAATAGTGAAAAGTGCAAATTTTAAGAACTTATGATACTTGTATACAAACCTCCCATCAAAATATTAAAAATAAGATTAGATTAGAGTTGAATCAAATTTTCAACTCAATTAATGCTATACTTAAAACAAAAATTATGAACCAACTTACCTTCAAGGGCTATCGTTTCCAAAGCCCCAATGAGGGTTTGACCCTTGCTGTCGTTCTCATGAACATGAGAGTAATAGTATCTTGTGTTCATAGTCTTCTCTTTGATATTTCAATGGAATCTGTAAAAATTTATAGAATTGACTTATTAGAAATTCGTAAGAACTCATAGACTTAGGTTATAATAATTAGAGTGTGTTTGGGAATGGATAAAACTTTTGATGAAAAGTTGTAGAGAGTAGAAGCTGTCAAATGATATGATATGATAGGGGTAATGATGAAGAGTAAATAGGATAAAGTTAAAATAGATAGGTTAGTTGTGTGGTTAGTTGTGTAGAAATGATTGAAAAGTAAGATACTTTTATAGAAAAATGTGAAGAAATGATTAAAAAATAGGATAGTTGTAGAGAGTGAAAAAATTTAGATTGAAAAGTTTTAACTTGACAATTTTTACTCGTTAACAAACACACCCTTAGATGGAAAAATAAGATATTGTATAACAAAAAGCAGTGATTACTGAATGGAACAAATAAAAAACAAACATAAATCATGAGAATATGAAATAATCAAAGTTTAAAATAAGAATTGAAATTTTAAATACAATAGAAAATTTTGATCTCAGAGTTAAATAATAAGATCTAATATGTCCTTTGTGCATAATAATTGACTCTTGTCATGGATGAAAAATTACAAACCAGATTGCATTAGATTATCAAGCAAGTCCTACTCCTACTGAATGAACCAACCAGCCCTGGGACAAGTTTTCTAGTGAGTTTTTTTTTTCACACAACTTTTTAACATAAAACTTTTCAATATAAAACTTTTCAATTTTTACAATTACTCTATTTTTTTAATTATTTATTCACTTTTTTCTATATAACTATTATACTTTTTAGTCATTTATACACAATTACCCAATACATCTAACTTATCAATTTTAACTTTATTTTTTTACTTATTACTATTACCTTTATCATATCACATTATTTTCTCTTATTTTAAAAATATTTCCACCTAAAACTTTTCATCAAATATTTTATCACTTCACAAACAAACTATCAATCTAAAATTTTTCACTTTAACTATAATCATCCGATTTTTATTTTTATTTTTACTTTTTCATATACAATTATTTCCATACGACTATTTATATATCTAATATATCTGTTTTAATTGTACTCTTTTTACTCTTTATCATTATTTTTATTATATGACGTCATTCTTTTCTCTTTTGAAAAGCATTTACCTGTCATCCAAAGTTTCATGACTTCCTGACGCACCCAATTGCCAACGAGTTGGATTCGGCCCGGCCGAGACAACGGCTCGACCATAATCGGTTATGCCAAACCGAACACGTGGCAGGCGGATAGAGACGCCCCAAGCTCTCATACGGCCTGGAAGATCGTCTCCATCTGGCACTCTATCTTCTATCCGCACAAGCTGTCGCTCGCCGTGCTCGGAGTCGGACTGTCGGAGCGTTTTGGTCGTGAATCATCAAAAAGATGGTGTTGTAAATATCAGACAAAAGGATGCAGGCCTGCGATTTGCCTTCCCACGCCCTTTTAAAAGGGAAAATCTCGTCCCTTCCCTTCTTTAATTCCTGTTTATACCTCCGCAGCAGAAATGGGGGAAACTCCCGCTCTTGTAAGTGCTTCTCCGGCATTTCCCACTTCCAATTTAGGAATAGATTGGATTATTGAATTGCAATTTGACCCCGAATGCATGTGCTTGAGCGAGCAGAAGCAGTTCATTGGGTGAATTAAGCGTTTTTATGTTTTCGAATTTGTGTTTGAACTCGCATTTGGAGAAATCGATTGAATTTCAGTTGATTAGGCGTTGAATTCGATCTGGAATTCTTCTTTTCTGGCTCAGAGTTTGTTAGTGGAGTAGATTCATGCACTTGAAGTCTTCGAGTAGTCGTTGTTTCATACGGTTCATACGGTGCTTGGTGAATTGAAGTCTTTCTTATGATCAATTACTGGAGCTTCGTGAACTTGAAGATTGCTTGTTTGCATGGGAATGGGGAAATTTATTTATTTTTCCGTTTTTTCTGTTTTCATCAAATCACCATCAGTTCCTATGGGACCCTCAGCAGGACTGAGTGGCAACAATGTCTTCCATGAGGTATCTCTAAAGATTAGGGATGCTGAAGACTGGTAGTGGCACTTTATGTTCATTTTTCGAGGAAGCATTGCCATAAAATTGGATCCCATCTCTCTGTTCCATATATATATATATATTTGGGACTCACTTCTCTCCCTACTAAGTGGTTGTCGGTAACACCTTTCTTACTGCATGTTTCTCTTAGCAAATTTCGGCAATTATATGATAAAAATTGATTTCTGAAAATTTTCAGTGCAATTTAGAGACATATCAAGGTACAGCTCATTGCAGAGTAGAATTAGAACACAAGCATCCAACATTAACATTGGATCAGGCGGCTATGAAGGTGGAAAGGAGAGTGACCGCAAGGACTTTGTCCACAGTTCCAATGGTGAAAATTCAGCACAGCCGTAAGTTAAAATATTAAGCTGTAGTGACTCTAAAAACATAACCCTGAAGGTTGCAAAAATAGCCCACTCTCTCTGGTTTCTAATATTAATAACAATATACCTGCTTCTTAATGTTTTCATGTAAATCTGAAACTGCTATCTTCTGCTTGCGAATGATTAATAAATGTGGCAATCTTTGTAACTAACTTACACATCTATGGATTGGCAGTGAAAAACCTCTTACAAGAATTCCTGTTCCAGTGTCTGTGGCGGGTGTCCTAGTTGGATGTGCTTTAGCATTTTCCTTAGCTGCTTTCATGGTGGGTGGCCCTTCTGCTCTCTTAGCAGCAATTGCTAAATCAGGCTTCACTGCTGCGTTCACCTTGATTTTTGTTTCTGAGATTGGGGACAAGGTAGCTAGACCTCTCGAACACACTTTATTTTACTCACCCTCTTAAAACAATTTAAAAACATGGTTTATTTTTACATAGTCTCCACCCCACCCCCAAATCAAAAGTACTGGCTCCACCACAGACTATCTGCAAATGAATAAACACATTGTATCGACTATTCTATGCACAAACTGCATTGAATGAACATTGAACCATGAGGAATGGCGTCATGCCAGCTTATGCTGTTGCTGATTGCGCAGATGATCTTTGATCCTTTTTGGAACTTTGTCATTCAGCTTCATGAAGAGATAATTAGAGACGGCTATAATGACAATATATTCTCTTCAGCTGGTTCCGTTCTCATGAACTTCTTGATGCTCGATAAACAATAACTACTTCACTAGACAAAATGAGTACCACTTTAGTAACAATAACATTATGATACTGACAGTTCCTTTTTCAATGGACCTGTGGTTGTTCATTTACTTCATATTATATGTTTTATTTTCATGATTCATTTGTTTAATGTGAAGCGGGATGAGGTTCCTATTAATGATTGATTTTGCAATTTTCAAAAGGTTTGACAAAATGAATTCAAAAAAAAAAAAAAAGGTTTGACAAAGACATTCGCATCGTCAACCCAAAATCATTGGATGTCAGGATGATTTCTCATAAGGACTGTGCTTTAATTCTTATGCAGTTGATACTTTGTGGTCTAAAATAAAAATAAACAAGCTTCAATCATGTTTTTTCTTTTCTTTGGCAGACATTTTTCATTGCTGCCTTGTTGGCCATGCAATATGGAAAAGGACTGGTATTCCACTCTCTCCGTTTATTTTATTTATGGTTCTTGCATGCATTTGAGCAGTTTTCTTGGAATAAATTATGTTGTCTCCCTATAAGAAGAGGAGATAAAGTGATGAATGGCTACCTGCTTTTACTTAATTTTATGAGTGCTGCAGCTGGCTTATATGGATCATCCATCACATTGGATGCATTAAAAGGGTTTGTGTTTGAGATTCTCAGGCCATCATGCATTTATTTCTATGTACAGCATCTGAACTTTGAGGTCATCATGCATTTATTTCTATGTAGAGCATCTGAAATGAAGTTCTATATATATATATATATATATATATGGGAAATAATCCAGTTCATGCGACTGCACGGTGCAGTCCATGCACTGTGGGCCCCACTTGATCATAAATAGAAAATCCACCCCACCCATTGTATTTAGAATTGTTTACGTTATTAGCATACTAATTTTCATCCAAATCCAATGCAAAATCAACGTAATAAAATAGTTTAATGTAAATATCAAGTTTAAAGTGGTTTTTTCAATATCTAAACCGTCTAAAGTATGATTTATATATGGATAAATGAGTGTATAAAGTTTCATTACAATCTAATATGTGTGGGGTCCATTTTACAGCGGACTGCACAGGATCGGTTCTCTCTCTCTCTCTCTATATATATATATCCATCTGTTAGAAAATGTACGGACTTGTTGGATCTGTTGTTTATGCATCAATTCATTTTCTCCTGTGATTTGTGGACTGCCAGTCTGTGTAGAACAATTCATCATTTGCTCGTAAGCTAGGTTCTATCTGACTGGTGTATTTGGAAGGAATAAAATTTCTTTTCAGCATAAGGAGGAATTGAGTAACCATAGAGAGAACCTATCAGGGATAACAAGTTTTATCTGACTTTCTTGATGGAACTTTCAAGGGATGGTGAGTGATCAGAGGGGCGACAATGTGTAAGCAGGCTGTACATGGCTTTTGATTTGCTTATCTTGGGTATTGTGTCAGAATATAGATCAGGGGAAGGGGTGTGAAGGATAGATAACAGCTTCTCTTACATTTGACATAGTATAGTGTCTCGCGTTGATTTTGTGTAAAACTATGGCAGGATGATGTTTTGATTCCATATTACAATTGGGAAAGAATCTGTGACGTTTACTAATTTTCTTCAATGGGAGCTGTTTTTATGTTTTGAGTTGCATGGCAGGTTCTAATGGGATCAATGGGTGCTCTTTCACTCATGACAATCCTATCTGTAGTGATAGGACGGATATTTCAATCAGTACCAGCACAGTTTCGCACCAGTAAGTTTGGGCTGCGAGTTAATTTCTTTTGAGTTCTGTTCCTGAATGTGAAGTGCATGTATATTATGACTATATTCCATGTAAGAAATCACCAATCCTTTCCTTTTACTCATCTAGAACATCATATGGCATGAGTATCTATGAATTATAAGTGAGTCCATTTGCTTCTCTTTTCTGATTAATAGCATTCTTCTGGAACAGACTTGAATCTTTGATGAGTAAAAACAGATTCACTTGAAATGTAGTGAGCCCGAAAATAGACGAGATTTCTAATAAGGGCTAGATTGGAAAGCAAAATAAAAGGGCATTTAAAGAAATAACACTATAACATTGTAACTGTTGAGTCCTTGTGTATTATGGTCAATTGCACTTTTCATTAAGAGTTTCATGCATTCATAAAGCTGACCAAACTCCATTCAGAGATGGTGCAGGATAACTGCTTGATGATAATATCCAGTCAATAATTTGTATGTAACATCCACTTGATGATTTTATCCAGTCAATAAATTGATGCTACATGTGCTATCTCTGATATTCTTATGTTGCAAATATTACATGGGTGATGCGGGGGAGTGTTTCACTTAGCATGCAATGAAGAATGAGAGTTCAAAGAACTATCCACCCTTTCTTTCATATTTGTACAATTTGGTAATTGTGTCGATTCATCTGTTTCATTGAGAGCAGCTAACCTGATGCCATTTGTGGCTGCTCAGGTATATCATTTACTTGCCTTTACTAGAGAATTATACTTCTGTCATTGGGTCATCATATTTGTGTTGTGAAATTGATGAACATGCAAATTTCCTTTTGGCTGATTTCTGACCTTTGGATCTTTCAAAACAGCAGTTTCACTATCTTAGAGACCAAAATAGATCAATCTTTCCATTTTTAATGATTTCCTCTTTCTTACAGCTGTGCCCATTGGAGAATATGCAGCAGTAGCTCTTCTAACATTTTTCGGTCTAACATCTATAAAAAATGCATGGGAACTTCCACCAAATGATGCTAAGAGCACAAAAGAGGGATCCGAACTTGGAGAATTTGTTGAGGCTGAGGAGCTTGTGAAAGAAAAGGTCAGACTTTCTACCTTCATATTTCTTTGATTAAAGTATGCGTGGATACACTTTTTCTCTGCGTTCCATTTGTTTCGGATATATCTACTAATGATTACAGATAAATTATTTCCAGCTGTTTTTGACTTGGTGAACATTATGATCTTTCAGATGTAATTTTTTTTTTCAATCTCTTACTGAATTCATAAAAACTTGTAGATGGGTTATGATCTTTTAGCCTGGGCTGGCATGAGCAGATAAGCTTATGTTAGTCTAGGCTAAAAGATACTTTTAAGGTTTTTAAAATTTTTTTCATGAAATGTTTTTCTAAGTATATTCAACTCGTATACTAAATTTTATAATTTTTGGATACATGCATATATATTTTCAAAAATCAACATTTTGGTGGGTATTTAAGTCAGAGGAATGATCTTGTTAGCTTGAGCTAAGCAAATGTCTCTCTGAGCTTACCTCAAAAAACCCCATTTACAACAATTTTTTTTTTGTTTTTTCTTCATTCACTTGTTTATCTAAGTGTATTTAACATATGAACCAAGTTTTACCATTTTTGGATATGTGTATATATTTTTTTGATATTTATATACACATTGATGTTTAAAAATCTCAAAAAAAATATATACACATATCTAAAAATGGTAAAACTTGGTTCATATGTTAAATACACTTAGATAAAAAAGTGTACAAAGAAAAACAAAAAAAAATGTTATAAATGAGTTTTTTGAAACGGGCTAAGCAAGGTATTTGCTTACTCGGGCTAACAGGATCATTCCTCTTTAAGTCATTCCCCTCTCCATTGTTGATTTTTGAAAGTAAATACACACACACACATACAAAATTTGTAAAATTTGGTACACGAGTTAAATACACTTGGAAAGCATTTTCATGAAAAAACTAATATATATATATATATCTATCTTTTAGCCTGTACTGATATAAGCTTATGTTAGCCCGGCTAACAAGATTATACTTCTTTTTGGACATCAGTCTTATTGAGAAGTGTGAATTGTTGGATGGCATTAATACACTGAAACATGCGCAGTGATATGTTGGATGTTTTTTCAGGTAACAAACAGACTGACTAATCCGCTTGAAATCATCTGGAAGTCTTTCAGCCTCGTTTTCTTTGCTGTAAGTGACCTCTTCAGCAACTCGACAGAATAAAAATTAGTAAAACAGAGCCATTCACTGGTAAACAAGATACAGTACTTGTTCCAAAATCAGTGTGCAGTTGCACCTGCACGCCACCGTATATGCAAGGACTGCTTTCATTGTTCCAGTTATTATCCTGACGGGCATTAGTTGGGATTGGTGGCAGACATACCAGTTCATCTAAGTGTACTTTCTTCAGTGTGTATTCTTAACACCACCAAGTCCCATGCCTACAAGGCTACAAACAAATTCTTAGGTTACCTGAGTGTATGGGTTCCTCTAAACTTGCACTTCATGGAGAGCCCGTTTGTTGAACCATCTTAGATCATTGAAATGTAGGCTTTTGATTCCTCAGTTGAGCTCGTCAAGTTTATCTTAGAAGATCAAGCATGGTTTCCTGTTTGTGTCTAGTATAGGCTTTATATTATGATGATTACTTCAAACTATTTCAGGAATGGGGTGATCGCTCAATGCTGGCCACAATTGCTTTGGGTGCTGCCCAGGTGCAATTTCTCTGCTTAAATTACGCAACTGTGTTTCTTTTTCCTCCATTTTTTCCTTTTTCATTATCACCTGCGTTTGTGATCCACAGTCCCCATGGGGTGTAGCTGGGGGAGCCATTGCTGGGCACCTGGTCGCAACATCTTTTGCCATTCTAGGAGGTGCATTCCTTGCCAACTACATTTCAGAAAAACTGGTATGAAACAAGAATTCTGGTGGATCTATAGAGCTGAACTTTCTCTGTTGTTTCATAGCCCTTCTGAAAGGCAAAAAGCGAACATAGTATCATTCCTCAGGGGCTAATAACGTTATTTCTTGTTTGTTGATTAGGTTGGTTACCTGGGTGGAATACTTTTTCTCATTTTTGCCGCAGCAACACTCTTTGGTGTTTTCTGAAGGTTTCCTACATCTCCACTTTCGTGCGAGCATTTTTACACACTTCTCCATTACCAAATTAACCAAATAGATGGAGGTTGCGGTTGAAGCATGTCATCATCTAGACATGCTTGATCTTATGTAGTTTTGGGATAGAACTGTTTGGTATCCATTTGCTTTAAAACAATGTAGTATAGATTAATTACAGTGTGTGAACTTATTCACTACTAATTTTTGACCTCAGATTTCTTCCTAATTGCATCATTCCACGAACGCACAGGTTTTTTTGTTGTTAGACACCAAATGTTGGGATGCTGCAAGCATTCGATCTTCTTGATCTTGGTTCAAAAAAAAATAAAATAATAATAATAATATTTGCCTGGCGTCAACCACTATTGAAACTTATTAGATTAGCAAATTTGGAATCCAGATCCAAGGTGGTGGGTCTCTATTAATTTATGTCCATGCATCCAACTTGAATTGTTAGGGAGTTAAAAGTGAGCCACACATGCTCGTCTGGTCGATTTGAACCTTTCGGAATTCTTTTTTAAATACAATTCTAAATTCGGATAATCAGGCGGGTTATAGTAAATAAAAATGTTAAGACAAGTGTTTTATTGTTGAGATCATTTTAATAACAGTAGATGAGTGATATAATTCTATAAACATAACACGAACCATTTGCAAATGTTTTTCTTGATGAGACAAATAACATAATAATTCTTCAATAATATGCTACAGTATGAATTTTACAATAAAAATTGTATGAGATATGAATTTACAATAAAAATTGTATGAGATATGATCTTGATCCTAAAAAACGTATTTAGAGGCATTTTTTTAAAGTTTTTTTTATAGACATGTTAAACTAGTCTATTGAATTTACAAATTAAGTTTTACTATTTTGAGATATTTGTAAGTATTTTTTTTATTTTTATCAACTGTTGGACAGTGCAGTTGGCATATGCATATGTGCCGCCTGGGTTTGAAATTTCATGCTGTCAAGTGGGAGTTTGATCTCCTTTTATGTCGATTTCTTAGATTTAGGGATATTTATAGTTTTTCGCTGGTGCGGGGGTTTCTACGGGAAAATTCTCTATGTAATATGTGAGAATTGTAAATATATTTGATTGTAATATCAGTTGTTGAATGTATAATTATCAATAAAAGTATTCTTTTATTTTTAAACATAGCGGTATTCTCATAATTTTTAGAGGCCACAAAATTACAAGAATATTTATCGTTTAAAAATTAAAAGAAACTTAAAAATATCCAAAAATAAAAAGACTTAGATTGAATACACTTAGCTTAATATGTTTATAAATTTTTTTTTTAAAAAGCTTCAAGATGCGTTTTTGAGGCGGGAGCCCTAGGGGTGGGAATCGGGGCAGGTCGGGACGGGTCAGGGTTTGCCCAACCCTGACCCTACTTTTCTAAAACTTGTTTGATCCTTATTTTTTTCTACTAGGTCAAGGGACAAAATTCGGGTCGGTATCGGACCGGTTTCGGGATAGCGGGTTGGGTCAAAAATACGAGTCAAATAAGATAATTTTCAAAATTTATATATCTATTAAACATAAGTATACATTTATACTAAATTTAAATATTATATGTTTCAATATTTCACTAATTATTAAAAACCACATAATTAAGAAAACAAAATATTTGAAAATATAGTATACATTTATTAAAATAAGTTAATATACAATTACACATAATGGTTATATACGTACAATTTTTTTTTTATTCTTATATTTCTTTTTGAATAAATTGATTCTTCTATTCCTATTGTTGATAGAGTTGATTATAAAAAAGTGAGAAATTTGAAAGAAAATAATAATAATATTTCAATATAGTCTTATAATTTTTAATAAATTTATATATGCGGGGTGGGTCGGACTCTTTGGGTCGGGACATGGTCGACCCACCCTAACCCTATTTTTGAATTTGGGTCAAAATTTTTAACCCATCCCTATACCGGGTCAAAAATATATTAGTTTTACCAGGCCAAAAATGGGTCGGGTCAATGCCGGGTCACGGGTCGACCCGCCCCAATTCCCACCCCTAGGGAGCCCAACAGTATCATAACTCATTATGTCATTTTACTCAGTTTCAGCCCGCCTGATTAGTGGTTTTTAATTTTAACGTTTGTTTCGAAATTTTTAGGAGGGTCCGATGATTCCAACGTGAGGTGTGGGCCCAGGCCTTCCACCTCGAGACAATTCATGTCCGTAGAGGAGGCAATTTGTCCAGTTGCATGCAATCGTATGGAAGAAGAGCAGTTAACGACGAGGGGTCGGTGATTGCTGTCCACTGCCAGTGGAGATCTGAGACAGACAGCGCTTGAAGTTGACGCTCAAGTCCCAGGCAAAAGATTTGCTCTATAAAAAAAGCAGCATTTTCTTTCTCAACTAGGCTCAATTTCAAGTCGGCCACACTTTGTCTATCCACTAGCATCCATGATTTTGAAGGGTTCGAATTGTTTCTAATGCGCCCGTCTTGTCTTAAAAAAGGTCCAAAACTTCCCACCTCTTCACCCTTCAGTTCAGTGGTTCGTGACTATTCATTCCCCTCCTCTGTTCGCCCCTTTCCCAGAGCAGCCTCACGTCACGCATGTGGTTCGTGCATTTGCAACTTGCAAAGCGCACTTGTTTCTTTCTTCTTTTTCTTTTCTTTTCTTACCCTTTCGTTCATCTTGAAAATTTTTTTCCCCCGAGGAATCAATCGATAGCGGACCATTCTTACCAACTTGACCCTTTGTAAGTCCTGTATTCCCCCCTCCTTGGCTCTACGAACTGCAGGCCTTTCATGGGTGGTCCAGCAGCAACGAGGGAGGCCGGTTTGTTTTGGATAACATGCAAGTCGAGGAACCGACCTATAGCCAATGCATGAATATTCCCCACCCTCAACGAAGAGCCCTCAACCATCAAATTTTCTCAATTTTATTGTTATTATTATTATTTCTGGCCACCAGCGTCCAAAACGCCTACTCCCTTTCCAAGGGGAACGCACCGCCGCTTTGTTCCGTTGCCCTAGCAGCCACAAGCTTCTTCACGGGTCTCTGTCAGCACGCTTCCCCCATCGCCTCCGCGGGACACCTCCCACCACTGTTTCATCTTTGCTTCTAATACTCCTCTGGCCCTCCACCTCCATACGCGGCCACTGGTCGAATCAAAATTTTCATTTTGAGGGCGTTTGCTAGCTGCAATACAAACTGATAAGAGTTATGAAGATGGCCGGCCCCATTTTCAAAAAACTCGCGTAGGGCCCACCTTCCTGTATGTGATTGTAAATGGGATGTCGGTTTAGCCAACCGAGGGGCTTATCTGGCGTTTGTGCCAGGGTTCAGGCGTTTAGCGGGGATGCAGCACGTGTAACGATAGGGAGTGGCGCAGTGCAAGGACAGGTCATTGAACAGGAATTTTTTATTTTTTCCTTTGTCGTTTTTTTTTTTTTTTTTTTGAATTATATCCTTCGACTATATTCAGAGGTAATTTTCACAGGCTGTCACGATAAAAATGCCGCAATTCCTTTGTCTCATGGTGCCTGTTTTTCCAATGTGCTAAGTGCTAATCATCGGAAACGAAATAACATGATTTAGAATCAAACAACAGTAGGAATTTTTATTTAACAAAAAGAAATTCGAATGAAAACACCCATACTATGTTAACAAGTAATTTAGCACTGTATAGATTTTCTAACAAGAATTTCATTTACAATATCATATCTATAGGGTGTGTTTAGTAACTAATAAAATTTTTGACAGAAACGTTTTTGGTATAGAAGTTTTTAAAATGAGATAATATAATATGATATGATAGAAGTAATGATGAAGAATAAATAGAATAAAGTTAAAATAAAAATATTAGTTGTATAAGTAATTGTCTAAAAATGATTTAAAAAGTAAGATAGTTGTACAGAAAAATTTGAAAAAATAATTAAAATAAGATAGTTGTGAAAAATAAAAAAAATTTAATTTAAAATTTTTTATATGTAAACAAACAACCTTGAAAGAGAGAAATGACGTGTGAAGGATCTATGCTCCCATAACTGATCTCTCTCTCTTCCATCATTGTGGTAGCTTCTCCGGCAGCTACACATTTCTTCCCATTTAAAAACAATTTCGTATGCTGGGTTAAGTTTAAGATCTACAGTAAAAAAAAGGAGATGTCGATTGGGTAAGAAGCAAAAGAAACGAAAATAGAAAATAATTTTGATAAAAATGATGGATATAATTAAGAAAATATTGTCATGGGCTAGCTTTTCCATGGGCATAGACTGTCCCACAATCGCCCGAGTATCCCATGTTCTCACCAATTCACCATCACTTAATGCCTATAAAATGTGTGGGTAGAGCGAACAATCTAAACCGCCCATTTAAAGTAGAAACTAGGAGGCGCAGCAAGGATAGGCTACTCTAACATGACTCAGGTAAGATTTTGTTCTCTTTCCTATAATAAAGACAGTTTGAGGTAAAAAAAATACCCTTTGTAATTAAAGTAAAATTAGTTTCATTGTCTAGATACCTGGAGCCTACTTAGATTTCTATATATAGGAATACTTTTATGAAACTGGGTTTCATAGAAATGATTTCATAAAATCTTTTTCGTTTTTGAAATATTGATTCTTGATGGAAAATTCAATTCTTTCATTGTATTTTATCCATTTGTTTAGTTAGGAGACCAAGTTTCATCCCAATCCAATATATGGATAGGCCACATTTGCTCAAAAATAGGTGCATTCATGTGTAAATTATGATCCATTCACACATGTATTAGAATGTAACACTACTTTATATGATCATTTATCTATATATTATTGATATTTTAGATTGTTTAGATGTTGAAAAAACTATTTTAAAGTTGATATTTTAATATTGAACCATTTTATTACGTTGATTTTACACATTTATAGATGAGACTCATATACAGTGAAATTAAAAAATAAAAGAATTTCTAAAATACTATAAATGATGCTAAATACAATGGATATAGTAAATTTTCTATCGACCGTCAAGATTTTAAAAATGGAAGGGATTTTATAAAAGTGAGAATAAAAATATAATATTTAAATATATATACCTTTTGAGTTTATGAACAATTGTTTAATATATCTACCAATTAGTGTATTTAAAAATGCATTTTGAAATAATTTTAGTTATGGTAAATAGTTTCCTCAATAAATAGCCTCATTAAGGCATTTTTATCCTGCATTAATGCTTCAATAGACCTCTGTCCCATTGTAAAAGAAAAGCATAACACTCAACTTAAAAAGTTAGGATTAGACCATAACATTTAAGTTAAAAAACTTAGGATTATAAACTTTTTTTTATTACATTACATGGAGCCAATTGTTCCCCTCCAAATTTGAAGTTGGGATCACACACATGCACTCCCAATTTGAAACCATTGGACTATACCTTGGTTCACATCAAAAGTTAACCTGTTATCTAACACATGCTTGTTTGCCTCTCTTATTTGTGGTAAAATTTATAGAAGTGAAAGAGGATGAGACCCCAAGACCCATACATCACAATAATGGCTCAAAGATGTATGAAGAGGAGCCACACACCAAAAAAACACTTAGTCCCTAATAAAATCTTTGCAAATTATTTCCCTAATGCAAGTTGGAGGTTCATCTCCTCAAAAACATTCAATACTTTCTTGGTTTAGTGCTTATTTGGCCAAAATATGAGCACATTGATTACCTGATCTAAGCACATGCATAAAGCAAATTTGATCAAAATAAGCCTTTAATCTTCCAATTTCTTTCACTAACACTCCAATAGAAGATTGAATAACGTATTCTCTTGTTAACTAATTTATCAAAATTAAAGACTCACTCTCACATTTCACTTTCTTAACCCCAAGATTCTTCAGTCATTCAAGACCTAGAAGAATTGCTTTAGACTCTAACTAAATAGGTTTTGCATATCTTGTATTTGACTAACATTTGGTGGTAACAAAGGATCCGCAACTGTCCCTTATGATAGTTCCAAAACCAATAGAATTGAGATTTGAGGAGATATTATAGTCTACATTCAATTTTACAAAACCCAAACTTGGCTTGATCCATTTTATTGGGCGCATGGGTAAATTCAAAACACCATTCTACACTTCAAGAGAATAATGAAAAAGATGCGGATAATTCACTGACCAAACAATTAGATTATCAATCTTGATGGGTGTAACATGTGCCAGAAAGTTATTTCTGATATGACATACTTTCCAACAGGTAATGAGGTAAATCATGAATGGATATTTATCATGGCCCTTGGCAACAACGATAGGAATATCTATCAATTTGCTATAGCTTGACCTAAAAGCAGTCTAAATAGTTGATTGTTGAATTGTTATTTAACTTTGCAATATTTTTAGAATAGATGAAGACTACCTTCCTCCTCATCGTCTTTGTTATAGATAATACAATTGGTTCTTCTTTGAATTTTTCTCTTGGCTAGTCTCCTCCTTATTGGAAGTGAATTAGTGACTAACTTCCAACTGAAAATTTTGGACCTTTTTGGAAGCTTACAACTCCATACAACCTTCAGGACCACTCCTCATTCTTCATTAAAATGCTAGACTTCTGTATTACTCTACACCATGCTTCCCTCATGTAGCATCTTGTATACCGTCTTGGCTAAATATTTGTCATTCTCTTTTAAAGACAAATAGATTTGATCTTCCTCATCCACACTGGGTAGGGGAATATTTTTGATAATATTACAGCATGATTCTCCAATCGCCAACTCAATCTCCACTTCTCTCCACATCCCCCTCTCATCATCAATGTATTGAGCATTTATTATATCCTCACTAATTTCTTTGGGTAAGGGGCCTACCTTACAAATCATGTTAGGTTGTCAAGTTATATATAAAAAAAGCTTGAAATTTTGTCTGTTACCTACTCTTTAGCTACACCATTATTTTAGAAATTATAAAGCAAGAAAGGTACTTCTCTATATAAGCGAACAATCAAATCCCAATTTAGCAACCCACGTACTATTGGAAGGGAAGTATCTCCACACTCATTTAGCTACCAGTGTATAATTGAAAGTAATTAGTTCTCCAAAGCCAAGTCCACCTTCTTTATATATACTTATTTTTCTCCGTGAAACCTAGCTTATCCTTTGCTTTCCGTTCTTTTATCTCCTCAATAAGGGATAAACACAGAATTGAGATCTTGGCAAACCTTTCTTGGGAGAAGAAAGAGATTCATTGTGCCACATAGGAATGACTTGAGCAATTGCTTTAATAAGAATCTCTTTACCTTCATATGATAATAGTTTATCGGTCACAACCAATGTACTCATGTGCATTTAGCTTCGATGCACCCAGGTGTATTTAATCTATTTTTTATTTTTAAATTTTTTATATAACTATTAATCTAAGTGTATTTAACATGTTTATCAAATTTTATTATTTTTGGAGATTTATAGATTTTTTTGAGTTTTTTAAAAAATAGTGGCATCTTAGTAATTTTCAATTTTTGAAAAAATAAAAAAATGAGTTTTTGCACCCAGGTTCATCGAGTCTAAGTGCACCTGGGTGCACAGTATTAAGGCCCATAGTTTATTATACTATATTTAAATTTTCCTGCAAATTCTCTCTCTTACATTTTGAAAAATTGAATCTTTATTTTTCCCACCTATGCTTCCGCTGATTTCAATTTTGCTTCCAACTTTCTTCTTTTTCCACTCCATGTGTTCTTGTTGGACAATGTAGTTTTTCTCCGTGTTTACCTTTTTGCTAGAATCTTTCTCATAAGTCTGTAGGAGTGTATCAATTGCAAAAGCTCTTCTTCTTTAGCATTCAAAAATAAGAAGGCATCAGTGGTGAAAAACAAATGTGTTAGATAGCAACCATTTCTGCAAATTTTGATACCTTTCAATCTTCCTTCATATTAAGTTGACATTATTAATGAATAGTATCTCTCTATACAAAATAGAAATAGATATGGGCCTTCACTATGATATTCTTAAAAGACCCATTGATTGCAACCCTACAAGTTAGTGACTTCATGCAACTCTCCATCCATCACCTCTTTTTTATATCAAAGCCCATCTTATCCATCAATTCCAAGATAAATCGTCATTCCACTCTGCCTTATACTTTCACCATATCAAACTTCACAATTAGAGCACCGGATTCCATTCTTCTTGTTCTTTGGCGAGTGAATAACTTCAAATAAAATTATCGTAGTGTCTGTTATCATTCTTCCCAATATAAAGGTACTTTCCTCTTCTGAAATAATTCTTTGAAGGCAATGTTTCAATCAGTTTGCTAGGACTTTTACAATAATTTTATAGAGGATGTTGCATAGATTGATTGGCCTGAATTCAATGATCTTTATCCCAACATTTTGTTTCCCTTTCTTTTGCATGCATGATAAAGACGTCATATAGATCAACTTTTTCTTATATGAGGCTACCAGCACCACTTTACTAATTTTGCATCAATTTAATCATTTGACTTAGTTTCCCTCTTGGCACAACTACTTGCACATTTGTCCTTGTTATAAAAGGTGATTTTTCATTAAGGCGATAATGGACTTACACCAAGAGTCCATCTCAATAACACCATGCCAAGTGATTAAAGACGGGTGTTCACCTTTACTGATGACAAATCCATGAATGTCAAGTACTCACACGATATCTTTTTGTTATTCTAATTATTTTCAATAATATAGCTGTTCATTGTGTGCTATTTAGTTCACTTGTTGAGAATCTCACTCTCCCGTATGAAGCCTCTTCAGCACAACTGCTTGTCAAGGGAGAGATATGTCGTAAAATCACTTCAACCCAAGTTCGCTAGGTAAATCGCCTAAATCGTGATTGAACTCAATTAGATCTTGGAATTTGCATTGAACATTATAGTCACAAAGTGACACCTATTCAAGAAAAATGAATCTATATAAATAAGCACTTAACAACCTGGAATAGACATTGAATTCTCTCTTCTATTACTAACGATGGTTCCTACAATTTCTCATTCTTGTAAGGCTTCGGCCTTTCCATAGGCATGGAAGAAGTACTAACTTCTCATTAACTAATGGAGTCTTTCTTTTGTAGTTTATCATGAAGGTTTCAGACATACCAAACTTTCCTTTTTCATGTAAAATTCTTCATATCCTTTCACTTTAACTTTTTTTTTTTTTTTTTTACTCCTCTCGTTGCTAAATTGTGCCCAACTTACCCTTCTATTATTAGTACTGTTACTGCTATGAGTATCGGTTTCTAATAAAATTTGTAGGTGCAATCATGGTTTTAAAATGTAATGACTTGAACTAATCCAACCTAACAATGTAAGGTTTTTTGAAAATATAGTTTAGGCAATGTGATCCTAGCCTCGAGTTGCAACCATGATAGAAATCATCATATGTTCGATGGCGAGGTCAAGCCCAAGCCTCCATCCGAAATCTTAACCTCTATTAAGACATTTATCAAAAAATTTAAAGAGGTTATGGTAATTTTTAAAAATTGAAGAGACGGGGGAGCTTCATGCAACAAATAATTTATTTACATGGTAAGTATATTTTAGAAAACACAAATATTTAGTTGAAAGCATTGATAAAATATATTTAGTTGAAAGCTTTTAATTTCAAGTGACAATAAAAAAAATTTAAATGAAATTGCTGCATAAGCTTTTGATTAGTCATATGGTAGATCCATTAATTGTTATTCTATGATGTCATGGTGGGAAAAAAAAAGACGAATAAAGCACTCAACAACAAATAGTCCACCTATCAAACACGCCCTAGTTTCCAAGAACACGACATGATTTCTACCATCATCTCCATCTTGTACATTTCTCTAAATCACC
Organism: Annona cherimola; assembly: GCA_030490835.1. NCBI lineage: Eukaryota > Viridiplantae > Streptophyta > Magnoliopsida > Magnoliales > Annonaceae > Annona > Annona cherimola. The sequence goes on along the minus strand of CM059971.1, from coordinate 120,105,987 downwards.
CACTTGAAAAAATTTCTGAAAATCTGGGCATATTTGTTTATCACAAAAAAATTTTAAATCAAAACTTTTCAATATAAAACTTTTTATCATTCACAACTATCATTTTTTAATTATTTTTTCACATCTTTTTATACGACTATGCTACATTTTAATCATTTCTATATATCTATTCATATGACTAACAGATCTATTTTAACTTTATTGTCATTATTCTTCGTCATTATCCCTATCTTCTTACATCAATTCAAAAACTTTTACACAAAAAAACTTTTAATCCAAAAATTTTATGAGATGTGATTTGTTGTACCCAGTTGCACTTAGGCTCTGTGCACTCGGGTGTGTTTAACTAATTTTTTTATTTTTTGAAACTTTTTTATAAGAGTGTTAATCTAAGTGTATTTAATATGTGTATAAATTTTTACCATTTTTGAAAATTTTAAGATTTTTTTATTTTTAAAAATTAGTTGCATTTTAGTAATTAAAATTATTTTAAATGCAACTGATTTTTAAAAATCCAAAAAAATATCTAAAAACTCCAAAAATGATAAAAATTAATACACATGTTAAATACACTTAAATTAATAGTTATGTAAAAAAAATAAAAAAATAAAAAAAGTATTTACATCTAGATGCAACGAAGCTAACTACACCGGGTGTATACAAACGCCGTCCAATTTTTATTAATTCCCGGACATACCCTTACCTAAAAGTTGGTGGGACAGTCGCGCATTGTAGGCGGGGCCGTGGTGTTTTCCCCGGTCACTGGAGTCGTTTTGCGCGTACAGCCAATCGTGCGCTGCCTCACCCAAATCAACAGCCCAATTTAAAAAGATTTCGGACGCGAACCTCGCGATTTCCTCAGCCGACCTGCGGACATTTCCGTAATTTGCTAGATTGGATAATGCAAATACACCCGATCGAGCACACCTCCGCGTGCGGCCCACCTAGTCACCAAACGGCCACCATGGCAAGCGCAGGTGCTGCCACGTATTCACGCGTCCCGATGATGATGTATGGGCCCTGTTCGACGCGTGTGATGGGGATGCGGATGCCTCTTGTTGGCTTCGATTCTAATCGGCTTCGGTGCTCTGTCGGGTTCTGGGAGATTGGCGGGGCAGGAATCTTGAGAAACGAAGACAATGCATCACGCACGCTCATGCATTAGCATGCTAATCTCCGACTTTGTAATTTTGCGTCCGAATGGGATTACCGTACAATACAGACAAGTTCTACGTTACGCATGGCTAAGCAAGTGAATGTGCTTGATCATACCACATTGAAGTGAGTCAATCGGTAATAGTGCCGTTGGTTCTGGAGTGATCTCATCCAGAATACATAGGTGCCCGCGCATCAGGTCGTCCGCTCAGTCGGAGCATCGAAACTCCCTCCCTCACGCTGATACTGCTTATACGGGATTACAGACTGCTCCAATGCGATCGGATTTTTTATTAATTTTTTTTTTATTTTTCATACGTTTGATATTTGATACAAAAAATTTAAAATAAAAATTTTTTAGCATAGATTTTTTTAAATAAGAGTGAATTAATATGACAGAAGCAATGATTTGAAGTAAAGAAAATACAATTAAAATTGATAAGGTAGCCGGATGAGCAGGAGTGAATTAATATCATAGAAGTAATGATTTGAAGTAAAGAAAATATAATTAAAATAGATAAAATAGCGGAGTAGTCATGAAAAAATAATTAAAATATATGTTGTTTCGATATTGGCAAATTCATGAGAATGTCAAACACATTCACATAAATTTTATCTTTTCTAGTTAAAATATTACTTTTTTATTTACCTAGCCCCTCCTCATCTAATTAATATTTCATTCTATACTATCGATTCTCCCATACATGTTGAATCATCCATTAGCATGGAATGAAATTTTGATTAGGATATTGGATGAGGCGCTTATTTACAAGAGCTTCGATCAAACATGAATATTACTGTAAATTTGTGAATTTACGAACACAATGAGGGACTTGTAATCGGGAATTTGACGAGCCTTGCCTCTCTGGCCGAACGAGCCCTCAGAGAAGATGTTCTCAATCACTCAACTGGTTTTGGACCTACAAGTTAGAGCTGTGGGTGCAATAGTCAGTAGATAACAGGGATGATAATTTTGTGGAGCTAAAAATTTCGGGCATCTGTGCATCAGGTTATATCGTCTGCCGCAGTAGCAAATAAATAGATCATAGGCTTCCCAACTGCCCATCAATTGCATCATCAACTTACAACTACAGCCATACTCTATATTTTCATGTTATGGGATGGTCAGTAAGGGCAGGAGACTAAATATTTTTTAAGTTTAATATTATATATGCGTAAAATTCTGTAATCGTATTGTATAAAAGAAACCATAAGCATGTGAGCCTTGTAAATGTTGCGTAACGCAATATGGAGAGGTAAGAGCACATTTTTCGAATTTTGATTTAATTATTTTATTTAAAATTTAACCTTACATTTTCTAAATAGTTCACGTGATGTTTATCTTCTGGTAAGTTTTGTTACAATTAAATATGGGGTGGGGGTGGGGGTGCTTTTGTGAGGAAAAAGTTTACATATTTGTGAGTGCCGCCGGATAAATTTTTAATTTTTTTTTACTTATCTACAGCTACACATCCATTTTTAAAAAAAATTTAAATCAAAAATTGAAATTTATGATTAGAAAATCTGAATTTTATTTCAAAATTCAAGATATCGACGTAGATAAATTTTAATCTAGGTGACGCCCATAAATATGTAAAAAAATCTTTTTTTCATATTTTTATACATCATTTCATCTAGATATTACAATGAAGTACCTGCTTACCCTTTCACTATGGAAGAAATAAACCACTACTACATGAGGAAATTAAAAACCCCACCATAAGAGAAAAATTATAGTGAAAAAACTATTAAATGAAAAGAAGGAGATCAACAAGCCAACCGCTTGTCTATAGTTGTGCCATTGACTGCATAGAATCACCCCCTTAAATAATCAATCGTTAATGTATTTTCAAAAGAAAATTTAATTTGAAAGGATAAGTAAATTTATTGTACTTCTTTGTAACTAAGCTTGCATAATGGTACCATCCTCACAGGTTTCCCTTTGAGTTGCACTAAATTAAAAAACTGGTGTCCACTAGCTGTTGCCCTGTAGTTTCACGTGAGCCTACAAATCAAGTTGAAAATCAAAATAACTGATGGAAATGATATAAATTTTTATATAATAGGCAATGATGTATATGGTCAATCAAATGCGTATTCAAGGGACTTACTTACAATCCCCTCATGATGCATATATAAAATAACAATGCAGCGGTTTGCCTAAAACGGGCACCACCGCTTGCCGCAACGTTTGACCGTTTCCAAAAGGGGGTGTTGGACTACTGATTACACGTTGCAACGGAAATGAACATGATATTTCAGAAGGGCTACGAAGTTTCTCCGAAATTATTTTGAAAACTTCATATTCACCGCCAGGATTTTTGTAAAAATATCAGCAGAAAAATAGACTTGTCAAAATAGTATTAATTAATTTTCAGGGAGGCAACTGCATTTTTAAATCGGGAAAAATTTATTAATATTTTATAATATCAAGATTTTGACTTTTTTATGCTAGCTTTTGACCTTTTCGTCAGTCGAAATAATTTCTTTCTGCGCACGCAGGGGCAAGGGCTCATTTGCATAAATTAAAACCAGCTCAGCTGGGCTGGTTTTAACTTTCAACTGATCATCGAGATTACAGTACTGAAACGTAACCTTCTGATACCGACGCGAAAAAACACGGCGATGTGATGCATCGTGAATTATATCACTTTCGAGTCTGCTTGCAGTATTGACCAACAATCATGTCAAGATTTCCTTGTGCCGATCACCATTTTTAGAAGTATGGATTGGGTCAAACAAGTTATAATATTTTTTGGATGAAATTTTTTCTATAAAAGTTATTAAATTAATAGAAAATAGTATAATATAATAAAAGTAATGATAGAGAGGAAAGAAAATAAAATTAAAATAAATAAGTTAATTATGTCGATAGTTGCATAAAAATCATTTAAAAATATGATAATTATATAGGAAGATGTGAATAAATAATTAAAAATAAAATAATTATAAAGAATAAAAAGTTTTAATCTAACTATTTTTTAGTCTTTGTCAAACACGCCTTAGTTAACGATATAATTTTTAGCTGTGATTAGATAGATGATTTATATTGAATTGAGATCAATGAAAGATAAACCTTTATATGAAATTAGCCATATTATTTCATGTAGATATGAAATCATTTACCATGATAGTTCATATAAGGCGCCGGCTACTTACAATTTTTCGTTGTTTAACTTACTATTGTTTCTTTTTTATCTTGATTTTTAACAAAGTGAAAGTACTCTGCGAAATTCTTTCATTATTACTTTTAGTTTTTAGTTATTGTAATATTTTCCCGTTCTATTTGTCTAAGTTGACGTTTTTCTTTTGGATTTTATTGAAATTTATAGCTTACTGGAAAAAAAAGTAATACCATATCCAAGTAGAAAAAGTGACTTCGGGTAATACCCATTCCATATAAAAGGAGATTTCGATGAACAAATACTAGCTACAGCTGAAAATGGCGAGAATTAGAGGGATGCCCCCTTTGCAGGGTGTGACCGTGTGACAGACAGCGGATGAATCGTCTCTGTTGTAACATTCGATAACTCCACTCACATCGAAGAGCTCCTCAACAGAATTTCCAAACGAGAAAAAAACAGGCCTCTTGCGGAATAGATCCGGGGTGCATTCATACGATACGGTGAACGTGGCATGTCCCAATTCTCACATGTCACCTCATCTGTGGGTGGACCACACCCCTCCCCCAGAATGCCGGCTAAAAATGAAAAAATTTCAACATCCTGCATTCAATTCACATATGGACCAGATCATGATTGAGAACGATCGCTGAAAGCCGGCATTTTCCTGTGGGTTCCTTTCCACTCTTTTGCATTCATTCCACATGCATTTTAGTCGCCAATTAGAAGTAGAATTTGAATTCCTTCACAAGCTCACAACCCGCTTGTACGTCGGGTAAAATCATTTTTGTCAATGGTCGGGAGTATTAGGGAAGTGGATTATGCTGCTTGCCATGTTTACGCGAAGCCCCAGGTGCAACAATGGAGGCGCTGAGATTTTTCTAAATACGTCGAAGCGTGAGGCAAGTAGACGTGTAAATGCATTATTGGCAATGGACAAGTGGAGTTTTATTTAAACCACGTCTAAATATATAAGAGGGATTATCTAAATCATGTATAAATACATAAGTGGCGAGACAAATGAGCGGCGACCTTTGTCTAAACCATGCGTAAATAAGTAAGTGGTAAAATAAACGAGGGCGAACTTTATCTAATCCACGTGTAACTACATATCGGTGAGATAAATAGTGGCTTCTGTGGAACCACGTGTAAATGTATAATTGACAAGATTAACTAAAGTTTCCGCGTGCCTTCGGAATCTCGTTGAAGAATTGACGACGGTTAACTAATGATTTAGTAGGATTCACCGGCAAATCCAAGGTCTTCTTACCTAAATCCGTCTATGCTATAAAAATCCCAAATCTCTTGGGATTGAGATCGACGGAAACCGGCGTACGAACATCCGTGTCTCGGACCATTTTACCGCTTCAATTCTAGGTGATTCCTGCCACCGTAATCTCTATCCTGCAACCTTGGCCCTATGGTCCTGTACTTTAACCACTAACATATGGTAGTTTTTGTCCGATTTCTCGCAGCTCGTACATCAACTTTCCCATAAAGCCAGAGTACGAATCCGACCGTCCTTGATAAAAAACCCCACCCGCCGCACAGGCTCGTGCACGAGGGCAAAACTGACGCCTGTGCACCCCATGACGCGAACGTCCTACCTGCTTTGCGCGTGCGCTATCTGGACACTTGCACCGTGAGATTAGTCACACACTCCCTGCTCTCCTTTTCATGTTAGAAATCCCCGCATCCGAAATTCCCCTGGGCAGGCAATGGGATAGCATCGGACATTGCGGCAGCAGCGAAATCTTATCCACCTTCCCCGTCCGAGTCCAAGCAAAAGCTAGAACGGGACGGGACGGAACGGGAAACAATCGCTCTATTTCATTCAATGCTCTGTCGGAAATAAAGCCCAGAGCTGCTGCTTCCTCTGCATCCTTACCAAAACCCCCCCGGGCTCCAACATTCGGAAAAACGCTTCTTCTGCGGACTTTTTTCCCCCTTTCCGTTCTCGAGCTCTCCTTGTGCAGCATAAGCAGGAGAGCTACGCGATTTTTTTTTTTTTGCTTTTCTTTCACCAACCACGATTCTCCGAAATCCCGATCCAAGAGAAAAGTCGAAATTAAGATAGAGTCGTCCTCATCGATATCAGATCTTAAGTAGGTCGTCTAGCGCTTGCCATATCAATAGATATTCTATCCCCTGTCTCGTTTCCGCCATTCTGACCTCCTCCTCTTATAGTTCTTGCTTCCTGTTGCAGAAAAACGATGAATCACCACGTGCCGGATTTCAACATGGAACAAGACTCCGGCATGCCGTCCTCCTCTTCAGCTCGATACCTCCACCACAAGAAATCTTCTAGGTAAATTTTGTATGGAATTGTAATTTGTGAGCTTCGATTTTCTTATGTTTTGTTTTGATTTTCGGCGAGTAATTGAACTGCGTTGTCGGAAACTTGCAGGGCGGAAGACGACGATTTCGTCGAGCTTGTATGGCAGAACGGCCAGATCGTTCTGCAGAGCCAGAAATCTCACAAGAAATCAGTGAAACTTCCGCCAAACGCCATTCTTCCAGGGAGACTGGAGCCCGGCGCTGGAGACGAGATCGAGTCGTCCACGACGACTGCCACCGCACAGCAGCTTTTCCTCCAGGAAGATGAGATGGCGTGGTGGCTGCATTACCCTCTCGTCGACGAGCCCTTCGTGGACCACCGCGAAGTCTTTGGCGGCGAGTTGCTGTACCCTCCGGCGTCGGTTCCATTGGTGGCGGACGGTAGGCCGGAGGACAAGCCTGCGCAGCCACCGGATCCACAGCCTATGGCGCCTCCGGCTCGCGGGGGGTACAGCTCGCGGCCTCCTCTGCATCCTTCCCGGCGTACTGAAGAGGAGAAGATGGTGAATTTTAAGCATTTCTCGCGGGGAAAAGAGAAGATGGAGTACCGGCCGTTGGATCTGGAGCGGCCGGGCTGGGAATCGACGGTGGTGGAATCCAACGAGACTCCCGCGGGCGTTAGGGTTTTGAAAGGGGAGAGGTTCATTGGCGGGAATGCAGGCAGCATCACATGCGGGGGAGGAGACCGGGAGGTCGGCTCGTGCGAGCAGACGATGACGTCATCCTCAGGTGGGTCTGGGGCCAGCGCAGAGAGGCTAGCCAAGCGTCCGCCGTCCGAGAACAGAAAGAGGAAGGCCAGGCAAGGAGAAGAGTCGGAGTGCCAGAGTGAGGTCAGTCTTCACCTGCTCCTTCGTTCTTCCTTCCGTCCCTCTCTTTTCCTTTCTCATCCTTACTGCACCACCAATCGGTCATGCGCCGACGTGAAGTATTTTGGATGATCGCAACCGTCCGCAATGAATGGAAGATGTGGTGACCCTTCAGTCAAGTTCATGGCTGAGAAAGCGGATTGCCTATTTGACATGTCCAATGGGTCCCATCGGCTGTCATCCAGAATGGTGATTACGTACACGCGTCCCGGCACTAATCTCTATTTTTAGTGTGTGCCAGGCCGTACGTATCCGTATTAGTAACTCCACTGAGTAATACTTGACACTGTCACTCTGGCGGCGGGTGGCTAGTTGTGGAAATTACTTCTGCTTTGGAACGTTATGAATCGTATAATATGATAGGGAATATGCTAAAGCTCCCACTGCTTGGACGATCAAGATGAACCGCCCAGTTCTGGGATCTTTTAAGCTCAGCGGAGGGTGGGCGGTCCGCCCGCAATGCGGACGGTGAGATGCGGTTGCCACGTCAGTCTGTTACGGCGCGCGTGGCGCGCCACGGGTCCGGCTGACGTGCGTATCTCTGGTGGTGTGCTTCTCGCTGTACAATATCCTACGCTGGGCTCGATTACTGGTGGTGGTGGATTAATCAAGGGGAGGTTATTGAACTGAGGTATATCAGGTTGGCCGGGTTAACTAATGGTTTATTTAACTTACGACAATAAATTGATTTTTTATTATTTTTTGCTTTTTCATAAACTTATTAATCTAGATATGTTTAATGTATAAATCAAATTTTACCATTTTAAAGATATTATATATTTTTTATATTCTTAAGCGTGGAGATATTTTAATCAATAATCTTGTATTTTTAAATATATATGTACACATATTCAAAATTGATAAAATTTAGCAATTTTATAAGAAAAGCAAAAGAAAACTTTATAACAAAAAGTAAAAGAAAAATTTTAAAATAATTGTTTGGTGTGGGTTAAGTAAGTCATTACTTAGCTTAGCTAACAAGATCATACTCTCAATTAAATTTGAGTCAAAAATAAAGAGTGCAACTTGGATTTTGAAAAGATTCAACCGGAGGGTTTTTTTTTTAGAAACTGTTATCTTATATTATTTTTGATTAGGTCGGTTTGATGGCTACTTTATCATATCTTTAAATGTTGGAATGGTACCTATTCCAGATTAGTTCTTTAAAATATTATTTTATAATATATTTAAATATTATAATTCTGTTATAAATCTTGCTTAATATCTATAATCAATATGATAATAATATAATTTCAAAATGCCATTGATTAAATTACTAAATAATGGATTTTTATGTTTATTAAAAATATAGTCTGTATCACACAAAAGATATATTGAATATATATTATTAATTCAGATCAACACTGGTACCCAGACTTTAGAACTTACCTTTCTCTAATTTAGCCAAATAATTTTTGAAACCTATCTTAACGGGTAAGAAAATAGAAACAAACTCTACCTCATGGGTATCATATTTAAGTTCTATCTCTAGTTCGACCCTCATAAATTAGTTATGTAACTCAAGCTTGTGAAACTCGAATTTATTTAAACTTTTTTTGATTGATTTTTCATTGAATATTATATCTCATCTAATATTACAATTAATCTCAAATTCTATAAGATTTTATTTTTGAAATTTTAACCTTGATACTATTTGTGAAAATCAAGTTTGGGTCAAATTTTGGATTATAATTTGGATTGACAAATTTTTATTTGATTTAAAAATGATAAGTTCAAAATTCATATAGATATATAGTAACAATGGATTATATATAAGTAAAAATAATAATATCTAACCCAACTAATTTTTTAAAAATATAGTAACATATAATATTTTCTAAAAGAAATTTTAATTTTTGAAAATAAGGTGAAGGAAGAAAGTTAATAAAATTAAAAGTAAGTGATATAAATATAAAAATAGATGTAAATGAATATTATACGATTTATCTGTGATAAGATTCAGCCTGTGTTGTTGTCCTCAATTCGCTTGAAAACAAGGATGTCTGTATCATGTTTATCTTGTGGATGTAAATGAATTTTATTAAATTTATCATGGTCAATGATTTTGGCATTTTATGCCATGTTTCAATTAATTAGTTTATCAACATGATTTCTGAGCCAAACGACTACCAACATCCACTTGACATAAGATTTTCTAGCAAATCCTACAAAATGTAGACCGTCCAGGAAGTTCATGAAAATTTTCATCTTTTATTAATAGGGATGCCCCCAAGTCAACATGTAACACCTTAGGAAATGTTAGTATAATTAGCTAATTTATATATAAGATAATTTTGATTTCATATAAATTGATTTAGCTATTATATATAGGCTTTGCTTTTATGAAACTTTTTCTTTGTGTAATCCTTTTTTTTTTTTCATTTGTTGTAGGGTGCACCACCCTTGGGGGTGCAACTTAGGTAGGGTATCCATGGGTACCTTCCGACCCAACCTTAATTTGGGTAGGGTAGGGTAGGAAATATTACTCATGGGTATGGGTAGGGTATAAATTATTACTTGCTTCTTCAAATAGGGTACGGGTAGAGTAGATACATTGGGTACCTAGAACCGACCCACATAAGTACTCATATGAGTAATTAATTAGGTGCATAATTATATATATATATAATATATTATATGGTATGTATCATGCTTTGTCTTTGATATCTTATGTGCACACATATTTTAACAAATTCAAATTTAAATGAATTTTGTACCTTGTGAAGTATAAATTTAAATGCATTTATATATATGTCAGTGACTTCCGAAAGACTCTTATAAATATGCTTGTGATTTATGATTATAATATATTAATAGTTTAATGATTAGGTCATGATGGTCTATACTTCATATTTTTATATAATAATATAAACAATAATATATGTACTTGTGATTTTAAAACATAAATGAGTATTATTTTATATATTTAAAATAATATAGAAATTTTTTAAAAATATTGTATTTGAGTATTAAATGAACTAATTTGGAATCGAAATTAGAACCGACTCTGTGGGTAATGGGTAGGGTAGGGTATACTAGAAACCGAACTGACAAATGAGTAAGGTAGAGTAGAACTTTTACAAATAGGGTACAGGTAGAGTAGACTACTACTCGAATCGAATCGACCCGAATTACACCCCTAACCACCCTGTAGGACTGTAATTGTCACGGAGGTTGATCCCTAGACCTTGGGCATGAGAGCCTGGTGTGCTACCATTACGCCAAAGTATTGGTCAATTCCTTTCGTTTTTAATATTAATGATTGATAAAAATTTACTTTATTTATTTTATTTAATATTATTTATATTATCATAAAAAAAATTATTTATCCTATAACATTCTGGATTGCCCCATCCAAAATGTGTAAACTCAACATAATAAAATAAGTAAATGCTAAATATTAATTTTAAAATTATATTTTCAATGTCTAAATAATCTAAAATATCATTACCTTATGTATAAATAATTTTATAAAAAATATATTCTCTTATATATATAAATGGATCCAAGTCTTTTTCATAATTGATACACGAATATATATATATATATATAATAAATGTAACTCATGCACATACTTGATTTGGATGAATTTTGTTCTCTTAGCTAAACAAATAACATTAAATATAATGAATAAATTTAATATTCATCAAAATGATCATAAATTCAAAAGGGGTCATATGGAACCTCTCAGTCACATACAAATGAAGCTCATTATATATAGAGAGAAATAATCTTATTTTATAGAAAAATGATCTTATTAGCTCGGGCTAAATAAATGTTCCGCTTAGTCTATCTCAAATAATTCATGTATAACAACTTTTTTTTGTTTTTTTTTTTCATACACTTGTTTATCTAAGTGTATTTAACATATAAATCAAGTTTTACCATTTTTGAATATGTGTATATATTTTTTGATAATTTTAATCGTCTATTCGTATATATGTATTTATAATACTCCTATTTTTAAAAATATCAAAAAATATATACACATATCTAAAAATGGTAAAACTTAATTTACATATTAAATATACTTAGATAAACAAGTGTACGAAGAAAAAATAAAAAAACTTGTTGTAAATGAATTTTTTAAGGCGGACTAAGTGGGCCATTTGCTTTGCCGCCAACATAATTACTCTTCTATTTTTATATGACTAAAACCAATACTTAACATAATTATTTACATGTAGCTACACTGGGTGCACTTAGCTTTGGTGAACTCGGGTGTAAAAATTAATTTTTTATTTTTTTGAAATTTTTTTATATAAATGTTAATTTAAATATATTTAATATATATATATATCAAAATTTATCATTTTCAGTGTTTATAGATATTTATTTTGGATTTTTTAAAAATAGGAGCATTTTAGTCACTTAAAATGACTAAAATACCCTTATTTTTAAAAAATTCAAAAACCGTACAAATCTTCAAAAGTGGTAAAATTCGATAAATATGTTAAATACTTAGATTAACAATTTTAAAACAAAATTGATATAAAAAATTTTAAAACAAAATTAGAAAGAATAGATTCACCAAGTAACAATTACATTTTAACTGTAAAAGATAGATCAGTAGCTCTATTTGATGGTAGATGCAGCAAAATCTAACTTTGAGAGCAAAAAGTCGCTAGCTTGTATAAACTTTTGTTGCAGTGTTGATGGGTCACATGAACATCTTATTCAAAAGTGTGGCCCCCAAGTGAACAACTGACAAGATGAACTTGCCTGCGTTCCGCAGATTGGGTATGTAGGCGTAGTCCCAAACTAGTCGGTACAGGAATGATCGTTAATTCCCCCGAAGAAAACTATTTTTCGATGGATGCGTTGTCCGGGTGTGCATGGGCAATCATTTCTATAATACCAAATTTGACAATACCGGGACACAACTGCACACGTAAGGGTTATTTGCTGCTCCGGCTGCAGGTGACAGTTCATAACCTTACATCCATAACGGGTTGCAATGTAAACATGAGCGCCGCGGAAGCCACCTACTTTTAGCCAGGTTGGGTAGATTTCAAGACAATTAATTAAATGTAGGATTAAGTACAAAAATTCATTAATGTCTTCAATCAAAGTAGGATAAATTTCATATAATGGGCATTTAGAACCTACCCAAGGGAGTATCCTCCACTGTGTAAGTATAAATTTTCATTTATGCTATAAATCATTGGGGCCACGTCTATATCTCTAATTTTTAAAATCTTCCTTCAGAAAGGTAATATCTCCTCTTCTAAACATCTAATATTTTATTTATATGATGAAATAATTTAATTACTTCAATGTTAAATATTTTTTATATAATCTTCATCAAAAAAAATTTATATAACCGATTTACAACTTAACAAATTTAATCTAAGCTTTATATGGTGAAGTAAAGTCTACTAAAAATCAAATCGAACAATGATTATGGTAAAGTACAACCCAACTCACTTAAACTTTACATGAATAAAATAGAGTCAACTAGAAGCCAAATCAACTTATGATCATCGTAAAGTAATATTTTTACAAATAAGATATACTTGACCTAATCCATGTCACACCCCTAATTTTTCACTTTGGGGGAGGTGGGGGAGTTGCGGGCATGGGAACTGTTCCTTATTAGTTGGCGCACATTAGAAGACATTGTTATGTATAATCTCGTGCGCAAGAATTTTGCTGTGTTTACTGACTTTAGATATCTCATGACAATGATGGCTTCCATGGAATTTAGGATTATATTAGTCCCATAACAACTATATTTTTTATATTATTGTCGGTATATTTCTTTAAGAAAATATCAATTTGTTTTTATTTATTGAGTGCTACAAAGTATTTTAAGTTATTTTTTTTTGAAATAAAAGGGTATATCCATGTAAAAAACTTCACCGAGAGTACAAAAGGTCTATGTATATAATGGATTTATAATAGCACTTGTGGCTACCCCACCATACTGGAGGAGTCTCACTCCTCTTTGCTATAATGTTGACAATATGGTGGGCACACCAACTACTAGATCGCAAGACATGTAAGTATTTAACAGATAAAATTTCACTGATTTAGAATGGAGTTCTTGAATTAAAATGCCAATTGTTGACAAAATGGGGCATTTATCATTTAGGAGACTTACCCAGATTAAGAAGTCATTCTCTAATTCCAAATGCTGGATTTTTAGGTCTGTGCCCCATCTAATACCGCTGAGCATTGCCATGACTTCTTTGTTGTCCCTCCGCTTTCCATCAATATGCTGCCACATAACACTTGCTTGGATTTTTAAGTTATTATTTTTTCTTGATATGTTTATATTATAATCATCTCAAACATTTGTCCTACATTCTAGCTCTTGATACATCATACAAATTTCCTTACAAATGGTCTATCCAAAGCCTCTTGTGGACGCGACGCCATGTCTGAAGCGTCGCGGTGGATTTTTAAGTTATTGAATGCAATGTATATTGGCTGAGATTTTCCTTTTCTATTTGATCGCATGAGATTTCTCATTTTCAAGATAATTTTTTCAATTTTTAGTACAAAATTTTAAAATCTCAATACAAATCATTACATTCTTGTTCTATTTTTCTATCCCATTCACAGTCCTTGAATCCTTCCCAGCAGCCCCTTAATTTATACCTGCGACTTTATTATGCTTGTACAATCACTCAATATTTGACCCCAGAAGGCGGATTGGTGGTGACCATCCATTTCACCTGAACCAGCCACTTTCCCCGGGCTCTTAGAAACGGATGATGATCCACGTCAGTTGTTACAATGATTATTGATTACCACCTGCATTTTGGGCGTGTCTATGGTTAGTGCCGGCAATAAATGGCCAGACTTCATAAAATATGGAAAAAATATGGCATGCTGACCATTACTCGTTCCTATTTTTCTTTTTTTTGTCAAAATATGTATCTTGAATTTGACAATCGTTTAGTTATTAATAAAAGTGAAAAATAGGCTGATTGAAAATATTTTTCCAATAAAAATCACTGGAGCCTTTGACGACGTAGAAGCATCTGAGTCGGTCTCTCTCTCTCTTTCTCTTTTCACCGCGACAATAGCTTGAATTTAATTCTCTCTTCTTGTCCATGCTCAAAGGACGCCGATTATGAATCCATCGAAGAAAAGAAAATAGCACGGCGGTTCGCCAGAAGAGCTCGAGCTGCAGAAGTCCACAATCTGTCTGAGAGGGTACGTCAATCTGTTTTCTTACTTCATTTTGTATTCAAGTTTTACTTCATCGATATTTAATTGAATTGGTGCAAAGAAGTACGCTGGAGTTTCATAGTTGATTTCTGTGCAGAGGCGGCGCGATAGGATCAATGAAAAGATGAAGGCACTGCAGGAGCTCATACCACGCTGCAACAAGGTTATTTCGTCTGTTTAGAAAGTCTCCCTCTTTTGATTGATTTTAGTGGGCATGGATCATTTTTGTGATTTTTAAAGGATTCTTTTTCAGTCGGATAAAGCTTCCATGCTGGATGAGGCAATCGAGTACTTGAAGTCTCTTCAATTGCAAGTCCAGGTGTATATTTGCATTCTCTTAGACACCTACCTGTAAAGAGTTTTTAACTGT
Organism: Annona cherimola; assembly: GCA_030490835.1. Lineage (NCBI taxonomy): Eukaryota > Viridiplantae > Streptophyta > Magnoliopsida > Magnoliales > Annonaceae > Annona > Annona cherimola. The sequence continues at coordinate 120,090,958 of CM059971.1, read as the reverse complement.
TTAACTTGACTATCTGGATGCAGTCAAGAATCATGATTTGCCTTTAAGAAGACAACCCACTTTTGTTGCCACTGACTCTTGATAACTGGGTGTAAGATTCACCATGATGAACTCTTGCTGCTACTGTTTCATACTAGACTCCGCGGGTTGACTTTGGCATAGATTTCTTTTGAGAGGGAAGGGCATTAGCAATGGTTGGTGTGTAATTCCCATTTGAGGGGACCACTGCTACGTAGTTGTCCCAGCATCTGATTAATTCAAGATGACGTTTCCTGAGTCAAGTTAGTGAATTCTTTGGAGAGATTCAAAACCATCCCCATTTAATCATTTTTTCTTTGGTTCACTAGCTTGCTATTTTATGGGCAAAAGAAAATAAGTAGCCTTAGTTCTGAAACGAGATGAAATGATGGGTCGAGATCACTTTACTCACAGAAATAGCAGAGCCAAAGGAGCATGGTGCCTGAAAGAGGGAATTAAATATATTTTTATTTTCTGGAATAAATTGCATCATCGTTCGTAGACTTCCTCGCTGGTTAGATCGAGTTATATGATTTGATTTTTCCTGAACTTTTTCTACGTTGTATGATATGAGGCCTCAAAATGATCTTTTGTTTCATTTCTTTTTTCTCTTGCCAGTTTTTGTTATTGTGAAATTGTATTTGTGAAAAATAGAAAACCTTGATGACGATTGACTTCAGCAGATGATGTCAATGGGATGCAGCATGTCCCCCATGATGTTTCCTGGTGTCCAGCAGTACTTGCCTCCAATGGGTATGGGAATGAGCATGGTCATGGAAATGGCAACTGGTGGCCTCGGCCGACCAGTGATACCGTTTACACCAGTCTTACCAGGCACAACCACGCCTGGACCTAGTGGAGCTCATTTAGCGCCAAGGCTCCCAATGCCAGGTTTTCATCTCCCACTCGTGTCTCCTTTCGATTTGTCCAGAGTACAAACAGCTAGTCAGCATGATTCTGCGTCGAACCCAGCTGGCCTACGAAGTCCCCATCCACTACATTCTCCAAACTTTGCTGATCCTTATCAACACTACCTCAGCCTTCACCACATGCAAGTGCAGTCTCAGGTGTGTGTGTTTTTCTTCTCAGCTGTTTATGATCGTCATAATCATTCATTGTGCCTCGTGTCATTCTGTCCTTGTCATTGGAGCCATCTTCACCTACGAGATGCTGCTCTTTTTTCTTCTTATACTATCCTTTTAGAATTTAATATTTATTGGATCCGTCATCACCACATTGAAAACATTATCAACATTGTTCTGACTGTTGTTATTAAACTGCAAAATACATCAAGTACATGCGCATTTTCATGGCTACAGGACCAAGAGTTCCTCTTATCACTTGGATCAAAGGGGTTGTCTAAGACTCAAGTGCTTTTTTGGTCACTTTGTGTGAACTTTAATTTCTTATTCACGATTTCATCCATTTGTGGCACAGGATCAAGCATTGGCGCAACCAAGCACAAGCAAGGGAGCTGGAACTCCCCCAAGTCATGAAGCTGGTATGTCGACTTGTCGCTTATTTCTTACTTGCATTTTTGGTCGCTTCTGTTGCTACACAAGGAAGAAACGCAGCAGAGGAACTTAGGTAAAAGATGTTTCATATGCTTTGGTGACGAGTAGAAAATTGGATGCCTTAGCCAAACGATGAAAGTATCTTTTCCAAAAAGGCACGGGGGGTATTTTATTGTCTGCTGGTCAATGGGCCCTGCAGTTTAAACGAAAATGAGCAGAAAGTCAACAATTGGTTGTATCTATTGATTCTATACTGATTCATTCCAAATGAAGTTGTTATTCTCAAGCTTTCTCTTTTCATGCTCATGATGTCTTTAGAACTTAGGCTTTGAAATACATCAACGTTCCTCAATGCCCATACCAAAAATAGACAGACATGTATCCATTTCTCACAAAGGCATTTTAATATAACTTTCCAATTTGGTAGTAAGGCAAAATCAAGTATAATACTGTTACGACAGGGGACCAAAGCACACATCACATGGTAACAGCTGTTTTTTGTATTTTTTTTAAAATTTATTTCTCCTTTCTGGCCTGTGTAGTGGTCCCTGTATGTTGTCAATCATAGCTCATTGCATTATAATTTCTCTCCTTCATCATTCACTGGTCAACGTGACTGGAAATCGCAAAATAGGGGTGATCATCATGATTGTTTGCTTTGAAATCGTGAATAAAAAAGTAGTAATATACCGCTTATGAAGCATCCAACCGTCTGGAAAGAATAATGGAGTGTTTGGAACCCCAAATCGTCTCTAGGACACAATCAGTAAGCATCCCAAAAAAGTTAAATCTTATTTTTAAAACACTCTCATTCACGCATTGGAGATTGTACTGTCAAAAGAAATATGATGTCTGATATGCTAAAATGAGATGAACTGAGTCCTAGGAGTTTGGCAAACCAACCCTTGAGAGAGATATTCTGGACGATTATAGCTATGTTGTTTTTGACATTGCAGGTTGAAATGCTGATCGTGGGACAGGTGGCGAGAAGCTACCACGCTAATTTTGTATAGGGGAGTTTCTCCTATGTATACAGCGAAACCTGAAACAACACGGCTAACCTGTAATTATTACCATGTAGAGTGCTACCTTTCCCTTTGAACATCTAATGCATGTTTCTTTCTTCTCCCTCACTCCATTTCATGTTTGAATGTTGTTTGATGATGATTGTTGTGTTGAAGTATGGCTCTTTGCCACGGCCGACCAAAAAAAAAAAACAAAAAAGAGAGAGTGAGAGAAAAGAGAAGACAGTACTTAATTCTTATTATTCTTTGTTTAAATGTTGCACATTGAAAATCTCGTGTTGTCCTGTGGGCAAATTAGTGTTTCATGTGGAAGAACAATAGGGATTGGCGCGTTTGAAAAATCGTGCATCAGGTTGGAAGTTTGATTTTTCAGTTTCCAAAATTGGAAAGCCAGTTGGCTGACCACTTGGTTGGATGAGTGGATGAGAAGATAATATTGTAAATGGAATACCCGCATGGAGAGAGGATCACCTTTCAGAGTTGTCTGAACTGTGTTCTTTTCCCTATATCAATTTTTATACGGTTGACGGTGGTTAGGTGTGGGCTCTTCTTCATTGTATTTTTCGCAAAAGAGGGGCATGGAGTCATGACAATTCATTATTTGGTAGCTATGAAATCAAGTCAGCCAGCTGATGGTCTCCACTCTCCTTTGCCGCCTTCTCCTCCTTTGCACTGACCCCTTTCAAATTTCGTCCATCAATCATCTTGACTTCCTGCTTCGGCTGATTGCTCTTGACCAAAAAGCAAGTGGCCTGGATTATTATACTTCTTACCTGCTGAACGGACAAAAGAACACAGCTTGTCCATGGCAACTGAAAGCTTTGATCTGTCTATGCATGGATCATCTCATGTAATCCTCTTGCTTGGCTCGCTGTTTAAGCTAATGATTCTCTCTCTCTCTCTCTGGTGTATTTGTGGGCTCCAGCGTTCTTACTGGATGAGTTCCCGCTGAACGCACCAACTGGATATCAGAAGTCGGCTCCGATACTATTTTGTCACACCCTAGTCAACGGTCGCAGATATTTTCCGCTTTGGGCTTGGCGGCCATACGGTTTTGTCCTTTTGAGATCACCCTAAAAGATGCATTTACTATTCAACAAGAACTTTCACTTATAACTCAAGCTCTTTCCTTCATTCTAACCAATGCGGAATGTTATAGGCTTTCCGTTTAATGGATGATTACACTATTTCTTTTCATTACTACACTAACATGTTGTATTGGATGTGTTTTCTGGTAGACATGTGGATCATAAAAGATTGCATACGGGCAAGAGTTGAATGGTTGTGTTCATTGTGTAGGTAGTTGTGTTCATTGTGTCTTGTGTAGCCAGCACTGGCCGTGTCCCGTTGCCATGTGGGTCGGTGATTCAATTGTATAAATAAAGTTGATTGAATGAAAAAGCTGACATTTCCAGTTTCAAATTCGTCTTCGTACGTAGTGGCCTGCTCAATATCTGCAACTTGGATTCATTTCTGCAGCTTGAATCCATAGGGTACCAAAGCCAAGCAATGCACTTGAAGGTCATGGGTTTAACTACCTGGATGGATGACCTGGGTTAAGGTAGGCTCCAACGGGTGCAAAGATATCTCAAAAGAGAAAAAGGGTCGGTGTCACTAAAGTAGGGCATTATTAGGAAAAATGCTTGCTAGAGTCGGGAGAGCATGTCACCGTGGATGTTAGCTCTTGCTATGGCCTAAGGTGTTTTGTGGGCCCGAACATGGTGGAGCACAGGCTGATCTTTTTCAGCATCCTAATTGGAAGGATATTCATAGCTAATCCAGGGTCTAGCAACAGCTTGTTGATATGCACCAGCAATAAAGAGCAGATGATTATGGCTGGCATGTCATAAATACCGAGACCAGTCCAGAGACACTTGAGGTGGCCTACGTCGTCGAAATCAACGGCTGATTTCTTGAAAGCCAGCCAACAGTATCGGTGGTTCTGGTGCATAACCTCGAACGAGATTGTAGACCGATGTAAACTCCGGATGAAAGTGAACGTCACGGCGACAACTTGTAGACACCCCAATTTTGAGCCATATTAATTAAATATGGGTCTATTACATGAAATTGTGTTATTTAGAATTATAATCATGATTTGAATTAATCTGCAATGAAAATGCATAATCCAGCCAGATTTATACCTAGGTGATTACTATAAGAATTATCGGACATCAACAATTGTGAATCGACGGCTAAGATTGCTTGCGAAGAGGCTGCATGTATACAGATCCCTATACACTGCCGGAGCATTGTAAAATTAACCCATCTTCCCAAGAGAGTGCACACCTTCTTCCGGAACTGTTGTAAGGAAAATCTCATGGAATGCCATTTATGATCTCCTCCCACAGCCGCCAGACGGCCAATCAGAGTCGTTCATCGAGCTAACCGCATGCTCACCACTACCCGTCTTCTCTGGCGAAGCCCTACTCCCTCATCCCCGGCAGATCCGCTTTCTTCAAAGTTGCATCTGCAACCCAACTTCCGGCCAGCCTTGATTCCGGCAGGATTCAACCTCTATGACAGCAACCTGCTGTCCAAGCAGCTTCACACCAGTGACTCCCACCGTTTCTCCTCCGAACCCGGCACATCTCCATCACTTAAGTTTGATCAATCTCCCATCATCAATTGAATAAGGGCAGTCCTCCATTTTCGGCAGCCCCTACTAGCTAGCACCCGCACCAAAAGCCTTGACATCCTCTCACCATCCGGCAAACCATCCAAGCCGTTCCCAGCCACGATCTCTACTTTCCAGCTCCATTGCTTGAGCACCAAGCAAGCGCCTTAGGCCGACAAGAGCCAGCTAGCATATTACTTGGCCATCAAGCAACAAAGTTGCATGTGCCGGATATGCCTTTTATTCAGTTCCTTGTAGAAGCCGGTGGATAATAAGCAGAACTAAGGAAGACGTCAATATGTCCAGCACATGCCAAAACCTATATGCACACAGCTAATGAAATGACGCCACGTCAACACTCTAGCCCGACACCCCTATAAATACCGGCATCCTCCGGACGTTCGGACACAATAAGCTCAACGGGTGCAAGGGGAGGAGACGCTGGTGCTTTGTTATTCATTTTGCTCAGCCCCTCTCTTCCTTCGTTTCCTTCTTCCTCCTCCTGTTAAAATTCTGCTGCCACCGTCCCAGCGATCAAGAAAATACTCAGAGCCCAAGTCCAGCTACACATGTTATAGCCGTCTCAAAAATATACTATTTATTTTTATTATATCATAGCATATGATTTGTCTGTAACGCGTATATCTGTTTACGTAAACCGGTGCTTTATCAATATAATATTTGGATTCTAATCTCCCCACAAAGCTTAGTGGCGACTCCCCTTTTATTTCTGTTGTTATTTTCAATTTGATGTTTTAATATCTATTTATTGTAATAATATCTATCATAGTGACTTGCTGCCAGCAAAAGGGCGCTGCACAACTGCTTGGTGTTGAAATACTTGGCCGATGACATACTTGCTGTTCTCGTGAAACGACTTGAGATCAGACCGCTGTAGATATCGCACCTGTGATAGGTTCTGGAAAAACCGGATTGGTTGGCGCCTCGAGCCGCTAAGTCGTCTGAATATGTGGAAGATACAGAGGAGTAATTTGAAAGCTGAGGGGAGTGTGTGATAGGGTGGGAAGTGGGAAGTGGGAAATGGAATATTTTGAGAGTGTAGGAGTAAATATGGAATATACAGGGTAGTTGGAGTGTAATAGAAAAGAGAAATAATTGAAATGTATAAGTAAAAGGGTAAAAACATGATTATTAATAAATTAATTAATGAGCTTGGAAATCCATACTGCCATGAATTCTCATACCACGAATCGCACACCGAATACCAAACATCCCATGATCTTCCTGGAAGACTCGTGCTTCTGTCATAATTACTGGCGCGAGTAGGAACTGCTGCTCTGCCCATGGACTTGATCCCATGAAATTGCTGCATCGTCAATGTGGCCGCCATGCCGCTCTGGAAAGGCGGGCAATTCAAGCTGTTACTGACGTAGCTTCTGGTTATGTTAGAGCTGAAGTATCGGTGCGACCTTCACAACGTTGTTGTTCCTTGCTACCCAAACAAGCAGCATCATGCCTGATGCACACGGGCAAGTGAGGTTACGGCAGTGCTCGTTCAACTTAGAATTCAAAAAATAGACGGATGAGAACAGTGTTGGCATCAGGGGTGTTAACGGATCGGGTTGGACGGGTTGGAGCCTAATCCTAATCCTAACCCATTAAAATATCTCAACCCTAATTCGTTTACTAACCCATTTACAACCCATTTAATAAATGGAATGGTGGGTTGTTAACGGGTTATATAGCAAATAACCTGAAAGCCTAAATTCTAGTAGATAATGATCTCGTAGAGAGAGACGAGAGGATGTTTTCGGTGTAGGGGAAATGAAAATAGGGCAGTAACGGGGAAATGGAATTAGGAAAGCAGTGAAAAAATGAAAATTAGGCAACTTGAGGAAGACTTAGAAAGGAAAAATAACCCAGGGGTTTACATGTATATATATAAAACTTTAATGAGTTAAGCGAATTAAATGGGTTGAACCAGTTAAACGGGTTAAACAAATTATATAAGTTAAATGAGTTACTAAACGGGTTGACGAGTTATAAAATCTCAACTCTAATCCATTTATTTAATTAAATGATTAAACGGGTTGGCAGATCATAACTCATTTATTCAAAAATCTCAACCCAAACTCATTCATAAACGGGTTGGACAAGGGGGTTGACGGGTTGATCATAACCATTAACACCCCTAGTTGGCATCGTCCCCATGTGTGCATTAGGTTGCAAACTGCACTGATTAACATACATAATACTATACAATACTGTTCTAGTCCAAATTTCATAAATTGGGCTGCTTTCATAGCAATGATTGAACATCGACAGCATTTGCAGTTTCACATCGCAAAAGCATAACAATCTTAATGAGAAGACTTGTGGGATGGCATCATCAAATGATCTGAGCCGCTTCCTCAACATGGTATGGAATAAATTGCCATCGGCCCAAACTGAATTACTTCGTTTGAAGATTTGTCTGAACAGTAAATGGACTTGAAGCAAGACTACTTCCTTTGAAAAATGTTACAACCATTGTCGGTCAATACTGAGAAAAGACTGGCCAGCACGAGCAGAGTTTGGCAGGTTAGTTCCTTGCCTAAGGTGGGAGGGTGTCTGAATTGGATCTCGGTATGGAAAACCTTCTCTTATTTTAGAAGCAATATCTTCTTTAGACACATTGTTAATTATTTCGTTAGATTTAGGCCCGTTTATGCACTTGGGATGCTTGAATTGTAATGTAAGATAAGAAATCTACACACAACGAGAAATGACTGAACTTGCGGCAAGGGTGAATTAGGTCAATTACGTTTCTAAATTTTTCCATGTCTCCCAAACTCATCGGGTGAAATAAATGGAAATTAAAGGTTTGTTTGGTGGAAAAAAAAAATCCCGCTCCTCAATATATTTTGATATGATTACATAATCATCCTGTTTTTTTATTATTATTATTACCTCTGCGTTCTAATCATTATTTCATCTTTCTATGTATCAAAACAGACCTTCAAATTTGGTCCTGGAAAAGAGAATGGGCCAACAATTGAATTGGGCTTCAAGAGACAAGCTACTTACAGGGCAGCTAAATGAATTAATTAAGTAGACTATTCTGAAATTTTTGAGAAATGATTTTTAATTTTTGCCTCCGCCATGAAATGTAACTTTTTAATATGATGAAATCTACCATCGTCTTTGGTACTGCCTCTTTAGGTTGAAATCTACAAACTAATGATCTTAAGATGAGACGGAGGTCAGAATCAAAATTGAAATTACTTGTGTGCACAGACACCCATTTCTTACTTATAGTATCTTTAGCAATGATTAGTAATACTCTAAATTTTCATCTTACTTACCAGAGGGCTGGTTTTTGTGGAGCGTATTTCAATGGTATCACTCTTTTTGGCTCATTTTGATGATTAAATTAAAATCTGATCCACTCATTCTGAGTAATATCATTTCTTTTATCATGTTATCAAAAATTATTTCACCAATAATTGAAAAATCATTTCATCGAAATATTGGGAGGGCCGTATAGATTAAAAATCTTTATAATCATATGTAAAATATAAAATCACTTACTACATTCATTAATTCATCAAAATCTTATAATAATTTATACAATCATTTATTTGTGTTTAAATAATGGAGCTTTGACCTTTATATGTCTTGGTGGGGAAACCTCACTTCATCTGGGGTTATCTCTATAATGATTTTGCTTTCTCTGAGAAATGAAATTGTCTCTTATCCATCAAAAATAATAATAATGGAGCATGGATTCTAAGTAATCAAGTTATATGTCTCATACAACCCATAAATCTTTCTCATCTTGATGATTGATTAAAAATCTCATATATTCATTATATTTAGCATCATCATTCATATAGCTAAGATATCAATTTTTGTCTAAAAATGTATATGAGCCGCATTTAAAAATATAAAAGGCTGCTGTAAATTATAAAAAAACTCGTAAATTCATTCACATATACATTATATTGTACAATACCTTATAAAATTATTTATCTCTAATGTAATGATATCTTAAATAATTTAGATATTGAAAATACAATTCTAATATTAATATTTAACATTAAACTAATTTATTATGTTGATTTACACCTTTGTAATAAGGCTCGTGCACAATGATAGTAAACAAATGATAGGGTTTATGAAAATATAAATAATATACTAGATACTATAAATGGAGTGGACTTTCCATCAATCATTACAATGAAAAAAAAGTGAACTTGCAAATAATGATTCAAGCAAAGTAAATGTTGAATTAACAACTTTAACAATCGATATATAAACTAAACAATTTTTATTGCATTGATATAGCAGCTTCGTTGATGTGGCCCATGCAAATATTTTATTTAAATGAAAGTTAATTTCCTAATTAAACCAATGATTTTATTCATGAAGAATTTAAGGCCCAAAATGAATGGCACCATTAAAATATTTGGATGGTATTGACTTAATAGAACCTGCCCTCGTACTTGTGTAGTCAAAGGCATCTATGTGAATAATTTAGTATTTCACATGCAATTTCGTACATTTATCAAACAAAGTTTAGAGGTTTTAAGGCAATTATTTTAGCCTTAGTCCTGAGTAGGGGTGTAAATAGGTTCGTCTTAACCCAAACCTGACCAAAAAAAATATATATATATATATATATATATATATATATATATATGATATAACCCAAATTGAATCGATCTGATTTCAAAAGTGGATTTATTTGGGTTAAATGATTGTCAACCCGATCCCATGATTTCAGTGTAAAATATAATAGATTAGTAAATAAATAGTCATATATTAGCGCAAAATGTATAAAAATTAACTAGAATTCATTACTTTGAAATAAGATTATTTAGCAATAATTTTATTGTAAAATTTATAAATTGAAAAGTCATATAAAAAGGATTACTTTTTATTCTTTCATATAAATTTATATTTTAATAAGATTTAATTAAGCAAAATATATCTAAATATTATATATTTATTAACCCGATTTCTAACTTGAACTGCACTAATAAGCTTAAAATATGGTTGTGTTGTTATGTGAAAAATAGGGCTAAAATAGAGTTGAACTGAGATTTTACAAAGTGAGTTAATGTTACATTTACACCAACCCGAGTCAACCTAATCTGATTTACACACCTAGTCCTTCACTTATTTTTACTTCAGCTCTAGCAAATTGTAAGCAATCATTTAACTTGCTCCAACAAAAACAAAGTACCAATTGGGACCATTTTGAGCATTTAGTTAAATGAAGTGGTAAACATCATAATCAGCTTGGATATCAGCATGTGGACTAAAACCAGAGTGACATGAACCAGACAACAGATGCATGCGAGCTTGGCAGATCTCATTACTTGGAAAGCCAAAATTTTAGCTGCAGCACGACGGCTTCAATTTCTGCCATTGGATGTGTATTGCCACGTAGACACTGGGTTGATTTCATGGCCAATCCTTCAAATTTCCATGCTATAATCAACATTGGAAAGAAAGACACTTGTCTGCCACTGGCATCTGCTTTTCCCAATGGGCCCCCCACCCTTTTTTTTCTTTCTGATTGGTCCCAGTCGGACCCTTTGATTCCATTACAAAATTGCCATTTTGGCACTAAGCTGGATACAATCAATTCATAAAATTTTGTTCCTACTTGGATCTCCAACAGGAAGCGACAACATGGAGGTGGCCCACAATTAAGCACAACCGCTGATAGTTGGAGCACTAGAGACATAATCCACCACCACAGCAACCTACCCATGGGCAATCTCATGAATATTACATTTCTCAACGTCATTATACAATATTTGTACAGGGGTGTTGGAACACATTCCAACAACATCAAAATAGAATAATTCTCAAACTCACTATATATCAATGGCATGAATTTAGTCAATAAAACAGGAGGGTAATCATGCAGTCACATCCTGCCGAAGGTATATAAGAGCTTACTTGCTGAATCAGTACTGCCCCAGAATCAGATATTCACCTCTATCATCTGACCTACCTTTGGTGCGACAGCAATGCATACACTAGCTTAGCTGCTTCTATATAGTCATCCCGTAGCAATGTACAGAAAAATTACAACAACTTCAGCGAATATAACAGGAATCAATAAGTAGAAAAATGAAACTGGTCAAGGCAAAATCTGGGCTCCCCCTGATTTTGTCTTTTCTTCCGTCAATGGGAGAATAGAAGGAGAGGAAGCAAACCCTCCTTTTTCTTTAGTCTCAATCAGCTTTGTCACAACTTGCCTCATGGAGGGCCTCTCGTAAGGCGGCATGCTAGTACAATGCAAAGAGATCTTAAGGACCATGAACATATGATCAAGGGTAGCCTTGTTTTCTAGATCCAATCGATGATCAAATATTCCAGAATCCATTGACTGATTCTGAATATAGTTCCGTGTCCATGTGACTAGGTCACCTCCTTGATCCAGAGGTTGAACAGGTGTTCTCCCGGTAAGCAACTCAAGGAGGACAACTCCATAGCTATAGATGTCACATTTTTCTGTAACCTTCATGGTGTATGCATACTCTGAAAGAGGAAAAGCGAGGGATCAGCTAGCCTCATAGAGATTGAGTCTCATCTAAACAAGCTCAAGGCATTGAGAAAATTGGTAACATGACAAGAAAAGGAAGATGCAATGACCAGATTAGGAATATTGAACATGAGCAACCTTCTAATCATGAAAGCATGAAAATCAGATCATGAATGAAAGTCGAGCTTTTGGTTACACAAGGATAAATGACAGCAGCAGTTAGATCATGCGTGTAAAGGAGGAAAACATCACATATATAGTTTCATTGTGAGTCATGAACCTGTTTTCAGCCAATGTATGTGCATCTAGAAATTCGACCATCATATCTAAGGAGCTTCAATACATATAGGTATTTTGAGCACTTTTTTTTTCATTTTTTTGTTTTTATCTTTTATTTTTATATGAGCCCACATGCACTTAGTTCATATACCAAAATTTACAATTTCTTAATTTTAATTTTTTTATAATTTCAAAAATCAATAGTTTCCATCCCCATTTAAAGTTAAATGGGGAGAAAACTGTTGCTTTTTGAAACTAGAAAAGGAAGAACAACTAATAAACTGTTGATTAAAATATGAAAAGTTTTCTTACCAGGTGCAATGTACCCATATGATCCTGCCACAGCCGACACTGATTTTGACTGTGGCATGTCGATCACCTTGGCCAATCCAAAATCACCAACATGAGCCTCATAATTATCATCAAGTAAGATATTGTTAGACTTTATATCTCGATGAATGATTCTGGGCTTGCAATCATGATGCAAGTATGCAAGCCCCTGAGCAGCTCCAAGAGCAATCATATACCTGGTCTCCCAATCCAGGCTACATGACTCTCCATGAAGCAGTTCACCCAAGCTGCCCCTTGACATGTGCTCATATAGGAGAAGATTAGATCCCTGGTGGTAGCAGAATCCATACAGCTTCACAATATTCCGATGCCTAATCTTTCCAAGAGTAAGAATTTCTGCTCGGAAGCTATTATCAACATTGTTCCCCTCCCTCTGTGATGCTAGCTTCTTCACAGCAATTGTTTGCCCAGACTGCATAACTGCTCTGTAGACTGTTCCACATGCCCCACTACCAATAACAAAATTTTCATCAAAGTTATTTGTAGCTTCAACCAGATCTTGAAATGTGAACCCCTCCCTTGGGGAGAAATGGATGTCCGAATCTGACGATGACAGCTGCTTATCTTGGAGAGGAGAGACAGTCTCAATTGGACGTCTCATGAGGAATAAAATAACAGCAATGAGAACCAGAGAAACCCCACCCACAGCAGCAGCAGCAATTGCCACAATTTTCCCAACTGGGGCACTAGTTTTAGTCCCAGAGGGTACTAATATGGGCGCAACAGGAGAATCCCCGCAGGTATTGAGTGGCTTGCCACAGAGTGCTTTGTTTCCAATAAAGCTACTGATGGCCATGTTTTGAAACAGTGGCGTGGAAGGGAGAGGGCCAGTGAGATCATTATGAGAGATGTCGCAACTAAGCAAGCTTGAAAGCTTTGTGAATGAGGGAGGAATCTCACCTGTCAAGTGGTTATTATTAAGCAAGAGATTTTCCAACAAAACAAGATCATCCAGCTCGGATGGTATGCTACCAGAAAGATTATTGTAGCTAAGGTTCATTGCAATCTGTAGGCCTGATAGCCCACCCAACTCTGAAGGTATTTGTCCAGAGAATTGGTTTCCCCCCATTTGCAATTCAGTCAAGTGGGAGAGATTTCCTAGGCAAGGGGGGATGGTCCCGAAGAGCTGATTGTCAGAAAGCTTGAGCAATTCTAACTGAGAAAGCCTGCCAAGCTCATTTGGCAAAGTTCCTATGAAGTCATTCCTGCTAAGATCGAGTCGCTGAAGCATCTTGCAATTGATGATGTCGGGAGGGATTTGGCCGACAAACCTATTTGATGAGACATTGAAGCTCACCAGATTTGACAAATTACCAATCTCCCTTGGCAGCTCGGATGTGAAGTGATTCTCTGATAGATGAAGCCTTTGCAGAGCTCTACAATTTCCTATCTGCGGAAGGACCGGACCACTGAATCTGTTCTGGTCCAGCTCAATGGCAGACAAGTTCACCAACCTGCACAGATCCAAGGGGAGGCTTCCTGTGAGGCCATTCTGGCCTAGACGAAGCTGCACCAGCGACTTGCAGTGTGTAACACCACTTGGGATATTTCCAGTCAGCTTGTTCCCCCAGAGGTTTAACAAAATCAGATTGGAATGTCTGCAAACATGGCTTGGAATTTTTCCTGTAAGATTGTTGTCTGAGAAGTCCACAACCCAAAGCCTACTGTAAACCCCAAGGCCTTGAGGAATGCTACCTGTGAGGGAATTACTGAAGAGCTGTAACTGGAGCAGGCCAGGCAGATACTGAACCTCAAGAGGAATTGAGCCAGTGAGGTTATTGATTGAGAGGTCGAGCTTTGTCAGATTCTTTAAATTTCCAAATTCAGATGGGATAGAACCCGTGAGCTTATTCTGGAACAGGAAGAGCAACGTCATATTCTTTATGTTGCTGAGCTCTTTCGGTATCTCTCCTGTCAAAGAGTTTTCGGAGAAGTCGATTTCCGTTGCCACTGGGAGGTTCCCAAGTTCCTTTGGTATAGTCCCATTCAATCCATTCCTGTAAATATACAGCTGCTCCAAATTGGTGAGGTTGCCAAGCTCAGGAGGTATTCCACCCACCAGATTGTTTGCATACAACGCAAGAGTCTTAAGCCGAGAACAATTTCCAAGCTCCTTAGGGATCGTTCCAGACAGCTGATTGTTATAAAGAAACAGAGTCTCCAAGTTCTTGAGCATCCCCAGCTCTTTCGGAATCTCCCCAGATAATTTATTCTCAGCTAGACCTAGCAGTTGCAGATTATCACAGCCACTGATCTCTGAAGGTAGCCTCCCCGAAATCAGATTCTGCCCTGCTCGGAAGGTATTTAGATTCCTGAGCTTCCCAAAGGAATGAGGAATCGAGCCAGTGATGTTGTTGCTATATGCCACCAGCTCGGTAAGCGATGACAAATTCCCCATCTCCTCTGGAAATGCACCTGAAAATCTGTTGTTGCAAAGATTGAATTTTCGGAGATAACTCAGATTACCCACTTCAACTGGGATTTCACCTTCCAAAAGATTGTCATTCAGATGGAGAGTCTGCAGCCTGGAGCAGTTCCCAATCTCCCTTGGCATCCTTCCTGAGAGCTGGTTGTAGGAAAGATCCAGAACAGTCAGATGGACCAAACCACCGATGCCTGGTGATATGGTGCCAGTAAGGTTCATGGAATTGAGGCTGAGAGATAAGACTGCTGGATCAAATCCCACGGTACAATTCACGCCTTTCCATCCACAAGGCGTCTGATCGCTTGCATTCCAGCTATCAAGATTGTGGAAATCGTCGATGAGGCTCTTCTTCAGCTGCAAAAGGTACTTCCCTTCTGCATTCAGCGCTTGAGTCCCACAGACAAGAAGAGAAGCTACTACCACAAACACGAATTCAGCAACCCCCGAAGCAGTTCTGCCAGATTTCAAATTCGCAGGCATCTTGGTCATCGGGGCGGGGAAGGATACTGGTCAACCTCAATGTAAGGCCATCTCAAAGGATTGATAAAGCCGGAATGTCAAGATCATCCCAAATTTCATCAGAGCAAGATCCGCTGCACAGAAACGGGGAATTCAAACCAACAAAAAGATCATACTGGTCCTTTTATATCTATTCCAACTCATGAGAAACTGAGAATACGGAAGAGGTAGGAAAACACAAGATGCAAATCCTTAAAAATCTCCAAAAAAAAAGTACAAATTTTCAAAAATCAACGAACTAATAATTGAGACAAAAACATGAACTGTAATTCCAATGGCAGCAAACATTAATTTCCGGGAAGATATCTCAAAAAATTGTTTCCGGTTGAAGACAGACAAAAAAAGGAAAAAAAAAGTCGTACCTTTCCAACTCCAGGCCCTGAAAAGAAACACCCTTTCTGTAGAATCAACACCTTGGGAAGAATTGATGACCCAGAGGAAGAATGGAGAAGACCAAAACTCATCCGTTTGCATCGAAATCTACTCCCCCTTTTCTTCCGGTGAGAATTTCAATACATGCAATCAATCAAATCCAACCCCTCCTCTCCCTCTCCCTCTCTCTCTCCCCCTCGCTCCCCTTGTGCTCCGAAAGAAGTCTCGCGATGAGCAGAGGAAGTCTCGGGGGATGAATGAATGAATTCGATAGCACTTCTTTCTCCTCCTTCATTCAAATTTTCTGTAATGCAATGCAATGATTTTGAAAAGAAGGAAAAAAGCTAGCAGCTGAAGCTGCAATGGCCGTCAAGCAAGCGTGCTGTGCTTGCTTTCAATTTCCTGCTCTCTCCGAATCAGCAGTCTTTCTCTCTCTCTCTCTGCCTCTCTTTTTGTAGTTTGTACAGAAATAGAAATCACGCGCGCGATGAGAAGTGAGAAAAGAAGGTGAAATTCGACAGGAGGCCTCAAAGCGTGCGAGACATCTACACCTTCCGACGCGGCCAACGATGGCCGTGATCATATGCTAATTCCTCCTCATAATCAATGGCCATCCAAATGTGAATTTGCTTCATTTTATGGAAAAATATCAAAGAAAAATTTCATTGAATTTCACGGCCTAAGATATGATCAAAATATTAAGATTGTATTCGTTTACCCTCAAAACTTTTCAAATAAAATTTTTTAAATTTTCATAATTATTTCTTCGCATCTAATTATATAATTATAATACTTTTCAATCATTTCTACACGATTACTCATATAACTAATTTATCTCTTTTAATTTTATTCCTTGTATTACTCATCATTATCTATGTCATATTATATTATTGTCTCACGTTTCAAAAACGTTTAACCAAGCCGCGTTTGGCTACAAGAGTATTTGAAAAGAGATAAAACTTTTCAATGAAAATTTTTAGCATAAAAGTTTTGAATTTGTAAAAAATAATCAAATATGAATAATGATGAAGCGTAAAGATTAAAAAAATAAAAATAGATAAGTTTTTTTTATATGCAAAAATAGATAAGTTAGTTATATAGATAGTTGTGTAAAAATAATTAAAAATAGGGTAGGTATAAGAAGATATGAAAAATAATTTTAAATATAATAGTTACGAAGTGTTAAAAATTTTAGGTTGAAAAATTTTATGTTGAGTTTGAGAAATAATAAAACTTTTGGATGAAAATTTTTTATATAAAAGTTGTTAAATTGATGGAAAAGATATAATATTATAGAATAATGATAAGGAGTAAAGAGCCCGGGCCGAGTAAACGTTCCACTTAGCCTAACTCAAAAAATTCATTTACAATAACTTCTTTTGTTTTTTCTTTGTACACTTGTTTATTTAAGTATATTTAATATATAAACCAAATTTTACCATTTTTGGAATATGTTTATATATTGTTTGGATATTTTTAAACATCTACATATATATATGTATTTAAGATAGGGGTGGGAATCGGGGCGGGTCGGGACGGGTCAGGGTTTGCCCAACCCTGACCCTACTTTTTAAAAATCTTGTTTGACCCTTATTTTATACCGGGTCAGGACAAGGTCGGTTTGACCCTTACTTTTTTCTACCAGGTCTAGGGACAAAATTCGGGTCGGTATCGGACCGGTTTCGAGATAGCGGGTCGGGTCAAAAATACGGATCAAATAAGATAATTTTCAAAATTTATATATCTATCAAACATAAGTATACGTCTATACTAAATTTAAATATTATATGTTTCAATATTTCACTAATTATTAAAAAACACATAATTAAGAAAACAAAACATTTGAAAATATAGTATACATTTATTAAAATAGGTTAATATACAATTACACATGAGGGTTATTTCGTACAAATTTTTTATTGATTCTTATATTGCATTTTGAATAAATTGATTCTTCTATTGTTGATAGAGTTGATTATAAAAAAGTGAGAAATTTGAAAGAAAATAATAATAATATTTCAATATAGTCTTATAATTTTTAATAAATTTATATATGCGGGGCGGGTCGGACTCTTCGGGTCGGGACATGGTTGACCCACCCCAACCCTATTTTTGAATTCGGGTCAAAATTTCTAACCCATCCCTATACCGGGTAAAAAATATATTGGTTTTACCCGGCTAAAACGGGTCGGGTCAATACCGGGTCACGGGTCGACCCGCCCCAATTCCCACCCCTAATTTAAGATACGCTTATTTTTAAAAATCTAAAAAAAAATATACATATATTCAAAAATGATAAAACTTGGTTAATGTGTTAAATATATGTAGATAAACAAGTCTGTGAAGACAAAAATATAAAAAAGTTGTTGTAAATGAATTTTTTAAAGTAAGTTAAGCCGGTCATTTGCTTAGTCTAGGTTAACAATATCATTACTCTGTATGTTATTTTTAAAACTTTTATCCCAAAAACTTTTATCTACAAATTTTATCATTTTCTAAATAGACAACAAACAATTTTTCGTTCTAAAAGTTTCACCACTACACAAATGCGGCTTAAAATAGTACTTCGATAAAAGCAGTAGATTTTTTTGGGTAGGACAGATTTCACCGCCCTGCCTAACGAATTGGCCTGATCGCTTCCACGCAGCACCGCACAACCCCTTTTTTAACTCTGCTTCTCCAGAGCTCCCCCGTCTTCATTTCTTGTTCTCGCACTTACTACTAGTCCACTGCGCGCATAGCATAAGATTACGTGATTCGCGGAGTTTCTCCAATAAATAGCCCCCATGAGAAATCCGCGCCATTTATCGATGAACATTTATCATAAAGTTATTTTTAAAAAGTAGCGAATGACAGGTCCAAAATTATTTTCATTTCAAAGGAGGACACCTGCGAAGGACGAATAACAGCTATCATGGTTTTATGACGAAAAGGGAGCATCGACATTGATAGTAGCCACGTATTATCATAGTTGTACTTTGGCAGCAAGTGCAGGAATCGTCCAACGGAATTTCGTCGTCGCGCGAATCGTCCTGCGCTTCGCCGCTTTTGTGCCTTTTTTTCCCGTTCGCAAATGCCATTGCGAACTGCAAAGGCTTGTCTATTGAAAAGTTCGCAACCTTTTGGCGTTTTGCTCCCGAAAACCTTCGTTGCGATAAATTCAATTTATCGGGGCGGTAGGAAAGAAGTATCGTCAAGCGCTTGACGTAATCCACGAATCAGTATGACTTCAGCGACACGTCACAGTTCGAAATTTCAGCCGTCCATCATCAATCATGTGGGCCGCAAGCGAAGTTCAAGGCATGCAAGGAGTTGAATTTTTAAAAAAAATCTTGAGAACAATGTTTTATATGATACGAGTAAAATAATAATAAATAAGATAATTGTATAAAAATTATTAAAATACAAGAAAAATTAGAAAAATAATGGCAGTTAAAGTAGATAAAAAGATTAAAATGTAGTGAGAATTGAACTTTTGCTTCTCCCGTCCCTTTCTTATTTTTCCAAATATTCCCTACGATGACTACTGAAATTAACAACTTCAATTCTGTCATCTGCTCTCATTTGATCATTTTTTTTATTACATCAAGTGCATGGGGTGAGGATTGAACCCTCAATCAAGTGGCATTACATTATTATATGTTACCATTGGGGCAAGCCTATGGACACAACAGATCATCCTTTAATGCTTTCGTTTAGGTGGATAATCCTAATATATTAACGTGGAAATTTTCTTTGACTTTGCAGACTCAAGCTCTGGACAATCAAACTCTAATACTATTTTACAAAAGATTAGTGATCCCAATGACCCAACTTAAGCAAACTACTAAACTTATTTTTAATATATTTTATAAAATTGTTAATATAATTGTATTTAGTCTACAAACTAAGTTTTATTGTTTTTGAAAATATATTATTAGATTTTTAAATACATGAGTATTTTTGTTATTTTTACTAAAATAACTCTATGTTTAAAATCCGAAAAGATATATACACAGCGCAAAAAAATCATAAAACTTGATTTACATATTAAATAAAAATTTTCGAAAAATATTAAAAAACTTTATAACCAAGCAGAGTAATGGTTATAGCCTAGGCTAATGGAATCGATACTCTTTTATAAAAATTTAAATCTCGTTTAGTTTCAATCTTATCATTAAATTATCTACCCAACCATAAATTTGTTCCATGAAAAGTGGGTTGGTTTCAGCTTAAATTAAGGTTAAGTAGTGAAGGTAAATAATACAGATGAGAAAAAAAAATTAAAAGTATATTTTACAATGACTATAATTAAAAATTAATTTTAAAAGTAAAGTTATATGTGGTAAGGTAAATAATTCAAAAAAAATTCTAAAATCTCGGTAATATCTCATCAAGTTGACTCCAGGGCAAGGCACATTTGGAATTGTGGAAATCAAAAAAATTGTAAAAGGGAATATTTTAGAAACTATGTGAGTATCATGAAATAATATAAGTAAAGTTGGAATAAATATGGTAGTTGAAAAGAAAAATAATTATAATATAAATGTAAAATTGAAAAAATAAAGTAGTTTAATTGTAAAATCAGTGGTTGGAATTTGGAAAACGCATTTAGCGTGCGATCCGGTCCCATCCTATACTTGTAAATTGCCGAACGTTCCCTCACTCTCGGTGACATTCTCCCGTCTCCTCGTTGAAGGAGAGACGTGAGCTGCAGGTAGTTGTAAGTTGTAACATGGCTGCCAGCTATGCGTGCGTGCGTGAGAAGCTTTTAACTGAAATCCAGTCGCCTTCCGGGAGGGCATCGATGCGACCAAACCGGCAAATCAACCGCCCACAGAGTACGGACGGTGGCTGATGGAACTCGGACACGGGAAATAGCAGCTGATGCGATACTCAAGTTTAGGCCGTGATTAGCTCTAACCCTCTCCACTGAATCCCAAGACAAGTTTTAATAAATCAGTCATCAAGGAATTGCATGTGTTAGCACGGGGGCATATACGAAGCTCTTGAATATCTCGTCATATTGTCGCCATTTTCTCCACATAACGTAATTTGTCATTTTCTGGGTTTTTTGCACGGTAAACCCTCTAACTTTGGCCAATTGCTTTCCAAACCCTGAAGTTTGGCCGTTTACTTATTAAACCCTGCGAACTTTCAGCTTTTGCATTTTGAACCCCGGGGCATAACGGCATTTCAGAACACGCATATTCAAAGGGCTCTCACGTTCAATTTTTTAGAAATCCCAAAAATGGCCTTGTAAAAACTCATCCCTTATAACAAATCGTCAGTTCATTTCCAAGCAAAAAAACCCAAGTTCAGAAGACGCACTTAGAAGGAGTTGCTGACGCGTGATCAAGAATGGATGCCAACAGGTATTTTGTATTTTATTTTCAGAATTCGGGCGAAACCCACAGAGAAACACAGCGGCTGTGAGGAAGACGACCCACCGAGAAACACTCCGGAGCTCGATCTGTTCGTGGATTCTTTTTTGGGGTTTCTGATTTAGGGATTTCGAATTCTAGGTTTCGATTTGGGTATTTTTGATTTGGGGTTTTTTAGGTTTTCGTCCATCCGCCTGGGGTGTCTGTTAGGGTGTCGTTTTGTTTTTTAGCAAGGACATTTTGGACATTTCACTCCATTTGACGGTGCTTTTCGACGCCGTTATGCCCCGGGGTTTAAAATGCAAAAGCTGAAAGTTCGCAGGGTTTAATAAGCAAACGGCCAAACTTCAGGGTTTGGAAAGCAATTGGCCAAAGTTAGAGAGTTTACCATGCAAAAAACCCTCATTTTCCACTTGTTTCTCGCCAAGCTGCTAAAAACCATCTTCGACGACGAATCACGCGAAAGGAACCTGTTTTCGCACCCTCCGTAACGGAAATTATCGTATATGATGACTGCGTGTGATGTTTTGAGATAGACAATTTAATTTCAGGCCGTAGCTTAAATTAATTAACCATTATGGCCCATGTTTTTTTTTTTTTTTTTTTTTTTTTGCAATGAGAAGACCAAAAAAGTGGAATTACAACACCAGGGCAGAGAGGTGCATAGTATAACTCCGTACTCACGCAATCCAGGGAAAGCGAAAGAGGTGGGGGGTGCCGACGGATTTCCACGCACCACCACTTATCTCACAAGCACCATTTTCTTATGATTTTTATTTTATGCATGTGAGCGACTACTAAAATATGTATATATTTCCTTCTGCCATGACTTCATCCGCATTCGCCCAGTTTTCGACACTTGCCCACTTGATCCAAGTATCCAAACCGTTCATTAATGTTCCAAGCAGTAGTAGACTGTTAGTTCGATCAATTCCTGCCGACTGTTTGTATTTCTGATAAGGGACCATCAGCTCAGACTCTTTAAACATCATTGATCCCATGCAGCCCATCTGTCGCCTAGAAAAGAATTTAATCATATATAATCAAAAGAAAATATAAACATTTTAATTTACAAATAATTTCAAGCGGCCTAAGAAGATATCATATACCCTTAATCTCTAAGAATACTTTTGCTACAAGATGGAAAAAGAAATTTCTCACTTCTTTCTATCTAAATTCAACTTCTAATACGAATTAGATGTAGATATGAGAATATGGAATAAAAAGAATTATTCTGTGTCGTACGTTTGAAATTATGTTGGGATGAGAAAAATAGTATAGAAAGTTGAAAAACGAAGTTTGTCCAATATTGAAAGTTGAAAAAAGATTTTAGCAATGGAAAAAAGTTTTTTGAGAATGAAGAAATTTTATCATCTCATCTTCTTTCCTTTTTCCTCATAATAGATCATTGGCGAAAATCAAAACCCCAATTATTAAGACACAAGCCAAGACTTTTAATAATCAAAATATGCCCATGTTTACATTCTAGACACAACCTAATTAATTAGAGAACTTCACCCCAAATAACATCCGACAAAGGGATAGTACAAATTTATGAAATGATAGTGCCTAACTCATTTAAATACATGTGTATTTGGAAAGTAATAAAATTTTAGATAAAAAAAATTTTGATATAAAAATTCTTAAATTAGGATAACATTATGTGATATGATAGGAATAATGATGATGAGTAGAGGGGATAAAGTTAAAATAAATAAGTTAATTGTATGGATAGTTGTATAGAAATAATTGAAAGGTACAGTAGTTGTATTGAAAGATATAAAAAAAATTAAGATAATTATAAAAGCTAAAAAGTTTTAGTGTGAAACAAACATATCTCTAACCATGAGCATAAAGTAGACACATTTTGGCCTTAACGTCAGAAGATCGAGGTTTGAAATCTCTCTTCTACTAATACAAGTCAGGTTGTAAAAAAAATAACAACCAGAAATATTATAAGTTAAATTTCGAAAGGAAGAATAAAAGAAAATACATATAAATTTTCAAAAACTAAGTTATTTATAAAAACTTTGACATTCTACAAATATTTTGTTTTATAATTAAAGTGTAAAAGTTTTTAAAATGAGAGAAAACGATGTGATATGATAGAGACAATAAAAGAGAATAAAGTTAAAATAGATATGTTAAATATATGAGTAGTTATGTAAAAATAATTAAAAAGTATGCTAGTTTGTATGAGAAAATATGAAAAATTTTATATCGTGTGTGTTTGGAAAGTGATAAAACTTTTAGTGTAAAAGTTGTTAAATCGATAAAATACGATGTAATAGAATCAGGGTAATGATGAGAAGTAAAGATAATAAAGTTAAAATAGATAAATTAGTTGCATAGGTAATTGTGTAGAAATGATTAAAAAGTATAATAGTTTATATAGAAAAATATGAATAAATAATTTAAAAATAAAGTAATTGTGAAGAGTAAAAAGTTTTATATCGAAAAGCATTTATGTCAAAAATTTTATTAGTTATCAAACACTTCCTAAAAAGTTGTGATTGAAAAGTTTTATTAGAAAACAAATATGTAATATTTTTTAAAAAGTATTTAAGGCAAGCGAATAATCTTTCATTATGGAAAAAGTGCAGATATATCCACGGGTCATGCCCTTAACTTTAATGATGAAATCCAGATACATACTTTTTTTAAAATAAAAAAAAAAATCTCGGCAATCATGCAGTGCTCAGATGAATGTGTTTTTGGGTCGGATATAGGAAGGAGCACTAGAAGGGGGTAGTACAAATTAAAGAAGAAGATAAATTATTTTTTTTTGTTTGTTTTTACTTGGTTTTTGTTTGTGGTGATGGGCCCCACCATATATCAGCAAGTGGGAGTAACAGTATCACCCCGTTACGGGTCCATATCCCACTCACCCATAGCCTTGTACAGCGTCCCCCACTCCCTGCGGTGGCCCCCACCACGCTCTTCCTTTCCACAAATCCATCGATGCAAGCTGCAACCTCATCTTCTTTGTCAGAAACATTCCAAATGTCGTGCCAACGTCTGCTTCATGCCTGTCGTGCTTAGGTGGATGTCTCATGGCTGCCTACTTAGGCATTTATAGAAATCAAGGGTTCGTTTTCACATTCAGTTGCAGATAACAATAATAATTTTTAAAAAAAAATTCAACCCTTCCCCGCCACGTTTTGATGTATGATTTCATGCCCTAACAATCTAATCACTCTCTTTTTTCATTATTTGTATTTTTAATCTTTTTAGACATTTTTTTCGATTGGTTCTTCTTAGACAGTTTTATGTACATCTATTCCATCTTTTATTATTATTATTATTATTACCTTCACTCGTATTCTATTGCACTTTTTTCTCAAGTATTCTAAATATCTTTTTCTACTTTTTCACTCGTATTCTATTGCACTTTTTTCTCAAGTATTCTAAATATCTTTTTCTACTTTTTCACCCAACCCTGAAGGCCAGTTCAGAAGCATCTTATTAGATGAAATGTGATTAGTATCAAATTAATTTTTTATTTTCGATGTCATTTTTCTCATTCTCATTATTATTTTCCTAATTCGTAATATACTTATTCATTTCTCAGTATGTTGTAATTCCTTTTAGTCCAAATCTCATTGCATTGGATGCTTCTAGATAGGTCGCATGCATGCCAACTAGGGCTATAATTGGGCATGGGTCAACCAGCGATCCTACTAACAAACTATTACTAAACTAATCTGATTAGGATTGGGGTAAGTTAGATAAATAAGTTTTAGTCCATTAACTTATCAACTGATCTAACTAAATAAGCAGTAACAAGCTGAAATGTTTCAACTCCTCAACTAAGTATGTAATCAAGTTAATAATTACAACCTACTAACCTAGATATAAAATAAAAAATTCTAATGTTTTAATTTTTTCTATTATTTTAGCAATGCCCCATTAGTGTTTGAAAATGTTAAAAAAAATTATTTTTACAAGTTTGTTAGTTGTTTTATTTGATATAATTTATCAAATTTATTTTCAATTAGTTTGCAACCCACCACCTTGTATATAAATGAGTCATAAATAGATTATGGCTAGATTTTGATAAATACTTATAAAATAATTAAAATCGAAGTTTTATAAATAAGTTAAGATAAAAATTATGCACTAACAGGTAGACCCCGATGGAGTTAGAATCTCAATGCCAACCTTCACGATAAAGAATATATCCAACGGCTGGAATTCGCTGATCTAACGATTAGTCTAGCTGCTTCTTGTATGCTTTAATTGTAGTATGTGGAATTTTAAATAGTCATGAGATTATACGTAGGTTTCTAGAATTATTTTATGGTTATATTAATCATGTAGACGTTCTTAATTTGCATAGAAACCCTCTTTAGTTTGTTATCATGATGACAAAATACTCGAATTCGATCGTAAGTTGGATCATGAGCATGCATGATTGAATATCATGCTCGAGGGAGGGAATTATGTCAAAATTAATTAACTTGTAGAAATTATGTCTATATATAGAGAGAGAGAGATCCGATCCTGTGCAGTCCGCTGTAAAATGGACCCCACACATATTAGATTGTAATGAAACTTTATACACTCATTTATCCATATATAAATCATACTTTAGACGGTTTAGATATTGAAAAAACCACTTTAAACTTGATATTTACATTAAACTATTTTATTACGTTGATTTTGCACCATTTTAAGATGGGGACTACACACATGTTGGATTTGGATGAAAATTGGTATGCTAATAAAGTGAACAATTCTAAATACAATGGGTGGAGTGGATTTTCTATTTATGATCAAGTGGGGCCCACAGTGCATGGACTGCACCGTGCAGTCGCATGCACTGGAATATTTCCCATATATATATATATATTTAGAATTGCTTGAGTGGCACCACTTGGACAAGGGAGATGTTTGCCACCGCAAGGCAAGGCCTTTGAAAAAACACATGATTTTAATGGAATATACTGCAAGGAAATGATTACATGCACCTAGCATAGCATAGCATGTGATTTTCTACGGTTACCACTTCAGCCTATTCTGTCGCAGTCTTTTTGATGAGTGGACGACTGTTTTGGCGCAAATCAAAAACATAGAAATTAATTTATTCCTAGATACAATATGCCGCTTTATATTTGATGGTACGTATTTATCTCAATCAATTTTAAAATGTTTTATACATATATATATGTGTAATCTGGTTACACCAAATTATTTTTTATAATTTCATTTATATATAATATAGTTTGCAAACAAACACCCCCCTCCCTCCCCCAACCAAAGGTTCAAAAATGTGTAACAAATATAATAAAGTGGTTTAGTTTATGTATGAATTTCAAGCTATATTTTTAACATCTAGATCATTTAAAATATTACCTTAAATGCATTGTTACAATAATGATTTCTTCTCATGATCATTTATATCAAATGATACTGTGTGTATATATAAGCAAATGTAGCCTACTTGCGACTCCCTTCAAAAGGATTTTTTAATATTATAAAAAAATAACGTTGAACCATATAAATAGTTGATTTTCTATTTTATTGTCAAAATGACCACCATCCATGGAGTTACATAAAAAACTTCCATGCAACCTAGGGCCATCCTTAGCAATAACCATGAATATAAAGTAAAACACTTTTATAATCTCGACACCATTTTACAATGCGGACACAATTGAAGATTTGGGTGTTTTACCCATTTTGGAGCCACCTTCAAAGCGAAATCAAACATAAAAAATTTAAGTTTTATTTAAATCAAATATTTTCGTATGCGTCATTTGATAGAAGTATAAATTCCATATAATAACAATAATTAGTTTATATATCATGTTTGTTTAACCAAAAAACTTTTCAAACCACAATTGTTCGCTTCAGAACGTTTTGCTTTCCACAATTACTTTATTTTAATCATTTTTCATATTTTTCTACACAATTATTGTATCTTTTTAATCATTTCTATTTTAACTTTATTGTTTTTACCCATTATTATTACTCATATTTTATTATATTATTTTCTTTCTATTTAAAACTTTTTGTTCAAAAGTTTTATTACTTCTAAGACACACATCTAGTTTAAAACTATTATAGGCATTTTAGAATAATACGAAAACTTTTAATTTAAGGATTTTTGTTTTCCACAATTATTTTGCAATAATTTCTTCACATTTTTCTATATAACTGCATTACTTTCAGTCATTTCTATTCACCTACTTGTATAACTAGCCTATTTATTTTAACTTTATTTTCTTTTTTCTTTATTATTATCCTTATAATTTCATATCATTTTCTCTAAAAAATTTCATAAAAAAAATTTAATCTTTTATCACTTCCTAAAGACATCATAAATAACTCAACATTGATATTATCTAAATTTTACTCTTATTTAGATAAATAATTATATTAATTATGAGGAATGATCCTGTTAGCCCGAGCTAAGCAAATGTCATGTTTAGCCCACATCAAAAACACATTTATAATAACCTTTTTTTCTTTTTTCTTTATACACATGTTTATCTATGTGTATTTAATATATAAATCAAGTTTTACCGTTTTGGATATGTTTATATATATTTTTAGATTTTTAAGCATCTATGTATATTTAAAATAACCTTATCTTAAAAAATCTAAAAATATATATAAATATATTCAAAACGGTAAAACTTGATTTATATGTTAAATACATTTAGATAAACAAATGTATGAAGAAAAAAAAATTATTATAAATGAATTTTTTGACGTGGACTAAGCAGGATTTTTGCTTAGTCATGGCTAACAGGATCATTCCTCATTAATTATTATAGCATTCTAGTAAGTATGTAGAAGGACCTAAAAAATTGTAAACAATTTTAATAAATATGACTCTCTCGAAATTTAAGCGAAATGATATTAGGCCACAATAAAAAATAATCTTAATAAAATAAATAAATTATATTTTGATTTAATAATTAAAGTATGCCAAAGTAGCATATATAGTAGTCGAAGACTTTAGTAAAATCCGACATCACTATGCAGCTGCATGTAGATTTTTTTTTGGATATTTATATATTACGATAACTCATATTACATTTAAGCAAATTCGTAACTCTCATGGGAGGAAAATTCTTCAATAACACCCCACACAACAGGGGCCACGAAAAAATTTTTAAATTTTTTTATTTTTTAAAATATGTAAATCTTACTTAGATGTTGTCTCTTCTGAAATTTAATTAATTCTCAAAAATAAAAAACATTACATAGATTTTAAAAATTGAAAATTTTATTAGAATAAAAAATAATAATATTTTGTACAACCCGTAAATGACGGCGGCATGTGCGGTTTAAAATTCAGGCTGCAGATAAATTCTTTACAAGCAGTGATAGTATGAGCAATGAAAATTGACCCTTCCAAAACTCAAATGCGTTGGAATGCGTTCGGATCTTTTGGGCATCGAATTGAAGGTGCCACGCGGGGAAGTCAACAAAAGCATGAAAGATTTAATCTATGCCGTCCATCAAATGCATGTGGGGCTTTCAATGTTAATGTGCAACCCAAGTTTCCTTTGCACTTTGCGCCATGCATGCTCGATGACCATGAGTTGCGTCCGTAAACGTTTTTACTTACTTCTAATTAATTTCATGATTTCCACGTGGTCGACTGATACTTACTATCTACATTAGGCAAGCATCTTCGGTGCAAGTTTTGTGGCCAGTGGCCACCAATATCCATTTTTTTTTTTTAATATTTTCTTGACCTAAAAAGGATGTGGTTAGGCTGTCCACCAGGGGTATGTGGTCCGGTACTTGATTCATGAACAGATGGAAGTCTAGAAAAGTGGTTGTTTTATGACTGCCTACGTCCCTGTCATAAACTGTGGGTGTAGAAAATTTGTACACCAAATGGTCTAGGCATTGGTGCATGCGTGGTTGCGCACAGTCTCACAGGCTTATAATTATGGGGCAAGAAAGCATCACCAGCCAGTAAAACAATGTGAAGTTTTTCAAAAGGATAAATTCGAGCTTTGGAAGATCTTTAATGATGGCACGACATGTAAATCCAAGATAGGGTATAATTAACAAATTTCTGGTATGACTAGGAAGTGATAAAACTTTAGACGAAAAATTTACGTTGTAAAAGTTTTAAAATTGGTGTGTTTGGGAAGTAATATAACTTCTAATGAAAAGTTTTTTAAATGAAAAAAATTAATGTGATAAGCTATAAATAATGATGATGAATAAAGAGAATAGATAGTTAGTTATATAGATGGTCGTGTATAAATGATTAAAAAGTAGGATAGTTATATAGAAAAAATTGAAAAAATAATTTAAAATAAGATAATTATGGAGAGTGAAAAGTTTTAGGGTGTGTTTGGTTGGAGATAATTTTTTGATCAAAAGTTTTCAAAATAAAAGTTGTCAAATTGATAAAAAAAAATGTGATATGATATGAGTAATGATGAGGTGTAAAGATAATAAAGTTAAAATAGATAGGTTAGTTGTATGGGTAGTTTTGTGGAAATGATTGAAAAATAGGGTTATTTATATAGGAAAATATAAATAAAAAATTAAAAAATAGGATAGTTATAGAAAGTGAAAAGTTTTAAATTGAAAAGTTTTGGTTGATATTTTTTGTGTCCAACTAAACACACCCTTAGTTTGAAAAGTTTTTCTTACTAACAAACATCATTCTTGAAAAGTTTCTAAATAAGAACATCAAAAAGATGAAAATATGAAGAGAGTACAAGTTGCTGCTGCTGGGTGCACCGGAGCAAAGCCACTTATCCAATGTTATCATTCTTTCACAATGTCATCAATGCCGCTCCTTCTCTCTTCCACCACTCCCATGTACTTTTGGACCCAGTTCAATCATAATTAAAGTGATCATCTTTGTGTCACATATAGCTAAACCGTTTTTTCTAATATGTCGACTCGATGATAAAACCAAACAATATAATAAGGTAAGGCTGATAAATTAATACGATGATAGTACAGTGAGCTGTCGGATGTTGGCAACGAAATTCTAAGCCCTCTTGTTTGAAAAGGATTGCAGTAGGTAAATTGAACACTGCAAAGCAATGGTCTTTTCGCCATTTAATCATAGAGACAATTAGTTTAAGGTAATGTGTTTTTCTTTTTAATTTTCTGTATTTCTTTTACCATCCACCATATATAGTTGTTGGCCAAAAAATCATGGTTCTTGCCATGGAAATGTTTAGCAAGGCAGCACCAATCACAAGATAGAACCAACCTAGAAAGTCATACATTGAGTCGACTCCATTTGAATTAAAAACCATGGGTATCTTTGAAATACGCAGCAGCAGCATGCATTAGTTATCACAGCTTGTTTGATTTTACAACCATCGGACTGCGGTGTTTCAAGCAGGCATGTTTTGCACTAGAGTATAATAAAACTTGTCTGTTTGTGCAAGCAGTTTGGTGCAAAACCACAAGATAGCACAGGCACTGAAGAGTTGAATACTGTTCAAGATAAGGTTTGTGTTTGAAAATCGATTTTTCAATTGGGCAGACTATTTATATGAGGGTAGGTACGATGCCATTTCCATCCTCCCTATCTGATCAGTTTCTCGGCTGGTAAGAGAACCTACGCTGGGAGTTGTCATAAACAGTACTGGGCAGTTGATACGGGATGAATCGTAGCCATCCAAACGAGCTAATGGGAAAATACCCACCTTTGAAAAAGTAATGGATATGAATAAATCCCAGGTTCCATTCAACGAAAGAAAACCCAACTTTTTTTTTTTATCTTCAAAGAAAACCCAACTTTGATGAATTGATGTACCATATTCTAGGTATTCAATGATGGGGTTTGATAATTTTCAAATACCTTTAAATTTGCAACGACCCAACCACCACAGGAACTGGGGAACACCTAATTCAGAAATATTATCTAAGTTTCTTTGGCTGGGGGTGTTTTTCCAACGTGGAATTTTTTTTTTTCTATATAACTACATTGTTTCTGTAAATTTTTTTTTATGTTTTCTGTAAATTATTGATACCGTTACTGTGAGACATAAAAAAAAAAAAAAACATTACACCCGGCCCATTGATGGGCCTGTTTGTTTTTACAGGCCCATTTTGAGGTGAAACCCAGAAAAGCCCACTGCCCACGTCGACGCCATCATTGATAATTTGCCATTGACGGTGGGGATCGAACTGCCTCCCAGGCTAGGATGTCTTGCGCGTACAACTCGATTGCGGAGTCTGGAAGACGCCGCACGGGGCTGATGGGTCCACGTGGCATGTCATTAATGGCTTTATCAGCACCACGCGGGCTGTACTGAGTAATTAGAAGGCAGTGGTCCGGCTTAAATGGGACGTGAATGTAATGTAACTTCTCGTTTACAACATTAATTTTTTCAAATGTTAGAGTATGTTTGTGAAGTGTTAAAAACTTTTGGACGAATTTTTTTTTAATTTATAGAAAATGATGTGATATGATTAAAGTAATAGTGAATAATAAAGAAAATAAAGTTATTATAGATAAGTTAATTGTATGAATAATTATGTAAATAATGATTGAAAAATTAGGATAGTTGTATTAAAGGATGTTAAGAAATGAATAAAAAATATGATAGTTAGGATAAATTGAAATTTTTTTTGTAACATGGGGTATATTTGTTTACAACAAAAATTTTCGAACTAACATTTTTCATTCTCCAAAGCTATCCTAATTTTCAATTATTTTTTTATATTTTTTTATACAATTATCTCAAATTTTAATTATTTTTATACGGTCATTTATACAATTGATTCATCTATTTTTTTTTATTAGTATTATACATTTATCTCAACTAATCTTAGAATCAACTTCTAAGATATTCTTACAAATTTCAATACAAAGACATCGTACTTCACCTCTCAAATTGAGAGACCCACGTGCTCCCACCACTAGCCAACCCTCACAATGAATGAAATATATATAATGCCCCCACAAAGGAAAGATTTGAACCGTAAATGGCCAGCCATAAATGCAACTAGAGTTACCACTGCTTAAAGGGCTTATAACACTGACTGTCTATTTTGATTTTATTCTTTTTACTTCTCAGTATTACTCATACCATATTACATAATTTTCTATTAATTTAAAAAACTTTTACAACAAAAATTTTCTTCCAAAATTTCATCACTTTCCAAAAACACCCTAATATTTTGTTTATTTCCCAATTCACAGCCACGATTCACGTCACATTGTTTCATGCCCTCATGTACCTGCGTAACGGTAACTAGCGGCTCCGTCGTTCAAAAATATCCCCCTCCAACCTCCATTCCTCTGCCTTTTTATCTTCCTCCTACTCAGTTGCTAACGCAGAAATACGGAAGGAAAAACACGGGTAAAAACGGATTCCTCACTAAAGAAAATCCCAGTCCGATTCCTCTGTCATCGACTTGAGGTTCGCTCATTCTACTCCAGCTATCCCGTCTCTTACTCGAATCAGAACTCAGGATTCGCCCTTCTTGTGTCGGAGCCACTCCCCCACAAACACATCTCCGCATGGAACTCCCTTGTCGCCGATTTCACCCGAAAACTCCTCTTCTTGGACTCGCTGCTTTCGTTCAAGAAGCTCCTTCTCACACCCACAAAACCCGATTCCTCCACTTTCCCTCCTCTTCTCAAATCATGTTCGAGCCTTGCAGATAGCAGCGCTGGCTTGGGACTTCATGGATTCGTGTTTAAGTATGGGTTTTTGTGCTCGAACGACGTGGGGGACGCTGTTGTATCGATGTATGTGAAGTTCCGCAGAGTCTACGACGCAATCAAAGTATTCGAGGAAATGCCTTTTAAAGATGTGTTATCTTTTAATTCTTTGATTTGGGTACTTGGGATTAATGGATTTCATGAGGAGGTTTTTAGGGTTTTCGCATGGTTGCAAGAGGTAGGTTTTTCTCCAAGTTCTGGCAGTATTGCTCGAATCATTCTGGCTTGTAGTGAATTAGAATGGGAAGAGAAAGGTGTAGAATGTCATGATTTTGCAAGAATAAATGGATTTGAATTGGACACTCTTGTTGCCAATTCATTAATTTCAATGTACGTGAAGTTTGGGAGATTGGATGAAGCAAATTGGATCTTTAATAATATGCCTTGTAAGGATTTAGTGTCTTGGAACTCAGTGATCAGTGGTTATGCGAGGAGTGGAAATCGGAATGTAGCTTTTCGCTTGTTCCAACACATGGAGGCTGAGAACTTCACTCCAAATCACATCACCTTCTTGGGTTTGATTTTGGCTTGTGTTCAAGCAGATGATTTGGATTTGGGGCAAGGTATACATGGTAAATTGATTCACAGGGGACTCCTGTGGGATGTGCGTGTAGGGACTTCCGTCATGGATATGTATTTAAAATTGGGGAGTGTTGATTGTGCCCGTGGTATATTCAAAGAGGATTTACATGAAAGAAATTTGATCTCCTGGAATTCTTTGATAGTTGGATATTCTCAAAATGGGCATGATTATGAGGCAGTGGAGCTTTTTGTTAATATGCTCCATGAACCAGATGTGAAACCTGACTCTATTACCATTGCAAATGTCATTCCTGCATACGCGGGTTTAGCAGATTTGCACAGGGTCAAATCAGTCCATGGATTCATTATCAAGAAAGGCTTTGAACTGCATTCTGACATAGTTTTGGGAACATCACTAGTTGATGCCTATTGCAAGTGTTCGGATGTTGCAGCTGCCTATTTGTTGTTCAATCACATAGAAAAACCGAATACAGCTACTTGGAATGTGTTGATCATGGGATATAATCTGAATGGGCAAGCTTTTCATTGTATGCCCCTCTTCCTTGAAATGCTACACAGTAAGACATTGCCTGACAGTGTCACTCTAGTTACTGTAATTCAATCATGTGGTCAGATGGAATCTCAAAAACAAGGCATGTCAATCCATGGATACTGTCTTTTGAGTGGTTTTGATCTGCATCTACCTGTAACCAATGCCTTGATAGCAATGTATGCTAATTGTGGCTGCGTAAAATATTCACATATCCTTTTCGAATCGATCTCCGTTAGGAACATTATCACATGGAACACTATGCTTTCAGGGTCCGTAAGAAATGGTAGATTAAGGATGGCAATGAAACTATTTCGTCAAATGCTTTTAGAAGATCAGCACAATCCAGATCATGTCACTTTGATTTCTGTAATTCAGGCCAGTGTTGACTCAGCTTGTCTCAGTGAAATGGTGCATGGTCTTGTGCTGAAGATTGGGCTAGATTCAAATACATTTGTCATGAACTCTCTCGTTGATGCTTATGCTAATAATGGTTCTTTAGAAAATGCAAGGCACTTATTTCAGCAGTTGGGCTGTCTGAGAGATCAAAGTTCATGGAATGTAATGATAGCAGCTTGTGGAATGAATGGACAAGGGGAAGAGGCATGTTCACTTTTCACCCAGATGGAAGGCTTCTATCAGCCGAATTCTATAACATTCATTTCTTTGCTTTCCTCTTGTAGCCATTGTGGCATGGTTAATGAAGGGTGTGAATACTTCAACCAGATGGTCAATAAATACAGAATTCGACCTGGACCAGAGCACTACACATGCATGATTGATATGTTCGGGCGGGCTGGGAGACTGGATGAAGCTTACCAACTAATCCACCATATGCCGGGAGGGTCAGATCCTAGCGTGGTATGGGGAGCTCTTTTGAGTGCATGTAGGATGAGTATGAATGCTAAACTGGGGGAAGTTGCGGGAGAACAGCTTTCACAACTGGCACCGGAGAACGGTGGATATCATTCACTACTATCGAACATATATGCATCCGTTGAGAGGTGGGAGGAGGCAGCAAAAGCAAGGAGTGTGTTTGAAGATGGGAGGCTGATAAAGAAACCCGGGTTAAGTATCATTAAGATGTAATCAAATTGAGAAACTTGCATGCTTTTTCCTGGCATGTGAACACAACCATGGTATGTCCGACTCGTGGTCAGTCCCTGCATGGATCAGAATTATCACTGATCAGGAGAACAACCACATGATCAGGAGAAAGAGGTTTCGGTAGTGGAAGATTCTTTCCAAATTATAAAAAAAAAAAAAAAATTCCGGAAAATTTTCCAGTGATGAGTGCATTATCATCTTTACGACCGTATATTTTTCTTGCTTGGAGCTGGTGTGGATCGGATGTCAAACTTAGAAAGTGCCATTGGTGGCTGCAAATTTGTCTTAAATTGAGATGTGAAGATACATTGCCAGGAGGAAAATGTTTTTCTGTTTCTAGCTTCACTTGTTTCTTTCCTTGCCTGATCTGAAGGCAAACCGTTGGGGCTTCTATTCTAGCCACCAATGTCTCCCTGGCAGTGCCAAGTGATCATCTACATTGAATAGAGAGCTGTCACATCAGATGTCCCAGCATCTTGAGACACGATGCTTGCGCGTTCAACTGCCCTGCCTGAGTTTTCTACTCTGCCTTTCCATACGTATGCGGCCTGCCAGCCTGCTTGTACTAAAATATCAAGAAAGGAACAAACAAACAAACGAAAAAATGACTCGCCCATTCCCTGTTGGCTCCCGAGAAATCACAAGTGGCATCCGAATTATAAAAAAAAATAAAAATAACAATAATAAAAACTCACGAGGACGGTTGATTATTTGTGATTGCGGGCTTTGTCGCCTTCTGCACGAATTTTAAAATAAAGAGGTGCAAACAAGATGGGAATCATCCATAAAACAATATACACTTAAAAATTACAGACATGCCTATAATTGACAAGTTTGGTGAACAAACTCATACCAACTCACTGCAAATTGTTTTGATTCGCTGCGGAACTAAGATAGAACAAATCAGCATCATCATCCTTGTCACAACATGGTAATAATGGTAAAAGAGAACGGGGAAAGAATTTTTAAAAACAAAAACAAAAACCAAAAAGATTTTTTTTTTTTTAAAAAAAAAAAGGTCAATACATTACAAGCAAGTCAATTCACCCAACATTTCTTCTACCAGTTCATAAAGCAATTTACCCTCTATTTCTTCTCCGATCCCGTCTAACTCTGGCCCTGTCAGCTCACTCCACCCTCTTTCCACCACCTCATTCCTCACCATTCCTTCCACCACCATTGTCATGTGAATTTCACCTGAAAACCACTTTGCCTCTGCAGACATCCACACCCTCACTTGTCCCCATACTTGATCCTCCACTGTCCCAGCTGGCAGGTCCCTCTTGCAGAGTGCTGCCATCGAGCAGCCAATCTCATCAGATCTCCGACTCACCATTTCCCTGATTGCCTCATTGACACTGTCAAACAGAAGCCTCCTCTCTGATCTACGTTGCCTGCGTATTGATTCGTTCTGTTCCTCGTCTTCTTTCAATGCTTTGCAACCCAGCAAAGATGGGTGCAGTGGGCTTTCTGCAGAATGCCATCTGGAGATGACCGTGCCAGGCTGCTCATGTTGTAAACCAGATGCTAACAGCAGTGATTGAACAAACAAAAATCTTTCATGTTGTTCTTCCTCAGTATTAGAGGAAACTGCTGACCGTTTAGGTGGACTCGATGTTTTCCATGGATAAGAGACTGTCACAGCTCCTGAGACATTGTCATCCCATGACAGGGGGCGGCAAACTGATATCAAAGGAGATTTGGCAGATAATCCAGATCTATGGTGGAGACGTGCAGATGGCTCTGTTTTAGAGACATGACTAGAATTAGGAGACTTAACAAATCTTTACCCGAGAGTGAAAGAATCTGCTGTAAGTTTTAAAACATACCAGGACCATAGTCTTCAATGGCAGTCTCTGAGGAATGTGACGTGTTAACATCATCTTCAAATGGCGCTTCTAAAATTGAAACAGGACTGGGCTGGTCGTGGTTCTCGCTAGAGTTCATAAGTCCACCAGGCTTTGATAGAGACAGAACTGCCTAGAAAATAAATAAATTTTTACCCCAAGTAAGAAAGTTGTGCATAATTAAAACCAAAAAGAATAGAAAGCAGTATTTCGCTAATATGGCTGATACTCACTATTCCTACGTGTATGGAGACATCTATCCGGGCACCTAAGCCACTAGTCCAAAGAAGAAAAATCCTTTAAAAAAGTCACAATTCTCAAGACAAATAGATGTTATCCTAAGTGGAAATTTTCCAGCATATGTTGATAAGCATAAATAATGTATCAATTACTGTTTTGCAGCATGTGTAAAACTCAATTATGCTTTTTTTTTTATTGCTAACTATTGTTAACCAAACACTGGATTGAATCTCTGACTGTGTTAGGGATCAAGAAAGTCCTAGAGATACAAGGACTCTAATCCCCTACTCCCAGCAGCATTGCACCAGTAATGCATCCAGCCAAAAAATTTATTATTTTAATTTTTTGTTTTTGGATAAATATCCAGGCCCCACCAATATCTTCCTCCATATGAACTTTGGCAATTTTTTGGATTTATTTGGTATCTTTATCTATTTTCTGAAAATGAATGTTTGAAGAGTGGATACATGTGCCTGATATAGGTGGGTCTCACAAATTTATAAAGATAAAAATTACTTTTAGGGTGTGTTTGGGAATGGATAAAACTTTTGATGAAAAGTTATAGAGATGAAAAGTTGTCAAATGATGTGATATGATGTAGGTAATGATGATGAATAAATAGTATAAAGTTGAAATAGATAGGTTTGTTGTGTTGGTAGTTGTGTAGAAATGATTGAAAAATAGAGTAGTTGTATAGAAAAATGTGAAGAAATGATTAAAAAATAAGATAGTTGTGGAGAGTGAAAAGTTTTAGATTAAAAAGTTTTAACTTAGACAGCTTTTTGTTGTTAACAAACACACCCTTAATGGCGAGATGCAAATGCTGCCAGCTGCAGGGGATCAGAATCCGAGGTACTAAACTTTAATACAAAAACTGCATATACCTCAGAGGAGCTAACGTGCAATTTTGAGCTGGCTAAAACAGAGGATGATGGATGTCCTTCATCAAAGAGACCATCGGAAAGACATTCTGTAATGTCACTGTTCATCTGTGCTACAGATGGCTGCCTCTCATTAGGGAGAACCTCTGGAGGTCTGGCAGAAGCAGAAGGAACAGATTTCTCTTTATTCAGCTTTTTACTCCTTGAGAAGAATAAACTTGAAACTTTTCCCCTGAAAGATGACTTCCCACTCTTGGGCTTCGCCACCGCCTCCTGAACAATGGGCTTGCAGCTTTTGAAAGCAGAAGCATCATCACTCAACTCAACTTTCCCATATGCTGTGGATGACACTGGAACAGACCTTGACCTTGATAGGTTCCTAGGTGAATCCTCCATGCCTTCGTTCCTATTATCACTGCTTGAAAAGCAAGCCAATGGACCCCTCAGGTCAGGATCATTGCCACATGATCTGCTGCTGGATGTGCTAGGGACCCCTTGAGCAGACCCTGCATTCTTCTTATCTGGAAGAGCAAGCATCTCACCCAATGTGCTAGAGCTTCTTCGGATTTGCCGCTGCTCTTGATTATTACCAGTTGATGCCATCATTGCCAGTCTCTCTGAAAGGCGCTTCTTAGCTTCTCTTGTAACTGAGGATTCTGGCGAATAGGATGCACGACTGAAGGAACAAGATGAAAAAGGACTGCCGTACCTGTTGATGTAGTCCCAGGAATGCCTTGATGTTGGTGTCATGATTTCTGAATCACTGAGATTTCCCTCTTCTATGCACTCATTTTCTGACCTATTGAATGAGCTGTCATCTCCCACGTAACCATTCAATAACACAGAAGATGGCAAGGTTTCCTCTCTCTGGCTACTACTCAGTCTTTCCCGCATCTGGCGTGTGATTTCCTTTGCCATTTCTCTTGATCCTCTGGTTTCATCGGTTCCTGCATCTCTGCAGAATTCCTCATCATGTAACCACATTGGCAGTGAGGAATGTGAAGAAGCAACAGCCATGACATCATGGGTCTTTCCAGGGCTAGGTTTTAAGACCACAATCCTTGTTGGCTGTGCATTATCAGCCTTTTGCTGAGCAAAAGAAGTCCAAGTGGACTTTTTCCTATCCGATTGATGATCTTCTTTGACCACCTGTTGCTGTTTCTTTGTGTGTTTTTCAATCTTTGTATCTGGTCTTCCACACTTGTCCATTTCCAGAGTCTTCGATGGCTTCAGCACCGTAATGCGCTTGGTCTGAGGGAATGGAGGTATAGTCTGAAGATCATAGAGGTGTTTTGCGAAAAGGGAATTTGGTTCTTTAAGGAACTCAAGAAATAAATCTCTATTTGAACTCAAGACCTCAACTGCATCTTGGAATTCCTTGGATTGACGAAGTTTTTCATCTGTTGCTAGTCGTTTCGCTTCATTGAATTTCTGGCGAACAAGTGCCATCTTTTTCTCAGTTGAATTCTCATGAAATCTTTCATTTTGACCTTTCGCATGTGGATGCTGCCAGACTTCATACACATCTCTACACTCTGGT
The DNA here is from genome assembly GCA_030490835.1 of Annona cherimola. Taxonomy (NCBI): domain Eukaryota; kingdom Viridiplantae; phylum Streptophyta; class Magnoliopsida; order Magnoliales; family Annonaceae; genus Annona; species Annona cherimola. The sequence goes on along the minus strand of CM059971.1, from coordinate 120,051,612 downwards.
CGTGCCTGGGGATAAGAATAAGAAAAGTTATTGTTGCACATATACCTATCAAGTTGGTCATTGTCATGCTGCTGACATCTTGATGTTGTCACAGATTTAACAGAAGAACTTCGTGTATAGTCTTCAGGGACACTTCTTTGCATACTTGATGCCAGTTGCTGAGCTGGCAAGCCATCAAAACCCATCAACCTAGCAACCACACTGGGAGGCTGCTGCTTTGAGCTTGTTTCTTGGGACATTTCTTGGGCTATAAGCATCTTCATTGGTGTCCCATTAGATTTCTTGCTCGGAGAACTCTTCAGCTCGTACGCTACCTGCATAGCAGAAAAAATACACCTTCAGAATTTAAATGCCAACATGCGCCTAATATATAATGTAACCCACAAAGCTTGTTTACACACAGTCCAAGGAGATGGTACGACTTTTGAATCCTTTTTAATTGAAAACAAAGTGTCTTGAGGAACTCACAGATTTGTCCTCCGTGATGTCACCACTGGGATCCAACACCTTTGAAGTGTGAGGCCGGCCTCTGGAAAGGGAGGAGCCTGCCAACCAGAAATTCCAATTTCACTAAGGGATGTAAAGCAGACATCTCAATCAACCAAAGGACATTTAGAACCAAGGGAATGTTAATTGGGACAAAATTATCCAGTTTGGAGAGTGAAAAAAATCAACTGGAGAGAAACATTCAACACTCAATTTGAAGAAAAGCCATCTGCTTTTGCCACACAGTCTTAACAACCTTAGAAAAGCCGATGACGATTAAAATTGGAAAATGACTGCCACTTTTCTTCGCAGTTCTGGTCAATGGAATTACATGCTTCAGAATAGACCTATTGAACATCTTACAATATTTAGTTTGAGCAACCCACTGTCAGGAGAGGGTTTTAGGAAAATAATAATAATAATAATAAACATGAAATAAAAAAGAAGAAGCAAAAACAGACCAGAGGAGGTACCTACACTCTACAGTCAGGATGGCAACTACAAAGAGAAAATGAGTAAACAATTAACCAAACCTAAAAGCATAACCAGTAAAATCTTGGTAATTCATAATCATATTGCAGTTAGGGTGGATCCACATCACTGACAAATATGGAGGTCACAGCATCAAAAGTACAATAAGTTCTCTATCAATATTCCAGTTATCCATTTGCAGAAAATTTGGTTCTGTTGATGTACAAATTTGCACCCACAGAATGAGGGAGGAAACAACTTAATTAAGAGTAAGAAAAATCCTTGAATTTTGTATAATATAATAATGATTCAGACGAGGAAACCTTCTTCCCATGGCAAAGCTTCATATGTAAAAAATAACAAAAAGAAAAACAAAATATACACACATACAAAAGAGCAAGGAAGCTCTTACAGCTCAAAGCTTAAAACACATTTATAGTATTAGTTTCTAATTGCAAACAAACGTAAATCATAAAGGGGAAAACGGGGAACTAAATTACCATCTCCATGTGCTCTCTCTGTGAGAAGCCTGTTTCCAGGAACAACTGGGCCCAAGTCGAAAAGGTTCACCATTCTTCCCATGCATCCTGGAAATGGTTTCTCAAAATCTCGCACCTTCTTGTTCTTGAGGTCATTCATCTGGTCATCACCTGAAAGCACAGAAAGAAATATTCAAAAAAGCACCTTTTTCCTGCATTTTCTCACAAGGATAAGAGAAATCACAGACAAGCTCAGTAAGAAAATCCCGCTCACTCACAAGAAAAATATTCCTGGCATATAGCTGGAAAGAATCTTCACTTCTGTTGACGGCACAATGCTATAGACCTACAAGTAGACAAGGAACATAATTATAGTAGGATGCAGTTGAAACTTGAAAAAAATTAAATACTGGCCAGATTCCTTGAATCCAGAGGTGGATGGATAGGAAAATGTAAACGAAAGGGCATAAAAATAAACAAACTTGACGTTCCGATAAAAAGGAAGCCCCACTGTAATGGAGACAGAAATGTTGTAGAGAATTAACTAATTAACTGCTAGTCCAGAATTACAAGTATAAAAGAATAGTAAACAAACGAGCATGGATTTTTACTGGCATAAAACTATGAAATCCCATATTTAGATCTTAATGTCTGCCCGAAATTTAACCTCCCCATGGGAATTGAAGAAATGGCAATGAGAACTACATTTCAAATTAATTAAGAATTATAGCGGCCACAAAGCGGCACATAAACCAACCTCAGCCAAGCCACAGGAAGATGAGCCTTGGGAGCACAAAAGACGGGAAAGAAAAGCAAGAAGCAAAGTGCCTTTCTAAGTATTAAATTCTTAGATCTGAAACCCTAAGACACACTCCTAAAGCAAATCCAACCTTAATGAGCTTTCGACTTCACAGAACCACAACAGAACGCTAACTTTCTTCCCAAAAAGCAAGTTGGAAACCAGATTTAAAACAAAAATAATGAGGGGTTACTACATTGAGACTCCACAAATCAAGGAAAGCGAAAGCATTAAATTCAAAAAGAGGATCTGTCGATCAACACAAAACCCTAGATTCAACTCCATACAAATAAGTACAGCAAAGGCCGGCGTAACGCCTTTCAGCAGTAGGGAAAATGCAGAAAACGATAATTAATGGGAGACAGACTTAATTTCACGAAATGTGGCATGAGAATAATCATGAAAATTAAAATAAAAACTGGATTTGAAGCCAAATAAAGAAAATTCACCACATGGTGCTCGAGGGCTGTATTATCAGTGCAAAATTCGCGAAAATGCTTCAAGGTTATATGCTCTAGAAATGCCATATATTCAACTCACCGTATTTAGAGGACTGAAAAGACGTCATCGCGTGAAAATTTAAAAACATGATCAATCAATCAACACAGAAACACAAGGATTCACGTCGCAGAAGGAATATAGACCAGTACGTACCTGCAAAAAGTGCTGCTTTTTTTCAACTTAAAAAAGCGACAAAACATAGCGAAAGCCTAAAAACTGCAAGTAGCACGCCGAAACTACCGACAGAAATCGACGTATTCAAGCAAAAATGACGAAATCTATAAAAGGAATCAAAAGTAGAATTCATCAATCAACCTCATAAATCAGAAAATGGAATCTCGTACAGAAAAAAAAATCAAGAAATCGATAGTCGTTCCGAAAAAGCTGCTATAGTCAAATGCGGGTAGAAAATCAAATCAAGCGCAGATGAGGAGCTCGATTCCAGCGGGAAATCAAATTCGAGCTCGAAAAGCTGCAAATTTCAGCCGTGAAAATGAATAGGAATCGGATTCCAAGACATACAAAGCATTGAAAAGCGAGATCAGGAGACAAAGAAAGGGGAGAATCAAGGAAATGCAGAAGAAAGGGAAGGGAGCGCACAGTCGCCGGAATCCGGGAGTCTGACACACGGGAAAAAGAAGACAAGTGACAGGTCGGGTTCCATTCTACACCTTATCAGAGTGCCGGTCCCAGACCGGGCTCTAACATCTCCGCGCGTTCGTACATTTTTCTGAGAGAGATTTGGCCGGAGACTCGCCGGTTTCTGCGTCGATCCGGCGCTTGAGGTTTCGTCCTCTCCTCCTTCTGCTGCTGCTGCTGCTGCTGCTGAGCGAGGCGAGGAAGCGTGTTTCTGCACTTCGGTTTTTCTTTTCTACCTCGCACCGACTGTTGCGGGCGTGAGAGATTTTATTCTATTCAGTTTTATGCATCAACTTGGACGTCGAGAGGAGAGAGAGCAGCAAAGGAAAAAATTAGACGGTTTTTGTTGGAGAGAGAGTTGATACGCACGCGCCCGCTTTTGAGAAGAGAAGACCAGCATTCTGAATGCAAGTATCAAAAGCAAGGGGGCAAATGTCAGCTATCTTATCCTCCGCCCTCTCGGTCACGTGCTACCGTTCGGACCACATGTATGTGCGTCTGCCCAGCATTGGCCTTCCAAGTGTCTGAGAAAATAATGTATGGACGCGTAACCCTTTTTCCTAGGATACAAATATTCGTCATCGGTGTCGCATATCGGACGGACACGATCCACCAAAATCAGAAATCATCATGCATACGCCTCCAACACATTGCATACAATCAAGTGCACCCCAAGTAGAACGGAGGATTGTAACAATCGAGATTCCGTTTCATTTCAGACAGATATTCTCTTTAATCCACCCGATTCCGTAGTTACTCAATTGAGTTGTCATCCACGTTGATCGTTTTTATGATATTTTTATCTAATCTTAACTAGTGATAAGATAATTACTTTTACGGACGTGCGAGCTAATGGCTCTGATTTTTCTCCTCTGCGTCGCATGGGCTAGCGTGAAGAACGACGGCGTACCAAAGTTGGTGTGGATGCAGCATACGCAAATCAGTTGAGTTTCACTTTCATGTGAATCTTGGGTACTTCGGCGCTGCCCCTTTTGCGGACTAAAAAAGCCGACATTGCTTTTTAGCTATCATAATTACGAGATGAGTATGGCAACGTGGGATGAATCGATGATAAATCATTATATTTTTATTAGTTTCTTTTAAAACTCGTTGTTTTCTTAAATATACTTCTTATATTGAATATCAAAAAAAATATACCTCTTATATTTAACCTTAGTTCTAAAAATATTTATTATATTTCAAATTTTCAAATATATATTATATTTGCATCTATTCTCAAAAATGCGCAAGCTTGTACAAAAATTAATAAACATTGGTAGTTTATATGCGAAATTATCAACATATTAAAGATTGACCGAAAGATTTGAATGTCAGGGTTCATCAACACCTTAATTGCAGAAGAGCTTTAAGTCTATAGAGCCTTAATTTTATTCTCATTCCATTTTATTTCATTTTTATCATTTTATATTGATGGTATTTTTGGCATAGATGAAAATAAAACAAGCATTTAGACACGTCAGGGCTTGTTCAAACATATAAGATTTCAGAATAAAATCTATATTTGAGATAAGAATGTAAGGTATATATTAAGAATGAGGAACATTGTATTAAAAATTAAAAAATTGTTTTGTTAAGCGAAAAACTATTATGAGAATATGAATGCATATTAAATTCAAAAATCTCATGTGACTTGAAATAGCCTGTAAACATCAACTCTAACAAACTTTTGCACAATGGATATTTTTAGGAGTAAATGCAAATGTAATAAATATATTTAAAATTTAAAACATAATAAATACATCTAAAATTAAGTTCAAAACGCAAAAAAGTATTATTTATTTATATATATATATATATATCAAGTCATCGGATATTACAAATCAATACATGCGTAATCTTCACGACATATACGAACTAAATAATAACCTTGCAACACTGATCGACTAAATAATACCCCATCAATGGGTGATGGGAGACGCAACCATTACAAGGCAGACGCTGCACAGTTTTGAACTCGCGTTGGTTGCCAACACGCCAACTAAGCTTACTGTGTTAGCACTCGTGCATCTGCATGCAATGAGCATATTTGATTAAGGATGTGTTTGAAAATGAATAAAACTTATGGTGAAAAATTTTGAAGAATAAAAGTTGTCAAACGATGTGATATAATACGTGTAATGATGATGAGTAAAAAGGATAAAGTTAAAATAGATAGGTTAGTTGTATAGATAATTGTGTAGAAATGATTGAAAAGTACGGTGATTTGTGTTGAAAGATGTAAAAAAATAATTAAAAAATAGAAGAGTTGTAGAGAATGAAAAGTTTTAGGTTGAAAAGTTTTAGGTGAAAACTTTTTGTTATTGCCGAATACCCCCTAAAGCTCTAAAAATTATCAACACATCATCATTGAGTTTTGGGAAAAATTTTTATGTTCTAATGAATAGAAAATACTGTGATGTAATAAGAATAACGATAAAGAGTAAAAAAAAGATTAAAATAGACAAGTTTGTGGTATAGGTAATTGTGTAAAAATAATTAAAAATAAGATAATTATATAGAAAGATATAAATAATAATTAAAAAATATAGGAGTAGTAAAGATTTAAACATTTTAGTTTAAAAAATGTTTACTATTAGAAAAATGCCACGTATAAAAAAAAGTATATTTCTTTTATAATCTAGACGGTATTCCAGCACGCTGGGGGCAGGTTGCTGACCGGTGCAGATGCATCATCTTCCATCCGGAACAGGAAGAGAAGGACGGATCAGGTGAGCTTTTCCCCGTTGGATTCTCTTGGTGGGCCACACGCGTATCACCGTCCTGATAAACTGAGAAATGGATGGCGTGATTTCAGCCGTCTATTCCACTCGATAATAAAGCAGGGCAGTTGGGCGGCGTGGCCGAAGATTTCTTCGGCGAACTAGCAGTGTCCGTGAGCGAAGGAATGACATCTGCCGGGATCAGATCGGAGCCGTCCGGAGAGGCCCCGGCTTGATTTGAAATTGCCTTGTACTGCCTCCCTCCGAGAAGCGTGCATGTGGGGGTTGGGTTGGGTTGAAAAAAGACGAGCAGCTTTGCTGCTGCATCTCACGGCGCAGCTTTTCAACCTGCTGCAATAAGATCCGGTGCATTTTCAACATTGTAATAAATACAAACAAGGGACCCTCGTCTCCTGTAGCCCGACGCATTGCTGCCACGGAATTTTTTAATTTTTTTTTTACTTTTTATAAATATATGAGCAACGCTTATCTTCTTCTTCCCATAAAAAATTAACAGTATTTTAAATTTATTTTGTATCTTATTTTAATTTTTGAAAATTAATGTTAGAGTGTGGATATAATAATATATTTTTAAACCATATTAAAATTAAAATTGTACTGGTTTAATTATTTTGACACTAACGTAGTCTCAACTACTTTTAATCTCAGCTTCTAGTTATGTAAAAATATAGATAGGTTTACAAAATAAATTTGAGCATGCTAAAATTATTGAAAATGCGATGTACATTATATATTGTAAGTTTGCACTAGATCGAATAGTTGGTATTGAGGAATATGTGTACTAGTGGTTGAACTTTTACTCCTAGAGAAATTATTATTCTTTAGGCTTTAAAAAGCAAATTTGCATTGTACATTCAACGTTGAAGCATGAGTTGCTTACTTTGGTTATTATGGGCAAAGAAATAAAATTAATTTACAAATTTATTAATTAAAATTCTCTAACTTAAACTAATATCTCTTACTTATTTGCATTGTAACGACGAAACAACTTTGTCAGGAGAATATGATAAGACACGCGACCGTAATTTAAGATATGTAGAATTAGGACACAAATATACAAGTACTTACTCTAAAATGAAGTGCTTAGCATTGACTTTGTAAGAGTAACTCCACATTATTAAGTTGCAACGACCAAAACTTAATTTTAGACTTGTAGCTTAGTTCAAAATTCAACGAGTAAAGTAAATTATTTTTCACAACTTACACATATTATTATGTTAATTTATTTTGCATTTTCTAGCAATGTTTGAACTATATAACATACTTATGAATTAAGTAATAGATGCTCTTAATAAATCCAAAAATATTGCATTAGGTTATTCATTTATGTAATACTATGGAAAGAACTATCTATATCAGCATTGAAAGAGAGACCACTTCTATTTTTAGAGTACATGTTCTTTCTAAGATGTTCATGAATTTTGGATACCAATGCATGATTATAATTTGTCACTTTTGAAAATACTTGAACTGGTATCAAAATAAAATAATAATATATAATATATGAGAACTTATCCTGTGCATATATAATTTTATATGCATTATAAGTTATGGTGCATTTGGTTTAAACAGGTCATGCATGTATTTAAATATATTAATATTTTATACAATAATTTATCCATGTATAAATTATATTTTAGATAATTTACACGTTAAAAAACAACTTTAAAATTAGTATTTACATCAAACTATATTATTATGTTGACTTTGTATAATTCCCAGATGGAGCTCATATACATATTCAATTTGTATACAAATTAGTATGCTAGTAAAAAATAATTTTAAATATAATAAATGAGTAAACGTACATTTTATGATCATGTGGGAACTCATTTTGAGTTAAATGTACAATTTATGTAAATGCGCATGATAACTTTTTCATCTATATTCATAAATGAAATCGTAGCCAAATAATTACATTATGTGTCATCATACCTTCAATATTCAGGTTCAATTTTGCTCGCTTAAAACGAGACATTGAATTATTAAATGAGATGTTACGTGACGAACATTATATAATGCGTCTGAATTTTTATTATGTTTTAATGCACCTACTTGTACTAAAATTTTAGTGCAATTGGATGCAAAACTCAATTTCTTATTTTTCTAAAATTTTATATAAAATTATTAATTTAGATGTATTTAATCTATAAATCAAATTTTATTAATTTTGAAGATATATATTAAAAATAGGGTACATGTACATGTTTTGACTTTTAAATAACTAGAATACTCATAATTTTAGAAATCAAAAATACGTACACATGTCTCAAAAATGGTAAAATTTAATACATAAGTTGAATACACTTCAATTAATAGTTTTATAAAAAAAAAATTGTTACTAAAATTTTAATACAACTAGATGCATCGAATAAGGACTTATTTTTGTTGATGTGGATGAAGATGTGTGTGGGATTCCATTCCCATGGGTGTAAACTTTCACTTGTCTTCACATAACAGAGGGGCTGTTTGGATAACAGCAAAACTTCTTCACATGTTTTTACTGTGAAATAGTTCGTGTATTAAATGAGCTTTTTGACCAAAACTACACACTTCGCATGTATGTATTATACGGTTGTGAGCACATGCTTTAAATGGGCCTACTTGGTATGCTTGGAATGTGTCCAAGGTCTAACGTTAATCCATCTAATAGTGAAGTTAGTTGCATTCCTCATTTTCCCCTTCAGACATTAGTTTCAATGTGCATAAAAGCTGCAAATACATCTGCAGATACCATATGACAGAAATTAAATCTAACAAGCCCATGAAATGACTAGTGTTCTCATACCACCCCTATGATGACAAGTTTTACAAAATAACAAGAGTATTCACTGTTGCCAAATAGACCCAGAGTTGTCCAGGTTGTATGTTGGCAAAAGAAAAAATATAAATTTTAACTCAGTATTTTTTTGCATAATTTTCTATACAATTATTATACTTTCTAATCATTTTTAATACCTTTTCGCATGACTATGATATTTTCAACCATTTATTCACATTTTTCGCACAATTATTTTATTTATTTATTATAACTGTATTCTATTCGGTCTTAATCACTGCGTTTATTTTATTACCTCACTATCTCCGTTTTTAAAATTTTCTTCACCATTTTTTCCTCATTCTTTTTCCCAGATGCCAAACCTACTCCTACTATTTCTACACCAAGTATTTTTGCATTTCGTACTTGAAATCCTTAATTTCATTCAAAGATTGTCTTGATTATTAATATTTCGTGTGATTAGAAAAGGAGTTGCTTTCTATTATAATTTAAATTTCACATTTTATATCTTACGGCAATTACAAAGTTATCTTGAGTAGCAGTAAGAATAGTAAATTTAAAATAAATAGGTTAGTTGTATTGGTGTTGTGTAAAAATGATTGAAAAGTAGAGTTGTTGTATAAAAAAATATGTAAAAAATAATAAAAAAAGAGTAATTATGGAAAGCGAAAAGTTTTAAATTGAAAGATTTTAACTTGATAACTTTTATAATTTACCAAATACACCCTAAAATTACGCCTTAAGGGTAGGTGGGGCCAAGGGGAGAGCGGGATGGAGTCACGGACGCGGCCAACCGCCAGTTCATCAAGCCAAGCGGCTCAGGCCATCCAGCGGAGAACCTGAACCGGGTTGGGGTCGGACGCCATCTAGTAGATGCCATTCGTGCGTGTAATGTGATCAGCGCGCGTGAGAAAAGGTGGGCGTCGAATCACGGGATCCTGCTCCATTTCATGCGCTGGACGTGTAAAAGTGGTTTTTAAATAATTTGAGAGCAGTCATTTAATTACGATGAATGATCCTGTTAGCTCGGGCTAAGTAAATACACTTCTTAACTCACCTTAAAAAATTTATTCATAATAATTTTTTTATTTTTTCTTCGTGCACTTATTTATCTAAGTGTATTTAACATAAAGACCAAGTTTTACCATTTTTGAATATGTTTATCTATTGTTTTGATATTTTTAAACATCTACGTATATATATGTGTATTTAAAATACTTTTATTTTTAAAAATCTAAAAAATATATACACATATCCAAAAATGGTAAAATTTGATTTATATATTAAATACACTTAGATAAATAAGTTTATGAAGAAAAAAGTAAAAAAAAATTATTTTACATAAATTTTTTTATCGTGGGCTAAGTAAGATGGGCTAAGTAAGACCCGGACAAACAGGATTATTTTTATTTAATTACAGGCGTGCCCCTGCCACTGCCAACCGTTGAAATGGACGTAGTCATTTTCAAATGGAGATGCCGGGCATCGTAGTCGACAACATGCATGCTTGTGCTCTCAAAACAATCCCGTTGACTGTCACGTTTCCGGGGAAAGGAATTACCAATAAACAGCCTTAGTCAGCATCAGCAGATGGGTGATGTGTTTTTGGATCTTATTTTTCTTTCAACGCAATTCCGTTGGAAGAAATTGTCGTTTAACTCATCCTGGGCCCCTAGCATGTTGTAGTTATTACATGGCTTGTTTGGATGAAATTTCTCACTTTTTTTTTCTTCATTCCTATATCGTCTTGCTATTATTTTTTTATTCTTAATATAATATAGCATATTTTAATACACGACGACTCTTTTTTACACAATCTTCTTATTTCATCATGATGGTTTTCATTTATATTCGTTTGTTTGAATTCCTTGATTAAGTGAAAGATTTTCAGTTTATAACTTTATATTAAGGCCGATTTATCTCCTTTTATTTTTTTTTTCAAATTCATCTTTCCTTTAAAACTTTAAGATACGAGGAAGTTTCCCCTGAATAGTTTATTAATTTTAATGATTCCTAAGAATAATACTAATCAGATAGACTCATTTAAAGAAAGAAACGAAAATAATAACAAAATTTATAGTATGGTTTGAAATCTGAAAATTTTACGGTCTGTTGCATCTTTGCCTCTTTGGTTTTCTATTAGTTAGAGCGGGCCACAAAACTCAAGCATTCACTTTTTTTATTAGTATTTTATATACGGTGATAATTGATATTATAATTAGGTACTTTTAGAACCCTCACACTATGAAAAAAAATTTCTACGTAAATACCATTGCCTAAGGGAGGAATGTGTAAACTCCCACTTTTAGAGGACATTGCAAATAAGGTATCTGCATCCAGTGGAGTTCGAACATACTCCCACCTTTGGAGAGCCAGCAGCGTGTACCACTAGACAATTGCCCCAGTGGCCTCGAGCATCCACTTGTTGAAAAGAAAAAGTGTAAGAAAAAAAAAAATCATCCCGCTTTCTCTGTTTTGTTAATAAGATAAGATATTCTAACTATGTAATTACTTTATTTTCTATTACTATCTCAATATTTCAGTATTTTTTTCATATGTTTTGATATATGTTTTTTATTTTTTTAATCTTTATTATCTTTACTCTTAATCATTATTCCTATTACGGTACATCATTTTCTTAATTTTTAAAAAATTTTCCTAATAGAATTTCCTATTTCTTTACCTTATATAAGGTCTGTTTTATATAAAGGTAAAAAAAATTTCCCTCTAATTTTTGCACACCCTTTGATACAATTTAACATTTTAAAGACCAAATTATCCTCCTCCTCCTACTGCTATTATATCTATATTTCAAACATTTTTATATTATTATATACAATCCTCTTGTCAATTTTATATTTATTCTCCTTAGACCAAATTATCCTACTACTACTACTACTACTATTATATCTATATTTCAAATATTTTTATATTATTATATACAATTCTTTTGTCGATTTTATCTTTATTCTCCTTACTCATAATAATTACTCTTATATCACATAATTCTCTTATTTTTTTAAAAATTGTGCCAAAAATACTTTTCTAATTTTGTGCAACCCAAAACATATTTTTAATTTTTTTCAAATTTTTTTGAAAATAATTAATCTAGTTATGTTTAATTTACAAACCAATCTTGGAGACGTATATATATTTATTTTGAATTTTCAAACATAGGGGTATCTTAGTCATGTTTAACAATTTAAAATGACTAAAATACTCTTACGTTTAAAAATCCAAAATAAATATGCACATATATCTAAAATTAGTAAAAATTAGTTTATAGATTAAATATAACTAGAATAACAATTTTCTAAAAAAAATTGAAAAAAATTGTGTTTTAGACAGGTTTAAAAGGTTCTGAAATGATCCGGTCTCATTTTTTACCTCGTACCGAACTGACCTAAATTGATTATTCTGAAAAATAGAATCCTGATAATTTTCTCACGAGAAAGAAAAAAAAGAGAAGGCCGATTGATTGGCTTCCGCGCTGCCATTTTGAATTTTGATAAACACCCCCCATGTAGCTGTGTTTGCCAAATTGGTGGTGGCCCTCAAAAGCTGGCTTTCTCATCAATCAAGCTTTCAGGGCCGCGTATGAAGCCAGCCCAAAGTGCGTGTTCTCGATCAAATGGGCCTCATGACGCATCAATCGATCTGGACCGCACATTAATTAGCCGGGCCAGATGATGAGATGAAAACACCCGTTCGAAATAATGAGACTGCTGCCGTGGGTTCACGAGATGTGCCTTTTCCTTTCGGATCATGATTTACTTCAGTGCACTCGGGTGCATTAACCCATTTTAACTCATTTTTTTTATTTTTTTTGCAATTTTTTTATAAAAGTATTAATCTAAGTATATTTAACATGTTTATTGATTTTTACCATTTTTGAAGTATTTTAGATATTTATTTTTGATTTTTGAAAATAAGTGGCATTTTAGGTAATTTAAAATTATTAAAATGTCATTTATTTTCAAAAATAAAAAATAAATATTTAAAATATCCAAAAATGATAAAAGATAATATATATATATATATATTAAATACACTTGGATTAATACTTTTATAAAAAAAATTAAAAAATTAAAAAAAGTTTAATGCATCAGGGTGCTTCAGTGCACCTTGGTGCAGGAAATCAGGATCCTTTTCTTTCACCCAAAAGCGAAGTGTGGGTAAAGAAATGAAAAGGGTCACGTCTGTCTTACCAAAAAGAATGATCAAATCTCGATACACCGCTTTAGAAAAGATTTACATTATTCGCGTTTTAATCGTCTAGGGCCAGAGGTCCACGTGCAGGCCATAAAAAGCTTCCAAAAATGGGTGGCTGGGATCTTCCAATAAAAGAGATATTTGTAGGCCTGCCACGCGACTGACCGGTCCAGGAAAAAGCCGGGCCGGCAGGTGCAAGAAGTGGGTGAACCAATAAAAGCGCTTTCTTTTCTGGGAAGATAATCTCCTCGCTGCATGCGAAACTGGGACATCGAATAAATAGAGAGTTGCCAACACCCCGTTTTTTAAAATTTTAAATTTGTTATCTGTTTTTCCACGAGTGTATTTTGGGTCCATACCCCATTCATAGATGCTTCTGATAAGTGAAGAGTCCTAGAATATATAGTTATCTAGAACCGAAATCGGCAGTATATGCAGGGACTAGGACAACGGAATCCCCACAGGCCCACGTAATTCATGAAAATCATCAAACTGTGGCCCCTAAATAAATTTTCACCCACCTTATTAATCTGTGAAATTGTCCTATTTCTGGCCGCCCCCACATGGTCGTCCAACATGCAAGATGGATTGACTGTCCGAATTATTATATTTCTTGGGTGTGCGTTGAACTATTGTTATATATGCGAAACCTTATTAAACTTGTTAAATTTATTTTCAGCGAGTAGGTGAGACTTGAGAGAGAACCGTAATTATGAAGAGCACTGCGCTTTTAAAATTAACTTTTCGTGATGTTTAATTAAATATCTGAACTATTATTAATAATAGTTTCATATTAATGTCACTATACGAAAATTAAATTTATTATATATGTGCATAATATTTTATAACTAATATTTTGAATGAAATTTAGGGGATAGGATCGTGAGATGGGCGGAAAATAGAAAATAAAATATTTCAAGAAATATATGATTAATATGAAATGATATGAGTAAAGTTGGAATAAATAGAATAGTTAAAAGAAAAAATGACTAGAATATAAAGATAATTTGAAAAAAACAAAAATATTGAGTTATTAATAATTTGTAGAAAAAATGAAAAATGAGAGGGGTGTACGGTTTTCCATGCCGTTCCACTGTACCTCATCTGTGCTATTACCAAACATGCCCTTAAACCCAAAATAATTTTTTACCATTAGACACATACATTATATTCAACATAATAAAATATAAGTATAACAAAAGATTAGGACAATATAATATTTATAGAACTAATATTAATTCAAAGATAAATATTTAATAAATTTAATTATTAAAAACTCATATAAATAATTAAAATTTAATTTCGTGATGTTAAATTTGAAGTAGAATATAATTAATAATTTAGATATTAAGAATAAATTATGTAGAATGGACTTTTTTGGGTACAACACATGTTATATATAGATACGGGACACGTTTATATAATAGAACTAAATTTCGTGTAATACTTTTACTTTTTAAATGCTGATGATTAATATAAAACCCAATAACTTGTGCTATATATGATCTTGAGAGGACGGGAGGCATGAATGTTGTGCATGTGGAGTGGCATTTGGGTGCATGGCAGCACCTGCGCTGACCTGCCCACATTAATTTAGGCGGATGTGCATTATTCCTTGTGGTATGCGGATCAAGTGTGCTCAGGGCAGAGCAGGAAATGACCCAAAAAAAACAAGTCGAGGGTGTGGTCCGCGTAGACAGCGGCACCCTTTCCAAGGACCACAAACTGCTTGTGTAGGACAGCTCATGTGCATGCACACCCACACTCGCATGTGGTAGTAGCACTAGATGTATGGGTATCATCCAAGGTACATATCAATCACGGAATTAATTAATATATCGCGTATTCGGAATGTTTTTTTAAGTACAAGTGACATGCAGTGTCATGTATTAAAAAAAAAAAGCATCTGTAGATATATTTTTTTCATAATTATATACGATATTTTTATTTCATCAGAATATTTTTAAAATTCAAAATCAATTATTATGGTTTTGTAATTAAGAAATCAATGGGAACTAGGATATGATTTTGTAATTAAGAAATTCCCATCCTTAAATGGCTAGCATAAGAGCTTGTTTAGATTTGGAGTTGGAAATAAAAGCGGAATTGGAAAAGCAGGATTATTATGGTAGTTAGTCAAATCATATGTATACAAGTAATAATAATAATAATAATAATTATAGTTACTTTGTACTATGGTAGCTTTCATGAGAAATAGAAGTAAATTTTAATTATAAAAAAATTTCTAGAATAGAAATTGAAATGCTTTTTCCAAATATATCAACTATGTTTGACCCTAATTTAAATAGATTCAAGATGTTTCTAAAATCTCAAATATACTATTGTGTTTGCATTTAATCTCAAAACCACTCATTCTATGAGCTAATGTTATTAGTTAATATGTGAAATTACTAATATGCTCTTCAAATTTAGAATAAAATTGAAAAAATTGAATATTGTACTTCACTAATGCCCTAATTGTAGATAGAGTTTAAATTTGGAGAGCTCTAATTTTATTTCATTTCATCATTTATTATTTTACAATAGAGATATTTTGAGTATTTACAAAAAAATTTAACTAACAGTTTTTTACATAATAAACATTTTTAAAATTAAATACAAACATACTTAAGTATATTTGGGATTTAAAACTGTTGTAGATTTATTTGGTATCAGAGTCAAATGAGAGGTATACTTCCAAAATCCAAATTCAAATGCAAAGTAACCAGACAGTCCCTAAACTTAGGCTTTTTTTTTGTTTTAAAAAATAATAAATTAATTATCCAAACAGGTACTAGAAACTAAAGAATGGTCCAGTAGACGTCACCTGCAGCTAGCGCAGGTGGCAGGGGTGTTGGGCCCCTTAGCGCAGGTCGTGGGTTCGAATCCCGCGTTGGGATTTCGGCCCGGAAAAATGGTGTGGGAGCTGTGGTCTCCCTTTGTGGTGGGGTGGGAGCTGTTGTCTCCCTTGGGCTGGATGGAAGCTGTTCTTCCTAATTCTTTAGTAGAGCTGTGTCTCCAGATTTCTTTGGAGGAGTTATGTATCTCCTTGTTTGTAAGAATGTCTCAGAACTACAATGTAATATGTGTTGAGATGTATGTAAATATAAACCATAAAAAAAAATGGTCCAGTAGACGAGACCCACTCGCCTAAATCATGATATCTTGCACAAGTCGTGTTCCTCAAGTCGTTGGATTAGGTAAACAACCCCATTCGATTGGATATCTATCAGCTAATTTGGGTACAAAACAGAGTCTAGATTATACGTTGCTGCCGAGCACATTACGCCTTCAGAATTTCACCTCGAGAGTTCAATTTTTTTTTCCATCTTGCGTTTTTCCCCCGTCATGACAACTTTTCAGAAAAATGTTACCTGAGGTACATCTAATTGTTCATGGCTTCCTATAAAAAAAAAATAAAAAAATTCTGCCGTCCATAATTGCAATTTTAAGTATATGGGGTCTGTTCATACTTCATATGGCAGTAAGTAAGTTAACAAGGCAAATATGACGACATATTATAGCTCATGTGGTCTATACGCATTAATATATCTATTTTAAAGCAAATATGGTCTATACACATGTTTGATTTAGATGAAACTTAGTTTAATAGCTAAATAAATAATGTTAAATACATAGAAATTGAATTTTAAATTAATCATCAATATTTTAACAACTGAGGCATGATATAATTTCTATATAATTCGGTTACATGGAAATGAAGCCCTTTAAAAAATGTAAAAAATGTTAAATGTCAAGATAATAATAGGAAAAATGAAATAATAAGTAATTAAAATGTCGAATCATATCAAGAGATGTATAAGATAAAATAATAAAAAATTCCTTTACCAGATGACAAATGTACCCTAAGTGAAATTAAAAGAGGTTTTTTTCCCACTCTTTCTAAATTGTAGCCGGATTTGAGCGTTGACGCGTGCTGAACATTTTTAAGTACAGACTATTCTTTAAAAAAATACCATTACCTTCAAAATAAATCTGACGACAACAGCAACTGAAGTGCACTTTCAAAATTTTAATTGGTTCAACCACAGGAAATTACCCAACCAATAAAAATAATCGAAAATGCCTGTGAATTTGTAGTTAAGTTAATGATATTGATTATTAGGTGGTTAAGGGCATTTCCATCATTCCTCATCCACTCACAACGTCCATTATTAAGTGGTCGAGGGCATGCAATGCTTAATGTTCGGTTCATATTCTCGTCATTTAAAACATTTTAACTATTAAAATTCAAATAAGAAAATGTCCTGTAAAAAGTAAAAACTCGTAAATCCTCGGTGGTGTTCCAAGGCATCACAGTTGCTTGAATTGGATGTGCATGGGTGGAATTTTTTATTTTGATGACAGGTTTTTCTATTTTCAATATAACTTTTTATATTTTAGGGTAAATTTGAGAAGTTATAGGACTTTTAATGAAAAGTTTTTAGTGTAGAAGTTTTTTAAATGAAATAAAATAATGTGATATGGTAGAGAGAATGACGAAGAGTAAAAAGAATAAAGTTAAAATAGATAAATTAAATGTATGAATAATTATGTAGAAATAATTGAAAAGTAGAGTTTTTTTTTTTATAAAGAAAAATAGGGTATTTATATATAAAAAAGTGAAGAAATATTTTAAAAAATAGGATAGTTGTGAAGAGTGAAATGTTTTCAAACCCTCCTAATATAAAAAATTTTATTCGATAATGCACATTATTATATTTTTATCCCAGTTTTACATTTCATTCAAGTTCATTAAATCCTTCCAAATAGACTCTATGTTTTTAATTCATTGTACATTGTAAAAAATACCCTTACTCGTTTTACAAAAGCACTTTTAGCAATCCAACATGGAGAGAAGACCAACGATACGAACGTCTCCCCCGAGACCTGCCAAAATTAAGACGTCCCTTTCTCATCTATGGCTATCGTTCTTTCAATTTTCTAGAATTCCGAGGATCTTGTCTTTCATCCATTGTGAGCTTGTGACTGAGACCCTCATTGGCTGAAATCCCAAATCCCAATCCCTGGGATTCAGCCATGAGCCATCGTTTTTCATAGGCCGTTTGGATTGCGAGTAGAAAAATACTTATTCGAGATTTTTTTTATAAAGAAAATAGGAAGACATTTTCGGTGATGTCAGGGAAATAATATAGGAGGTTCTTTATACAAAATAAAAGGTTAATTAAGATGAGCGTAAAAAAAATTTCTTACTCTTTTTTACACATTTTTATAATATTTAACATCTTACCTATCTAATTAACGTGCTTTTTATTATTGCCCCTTCATTCAAATTATTTGTCAACTATTTTTGTACAATTACTATTTAATTATTTGTATTCCTAGTCATTACCCTTGTAATATTACATTGCTGTCTCACTTTTTCAAATTTTTTTATAAATTTTTAGATTAATTCCAAATACGCCTACAACTTACACCCATATTTACAAATATGTATTAATACATATTTGTAAAAATATAGATGACCACATATTTTACTCCTAAATTTTAAATACGACAGCGACATTAAGTTTTGCTAGATGGCAGAATAAATTTTTTTAAAATGACAAATTTGTTTTGTCAAGTCTTTTAAAAGGGACAATTTATGGGAAAAAATGGCTGAATCTGCTTTTAGTTTGTGTTTTTACATTATTTCTTTAATTTTTTTATAATATTTAATTTGACTATGAAAATAATATTGTAATTTACATTGGTTTTAACAATATTGCTATATATTTGGAATTAGAGATAAAATAGATTGTTGTTTATGCCATTTTTATAAATATATGATTATATCTGTAAATATAGGTATATATTGTAGTCATATTTGGAATTAACCTGTTTTTTCAACTTTTTTTTTTTATATCCTACCAATCACGCCCTTGGTAAATTATATAAAAATAGATTCTGATGGAACCCAAACTCCCATTTAACCACGGAACAAAAAAGCAAAAAATTTTAGGAGCATATTTTTTCAATCCAGTAGAACTATCGGAATTATTTACTTTTTTTTTGGATAAGTTGTAGGAAATATTTACAACTCGGGCAGCTTATGGATAGATATTAGATGCACAGGTACTCGCATGGATTTAGCCGTCTAATCAAGTCCCACGGATAAATCTACAAGAAAAGAATGATATACTTTGGGAGATGAATTATTGGTATTTCACGTGTAGTTTCTGGTAGGCCACTCAAGTGTCTGGCTATTTATTATCCGTCACATTCTGACAGACAGAGCTAGCATCAGGGCCCTGGTCTTTGATTTTGATTATTATTCAAGAGTCCAAGATGGGAAGGCAAAGGCAGGCAGGCAGCAGGCCGGTGGTCATGGTCATGCATCTTCTAAATATTTATTTAATGCACCCGGGCCATTATTTGTGTGTGTGTGTGTGTTTTTTTTGACAGAGTGCTTTTACGTGTTTAACGCCTACACGAGTTGCAACCAAATTCCCTGTATACACATTATTCGTTAACGTATCATCTACTTACGATAAATTTTGAAGGAATGTAATAAAGTACACTAGTTATACACTCATCATTTACATTAGAATACTTCTGAAAAGAAGAGACTTTTTTTTAATGCATTTATATATACACCGGGCCATCTGATGGTTAATACTACAATTCAATAAATCCATAATTTTCAAAACATGGAGAAAATTGTGGCCATGTGATGGTTAATACTACAATTCAATAAATTCATAATTTTCACAACATTGAGAAAAAAAATTTCCTATAACACCCCAAAATTCATACTTTTCACAACATGGAATTTTTTTTTTTTCCTATAACACTCCAACATTAGGGAACAAATTTTATAATCCCCACAATGGGGAGGAGAGAGAGGTCGAAACCATGACCCCGGGGATATCCGGGCACATATCCCGGCATGCGTACCAGCTCGCCACAACACTGTTGAAAAGAGCGGACGTAAAAGTAAAGCAACAAAAAAAAAAAATGCAAGGCAAGAGTTTTGCCTCACGCGAGAGAGATCCGGGCTTCGAGTTTCAACTCGGGGGAGTTTGTCTTCCATCTTAGCTACTCGGTAAGCAGCATCGTTAGGTTTACACCCTCATAGTTAGAATTAGAATATGTACTTAGGTGAGTTATAAATACAAGAATAAAAAAAACAAAAAAAATACCCCCAAGAAAAAAAACAGAAAATTTATTTTTTCTTGAGCACTTGCTTCACATTTCAAGTGGGAAATGAGATGGGGGACAATGGGAATCTCTCCAAATTGGCCGTATGAAAATGGGAGGGAGGAGGGAAGGTTTCCTTCCACGAACCAACCACACAGATACAACTGTACAAGTGTAGGTGTGGTGGACTCCACCATCCTCCAATAAGCAGCTCAGCCGAGTCAGTCAACATGGTACGGAGCACAGCTAGGCTAGGCTTTGCTGTTTTCCTAGAATTTTTAAAATGGTGTGAACAGTTGAATTTTTATTTGTTGCAGTCCCTTCAGCCGTACTCCTTCCTTGGTTGGTCTCCTCTGCATGCATGGTATATAATATTTGAGCCAGAGAACAAAACAGTTGTAAATGGGAAGGCGTGGACTCTTGCCTGTATATTTTCTATTACGTCCAATGGTTGTACTAGTACGCATGCATGGGATTCGTCTGAACTAATGTTCTCACCAACACGCATGGGATTGCCGAAGATTAGCTTGTTGTTGGATTTATGATCTATAGGATACGGAGATCTGAGATGAATGATCTGGATTGCATGGCCCGTGACCATGGCAGTGGCACGTGAAGGAGACAAAGGTAGCTTGGATGATATCTGCACGGTTGGATTTCACGATCAAATTGGCAGGAGCCCCCAGCTAGCAAATTAAAAATATAGAAGCCGGATTTGCCTCTGCACGGTTGGATTTCATGATTTCAGCGGCGGCAGTGGCCAGCTTGCAAAATAAAGTACAGAAGCCGGATCTGCAGAGTCATGAAGCACGTGTTGGGTCTTTCATTGGTAGACTATTCGACGAGGGACACGCCGGCGGACAGCCAATGGCTCACGGTGCTCCCAGCCTCCCACCCCCACCACCTGCTATTACATCCAAAAACTCAAAGCTGGCGCGTTGTTGGAACTTGGACATTGGATCTGGAAGACCCATATCGAGGATCCCCGCCAAAGACGATGCATCCACCGGCTCTTAACATCTTCCACCACCTAAACCAGAGGTCGATATGATAAAAGGATTTTTTAAAAAATTACCTTGGCAGCAATGGCACATAAAAAATTATTAATAATGGCCACGATCATTTGCTCCCGGGCTCAAAACATATATATTTTTCAGCTGCTAAAAATGAAAAAAATACCGACGTTCAAAAATCCCAAATATACAACAAAAATGGCAAAACAGTTTATAAATTACATGCACCTAAATTAACAGTTTAATTAAAAAAATGTTTTGGGCCCATTTGTGAATTGCCTTATTAGCGACCAGGAGCAAATGATCATGGGGGATTAATAATAGGCTCAGATTGTAATTTTTTGATCAAATATCAAGCAAGACGTACACTGGGGGACATCTCAAACCAGCTACTAGCATACGTGCAATGGTGTGTTGCTAACTAGAATCTTGAAACATAAGAACCGACTTTTGAATGAGTACATTCCAACTTCCGCCACAAAAGTACAAAATGTCAGTGGTCCATCAAAGATTACAACTTGCTAGCCTCATATACCATCGCAAAAAGATACACCAATCATATACAAAATTGAAGCGGCCTTCATTGCACCAAAATCGGCTCAGCTCCAAAATTTCAGCATTCCCTTGTGCAGCAGTGAAGGAATTATGAGTTTAGAATAGAATAAAAATATTATACGCCACTGCAAAACTGCACTTGAAGGCTTGTAATTCATCACAGCTAAGGATTTCTGATTCGATAACCAAATGGTTTTTACTTCATGATGCTAGTGCACTGTTGACTATTAGAACACAGAGGTTCCTCACAGAGATTGGACGTGCCGAAATTGCGGTGCTTACCATCTGCCACATTACTGAGCCTGAAACCATGATGAGGGAGCTGGTTGATCAGAAGAGTTTCCAGTTCGCTGGCTACACTCTTCCCGGGAACAGCAATGTAAAGGCAAACAACATTTTGCATGCTTTCCTTGGACCGATGTGACCTAAGACGACCAACAAGGTCATCTGACTGCACGAAAATGTAACTGTGTAAGCATTTGAAAGTCTCCACTTTTGTAGAAATCTATGATCCAAGACTCAATGAATAATAGAAGCGATAACATTCGAAACACAACCAATGACTCATGAATCAATCAAGAACCATTTTATGGGCTCCATTTTTTGGTGATCCAGACCATCCATGTAATAACGAATGCAGAGGAATCTTCTAATTTGGCATTTTCTAAACATTCCCCAGTCATAAGTAACGGAAACAAGTGACTAAGAACCACTTTCAGGTCACCCCTCATTTGACATGGGGTCAACAAATTAAAGATTGAGGATCTCTAAACGGGAGGTTTTTCTCGGACTCAATTGCCACAAGAATACAAAAGGTCATGACAAATGCCTGCACTGTATGTCTCCCTCAGGACAAAAGAGGATACAAATTATCATAAAAATATCATTTCCAAATCACTGTGAACATGCAAGAGGAAACATAATTCTTGATAGTTTATAGTTCCACATAGTTATGCAAGGAAGAGAGATTGCATAATTGTAGCATTGGAAATATATGATTGATGCTCTACTTTTATCATGCCTTAGAACTAAAGACGATATGATGGAGAGAATAACCTGCCCAACATATAACTGTTTGCCAGGTTGTAAGAGAACATAAACACTGGAAGCACCAATCGTTGAGGGCGGCGGCTGCTCCTTAGCACCAACAATAATGCATGTGGCCTCTGCGAAATCTGATAAAACCCTTTGCTTGTAAAGTTCTGTTAACCTCTTCTGGCAGATAATCATCATGACATTTTTAACTTCCTGCTGCAATGTCGTGCTTGGACTCATAGCCTCTGATACAGGCATGGACCTTACACTAATCCTTCTAAGGGAATCACTGCCTATGCCAAGGTCATCAGCTTGAGAGTTGGAACACAAATTCCCTACTTTCATGTCATTTTCATAAAGGAGTCTACTCCTTGTTGAACAATATAATTGTTCTGCTCTTCTGATTATTGCTTCAGGAACACCTTCTTTTACGGCTGTTTCAAAGGCAAGACTTTCCCTGCAGATCCCATCTACTAACTTCCATGTAGGTCTTATGCGACCACCCAGAGTCTCTGTTCCCATTGCCTTATAGATAGTATTCTTTATATTTAACGGTAAGTCAAAAATACCATGTAGGTGGGTAGAAACAATACCCAAACAACCAACGGAATCAAGAGTTTCAACAATGCTGCCAGCAATACATGTGCCTTTGGACATTTCAGTGCCCCTGCAGATTTCATCCATGAGCACAAGACTCTTGCGAGTAGCCCCATTGATTATAGAACGGATCTCTGACATTTCAATCTGATATATAGGATCACATGAGACATGCAGAATTGCTAACTTAGAATACATCAATCTAAAATGAAAAATAAACATGACTACAAAAAGTTAAGTGAGACAAAATAACAAAGTGTGTATAGCCAAATATCTTGTAAAGCAGAAGCCATGAAAGGGTGGAACTAGACACATTCAGCAGTATCTCCACTCGAAATTTTCCAGACCTCTCATAAATAAAAAGGCTATATAAACAAGCACAGAATAAAAAGACCACTAAAATGGATAAAACCAAGGATGCAATCAAATTAAATTCAATCTTTTTGTTTACTGACTCAGGACTTTACCTGGAATGAGCTCTTCCCATCGGCAGGACTGTCATAAGATTTCATGTGAAGCATGATAGAATCAAAATGAGGAATAACAGCCGACTCTGCAGGCACCATCAGTCCGCATATGCCGAGCAATGTGGCTGCACAAATTGATCGAAGTAGACTTGATTTCCCACCACCATTTGGCCCAGTAAGAAGAAATAATGACTCCATTGTGACTGTATTCAGTATGGCATTGCCTTGCGCTGCATCAAACCAATATGGTGATAAGCCTATTATCTCCATTTTGTTAATTCCTTCAAGTGGCTCATCATCCTGCATACATTTCACATCAATATCTAAGTGCATAAGACTATTGAAAAGAAAAACGGTGTCCTTTGAAATGTTTTGTTGCACTAGGACTATGAACAAAAATAATGTAGCATGCAGGAAGAAGCAGAGGTGAAAGGCCATTAGAGTTCTTTCAAATCGATTCAACTGCTTAGTCCTAGATTTCTCTGTAATGACAATCAGAGTCTATTTCAATATCTATTAAAAATTCTTCTTGCAAGAACTACTAAACTAATTCAAGGAGAGTGGTCTCTCTATATGGGCCTTTGAATGAGCTTCTTGATTCTTAACAACTTCAATAAGAGAGTAAGGACTATAATTATCAGGGATCAGAAACAGCTGTAAAAGGAGCCTACGAATTAAGCTAAAAAGCTGGCTAATGTCATCTTGAAACATATTTTTATGTGGTTAACCCTCTACGAAGAGAGGATACAACAGCACAAAATAGCACAACAATACATAGTCCAAATTCAGTCCATCCAGCCAATGGCACAACATATGGACAGTTAAGTCAAAATTCAACATAGTTTGTTAAGAAATTGAATCACACAGCCTTCCTGTGGTCCTTGAGACTACACTTTACAAGGTGCGTTGTTCAGTATCTAGGATAGCGGTTAAACATTTAATGGTCAAAGCACTAGTATCAGTAAGTGGAATAAGCATTGTATAATGGCTCACCCACAGTGATATGGTATCAATGGAACTAATGGTATTGGTTGATAAGAGGCAGTCCACCAGTCCCAAAGGCAATCTGAAGTTTTAGTTACTGTTTCTCACATGTACAACTCAGTGTCTGGCACAATCCTGAATAACATTTGATAATTCATGCCAAAAGAAAAGGGAATATTAACTCTGAAAATTTCTTACCATCTTGTTTAAATGCAAAAAATAAAAGAATAAAAAAAAAATGATGAGCAGTATAAAATTAAAAGATTCACACCTTGCCTGGATAGTGGATTTTTTTTTTTTTTTTTTTTTGAAGGTGCTGGATGGTGCACTTGGGTTAGCCAATAATCTGTCTAGGTTGTATATTTCAATACCACAACTGGATGGTCCCAGCAATGTTCTTGATGCAAAAGGAAAACACTGGAATGTTGACTTATTTGGTTCCGAAGACTAGGATAAAATGAATTTACCAGTGCTGTATAGAATGAAACAGAAACGTTTTGCTGGACACACAACCAAAAAAATCAATGCATTCATTCTGCCCCCAAATGAATCAAATCATCCTCAGCTCCATATTTACGTGGAATCAGTAGCAATCACAATTAATTGTCAGGTCAAGTGAGAAATACCAAAGATTTAGGGAGGTCACTGAGAGATGGAAAAACCCATTTTCTCCTTCTTCCTTCACTGCAAAGTGTAGCACACACCATGATAAGATGCAGAACAAAGTCTCAGGAATATTCGTCAAATACAAATCATAACAAAAACAAGCATATTGGAAAACATGAAAACAACAACTAAGATAAAAACTACAATATAAAAAGAATGAAATTGTGTATTTTGCACCCAGTAATCTGTACTGTTAAGATGCTTGAAGTCAAACAGTCTGATTTGGTAGTACAAAATATCATGAAACTTCATGATATATGTATATATTTTGATTACATGATTTTACAGGAGACAGCTCCTGTTGATGCCAAGGATCGAACCTTGGATGTAGGGTGTACATGCCCATGCATGAAACCAACTGGCCAAGGCCAGGTTCACGAAACTTCATGATATTTGGTGCAACCAGTTATATAATATATATATATATATAGGAAAATTGTCAAATGCGTTTGGACTGCACCATAATTATGGTGCAGTCCATGCACTGTGGGCCCCACATGATCACAAATGGGAAATCCACCCAACCCATTGTATTTAGAGTTGTTCACTTTATTAGCATACTAATTTTCATCCAAATCCAACATGTGTGTGGTCCCCATCTTAAAATGGTGCAAAATCAATGTAATAAAATAGTTCAACGTAAATATCAAGTTTAAAGTGGTATTTTCAACATCTAAACCGTCTAAAGTATGATTTTTATATGGATAAATGATTGTATAAAGTTTCGTTGCATTCTAATATGTGTGGGGCCCATTTTACAGCGGATCTGCACACGATGAGATCTATATAGATATATTTATATATATAGGGAACAACTTTTGTCAGACGTGATGTACCGAAGTGAATCAGTACATTTGTTATGTTTGAGGACCATCTTTGTGATTATACAAAATCCAATCCATAGGATTATATTCAATATCATCCATTTAAACAAACTATCAAATATCATTTCAATGGGAATTATGTGGGCCACACCTTAAAAAAAGTATAAACACACAAGGTTTGAAATTCATTTGAGTTTGTTGAATAGAATATTAGAACATCATAAAACTATACATAAACATCATTTCAGGTAGGATGAACATTTTAGAAGGCCTAGGTGTTCAAATTTATGATTTGTGGGGTGTTTTTAGCAAATAGTTTGTGGTTCAAGATTCACTCTTAAATGATTTTTATTTTTTGTGAACAACATGAATCTGATCGGGATATTTTTAAGTTCCTAACTATATGCATAATGATAAAACTAATGAATAGGTTAGATTTCTAAAAATCATCTAGATGAGGTCCAAATACAAAAAATGTACCGGTTCACTTCAGTATATCATGCACAACTGAAATATGTCCCATATCCACATGTATATAAGAAAGTAAACCATAAGCGTACCAAAAATGTACCTCACATGTGAAAATAATGCTTTTGCTATGACAAGCAACATTGAAGAGAAGATCAGAACATTTATCTCTGCCTGTAACTCAGATGAAAGTCCTCTCAGCAAATCCAAGACCTCTGCTCTTGCCTTAGCAGAAGCTGCATGGTACCTGAAAAGAGAAAAATTACAGATCACCAAGATAAACTTTAAAAATGTAGTACAAAACAGAAACGGCAAGGTTGTATAGATTACTTATTTAATGCTTCATCCACCTTGCTTGTAGTGAACCATTCTTCTCCCACCTTTCGTCCTCTTGAATCAGTAGCAGGTTTAAGTAACTTAATTTGTTCTTCACCTGGCCCACCAGACCAAACAGATGGTGTAAAACGTTTTCCCTTAAACCAAACTGCTTCATGCTCTCTTGCATAGGCTATTTCTCCCTTTGGACCTCCAAGTGGGGACATGACAGCCTTTATTCTTAAAAGGATTGGAAGGAAATCTTCTGTCACCTGGGAACTCAAGCTTCAGGGATCAAACTATTCAAGTGAAGGAAAAGGTGCAAGGATTCATTGAATTAGTATTTAAAAATATAAAATTTCAAAATAGCTGAACATCCAAGATGCAACATTGTACAAAAATGGCTGTTTCTTTACGACTCACATCAACCAAAATGGATCCTGTGTGAATCAAATATGATATCTTTGCACCATGCCATTGAAATCACTATGTTGTAGTTCCATGTCAGAATCAATAAAATAATCCGCAGCCTAACCTATATTGTGATCTTTCACAGCTTTTCATCTCATTTCACACATGTTTTAAGATATGTAGACTCTGTCAACTTCGTTGTATCCCTCTCTACCTCCTCTTTCAATGGGTCAATACAACCACATGCACTCATATAGCCGGATCAGTCGCCTGGGTTTGAAATCCATGGAATTCAATTCTGTGAAAAATACGTTTCCCAATGATTTATTTGACTAGTACTTCCATAACAACCCTACCTTTTTTCATCATAAAGAGGATCCATCCAGCTGACCTATTTATGATGATAATAACGGTCCTATTTATTCGAACCATAATCATTTTATGGCTGTCTTCATTTTTTTTCCTTACAACTCACTTCCATTCCAAGTAAATCAACACTACCAACCAGGTTCCTGTTAATATACATTGCATAGACTCCCAATTACTGCAAGATAAATCAACAGCAGGTGTGGTCCAAGTGGGCTATAATAAAAGTGAGCACAACAGCAAGAAAGGGGAAAGACAGAGGCAGATATAGAGAGCAGGAAGTGCAGAAGTTACAGAGTAGGAAAGTATAGTGAAATTTACACATAAGATGAACAAAAAATTTAAACTAATATATGTGCGATTTTGAAGTGCCAAAGCAGGAGATTGCACAAACACCAATAGTAAGAGAATTGTCCGAAACATACTGCTTTAGATAAGGTCTCAGCAGCTTTCTCCACTTCCACAAAAGCTTTTTCTGCATGAACCCTCTTTACGCGACCTTTCCATGAAGATTCAATATCCTCAAAAAATTCTTCTGGAATGTTTGGAAAGGAACTTATTTCATGATCTGTTTCACCATCAAGAAAGATAATATCACCTATTCTACGTGAAATTAATTCACATCCCTTTGCCTGCAAAAAGCACAGAAGTACTAAAAATCAGTACATGACATGCATAAAAGAGGGTTCATGTGTGTGAAATATAACTTATCTGATTCCTGCAGGGTTCATTAAGCACAAAAAAAAGAACAAAAATTAAATAGAATCACAAATTTTAGCTGTGATATTTTAAACCTTTTGCAAATCCTTGAAAAACCAGGTGTCATGATCCACAATTTAAAGAAAATATTGGACATATTATTATTATTATTATTATTATTTTCCAAATTATAGCCTGAAGACCGATCCTTCATTTTTTTTTTCTTTCCTTTGAGTGAAAATTCAAATAACGCTTGTTCAGGCATGATTTTGTCAGTGTCATCTCTTTATTGTTTTTGCAAGTTACCATGAAATAACACATCCAATTACTTCATTAAAAGGCAACTTGACAAAGAATTACATTATTTCATTAATCAAGTCTGATATTACATCAGAAGCATGTATATGTTCAACATTTTGATTTTACTTCTCTTAAGAAAAAACACTTGATTAAAAGAAGTGAATACATCTTACCAAAAATGACAAATATGTAAAGCAAGAAAGAGGAAAAGTGTATGTAAACTGGTCCACAGCTTAAGTTGTATGCGAGGGAGAGTGGTGCGACTTACAAAGAGGTTGCACAACCAAGAGACTAAGATTTACAAAGGGGTTGTAAGGCCAAGAGACTTACTTACAAGAGGTTATATAGCCTGGAGATTATGGTTTACAAGGGGTTCCAAAGCTACCTAACTTGTCGGTCACTAATGGTCTCAGCCTATGAAAGTTATTTCATGGCAGGTAGTGCAGATCTGTCAACCTATATTAAACCCATAACGGAGGTTAGCAAGATAATGAGAGACCCATCTACTATGCAGTTTATAGGGTAGGATCATGGTCCATGGACCACTATCCCAATACAAAGTAGCAGAATCGTCAACCCTTGGTGGAATAATAGGTTCATTTCTCCCTGATAAACTTCTTATTAAGTGTGGGTGATTGCAATGCATTAAAGAGGATGTCACCCCATTGGTGGTGGTGGTGGCTTGAAGGGGATGTTGCCTCGTCGGTGGTGGCAGTATATGTATCACAGCAATGTCCATAAGAAGTGGTTGTATAGCTCATGGGGGATAAAGTGCCCAGTTTCCAAGTGTGAGTCACTTGAGGATCCTTAGTAGTTAGTACCTCTCTAGGTCCCTCCAAATGAGAGAGCGCTCAAGGGCAAGGTATTTTAGGTTATAAATCCACAGATCAAAATGGATCTTGTAGGATCCTAATCTTAACTTAGCAAGAGGGTGCCTCATGATTAATCCAATGCTACTTAGTTTTACCTCCACAGGACTGCACGTGTTCTTGGGTTGCTACCTATTAGTGGATCTCACTAATCATGCAAACCCCAGTTAGAAAGGTAAAGTGCAAGCATGGAGTCAATCATAATAACCCCTACCAAAGTTTTGCTCTGATTATCATGAAGATTCATCATTATAACATAGAAGTTGGGTGGAGTTTGACAATTCTAGTAGCATAGCAGCACGACTTAGAATGGTAGAGTCAAGTAATGATCTGTGGAAATGGGTAAAGTACTTGAACATGACATTTCAAATCATCTGCCAGTTAAAGATCTCTCCACAGAGGTTAAGTTCGTGATCTACCATAGAAAAATGGATAAAAGAGAAAGAATGTTTGGCATAGTAAGGACAACAAATGAAAGAGAGGGAGGGAGCAAGTGCTTGGGGTCAAAAAGAGCCCAAATGGCTGCAAAAGCCCTAAAGGCCCCGAGCGCAATTTGCACAAATAAGAGTAGTTCTTAGGATAAGTGTTACATATCTGCGCACGTTAAAGTGTCATTGACCCTAAATACAACTTTGATAGATGGCTTCTGTCAGCTCCGCAGGTACAACATGAGTTAATACATAACTTTGTGTGGGTATAGGGGACATCCACTCGAACTACAATGGTCAGCAAATTGCTTATTCTCCCCTCAGATTTGTGGGGCCCACTCGTTTTGTTTGGATAACCCAAACCATTGAATCCTCTTGAATGATCATGATGATCATTATGCTTGTAAATCCAATTCATTAAATGTAATGTTAGAAATTTGTTCCAGCATCATGAAACAAGAGTTTCAACAAATTGTATTAAGAGATGTAGAAATCAGAATTCTCCAGTTAAAAGAGTTAAGAAATGCTTAAAGTTGACTCTTTCCATCATTCTGTTAAAAGCCACAAAGGACAGGGAGAAGCAAGGATAACGTTCCACAATGCAAACTTCTAGGGCTCCCAAATTTATCATAGTACAGATAAGGTCTGTTTGGTAATGGAGGTAGAAAGAAAGTGGGAATGAGAACATTTTCAAAAAGTACGAGAGTAATGTGATATGATAGAGATAAAGTAGAAATAAATAAAATAGTTGTGTGAGAAAATGATTGGAATATATAGGGAAAAATGGGGAAAATAGGATAGTTAAATAGTTAAGATGTCAAATCAAGATTGGAAAGTGCTGGGGGAAGGTGAGGAAGTGGGTTTCCTCCCTCCTTTGTTTACCCAATGGAGCCTTATCGTACACAATAAGTACATGCAAGGTGGTCAAAAACTATTATACAATAGCCATTGAGGCCATTATCTAGAATTAATAGTTGATCAGTAAGTGATAAAGTACATCCCTTTTAACTTATCTTCTCTCCTTTCCATTTTTCACTCTAATAGGGACCAGTAGTCATTTTAAAACAGAAAATCAGTTTCAACAATAAGAGTAGATGGCTGGTTTGTTAAAACTCCTGTGTCCCAATGTGCACACCATGCAGTTGACCCTACTGTGGAAGATTCCTCAATTCCCTGGCATATCAGCCAGCCAGCTAGCATGGCTACTCTCCGTAATCATATTTCTCCTTGGGCAAAAGGTAGAAACCAAACCAACACATTAACCCGTTTATGTTTAAAAGTTCTGAAGGTCTCCAAACTTGTTGTTCTTCATGAGTTGCAAGCAAAAAAATGATCCACTAAGCTTTCCAAAAAAGGGGGGATGTAACATGAGAAAATAATTTTCTGAAAGCCTAGAAACTCGTGCAATGAATACCAGGATCTCGCATTCTATTTTCAATCCAGTTGCCATCCAAGTAGGATCCAATAATGCTTGAAGAACCACATGAAGCTCAGAGCTTCCATACATATGCAGTATCTCATCCACAACATTCTTGATTCTGCGGAATTCTATATGATTAGTCTCCTTAGATTCAAGTAATTTCACAAGCTGCAAGAGTAATAAAATGCACATAAGAAAATGTTTGAAAGATAATATATGCTAATGGTCCTAGATAAATTAGTCCAATAATTCCAAGATAATAAAATGTTAGAAAAGAATCCAACTACATAAAAATGCATTTAATGCAGTTCCAACACATAAACATGATAAACAGAGCTGCAAGAAAGAAGGAAGAGAGAGAATGTGATGGTCTGCAGAAATAATCCAACCTTGGTTCAAGGATGATCTAGGCTGATTTTGAATAATGAAGTCAAGATAGATCCAAGTACATGGATTCTACAGGCCACACATCAAATGACTCTTCTTTTGGTCGCTGCAACTGACACATTCCAGTAAGGAATCACATTAGTGGACTCATCATGCCTCGGGGCTACCAGAATCACTTGACAGGAACAGAAGAAATTAAATTATTCGAGCACCATTCCAATTGCATTCTGATAGCCGCGGGCCAAGGCAATGGCCCTTTTAGAGGTCCAGCTCACATCTTTTGCCACAGGTGCAATCACTAGTGCATTTGACCCAGTAATGGGCTAGTTAGTCCTAGTCAAATAGTTAAATATATTGCCATTTTATTTGAGATAGTTACAGGACATAACCCTATAATCATCATTTGGAACAACAAAGGGAAATAAATTTACACAGAACGCCTTCTTCTTTCAGAAGAACAAGTATCATGTTTTATCTCTTGATGTATTTGGAACAAAACAGAAATCAACATAATCAAAAGCATGCAAAAATTCCATACATGGCATAAATTCATCTAAAAATACAAGCCAAATATTAAGGATTTTTCAACAAACACTTTATCAACTGTAGCTAAATGGCCCAAGCTCCAAAGAAATAATTCAGACACAAAAATATAAATAGACTCCCATTTAAATCCAATTCAAAACTTTTACTTCTTCTAAGTCATCATGAATGGTAACTCTGATGTTTGTTTGCAGAAAATCATTCTAATTCAACGTAAAACATTAAAAGAGTCTGTATGGTTAACATAAGTACAATTTCCTTAATATTGGAGCCCATGATGAGTTGGCAATTACTGAGCTAAAAAGGTCTCTAAGTTAGCATTAGTACATTTTTCTGATTATTGGGGCCCATAATGAGTTGCGAATGACTAAGCTGAAACAGTCTGCCCAAAATTATTCATAACAAGGATCAAGATCAAGAGGTCTTGCCATTCGATAACTGTGCATATAAAAATTGGGAGAGATCTTTTGTTGGAGAGATGAGAAAAGGAATAGAGAGGATGCAATGATAAGTGAAAAATAGTGTAAGAAACAAAGGATGTAACGTCAACCATAAAGTGAATAAAATAGAGTATATAAGCTTTTTGAAAAGAAACATAATATGGAAAAAATATAGACAATGATGACAAAACAGAAGAATTAGGCGTAATCTGGGGCAGAGAGCATTTGGGCCAGGGGAGCATTGCTTCTGGAAAGCAAATTCTACTGACTTCCATTAACAGTGCTTTCAAAGGCCAAAAAAATTTCCGAAATTTGTGCATAAGCACTGTTGTAGCCAAACAGGATTTCTACTGCAGTAGTGAAAGGTACTTACACTACTTATAAAGCACAGCCAAACAAATCCCTAAGAAGGGTAGGTAAAATGTCAAGCCTTAAAAAAAGTATAAGGGGAGGATGACTCCTCCACCTGCTTATCCTTGGAACCAACCACCAGCAACAGCTACAAGCAAACAGAATAAGAGTCATTTGGGCCAACTTAACTGCTAGTTAAACTTTGCATAATAAAATCCCTTTCAGATTTCAACCCAATTTAAGAGGGTGATTAGTTGAATGGAAAGGCGAAAAAATGATGTTAACAATGCAGGAAATGATGTTAGCAACAGAGTGAATCAGTTTAAAATGGATGGTAGAGAAAAATTGGAAATATAGGTAATATGAAAATAAGTGTTGTTGTTATGGAAGGTACGTTTCAAATCAGCCATTGGGAAATAGATTTTTTCAGGAATTCTGTCCTATCCAATGTTGCCAACCATGACCTAAAAGAACTAGCGCAAGCTAGCAGATCACTACAGGTCCAGTTTTATTAATTGTGCCAAAGATTACAATGGGGACGTGCAAAAGATAAAATCCAGTAATATAAAAATTGCAGAGTAACATGGTAACAAAGGAAATTAGTTGACAGATTTCCATTCTTCACAATTTCATGCGCTTGCATGGCTAGTTGAAAGTTGAAACAGACAGTTATTTCCACATAAAAGAGGCATCCAGATTGGCAGGATAGCACTCAATCACATCAGAAAACTATGTGCGATGGGCTAAGCATAAATGAGAAGGGAGACAAAATCATTGTTAGTCAGGACCAAGAAAAAAACCTTTGTTGCTGATACGCAGGTAAACTCAGGAACTGAACAAGTTATGCTGCTCATACACTTGCAAGTAGCTGCCAAAATGATAATAATACAGTGTCAATTACACATCAATTCATATTTGAGATTGATCTAGGTAGCACAGATATTTTGAAGCATTATAACTCAAACATGACGTGAATCGTGGGATAATCCACAAAAAGAGTAGATTTTATCAAATACGTGCACTTCAGATGAGCAAGTAAAATGTAAAGTCTAAATTAGGTCATGTTGACTCCATTTTGGGTCAAACTGTCACTAAGTTAAATCCTATTTTAAAAACCTAGGATCAAACCCCCAAAAAGAAAATTCACAAATCACTGACTACAAGCAAAGAAAGAAAGTGATGAAAGGACAATAGTATGATGACTCTGACTGAGATCCTATGCTAAGATCAAGTAGCCAAAAGTCTGCTTAGCATCTCCTTGAAAAAAGTTGTTTTAATTTTCGTCTAGAGGTAGACCAAACAGTTCAATAAATGCAACAGGATTCAAAATGAATGGGCTAAGGAGTAAACTAAGGCAGCATCAGCAATAATCATGAACAAAGTGATAGTAAAAGTGAAGAGCAGTAACAATAGATTTGTGGTAAGACTAAAATAAATAACCAAGGACCTTACTTTGAATTGCTAATGCGATCTCATATGGCGGAGGACTTAGAAGGAGGTCTTTCATGTACCTACAGAAGAATTTATTTATATTGATCCTCAATAGGTTCCACCAATGAAATCAGGCAGGAAATGCTAAAACAATAAAGAAAACGTAGATTACAGCAAAATATAAATCATGTAAAGAACTAAAGATGCAAAACTTCAAAAAAGATTCCAACTATCACTTCAAAGGTGGGAAGAAAAATCTAGGAACAGACGCATAAAAACATGAATAACATGAACTTACAATGATTCGAATGTTTCCAACCATTCTTAGGTAGCAAACGTTTACACTGTTGTAAATATAACCCACAATAGCGGGAGCACATGAATGAAATAGAAAACACAGTGCAGTGGGTTTTACCTTGCACTTGAATCATCCACAGAGTAAGTCATGAACTCACGCAAATTCCATTATATCAAGCTAATCTGAATCATTAAGACCTAGCTAGCAAATCTGGAAACTAAAACATGGGTATAAAGACAATCAGAAATAAAAAGAACTTCAAAGTATTGATTTTAAGAAATCGAAGGAAATAACACACTTCAAGTGGATTAGTTATAGGTTCTATTGAAGCTTTGGCCTCAAAGCAGAAGAGCTTTAATGCAAGTTTTAGAAATAGAAGTAAAATAAGACTAATTGTGTAGTAGGGTACAGGACAAGAGATTAAAATTGGGTTCAACTGACATAGTTTCGAGACAACCCAACCCTAACCCTGATCCTACTTTTAAAACTTCAGCCTAGCACCACCAAAATCAGGGACCCCAACCTAAGTCCTAGCCCTAACCTTACATTTAAAATCTCGACCCAACCAAATAAAATGGGAGACCCTAACCTAGAACCTTAACCCTAAACCCATTTTTTAAAATCTTAACCAAACCAAATCCAATTAGGCCTGGATTGATTTTTGGTTGACAGTTATAGTTGAAAAATCAAGTTGGTACTTGTGAGTATGGTGGGTTTTTTTTTCCAAATCTATTTAAAGTATTTCATGATAATACAATTAAAAAATTAAAAATCTTTTAATATTGTAATGTAAGAAACATCATTGCATATGGGCAACGTGTGGGAATGTGGAGGCCAACTGCATTTTATGTATTTTAGGGATATTTGAAATTGAGTTGAGACAGGTTGCCTACCCCCCAACCCAAGCCACCACAAATCAAAAAATCAGATCAATTTAATCCAAATTTTACATTTCTCCAACAACTGGACAAACCTCGACAGGTTCAAATTGAACCCGACCCAATTTACACCCTAAGAGAAGAGAGAGAGAGAAACAAAAGAGAGTATGAAAAACAAGAGCAACAGAAAGAAATTTATGTGACGAGATGAACAGATGAATGATGATAAATAAAGGGGTTTTGATTCAGTGTGGGCAGCTCCACTGAGATCCAGTTGAGACTTTCCGTTTGGGCCTACTATGATTATAGAAGTGTTTTTTTTTTCTTTTTTAGGCGCACGACTGGGCGCATGGAGGTCCCACACATTCTGGTTTAAAAACATTTTGTATTACAGCATATCTGACACAAACAGCTGGAATGAGTTCAAAAAAAGAAAGCAATACCCTGCAGATTCAGCAAATTCAGACGACAAATCTAGTCATGTACACTCAATCATAACACAATATCAAGACATTGAGTACATGTCTACTTGGAAGAAAAATACAAGTTTCTCTTACTGTACAGGAAGTCCAAAACAATTTGATGGAAGCAAAACCTTCAACAAGCTCGGTATCCCCTCAGTGGGTATGGCTCCTACATAATAGTGAATAACTAATTACGAATAGTGATAGAAACCAAGGATGCAACAAGAAATCAGAAGTCTTTAGGAGTAGGCCACATCAAACCGATTTGTGTGGCTGTTCCAAGATACAAAGGGCGAGGCCTTTTCTCTGAAGAAACAGTGACATTCCGAAACATCACCTCATGATCAATACCATATAACTCCCTCACCTACAAGAGAACAACCAATTATAACATGTAAGGACTTCATGTGCTGCAACAACTGCTGATACATTCCACATAATTCAATAACCACTGTCCACTGGTAACCTGCAGCCTGCCACATCTAGGACTTTTCATCACAATTTGTCAAAGATATACAAACACGTTTGATTTTACACAAAGTAACTAGAGTACGCTTTGGACAGTGATAAATGGACACAACTCTTTCTAAAAGAAAAATCTTCTGGCTGTAATAAAATCTTCAAATTGGGCGCATCCTTTCAGCTCTTATATTTATTCTTCCATCTGAAGGGAAGCCTTGGCAAAGTGACGAAAGCTGTCGCCATGTGACCTAAAGATCATAGGTTCGAGTTGTGGAAACAACCTGATGCAGGATGAGTAGGGAAGAAGATAAAAGAAAGAAAAAGGATCCTCTCAAGGGAATGAGAAGGGAAGAAAGGAGAAGAAATTAAAAGAATTAAGGATGGGAGAATTAGAAGAAAACTGTAGACGTACGCAACATGCAACCTTGCTTTACAAGTAAACTTGCGGATTAAGCAAACTTGTATGACAAGTAACTTGCGAGCTCAAAAATAACTAAAAAATAAAAAACACAAATCTAAACTATCCATAAAAATCAACCTTAATTTCTACGGTTGTTCCTCAAATAGGTATGGAGTGGGCGCATGTCAACATGATCTCCATCAAAGCCTCTTGCTTCGCAACATATAATTATGTACTATAGACCAAAATAGTGGTCCAACCCTTCCCTGGGCTGTCCTTTTTCTATCTGAAACAGCCGAGAAAATTCTGCCTCCTGAGACGATTTCTAACATTATGCTTTAAGATGGAAGAAACATGGAAGCCCTCATGGACTGGTTGCCAGCACCTTCTACCACCACCAAAACCAACCACTGAAATCTCCTCTACCTCTCATCTCTGATAACATATCCTCCCACCAAAATCTCCCATTCGAATTCTTCTCTAATGGAAGCTGCCACAACTTTCACTGCATTGGCTTCCAAACCAACACCATAAAATTAACAAAGACGATACAAACTAATAATGAAAAAAAAACAAATGGTGCAAACAAAACCTACATAGGAAAAAAACTAATAGAAACAGGTCAAAATCATCAAACCAACTGCAAGTTGCAAGTCAACCCTGTAGAGAAGTTCCGTAATGAGATTGCCCTCAAGCCATTCAAAGTGTTTGCCATTACATTCCCCCCATAGCAGGCCTCCTTCACCAAATTCTCCCCAGCGAGAAGTGCCTATGGAGAAGTATGTTAGTTACTGTACACGCCAGAGCATCAAGATGCTAATAAGAACAATTTAAATTTTCAGAAGATACCAGAATTACCAAAAAAAAAAAAAAAACAGAAGATACTGGAATTCTAGCACAGGAGATAGGACTAATGCAAGCAATTGAAGACAATTAGCATGCCTGAAGGTCAAACAGTCAAGTGAAAAAGACAAAATAGAAGTTCAACCTTGAGACAAACAACAAGAAAAATTCTTCATCATCTTAGCCCAATGATAATTAGGGTTCAACAAAAGAACTCTGCATTCACACCCTACAATGGAATGGAACCTCAGGTTTTTCCACTTTCAAGCAGATCCTTCATGCATTCCCAAGACATTCTAAAGCCTTCCCTTTCAAAAATCCTAAATGTTCTGTTTGTGGACATCCTCAGGTAATCGCAGTTATAACCAACCTTTGTACACCATTTCTACTTCAATTCTTCTTCTTTGGCACTCTCATTTTTAATTACTTTCACCATATGAGAGGATTGGACATTGACTGCCTAACATTCCATCCAATAAAAGTATGTTTCTCTTCTGCTCCTCTCACAAAATGCCCCTAGAAAATTATCTATAGGATCAACTACATTGGATTGAAGCACAGGTTTCCGCATTTTCACTAATCTAGAATAATACGAGAAACAGAAAAACAACAGTTTTTCCCTATTAGTCGAAAGTTAGCTAATGAAAATAAGAACTTAAGTAGCATTAATAAATATTGAACCTGAAGGTAGTAGCACTCTTTTTTGGCTATTAATAATAGCAAGGCACTAGCTTGCAGAAGGATGGCACAAAGTCACATCAAGATCGACAAAATATACACTCAAGAATATGTGCAATGAATTCTATCCAGAAAGGGAAATATACATACATATATATATATATATATATATATATATATATAGGTACAATGAAAAGCGCAGCAAATACTAAGAATCGTCAAGAAAGCTGATCAGCATCACAACCCTAGACAAGGCCTGCTTCTACTAAAATTTCCATTTTCCTTCACAGAAATCAGACGAAGCATGCAGAG
This sequence comes from Annona cherimola, assembly GCA_030490835.1. NCBI lineage: Eukaryota > Viridiplantae > Streptophyta > Magnoliopsida > Magnoliales > Annonaceae > Annona > Annona cherimola. Next base: position 120,012,461 of record CM059971.1, on the reverse strand, counting down.
ATTCATTACATTTTTATAACCAAAGAAGTTTGTAAGCACCAAAAGATAAATAATTTTCATTCTTATTTGAGTACCATAGTTTGAATTGCGACCTCACCAAACCCCAAGGTGCCCCCACAGCCCCATCCTTTCTCACACTCAATGCATTAAGAAGAGATTCTCTTCCCCCACAAAAACACAAAATACCACCAACATGTAAATATGTCCCTTAGATCATCTAAATTCTAAGAGAAACCAATTAGTAGATGAATCCACATGTAGCACTCCTGTGTAAGTTGTTGCAAAGAATTACTTGTTAAATGCAGTAAATCTCATTGGATCATGTGAAACTTGAAAGTGCTTTTGGTGACAATGACCACATATACCCTCCATCTCATAATATCTCATTTGAAATTTAGACAAACCTCAATTTATCTTTCCAGTTTACAAATCCCATAAAGTTATCGAACTGAGGGAGAGAAACCACGACATCCAACCCTACCAAAGTAAAATAAAATAAAATAGAACCAAAGAAAGATTAATAAGATAGCTACAATAGAAAGTGGACAGTGGTGTTAAACGTAAATGATCAGCGCATACTGTTAGTCTACGGCTGCGAGACATCCTAAAGACTTTTCAAGGGTATGGTTGATGTTTGCAAGCATTGGAACTGGAAAAAAAATTTATTCAAAACATTATATACCAAATCTCGTCATTGGATGGGACCTATAGAGAGTAACTTTGATTGGTTAACCAATAATGGACAATTAATTTGGTCAATCAGTTTAACAAATAGAACACAGTAGTATTTTTGCCTTTAACAGCTCCAAAGTCCAAACGGCAGCAACTCTTAACGATAATAAGAAGAGAAGACTAGCCTTAGTTCTGTCCTTAGATTCACACACATGGATTTTTCATATCTCATATTTGACTCTGACAAGATTATTTACAACACCACCAATACGTAACAAAAGTAAATAGTTTGAAGACAACATGAGATAGGAGGAACATCTAAGATGCCAATACATCCTCCACCACAATCATTTTAAACAAAGCACTCGAAAAGGAAACCCATGCAATTAGATAAAGCCTGTAATTGTCTGTTTTCTGAAATTAAAGACTGTTTATACAAGAATACATGATACCTGCTTTCTACCATTCTAATCATAAAAACAAAAGACTTCAAACATAAAATATAACGATACAAACCTGAAGGATTGTGTCTTAAAGATTTGTGCAGAAATAAGTAATGATAACAGCAAGTACGGAGTTTAGTAACTATTGCCTCTTCGGTCAGGCCATCCTCCTCTGAATATGTTTTTGTTGTCTCTACAACAGAAATCATACAGTAGCCTTTCGCGGAGCGAGAAATCCCTAGGAAATTAATAGAGGAAATCAATATATAACTACGAAACATGGACGAAACATGGAATATCTTCAATTTGCTGCATCAATGATGCGGACATAGCAAAACAAATGTCAGCACAGAATCTATGTTCCAAACTTTTAAGAAAGAAATATACCACCCAAAGCAGCAAGTAATATTGTGTTCAGTCAAATTAACTGGACTGAAGTACCACAAGAAATTTGACAAAATGGAATACCTGCTCTTATACCCCAGATGGTTATTTAAAAATAGAACATTCACAACTAATTTTAAAAATAAAAAAAAATAAAAAAAAAAAAAACCTTGAGAATTCTTATCACTATCTATTGAGACACTACTCACTCCAATAACTTTAAAAAAGGTATTATTTTGCATATACGATTTCAAACACTTTATTACATCCCAATTGGCTTTAGTCAGAAACAATAGTACACTTAGACAAACACTTGGAATTTTTAACTTTTTTCCAGAAACTCATAATACCCTATTTCCAAATGAGCATTTTCTTTTATTGACATTTTAAAGTTTCTCTGTATGGTGTATTCTCTACTCTTTAGCAAACAATTTAATGCATACTTTTTAAAAACAATTGTAGAAGACATGTATACGACATCTAAGAATCAATCAAAAGGTTTTATATCCTATGCATATTCTTTAGCAAACAATCGAATGCACACTTTTCAAAAACAATTGCGGAAGACATGTATATGACATCTAAGAATCAGTCACAAGGTTTTATATCCTATGCATAAAACTGAATTTCAATTAGACCCATTAAGCTCAACTTAAAAAATTAAAGTTTTCCTGAGCTTTTGTGATTAGGCCCACTAGGCTCAACTGCTGCATAAAAATTAATTAAGTTTTGACAGTCTATTTGAAATCACATAAAACCCCAGGGTTTAGTTTTATGTATCTTATGGTATGCATTTAACCTTGTTTTTTCATCTTCTTTGATGCATGATAATGCCATTAAATCATATGTTTAGTATCTGTTTGGTCATATGTTTCTTCCATTAACTATGCCATTTAATAATATGTCAATCATCTTCTTTGATGCATCTTGTTTCCATGTGATGCATAAAGCACAAGTGTGGAAAATGCCATATCCTGATTAGTTGGCTTATTTTTATGCATCTTATCCTACTTTTCAATTAGGCACACCAGACTCAACTGAAGCATGAAAATTAATTAATAGTTTGAATAGTCCCTTTGATATCACATAAAACCATCAAGGAAAAACATCAAATCTTTCCAAACTAAGCAACATCACCCAATAACAAGCCAGAGACTCATGAAAGGAAACTTTCTCCACAGCAACAAATAAATCCACCTACCAACTACAGGCATAGGCTCAGGGAAATCAACATCATGGTCAACCCCAGCAAGTCCAAACACATAGGGGCTACCTGGATGTGCATGCCTGTGACACGCAGCACAAAAGGCAACAATCGATAAGCAACTGATTCATGCAAGCTCTTTCATATCATGTAATGCAACTGAAACACAAATTGACGTGGTTGTAGTCATCGATTAAAACAAATTGCAGTTCTACAACAAAATTGATATTTCATATTTCACATTGCAGATGATTTCATATCAGAATAAACACAAAATGTGTACAAGATGATTTGTGTTGTCGAAGAGATATGCTTGACTCCAATCTGAAGCAACTAACCACATTGTCTGGCCACATAAATAGGGAAAAAATGTATCCCTTGTCCCAGCCTTGCATGCTCAAGATAGACCACGTACATGCATAAAATTCTCCAGATGATCATAAACGGATATAAAATAAGCACATTAGTAAATGTCCAGCATTTGAATTCAATTACCCTGATATAAAACGGCTTTTACGAGAACGAGCTTGAGTTGGACCCTGGATCTCCTCAACTATGCACTTATAGCATCAACAAAGAGTAATTAGTTTCAGCAAAAGGAAGAAACTATTTCAACATTCTTTTTGCACAGGCCGTTGAAAATTCTGAAACATCTAGGAGTAGCACAAGTAAACAGCAAGGAAGAACAAAATCATCACCACTGCTAAAATTCTTGCCCTCTATTTGGAATCAACAACCAGCAAGGGGGAACAATAAGCAACAATGAAATATCCAGATATTGAGTGCATTTAAGATACCATAAATAACATGACAGAAAACTAAGAACCCGAAAATCCAAAATTAAGCTGTGGGCAAATTTTTTGATTACTAAAGAAGATTTATATTATCTACAGGTTGGCAATAAATTCAAAATAATGATATAAAAGATAAGCTCGGTTGCACATAATAAAAAGAATCTCAACTTTCATGAGAAAACACATGCACACTCAGCTAACTTATTCCCAAAGAAGAAACAAATAAGAAAACTAAAACTAACTAATGAGAGGGAAACCAGGAGAAACTACCAATTGGCAAGATCAAAAGAGGAAGTTTGCAGCAAAAAGTATGTGCATAGCCTAGATAACCAAATTCTTTAAGGTCTAACCATACAAGCAATTCATAGAAGCAACGAATATGCTAGTTAAAAATAGATAACAGCAATTACTAAAAATAGCATACTTACAACAGAGAAACCATTGTCAGTGAGGTCAGCCAATGTCTGCCGCAAGTTCTGCATCAAGAATGTTTGAAGCCAATTAAGTCAACAAAACCAGTAATGAGGCTATAGTAGTCTACATAGGGGTGGAGAGGCAGAAATTTGAGGAGCTTTAGGACTGCATTAGAAGAAAGTAAAGAAACATCTGAAGGTTCCATGACCATTTTACATTGGTCAAGAAAGAAACATATGTCTAATTCAGGGCATGAAGAAGCTTTAATAAAAAAGAATTTATTTTGTTTAGGGTTTTTATTTTGGAAGTTTTGTTATTTTAGGGATTGAGTATGATCACTTCATATAATGGTTTAGTTTGTTTTATGTTATTTGTTTCTATTTTTAGTTATTTCTTAGCCCACGAATTTACGTGCTATACAAGTTGCTTAATCCACAAGTTTGCTTATTGAGAAAGGTTTCTTGTTGAGTAGGGTTTCACTTTGTTATTGCTGAAGTTATCTTTTCTTATAAATAGGGTTGTTTGGGTTCAATGTACGACAGTTTATTTTGATAATGAAATGAGATTTTTGTTCCCTTAAAATTCTCTACTTCTCTCCTTTTTCTACTTCTTCTTTCTTCTCCCTTTTCTTCTTCCTTCTCTCATCCCCAATTCTTATAATTCCTTTCTTCCCTTCTGACCCCTTTAAGAGGTTCCTTTCTCTTCCTTCTATCATTTTCTCTACTCGTACTACACATTCTCTACCCCTTGAAATCTTTCTCCAACTTGTTTCTCTCTCCTATTTGTTTGTAATTTTGTCCCTTTCTCTTCTTACCCTGTTGAAAGGACTTCCTTGTTTCTTCCTAAGTCTTCCATTTTTATTGATTTAGGGCATCCTATCCTACATCAATACCCAGAGAAAAGTCCAAAAACACATCAGGTGAAAAATTAAAAAAACCCTTGAGCTTGACCAAGGATATCGTACTTGATATAGAAAGCCCAATTCAAAATTAGATGATAATGAAGACATTTTTAAAATGGAAAAATAATATTTTAAGGTCATTTTAAACCCATATAGGCAGGCCCAAAAGTCAGAAAGTTGCCGATGTGGGTTCCAAAACTTAACTATTAATGTATACGGTAACTTCAGCACCCTGCAGGTTCTTTGGGCCTCTTTAGCGTAGCTTACATGAGAAGCAAGATGGCAACTGGAAGGTCTTTCATATGAAGCTGGATATTCTAGATTTATGCGAATGTGACTTCTGCAGTTTACAACCAAAAAATATCGATGCAATTGTAATTCTAAAATTCAGCCAAACATGCTGCATCGGCATGTGTGTGTTTCATGGTGTAGAAGCCAGTTTGTTCTTCCAAACTGTATGGCCAAACAGGCCCTTAGACTGCTACTGAAAGTCTGAAACTGCCAGACCATGAGCATAGTCATATACAGATGCATCAAGGCTCTCCAAATTATGTTAATCTAATAATTTCAAAGATAGGTCATTATTCTTCATAAGGTTGCCAAAAAAATAGGAACCAAATGATCAACTAAAAGACAAAGCGGGGACCAAAATGGACATCTCAAATTCTCACATAACAAATAGATTATAGGAATGGAAAATGACCACTTGTTGTTAACATTAATGATTCACCCAAGACAAAAAACACTTGAACAAGTATTTTTTGAAGGACAACCAAACCAGCCACAATGGTTCCCAATTTGACCATCCAACTTGACTTCTTGATCAGTTAAAAGTTTTTTAGGACAAAAGAAACATGTAAGTATGGAAATTGGATCATAAATTTTAATATAAAACAATGCTTCTTTATCTGCTAAATAACCACCTTAATCTGCTTTTTATTGCAAAAAAATAATTAAAATAAGGATCAGTTTGGAATTTGGTAACTTCATCCTACACACCCTACTTTTTCTAGTATTATCTCTATATTCTAATCATTTTTCACATCTTTTCATTTGACTGTCCTATCTATTTTATCTTTATTCTCTACATTCCTAATCATTACCCCCATTACATCACATCAAACTTTCACTTTTTCAAATTTTCTCCCACAATTTTTTGCCCGCTTTTTTACCTCTTACCATACAGATCATAAGATTTAAAATGGTAAAACCACATTGTGTCCGCACAGGACCGACCAACACCAGTTCAATTTAGTCCAGTCCAATATTCATTATATCAATAATTAATCATATATTGCCCGTCTCCAAAAAAATATTATCGTATTAATAGAAGATCAGATCGTTTTTGCAAAGAACTTTATCAGAAATATTTAAAATTTTAAAGAGTAATAAAACATATGATAAATTAAGAGAAATATAAATAGAAATGTAAGCTAAAAATATTGCTTTAATTGTCAATATTTAACAATGAATGGAAATACACAAGATAGTATCAGAGATTTGATTGATAATGTGATGTTGGTACAGTCTAGATTTCACAACACTGCCCAAGTAGAACAAACACAGTTCCAATGTGAATAAAGAATAAACGAGAGAACCACCCAATTGTCAACAATATGATAAAATTTATTATCAAAATTATCGATAACAGGATAAATAGCTCCTTTTGTAACAAATACATGTCATATCGCATAAGCTTTTCTCAAATTGAATTGACTTCAAGTTTCACATAGCGGGAAAAACCTGCCAGAGTAGATAATTGTTATAGGATGATTGTTCAGTATCAAAGCAGAAAATTTTAGAAGTGGACCCAAACCAAAATTTACATGCATGGAAAGCATACCATAACAGGACATCCAGCTCTTGGGATACTATCTGACCGCAGTCCACCAAAAGGGTTCAAACCAGCATGCTCAACGAGAATGCAAGCATCAAACCCAACAGCTTCATAAAATTCCCCTACCTAAACATGTTCACAATTATCACATTGATCATGCAAAAATAAGTTTAGTTGGGGGGAAAAAAAAAAAAGAAAGGAACACAGTACAAGGCATGCAACTGTCACAACTGATTGCACATTAAAAGCTGTATACGTAGAAACTAACGAAGAAGTGACCACATTGCGCAAGACATGCCATCATCAGTCTGCTGCCCAAGCCCATCATAGCAATCAAGTATCATCAACGACTTTGTGTCAGAGCCTACATAAACATGGAGCGCAATTCAGTGCACCCGGGTGCATTCAGCCTCAACGCACCCGGGTGCACTGCACCTATTTTTTTGAAATTTTTTTTTGAAATTTTTTTCATGAAGCTGTTAATATAGGTTTATTTAACATATTTATCAATTTTTACTATTTTTGTAGATTTTTAGATTTTTTTTTAGATTTTTAAAAATCAGTGGCATTTTTCGTAATTTTAAATTACCGAAAATGCCACTGATTTTTAAAAATCTAAAAAAAATATCTAAAAGTCTCCAAAAATAGTAAAAATTGATACATATGTTAAATAAACCTAGATTAACCATTGTATACAAAAATTTTCAAAAAAAAATAAAAAAAAATAGGTACAGTGCACCCGGGTGCGTTGAGGCTGAATGCACCCGGGTGCACTGAATTGCGCTCCCATAAACATAGCTTTATTTTCTTCTCAGATCATTGAACTGATTCAAAAGCATTATCTAGATGACAAGTTGCATACAGTTGGAGTCAAGAATACATGTCTGAGATAAAAGATAAAACTCTATTATCCTCTTCACAACCCCCCTCCCTAGTGCGTGTTTGTGTGGAAGATATGCCTCTTTCCTTTTGAAAGAAAAAAGATAACTCCATGTTGTTACAAAACTTTGGCAATAACCACAGGAATTTGGTGTAATTGTAAGAATTTCAATAGACATACCCTACAAAGTAGAACTTCACGTGGAAACCTTGATTTGAATTGCAATAACTCCATGTTTAGAGTTCCTTCTTTCAAACTGAGAGAGAATCAAGTAGAAGCTTGTCAAATAAGAATCAAGACCAAACAGGTGATCACAAGAAAATCGAGAATAATAACCTTTAGCTAATATTGAATCATGAATGGAGAAACAAAATCAGATTAACAAACAAATTCTAATTTTAGGACTTTAGGGATCCAACAGACAGCTCAAGTACATGTACTTAGATACCACGCACAAGATGTTATAAATTCTGATAACCTCTTGGCATGAAGGAACATCATAAACTTTTGTCATGACAATGGTCCAAAGGATCTATCAAGAAGGGACATAACATGCACTTTGGGTATGGTCGTGCTTCTTCTCCATAAGCCATCACTCATCAGCACACTGACAGTTCTTGTCTGTTGCCAACTGCCAACCATGCAAAAATGATGATCCCAAGAAAACAACTCCACTGGATCTATCAAGAAGGGACATTATAGGCACTTTGGGTGTGGTCATGCCTCTTCTCTGTAATTTCCATCCCCAGAACCTAAGAAGACCCTGACAAGATCCAATATTGCCTCCTTCCACAGCCAAACAAAGAAATCAAAATAACATGAACCAAAGAACAATAATAGTCCATATTTCGGGAAACCCCAGAAACTCCATCATCTCTATCCACGGCAACCATAGCCAACCTATTGAAAAAATAAAATTTTAAAAAAAGCAGAGGTCCATTGCAAGGCCTGAAATATCATCTCCAAAGATCATTGTTTCAACGACAATACCCAAAAACATTTTCAAAGAAAGCCAACTGTAATTTCCACCCCTAGAACCTAAAGACCCTAATAAGATCCAATATTGCCTCCTCCCACCACCAAACAAAGTAAGTCAAATAAAATGAACCAAAGAACAATGACAGTTCATATTTCAGGACTGCGTAGAACCTCTATCGTGTCCATAGCAACCCTAGCCAACCTATTGAAAAAATAAAATTAAGGGGGTGTTTGGGAAAGCATAAAACTTTTCCAACTGCAACTTTTCAATCCAAAACTTTTCAATTTTTATAACTATCTATTTTTTAATTAGTTTTTCACATTTTCCTATACAATTATCCTACTTTTCAATCATTTCTAAACAACTACCTGTACAACTAATCTATCTATTTTAACTTTATTATTTTTACTCTTCATCATTACTTTCATCATACTACATCGTTTTCTACCCATTCAAAAACTTTAGACTAAAAATTTTTCATCAAAATTTTCCCAAATACACCCTGAAAAAAAAAAAAACAAAACAAAAACAAAGAGGTCCATTGGTAGGCCTGAAATAGTCTCCAAAGATCCTTGTTTTAACGAAAACACCCAAGAACATTTCCAAAGAAAGCCAGTTACAAAAGTCATCTTAGCAAACTGGATGGAAATTGTGCTTGGCTTCAGCTATAGCAAGAGAAATTGCATCTAAAATTTTTTTTCCAATTTACTAAAAATAATAATTAGCCATTCATGCAACCAAATAAAATACATAATTATATCTGTCATCATTAAGTTGGTTCATGCCCCTCTAGCGAGAGATGGCCCCTCCGCTTGGAGACTATTCATGAAATTATTTGATCACTTCGCTTCACAAATGAATTGCAGACTTTCTGCAACATGAAATTATTTCATTGTATTCTAATATGTGTCAAACCTATTTTTGGGCAAATGTACCGCTATTTCGGTGCAGTAGCGCTACACCGGAACAACGCTCTCTCTCTATACATAGAGAACATTTCCTGTGCAATGAAGTTGTACTATAATTAACGGTGCATTTAGCCCAAAATGGGCCCCACATTTACTTAAATCTATTGATATTTTATACAATCATTTATCCATATATAAATTTTTCATAGCAAATGGTTTACATGTTGAAAAAACAACTATAAAGTTATTATTTACATCAAACTATTTTATTACATTGAATTTGTAGCATTTTCAGATGGGGTCCATACACGTCTAATTGGTATAAAAATTGGTATGATAATAGAATACATAATTCTAAATACGATGGGTAAAGTAGATTATAATTTTATGATCATGTGGGGCCCATTTTGAGGTAACTGCACCGTAATTATGGTGCAGTGAAGCTGCAGCTGAATATTTCTCATATATATACATACATATATATATATATCGAATACAATCCTATGCACCTGAGTGCACTTGACTTTGGTGCACCCAAGTGCAAATACCCATTTTTTTACATTTTTTTTCGAAATTTTTTTATAGAACTGTTAATCTAAGTGTATTTAACATGTGTATCAATTTTTACCATTTTTGGACATTTGTAAATTTTTTTGATTTTTTAAAATCAGTAACATCTTAGTAATTTTAAAGTATTAAAATTGCTACTAATTTTTAAAAATCCATAAAAAAATCTAAAAATCTTCAAAAATAGTAAAAATTGATACATATGTTAAAAATTGATACATATGTTAAATAAAAAATAGTTATATGCACCTAGGTGCACGGGATCACTTCTCTGTGTGTGGGTGTGGGTGTGTGTGTGTGTGTGTAGAGAGAGAGAGAAAACTCAACCAATGCAGATAGACTGCACTATAATTATGGTGCAGTCCTCTATAAAATGAGCCCTACACATATTAGAATGTTAAAATATTATGTACGATCATTTATTCATATAAATAACATACTTTAGACGATTTAGATCCTGAAAATACTACTTTAAAATTGATATTTACGTTAAACCATTTTATTTTATTGATTTTGTTCTATTTTAAAACGGGGCATATACACATGCTAGATTTGAATGAAAATTGATATGTTAGTAAAATAAATAATTCTAAATGCAATGGGTGGGGTAGATGTTAATTTCAATACATATGGAGCCCATTTTCGGCGGACTGCATCGTAATTACGGTGCAATCCGTCTGCACTTGAATAATTTTCATATATATGTATATATATATATATATCAAAACGAGGCAGTATATATCGTGCAAACACTACATATGCGCAACCCACATGTGACAAATGTCACAACGATGGTATGATCGAAAAAGATCCAATCTACACATGTGTGCAGGTGAGCAATTTGTACTTCAAACACTAAATGATGCAATCCTAACCTCTAAAGTATATATGGAAACTACTTCGCCAACTGGAAATCCCACGAGTACACAAGCTGAATATAAAATGCACTTCTGACTAGCAAAATTAAAAATGAGAAATGATTTAAATAAGGAAGCATGATCTTGAACTAATATTTCAACAAACCTCCCATTTCGAAGGCTAACATCTAGCCCTAGTAAATTCGAATAGTTCAGCCTTTTAACCAGCTGAATGGAAGAAGGTTTTTTGCATGTTTGCATCCTCTGCAGAGCAAATAGTACAAACTTTAGACAATAGCAGAATTTTTCAAAAAAAAATCTCCATAGAAAACATCATAACATTTCAAAATGTAGCTCAAATAAGAGCAGCTACATCAGCAAACCTCCTTCCACCACATAATATGTGAATTATTGTCCTCATCTGCAAGAAATTTTGATTCTTTTGACTTTCTTGTAGCTTTATTGGCACATTCAAGAACCTTCTCTCCTTTGATAGGGTAACTTATCCATTTGTGTCTACTGCAGAATTTAGAAAGCATCAGAAGGCACAAAACTGAGAAACAAACCTTGCAGCTAGGCAATCAATAGTGAAACCAGCTTTAAGAATCTTAATAACAACTAAATACAAGATACTAATAAGCTTGCAGAAATATTCTTACCAGACTCAACATGAAAGGCTAAGTCTCCAAGACATATCATCATCAAAGCAGCAAGTGTTATTGAAATCTGACATGCCAGCATGATTGTCATACTGGGCTTCCATAATGCAAGCCTAAAACATGAGCTCCCAATTGTACAAATATAAAAATTTTTACTCCTATAAATAATGATGCTTATTATAAAACAGCTAACTGTCCTCCTCCCCCATATCACAAGGGGGGAAAAAAAATAACTGTCCTCCTTTCAAAGAAGAGCGACAGCCATGAATAGCAGGAGGATGCTAACCTGAATAATTAATACCTCAATAAAAGACTCCCTGCAATATACTTGACCATTTCGTATAAGGAACTGGAAACTGGGTACACAGTCCACAGCTCAACAATCCAGAGTACTTGTCCATTGCACTTCACAGAAGTCAGATGGAAAATGCACTCATGGGTCCATGCTTCCAGCAGCATGAAGATCCAACCAATTGCCAATATCAGATCATTCCTTGGTTAAACGTTGATGCTAGTGCCATACCACAATCCCCTTCTCCCCACCCCCCACCCAAATAATAACAATAATAATAAATCGAGCATCCACCCACCATGCATAAACCAATGCATTGTGCTACTCTCCAGACAAATATATTTGCACACATGCTGCATAAATGGTGAGACAAGGCAGGCCAGTGATCCCATTTACTGAGCCATGGTTTGCTGCAATAACTGGAAAACAGACTTGTCAAAGATTTTCTTTTTAACTTGAGCAGCGTCAGATGCAAGCCAAGTTGCAGCAAGCCGGCTGTGTCCATAGGTTGTGTGCTCCCAGGGAATATACAAACCCAGCCAACATGAACAGGTACATCTGGTCGTTGGCATTGGCACTTTTTTCAGCCAGAATAATACCTGGATTATGGGCTATGACCATGTCAACACCCAATAAAAAGCAACTTCATTTATTGACATAGTATGTCATTCACATATGCCAATCCGATGAAATTGGTTCTGCATGGCATATAATAGCAGCTTCTAGTAATAGCAAAGGCATATAATAACCATCCCATTACATGACAATTGAGGATAATATGACATTTTAACTATATTTTTCATGCTGTAACTACACCTCCAATCATTTTTCTTCACTTTTTGCAATTGTTGGTATGATCGACAACTATATTTTTTCACTGCGTACACTTACTAAACAGAGTAACATACCCTAAATAGAAAATTCCAATGTGGGAAAAGTTATGTATTTTATCTATTATCAGATCCGCTTTGTGTGTGACACTATTTGAGACATTTCATGGCATAGGATTCATAGTCAAGTTAAAATGTGTTAATAAATGTTTTGTCTTTGTCATAAAGGAAAATTATATAATTGTCCTTTCTAAGAAGTACGTCTGAGGCACTTTATGTATGAATAGGTTCTGGCATTTTCTTCTTTAAATTTTGAGCTTGTGACGAAAATATCCTAGATGGCGTCCATTTAAAACCTAAAATGCTTGTGGTATATAGGAGACCCAGAATGTCTCAAAAATCAAAACCAACATCGTGCAGATGTCTAAGCTACCAGTGGGCTCCCGTTGTGAAACCAGTATCGAAGCATCAGCAAGAAAAAACGAATACCTTCAACTTTTTTTCCAACGATGCTAAAAAAATAAAAAATAAAAAATCTGCTTCGAAAAGGTGGCAATGTACAACGAGCAGAAATTCGTGACCAATCATCATTCTATCCACGGACTTCCCTTTCTGACCAGCATAACTGATCTAATCGGAGTTTGAGTAACGATAGTGAGTAAGTCAAAAACACAGAAAAATATAACATTAAAAAACATAAATAAATAAAATAAAAACAGATAAGAGTTAAAAAAAAAAGCTGAAAAATAGTTAAAGAACTAACAGCGGCGATGGTAGTGAAGAGAATCGTCTGACCGAGAGTCTCCAGATAAAAATGGAAAATGGACGCCAACGTGGCAGAGAAATGATGGCCGATTTCGCCGCTAGCCATTGCATGCTGACCTGAATTGGAGCTTCTTCTTCCTTTTTCCTACCGTCGGAGGATAGGGGTAGTTTTCGTTGAGGGGGAAGAAGAAAAATCGGCTTGGTGTTTGCTGGGGTTTTGCAACGTTCGCTCTTCCCGCCAGAACGGAAGCGGACGGAAAAGAGAGTGAAGAGACGATCCCGGGCTGTCTCACTCTCTGCGGGCAACCTTTTCCGGGAAGCAGATTAGGGCTGTGTAAGCTTACTGCTTAGGGCAGTGCCTGGACCCGCTGCTTCCACGTCCGAAGAAAGCCCCACCTCCCTGCCCGAACGTCACATCGGCCACTTGCGTGAAAGCCGGAGGTACAGGCACTGTCATGCATGTGTGGTTTACGCGCTGACCTAATTTGCTAGAGTTTTGTTTCGTTCTTTTGTTTTTTTTTTTAAGGTGTGTATATTAGAAAGTTTGTTACAAAAAGTTTTCAAGGTAAAAATTGTACACTCGGTAAAAAATAATATAATATGATATAGATAATAATAAATTATTAAAAAATAAAGTTAAAATAGATAGATTAGTTGTATGGATAGTTGTGTGAAAATGATTGAAAAGTATATTTGTTTGTATAAGAAAATATAAAAAAATATGATAATTATTGAAAGTAACAAATTTTAGATCAAAAAGTTTTTATCGATATTTTTTTGTTCAACCAACCATACTCTTAATTTTATTTTAGGGTGTGTTTGTGATGCCATGAAAGTTTTGGATGATTTTTTTAATTGACAAAAAATAATGGGATATAATTGAGGTAATAATGAGAAGTAAAAAGATTAAAATTAAAATGAATAGGTTAATTGTATAAATAGTTGTGTATAAATAATTAAAAAATAATATAGTTGTATATTAAGATGTGAACAAATTGTATACTGAGTCGTAGGTTAGTTAGTGACCCATTGGTATGCCAAAGAGTGTTAAGATGAGTTCGAAACTGCATGGCAACATTTGGTGGCAACGAGTACGGTAGTTTTGCAGCATCTGTTTCCCCCGCGTGTGTGGGAGCATCCGCAGTGAGGAAGCCAGAGTATTATTCATGAGATAAAAATAGAAAAAATTGTTAGGTAAATGTAGATTTGTATGAGTAAAATTGTTGTAACATCTCAAAAGCCTTATTGTAAGATGATGTCTGAGATGATTGTAATATAAATACTCATCTAAAAAAATAAAGATGTGAACAAATTAAAAAAATATAATAGTTATAAAGACGTAAGAGTTTTATGATGTGTTTGTAAAATGATAAAACTTTGTAATAAATAATATTTGGAGATAAAGTTTTTGAAATGTGATAAAATTGTCTAATATGATAGATGTAGTGGCGATGAATATTAAAAAATAAAATTAAACTAAATATGTTTTATATATGGTTGTGTATAAATGATTGAAAATTAGAGTTAATATATACAAATAAGTGAATAAATAATTTAAAAATAAAATTTGTATGAAAAGTGAAAAATTTTAACTTGAAAAGTTGTTGGTGCAGGCGTTAATAAACATCTTTACATTGAAAAGTGATTATTATAAACAAACGTGCATTAATAGCTTCGTGGAAGGTAGATCCACGGTGGATCACTGTCCCCTTGAGGTAAGAGTTGTGGTCGTATGTTTATCGCGTTGCGCAAGCAAGCACGAGAGGAGCAAGCAAAGTACAAGCTTTGCAAGACGAGGAAGTCGAGTTGTCTACGAAGCGGTAGTTTCTCCCGACCGACTACAATACAACAGTCGCGACTAGGGGTGCAACTTGGGCAGGGTTCGGCCCGAACCCGGTAAAACGCAGTATTGAAACTCTGGACTTTTCCACCCGAACCCGGACCGAATTTAAACATGACTCATTTTCGGATTCATGCAAGCCCGAACCCTAATTACATTTACATAAAATATATAATTTTTATTAAAATAATAATATATTAACTAATGAAACATGTGATTCAGGCGTCGCAGGCGATTGATTGCAGAGAGGGACTGCGGACAGCGACAGGTGGTGACAGCGTTTTTGGCGTGACTTTGATTTTTGATTTCAGTTTCGTTCAGCCCGCCATTTTTAGCTTCCCCTTTCTTCCCGCTCGGAGTTGGAGTCACGAAATCCGCCATTTTCCAGCTTCCCCTTTCGATTTCGACCCGCCATTTCCAGCACCACGAAGTGAGGTTAACGTTCGTCTTTCCGAGGTAATCTGCATCCTAATTTTAAGGTTGTAAGCGATCAGAAAGTAACAGGTGTAAAACTACCTGATTCCATAATTTGTTTCAAAACTCCACATGACAATTCCACGATGATTTTTGATGAAGTAATCTGTTCATATGTGACAGCATTGAATTAAGGATATAATATATCATGGGAAATACTTAATTTAGTTTCTATGGTCAAGCCATGCTTCAACCCATACTGATTTTAATTTTTAAAAATAGTACAATGTTGTTGTTATTATTATTATTATTATTATTAAAAACAGTGGTCATGTAAAAAAAATTTATACTTTGATTTTCATATAAATGGACTTAAGTGACTATATTTTTTTATTTTATTTTAAAAAATCTTGCTTCACAAGTGCACATAAGGATATTTTTATAAAGATGGTGTTTTTATAAAATTCCTCAAGCTAAGTACATGACGCTAATTGGTAGCTTGAATTTCGCCAAATCCTATTTGAAAATGAGAGCAAAAGAGAAAGAGAAAAATGTATGTAATGTGATTATATGTAGGTTGAATGAATTTTTAGAAATAAACAAATAAAAATAGCATTAATTATATAAGAATTAATTCTTAGGAATAAAATAAATAAAAACAAAATGGACTGATATTCAGAAATATTTATTTTTACTCAGCATGCAGAATCATTTAAATTTCAAACAGTGTAAGTGGTAATTTAGAAACATATACTTTAGTGCAATGAACACAACAGTGAAAAATAAAAATGTTTATTTCTATTGTGTTGTAATGTTTGTTGTAATTTGGTTATTCAAACTTAAGACTTGTGTTGTCGACTTGGAGTTAACTTGGATGTTGTGATTTGAAGTTTTATACTTGAATTAATATAATCTTATTCAACTTAGTATTTTGTGATTTTTGGATGATTTTATTTTATTGTAATTAATGTAATAAGGTTTATCTTACAATTGGATGGTAATATTGATGTACATAGTTGTGATATTGGTGTTAAATTGCAGAATAAAAAACGGTTATACTTCTACATTCTCCAAAATACAGCTATTGTTCTATTTGATGCAAAGAGAAGGCTCAAAACAGGTTTCATTCTTTCTACTCTTAAGCGGTATTTAAAATTTTTTTGCTTTTGTATAATAAATTGTTTTTTAAACTTTTTTATACAATAGATTTGTGATAAAAATTACATATAGGATAACTAACAAAGACATATTAATAGGATAATGTCGACCCGAAACTCAACCCGAGCCCGAATTTCAAAAATAGGGTTATGGTTAGGGTTGGAGTTTTACAAATAAGGTTAGGGTTATGGTTGAGGTGAATCCGAGTTTCATGAGCCCGAGTTGCACCCCTAGCCGCGACCGACTTTGATTCAAAAGAAAGGCGAACAGGGTTAGTTTGACAACAAGCAGACAACTCTCTATCATAGTAGCAAGGGGGCTATTCACTACAAGCTATTAGCGCTATCTTAGATTGGACGTTGATTGAGATTATTGTCGTTCAATCTCTAAGGCGGGTTTCTGCTGAGAACAAAACAGTGTTTGTGTCCAAATGTGAACAAAGCCCTAGCTTATAGAGTTCATTGTTTTTCCCATGCTAGAGAAGGGCTTATACTGCTCGCCTTTATTTTGACATGTTCAGCCAGTACCAATACAAACTACAGCTACAACATAGCGGAAAAGGCCACTATAGAAGCTAGAAGTCGCCTAGCCTACAGTAGAGTAGCCGACCTACGCAAAACATCACAACATAATCAAAATGTTGCCCTTTTCTCATCTAAAGTAGGGGGCACTGGCCTACCAATCAAAGAGGTTGAGAGTGAGCTTAAAATATATTATTTATTTTCACATGAAAAGTATATTATTTATTTTTTCAATTAGTTATGTTTTTTATTTTTTTGTAAACATATCTTATAAATTATTTAATCCATATATTTATAATACTATTACATATTTATTTTTATCTTTAAAATTTAAGTTTTTTAATGGGTAAAAAAGATTTCAATGCCCTCGAAATCATTTTAAAATCACAAATAAATATATAAAATTATTTTAAAATATCGAAAATTAATATATAGATTAATTAAAATATATTATTTATTTTCCCATGAAAAATATATTATTTATTTTTTCAATTAGTTGTCTTTTTTATTTTTTCATAAACATATTTTATAAATTATTTAATCCATATATTTATAATACTTTTACATATTTATTTGTATCTTTAAAATTTAAGTTTTTAAATGGGTACAAAATGACTTCAATGACCTTGAAATTGATGATTATTTAAAAATCACAAATAAATATGTAAAATTATTTTAAAATATCAAAACTTAATATATAAATTAAATACACTTAAAAATATCATAAAAATTAAGTTTTTTAATGGGTAAAAAATGACTTCAATGCCCTTGAAATTATTTAAAAATCAGAAATAAATATATAAAATTATTTTAAAATATCAAAACTTAATATATAGATTAATTAAAATATATTATTTATTTTCCCATGAAAAATATATATTTTTTTTCAATTAGTTGTCTTTTTTATTTTTTCATAAACACATTTCATAAATTATTTAATCCATATATTTATAATACTTTTACATATTTATTTTTATCCTTAAAATTTAAGTTTTTAATGGGTAAAAATGACTTCAATGACCTTGAAATTGACGATTATTTAAAAAACACAAATAAATATGTAAAATAATTTTAAAATATCAAAACTTAATATATAGATTAAATAAACTTAAAAAATATCATAAATTAAAATAAAAAATTAATATATTTTAACTCAATATGCATCATCGCGTTTGTAATCAAGCTCCTTAAAATGTATGATTCAAGAAGTGTTCAGAAATGAAATGGGAAAAATTCACCAAAAGTTTTTCACTCCATTTATACTATATTTTCAATTATTTTCACATATTTATAGAATATTTTGCTTTTTAATTATTTCTTTGCATATTTTCATATAATTAACGTGTGTATTTTAAATTTAAATTTTTATTATCATCATTGCACTTACTGTATCACATTATTTTCTATTCTCAAAAACTTTTTTACCATTTTCCTCAAATACAAACACACCTGTAATCTACATTATTATCTATACTTAAATCAATTTACGGATGCAATAAAATGATAAAATAATATATATTTTGCCTTAAAAATGTGTCAGGGAGTTTAAATGTAAAATTAACAACTTTGAAATTGAGATATACATCAAACAATTTGATTTTATACTCTTGGCACGGGGTCATGTGCATGGTTAATCTTACGGGAGAAATTTAGGTTGAGTCAACGTACAACCTGCACAAAACCCACCGCGTTAATTTAACATTTTCATGACCTACGGTGGATGGTAACAAAATTTAACTTTAATTCAACAATAAGATCTGCCTAGATAAACTTTTCACACAGGATGGGAGGCGCTTCACCAAAAAGGAATAATAATAATAATAATAATAATAAGGCGGAGAGAGAAAACGCGAAAAAAAAAGAAAAAATTGGGCAGATCAACTATACTCCGACTCGATTTATATTTCTATTTTATTATCATTTTCTTTGATGTTTTATACCATAATTTATTTTAAAATTTAAATATTTTCATACTTAATATGAATCTTCACATAAATAAGATTTTGAACTAAATAAATATTCATAACGTTAAAAAAATCAAAATTGACCTGTATTGTCAACTTGAATTGTCAGCATGGCACCAATTACCAACTCGATGCTCTACTCGAGACCCAGTGAATAAGATAGGCTGCTACAGTGTTCTCCCTTTCTTGATTTGTATTAAATACATGGGGATATCTGATATTATAAATTAGACATTTTTATAAATCTTACCCAGAAAGAATATTTTGTAAACACACTCACTTTTCGAGGGACAGCTATAAATTATAAATATTCCTATTACCAAATGATGTTAATAGTCATCATCAATTTATCAACATGCTCGTTCAACCTGTTTATGAATGAGATTGAGTTGTAAATTTTGAAGAAATTGTTCATGATTCACCAACTCTCAATCATTTAATTAAAAAAATAGATTAAAATTAAAATTTTATAACTTGTCAACCCATTTAGTAACATAGTTAACCCGTTCAACTAGTTAAAACCAATTAAAGTCTAATATATGCACATATAAATGTAAATCCTTTAGTTGTTTTTTCATACTAAGTTTTTATCTTGCTGCCTAATTTTCATTTTCTCAATGTTGTTATAATTATATTTTTATGCTGTCGCCTCGTTTCATTTTTTGTTGTGCCAAAAATAACATTTTGTATTTTATAGGGAGATCATCATTTATTGAAATCCAAGCCTTAGAGTCGATTACTATACAACTTGTTAACAACTTGCAAACATATTTATTAAATGTGTTAGGGTTGCGATTTTTTTAATTGATTAATAAACATACTGTAGTTGAGATATTTTAAATGTGATGAGATTGTATTAGACTCCAACCCGGCCCGTTAGTACCTCTAGTTATGGTCAATTTGTCAACTTGCTTGTGAAACTTGTTTAAAAATGAGTTTGAGTTAAAATTTTGAATAAATAATTTATTATCTGACAACCCGTTTAACTATTTAAATAAATAAACGAATTAAGGTCGATATTTTACAATTTGTCAATCCATTTAGTAACTCGTTTAGGGTGCGTTTGGTTAAGTTAAAAATTGTCAAATAAAACTCTTCAATCAAAAACTTTTCACTATTCATATCTAACATATTTTTTAATTATTTTTTCATATTTTCTTATACACACTATCATATTTTTTAATCATTTCCACACAACTACTCATATAACTAGGTGTGTTTGGTTAGAGGTAAAACTTTTGATAACAAGTTTTGGGGGGTAGAAGTTGTCAAATTGATAGAAATTAATGTGATATAATAGGGGTAATGATGAGGAGTAAAGATAATAAAGTTAAAATAAACATGTTAGTTGCATGAGTAGTTGTGTAGAAATGATTGAAAAGTATGGTGGTTTGTATAGAAACATGTGAAAAAATAATTAAAAAATAGAGTAGTTATAGAGAGTGAAAAGTTTTAATTGACATATTTTGGCCCCAAACAAACACACCCCTAATTTACTTGTGTTTAATCTTGTCTTTTTTTACACCTCATCATTACCTCTATCATATTATATCGTTTTCCATCAATTTGACAGTTTTTACTCTAAAAAACTTTTCATCAAAAAAGTTTTACTATCTAACCAAACACACCCTTATTCTATTTAACTGTCAACGCGTTTAGTAATTCATTTGACTTATTTGACCGTCAAACCATTTACAATGTATTAAAAATAATATGTATATTTATTATATCCTGAATCCATTATTTATGTTTTAATTTTTATTATTTATTTTCGTATTTCAATTTCCTAATTTCTTTTCTCCGTTTATAACTTTTCACTGTCTTCCTTGCTCTTATGTTGTAGAGTTGTTACCATTATCATCTTTGTTGCCGGTAAGATTCTTATTCCCTCGTTACTTCTCTCATTCCTTTTTATCTTCCTCTGTTTTCAATCGTTCTCTTTCCATATCCTCTTCTATCTCCATTCATACATATATTTCTCTATCTTTGATATTCCTTTATTTATCCCTAATTTTGTTCCCCCCTTTGTCCCTTCTCCAACTCATTGAGTCGCTATCATTCTTCGTGCTAGTTCATCGAATATACATCTCTCTCCCAACAAAAATCTAGCCATGTCACATGCTCCGCCAGTGTAAATGCAATTACAAAATAACATATACTCAATATTAAATTAGTTTGGTTTTAATTTATTTGCAACATATATAACCCATTAACATTAACAACCTTTTTATTAAATGGGTTATAAATGAGTCATTATTGAAAAATTTTTAATGAGTTAATAAATGGATTAAAGTTAAAAATTTTAAAATATGCTAGAATTAGAATTATAATTGAACTTATCTAACCCAATCCGCTAACACCCTAGCCCCAAATATGCTTCCAGAGCTAGGATTTGCTACTACTCTAGCCATTCTCACGAGGAGGACGGTGGGCTCCATTTTATAAAAAGGGTGGGTGATGCTCTCCCGGTTTCTTACCCCACAATTGTTAGAAAAATAAACTTACATCTTAGTTTTGCGAAGGCAACCATGTGAATTTTTTTTTCAAATAAAATTTGTTATTTTAAGAATATGTTTTGAAAATGATAAAATTTGTTAACGGAAAGTTTTTAGTATAAGGATAAAATATGCCAATTGGGCTTATCCCAGGTGGTGGCAGCGATGTTTTGGTTGCTAACAGACAGGAGTTCAGAGCTCACCTACTGTACTTATGCCAGATTTTATATCCCTTTGCACGTGTGTTCCTAATAATGAGAGTATTTATATGGCTAGTCCTTTCAGAGTGTGAAGGTATTTATAAAATGTCCCTCCATTGCAAGACTAATGAATAAAACTAGTTTGTAATATCAAAATGTCACAAAATATGTAATACCAATAAAAAAAAGAATAATATAATATAAAATAGATATATTAGTTATATAAATAACTATGTAAAAATAATTAAAAATACAATACATGTATATAAATATATGAAAATAAATAGAAAAGGTAGTCATGGGAAGTAAAAAAATTATATTAAAACGTTTTAGTCTTAGAAGTTGTTGGTGCAAACAAAAACACCACCGGTGTACGTTAGTTGTAAATATAGTTTTATCAATTTTTAGCTACATGTGTATAATTTTAAAAATTTTAAATGCAAGAATAATGTGGTCATTTTTTACATGTGAAGGTGATCACAACCTCCATGTTTAAAATTAAAAAATATATACGCATGTTTAAAATTGATAAAAAAGTTTAGTTTATAAATTAAATAGGATCAAATACTTCATAGCGCGATTCTGCTTTTATAATGTCAAATCAGAATCATAATAAAATAACTGCACTAACTTAAACCACAACCCGAACTTGACCCCTTTCATGCTGATTAAGGAGGAGGTCAATAAAAAAAAAGATGTTACTCAATTAAATATTCAATTAATTGCTGCATCTGTATTGTAAATATGCAATTACGAAAAATCCAGCCAAAGGAATTAGACTTGCAAAGATTCCGGATAGAAAAACATCAATAATTTCAATTTCTTTCAAAAGGGGGAAAGAGAGGCAATATTTATCCCTATGATTTCATCCATGGATCTCAACGATCAAGAGTCGGCCATTGACGTGGGAAGTAGCTATAAAATAGCTAGGATCTCACGAAAAATTCTTATAAATTAATAGGTTTCTAAAAAAGGATTTGTGCCACTTAGGCCAATCGCATGCAATCGCTGCTCTAGTTCTCTAGGACGTGAATACGTGATCATTCACGACCAGTGAGAAACGAGGCATGTCCAACCGACCATGTAACTGATTTGTATGTTTTTTGCAAGTTTATTATCTTTGGAACTATTAATTTAGATACATGCATGTAATCAACAAACTAAGATTTATAATTTTTCGAGATGTGTATATATATTTGAATTTTAAATAAGTTCAAAGATATTATGGTCATTTTAACCTTTAAAAATAACCATAACACCCATATGTTCGAGGGCTCTAAGCAGACTCATGTAATCCAATTTAATTTTTAAGATTTTGATACTTGATAGAAAATTTAATTTATTTATTGTGTTTAATTTTATTTGTTTATCTAGAAGATAAAGTTCTATCATAATCAAATATGTTTATGGGTCATATTTATTAATATATATATATATATATTCACGTGTAAATTATGAAAAATGCTTAAATTCATTTATACATATATTAGAATATAATAATAATTACTTTAAAATTGATATTTTGGCATTAAACTATTTTATCACGTTAATTTTATACATTTACAGATAAAACCATTTTACAGTGAAATTAAACAAATAAAAAGGTTATAAAATATTATAAATGCTGCTAATTAGAATGAATTGAGTTAATTTTTCATTAACCAACAATATTTTAATATATGGAGGGCCATACATTAAAAAAAAGATCTTCATATAAGTGGAACTGTATATTTAAAACACAAAAAATATACACATGTTTTCAAAATACAGTAATTTAGATTTATAGCTAACATGCATATAATAAAAAATTTAAAAGATGCTCGCAAATGCGTTTAGGACAGGTCCAAAAATGCTCTGATTTCGGTTGATAGTAAAAGATCCTTGATCTTTTGTGCCCAGTATATATCCATATATATCTAGATATATATATGAATAGGATTATGTTTGAGTGTATGCGGCTGCATCGTGCGGTCCATGCACTGTGGGTTTCACTTGATCATGAATGATAAATCCATCCCACCCATTATATTTAGAATTGTTTACTTTATTAGTATACTAATTTTCATCCAAATCCAGCATGTATGTGACCCCCATTTTAAAATAGTGCAAAATCAACGTAATAAAATAGTTTAATATAAATATTAAGTTTAAAGTAGTATTTTCAACATCTAAACGGTCTAAAGTATGATTTTTATATGAATAAATGATTATATAAAGTTTCATTACAATCTAATATGTGTAGGGCTCATTTTACTGCCGACTACACCGTATTATGCACATGAATGAGTCTCATATGTATATATATATATTATCAACTTTTATAAAATGTTAATATTCGTGTATTTAATCTATAAACTATTCTTTGTCATTTTTGAATGCACGCGTATAATTTTTTAGATTTTCAAACATACGGACATTTTAATCATTTTGATATTGAACAGGGCATATAAAAAAATGAATAAGACTAGAACAATCATGCTTAAAAAATCAAAAACTGATAAAAAATAGTTTGTAGATTAATCATACCTAACTATACATAAATTAACAGTTTTATAAAAAAAGTTAAAAACAAAAAACATATTTTTCAAACGGTAGATATGTGGCCTTCACATAATTATCATGCTTTTTATAATATAAACAAATTCCCTTGTATCTATCTTATTTATTTCAACTCCACTCTTATAATCTCACGCTTTCAGTATTACACAACATCCAAGCCATGTAGAGGCAAAATATTCTCCTTGTAGTATTGAAGACCGAAAACGAGAAGAAGGCACCATTTTTTAACCACTTAGGTGAAAAGCTATTTCTCACTCATACTTTTCAATTTAAATATTTTAATTATTTAACTAATATATTTTTAAATTTTTAGTCTCAGGGCAATTTCAGGATTGTAAAATGGGAAAAAATTGTGATATTGGATGATAATGGAAAAAGAGTTTTTTGAGAATTGTGTGATCGATATGAAATGATAGGAATAAAGTTTGAATAAACATAATAATTGAAAGTTAAAATGATTAGAATATAATAGTAAAGCTGGAAAAATATAATAGTTTAACTGTAAAATTAATTATTGAAAAACGTGTTTATCATGTCATAGGATTCCATCTAATCCCATCCCACACTTATAGATTGTCAAATATCTATTTAGATTTCAATTATTTTAATACAATTATCTTATTTTTTAGATTATGGGTGTGTTTCAGAAGTGATAAAACTTTTTATAAAGAGCTTTCGGTGTAAAATTTTTTAAAATAAGAGAATGACGTGACGTGATATAGATAATGATGATGAGTAAAAATAATAAAATTAAAATAGATTGGTTAGATGTATCTGTGGTTGTGTAAAAATGATTTAAAAGTATGATAATTGTACAGGAATACACAAATTTTTTTTAAGTATTATAATTATTGAAAGTGAAATTTTTTAATTTGAAATGTTTTAGGTTGTGTTTGCTCTAATGCAAAATTTTTCAATACAAAAGTTTTCGGTATCCACAATTACTATATTTTTAATTATTTTTTCATATATTCCTAATTCCTATACAAATCATCATATTTTTCAACTATTGCTACGCAACTACTCATACAATTAACATATCTATTTTAACTTTATTATGTTTATTTTTCATTATTACTCCTATCATATCACATTATTTTCTTTTAATTCAAAAACTTTTAGGGTCTGTTTGACAATGAAGAAAAAATTTCAAGTTAAAATATTTCACTCCTGCCATGTTTTTTAATTATTTATTCACAAATTTCTATACAATAATCATATTTTTCAATAATTTCTACACAATTATCCGCACATCTAACATATTTATTTTAACTTTATCATCTTTATTCATCATCGTTACCCTCTTCATATCATGTTATTTTTTAATAAAAAATTTAACAAAAAAAACTTTTCATTAAAATTTTTTATCACTTCCCAAACACACATTTTTTCATCCAAAAGTCTTGTCATTTCCCGGACACACCCTTAGTTCGAAAAGCTTTTGGGATATTATTAAATGCACCTGGGTGCACTTAGCTTAAATGCACTCAAGTGTATTTAACTAATTTATTATTTTTTTGAAACTTTTTTTTATAAAACCATTAATATAAGTATATTCAATATATATATATATATCAATTTTTACCAATTTTGGAGATTTTTAGATTTTTTTGGATTTTTAAAAAGCAGTGACATTTTTCGTTATTTAAAATTAATAAAATGCCACTAATTTTAAAAAATCCAAAAATCAAAAAATTTCCAAAATGGTTAAAAAATTTATACATGTTAAATAACTTAGATTAACATTTGTGTAAAAAAAATTTAAAAATAAAAAATACATACTTGCACATGGATGCACCGAAGTTAAGTACACCCGGGTGTACTTGATTGGACCCCAAAGTTTTGTTTGGTCTAAACAAACACACATATTTGTTTTTTTTTTAAAAAATTTCAAATTAAAACTTATTACTCTTCATAACCACCATATTTTAAAATTATTTCTTTACATCTTCCTGTACTACTACCTATTTTTAAATTATTTATGCACGATTACCCATACAATCAACTTATCTATTTTAAATTTATTTTCTTTATATCTCATAATTACTATTATCATATAATATATATATATATATATTTTTATCAATTTAATAACTTCTACACAAAAAAAACTTTTCTTTTAAAAGTTTTATCACATTTCAAATACACCCATAATATTATGGGTGTGTTTGGGAATAGATAAAATTTTTGATGAGAAGTTGTCAAATGATGTGATATGATAAGGGTAATGATGAGAGAGTAAATATGATAAAGTTGAAATTGATAGGTTAGTTGTGTTAGTAGTTGTGTATAAATGATTGAAAAGTATGGTAGTTGTATAGAAAAATACGAAGAAATAATTAAAAAATAGGATAATTATAAAGAGTGAATAGTTTTAAATTGAAAAGTTTTAATTTGATAATTTTTACTCATTAACAAATACACCTTATATATGAGTATATATTTTTTTGCCTAAATAAACACACCCTTTATCCCCTGTGGTATAATACCATTGTGACGTGAAAAAATCTCCTCCTCTCCGCCCACATGCCAAAAACACGGGGGTGTCAAATTCTAATTCAAGCACCCTTTATATCACCACCGTCCATCCCGTCCCACCTAACCTTGATACGAAAAAAATCCTGATCGTCAACGTACAATCTATACGAGAAGGGTCTGTCTATCACCGTTTTAATTGTTTTCTCCGGCCAATTTTCATTCTAAACACCCGATTCTAGTTGGCTATGGGCGTGTTGCACACTCGTACCCGTATTCGCATCTCGGCTCCTACCGCCTGGCCGCGACTAGTAACAGAACGTTTGCAATAATTTGCATTTGTGAAATTCGCCAGCACCGCCTGAACCGTTTCAATGGCTGAGATGGCTTGATACGAAACGGTCTATACGACCATGACACGGAGACGAGCATCTAGCTGCATCGCAACCGCACGGGATTCAGCAGATACAGCACGGTTGAATTCGAGCCTTAAAAAATCAGGAGAGACGAAAAGCTGGCGAGAAACGATTGGTGGGCTAAAAGCAAAACAGTAGCGCAGCTAGGTTGCAGCAATGGCAGAAAGCGCGCGAGTCATTGCGGACTGCTTTGGTATCAGTAGAGGAAGCCGCCCACACGTTCCTCCTCCCTTTTCTCCGGCTCATCTGATTCCCGGCTGCTGTTTCTCTCTCCCCGTTGGGAGAAAGAAGAGCAGCTGCTGTTGGAGGCAGAACACTTATGGAAGAAGAGGAGCTGTCGTGGCCGTCATATCGATGGCCCCTACATTTGGATCTCGACTGGAGGAGAGCGTGAAGAAGACAGTCTCCGAGAATCGCGTCGTCATCTACTCCAAGACCTGGTGCTCGTGAGTTCTCTTGGAAACTCTCCTCCCCTGTTTATTTTCCTGTGATATGGCTTCCGGTGGGGCCTTGTCGACCGTCAGAATACGCTTTTGGGATTCACGCTAACCGATGCTTTGTTATTTCCGGGTGAAGATATTCGATGGAGGTGAAATCGTTGTTCAAGAGACTGGGCGTGGAGCCTTTCGTGGTCGAGTTGGATGAGATGGGTATGGTATCTTCTTCTGGTTAATTGTATTGCAGTTTGGGTTCTGGTTTTGATTTGGGGATCATGAATATCTCAAAATTTTCCCCCGTTCCTGCTTGGTGTGTAGGTATTCTGACGAATCTAACCCTTTCCCTCTAATATTTGGGGAATACGGTGTGTTTTCTTTCATTGCATTGGTTCTATTGTATCCCAAGGGCCGTTTATCATAAAACAGAAGCAAAGGACGAAAGGAAAAATGAATCATCTGAAAGGCAAGTGTACAAAGTCATTGGTTTGTGTCCCGATAAAGTCACATAAATCATCCTTTTTAAAGAGGGGTAATAACTGTAACCCGTTGCGAATGCAACCCGTTGACTTTTTATTTTAATTTTTCATCTGCGAATCCAAAGAATCCAAATTTATTGATGATTCAAAAAATTACATTGATTGTAACTCGTATGTTCTGAAAATTTAAAATCACTTGAAAACGAGAATGTAACGATTGAACTTTGCAAATGAAAATTGTTAATTTGATGAATATTATTACCGGTTTGGTTTAATGTTTTGTTTAAAATCAAATGGTTGCACGGATTCATTCCCCTGAAAATTTTTTCCCCCACTTCTATGATATGTATTGCTAGCCTAGAAGGTCAAATTTCCCACTCATTTATGCAAATTTTGTCGTTGTAATTGTTGTTGTTTCCCCCCTGTCCTAAAGAATACGGCAGGCATTGCTATCTGTCTTGAGTCCTCGTTGTTCCAGGCAAGAGTCAATGCTGGTGCAGTCTAGTCGTCCAAAAATTATACCTGGCCCTCAGAATCAGATGAAAAAATGCTTGAATTATGGTAGTAATATTGCTTAGCTAGCTCAGGTTGGTTAGGCTCTAGCTTGAACTAGAAATCGATGGAACTTATGACACAATACAGTCATTTAACCGAGCTAGATGAATGCTGGCACTTCAATTGAACTAGTTCAAGCATAGCTTCTGTATGTATGTTTAATGCTATTATGTCTTATCCTTCATTGAATTTGAACCATCCATGTGCGTGAACTTTCGAGTGCAACTTAACATCAATATTTGAATAGGGTCAAAGTTGTTTTTGAGTGTCTGATCTATGGTGGCTTTCTCATCTTGATAAGGCTAGGGATGGTTAACATGTTGTAATTGGGTTCAAATATTTTATCCAATTCTTCCTTTTCTTATTCTTTTGACATGGAGCTGTTATAACTGTAATTGTTCCCAACCGGTCCTTTCATTTTCGTGCATTGATTAGCATTTTCCTCATGAAGCGATTGTGTGGTTCTTTGATGCTGTATTTTACTTTTTAGCAACAAGATTACTCATTTTCTGTTGTGCTATTTTTTTTTTTTAAATTTAAATAATTCACATTAATCATGGTTGTTTCAGTTTCATCCTTTTTGTTGCACATGACTTAGGAATACGTCAATTCGAAATTTTTTTTTTATGTGCTCAAGAGTTAAGATTTACATAAAAAACAGTTAAGACTTACAGATTTCCTTTTAACTTTTGTCTACATTAGAGTACTAGACAAATTGTAGACAACAAATTAAGTGTTTGGTTATTGGCCATGATTCTTCTTTAGGTCCTCAAGGCCCGCAACTGCAGAAGGTTTTGGAAAGACTCACTGGACAGCACACAGTCCCAAATGTCTTTATTGGTGAGTTGCAGTTTTAGAATTCTTTGAAAAGCTAATATTCAGACCAGTATTTGTTCATGTTTGATCACTACATTGTGGAGATATTGGTCATTGAACTATCCTGGAAATTTCTTCTTACTTGATGATCCAAAACAGCGACTATTACCTTCCTCACTTGATTCTTATGTACAAATGGTCCCGTTGATCCAAGCGGGATAACAATGAGACATTCTACACTTGGTGGATATCAGAGAATGGGGAAAAAAAGCGCAGAACAGTTTGAAGCATTCCTTTACCTTTTTCAAATGTGCTCATTACTATGCCATTCATCATACTATCACGTCTCTGCAGTATATTCCACTATACTGGACACCCAAAT
This sequence comes from Annona cherimola, assembly GCA_030490835.1. Classification (NCBI taxonomy): domain Eukaryota; kingdom Viridiplantae; phylum Streptophyta; class Magnoliopsida; order Magnoliales; family Annonaceae; genus Annona; species Annona cherimola. The sequence continues at coordinate 119,982,367 of CM059971.1, read as the reverse complement.
GCTAATTCTTCACTTTCAACTAGATACATTGCAAATCCTTTCACAACATAATATATCAGGTTTGCAAAGAGATTAACTGTGTTGTGCCTTTTAAAATAATTTCTTCATGTCCTGATGTCATGAATTCCTCAATTCCATTACTATGAACATTGCAGTGCCCTCACTTATTGGATGTAGATGTGCTTGCGATACTCATTCTCACTGCAAACTGAGAATGTATGCTTCTGCCTGTCTGTTTCCCCAACTCTCAGGAAGGCTTACTATTAACTGCATAAATTCCATAGATGATATTGAGTTTGTGAAGACTGTTTTCTATGACAGCAATGCTGTGTGCACCATGGAATGTTGTCAATTTACCAATTACCAAGCACTGAGGGAACGAAGTATGTATCCCACTTGTTATTGGATGCAAGTGTGAGATTTTGCAGTTATTAGATTGGATAACTTCCCAGCAGGATGAAGGTGTTGCTTGAATTGGAGATGTCAGACTCATCCGGTCCAATTCAAGGCACAAAATGAAACCCCTTGGTCTGGCTATTTCAATAGTTAAGCTTGATGTGCTGTTTAAAGTGAGCTCAGGTTAATGATGTTTAACATTTTAAATTCATATCATTAGAGATCCAAGAAAATGTCGGAAATGTAATGGAAAAGGGAAAATAATTTTGTAAATGCAATGACAAATTGGAAATAGTACCAAGAGATCTAAAATAGAATTCAGTATCAAATATATCTCACAATTCATTGAAAACTGTCATAATATTTTGTTAACACAGATCATTTCAATGTGTGTGTGTGGATAACTGCAGCTAGGGACATAACTATAAATGGATAGTTTTGGGTAAGGCTTGAACAGTGAAGGGGTCAACCTGAACTCTGGCAATCAAGGCTGGGCTAGTGGCCATTCTGATTGGGCTTACATGGGCAGCCCTCGCTCAGTCTTGGAGATCCCAATTGACCTTGTCCAAGGTTGCTTAGCCTGGACTCAAGTTTTACCTCTATGTCCGCCTATATGGCATGTATTGCTGAAGTGTGTGCATTTTGCCATCCTCACTCGTTAATCCATGCTGTCAAGTGTGGTCTGCAGCCGTAAATATAACATGTTTGCATCCATTTGAATTGGTGATGATTTTACTGTTGCTCTGATTCTGTTTTTGTGTTATAACCAGGTGGTAAGCACATAGGCGGTTGTACAGGTACTTTCTCCACCCTGTTGGTTTCTTTCTGTGAGAACTTCATAATTGTATTTATAATGGAGTCCAAGTTCCAAGTGGAGAACCTGATAAATGTAACCAAAAAAAGGAAAAAGAATTTTTTTTTTTTAATTTTAAAAGCAGGCTTAGCCTGACCCATGGTGCTGGGTCAAGATTTCTAAAGGCCACTTGATAAACTTGTTGTTTTGTTTTTCCTTGCCAGAACACTTGATAAACTATTTGAATGCCGAAGGTAACTGTTGTTGATGATTTCTGATGCTGAGGAATTTTGCTGCAGATACGATTAAGTTGCATAGGAAAGGAGAACTAGCAACCTTAGTGGCAGAAGGTGGGAGCAATACCACTCAAGGCTTGCAGCCATGACAATATCTTGGTGCATGACGCTGCGTGTTCTGCTCATTTCCAGTCATGTTTGTATATCTTTCTAATCAAATTCACCATCTAACGAACCTGTTCCATGTACTCGAGAAATAAAAAATGATGGTTGTTTTTCAGTGGAGGGAACGGTGGATGCATTGCCAAAAACTCCTAGCTGTGGTCCAACTTCCAAGCATTTCTGTTATCTACATATTTGCAGCAGGACGATAAGGGTATGGCATACAGAGCCCCTTGCATACGATAGTTTTAGGAGCGGATCAGGAATCTAATTAAGAGTTGGAAAGCAAGATCTGTCATCGCTGGTTTGGCGAGAGAAGTTACTGATAAGCTGGACGAGCTGGACGCACAAACCCATTAGTAAATGGCTATATATATATATATATATATATATATATATATATTTTTTGGGTGGTCAAAATCCCATTCAGCCGCCTGTAAGTCGGTGATTTGCAGACCGCAAAAAATGCATTTTCTGATTTTTAAATTCTTTTCATTTTTTGAAAACAAAAAAGTAGAAATATATTTTCTGGCAGCCTCAAATCACCCAATTTACGGCTGGCTGTACGGAGTTGATGGGGTATATATATGGAATATATTTTGGTGCAGCATCGCTGAAATGGGCCTCACATGATCATGAAATCATGATCTATTTCACCCATTGTATTTAGAATAATGTATTCTATTATCATACCAATTTTCATCCTAATCAGATATGTATATGGCCCCCATCTGAAAATGGTATAAATCCAATGTAATAAAATAGTTTGATGTAAATAACAACTTTAAAGTATCTGATTTAGATGAAAATTGGTATGGTAATAGAATACATTATTCTAAATACAATGGGTGGAGTAGATCATGATTTTATGATCATGTGGGGCCATTTTTGGGCTACTGTACCGCTGTTCCGGTGCAGCGACGCTGCACCTGAACAGCTCTCTCTCTATATATATTCTCAAGTGCAGGGCTATTGTACTGTAATTACAAGTTGCTTTTAAAATTAAGGTATTGGTGCTAAAACGGGCTCCATATGATGATCAAATTATTGCAGCACCATTGTACTGTAATTACAAGTTACTTTTAAAATTAAGGTGTATTGGCGCTAAAATGGGTTCCATGTGATGATCAAATTATAATCTATTCCACTATTGTATTTAGAATAATGTATTTTATTATCATATTAATTTTCATCTCAATTGGATTATGTGTATGCACCTTATCTGAAAATGATATAAATTTAATGTACTAAAATAGTTTGATATAAATAACAATTTTAAAATAATTTTGTCAACATCTAAACTATTTAAAGTATGATTTATATATCGATAAATAATTGTATAAAGTTTTATGACATTTTAATATGTGTGGAGTTTATTTTTTGGGTAACTGAACTGTTGTTCCTAGGGGTGTAAATCGGGTCGGGTTGACTCGGGTTGGGACAAATACAACCCGAACCTATCTTGTAAAATTCTAACCCAATCCTACTTTTCACACCTTAACCCAATCCTATTTCAACCCACCTCAAATCGGTTCGGTTCGGGTTAGAAATCGGGCTAATAGATTACACATATTATCAATGTTAGTTAAACTTTTGTTCACCGAAATTTCTAAAATAACAAAAGCAATGATAATTATAAAAACAATAAGTACTAAAAAGTTCTACGTAACTCAAAAGTGGATGATAAGTTTAGTAATTGATTCATTTTTTTGCTTTTGTATTATTTGAGCAATTGATATCCTCTGCAAGTCAAAAAGTGAAAGCCAAGTAAAAGTATTGCAGTAAATTATGCAAAATGAAAAAACGAATATTATAGTCTTAGTTGGCTTCCAATCAAAGCTACAAACATCTCAAATTCCCAATTGACCTGTTCGGTTATTCCAAATCACCAATGCAAGCAAACATCTAAACAACTTATTTACAATGCAATATAGGGTATGTTTGGCAATTGAAAGAAAAAGTCAATTAAAACTTTTCACTCTCTACAATTATCATATTTTTAACTATCATATTTTTTAATTATTTTTTCACATTTTCCTATACAACTACTTTACTTTTCAATCATTTATATACAACTATCCACACAACTAATCTATCTATTTTAACTTTATCCTCTTTACTACTCATCATTACCCCTATCATATCACATCAGTTGATAACTTTTACTCTCCAAAACTTTTTATCAAAGTTTTATGCATTACCAAACACACTCATAACCAAATAATCCAAACATAATTTCACAACTAATTAACCAAATATATTTCCAAACCAAATAAATTCAAACAACATTTCACAACCAAATAGTCAAACATATTTTCAAACTCCACCCAATTTTATTTAAATATCTAAATAATATGAATGAAATACACTCTCATAAACATATCTAAATACATATCTTATGAAATCGGGTTGGGTCGACCGACCCTCTAACCCGGCTCAAATCGATTTTGAAAATCGGGTCGGGTTGAACCCGATTTTCAAAAATCAAATTTCCAAAACCTCAACCCAACCATGGTATAAATCGGTCTGGGTTGATGCGGGCTTAGGTTGAACCCGACCCTATTTACACCCCTAGTTGTTCCGGTGTGTATATATATATATATAATATTTAAGTGAATGATAGTGCAATGGCATTGAAATAGGCTTCTCATGAAAATCAAATTATAATCTACTCGATCCATTGTATTTAAAACAATATATTCTATTATCATATCAATTTTCATCCCAATCGGATATGTGTACGGAGCTTGTCTGAAAATGATACAAATTCAATATAATAAAATAATTTGATGTAAATAAAAATTTTAAAGTAGTTTTTTTTCAACATGTAAACCATTTGTTATAAAATTTATATATGGATAAATGATTGTATAAAGTTTCATTGTATTCTAATATGCGTGGGGTTCAAAAATGGACAAATATATTGTTGTTCCCGTGCAGTGGCGCTATACCTGAACAGTTCTATACCACAACAATTATATATATATTTAAATAAAAAATTAAGAACATGACAAATCCCACGTGCACCTAGAAGTTTTATCCTCTCGGCTTCAGGTAAATCACAATTTAACAAAAAAAAATGCCTAATTTTAATTCTATCTACGCAATCTGAATTTCATTTATATTCACGCCTTCTTGGTAAAATGATGAATATGCTTAAGTAATAATTATAATTTTATAGCTATAAAAACTTACGTTTAAATAATATATGATTTTATGTTGTAAAAGTATGATTCTGTAGTAGTTAAATACTAAAATTTTATTTGAATGCGTGGTTGTAAATGGTATTTTGGATTTGGAATTAATGATAAAACATCTGAGTATATTTTTTTGAGTCGATACTTGTGAGTATATTTTAAATTTGTCTTTTTAAACTATAAAAAGTAACCCTGTTTGCCCAACCGTTTCGAGGAAGACCGGTCGCCGGTTATGAACCCCCAATATGCGTATTGGTCTCCTCTATTGCACGAAGTATGAGCATCGTGGTCTTCGGCTATATAAGGGGAAGGTTGATCTTTTATGACCGGTCGTTGGCACCTCAATTTTGAACCATGTACGACTGTCGCTTGATCTCACACCAGTTTTCCTCAGACAATTAAAGTATGAAGCTATTTGCTTGCAATGCAATTAATGAAGGAGAAACATTACAAACATTTTCAGCTGACAACGTTGTTGGCAGTAGTTGAAATATTCAAACACCTCCTAGTCCCATGGTTCTGTCTTACTTCTGCTTCCATCCCGCGTGGTCTTCTCCAGTCACCAGTTCTTCTCCTCGTTATTTTCCTCTCCATATCAACAACAATTACGAAATTCTACCTAATGAAAACCCATTCAAGGGAGGCCGTCATTGCGGATCCACCACACGAGCCATATTTGATCTTGAGCAACGGTTCAGCAGCTCTAGATTTCAAGCACGACGAGCCACAAGCTTGGAAGCTCCTCTATTCGCAACTCTCGATGCAGTCCTTTGTTCAGACAGTCAATGAGCTTAGCAGCAGCAAATTCCTGTTGGGATTTTAGGCTATCCCCTTTTGTGTAGATTAAACAGGAATAATTAATCTCAGACAATAAATATCACAAATAATAAACAATCAAACCCACTGAAAAAACACACCACAATTTTACGTGGAAAACCCCTCTTTAATAAAGGGGAAAAACCACGGGACCCTGTCCAGGTAAAACTTCCACTATAGAATAATGGGATTACAAAGCAATGTCTTCTCTAGTCAAAACTAGAGGATTTCATCATCACAATAAGGATGGATTTCAACATAGAAATTAACTAAAGGATGGATCTCACCCAATCTGAGATAACGGCAGAATTTTCTCTCTTAATGGCCGGAAGAGATGACTGCCGTAGAAGCCCTGAGCATGTGAGGATAGAATCCTCTTCTGTCCGTCGGAGCTGCTGCTGCTTCTCTGAAAACCGAGACTGAAGAGAACACGACGACGACGGATGTCTGCTACCAAGAGAAGAAGAGCCGTTATGATGTATATAACACACACTCTCTCTCTCACCTTTTTCTTCTCCCGCACCGAAAGCAAAGGAAAAGATAAAAGAGCAGGTGACATTTTTCAACGATGTCAAACGTGGTGGTCCCCACCCACTTTGACTTCACGTGGGAGGAAACCACCTAACAAATCTCCCCCTTCCGACTACGTGGAGGGCTCTAGCAAACTTGTCATCTCTCTGCATACCCTTAGCTTTTCGCTAGTTACAGTTTTAGTCATCATATCTGATCCGTTGTCATCTGTGTGAATTTTCTCAAGTTGCAACATCTTCAACTCTAATATATCACGAATCCAACAATAACGCACCTGAATATGCTTAGATCTTGAATGAAAAGTAGGATTCTTGCTGAGATGAATAGCACTCTGACTGTCACAGTATATAATATACTTATCCTGATTCATTCCCAATTCTTTGAGAAATTTCTTCATCCATAGAAGCTCTTTGCTTGCTTCTGTTATAGCAATATACTCTGCCTCAGTAGTAGACAATGCAACACACTTCTGCATTTTAGATTGCCATGACACTGCTCCCCCTGCAAATGTTACCAAGTAACCTGAAGTGGACTTTCTGGTATCTACATCACCAGCCCAGTCCGCATCTGTGTAAACTTTAAGCTCAGGTCTATCAGAACCAAAACATAAACAGGCTTTGGAGGTACCTTTGAGATATCTGAGGATCCACTTCACTGCTTCCCAATGCTCTTTTCCTGGATTTGAAAGAAACCGACTCACTACACCAATTGCGAAGGCGATATCTGGTCTTGTGCACACCATTGCATACATTAAGCTACCGACAGCAAATGAATAAGGAATTATTTTCATCTGTTCTTTCTCTTCTTCACTTGTAGGACATTGATGAGAGCCTAACTTGAAATGACCTGCAAGTGGAGTACAAACAGGTTTCGCCTCACCCATGTTGAACCTTTCTAACACCCTTTTAATATAGCTTTCTTGAGATAGCCAAAGCCTTTTGTTCTTCCTATCACGAATAATTTTCATGCCAAGTATTCTGTTAGCCGGTCCCAAATCCTTCATAGAAAAGGATTTACTCAACTGCAATTTTAATCTCTGAACCTTGTTAGCATCATGACCAACAATCAACATATCATCCACATATAGCAAAAGTATAATAAAATCATTAGTGGAGAATTTTCTAATAAATACACATGGATCAGACATAGTTTTACTATACCCGTGTTGTCTCATAAAGAACTGAAATTTTGTGTACCATTGTCTTGGTGCCTGCTTAAGTCCATATAGGCTCTTTGTTAATTTGCACACTAAATCCTCCTTTCCTTTGACCTTGTAACCTTCAGGCTGCTCCATATATACCTCTTCCTCCAAATCACTATGAAGAAATGCTGTCTTTACATCAAGCTGCTCAATCTCCAGATCCAAGCTAGCTGCTAGGCTTAGAACAACTCTAACTGAATTCATTTTCACCACGGGTGAGAAGATCTCATGAAAGTCAATACCTCTTGTTTGACCAAATCCCTTCACAACCAATCTTGCCTTGTATTTTGGCCGTGAACTATTTTCATCTGCTTTCAATCTGAAAACCCACTTGTTCTTGAGTGCTCTTTTGCCTGCAGGTAATCTTACTAATTCATACGTATGGTTTTCATGCAAGGAATTCATCTCTTCTTGCATGGCGTCCATCCATTCTTCACTGCATTCATGAGACACTGCCTCCTGATAACTTTGAGGTTCACTTTCATCAGTAAGCATCACATATTCATGAGGAGGATACTTTTCTGATGGCCGACGTTGTCTTACAGACCTTCTCAATTGATTTTCAACTAACGGATGTGGAGCAGCTTGCTCATCTGGTTGCTCTGGTGTAGCGTTTGGTATATCTCCCCCATTTCCTGTATGCACAATAGGTGGAGTACATGAACTCAAATCAACAGGGCCTTCTACTGGAGACTTTGCTTTTTCAATTTTCTCAAAGTCTTCGATTGTTTTATCTTCAAAGAAGATTACATCCCTGCTTCTGATAATCTTCTTGTCAATAAGATCCCATAATCTATAACCAAATTCTTCATGTGCATAGCCGAGGAAGATACACTGTTTAGTTTTACTGTCTAACTTGGATCTTTCATCCTTAGAAATGTGAACAAATGCCCTGCAACCAAATACCCGTAAGTGTTCATAGGAAATATCTTTTCCTCTCCATACCTTTTCTGGAATCTCACCGTCCAAAGGAGCTGAAGGAGATAGGTTAATCAAATCAACTGCAGTTCTCATTGCCTCACCCCAGAAGGACTTTGATAATTTTGCATGAGAGAGCATACACCTGACTCTTTCGCAAATACTTCTGTTCATTCTCTCTGCCACACCGTTCTGTTGAGGCATCTTGGGAACTGTCTTCTCAAGTCTGATACCACGTTCACTGCAGTATCTTTCAAACGGTCCTCTGTATTCACCACCATTGTCAGCACGAACGCATTTTAATCTCTTTCCTGTTTCTCTTTCAACACTAGTTTGGAAGTGCTTGAAGATACTTAGAACCTCATCTTTGGCCTTTATTGCATAAGCCCATACTTTCCTGGAATGATCATCAATGAAAGTAACAAAGTATATAGCACCACCAAGAGTTCTATCACCCATAGAACACACATCAGTATGCACCAGATCAAGTAAATCATGTTTTCTATGTGGAGGGAATTTATGAAATGCAACTCTATGTTGTTTTCCAACTAAACAATCAATGCATGATTTTAGAGGTAAACCTTTAGGCAAATATTGCTTTTTAGCAAGAATATTCAAACCTTTCTCGCTCATGTGGCCAAGTCGCTTGTGCCATAGCTCTGAGGAGGATTCATGCTCCACTGCATTCACTTCTCCCTTAACAATCTTCATATAAGATCTGTAAAGAGTGTCAGTCTTATTTCCCTTAGCGAAAATAAGAGAACCTTTCGTCAGTTTCCATTTACTACCACCAAATTGATGACAATATCCATCATTGTCTAACTGTCCTGCAGAGATTAAATTGAATCGAAGTTCTGGAACATGCTTGACACTTTTCAACACCAGTTTGCATCCCATGTCTGTCTCTAGCCAAACATCACCAATACCTTGAATCTTGCATCTGCCATCATTTCCCATCCTTACATAGCCAAAATCTCCGCTAGTGTAAGATGAGAAGAACTCTTTACATGGAGTAACGTGTGAAGAAGCTGCAGAATCTATTACCCATGTAGGCACATCATTGGCAAAGCAATTAACATCACAAGCTATGACAACATCATCTTCGAATGCAACTGCTGCTTTTTCTGTGTCATCTTTCTTTTCTTCATTTTTCTTTTTATATTCTTCCTCTCTTTTCAACTTTCTGCATTCTCTAATTACATGTCCAGGCTTACCACAATGATAGCATTTGACTCCTCTTGACTTTGATCTCCTTCTCGATTTATCATGATTCCATTTAGACTTGTCACGATCATTATTATTGCGAGAATATCTATGCTGATTTCTCCCTCTGTTTTCTATAACTAGTGCTTCAGAATTGGCGGATGTACCTTGTTCTCTCCGTCTTGCTTCTTCATTAAACATGCTGTCTTTCACCACATCCATTGACACAACACCATTAGGAGCAGAGTTACTGAGTGAAATTACCAAGGTTTCCCAACTATCTGGCAAAGAACTCAACAAAAGTAATGCCTGCACTTCATCAGCAAATATAATTTTCATGCTGGATAAATCATTTAAAGCTTCTTGAAAATTGCTCAAATGCTCAGCAACTTTTTGTCCATCTTTATACTTCATATTAACAAGCCTTTTAATTAGAAAAGCCTTATTTACAGCTGATTTGCGTTCATATAGGCTTTCTAATGTTTCCCATAATTTGAATGCATCAGTTTCCTTAGCAACATGGTGAAAAACACTCTGATCAACCCATTGTCGGATATGCCCAACCACTTTTCTATTTAACACATCCCAATCATCTTGAGTTTTATCCACGGGCTTCACTCCTTTCACTTTAATAGGCAGGTAAAGTTCTTTGCAATACAAAATATCTTCCATCCTTGTTTTCCATATTGAGTAATTTGATGATGTGAGTTTGATCATTGTGAATGAAGTTTCTTCCATCTAATCCACACAAGAAATTATGCAAAAAACAGACCAGGCTCTGATACCACTTGTTGGGATTTTAGGCTATCCCCTTTTGTGTAGATTAAACAGGAATAATTAATCTCAGACAATAAATATCACAAATAATAAACAATCAAACCCACTGAAAAAACACACCACAATTTTACGTGGAAAACCCCTCTTTAATAAAGGGGAAAAACCACGGGACCCTGTCCAGGTAAAACTTCCACTATAGAATAATGGGATTACAAAGCAATGTCTTCTCTAGTCAAAACTAGAGGATTTCATCATCACAATAAGGATGGATTTCAACATAGAAATTAACTAAAGGATGGATCTCACCCAATCTGAGATAACGGCAGAATTTTCTCTCTTAATGGCCGGAAGAGATGACTGTCGTAGAAGCCCTGAGCATGTGAGGATAGAATCCTCTTCTGTCCGTCGGAGCTGCTGCTGCTTCTCTGAAAACCGAGACTGAAGAGAACACGACGACGACGGATGTCTGCTACCAAGAGAAGAAGAGCCGTTATGATGTATATAACACACTCTCTCTCTCACCTTTTTCTTCTCCCGCACCGAAAGCAAAGGAAAAGACAAAAGAGCATGTGACATTTTTCAACGATGCCAAACGTGGTGGTCCCCACCCACTTTGACTTCACGTGGGAGGAAACCACCTAACAATTCCAAATAGCCATTTAACTCTAGCATGACGGCCAGGACCATCGTCATCTCTAGTGTCACTCTCACCCCCTAATCCAAACCATAAATAGAAATGCAAATCCATCCACCGATTGCATACTAGCGAGCAGTCGCATCCCTTTAATTACAGTGGCTAGAAATTTGACCAGAGCAAATTCCAATTGATAGCTTGTTGTTTTGATGCGATCTCCGAAAATTTAGCTTTATATAGCAACAATGGAGGCCGATTGCAACTTATTCAAAAAATCCACCAACATTAGCAAGCATTCGACAATATTGCAAATTGTAGCCAACCAATTAACAATCTCAATCCAAGCACCATAGTGCAACAACCATTTCCACCTAGCTACCCCAATTTGCAGTTACATAGCAATCCACGTTTACTGCTTATTGTCCGGCCGTGTGGCACCAATCTCCCGTTATTTCGAACAGAGGGCCTCGCCCAAGTGCTCCTTCTCATGCTGCAACTACAGCTGCAGCTCTAGAAGATGCTGCTGGAGAAGCTTTTGAAGCATTTCTGCTGCGACAAGATGACCTCTAGAGTGATGGAAGATGACGTTGCCAGACTTCTCGTCCATCACTTTCGATGGCTCGATTTCCTCGTGAATTGCAAGGCGAAGTACTAACGATTTGTCCCATTCAGCTTAAGAAAGATATCATTGGGTCACTACTAGAGAATATTGGCGATAAGAGCAGTGAACCTCAAGAAATAAGTGGAGAGAGAGAGAAGAAGGAAGAGTGAAAAAAGGAGATAATAGATGGGAGAGCAGCTGATGACCAGCGATTTTCCACCAAAGAAGACGGGAGTGTAGCAAGGAGGGAGAGGCGTTTTTCGCAAATTACTATTATTATTGTTATTTTAAAAATAATTACTTTTAAAAACTTATTTATAATATTTTTTTTGTTGTTTATACATTTGTTTATTTAAGTATATTTAACATATAAATCAAATTTTACTATTTTTGAATATGTATATATAATTTTGAGATTTTTAAAATGCCTCAATCTTTAAAAATCTAAAAAAAAAAATATACATATTCAAACATAGTAAAATTTGATTTATGTGTTAAATATATTTAAATAAATAAGTGTATGAAAAAAAGCCAAAAAATTATTATAAATAATTTTTTTAGGTGAATTAAGTGAAATATTTACTTAGTGTTAACAAATTTACTTCCCTTTTTTTCGTAATTGCTTTTTGCAAATCTTTTGGCAACATTAATTGCCCTGTCAATAGCTACTTTTAGGGGGTAGAATCCAACGGCCTAGACAAACGCTCTGTGATCGGACGACTACGGTGGTCGAAAACGTGCTCACGGAACGAACGGCCGTGAAAAATCAGAATTCACGTGAGGGCGAGATTTTCTGCGTGCTCCGAGTCCATTAATCAGCCGTCCATATCTCCTAGGCGCTGTTTTCAGTCTACGTTTTTCGGTTATGGGACGGATGCAAAACTTTCAAGCTCCCTAACTTCATGGGAATCCCGGCATATGATGGTCCAGATTTCTATTCTAGTGCTAGAGTAATACGCATTTCTGCACGCTGAGCGCATTCTCGTGTACTGCTTTCAGAGAAGGAAAGGAGCACGGAAGATTAGTTGGCGGCAGGATGGCCACGCGTCCACTAACGGTCCAGAGACATTTTGGTCCCGCCAAATTACCTGATGGACGCGTCAGTTCAGCAATCTGTAACCGCCTGAAAATTAAGAAGATTGTAGGCCATGGCTTCTGCATTGGTGCATTGCTTCTCCCTTGTTCCAGGCCCTATCTTCAACTCGAGATCTCACCGTCCTCTGCTATCGACATCTTGCAAGGGAAGAAACCCACCCTTCCGCGGGACGTGCCGCTTCCCCTTCACGACCCGAAACAGAAACTCTTCTTTTAATATCAGGTGTTCTGCAGCGAACAAGCCTTCCACTTCGACCGAAATCAGGTGCGCTTGTACTTTTTAAACTGACTGCGGCGATTGGACTGTAAATGGCCAATGCCAACGACTTTGGGCTAGGGAATAAGGTTTTGAATATATTCGGGGAATGGCTGTTGATTTAGGGAAAGCGTCCCTTGTGGAGATCACGATGACAATCAAAAGGTGTCAGTGGCTCTTACGGAAGGAAAGTTTATGACTTTCTAGTGTGGAGGAGGAAAATTAGTGATCTTAGTGGAACAGCCATTTTAGAGGGTTTTTCTGCCCTTTTCTCTCCCACGCACCGGAGGGTAGAGGGGAAAGGAAGTGAGACTGTAGGGCCAGTGCCCATTCTCCAACTAATGTATGTTTTATTTTGAAACACTTTCATACGTCAACAGCTAGAGCTTCATTTTCTGGAATCCTCCATTGCTAGTATGATAGTGAAGCCCTCAGTTCAGTTGCTCAACATCTGAATGAAGAAATTCTCAGACATATGACAACAGTCTTTTCTTCGATTGCCAGTTAATATCTCCGAATTTTGTTTTAGTAGATTACTTTTTGCTGATATGCATATGTTGCATTGTGCAGAGTGCAATTTTAAATTGCATAATCTAAATTTATGTATAATGTTGTTTAACATAAACAATATGAATTGAACTTCTCACACATGCAACTACTATCTTTTGTTTTGTAACTTGGAGAATGCTTATTGGGTTCTGTTCAGTTCTTCAGCCAGGATACGAAGTGAAGTTCTTTCTCCTTTTCGATCTGTTAGAATGTTCTTTTATCTCGCCTTTATTGCAAGTGCCTCTCTGGGAGGCCTAATTGCTGTCACACAATTGATTTCTGCTCTCACAAATTCATCGAAGGCAGACTTAGTTCCTGAAATCCTGAAGGGCCTTGGCATCGACTTTGGAGCCGTCTCTATTTTTGCCTTTCTTTATTTGTGGGAGAGTAATGCTAAGAATGCACAACTAGCTAAACTTTCGAGGGAGGAGAGCCTTTCAAATTTGAAGCTCCGTGTAGATGAAAAGAAGGTTATTTCTGTTGGTGATCTGAGGGGAATTGCACGTCTTGTCATCCTTGCTGGCCCTGCTTCCTTTATTGAGGAGTCCTTCAGATTAAGCCAGCCCTTCACTAAAAACCTTCTGGAAAGAGGGGTGTTGGTGGTTCCTTTTGCCACTGATGGTAACTTACCATGCTTCGACTTTAAGAACAGTGAGGAGGTGGAGGAGGAGGATGTCTTTGAGAAAAAGAAAAGGCTATGGCAGCTTCGTCCACTTTACATCTCTGAATGGACCATGTAAGATATACTTGGGGGATGGCAAGGGAAAGCTGCAAGTTCTTCCAACTTATTTTGGTGCTTTTTGCATTTGCAGGTGGCTGGATGAACAGAAGGGAATGGCTAATGTCTCTTCTGATTCTCCGGTGTACGTGTACAGGGATGTGATATTACATCTATTTTTCCATTGATCTGTTTCAGCACTGAAAATTATGACCATGTACCTTTCTGTTTGAAGGTATCTCTCCCTAAGGATGGATGGCCGTGTTCGTGGGAGCGGAGTTGGTTATCCTCCATGGAATGCCTTCTCTGTGCAACTCCCACCAGTGAAAGGTATCTGGTCAGGTCTTCTTGATGGCATGGATGGAAGAGTTCTCTAGGTAGGGGTTTCTTATGCTATATTGAATGGAAATTTTTGGTGGCTTGTCTATCTTCAATTTGTTGTAGAGCTCTATTTGGTCTGCTAAACACTTCACATCCTTGTTAAGCTGCTGTTCTGATGATACGTTAAATCTGCAACATTTGTTGTTTGGGCTTTTCGATTGCAGGGTAGTGTTTTACTAATTAATCACTCCAGTAATGTATGTTTATTACACATTTTTTTAAATACCTGGATCCGTTCATGGTTGCCTACTGATAGCCTGTATTCATATGTCATCAGGGTATGGTTCTACATTGATATCTTTGGATCGGCTCAGCCTGCTTATCAAAGAAGTGGGATAGAATAAAGAAGTAAAGTCTCTACAACTTTGCATTAAAATTTTCTCTTTGACTTTGACACCCAGCTACACGAACCAAGAATCCCACCAACTCGTGGGTGGGGGCATGTTTGTTTGCATCTCCTTGTGACTTTCTCAGGAGTATTCCTGTTAAGCACATACCTATCTGTTACATAGCACAGAGACTATCTAGAATGGGAAATAGGATTAGAGAAATCAACTTGCCAGCCGGACCCGGCCATACCATAGGAAGTGTCAGATGGGTGTCTCAGATGTTTATTTGCAATAAATTCCCTCAGTGGCTGCCTATTCTTTAGCATGGTGAACTCCATGTCTCCACCATCAGGCTAATCTCAACTATGGTTGCCTTTCACTCCTCTGGTTTCTCTATGCATAATTGGATGACAATGAGAGCATCTGCCTCGCTTCATGTGAATATTGCAAGTAGTTGGGTCCACACAGGCACTTAATGCTTTCATCTTGGAGCAGTGATATATTGTAAGCATGAGGGCTCTATGCTTAACATTGGTTTTTTCAATTTTAAAATATTTTTGAAAATCTAAACCATTTATCACGTTTTACGCATTTTGTCTTATCATGCTACCAAAATTAAAATTTTTGAAAAGTGTTAGTATACATATGGATTAAAAAAATCATCACTCTTCGTCATGTATGCCCATCATTTGCTGGCAACAAGGTGGATGCGGTGTTTTCTGGGGAAGCAGAGGGTTGAGATACAAAGCAAAAGGGATGTGTAGTGCATACCAAGGAAGCTGTAGCTGTCCGGTGGAGAATGCTGAAATGAGATTTCAGAAGATAGTACGGATTTCGGGGTTTGTTTGTTCCAGTTATGGTTTAGAGACAAATTGGTGCAATACTAGTCACTTCGCTGCATAAGCTTTTATCAATGACTTACATGTAAGCATCAGATTCGTGATCATCCTAGCTAGAAGAAAACAGACTTGGAACACTTGCGTAGATCACCTTTTGTCATGGATTGTGATGCAGCTCAAGTTGGATGTCTTGCGAGAACATATCAGAAACGAAGAGACACCGTGCAATTCCCTTTTCATGATAATTGTAGGAATTAAATACATTCTTACTTTCATTTTGCTACATCCATAATTCAGGATTCCATGACCCAGCTGCATCATGTTTATTGGGACATTTAACTGCACTCGGAGCACGGGAAGAAGCACGTTATTTTTTTTGTCTCCTTTAAAAATTATATTTCCCCTCTGCTATCTTATGATCATCTGATAGCATGACTTTATTGCTTTCCTCAACGAACTGCACTTAGTTGCATAAATGGCCATTGATACAGTATTGAGAATAATAATGAATTAATGATTGTCTATGCTTTGTAACTCGAAGTCTCAACCCATGCTTCTTAGTTTGCGTTTGTAAATGGGCGTCGAACTGGTCAAAACGTTACAACAAGGCATGCATCTATTTCCGTTGCTAGAACTTTCAATCGCTTACCATTTACAATCCAGCACAAGGTGATCTATTTCAGTGCGCATTTCAGGCTTTCAGTGCAGAGGCAACTTGAAATGAGTCTAAAGGCTTCAATCTCATAACATCAAAATGGCGACATTGATCAGAACTATAATTTTTTTTTGTTTTGTTTTTGACTGCAGGTCTTGAGAATGAGTTCCCGACCGATCCCATCCATTTGCTTTTTGAATATCGGCATGCGGTGCTTCCTAATTAGTGTTCTGATCAGCATAGGAAAAAACAGAGCGATTCGCTAGCTAGTTGAATATCAGCATCCAGAGCTTCCTAAAAGGTGGCCAGGTCATCGTATAAAAAACCGAACCATTTGGGTATCATGGCTAAAGTAAAAGGGCCGAAGTAGAAGTCATCACACAAACAAGAAGTATAATTACAAATTTGGAAAACTACGAATGCATTGCTTGCAGAAACACACGTAGAAGTGCGTGTTCTTGCAAATCATTTCACTTCCTGGATCTCGTCTAAAGCATAGTTGTTGGTTGAGACATTGGCGTAGTTAACCTTGTTGAACCTAACCACGACTGGGTAGCGGGTCCTGGGATCCTGCGAGGACACAAATCATCATTAACCACTATATGAAACTCACTGCACTAACGAACTATATTATCCAATTATCCATCAACTAGCTCTCTCAGATTGGTAACTAACAATGAAAAAGCCTCCCGGAAAGCATTTGATAGAAGAGAAGTTGTGTTGATAAAAATGAAACCCACATTCGTTCAATCCTACTTATTTGATAAAAGAATTAAACTAGATGGTCGCAATTGTTACAACTTACGGACACTATTTGCTTGACCATCATCTATTAGTCGCCAACAGAAGCTAAAAGCAAAAACAAGAGAACAGGAAAAAAACCTGTTATTTCAAATGCAAGTGTTTGCTAAAATCTAAAATTTTTCGAACTAAAATATTTTAATATAAATTTTTTCACTATTTATAACAAGTATATATTTTTAATTATTTTTTCACTTCTTATAAAACTAATTATATTTTCAATCATTTTTATGCAATTGATAATATATCTAACATATCTATTTTAACTTTATTTTCTTTATTTTTCATCATTGTACCTATAATATCAAATAATTTTCTCATATTTCAAAAACTTTTCATCTAGAGTAGCTTTCTATAATGAAGTTAAGGTTTAGGATGTTTTAGGTACATGACAGCTATAATGAAGTTAAGGTTTAGGATGTTTTAGGTACATGACAGCGGCGTAAGAGGTTATCAAATACATGGAGAGTTATGATACAGTGTACTTGGGTATATTTAGCCTCAGTGTACCTAAGCGCCTTTCACCTTTTTTTTGAAAATATTTTTATACAACTGTTAATCTAAATGTATTTAATTGTATATCAATTTTTATCATTTTTGGATATTTTTATATTTTTTAAAATCAGTGGCATTTTCATAATTTATGAATTACAAAAATGCCAGTAATTTTAAAAATAAAAAATCTATAAAAGACTCAAAAAATAGTAAAAAATTAATACACAAGTTAAATACACCAAGATTAATAATTAATAATTGTATAAAAAAATTTCAAAAACAATAAAAAAAGTGAAACGTACCCGGGCGTATTCAGTCAGTCGCCATACATGGAACACAATTACGAATTAAAAGCTGTAGTAAACTGGTCTATATTTATTTTCAGGTACTGTTGTAAATGGAAACAAAATAGTTTATCTTACATTTGATTAGCTATTTGGCTCTATCAGTTCATGATAATCTTATTTTTCTTTATAGTTGTTCATATGATTGTTTTCCAAACGTGTAACAAAGAGATGCGGAAATGTGGAATGTTTTTGTCTGTCAAGTGGTGGACCAAGGATGGCTGGATAGGGATACCAAGATCTGCTCAGGCAGATGAGAAACGCGAATAAAAGCCAAGATGGGCTTTGCAGCTTTGCGTTCGAGAATTGCATGTGACAGGACCAGCCAACAGCAAAGTTCAGGAATGGAAACAGAACTGACCTGATCAACTGCTACCACCGATCCAATACCATTATACCAGTAGGATTCTTTTCTCAGGATCTTCACCTGAAGAGGGAGACAGATAATGATATGAGTGCTCGGATAAGTGCTACAATTGCCAGTTTTACTGCCCATGTGAATTCCTGGGAATCATTTCACCTTGGTGCCCCTCTTGGGTCCAATGGGTGGCGGCGGAGGGGGCTTGGCAGCAGGAGGCTTGCCCTCCGAGGCCTCCGCCGGCGGTGGTGGTGGAGGTGGAGGTGGAGGTGGTGCTTCTTGGGCACGCGCGACTAGCCTTCTTGTGCCAGCAGAAGTCTGCTTGGTGTTGAAGAAGAGGGATGATGGCCGTGGAGAGGAGGTGGCTGCCGGGATGTTTGAAGTGAGCACAAAGCTAGAAGCAGCCGAAGCCAAGCTAGATGTCGCCATGCTTCTTCCCTTCCTTCCAATCTCTCAATCCTCGTGCTATTGCTTCTCTTTTAGATTCTGGGTACATGGGTACATAACAAAACAAACAAGAGGCTCTAAATTGATGAATCGAGGCGCATGGCTCCGACCACTTGGGCGATGCCACGTTGGCACCATATCCATCTATTGAGGATAATGAATACCATCTGCTCCGGCCGTCACGGGCTTGTGTCCTTCCGTGGGATATTATTCGAGCTTTTAGAAATTGGCCTTCCAGTTTTGGACAATTACACCTATGCCCTTCCCAGCCTTTCAGGGATGGAATCCGGAAATTTTTTTTGTCCGAGCATAAATGGAATCTGGATTTGGTTGTCCGTTATTGTTTATTTTTCGTTTGGGCCGCTTGGGGTGGACCGTCAAAACGGGCCCCGAGTATCTGTTCGGCCTTCCGTCCATGTTGCTATGGGTTTTTTGATCTCCAAATGAAAAAGTCCAGAAAAATGGGGCTAATTAAAACACAGCCGACTCTAAGGCCTGTTTGGAATGCGTTATATTATATTGGTAAGCTTATACAGTACACACAGTATGGATTAAATGCATATTAATAGATGTTGTAAATGGACTGAATTTAAAATAGCCAAACCGATTTTCATAATTTGTGTTTGCGATCCAAAAAATGGAGCTCAACTTAAATAAATGCACAGCGAACTCCATGGTCTTATGATACCATAGGATCGGTTGTCACCGACAATCTCATTTATTTAATATTTTTAATAAATTCTTAATTTTTTCTTTACTCTTAATCTTTCGATTCTTGCATACATTTTCACAAATTTTCAGAAATAAAAATTTTTCACTCATTTTACGCTCACATGCGCATGAGAAATGATACAATTTTTATTTTTAAAACTATGTAAAAGAATATATACAATAATCTAAAATATAATAAATTTTGGAATTTAATCAAATACATTTGAACTCATGTAAAAGTGAAGAGAAAATCAAAATATATTAAGAGAAAATTTCTCTTATATTTACAATATTTATCTTTAATTTCTCTCATACCTATAATGTTTAATCAATTTCTTTTGTATCTATAAGATTTCATCCGAAATTTCATTCATATCTACATTGTTGAAAAAATGTAATCTATCCTAACGGAAAGACCAATTTACTCTTTCAAGAATTCTCTGATTAAAATGATTGAGCTTTAGTATGATACTTGAATAATTTGGTGCTATAAATTAATGATTTATTATTATCATTTGATTTATATTAAAGAGCCATGATTCACTTAGGTCAGCCTAAGTAAAGGCTTACTTAGGCCGGCCTGAAAAACATATTTCAATATATTTTTTTCGTAAACATGTTAAGCTAAGTGTATTGAATATAAGATTAAGGGTGTGTTTGTTTGGGGCCAAAACTTGTCAATTAAAACTTTTCAACACAAAACTTTTCACTCTTCATAACTACTCTATTTTTTAATTATTTTTTCATATTTTTCTATACAAACTACCCTACTTTTCAATCATTTCTACACAACTACTCATACAACTAACCTATCTATTTTAACTTTATTCTCTTTACTCATCATCATTACCCCTATTATATCACATCATTTTCTATCAATTTGACAACTTCTACCTCTAAAACTTTTCATCAAAAGTTTTACCTCCAACCAAACACACCCTAAGTTTACCATTTTTTGATATTTTTAGGTATTTATTTTTTTAATTTTTAAATACCGACAGTTTCATAATTTGTTGAGCTAATAACTAAAAAAAATGTCTCGAAATATATTTTTTAGGCTGACCTAAGTAAAAGCTTACTTAGGCCTGCCTAACTGGATCTTATCTCCGTATTAAAATGGTTGAATTTAAAATGATTGAATTCTTTCAATAAGAAAATTTTGGAATGGTAAAATTATATTTTCAATTGGATAATTAACTATTGTTATGACAACATGGATTTGAAAGTAATTTAAGGTGAAATATTATAGGTATAAGAAAAATTTACAAAACTTTTTAGATATATTAAAAATTAGAGATAAATATTTTAGGTGTAAAAGAAAAAATTTCATGTATTAAAATATAAAATATATGAGCTTGTTACTTAACTAGCATCATAATCTTGTTTAGGGTGGGTTATCCACTTATATTATTTGGTGAACTTATTCGCCACACACACTATATATTAGAAGCATATTAATAAAAATTGCAAAGGGATTGAATCTGAAAAATATCATTTAAGGAAAAACGGTTTTAATCATGGGATACCAAGTAGATTTAACTTTTATGAAATTCCAAGGTTAAGTAACTCTTTTTATTTTTAAAATATTGGTAGTTAATAAAAGATCTACTTCATCTATTTTATTTAGCATAATCATGTTCATTTTTATGTGACTAGATTAGGTTATATAAAAGTAGTTATATATAATCACTTCAGATTTTAAGTTTTTGGTGTTTGATAAAAAATTTAATCCATTCATTATATTTAATATCATTTATTTATTTAGGGTACTAGTTTCCATCCATATCAAATATGCGCATGAGTCACATTTGATAAAAAAAAGTATATTTAAATGTAAATTGAAAACTCTTTGGATCTATTCACATCGATGTTGTGAGAACCGAACTGGTGATTAAACCGATAAAGGAACTAGTCTGGTTTGAACTAGTTTGAACCGATGATGTCAGCATGACACACTTATGATGTCATAAATGTGCAATTATTTTTACTTAATTATATATTGAAAAAATTATATATTCATAATTCTTAAATTTATATATTAGACTTTAATCATCACAATAAAACATGCAAATTAAATTAATAGAAAATTTTAAAAATCAATTAACTAAGTAATAAGTACAAATATAACATATTAAATTTAAAAATCAACTAAATTAACTGACCTCAAATGTAATAAGCCTTGAGTCTTGCAATCAACAATGATGAACAAATAACTACCAAACATGGTACAATAAAAATTTTGTAACTTACATAATCATGTGATCAATAATATTTTCTCAAATACACAAATGAATAACAATTCAAATTACAATGAATATCTATTTATCGAATACTACAATAGTGGAATTTAGAAAATGCAAGCAACTGATAAATGAGGTTTGCACTATGCAACAAATATTAATATTATGCATTACCTTTTTTTATTAAAAAATGATGTTGTTGACCATAGATGAATAAGGTAACAAAAATTTACCGTTGCAGTTAGAAAATTAAAACTTCGAGGAGATGCCAAATGGAGAGGTTAGAGGCTTCGAGAGCAGCTTAAGGCAATGAATAGGTGAGGCTGAAAAATCCCACCAACGAAATAGTCATTCGTCCAATCAAAGATCCAAAAAATAAGTATATCTATTGCATACGACACACGACAACTATTTTAGACTTTTGACCTTCCATTTAAAAAGAAAAATGGCATTAGTGGACCACAGAAAACCGGAGAGGGAGAAGGGAATCTGCGAAAAAGGAAGGGAGAAGGGAATCGGGTTTTAGGAGAAATGACAAGGAAAAGAAGGGCTGACAAGCCGGTTGAAGTCGATCGGGGGTGTTAGCACGAGTGTTAAGGAGGCAAAGTAGGGCAACAGTTGCGATTGACGAGGAGGCTTGGGGCTTGAGCACGGTGTGAATGGTGGATGCAGGGGTGCTGACATGCTGCTTGGCTCAGAGGAGGCAAGGTAGGGCAGCCGGCTTGAGTGGCGATGATAATGGTGATTTCTGCAACTCTACTTCATATCACCGACTTGCGATCTGTGTAGAAGGAAATCGATCTGCCAGAGTGTATAGGAGCAAATCAAAGATGAAGAAGATGGAGGAGTGTCGCCGGGAGTGGGGCTCGCTTCGGTGGTGGGAGTTTGGAGAGCAGCACTGCAACAATGCTAGGCTTTGGTTTTTGGAGGGAAAATGAAAATAAGATGGGAAGAGGGAAGTGGGAACTGCGAAATCGGAGCAGAGGCTGCACAATAGCTGATTTGGTTTTTTTTAATATCTCCGTCGAGCCCATTAGAAGCGGTCTGACCGAAGGTAAAGGTTCAACCGTGGTTCGGGAGGTTCAAGCGGTTCTAGAGGGTTAAACCGAACCGATCATAAATGAACCAGATCTAGGACCGGTTTGATCGGCCGGTCCGGTCCGATTCTGACAACACTAACTCACATTGTATTAGAATTGATAATACTTCACAGAATCATTTATCTATGTATAAATGATATTTTAAATGTTGAAAACATAACTTTAAAATTAATATTTAATATTAAAAGATTTTATTATGCTAATTTTTTATGTTTGTAGATGAGGATTATAATGGCATTAGACAAGTGAAATTTTTTTTAAGTTACTGTAAATGATGATAAATATAATAAATGAAGTAGATTTTTTGTCGATTATTAAAATATTCAAAACGAAAAAGGTTATATAGAAAAAAGGTTCATATTACAGCTTAGCCCACTTTTAAAAAATCTATTTATAATAATTTTTTTTTCTGTATACACTTGTTTATCTAAATATATTTAACATATAAATGAGTTGTGATTATATACAACTTATTGTATCAGGCTCTTTATACAATATTTATTTATTTTTTTTCGATTTTTTCTTTATAAATATGTTATTGCAAATGTATTTAATCAACATATCAAGTTTTATCATTTTATAATATTTTTACATATTTATTTTTAATTTTTAAAAACTAAAATTTTATGGGGTGAAATTGACCCTTGAAATTGATGTTTTTTAAAAATACAAAATAAATATGCAAAATGGTAAAACTTGGTATATGTGTTAAATACATTTTTTAAATATATTCATGAAAAAACTAAAACAAATAAAAAGTAAAAAATAAAAAATAAATATTGTATATAAGCCAATATGTGACTAAGTAGCATATAAATATGACTCCATATGAAATTAAGTTTTATCATTTTTAGATATGTGTATATTTTTTTGAAAATTTTAAAGACTCATTTTTAAAAATATCAAAAAATACATATGCGTATGAAAAAATGGTAAAACTTTGTTTATATGTTAAATACACTCAGATAAACAAGTGTATGAATAAAAAACAAAAAAAGTGTCGTAAATGAATTTTTTGAGGTGAACTAAATGAGACAATTGCTTAATTTGGACTAACAGAATTACTCCCCAATATTATTATGGAAACTATTTTATTTGTTTAGTATTTCTATATATAGGCATCACATATAAATATATAAAATCAACTTAATAAAAAATATTATTTTTTAATTAGTTTTTGTAATATCTAAACCATTAAAAATATCCCTACTACGTGAATAAATAATTATATAAGTATTATTACATTTTAATATATATGAATGATCTAATTATTTTTCTTAATTCACACGTAAATATCTTTATTTTTAAAGCAAATGTGGTAATGCATATACTTAATTTATATGAAATTTATTTTCTTAGCTAAATAAATAATATTAAATATAATGAATGAATCGAGTTTTAGATGATCATCAATATTATAAGAATCGAAGGAATTACAGAAACGGCTTTCCATGCAACCCCCGTCATTCCCATGCCATCCGTTTTTCATAGAATCCGCGAGCGGAACAATCAACTTCTTGGACTCGCGCGCTGGGGTGGCTCGTGTTCATCTGTTCGGAGTTCGGACAGAAATCGTTAAACCTCTCCCCTCTCCCGGCTAAAACCCCATCGTCTCTTATCCATTTTCTCATTCACTGAAATAAAAAAGGAAAATTAAAAATAGGAATTCAAAAAATGGCGCTTCTCTTACCGTGCGCCGTAGTGCCTCCGAGACTAGAAATCCGTAGATTTCCTTGTCATGTGCACCTCGGCTTCTTCCCTACTGCTGGTCCGAAGCTCCGCCGCGGAGTTGTTGTCAAAGCGGTCTCCAAAACAGGCAGAAGATCCCGCAGGAAGAGGCAATCCAAAGGTGAAGATGATTCTTCTCTCGAGGCTTCGATAACGAACATGGAGAAAGGGCTGCGCTTCACATTCATGGAGGAGCTGATGGAGCGGGCGCGGGCTCGCGACGTCGCCGCCGTCACGGATGTCATCTACGACATGATAGCTGCGGGCCTTAGCCCGGGGCCGCGCTCCTATCATGGATTGATTGTCTCGCAGACACTCAGCGGCGATGTCGAAGGCGCGGTAATTCGTGTCCCTTTCCGAAAAGTTGATAGTTTTGACCCGGCCTTGAGAAGTTGGATCTAGTTGTTTCCTTTTCGAAGTCGCTTTGTTATGGTGTTTAATCGTCCTTCGCTTCTGTCAGAAATGCAATGTTTCTAAAGCATTCAGTAAAATAACTGATGGTCAGCTTGTAGTTTGCAATGGAAGACCCGTAAAAATCGGTGGAGAATGAGCAGAAGAGTTCAAACGAAGCTGGATTAGTATCCGTAGTACTCAATTTTGCTAGTGTCCTCCAAAAGATTCTGCGTTTCTCTTCGAAGAGGAAATGCTGTGTTATATCTATTGATGACTAATGGATGATCTGAAATAACGTTGCCACTAGCAGTGACGTTTTTTAATACTTATTTTAAAGATCGGACTGAAGTATCTTCTAACTTAAGTGACCTTCAAACTCGCTGATTTTTGTCCGAAATCTGGTTCATGATGCTTTTTTAATCGCCGATTTTAATGGACCTGCATTTCAATAGATTACTGTTCAGTTGTTGATGATCTTTCCTTGTCATGTTACTTCTTTCTCTCTTTCTCTGTCTGTCTCTCTGTCCTATGTATTTTGTTCACCACCTTATATTTTAACAGTGTTTTAAAAGTATCTAGAGAATTGAGCAAGCTATAGTTGATTTCTGAATTGTGTTTGGTGGATGCAGTAATATGTGAATTTAAGAGTGTACTCATGCTGGAGAACCTACTAAATGCAGATGCAGTCATTGCGAAGAGAGCTGAGCCAAGGGCTTTGTCCCCTACATGAAACATTTGTAGCATTAGTTCGCTTATTTGGTTCAAAAGGTCTTGCAATCAGAGGTTTAGAGATTCTTGCAGCCATGGAAAAGTTGAACTTTGACATCCGTCACGCTTGGCTAGTTCTTGTAGGTATGAAATTACCTCTTATTTTATTGTTGACAGGTTGTAAAATTATATTGTTATTTAAAGATATTATAGAACATTGGTGTTGACCTCCTGCCACATAATGTTTTAAAACAGAGGAGCTAATCAGAAACAATCATTTAGAAGATGCCAATAAAGTATTCTTGAAGGGTGCAGAAGGAGGATTAAGAGCCACTGATGAAGTATATGATCTTATAATCAAGGAAGATTGCAAAGCTGGTGACCATTCTAATGCTTTAACCATTGCCTATGAAATGGAAGCTGCTGGAAGAATGGCAAGGACATTTCATTTTAATTGCCTTCTTAGCGTGCAGGTATTGAAGCTTATTCCAACTACCCATAACTAAATTTTATCATCACTACTACTTATTAGTAAGTAAGTTTGCTAAAACTCTTTATTTTGGATAACTCGGCTATTTCTTGAAATCTGATTTGATTATTAGTTTTAACATTATTTATGCAATTAAAATACTAAAAAATCATTTCAATCTAAAATCTAATCATGTGTAAGATATAAAAAGACTTGAATTATTTTATTAGAATGCTGTAAAATTAACCATTCTAATTTTTTGTTTCAAGATGGAAAACATTGCTTGGACAATATTGATGTCTGATGATGAGCTTGCATGCTCATGAGACAATTAAATAACTTCTACTGGGTTTATATTCACTTTAAAATAATTTTAATTTTGTTAACCACATGAGTCTTTGATTAGGATGATCATCAGATCCATTAGATATAGGTTATGACAAGATTAATTATTTGTAAGCATGCAGTCATTTGGGTGTTTCCTAAATGGGAGTTTTAATGAATTTGCTTCTATGGTCATGGCATTACTGTACATATATTACAAGTATAATTTTTCTTCTTTTTGTGGTTGATATCAGCCTTTTAAATTTCCACTCATATATAGTTTTAATTCACTTTGTCGTTGATACCTCTCTTTGTTCTATTGACGGCATTTGTATTCCTGTGGACTTTCCTCTATCCAAGGACACCCTAAAGTAGTTGTGATGCTGTACTCATGGGATTCTTGACATCCATTCCAACTTCTCGATATTTATGTTCATCTTTATCTAGCCCAATAATAGTTACAAATGCTACTACTAAGTTGTTCCCTTTGGACTCTATGGTGCAGGCCACTTGTGGAATACCAGAAGTTGCTTTTGCTACTTTTGAGAACATGCAATATGGTGAAGGTCTGTATTTTCTTCTTGCCTCTCTTCTATTACAATTTTCCATTAGCATGAACAATAGTTTACACTTTTTCTGACTTTTAAAAATTCTTACCATTCGGATTTATTTTATATGTTAAATATATTGCTACAATGTTTGTTGCTGCTGCTATGTTTTTGATCCCAGAACTCAAGTTGGATTTGTTGAATGGAAGGTCTACATACTTTCCCAAGCTTAGTAATTTAGCTATAACAGCTCTGGCATGATGGAGGAAGATACTGGCTGTTATGGTGCCGATTACTGTTCTTTAATGTCTTTGTGTTACCAACCTATATGATGGCTATGTCTGGATATTTAAAATCTCATTCTTCAAATCATTTGCAAGGATGCTAGGAATACTGTTTTGTTTATGTAGAAGTTAGAGTCAAAATGTCACATCTATAAGATCTAAAACAATTACTAGATTTTATACTATAGTAGTCTAGCATGTACTTGTGAAATTTTGGGTTATTTTAATAGATCTGACAATTTTAGTGATATACCTTAGTCATGGAGGCAGTTCATCTCTATATCAAGATAGCGACATATTTGTGCTTCCCAGTAGATGTCAGGAAAGTGACATGGCCGTGAGGGTGTTGAATCTTAACATGTTTCTATAACTGTTATGTTACCTTTTATCAGCAAATTAAATTTAATAAAGTAGCTTTTTCAATATAATTCAGGTGGACAAAAATTTGTGTTTCCTTGTATGGTAATTTTGTTGGACAAACTATATATTAATTGCTGTCATGTTATGACAGATTATATGAAGCCTGATACAGAATCATATAACTGGGTGATCCAAGCATACACCAGAGCTGAATCCTATGACAGGTAAAAGTCGAAGACCAGGCTCTACTTCTGATAGTGTTGTCTTAGAAAATTTTGACATCCCTATGCATTTGAGATGCTTTAGAATGGGCATGTTGGTGACTCATGGTTGTTTTCCCCAATGTTTTAATCTTAGTTTTGTTTTGCTTCAAATGTTAAACTAATGTGGCCCTGTCTCAATGATGTGGAAGATTTCTTATGGTTGCTATAATGCGCAGAGTGCAGGATGTAGCTGAATTACTTGGAATGATGGTTGAAGATCACAAACGCCTGCAACCAAATGTTAAAACATATGCGTAATCAAGATTACCCCATTTTCTTTTTCTATGATGTCATTTTTGTTGTTGAATACTTGTCAAATTTATTTTATGGAAAGGTGATGGACTATCTCTGTTTTGATGAGTTTTCAACACCCTTTTATTCAGGCTGTTGGTTGAATGTTTTACGAAGTATTGTGTCATAGGAGAAGCTATTCGGCACTTCCGTGCTCTCAAGACCTTCCTGGGAGGGATAAGACTTTTATACAACGAAGGGAACTTTGGGGATCCACTCTCTCTTTATCTTCGGGCTTTATGCCTTGATGGTATGGCTCTAGTTTTCAGCGTTTGCACTGAAAAAGCTTCTGGTTGTTTCCTGTCTGTATGCTTGTTGCACGTGCAAGTCTTAATTCTTATGGAAACCAGAGATTTCTCAGAGTCTGGATCAAAAATATAAATGATATTGATGTAATCAACATACCACATCACTCAATAGCTTATTCCAGTATTTGATCAATAAAAGATGGAGCTGTTTGAAAACGTGTTCCTAAACGATCATATAGCCACAAACTCATTGGAATGACTTTAATTTAGATATTTGTATTTCAAAAACGATGCATGCTGTTTCCAATCTGAACCTCAATTTCATCTAAAATCCAAGAATCTATTGCTCGAACAAAAAGGAAAACAGAAAAAGAGAAGCTGGTCAACTTGAAGACTCATGCATACATCTTTTTAAAGTTCGCTAGAAGATGTGTTGTGGTAAGTGATAATATTGTTGTGGTAAGTAGTTTCAGTAATGGAGATTAATTTGGTCCAGGGGACAGGTGGATGTTTGAATGATGTCAGGGTTCCTGCAAAGTGAAAAATAAAAGCTTTGAAGAATGTCTATTGAGAATATTCTAATAATTGAAGTTTAAAGAAAATACTTTCACAGTGTTGGTTGTTGCAAATTAGTTCTTCACTGAGAAGGTGTATTTATGATTTATCAGGGAGGATTGTTGAGTTGCTTGAAGCTTTGGAAGCAATGGTTGAAGATAAGCAACCAATTGCACCAAGAGCAATGATCGTGAGCCGAAAGTATCGCACGTTGGTGAGTTCTTGGATTGAACCATTACAAGAAGAGGCTGAACTCGGGTTTGAGATTGATTATATTGCGAGGTATGCATTCCTTTAGCAGTAGTTAAGCAATAATGCACTTTACATACGAGCTGACTAGATTCATAAATGTAGAAACTGTCTTGCTCTGGTTATTTTTCTGGCAGATTCCTTTCCTTATAAGGATTTGGAGCCTTATTAAAATGCTGGCAAAGAATAACACCTAGATAACAAACTGTCATTATGCTAAACACTGCCTGTTAAATGGAAGGATTTAATACAGTTTTAGTTTCTCCTGCATTATAAATGGCTTAATTCATTGTAAAAGAATTGTAATTGACATGTAGCAAATCTGTTAAGTGCTGCTTAATATTGATACTGCTGTTTGATATGTCACATTCTGACAGCCAGGTTCCTCACCCTTTTTCATGTCATAGAGGCAGTGATGATCTGGCAGCTGCGATCCTCACTTTTTTTCATGACATGGAGGCAGCGGCTAGAAATCTTTTTTTCCTGCAAAAAATATCACCTACTTCTAGAAGGTTGAACAACTTGTTGCCAGTGCACCAATTAATCACCGCTGCTGTTTGATAAAAAAAAGTGGTTCAAAATGGGCTTCTATTGCCATTCCATGATCTTAGCAAAAGAATCCATGCACCCTCACCCACCAAACCAACATGATTATTATCCATTTTCCAGTTTTTCGACTCATTCACAATTTTGGAAAAAATGGATTCTAATTATCCTATTTTTAGAAAACTGAATTCACCATTAGTATATTGTGCTCTAAATGCAAGACATCATCATCATCATCATCTAGCTGGTACAGATGCGTGAATCTTGTTACACTCTTAACTTCACATGGCCTGGCCATCAGAAGCTACCATAAACATGCCTATTTTTGCTAATTTTAATTTCCTTCTAATTTTTTTTCGGATTCTTTTGTATTCTGATGCACTCTCATTTGACTTAATTCAATTCTACAACTTCGAATATTCTACTCTTCAAAGCAAGGTGTTTGACTGGTGTGCAGCAAACCAGCAATCACATAAAATTCAAAAAGGCTTACCTCCATGAACATTGAAGGCTTATCTCCACGTTGTCTACTTTTGTTTAGCCTTCCACTGAAAATGTTTTGCTCAGGTAGTCTAAGAAATTTTCAATTAAGAATATACATTTACCTTTGAATGAAATTAGATCCTGATTAGTGCGCAATGAAGGGCGACGACTTTTCTGGTTGCACCAGAATCTGATCCTTAATAGCTTATCTGTTATGCACTGGTGAAGTATGTATTATTGGTATTATAAATTACATGATAACTGAACATGTAGCTTGTGTAATCTAGACTCTACTGATGAGTTGAATAACGTGAGAGCGCTTCCCACATCATTTTAATCTCTTTCTGCTTTGAACACAGATTCTCGATTTATTGGTTTTCTAATTAAAGATAAAACTCATTTGATGTTTGTTGGATCACAGAGTGGATGCATATAATTGAAACCTAGCTTTTGTTCTTGAAAATAATTAAATCCCCAAGTCCCTTTTGGATCTAATGAATTTCCACCAGGGAATTGGGGTGGGAAATATCTTAGGTCTAATAGTTTTGCATGGCAAGTGAGTCTTTGTTGGACCTGGTTCTGCATGTTACTAGTACTATTCTTAATCAGCGTAAGTCCTCTTTATCTGCATATTCAATGCTTTGGAAAATATGAAGTTTCTCTGTCATGCAAAATTACCAGATACATAGAAGAGGGAGGCCTTACTGGAGAGCGCAAGCGGTGGGTGCCACGTAGAGGAAAGACCCCTCTGGACCCTGATGCCCTTGGATTTGCTTATTCGAACCCAATGGAAACATCTTTCAAACAGCGATGTCTTGAGAATTGGAAGGAATACCATAAGAAACTCTTGAGAACCTTGAGGAATGAGGGGCCTTCAGCTTTAGGGAATGTGTCCGAAGCTGATTACCTCAGGGTTGAGGAGAGCTTGAAGAAAATCATTAAAGGACCTGACCAAAAAGTTCCAAAGCCAAAGGCTGCTAGTAAGATGTTAGTCTCTGAACTAAAGGAAGAATTGGAAGCTCAGGGATTGCCCATTGATGGAAATAGGCAGGTCCTATACCAGCGGGTACAAAAAGCAAGAAGAATCAACATTTCTCGTGGTCGTCCCCTTTGGATTCCCCCTGTGGAGGAGGTAGAGGAAGAGGTGTGTGGTTTCTTTCATAGGACATGGATTCTCTTTTGATTATTATTATTTTTTTTTTGCAAGCACCGTGCAATCATATGCAGCATTGCACAATTCTGGTTTGACTTTGAGGTTTGAGGTTCCTAACTTCCTATGCTTCAGTTCTTTCATCTAGATGTTGCGGATAAAAGCAGATGGAGCTTATCAATTATTTGTTGCTTGTGATTGTCTTTTTAGGTGGATGAGGAGCTTGATGAACTAATTTCACGTATTAAATTACAAGATGGAAATACTGAATTCTGGAAGCGCCGTTTCCTTGGAGAAGACATAATTGAAGTTCATGGAAAGCAAACTGACAATGAAGACCTAGAACTTTCAGATTCATCAGATGATGCTGACAGTATGGATGACAACTCAAAAGAAGAAGATGATGATGAGGCAGAGGAAGAGGGGGAGGCTGAGGAGGAGGCTGAGGAGGAAGCTGAAGAAACAGAAAGAGAAAGTCCAGAGATAATGAAGGTCAAAGAAGTGGAAAAGGCTAAACCTCTCCAAATGATTGGGGTGCAATTGTTGAAAGATTCTGACCAAACAATTACAGCCAGACGGAAATCGAGGAGGAAACGTTCACGAATTGTAGCTGATGTAGGGAGCTTAACATCTCTAAATTACATTATACAATATTCTTTATTCATTTTTATTGTTTCTGTTTGCTCGTTAATGTGTTTCTAGATCATTTAAGCATGACTTCCCTTGCATAGTCTTATATCAAGTCATTAAAATTTCCAGATTTGCTTGGGTTTTGGATATTCGGTGCATTACTGCTAATCATGTCATCATTGTACAGTTATAGGACAAGTTAGTGTTTGGGGTAACACAAGCAGGACTAAAATATTGGAACCTTTACATGATGAACTGCTGTGCATAAGCAAAGTTGGTGTCCTTGATCCTGATACAAAAGCATTATCTTCTTTCTCAATTCAGTTCATTCTGCAGACATTTCGACGGCTATATGTCTTTTGGCTGAAAAGTATGGCATGGAAAGAGCATGAAATGCAAAGCAATTTGCTGTCTACTAGGCTATATGGCTGGAAAGAATAATTTTGGGCATTAGTGCTTGAACTATTTTATTTCTTATATAGAGTACCTTATGAAATTGCAACACTCACAGATGATAACAACAGCAAATGTGTGTATCCATTACTTGTTTGGGCAACATTATATTTGCACGGTTTGTACTAAGCAATTTCAAGGTGAACTTCATGTACTGATGATTGCATTATGCCAAAATAATGGTGTTGGTAAAAGCTGATGGCTAGCAAATTTAAGGAGAACGATGTGTATAATGCTTAACTTCATGTGATAAAATAGTAATGTTTTTTGCGTTGTCATTTGGAATACCTAGTACCTCACCTTCAAATTGTTGCATGGACATGGTGGATTTTTTTGTAGGATGACGATGATGAAGACTGGTTCCCGGAGGATATACATGGAGCACTGAAGGAGATGAGAGAGAGAAGAATTTTTGATGTCTCAGATATGTATACCATTGCTGATGTTTGGAGTTGGACATGGGAGAGAGAACTCAGAAATAAATGTCCACAGAGATGGTCTCAAGAATGGGAAGTGGATTTGGCACTCAAAATAATGCATAAGGTATGTTTATATCCTCTATCCATAAAGTGCAAACTTGCTAAGATTCTTGGTGTCACTTGTTGGTACTTTAGCACCCTCTTGATATTATCTTTAGGATTTTATGGTCTCTTTTATTTTTTCCTAAATAAACTGAGACAGCTCTACTTTGTTTGACTACTGTTCTTGTCCTTTTAGGTGTGTTTGGGTCCTTTGGGATGAGGGGAATGGAGGAGAAGGAAATGGGGTGCAAAAGTCGACACCCAACTAGCCCCAACTACCACCCCTACATTTCAATCATTTTATCAGATATTTTCATACAGCTGCCCAATTCTTATTCCACTTTACCCCTACAATATCCATTCCATTCTCATTTCATTCCCCTCCATTCTCCTCTAAACAAAACACACCCTTAATATGCTCTGTGAGTTTATTTTTTATTGATCTCTGAGGCAGACGGCTTGAAGACCATCACTGAGCTGGTTGGTCTGGGAGGCATAAGAGTCCGATTAACCTTCCTTTACTTGACTTTTGTAAAATGAAACTATGCGAACTATCAAGCCATGAAGTATTTTCAGATTTGGATGATAGTTATCAGTCCATTTAAACTGTTATTTGGATATCTGTTGGTTGCTTTTTTTACTCTGTTTTGTTGCTCAAGATGCGTTTAGTTAAGAAAATTAAGAACAAATAGTATGAAGGCAAATTTCTCATTTTGAGAGTGAGATGCAGAAGATGATATATGCATTACCGTTCGTGGACCAGTAGAGTGATTTAATTGAATCTAGTCATTTCTTTGGTAGTTATAGTCAAGTGATCATTCAGGCACCTTTGTGGGGACCTCTAATGTACTTTTGCTGATTCACGGATCCATACATCAATCTCATCATGTCCTCTGGTTGGCAGTAGTCTAGTGTTGTTAGAACCTTGAAGATCTTGTTCACTCATTAAATATTAGCTAAACCATCTTTAGCATAGATCTTACTCTTCATTGTCAGAACCAATTTCACGTTTTTTTATCCTCAAATATCAATATTACGATTTAGCGTTGATAGGCTCATGTTTTGATGATATTGCAGGTGATTGAATTGGGTGGAACACCAACTATTGGAGATTGTGCTATCATATTGCGAGCGGCTATACGAGCACCCCTCCCCTTAGCATTTCTGAAAATCTTGCAGACTACACATAGTCTCGGTTACACTTTTGGAAGGTAAAATCTTCTGTATGAATAATTGGAAGAAATTGATATTCGTGAAAAATTTCTCCACAATAGATGCAAACAAGGCAAATCTGGATCTAAGTCTGATGAATGCTATTAACACGCAGCGAGGTGAAAATCTTCTTGCTGATTATTCAATAAAGATATGTTTGAAATTCATCTGACTTGGATACTACTGCAATCCAATCCTAGCTTCTTTTTGCATGATCTCTGGTGGTTGAGGGGGGAACCAAAAGTAAAAACTGATGTTTACTGATATTGTCAAAATTTTTGCAGTCCGCTGTATGATGAAGTTGTCACACTGTGCCTTGATCTTGGAGAAGTCGATGCAGCTATCGCAATTGTTGCAGACATGGAGACCACAGGCATCAAAGTTCCTGATGAAACTCTAGACAAGGTGTTGTCTGCCAAGCGGAGTGGTGATGTTGGCCCTGCCGGCAAATGAATCTTGATGGCTTACGCCATCTGCAATGAGAGCAGCAAGTACGGTGTATTCCTATGTAGCATTCACGTATTATTTTTTCTAATTTTCTTTTTATTTATTTATTTATATCTGATCATTTTGATTTGGAGCTCTACTAACAATAACTGGACATTCTCAACGAGTCGCCGGCAGAATTTTGATCTGTATAAAATGGAAATTTTTTTAAATGCTAATTTTCCTTCAATTGAAGTTTGTAGTATGTAGTATGGTGCTCATGCACTTGAGCACAGGTCCTAAAAATCAATGGAATTTCTTTAATCTGGAGGCATAAGTAACAACCAATATGCATCCTTCTAGCCTGTTACCAATCTACTTAATCGAAATGTGAGCAGAGACCTGAAACTTGCTACACGTACGTATTATCCATATGATTAGTCTCAGCGTCTAACCAGGCAGAACGCACCACAGATCGCTCACCAGATAATAAGCTTGC
The DNA here is from genome assembly GCA_030490835.1 of Annona cherimola. Taxonomy (NCBI): domain Eukaryota; kingdom Viridiplantae; phylum Streptophyta; class Magnoliopsida; order Magnoliales; family Annonaceae; genus Annona; species Annona cherimola. Next base: position 119,947,244 of record CM059971.1, on the reverse strand, counting down.
AAGGAACTGACAGCTAGGAATTGGATATGAATTTCCCATTAGTGAATATAACTCGTGAAAATGTCGAGAACCATCTCGATAGTTCATAGCATGTTGATACGTAACACACCTACGCAATTTAGAAATTAGAACCAGTATGGCCCAGCATTTTACAGACAGCAACAACTCTGACAAACTTACAGACAGCATCAATGGCCCATCCCATAGGGGTAGAAAAAACTACAAGAAAATTTCGGGATGTCCGCGCAAGAGCCGCAAAAATTACACTAAAGCAGTCTTTGCATCAAAGCATGCACAGCCTATTTTATATATTTTTCGTTTAGGGTTCTGATTTTATTTGCCCTCATGATTTTTTTTTCTTTGAAAATGTTGTCCCAAGCGTACTTTCATCGCGTAACAAAATTTTAACTTTCGAATTACGATGCCACTCATTTTCAAAAAAATTATAAATATCTAAAAATAGTAAAACTTAATACACAAGTTAAACATACTAAATTAACAGCTGTATAAATAAAAAAAAGTTTTACACCCAGATACACTAAAGCTAAGCATACTCGGGCTCACCACATAACAGCCCCCTCCCTTACTAACAGTTAATATTTGAAATTCTAAAAATATACACAACATCCAAAAATTATGAAATTTAAAATGTCAATTAAATTCTCTTGGACCAATATTTTCATGAAAAGAAATTAGAATATATATTAGGCCGTGCTAACAGGAGCTGTCAGCCCAGGCCCCAGGCTGACAAAATTATAGCCACTGCATTTTATATGATTGTATTGAAGTCACATCTCAAATGGCCAACGCCAACCAAAAGACCGAACCAAACTACGAATTTATTTCTGAAGCAATCCGAAGTTGTGGGCAATGAGTCGAATATTACAATTAGGAGCCCCTCGGTAGGAAGGACAAAAATTTTCCGAGTGGAGTCTGGGTTCCTCACGCCATGGAGAACCAAGGACACCACGAAAATTACCATTTGGCCTCATGAATGCACAACACTTAAAAACGCAGAAATGAAGGGTGAACTAAAAATTCCTAAGGGTTCTTTTCTTGCGTATAGTGGGTGAACTGGAGTAATTCATCGCCTTACGACCTTCTAATAATCCATGCCGCCCATGCCACCACCCATAGCCGGAGTCTCTTTCTCATCTTTAGGTAGCTCAACAACGACAGCCTCAGTTGTAGTCATCAGAGCTGATACACTGCAGAACATCATCCGGATGTCAGATTAAGGTTACTAGGGAAATATGTTGATCCCAATATTGGTTGTTCCTGAATTGGATTTTGTAAAATTTTCACAAGGAATCTCTCCATTTGTTAGTTATGTAACAGCCTAACTGCAACTACAGCTTCAACTCATTGCCCACACCAATGGCGGGGTGGAATGCTAGTGGCTGTTGGTGAGAAAGCTACTTGGATCTTGTTGCTGAAATGGTCTCATGGACCCCAATCTGGCAACCCAGGTGCGTGACCTTTTTTTTTTTTTTTTTTTTTGAAAAAAAAAAAAAAATTCTGGAGCTTTTTTTGAAATTCATATATAGGCCCAAGCATGAATATCTCATGTATATAGTTTTTATATTTTTAAATATTTTATTTTAAATGTAAAAAATCAAAATAAAATATTAAAAACAATTAAAAAAAAATATGTTAAAAAATTCTACATACGGGACGTTCATCCTTGGGCCCAAATAAACACATAAAAAACTTCAAAAAAAAAAAATATATATGTATTGCACAGGGTGCACTATAGCCAAATGCATCCGGGTGTACTAAATCATTTCTCTAAGCTCATACCCGGTCACAGAACATTTTCAGTGTGTACGCAAACACACTTTGCTTCCCAAGCAGCCACTGCATTCTCAAATGGGGTATTTACATTCTAAAGAAAAAAAAAAATGCAAAATAATTTTAAGCTAATGTAACAGAAAATTATAAGTACCTAGCAGCATCAACCAAAGCAGTTCTGATCACTTTGAGTGGATCGATGATCCCTGACTTAACCATGTCGACATATTCCCCTGGTTTCAAGGACAACGATAAATGGGAATTTCCACGTCAAATCAAGTTTGGTCAAAAAGCAAATTCTGGAAGATGGTAGTAAATTACCCTTAGCTGCATCATATCCAAGATCAAGGTTTTCTTGCTCCAATAGCTTGCCAACAACAACAGCCCCTTCAACTCCAGCATTTGAAGCAATCGTATGCACAGGTGTCTGCAATCAGATAACCAGTATTTTGATTAATAATACGGATTAATTCTCAAACAACAAAAAACACACAATTGTCTAGCAACTGGTGTTGAAGGTGGATCCAAACCTTAAGAGCATTCTGAATAACTTGAACTCCGATTTTCTGATCAAAGTTTGCTGTCTGCAGCTTATCCAACTCCTTCGATGCATAAAGAAGTGCAACGCCACCACCTGTAAATAGAGTGTGCTTCAATAGGAAGGTTTGAAGTTATGGCAGGAGAAAACATTTCAGGATAAGTAGTTGATAGGGTGCATTACCTGGCAGAATGCCTTCCTCAACAGCTGCCTTGGTAGCATTAAGAGCATCAGTTACCCTATCCTTCTTCTCACCAACTTCAGCCTCACTAGCTCCACCAATCTGGCTAAGAAAAACCACGTAGAGATGCCATTTGAGAGGAGCACTAGCATTAGAATGTCAATGAAAGGTCAGCGATGTAACAATGATCATTCATGCATGACAAAAACAGGCAGACGAGACCTTCAGAACAGCAACACCTCCTGAGAGTTTTGCTAGTCTCTCTTGCAGCTTCTCTTGGTCATAATCTGAAGTGCTCAATTCGATTGCTGACCTCAGCTATTCAAACAGTAAAGAACATTAGAATGGAAGAACAGAATCTCCATCTTGCAGCTTCAGAAATAGAAAGCCTAAGAAAGCAGAAGCAACCTGTTCAACTCTTTCTTCAATTGCCTTCTTGTCACCAGCCCCATCTAGGATGACTGTGTCATCTTTCGATATTGTAACCTGCAATCATTACATTACAAAGAGAAGGAGAACAGAATACAGAGGTCTAACACTTTAAAAGGAAAATATTGTCAAGACTGCAATTAAAAAGATGTGCGACAGTAACTGGAGAAACTTGTGAAAGATCCATATCAACATATATTTTAATATCAAGTTAGAGAACAGGCTAAAAACTTTCAATGGATATCCAACACAGATCATATATTCTTAGTGAAGAACCTACTCCTTTTCCCTCCATTTTGCTATCGTGTTCATGCAGCTGATTAATCAGAGCTTGAAGCCATCTTCAAAATAATAAACTTAAACAATTAAAGGATGTAAGCTTCAGAATCTCTTCAACCATCCCAAAAAAATCTAAATGTTTAGTTTCAGGGTTTTCAAGGACAGATGATAAGAGGTAGATGGCTCCAGAACACAACTTTTTTATCAGTAAGCTGAAGTAGTCCATTAGAACAGATAGATGGAATTTTGTAAGGAAGACAATTCCAAAACATCAACATGACCAGCTCAAATGAGCCAAGACAAAAGAAATGACCTCACCTTTTTGCATGTGCCTAGCATGTCTGGTTCGATTTTTTCAAGGTTCATGCCAAGTTCTTCCGTTATGAGCTACAAAATAAGAAAGGTAAAAATTTAATAATCCCATACACTTGTCAGATGTGCATTGAAGGCAAAAAAAGAAGATGAACCTACATCACTGCCAGTGAGGACAGCAAGATCCTGCAAACCTTCTTTTCTGTTTTCCCCAAAACCAGGTGCCTTAATAGCGCAGACCTATTGGTACATTATTTTCCCAATTAGATTATATCAATAGCAAATATGCAGGTAACTCATTAGAAAGTTGAAAAGCAGAAGACTATAGAAGAATTCTTTATAGATAATGAATGGATGGGAGAACACACTTTGATTCCTGCCCGAAGCTTATTAAGAATAAGAGTGGCCAACGCATCGCTTTCTACATCTTCAGCAACAATCAGTAGAGGTCTTTGTTTCTAATTACACATATGAAAAAATACATTCATCTAGTCGGTCAATAAATTACAAGGGTGTAAGGACAAATGGGGAAAAAACCACAAATTCGAAAGACAGTTTCACCTTCAATGCCAGCTCCAATACTTTAACCACTGCATTTATGCTTGAAATCTTCTTCTCGTGTATTAGAATAAGAGGATCCTCAAGTTCCTGTTCCACACAGATAGCCCACATAAACACTGTAATCAGCTGCAAAGATATGCGTGAAAACCAATAGCCACAAACATGCAAAATCACTTAAAACCCAGGAAGGTAGTTCTGAGATTGAATGGTGTAAGAGGGAAAAAAAAAAAAATTAACATACGCATTTTTGGTTCTTCTGGTTAGTGATGAAATAGGGAGAAATATAGCCCCTATCCAGCTTCATTCCCTCAACAACTTCCAACTCATTATATAGAGTCTTTCCATCCTACAAAAATTCAAAATGGCAACAAGAGTCATAATAACCAACTATTGGATAGCAACAAATGACACTATCTGCAAGACTAACAGTAACACAAACAAATTTTCTTCTAAAAAAAATTCTGAATTCTGCAGCTTTCAGACAGAAATACAAGTGGCCTGAGTAAAGTTCGTTGAAGAGACAACAAATTTATCTTTCTACTTGCCATGTACCAGTTTGTCTTAAATTCAAGCAACATGCACGACTTCAAAACCATGTGGGGTTGATAATATTTGGTGGCTTACAGAAATAGTGATGACTCCCTCCTTGCCAACTTTCTCCATAGCCTTTGCAATCAGCTCACCAATCTCACTCTCTCCATTTGAAGATATCGTCCCAACCTTATCAGAGAAAACAAACATCTCCATACATAATGCCAAGAACACAATTGGAAAAACAACCGACATCACACACAACTAAGTTCATTCCCTTCCCATCCTAGAAGAGAGCATACAGACCTGGGCGATTTCTTCTGATGTGCTTATCATACGTGCTCTGCTTTTCAAGTTGGTCACCACAGAATCAACTGCCATTGTTATACCACGTCTTAAATCCATCGCATTCATTCCTGCTGCCACTGATTTGCACCCTTCAGCAAATATTGCTCGAGTAAGGACAGTAGCACATGTGGTACCTGCAGGTGGCCGCCAATTTTTTAGCTAAATGAACACTGACAGCATCCATTTTTCATCCATCTGTCCAAGAAATGGCACAACGTATGCATTGCCTACATCTGCCAGACATAAATAACGTAGACAGCAGAAAGGAAACTTGGACCTCAAAAATAAATAAAACCATACCGTCTCCTGCAACATCATTGGTTGCATTAGCAACCTGCTTCACAAGGCTTGCACCCATGTTCTTAGCTCTGTCCTTAAACTCAATGCTCTTCGCAACAGTCACGCCATCCTTGGTCACTTTGGGGGCACCAAAGCTTTGTTCTATAACCACATTGCGGCCCTTCACATTCCCAAACATATAACGTCAGCAGACTGAAACTTCAACATAAAGGACCGAAACAACGAAATAAAATTCCTATCCACCAAGAAAATACAGATACATCACTGATTAAAATAGATCAGTCCTATATACCAAATAAATGCCTCCACTACATCAGTTGCAAAATTGCCCACTTCGGAGAACAACACCATTGCCAGAGAAAACAAACGCTGTGCAGCCAAACGTCATAAAACACGCCATGAAGAGGAGGAAAAATACCTTGGGACCCATTGTGACTTTAACAGCATCGGCGAGGTCTTCGACACCTTTGAGCATCAAAGCTCGGGCTTCAACGCCAAATTTGATATCTTTTGCTGCATAGTTCCTGCTCCAACTCAACCTACCAGCCACCTGAACCACCAAACACGGGAAACAGAAACACAGCATCAACCCAAAATTCAACTGAAAACGATCGTTTTTAGAAGTTGAAAACACATTGGTGTAACCATAAAAGCTCCACTATTCACCTGCTTGCTGGTATTTCCGGCGATCCTGTAAGACGCAACAAGAAAGGACATCCATGAGCGAAATCAAAATACCCAATGAACTGCAATAAATCGAAAGAAGAGAAGGGGGGAAAGACCAGAAACCTGGCTTTGGAGGCAAGGCCTACAGCTGCACGGTACATGGTGGAGAAATGAAGATGAGGAGGAAGGACTAGGGTTTTCTAAGTTTTGTTCTAAGGGCTTACTAAGTGTAGGTGAAGAACAGAGCAGCAAAATAACTATTTAACATTTCTGGAGCATCGTCTGGGGTTTAGGGGTTTGGCACTACAGCGTTCTTCGAAAGTGCGGAAACCCCTCGACCTTCGTGGGTGATCGCAAGGCCCAGTTTTAGTAATTGCGCCAGTCCTGTATTTCATACATATTTTCACTTCGGGGCCAGGCCCGTTCAAGATGAATGCAAGAGAAAGGAATGAAATAAAATTTCACATTTCTGAAAAGCGTTTTTAATTTTCAATTCACGACAGCCTTACTTTTGCAACTACTTTTCTCACAATATAGTGTTTGAAAAGTAATAAAATTTTTGGATGAAAAATTTTTAGCATAAAATTTTCTTTTTTTTTAAAAAAAAAAAAGGCTTAGGTGTAAAAGTTTCCGAAATGAATGAAATTGATATAATAAATATAATAATGAGTAAAAAGAATAAATTTAAAATAAATAGATTAAATATATGAATAGTTATATAGAAATGATTAACAAATAAGATAGTTGTATAAGAAGAAGTAAAGAAATAATTTTAAAAATATGATAATAAAAATACGATAATTGTGAAGAATAAAAAATTCTAGTTAAAATTTTTTAAAATAGACTAACATCCCCCTAATCTCTAACTCATTCCGTCATCCTGAATGCCTTTCTGTCATATGAATGTGTAAATATTTACTTTTTTAATCGTTTAGTAACATTTTTAATGGATCCGATCCTGAATTTCTTAGCCTTCGTCATTTATGTGATATGATTTGTAAATATATATTTTTAATCATATGATTTTTTTTATACACTGTATTGCAAATTACTAAAATACCACTGATTTTAAAATTTTCAAATAAATATCTAAAAGTAGTAAAACTTGATAACATGTTAAATACACTTAGATTAACAGTTTTATTAAAATCAAACAATAAATTTTTGCACCCATGTGCACCAAGGCTAGGTGCACTCGGGTGTACCGAAGCAAACTCCTTTCATAATAGTCGCCTTTTTCTTTATTTATTTATTCACCAATGTGACTTTCACACTATCCTCACATGATCGTCTAAAATCCATTCTAATAATATAAAAAGGATATAAAATCCCTCTCCAATTCCATTTTTTTCTTAACAAAGGTGATTGACGGTTTTCAAAAAAAAAATTCCTGAACATTACTTCTTCTTTTTTGACGTTTCCTGAACATTACATTTAACATTTCATTTCCCAATCAAAAAAAAAAAAATTTATTTCAATTGCAATACAGCATTAATTTTTCCCTCCATTCAAGTAGTAAATATTTTATTCCAACGAAAACAGACTGGCACACTTAATCCTTTCCCTGCGTCTGTCCAGCCGGTGGCCCTACTCTATCCTTACTAGGCCTGCTGGTAAAAAGGGGCCGAACAGCCACATATTATTATGATCATCATTCAGCCCTACACAGCAGCAGCAGCAGCAATTCAGAATGCGGACGAACGTACAATGCAGCCCTAAATTTCCAATTCTCCATTTCCAGAGATACGAGAGAGGAAAAGGCTATGGAGACCGATCGAAGGGTTCAAAACTCGAAAGCCATCTCTGGATCCGTAAATTGACAAACAAAGCCGTCAGGATGCTAGAGACCACCCACCCACAGCAAAGATTTATTATGACACCTGGACTAGAAGGGGATCTCCACTTCTTCTGCCTATCACGTTTCCATTTTCACATTTATGTTTTCCACCACGGAAAAATTCTTACATCCGAAAGAACACGCTAGCAACCCAAACCCTCCCATCTCAAAAACGGAATATATATCACACAATTTACATACAAAATACAGTGTGGAAGGAAAGGCAAAAGCATTTGCAAAACCCAACACCCACACCACTTCTTTGAACAGGCAGCTTAACCACTGCTGGCATCAATTGGAGCACCTGATCTTGCTTGTGATATCCGGTTGGCATAAATGGTCACCAGCCGCAACTGTGAACTGTTAAGCCGCTCTAGATAAGGCAAAAATGCTTTGCCAAGCATGATATAGATATCCACCAAACAGAAAACCACTGTCTGTAATTGGCTCAAGAAAGAAATCCAAATCAGTAACAAAGGACTCGGAAATGCAGAGAAAAAGAACATAGAATTTGATTTAGGCAGCTGTACTCCAATGAGTTGTTGAGCATGCAATGACCAATCATATGACAAAGATGAAGATTCTACCTTGCGGACATCAGCACTCTGGTTCCCAAATGCATCAAAAAGAGCAGGAAGAAATGAAGGTAACTGGCCCACCAGCTGCTCTTGAGAAAGCCTCCCTACAACCTGAACACAGAAGACCATGAGTCAGAAAAGCAACATAGTCGTAATACCCTAATTTTCCTTGGTGGACAAAATTTGGGCTTTATTCATAAATTGAAAAGATACTTAGGAGAATGATTTAGGTGGTGAAATGCTCTAAATTCCCTAGATGCTAGTCTTCAACCATAGATTGAGGATTTTAGTATCCTAAATAATCAGTCTTTGCAAATCCAATTGAGTGCTCAAGTACTCAATTCTTTAATGCAAACTTCAGTCTCCAGTTCCTCTCATTTCTACTCTCTTTGTAATTATGGTATCAAATTTCAATATTAATAAGCGGTGGAGGCCACCAAGACCTGAGTCATCATCAGAACTGACGAAATATTTACACCATCTTCTTGGGTATCTTTTTCTCCTTCAATCAATCTCCTTCGTCACTTTTCTCCTCCCAAGAACACTCCAATCCCAGCCAATTTCTCTGTTTCATTTCACCTTTTATATACAAACACTTTTTCTGTCCATCATTACTTTCCAGAGATGCAGACAAGCTGCAAATGTGATAATCAAATCCTTGGTATCCAAATTAGCTATTCAGAGCTCACAAATTCTGAGGGGCACGACATCCAGATCTCATAAATAATGAACCATATATTGCTAAAATTTTTACCATTTATAAACAAGAAGGATTTGGAGGGAAATACCTTTGTTAAGCAGTTGATACATGTAACAAGGGTTTTCTCATCTTCATTGACCAATAAAGGTGCAATAACCTAAAACCAAAGAAAACAAGTTTTAACTACTGGCATTTGGAAAACTTCAACCAAGAATTAACAATAACATTTGCAAAAAATAGTTGCATAAATTTTTCGAATCTTTTCATCCACATACCGCAAGGCATCTATGTGGATCATATTGGGTTAACACGACAGTCAAGCAATGCTCTGCTTCACTTGAAACCTAAGCATAGAAAGGGGTGAAATACAGAGAAATTAGATCAACACACAGAAAATTTTAAAAAAATCAATCAAATAAAGTTTGAACTAGTAAGTACAATACCTTGGCAACCATATCCCGAGCAGCATGAAGCAATTTTTCAATGACAATTTCAACAGAATCCTCCATGTTCTCCCTCTGAAAATAAAACATCATGTTTATAGGAAAGATAGCAGTTTCCTTTTGCATCTTTCATCATTTGGAATATGGATGGATGAGAGTTCTCAGACCTGGTTCTTAAGCATTTCGAGTATTAAAGTAAGTGCAAGCTCTCTGATGGAAGAATCAGGATCATCCAGGACTTCAAGCACTGCCGTCAGAATTTGGTTGAAATACTGCAGATGTTGTCAGCAAAATGAATAAACCAGTAAAAATGTTTTTGTAAAACCAATATGCCAAACAATGTCATGGATTTGATTATGCTCTGCCATGCAATGCAGGACAAAGACGTCTAAGCCCAGAAATCTACATGCACATGAAATGCTAAGAGATACAGTATACAAAGCTTATAGTACACTACAAGAAAATTCAGATGGACAGCTTCATGTACAAATGGTTGCTTTTACTATTTTAAAAGCATGTTTTGGCTGCCTCATTTTAAAGAAAAACTGGTTCTAAAAATGACAATAAAAGAAGCTAGTTAACATTTTAGTCAGAATCCAGAAAAAGTAACTATTCTATATTCACAATTATACGTAAGATCAGGGACATCATAGGCTATACCAGACAATCATAGGAAATGAAATTATCTTAAAATAGTCACAGGCAATAGTGGCACTACTAGATTAACAGGCAAAACAATTAGAAAAAGCAATTCACGGCAGCAAATATCCACTAGCATGGCAATTGAAATTGTTACCAAGCAAACAGTGGACTTAAATCTGAAAATGTTGTCAAACCTTGGTCCACGTGGAATAGTCATTAACTACAGAAGTATCAACCAACTGCTGGAGTGCTCTGCATTTACTTGCAGCAGAATTTTCATCACTTCCATCGCATATCTAAGAAGGAAGAATTGCCATGGATTTAATGCTAAGCTTTTACAAATCAAATCTTAATTACTATCAGCAATCAAAGCAACGGAGCTCACCTGGTGAAGAAGTTTTGGAATACTAACACCACCATCCATTGCAGAGTTATTCTTGGTAACAACCTCTTCTCTGTGATTAACCTCCAAATGAGGGAAGCCATCAGCATGATGCTTTGACTCACCAAATTCATCCGAGGTTACAGAGCCATGCAGTCCATTGACAGCTGTGTGTGGAGATGTCCCATAACTCTCAAAATCCACAACATGATCTAGCTTTTCAGGACGGGTAGCCCAGGAGCCTACATAGTCCATCATGGAATTTTCTTCTGGTCTCTGATCCTTGCTTTTAGAAAGAAGGGGACCATCAGAGTTAACATTACTGTCCAAATTTAGAAATAACTGGTCATGTATTTCTTGAGAGGCTGGTTTCCCAACATAGCCACTTACGTGAGTTGATTCTTGCAAGGAATTCCATTTCTTTCCACCATCACTGTCAACTGAACCAGAAGAATATCTTCCAAAAAGATGATTCTTCTTTGTTGTTCCCACAAAATTTTCCTCAGAAGAACTACCAACAGCATCTGAGTGATCATAGAAGGATTTAGAACGTAGACGTTCTTTCTTGCTCTGCAGGAAGTTTACAAGATCTACTTCGATCCGAGGAGTATACTGCTTAAGGGCCCGTCTTAACAAATTTTGCTCTTCCACTGACAAACTGGTTATGAAATTCAGGACTGAAACCGAATCAAAATAGGTGTAAATGGATATAACACATGAGATTGCAGCTTCCTTTAGCTTTGTATTTTTATCATTCACCAAAGGAGCAAGCTTAGCAAGCCACAACTTAAGGAAGCCACTATTCCCAACACCATCAGAATTCAGTGTGTGTTTCTTAAAGGACTTAATAGCAAACTCAATGACAGCTAATTTTGCTTTTGGTGACCTTTGCTCGTCCAATGACCGTAGCAAAGCAGGTAGAAGGGACTCAATACTGTAAGTCTTGCCAACAATTTCCAATGTTTTCGAACATGGTTGCCTAACCAACTCCTTTGGGTCAATTAATCGTGAAAAAACATGAGGTAAGATCCTTTCAATATAACTTTCAAAAGGCTTTCTGCAGGCTGGGATGATTTCTGAGAGTGTCAAGAGTGCCGCCTGAGCAACTTTATGGTGAGGATCATCCAAATGCTGGAAAAACAATTTCATAACCTTTTCAAAGCTTTGTGTGACTTCCTGAATGCCTTTGGCCCCTTGTTGCAGCAAAGTACGAAGGAAATTGAATGCAGAAACCCTTGCAGACCAATCAGAACCAGAACTCAGACCCACAGAAAGAGCCTCACTAAGTGACACTGGGCCATCCACATAGCTAGACATATCACCCATTGACAGTTGACTATCATCAAAAGTATTTCTACTAACAGCAGGCATCCTCCCAGCTACATTCTTTCTTAGAAGTGGCCTCTGGAAATTAGGAATATGACTATTATGTGGAACCCTGATGCTTGCATCTTTGTATGGAGTATCTGGGTAGCGTTTGTCAATTTGCATGTCTGTAAACCGCCTAATTGGCCTGATATCTGCATCTTCCTCAACAGAACTTCTCTCCTGTAATCTTTCCATAGATCTTCTAGCTGTGAAGGGCAACGAAAGGGTGGCATCATTATTCAAACTACCAAGATAGGATGCTTTGCCAGGTTCCTTGGAAGCTTGAACTGGAGGAATGATGATGTCAGATATACTGGAGCCACCATTGTGAACGCCTCTAGCAATATTACCTGCAGCAGAATCTGTCAATGCTGAATTTCGTAATGGTAGATGGTCAGTAGCAGGAACGGCTGGAGGAAATGGTGGATCACGTGCTGATGGAGAGTCAACTCCTGCACTAGGAGTGATAATAAAGAAGGTTTAGCTGTTCGTACGTACTTGAATTCATTCTGTAAATTTAGGGTGTGTTTGGGAAGTTGTAAAACTTTTGATGAAAAGTTTTTTATGTAAAAGTTGTCAAATTAGTAGAAAATGATGTGATATTGTAGGGGTAATGATGAGGAGTAAAGAGAATAAATTTAAAATAAATAGGTTAGTTGTATTGGTAGTTGTGCAAAAATGATTGAAAAGTAGGGTAGTTGTATAGAAAGATGTGTAAAAAATAATTTTAAAAAGAGTAGTTATGGAGAGTGACAAGTTTTAGATTGAAAAGTTTTGACTTGACAACTTTTGTAAATTGCCAAACACACCCTTAAGTGACACCAAAAGAAAATATCTGACTAGAAGACTTATTATATACCTAGATCCAAACTAGTTGAGCGGGCAGCTGAAGAATTAAGCTTTTCAGATGAAGCAAGACCTCTCAACATGCTCTCAATAGCAGTGACCTTCTGCTTACTTGCATGCAGCACACTTTCAAGGCTCCTTTCTCCAACTTTGGCTGTTGGTTTTGCTTGTGATAGAAGCAAGCCAGCAGAAGAAAGTGATGTTCCTGAGGTTATACTGGCAGTCCGGTCCATTGCCACAATCGCAGAAGTTCCATAGGAAGATAAACTTGAAGCAGGTACCTGGGGTTGGGTTCGTGGTATCTGCACTGATCTCTCACGCAATGAAGGAGAAGCATATCTTCTGTGCATACCCCCATCTTCTTCATTTATTAGCTGTTCAAAGCGCATAATATTAGTGAAAACTCCAACCTACAGCATTTACAGATTTCAGCAAGAAAATCGATACCCTTTGTATGGCAGGATCAAAGGATGAAAACAAGCGACGAGAACGCTCTGGCCAGGTTTTAGTAAACATTCGGTAACAAGTTCTTGCAGTGGATCTCACCTATACAATTACAAAACTCAATTGGATAGTGAGATAGTTCAGCAAATCCAAGTCATTCAATTCATTTGAAACGAAGAAATTGTCAGCATGATAAAAAAAAAAAAAAGGAAAAACGAAAGACGTCCACAGAAATACAAGCAAATGACATTTTGACACCGCCAATTTTGGATGTCGAAACATTAAGAATATGCTTGCAGAAGTAACACCTAAAATAACTAGAAAAAAATATAATAAATCAAAGCTGAAGCTGACCCTGGAGAATGCACTACTTGCAAATGGGCAATTCTTCCTTCTAAAGAGAACTCGAAGAACAGAATTTTCAAGGAAGTGGAGATAGAACTCTTAAGAGTATATAGAGAAATAAGTAACTGTACAAGAAAACTTGATGGTGGACTGAAGATTTGCAAAAGGCCAGCATATTTAAGAAATGGTAAGAAATTGAAACCAAACAAAATTTACGACAATGTAAGAACTTTATCTAGCATGTGATATAAGTCATTGTTTGAACTAAATATAAAGGATAAGGAGGCATTGAATGTCTACTAAAACTAGGCAAAATCACCAAACCTAAACTAACTAAAGGATTTAGGACCCTCAAAAAAAAAAAAAGCAACAGCTACCAATAAAGCTTCCTGTACAAACCATGACTTTGCAAAAGTCAGATCAAGAATACAGAGATCCACAACTCACACCTCCGTGGAAAACTATGCAATATTAGAAGTCATAAACTCCTCTATTTTAGTGAATTTTCAGTCTGATTACAGGACAACCTGAAAAACCACAGTAAACCAATGCTTAATGCAGATTTTCAAAGATATTGGCAAGCCTCCAAGGAGATACACTAGGAGCAGCCTGCTCAATCACACCCTGAAAATCATAATTATTCACTCGACCATAGAGAAATGTCAGATAAAGAAGTCCAAGGATAGCATTAAATACAGCGTAAAACTCTTTCACCCCCAATAAACCCACAGAACTATAATGCACTGTTGTCCAAACCAGTCAAAGGACTAGTTCTGGTCCAACCCATTCAACTGTTAACAATAAATAGATCGAACCGGTATATTACAAGTTTATGTAAAATCTATGTTAAATTTATAAAATAAAAACTTAAACACAAATAATGCAGTTACTGGAACTAACAATTGAACACCACTAGCCGATAGAGCATTGCCTAGTTATCCACATTATCTCTTTTTACTTTTCTTTCAAGTGTTTAATCTTTTTAACCATCAAACCAAATTTAATATGTGAACTTTGCGAAGATATGGGCTATGTGGCCGATGTGGGACGCATGAGGACCTGATTTGTGGAGAATAGAAAGAGCGTGAGGCAGCTTCAATGTGCAACTCACCATAGCATCATTCCCCTGTTGAAAATTGTGAAGGCAAGGAAAAAAGGATGGAAACGACTGACCAAATGGATCATGATCTATGAATCATAAGGCATTTGAAATGTGGTATGGAGATCTTCTTAGTGCGGATCGAAACGGACAAGACGAAAGCTTGAATTCATTGGGTCCTGTTATCTGAAATGGGAAGGGAAATAGGGAGGGAAGAAAACAACATCAACCGCAGCTTGAGTCTTGATTGCCAGCGCCAGAGAAATCAGCTGGATACGGAAGGAAGACAAGAAGTTGCTTGAAAATTGAAATGGGGGAAATGAAGAGACAGTCGATGGATTTTTCGACGAGCTGCTGCCTGCTTCATTGGTTTTTTTTTTTTTTTTTTTTTTCCATTTTGATATGCGGTGCATCCAACCAGCTTAGCTGGGTGGCCAGAAAACAGGGAACCAGGCCGATTAAACCAATTCCTGGCAGCTTAATACTCCCAGCCGGCAACCGGGTAGGACCAGACCGGCCAGGTCACTGGCTCCCAGCTGGAACCCTTCCATAATGAATTCAGCCAACACTACCCCAAATGCTGGTGAAATTGCCTTCATGTCACATAACAGTTGATCATGACAAACAAACTCTTTGATTATCTAACCAGGGGTTCCAGAAAATATAGCCCAAATGTATGAATAGTCCTTAATAAAATCATGCTTTAGTTTCAAATATATGTAGCCCACAAGAACACAATACAGAAGATATGGGTGTGCCTCGTAACTCGGCAAGCTCTATTCACCAATCAGCTGATATGATTAACTAAAAATTTCTCCATAAATATAGGCTTTTTGTAAGATTTCATGCTGGGAATTTCTTCCACTGCCATCTAAACACAAAAAATAACAATAGTAATAAGACAACCAAGCACCTATTATTTGGACACTGTTTTCTCTCAAGGCTTGAGTACTGTTGACACTAGCAATGACAGTAAGCATGGAAAAGAATTAAAAATAAATGAAAATAAAATTGAAGGAATGAAAATTTTAAAACAGAAATTATAAATTACGGATACCTCACTCATGGCATCTGCAACACAGCATTTTATAAAATCTTCATACAGATCAGCTGAACGTTGTATCTCAGGTGCATCAGCCCAGCACTCTAGGATAAGAAGTGCATATTCACAGCATCTGCCATGACATACTATATTTAATTGAAGAGAATAAATAATAGCTTAAACAGTCATAAGTTCCGCGGGAGACTGAAACACATACCTAGCCCGGAGCACTGCATTTCGATCATTCTTTGCACAATCAGCTACACGAGAAAGCACTCGGGCAACTTTGCAGTTACGCAGCATCTAAGGTCAAAAAGCAAAATGATATGAATTCTTACCAGCTATTCAACAGAGTTATCACTTAACATTGTTTTCTTTACTTCCTCAGATCAGATAACAATAAGCCCATGAATCATACCGTTTTTATGCAATTGTCGGCAGACTCTGCAATCACAAGCACAGTGATAACAACCAGCTTGAAGAGCACCTGGAAGGCAAAGTAGGAATGCATTCACAAGCTATTAGGACATATGACGATCAAGAATTCAAAATTGGAGTGCAAAAAAAAAAAAAAATCTGATCTCACCGGAATAAACAACTCAGCACAAGCTTCAAAATCGCCCAAAAGCTCCTTTGATAATAAGCTCAGTAAATGGCAGGCCTAGATAATAAGCACATTCAGAAAGACTTAAAAAGGCACGTGATAATAAGCCATTGCCAGATACCACCTGAATTGCTGAATCTTGATTTTATATCCAATACATAAATGGATAAAATAGGAAATTTAACCAAGGCTCCAACGAATAAGTTCATATCAGAACACAAAAAGACATCACAATTAAAGGAATTGAGAATATCAGAATATAAACTCCATTATCCCATTAGTCACCTGCCATGTTCTTCTATAATATCTCGTTTTAGCTTTTGTAAAGTGGAAATCAATCATGGATTAAGACCCAACTATCCAGGGGAAAAGGAAAACAGTTGTTTCCAACATTTGTTGCTGTGTGCTTGTTCAAAGCCTTGAATCAACAAGTTTCTTTGGAGAACTTCAAAATTAGACATTTTTCACCTATTGGAGAAAAAGGATGTGTCGAGTCGGACTAGTCAAAGAAGACAGATCTATGTAGAGATTGCTTATATTTTTCAGGAAGGGTCTGTGTCTAGGGCAGTGGTGCACCCGATCTCTGGCGGTCCCTTTTTTGTGTCGTATATAAGGATTCAGCTGCTTCCTCAATTCGTCATTGGCTGGATATCGAATGGCATTGACCGGCTCTTGTCAAAAGCAATAGCTTGTTTGGCAGCAAGCGACAAAAGATATGGTTTCTGGTGGTTGTGTCCGATAATCTTTGTAGTTTCCGCAAATGATTCTACAGTGGCATAGCTCCAGACATGGGCTTATTCCCTTCATAATATGGGCAGCTGAATAAATGACTCCATTAGCTACTACATTAACATAACAAGGGAAACCTAGAATGCATGATGCTTTTAATTTCTCAAGCATTCAACAAAAGTAGGTGCTTATCAATGATGAATGAGAATGATAGGGTTCTGCTGCCGGTTCTAGAAATCTTGGGAAACTTACCTTCTGAAAAAAGGAACGCCATACTTGAGAAAACCAGGTGAAATCAATCAAATAATTACTTCATGACTGAATCATCACTATAATTGAAATCAATCTTCAAAGGGATGGTTCTGAAAGAGGGAGTTTGGTGGGGGTTGGGTCGGGGTGGGGTGGAGTGGGGGGAAAATCAGTATCAGATCATACCTGTATCAGACTGTTTTTAAAATCCAAATAATATGAATGAAATATCCCCAAAAATTATGAAATGCAACTATATATTGTTATTTTATCTTTAGAGTGTGTTTGGAAAGTGAGAAAATTTTTGGATGCAAAAGCTTTATTATGAAATGAAAAAAAATTATGTGATATGATAGGAATAATGATGAGCAGTAATAAGAATAAAGTTAAAATAGAGAGGTTAATTGTATGGGTAGTTGTGTAAAAAATTATTAAAAAGTAGAGTAATTATATAAGAAGATATGAAGAATAATTAAAAAATAGGGTAGTTGTGGAGAGTGAAAAGTTTTAAACACACCCTTAGTACATACAAATAATGTTAATTGAAATCTCTATCTAAAGAAGCAGATATACACATGAAAAAAAAAAAAAAAACTTTTTCCAGAAACCAACTGATACACCCGCATATCATGTATCGGACATGACCATACCTATACAATATGTCCATATTTTCAATCAATATTCAAAACCAGAGATTCCAATTTGCCACTAAATAAATCAAAACTTGTTAAGAAAAATTAGCAAACCTGTTTCACAATGCTAGACCTTCGGTCAGATAACTGAGTACATAAAGGAGAAACCAGCTGCTTGAGGAGAGAAGGAAATGATGGATAGTCCAAAGCACCTGATAACAATCACTAAAAGCATTAACAAACACAAATAGATATGATGAATAAGAAATTAAAATTTAGTTTTCAGGAACAAAATTATTATGACAAAAAGAGATGTAAATCTCTCTTCCACCTTTTTCCCACCCCCTTTTAGCAAGATGTGATATGTAGACATGTAACCAACCCAATGACCCTCCTTTGTCTTCGTTATTACATATACTTTTAAGCATTTGCCCCCAACTTTGTATTTCAAAAGCTTGTCTATTTTATCTATTCCTTTATTTCCAATCATTATCCCCTATCCTGTGACATCAATTCCTTCAATTTCCTCCGGTTTATTTCTTTTCAGTTTCCCTTATCTTTTTCATTTCTTCTCCCAATTCCTAACCAGGTCCTTCATTTCTACCTTCCCATTCATTTTTGATGTATTTTTTCCATTTTGCATATGAAGGCTTATTGAATCAATCAGTAGCAACTGTTTTTAAAACTAAAAAGCACAGAGAGAACAAAGCATGATTGCACAACAAAACGAGAGGGAGAAACAGTCATAGTCTAAAAGATACAAACCTCCAAATAAAAGGCCTTCAACTCTCTGCATAGCAGCTATTCTGAGAGACCAATCTTTCTCTGGTACTAGAGTGGATGCGATCTTTTCAATTTCCCTAACTAATTCCTTCTCTGAGTACACTTTAATGGGGTCGATCAGTTTTTCTGTAACATCACCTTCTCCTGCATACCATAAAAGGGCCAGAATCTCAGCTCCAGAAAGCAGCTACTAGCAATTAAGAAAGAACAGCCCTCAAAAACTTTGTGAAAATGGATAAGATTGGGCATCACATTTAACAGAAATGAAGGGACAAAGTGAATTAATTTTAGAAATGTCTCTACAAGGAAAACAAAGGGTAAGGATTGGCCATAAAAAGATGTAAATTCAGGCACAAATAGTAATAAACCAATCAACATGAGAATGAATTCCATTACATGCATTTCAGAGAACACTAACTCCGCAAGCAGAATTATTCTTTTCCAGTGCCTATGAAGGCAAACCACACACAACCAGATAAAACAGAACAAGAAACAGGACAAAAAAAATTTGAAAATTTTAAAACGGCCCTAGTAAAGCTATGCCATCTAAAGAAAGAAATTAAGACAGCTATAGGCACAAACATAATTCAGCATCAAACTTCTAATTATTCTTGATGAAAAAACTACCCACCTCCCAGCAAAGATGATTCACGCACAGTATTCTTAGCCTTTGGGCTGTTTCTCTTTTGGCTGTATGAAGGTAAGCTTATAGGCTTCACTTCCAGTGGAATGAAATGGCTGATGGGTGCATCAGAAGCATTGATCTTCGGCTCGATCTTCTCCAACCTGGCATTTATGTCTTTCACCTACATGTAAAACAATAATGCTACTTAGGAATAATAAGCAACATGACATACTAGCGCCCATCATTTACTCAAAAGACATTTCCACACATATCCGCTAAGTTAACTTCCATATGAAAGCAAACGCTCTAACAACTGCATAGAAACAACCAGCAAAGATGGAAATATAGTGCAAAAGCAGCAAGAAAGGAGAACATTTAACCCCTCAGATAGTTACCAATGATATAGGAAGTTGATGACGTTGCAATTCATCACGAAACTGAGGTCCAGATTGCTTGTACATTTCCTGAAGGAGGACAAAGAAGTAATAATCTATCAAACAAGGCACTGTGATGCCTTTTTTCATAAACCAAACAAGCAGCCACACTACAATAAGTATGACCCCTCTCCTACTGTTCCAAAAAAATTCAAAACAACAACCAAAAAAAACATGCAGAGCGCATCCACCTCAAAGTAGGAATTTTAGAAGTCCAGGAAGACTGTAACTAGCATATTTGTGAATCTAGACCCCAGGAAACATAACATGCGAACATCATAGCATAACGGCTGGACAATCATGCATTAGAGGGCCATAACATTATACACATGTTATGGTACCCATTCATTGTTATCTTTTGTTCTCCTCAATGTTCCATCCTTCACCTGCTATTGCTCATCACAGTGAAATCCGCAGAAAACAAGCCCAGAACATGCTTGACATTAGATATTGGAAACCAAAGTTTAGGGTAGGCTTGACGAATTGAATGCTTTACGTCCATTTCTCAGAGAAATGAGAGGAGAGAAAGAGGATACTCTAGAAAGTGATATGACCATCGAGACTTTTTTGTTATAGGATCTTGCCACTGCCACCATCATTCAATTCTTTGCTGTCAGCTTCCCTCATTGTTTTCTGTCTAGACTGTTTATAGCAAGGAATAATGCACTGAGATTCCATATGCATATTCAAGATTATTATGGGTAACAAAATCTGAAATTCTGAATTGTGTCACCGTATAAAAGGTTAGAAGTATAAAACCCTTGCCTTTTTCATGTGGCATTAACCTACTCCCACTCGTCCTACTTTTCAACTCATTACCTGCATCTTCAGTCACCACTCCTACATTTCCATTCAAACGGCCTATCTTTTTTTATTCACTTTATCACAGACGATCTATTTTATATTTATTCACTTTGTCTTAACCACCAACATTGCCCACATTCCACTGACATTGACCTGTATTTCTTTTACACTATCTTTTGAACTCCCAATCTTTTACCATTATTGAAACATAAATTCTTGCATATAAAAAATTGTTGCAAAGTACCAAAATCAATTGCCTACAGAAGCATTTTAAAAGATTAGAAAGGGAGAAGAAATATCTGCCACTGACCTCAATGCATAAAATTGCTGCTTCCCGGACTGCAAAATTTGAGTCATTCAACAATTGCAAAACCTGACAATGAAATAACCAACAATCACTCATTGGCTTCATTCAGCAAGCAAAATAACAAGAAAAGTGTCTATCCTCTGATCCTACAATTAGAAATTGAGCATACAGGAGGAAGCAGAGCACGCTGAAGAGGAAGCTCGGTGGATGCAAAAAGCCCAATTGCTGATGTGACAGTCCGCGCAAACTCTTCACGGACTCTCCAGCTTTTATGTGTCCATGCATAACTTCCAGCTCTTTCAACGATAATTGTCGGTGAGGAGACCTGATTTGCAAACAACACATCCAACATTTTACAGGCATTTCTCATTTTCCCATAGTAAACAACAGAGAGAAAATATTTAGGTCAGCAACAAACACTGCACCAGGATGTGAACCAAGTGGACAAGTCAATTCAGACAGAGATCCGAAGAGAGCAAACTGGTTAGATAAGACGCATTTTGAAAAGATGAATAGAATTGAAAACCAGATCTTATTACTCGGATACGATTATTTTGGCATTTCCACCAAAAAAAATATCGACCGAAGCATGTTTATGTGCATCCAGAAAAGAAATTTTAAAAAAAAAATAAAAAATCCCATCCGCCTTCAAGCAACACTCAGACGCCCCAACGCACGACAGTCCAACAAGAAACAATGTGCCAAACACGCATCACAACCAACGTTAGCAAACAAATAGTCTGCCGCGTCGCATACAGCAAGAAGAGATATCAAAAGCGAATTTTTTATAAAAAAAAAAAAAGAACAACACTAAAAACAGGCTACCAATTCTGAAACCACCAGATCCTGACGTTTAAAAAACCTAAATCATAAAAGCAATGCTTACAGACGAAAACGCCTCGAATTTTAAACCTAACAACAAAAAAACCGATCCCTCGGTCCAATAGGTTCAGAAAATCACACGGATATAAACTAAGAAGAAAGAAAGAGCCAAAATTTCAAATCGCTGCAGTGACAAACTTCAAGAAAACATCAACATTTTCAAAGAAAATGCCGTCCGACCTCCATCAGGGTGAGCAACAACCGGCGAGCAGCATCCCGCACAGGCTGCTTGGCGTCCCCGAGCCTCTCGACGGCGGCGGGCACGAGTGCGTTGAAATGTAGCTTCAGATGCTCGCCGGAAAGCACGGCCGCCGACGCGAGCGCTTGCAGCGCCCCCTGCGATACCCTGAAGTTGTTGTCCTTGAGAAGATCCATGCAGCAATCGACCAGCGCGGTGACCTCCGACGACGACAGGCTCTTCCTAGAAGCTTCTAGAAGCTGGTGAAGGTGCTCCACCCCCGCCATCCGCTCTTTAGTGTCTTTCGCTCGCGCCAGTTCCAGAGCTTCTTCCATGGCTGGAAGCTAGGGTGAGGTCCAGGGCTCTGGATCTGAGCCAGAGAGATGGATGCAGAGAGGATCGGAAGGAGAGCGAGACAGGGAAGAAGAAAAGGGAAGTGGGAGGGTAAAAGTGGAATAGCGGGCAAGTTCGGTAGTAGAATTCAAAGAGAAGGTTCCAGTCCAACCGGTTAGACTGCCACCCGCAGACTCGCAGTGCACGCCATCTAACATCCAAGCCGTTCGAAATGTTCGACGCTGCGCATCTGCGCGTAACTGAAGGAATAAGATCTTCCCCAGCACTGGCTGAAAATGGGGCTGGTCGGAGTGTGATACTCTAGGTACAAAAAATTACGGGTGTGTTTGTCAATTAATAAAAAATGTAAAGTAAAAATTTTTTTATCTAAAACTTTTCACTCAGTTTTTATATTTTTTAATTATTTTTTTTACATTTTCCAATATAACTACTCTACTTTTCAATCATTTCTACACAACTATCCACACAGCTAACTTATCTATTTTAACTTTATCATCTTTATTACTCATCATTACTCCTATCATATCACATCAATAACTTTTATTCTAAAAAACTTTTCATCAAAGTTTAATTCATTACCAAACACACCCTATATTTGATCTTTTTTTACTCGTATATATACATTTATAACATCTCATGTTACAATCAACCACATTTAACCCTTACACAACCAAAGAATTTTTCTAAACACCTCCACACCAACGAGGAACCTGTAAATACTCCCACATGGGAGGAAATTAATAAACACTTGTGAGACTGGGATTGGATCCCTGTTACTTCGTCCCAAGTAAATTTCAGCCACTTTGACGACAACCAGGACAGAGACCTGATGGCAAAAGAAAATTATATGTGATCTTAATTTTTATACTAGATCATAATAAAGTAAGCCTGGCTTTTATCTTTCTTTAACGAGTACTGAGAATAAACTTCGAGTTGATTTTGGTTAAATATCAGAAAAACGGACGGGGTTGAAAAAACATATCGAAGTATGATAGTTTTGAGAAATCATAACATCCAGGATAAATTTAAAGGTTAAATGGTACGATATTTACTATTTTGTAAAGTAAAATACAATTGTCATGATAAAATATTAGTAAATTTTTTTTAATAATTTCATTTACAACTTAACCTTGATAAATATATATATTGACCTTAAAAAAATATAGATATAAATTTTGAATTATAATTAAAAGTACTATATTGGAAAATAATAATATTTATTTTTTAAATGTGTAAACAACATAGTTAATATATTTTATTCCATTAATAATCATATAAAATGACATAATTCGAAAAATATTTATGCAATTAATAAATACAAATTTATCCATATAATCAAGTCGTAAAATTAAATTTATATCCACATAAGTCATATTCACATTACGGGTAAGTCAAAAAGTAAATGTATGTATTCAACAAAACCACGTTTATATAAATAAGTCATCTAATTTATATAGATAATTTATACATTACAAGGTAAGGTAGGTCAAGATAAATCAATTACATTGCCGACTTGCCTCTACTCTCATAATTAAAGCATCGGTTTCAATTTCTAACTCGCATCACACAGCGCACTCTATCCCGCTTCATTGGATCAAAATTCTCTTCCCAACATTCTGTAAAATCGATGCGAGAATAAGTTGATCTATTTTCACCCGTACCGTAACAACCCTCATTTCAATAATTATAAAATTTCTTGAAATAAAATACTTGAAAGTGTAATTAAATTTTATACATTGCCCATATTAAATAACACATTAATAATATGACCCCTTTCCATAATAATGGAAAACCAAGAGCATTAAAAATAGTCAATATTCAAATAACTAGCAAAGGTTGTCTCTCCTATCCAAATACCAGCAATTTGGAGTGTTGATATGACAAAGAAGCAAAGAGATGAACCATTCCAAAGCATCCATGAAAAATATGATGTGAATGGGATGTAATTTTGTATTTTCAAATTAATTTTTTAATTTTTAATATAATTTATATTTTTCAAATATAATTTTTATATTTTAATATTATTTCTTATTCTTAATATGTGCGTGTTTGTTAAAAAATTAAAAACTTCATCTACAACTTTTTAATATAAAACTTTTCACCCTCTACAACTACCATATTTTTTAATTATTTCTTTAAATTTTCTTATACAAATTACATTAATTTTCAATCGTTAATATATAACTACTCATGCAACTAACTTATATATTTTAACTTTGTTATTTTTATTTATTATTATCACTCTGTCATATCACATTGTTTTCTTTCATTCTAAAAATTTTTTTATCGAAATTTTTTTAAATAAAATTTTATTATTCTCCAAACACACCCTTTATATAATTGAAAGTTCAGGCGTTGTATTAAGATCATGCCAGAATAATGGTTGGGGTTCATGGCAAGTGCAGCTTGCTATGGATTGTCTGCCGCTTCGATCTCATCTGACGTATTTTTTATGGGAGTGATTAAGGATGGCAATTGCCGGAGCCAGCATCAGGATTGTGTTGTATTATCATGCCTGGTTTTGGGGTGTAAATAGGGTTTATTTTGACTCGAACCTGACGAACCAATCCGATTTATAATAGGATTGGATTAGACATTTAAAAAAAAAAATCAACTGTATAACTTGATTTTAACCGCAGCAATTTCAAAAGTGGGTTGGTTTTGGCTAGATGATTGACAACCCGACCTGAACCGATTTCATATATTAGTATACAATATAATAAATTATTAATAAATAATCTTACGTTATCACATAATACATAGGAATTAACTAGACGCTAATGCTCTGAAATAAGATTATTTAGCAATTATATCATTTTATAATTCATAATTTTGAAAGTATTCTTAAAAAAAGAATTAATTTTTATTCTTTTATATAAATTTATATTTTAAAATAGATTTAATTAAGCAAAATATTTTTAATTATCATATATTTATTAACCCGATTTTCAGCCTAAAGAACAGATTTCTATAAAGTTAAAACAAAATTAGGTTAAGGTGTGAAAAACATAATTGAAAATAAAATTGAGTTGAAATTTTATAAAATACGTTAATATTAAGGGTGCGTTTGGTTGGAGGTAAAACTTTTTGATGAAAACTTTTCAAAGTAGAAGTTGTCAAGTTGATAGAAAATGATGTGATATGATAGGGGTAATAATGAGGTGTAAAAAGAATAAAGTTAAAATAGATAGGGTAGTTGTATGGGTATTTGTGTGGAAATGATTGAAAAATAGGGTTGTTTATATAGGAAAATGTGAAAAATAATTAAAAAATAAGGTAGTTATAGGGAGTGAAAAGTTTTTGATTGAAAAATTTGCATTGACATGTTTTGTGTATAACCAAACACACCCTGAAGCGACAACTCGGTTGTGAAGCGACAACTCGGTTGTCAATCCAACCCCATTTATACTTCTAACCTGTAAAATCATCGTGTCCTGTGCCCGGCAGCCCCATTGGAGGCGGATGACCCCAAATTCCAATCCTCCGGCTGCACACCAGGCAACGCGTAACAAGCATAGTGGCTCTTACGAGCCTAATTGAGGAAAGATTTACTAGTCCAAAAATGGAATGCTATGAGGATAAGATGGTATGGGTTATGATATCTTCCAATGCATATTTATCATTTTCAATATAATTTTATTCATTCCCATTACATATTTACTCATTCTCAGTACATTTCCATTCAAAATTCTCACGTTTTTGGCATGTAATTACTGCTGGAGTTGAACACGACCATGCACTTCTTTCGTTCAAAACTTTCCAACTTCTAATACATTAATGCCAATGAGAATTATTAAATCATAGAATATAGTTGTGCTCTTGTGTTAAGTGATGCCTATTTAGAAATTAAGCCATCCAATTTTTATTACAAAATAAATAAACATGAAAATAAATGAATAAATGTTATTTGCAATAATTTATTTATACAATTCCAATCGTTCATTTTTTCAATTTATTTATTTTTATGTTGATTTATTTATTCATAAATATATTTACTTTATATGAATTTATTTATTTAATTTATAATTACTTTTTAAAATTATTATCATATTATTTTAAAAACCTATAACTTAAATTACTATGATTAAATAGGCACCATTGCATTACAGAAGTACTACAGTAATTTAACTTTATATTAAATTCTTATAGACTCGGATAAAATGTTATTTTCATCAAAAATATATATTGTTATGGCTAACTCTATCATGTAAGGGATTATAAGCTTAGGCATAACACCTGAATTATAATAACTTTATATTAAATTCTTATGGACTTGGATAAAATATTATTTTCATACAAAAAATATATTGTTATGGCTAACTCGATCATGTAAAGGATTATATACATAGGCATAACACCAGAATTATATATTTGCGTGTAAACCGGGTGCCCTTTCAAGTATATTGAAATTCATGTAATCTCTCTGTATGGGAATCACCATTATGATTATGTGAGATGCATGAAAAACTCCATTAGAAAATGTAAAGGCAGCAAAAAATCTAAAAAGTGGAAAATGATATAATATAATAACATAGTTATAATTATATGCATATACAATAAATTTAAAATGGATAAGATAATTTTATAAATATGTGGAGAATCACTAAAATGCATTGATAATAATAGAAAAGGCAATGTAGTTAATCAAGATATCAAACCACGTGGAATATGTGTAAAAAGTAATGACTTTACATCTCATCAAACAAACCATAGACTCATGATATTCAAGTTTATTCTTAATTAGAAAAATCAAGTTTTTAACATATTAAAAAACGTGCACGGCCTCATCCAATGGAAGCATAAAATAAACGTAAAAGAAGTATTTGATTTATACATCATTTTAAAGACTATCAATTCAATATTTAAACTGTCTAAAATATTTCTCTTAATTGACTCCATAAATTAGTGCAACAATCAATATATATAAATGAATTTAAATGTTTTTAATTTGCACATAATTATTTGTATTTTTACCTAATCATGGCTTATCCACTACTTTGACCTTGAATGAAAACATTTTAATACCTCTATTAATCGATTTGAGCATTTTTTATAATTTTTATATGAATATATGCACTTTTAGCCAATGTAACCCACTTAAGATTTTGATTTGAATCATTTCTTGGAGCACAAATGATTTTAATAGCGGTGTAAGTGTGTAACTTAGGTAGAATGTCAACGGGTACCTACCAACTCAACCACGAATTTAGTATAGCATGACACCATGATGCATTTGAAGCTACCATACAACATTCTTTTATTTTATTTTATTTTGCATTTAATTTTTTACTCGTAAACACGTTTTTCCAAGTATACTTAATCTATAATCTATATATCAAGTTTTATCTACTTTTAAAAAAGTTTTATCATTTTATAATACTTTTATTTTTATATTTTATTTTTAAAAAAGCATCAATTTTTAGGGGCATTTAAGTCATTTTTATCTCTTAAAAAATTTAATTTTTAAAAATAAAAAATGTAAAATATTATAAAATAAGAAGACTTGGTATGTAGAGTAAATACACTTAGAAAGACATGTTTATGAAAAGATCAAACAAATGTAAATAATTGTAAAAATAAATAAATATTATGTTTTAGTTTAAAATATATCATGATGTATATAATCAAGCTCCAAATTGGGTAGATAAATCTAGTACTTAAAATTGATCAGCACGAGTACCTTATTTAATATATATAAGTGTACGCAACTATATATATTTATACAAGGAGCACGATTATATTATGATATATTGAATGCTAAAATACAATTCTCATTTATTTTTGTAATGAGTTATATTTTTATGTTTTCTTCGTAAACATATTTTCATAAGTGCATTCAAGCTATATAAAAAGTTTTGTCATTTTGTAATATTTTTATATATTTATTTTTCATTTTTTAAAATTAAGCTTTTTAAAAGCTGGAAAATGACTTAAATACCTCCAAAACTGATATTTTTTAAAATAAAAAATAAATATGTAAAAGTATTATAAAATAACAAAACTTGATATGTGAATCAAATAAAATTAGAAAAATATATTTATGAAGAAAAATTAAACAAAATAATATTATATTTTAATTTAAAATACATCAATGGTATATATAATCATTCTACATTGTATCATTTTTACAATGTTTGTGTTCGCTAGTCCGTTTCGCATGTTAGCGCCTCCGTTCTTTTGCTACTTTGGCGGGGGGCTGCCATGCGCAAGCGCGCCGGGATTTGACAAATGACAGCCGCAGAATAGTCCTACATGAAATGAAATCATGCTGCACATAAAGAATGCAGTCCCTGGCAACGATAGATGGGAGAAAAAAAGAACGAATTATTAGAAGTCTCGATAGTTTAATCGAGTGCAGATTAGAATGTTGGAAAACAGACTAATGGTGAGTGGAAATTTCTGTCAAACGTTAATAGTTGTCCAGCTCTGTAACATATTCATTGCAGAAGTACCAAGCAAGCACATATTAATAGATGTAAATATATATTTTCAGTTTATGTAAATATATTGTTTTAGATTATCTAAAAATAGCAACAAAAAAATTAATGTTATATTTATATATTGAAGGAATTGATTTGCGACCGAAACCAAAACCATAATTAAGGGTATGTTTGGTAATGAATAAAACTTTTGATGAAAAGTTTTGGAGACTAAAAATTGTCAAATGATGTGATATGATAGGGGTAATGATGAGTAGTAAAGAGGATAAAGTTAAAATAGATAGGTTAGTTGTGTAGAAATGATTGAAAAGTATGGTAGTTGTATAGGAAAATGTGAAAAATAATTAAAAAATATGATAGTTATGAAGAGTGAAAAGTTTTAGATTTAAAAATTTTAACTTGACATTTTTTATCAATTGTCAAACACACACTAAGTAAAATACACTGCGAACTGAATCGAGCGACAAGTGAGGTGGCATAAGTTTATTTTTTACAAATAAGATGTGAGTAAGCTAGCACATTATTCAAACATAATTGGCCCCTAGTTGCACCCACTTTTCTAATTTAACACATACAAAAAAGAAGGCTAATGCTTATTTGCTAAGCCTTTAATGTGAAATAAAAAATTAGTCAACATTTTTTTAGATTCAATTTTTATGCCCCGCTAAAAAAGCACGGTCATGTCAAATGATATGAATGATCTTTCACTTGCAGTGGACGTGAATTAAAATAGCGTTGATACTATCTGTGCGTGCAACAGTCATGTATATTGATAGCAGATTACACTATTCAGCATAGCTTCTGTTATTTACCATGATGAACAAGTTACCAATGCAGCATGTTATTTAATTTTGTACATTGTCACGCATTCATAGTGTTGACACTGTTCTAATGCGTATTTAGCTATGACTTGGCCTCTATGAAATTAAAAATAACCAAGTGTTATTGATTTAAGGTCCTTTGCATGCGGCCGAGTAGGTGAGCGTAGAAATATCCATTGGATGACCTTTGGATTCGTTGTTAGCTGACTTTGAGTGCATGGGATCATGTGGAGGAGAGAAATGAGGGGAAATTTGCATTTAAAATGTTTTAACTTCGCATATTTGCATTTTCAACACCAAAATTTGCATATTAGCATTTTAAATTATGTGAAATTTAGTCTTTTGTATTCTAGACCCTCAGCCCTAGCAACATTAAAAATTACTGTTAAAATATTGTAAAATGTCTAAGATACCCTTTGCATTTTAAACCAAACTTCATGCGGTTAAAAATGTTAATATGCAAATCAAGATTTTAACAATATCTTTTAATGTTATGAGCGCCGTGAAGTTAGAAAGTTTAAATCAAACATCAGATGATTTAAAATATAAAGGACATTTTGGATATTTTTACAAAATTTTAACAATGAGTTTTAATGCTGTCAAAACTAAGGGTTTAAAATACAAAGATAAAATTTCACAGGGTTTAAAATGCTAGTATGTAAACCGGAGGTTTAAAATATAAATACACAAAGTTAAAGGGTTGAAAATGCAAATTACTTGAGAAATGGGAATTGACACGCTACCACAAGCTAATGCAGTTCAGATGCCAGGAAGAGATGAGCCAGCCAAGCAAGCAAGCAAGCAATGCAACTTGCATGACCACGCGAGTACTCATCCAATTGACGAGAGGAATCGTTGGCTCCATTTTAGGGGTGAAAATACGGTCGGGTCGACTAGTGATCTGCTTCACTCCGTCCCGATTTTACTAAAGGTTAGGGTAAGAATTTTCATCTTGCGGGGTGGGCGGGTCAGAATTTTAGACCTGTATTTCAATTTTAATGAGCAAGGCCGGTCGACTATGTCTCGATCCACTTTGACCCAACCCAACCAGTAATGTTTAAATTATTTTTATAAATTATATTACTTACTTATGTGAATGTTGTTTTGTTGGATGAATATGTTTAACGTCGTGACTTATTAATGTGAGTATGATTTATGTTGATGTATGTTTAACTTTATAAATTATTTTATGAATAAATTTTTATTTCTTAATTATATATATGTTATTTAAGTTGTTTCATTCAAATATTTATTAATGAAATAAAATATATCATCTATATTATTTATAACTTACGATAACGAATATTATTATTTTGTCATTTAGCAATTTTAATTGTAATTCAAAATTTACATTAATGTCTTTTTTAAGGTTGATACACATATTTATCAAAATTAAGTTGTAAACAAAATCATTTAAAATTTTTTACTAATGCTTTATTATGACAATTGTGTTTTACTCGCTAAATAATAAAATATTGAATCATTTAACCTTAAATTTATCATATATATGAGTTTATAGATATGTATATAAATTTTTAAACTTCGACTTAGGGTATGTTTGACAATGGTTAAAACTTTTTAATCTAAAACTTTTCAATATTCACAACTATCATATTTTTTAATTATTTGTTCACATTTTCCTATACAAGTATTATACTTTTCAATCATTTATACACAACTACCCATACAACTATCCATACAACTAACATGTCTATTTTAACTTTATCGTTTTTACTCTTTATCATTACCACTATCATATCACATCATTTGACAACTTTTATTATTCAAAATTTTTCATCAAAAGTTTTATCTATTCCCAAACACACATTTACTTTTTCAACTCAACTTGTTGTCTTAATATTGATTAGTAACCAACCTAAAGTTTGTTCGATTTTGTACCCTCACCTGATATAAAAAGTAGGATGAAATATAACGTTTAAATATAGGATCGGCATTGGCTACACCCTTACCCTTACTCGCTCAGATTTTCACCCTACTCGATTGGTGGTTTTGCTGGCTGCTAGTCGGCCTGGTTGGATAGTGCAAAGCCAAACGAGCCCTTAGCATAATAAGCCTCTGCACTTTGCAGCGGTTTGCACAGAACGCAAGCATGCAACTAGCTGGTTAGCTATTTAAAAAGGGTAGCGATCTTGTGCAGGCAATTTATGGGTAACTGCAGATATTTTTATATTTTAAGTTTTAATATATATGCAGCCCCACTTAGATTTTATATTCGTTAATTTTTAAAATTTATTTGTTGTGTCATTTTTATTTTTGAAAATAAAAAATTAGGACACGAACACATTCGAACATAAAAATTGTTGCGTATTGAGGACTATGAAGTTATATTAGGAATGAAAAATTATTATTAAAAATTGAAAAAGCAAGAAAAATGCCTCTACTTCCTGTCATGCGGAATAAAGGGGTGATTTTTTTAATTTGTTTTGCCAAATGCGAGCGTAGCGCGCAACTGTGATGAAATTATCAAATAGAATTGCTCGGTGAAAGGTGGTCCCAAATTTGCCAGCCATCGCCGTCCAAAATCCAACAAAAACAAAAACAAAAGAAAAAAGAATGGAATATTCTCGGACGATTCGTGGGTTCACAGATTACTAATCTGCATGCATACGTACATATATGCGTGTGCATGTATTACATAGATAATGCGAAGAACAAGGGCTTGCATACCTATCCAGAAGTAAATTTACCCTAAAAATTGATTCATGCTCTGTTTCGACTGAATTGGGATATTTACATTTGGTCTCTCGGAGTACGGGAATATTTTCGAGATGTTCCTTCACGGAAAGGATCGGATCTCTGAATAAACCGATTTGTAATATTAGATGTTGCTGTGTATATAATACTAACAAAAAAATATATTTTAACGCAATGCAGTAATAGACAAATAGGGAGAGAAATTAATGGTATGTTTGTTTCCTCAAAAACTTTTTAATCTAAATACTTTTCACTATCTACGACTATTCTATTTTTAATCATTTGTAAAAAAAATTTACAACTATCTTATTTTTCAATTATTCACGGACAACTATTCATACAACTAACCTATTTGTTTGAGAAGTAAAAAAACTTTTAAGGAAAAATTTGTTGAAGTAAAAGTTTTAACATGATGTGATATGATAAGAGTACCAATGAAGAGTAAAGAGAATAAGTTAAAATAAATATATTAGATGTATAGGTAATTATATAAAAGTAATTGAAAAGCAGTATAATTGTATATGAAAATGTAATGAGCTATTTAAAAAATATGATAATTGTATAGAAGAAAAAGTACTATGAATCACCGAACACCTCCTTATTCTTCATCGTTACCCATTTTATATCATATTATTTTTTTAAATAATTTTTTTTTATATTAAAAGCTTCTCGTTGAACAGAAAGCACTTTATGGGTGTGTTTGGTTGGAGGTAAAACTTTTGATGAAAAGTTTTTGGAGTAGAAGTTGTCAAATCAATAGAAAGTGATGTGATATAATAGGAGTAATGATGAGGAGTAAAGAGAATAAAGTTAAAATAGATAGGTTAGTTGTATGGGTAGTTGTGTAGAAATGATTGAAAAGTAGGGTATTTTGTATAGAAAAATGTAAAAAAATAATTAAAAAATAGAGTAGTTATGAAGAATGAAAAGTTTTAGATTGAAAAGTTTTAGTTGACACTTTTTTGCCCTAAACAAACACACCCTATAAAGTATGCTGAGGTTTATGCAGTGAATGATTACCCTTTGTATATTATGATCTGGACAAGATCTCGCAATTGAAATGGTCGTTTTGCGCAGCAGTGTAGTTCTGCTGTTCGTGTAATTTTTTAAAGAGTTATTTAAATCACAAAAGCGCATGAGCTGTGAGTGCAGAGTGAATTTCTCTCGAGCAAAGCCAAATGAAGCTTAATATATATTAATTAAAATCCACATGGATGCATGAAGTTTAACTCTACTTCCACTTGCACATATGAACTTTTAAAAATTCTAGATATATTAATGTATTTGTACAAAACTTCATTTATACTCACAATCATTTATAAAATTACAAATATACTCTAACCATAATTATAATTTTAAGTTAGAAATTCACATCCAAATATATTTACATAGGTCATTTTAATGCAATTTTTATTAATAAAATTTTAATTAAAATTTAAATATATTTATCATTTCACATGAGTACCAATATATATATTTGAAAATTTTGAAAGTCTGTAAATATAAATGGATTTAAGCTTAGAATTCGCGGGTACACCGAGAATTTGCCTTAAAATTAATTACACTCCCAAGTCTCTTTCCGGTAGTCGGTGGGTTACAATACGTCGATACCTACTGCTTTGTCGACCAACATTTGAATAGAAATTGCATGCATGTGGACAAAAACATGCCCCCGGCCCACCTACTACAAGTCCACAACTGTTATTCTACCACGAGATGGCACATGTGTTTACAATTATATAATTTTATTAGAACTCAATCAAGGAAAACGTAGAATGAGAAATCAATTCGGGTGAAATTGCTATGAATTTTAGTAAGTGGAAAGAGATGATGAGGGAAAATAAGTGGGCGGAGCTGCTGGAAAGATGCACCAACGCCAGGCATCCAATGTCCCATTAATTCCCTACCCAAACTACATATGAATTGACATGAAGCTGTCATAGGAATTGTGAGAAGATCATCTCATATATCCGCAGTTGCTGCCGCTGATAATTCACTCAAATCAACTACAAGCATCATTTGCGCCCGGTCTCAAGATTTGGAACCAAGCCAAAAACATATATTTTTACTTTTTAAAAGTTTCTATACTACTGATTTTTTTATTGGATGCAACTGTTAATATAAATGCATTTAATCTACAAAATAAGTGTTATCATTTTCGAAAATGTATATATATTTATTTTGTATTTTTAAATTTATGGGCGATTTAATCATTTTAAATTTCGGAGGCGTTTTTCTTCAAAAAAAATTATGGGGGTGTCTGGGACGGAGATTGATTATATATATTATGATGTATTTTTGATTAAATACATCATTTATTTATTTCTACAGTTAATTATATTTTTTAGTTTTTTCTTGGTAATCCTAAGTATATTTAACTCATATACCAAGTTTTTTCATTTTATATTTAACTCGTATACCAAGTTTTTTTATTTTACAATATTTTTGCGTATTTATTTTTAGTTTTTTTTAAATTATCAATTTCAGGAGCATTTAAGTCATTTTGCACTCGTTAAAAACTTCTTTTTAAAAAAATTAAGAACGAATATGTAAAAGTATTGTTAAATGACAAAACTTAGTATATGAATTAAATACACCTAGAAAAATATGTTTACAAAAAAATAAAAATACAATTAATTATAAAATAAATGAATGATGTATTTTAGTTTAAAATACATCATAATATATATAATTAAACTCCATTTGTGAAACAATAAAAAATTTGTTAACTAAAATTTTTCAATCTAAAACTTTTAACTTTACACAACTATCATATTTTTTAATCATTTATTAGTGTCTTCTCATATAACTATCATATTTTCAATTATTTATACACAACTAGTTATACAACTAACACAAATATTTTAACTTTATTTTTTTTATTCTTCATCATTACACCTATTATATCACATCATTTTACATCAATTCAAAAACTTTTACTAAAAAATTTTTCATTATAAGTTTTATTACTTTCCAAACATACCCTGTATTTTAAAAATAATTTAAAATAACTAAATATCCCCGTGTTAAGGTATACAAAATAAATATATAAGTATTTTAAAATGATAAATTTTGGCTTATAGATTAAATATACATTATTAACAGTTGTATAAAAGATTTTAGCCCGTTCACAGTTCACAGATGGCCTCATTTAATAGGAGAACAGGTTGGGGTGATTTTATGCGGCACTCGGAAATTAAGACTACCTTCGCACGCCTGCATTTTGCTAAAATCCAACCGGCGGATGAAGTTGGTGAAATCCATCGATCAACATCATTAAATAAACACCCGTTCATTCTCCACCAAATTGATTGTTAGAAGCCAACCGATCATGATTCTTAGGTGGTCCACCACCCATCGAAAGATTCAATGATCCTGCCATCCGTGGCTTACCTGTTTCTTTTATATATATATATATATATATAAATTATGGTAATTCACGGATCCGATTTTCGGAAGCAGCTGTTTAGACTTTATAGGTCTAAATTAAAATTATTGGCGGACAATAACTTCAAATTCTGTCTCGCTCGCCATTCTAATTTACTAGAACATTTTCAGGGTGTTTAGGGAATGATAAAACTCTTGGTGAAATTTTTTTGGTATAAACGTTTTTGAAATGGAAGAAAATAATGTGATATGATAGAGATAATGACAAGTGAATAAAATAAAGCTAAAATAGATAAGTTAGATATATGAGTAATTGTTTAGAAATAATTGAAAAGTATGATAGTTGTATGGTAAGAAATGAATAAATAATTAGAAAATATAGTAGTTATTGAAAATAAAAAGTTTTGTATCGAAAAGTTTTGGAGGTAAATAAATATTTCCTTAATATGTACATGTTTAATGTATAATATAATTCATTCATTATATTTAACATTAATTTTTTAGTTATAAGATTAAATGATATCTAGCTCAAATGTGTGCATGAGTTTGCTTAAAAATAGAGATATTCATATGTACATCAGGAAAAATGATTATGTTCATTCACGTTTGTATTATAATATGATAATACTTTGTAGGATCATTTATTCATATAATAATGATATTTTAGATAAGTTAATGTTGAAAATACTACTTAAAATTAATATTTAGTATTAAATAATTTAGGCTTTACTTCTATATAATCCCTTCATTTTAATGTCTTTATGGCTATTGAAAAATTCACTTCATATATTATATTTAACATCATTTATATTATCATGAAAATCTCTCATTTATTTAGGACTTTATCTATAAATGTGTGAAATTAACGTAATAAAATAATGTAATACTAAAAATAAAAAATTATATTTTTAATATTATACTATCTAAAATATTACTATTATGTAGATAAATTATTTTTAAAATATTATTATATTTTAATTTTATGGATGGATATAAGTATTTTTCATAATTTACACATAAACATATCTATTTTTTAGCAAATGTGGTTAATGCACATATTTGATTTAAATGAAACTTAGCCTCTTAGTGTCCTTATTAACTAAACAAAAGACCAAATTTAGTATCTTAATTAAAACGATGATGCTAGAGTTAGGGAATGAATTTAATTTTACATCAATTATCAATGTATTAAAAATGGACGAAGTTAAACAAAATCGCTTCTACGGGTTACATAGAAGCGAAGCCTAAACAATTTTATTACATTGATTTTATATATCTATAAATGTGGCCCATGCACAGCATAGTAAACAAATAATTTTTTTTATGACAATATAAATGATACTAAATACAATATATCAAGTGAATTTTTTATTAACCGTTAAATATTAGAAATGAGGAGAGTTAGATAGAAGAGAAGTTTCCTATAAGCAAAATATTCATTATAACAATGGAAATTATTGACAAAATAAAATTCATTATGGCTATGAAATTTTGATCCTGCATGGGAGAACATAAAATACAGTCAATTAAAAATGAAATGTTTTATGAACAAAGTTTAGTATTTTACAAAATCATTAAAACATAATAAAAGGTACATTTCCTGGAATATACAATAGGAGGCAAATTCAAATATCATAATTAGAATTATTAACAATAAATTTGAGTTCTCTATTTAAGATTTAAATGTCTTGTTAATTATTCTTAATCCCAACTGTTTTCTTGGATAATTGCTTTGCTTTGAGGAATAAGCAAAAAATTTCATCTCTTTTAATATGACTTGGTGAATGAACTAATTATCTACTTTTCTAGTTGTTATATATTTTCAGTCATTATTCCGTATTTTCATATATCTGCCTCGTTCAAGGATTCATGATTGGGGAATGACATAGAGAAAAGACAAGAAAAAAAATTGGATAAAAAGTGTTGCTGCATTTTGAAAATTAGAAAAGTAATATTGTAAAATGAAAAACTTATTGTTCATGTATTATTAAAAAGGAAAAAATTTTGAGAATCTTTTCCACACAACTACTTATATAACTATCATATCTATTTTAGATTTATTCTCTTCACACCTTATCATAACTATGATATCTATTTTAGCTTTATTCTCTTCACGCCTTATCATTACTTTTATAATATCATATAATTTTCTATTAATTCGACAACTTTTATATCATGAACTTTTCCTCACAAAATTTTACCTCAAATTTAAAGTGTCGAGCTGTCGATGCACCCAACATGTGTGAGATTGACAAGTGGAAAAATAGGCCATCTTTCCTGTTATTTGCTCTTAGCTACGGACCCTGGTTTAATGCACCCGGGTGCATTGAGCCTTAGTGCACCCGGGTGTACTTTACCCATTTTTTCTTATTTTTTTTCTTATTTTTTTAATGAAAATATTAATCTAAGTCTATTTAACATGTGTATAATTTTTTACCATTTTTAAATATTTTTAGATATTTTTTTCGGATTTTTTTTAAATCAGTGGAAATTACCAAAAATGCCACTGATTTTAAAAAATTCAAAAAAAATATCTAAAAATCTCCAAAAATTATAAAAATTTATACACATGTTAAATACACTTATATTAACAGTCTTGTAAAAAAAATTTCAAAAAAAAATAAGAAAAAATGGGTAAAGTACACCCGGGTGCACTGAGGCTCAATGCACCCGGGTGCATTAAACCAGGGTCCCTTAGCTACGGAAGGGTCCAAAAGTTTGGTGGCTGGGTTCAATCATTATTTCATGGTTTTTAAAGCATGGTGACTCACACTCACTTTCCAAAGGCATCCATTTGCGCTCTGCCCGGTCCCCTCCCCTTTCAATAGCATAAAATATAAAAGAGACATGAAAACCCCATCATGATTTAATTAATGCTGTGTCTATCTCCATTCTCCATCATCAATGTCGTTAAGCGATCGTTGTCACCTTTTTTTTATGATCCTGCAAAATTAATTACTGGTTCCCAGATTTCAATATATCAACATTTTTCAAGGAATGTTATTAAGAAAATCTTGTCCAAATAAAGATAAACAAATATAAACGACCGCGGATACATATTTTGTCACCTTTCACCAAAGTAATTGTTCAAAATTGAAAATAAATAAATATTATTTTTAAGGTTTTGAAATAGCAGGTCAGTTTTGTTTATTTAATTACATATGTTTAGAGGATAATATGCAGTGGTCCGCTGCATATGCCTGTGGTGAACAGCTCATATATGGAATATCTGGTGCGTGCTCGGACAATTTGCAATGAAAGTGCCTTCACGGGTACATATTCGTCACACTCATTGCCTGATCTGGACTAGAGTGGCGCAAGTCAGCGTGTGAAGTATCAAAATCCTTCAAAAATATCATTGCTTCAAGTTGGGAATGGAATTTTCAATGATAAAATATGCTTAGTTAATTTGTTTCAATAAATTTATTATATTATCTATTTTTAATAATGTTTTACTTGGGTTAGTAGTGTTTTATTTTTTACTAGTTAATAATATAAATAATATGTTGAAAACTTATAATTTAATATAGATATAAATTTATACTTGATAAATGTATAAATTCTTAAAACTACCGTATGTAATCTTAAGTTTTAACCTGAATAACTAACTTGGTAAATTTATGTTATCTATTTTTAATAATGTTTTACTAGGTTAGTAGTGTTTTATTTTTTACTAATTAATAATATAAATAATATGTTGAAAACTTATAATTTAATATAGATATAAATTTATACTTGATAGATGTATAAATTCTTAAAATTATCGTATGTAATCTTAACTTTTAACCTGAATAGCTAACTTGGTATTTGACCTAAGACCTACAAAAGTAAGGTGAGACCCCATCCTTATTGTTCCCATTGGGTATAAAATATAAAATTGAAAAGACCATTTCTAAAATAGAACTAAAGTTAGATCTAACTTGACTCCGTATGAGGGGTTCTAAATTCTCACCCCTACTAGTTATATTCGATATTATTGAATTTTTAGATTTTAGATTTTATGTTTTTTTATGGATGATATTAGGCCAGGACTTTGGAGTTGCACCTGGGGGGTCCTGCATGCTATTATTTTTATCGATCCATCAGAAGCTGAAAAGGCAACGAATTTAACCTATGGTATTTAATTTGAGCACTAAAAGCTGATGATTCCACTTAATCTTGTTCATGAGCGTACAGGGTATTTATGGGAACAGAAAGGAAACCACGCACTCATGATTTAATGTGCATATGGGTTTAGGTGACTGCACCCACATCATTTTCCCATCAGAATTTTGAGCCGGGTAGCACACATTGATGGAGGTGTTTTAGAGGGACCCACAGCGTCCTTTCATGCTAGCCACTTTGCCTTCAGAGGTGGGCATGCAATTCCTAGTCTTGCACATATGATGGCTTGTAATTTCAAGCCATTTAACGAATATTGATTAGACATATGACTATTACCCATAACTACATCTTTCAAATCAGATCCTAGTTCCACGTGGATTAATTTACAATCCAAGAAAAGCGGATTAAGACACGGGAGAAAAATACAAGAGATTTATTCTCATATCTAATTTTGTGTTTATTTTGAGGTGGGGCACACGCCGCACACCTTAGAAGTGCATCCACTTCAACGGTCTGGATGCAAAATTTTCACGATCAATTGGTCTGATGTTTGGTTGGGAATTTCATGGAATTCGGTTCAACTACACGCACTTAAAGAAGCGAAAATTATCATTATGGTGATGCAATATGAGTGTCTTGAAAGTGAAGAAATGGATCCCGCAACCTCCTACAGTGGCTGCGCCCTTCTGGATGGACGTTTGCTTTCTTTCTTTTCTTCTGGCTGCCTTCCGGCTGCTGCTCACCTTTTTACCTAGTTCGGACCATGTAGGTGCTCTTGTCTGGAATACAGGCCGCTTTCAACGGCAAAGGCAGCAAATGTGTACCGAACTGCCACAGCATTCATCGCAACACTTTCTGCTCACTTGAGTGGTCCCCCTGATTTTCAGGCAATGTAGTACAAGCATCTGCATGGGTGGAATCCAAGCATTTAAAGGGCCCAGTTCCGTATCCTCACTCAGTCTGCAAGCCAAACAAGTACGTTGCAATCCGTTTAAAAGTCAAATTTATTACTCCAACAACCTTATTTTGGCTCGTGATGATTCATTTGTTTTCCATACATATGAATAAAGCCCGCCTAATGTATCTTCATATCGATCTCTACAGCTAATTATGAATTCGAAATTGGAATACCGATCCTAAAAGCCAATCCCTACCAAAAATCAGTGTTCATCGCCATGGGTTGTCATCCTTTTTTGCTAGTCGATGTATATACAGTTAAGGTAAAATGCTGCTGCTGCAACGAAATGCCCGTTGGTGAGATGCGCGCTTGTATGGTACTCAGCATCCGACCCAAGTAAGCATTGCACGCGCAGCCTCGGCCCGTAACAAAGGACGATTCATATCCAAAAGGTACTCCGAAATTCACCCCACAATAGTCTTCCCCAAAGATGCATCAGCTAGCAACGCCCACCGTCGTCCACGGGTAGGACTCAGAAATTAAATGATACACAGTTCCTGTGGTCCACCACACCAACCTTCTGAATTGATACTCATCGTACCTGCAACCGATCGACGGTAGGGACAGCGTGGTTGGGTTGAGCAAATTTTCACTGTCCGGCCTATTCCGAACAACATTGAGATTGAAACTTACAGGATAGCTGAAAGGCCTGTTTCGCTTGCAGTTTATTTGGCAAACGGACCTTATAAAAATTAAATTTTTATGATATTTCTTTCAACATTTGAGAGGCTGTGAAAAAGGGTTTTGCTTTTCACCAAAAAATGGTCCAACATGCCCTCCGTAGGTTCAGTTGGAGTTTCAGGCAGGCGGTGTCGAAAGACCAAACCAACTCATAACTTAATCCATGGGTTCATATATATTAAAAAAAAAAAAAAAACCATAAACAACTATTATTAAACGGGAAGTACTCTGTCGTATACAATAATGAAATCTGCAATGTTGCTACCCCATTTTAGCGTCTTTTGATGATTAAGGGGCTGTTTGGATTGACGCAAAACTCACCCCTTTTGCCAAAACTTTTCACGCAAGGGACTTACGGGCAAAAACCCGTCAACTCAGCCTGTCCTGCCGACGACAGAGGCTGAGTATACCGTACGTGAGGAACAGAGTTACATCCTCGGTTTCGGCAATGGAGAAGAAAAAGGTTAATAGTTGTTAACAGTGAATTTTTTAATACCATTAACCTGAAGATTACCTACGACGAACTTCCGTTTTCCCCGACACGTGGCGCAGAAACCACTTTCGGCGCAAAAACCATTTTCCACCTGTGGACTACGGATCTCATTTGTGGCGTAGAAAC
This sequence comes from Annona cherimola, assembly GCA_030490835.1. Lineage (NCBI taxonomy): Eukaryota > Viridiplantae > Streptophyta > Magnoliopsida > Magnoliales > Annonaceae > Annona > Annona cherimola. Next base: position 119,905,276 of record CM059971.1, on the reverse strand, counting down.
TGTTTTCGGCACAGATGGAAGAAACGCCGTCAGTACGAATCAGTTATTTCCCATTTATCGACAGACGAGAAATTGATTAGTGACGTTTTTTTAAGGGCATAAAACATGTCAAAAAGTTTTAATGCAATCCAAACAGCCCCTAAATTAAGAGCTAATTCACTCATTTTGTTTAAAATTATTTATTTTATCATGATACTAAAAATCATTTTCATCAAAATTTTAGGCGAGTAATACCAACTTTACAATATTTCTGTACATGTATGATGTAAAAGGCAGTTAAATCGATTCACAAATATACTAGAATTTCATTGTAATTCATTAGAGTGCATCAAGTACGTTGCACTACAGCTAAGGTGCACCATGATGTCCCATAAAAAAAAAGTGCATCATGATGAAATGTGGTCATTTTGATGAAAAAAATCAAAATCCTTTTCGCTCATTGCATTAAAGAACATTTATTTAACTAATTATCAAGTTTCATACAATTATTTAATTTATATATATTAATTTTAAAGCAATCAATAAAAGATCTAAACTATCTAAAACATCATTTCCATGTGCACAAACGATTTGCTAAATTATTATAACACTAATGCATCTGTAAATAGATCCAAACGTTTTTATAATTTACTCATGACTTTATGTATTTTTAACAAAATGTGGCCCATTAAAGATTCTTATTGAGCTTATTTTTAGTATTATAAAAAAACAAATGATTTTAAACCATATGACGAGTTACTTTTGATTTCTTCATCAATGTACCCCTATGATTTTTCAAGTTAATTTTTTTTTTTTTTTTTGGGCAATGTTGACTCAGTTTGAAGTCTTCTCAACCTTATACCTCTTAAGTAAAACCTCAATCCAACCCTATTCCAACCTTACGACCTCAAGATAACCCTAAAATAATTCTTTAAAAACTTGGTCCAGTTCGGATTGGAATCAGCTTAACGAACAGCCTATTTGACATATAAAAATTTCACAATCAAACAGCTCACATAGCCTGTTTAATATCCAAATGATCAAACATGTACGTAACCTGTTCGAATTGAGAAATTTCACAACCAAACACAATTCCAACCTCCACACAACCTGTTTGACTAGAAATTTCACAATTTGCTTAAAATATTTCAAGCAAATGGAAATTAATATCTAAAATATTCAAACAAATTTTTAAAATATCTCATGCAAACAGAAAATAACATCCAAACAACCTATTTAAGTAGTACATTCATATTCGACTACACCAAGATAAATTCACACTAAGTACATATTTCATCAGCTCATCCAAGATTAACTAAAAGTTAATAATACTTAAGCCCTTGTCTTGAAACTTCAATAACATTGTCTTCCATACTGAATATTGCATAAACATCTGTAATTTTAGTATTAATAACAATTTCAAATACATAAATGAACAGCATAGCAAGTTTACATTTAGCTTAAATTCACAATCAAGCGAACAATCATACAAACTAGTAACATTTAAGCCTAAATTCATAATAATAACTATAGAGACAGATGCATACAACTCATTAATAAAAGGGGAATAAAAAACAGAGTTATTGCAAAGAATAGAATAGAAGATTAAGTCATCTACCAGAAATCTGTAAAAAGAAAAAAAAAACAGCTACTGAAGAAGAACAGAAGCTTTCGTCTCTCGCCTTGTGTGCCTAAATTGAGTGGAGCTGCCAATGGAAATGATGTAGAGAAGGGGCTCATTGGATCAGTGGGAGATGGAGGTCTAGGATGGAGATTTTAGGAGAACCATGATTGGATGTTGGAAGTGAAGGGAGGAAGAGAAAGAGGAAAAGAGAGGTCAGGTCTGTGGTTGAACAAGGTAGGTGCAGGACAACCACCAGCCAGAGAAAAGAGATGAGAGAGGCCAGATTTGATGTCAGAAAGCAGACCGCAGAAGAAGAGGAAGAGTCAGAGAGAGCTTGATAGGGGAATCTGGAGAAGGGGAATGCTGGTCACTGGGAACGGCAACTGATTATCAGAGGGGATGAGGAACGAGAGAGAGATGAGAGGAGGGCGGGAGGGTGGGGGAGGGACAGTGAAGAGACAACAGCACAGCATGGCAAGAAGGGAGAAAGGAAAAACCTTTTATCTATAAATATAATATATAGTTAATGAGGAATGATCCTATTAGCCCGGGCTAAGCAAATGCTCCGCTTAGCCCACCTCAAAAAACTCATTTACAACTTCTTTTTGTTTTTTGCTTCATACACTTGTTTACCTAAGTATATTTAAGATATAAACCAAGTTTTACTATTTTTGGATATATTTATATATATTTTTGAGATTTTAAAACATCTATGTGTATATATGTATTTAAAATACCATTATCTTTAAAAATCTGAAAAATATATATATAAACATATCCAAAAATGGTAAAACTTAGTTTATATGTTAAGTACATTTAGATAAATAAGTGTATAAAGAATAAAATAAAATAATTTGTTGTAAATGGATTTTTTGAGGTGGGCTAAGCCATGCATTTGCTTAGCCGGACTAACAGGATCATTCCTCATAGTCAATATACTAAGTCAGGTCGGGTTGATTGACCAACCTGCTATAGAAATTCAGGTCAAGTTGAACACAATTCTGGCAAACTAATTTCTTAAAACTTCAATCTAACCATTGCTAAAAATCAGAGTGGGTCATCCATGTTCAGGTTATGCCCAACTCTATTTACACCCTTAATTATAATATTCATTCAGGCTAGCACACGGTAAAAGGAGAACATATAAGGGCGCCAGCTGAAGCAATGCAAGAAAAATCATATAGACTAGGCCACTTCCATGAGAATGATGTGACTAGATGTAGTCTTGCTTAGCATGCTAGGATGGTTCAGTTAACCGAAATGGCATGCCTTGTCTTCATTTGGCAAGGAGGTCTACGGTGACCCCAAAAAAAATTGATCCAACAGGGGTATTGTAATGATGTTTAGCATACATAGATTAGCTACATGAATTGTTGTGTTGGAAGCAACAGACCATTGAACAATGGATATGTATGCCATTTTATGATGATTGTATTCTAATTGCATTTACACAAGGAAGCATAGATACGAATGCAACCAGGATACACATCATGCATGGCAATTGCAGACCATATGGTGGCTTACAAGTGGGGCAGGGCAAATCATGAAATCCACACAGCCAAAGCTCACCTGTTAATATTGTGGATAACAGCAAGATTGCACTCCATAGTGGCCAGTATTTGTCATGGGTCGTCATCGTAAGGTGAAGTCCATGCTGAGGATAACTGAAGGACAACAATAGGCTTTCCCTGTGAATGGAACTCTTGAAGCATGGAAACATGAGTTGATTGACAGCATCGAATATTTCCTGTCAAGTCCAATCTCTCCAATTGCCCTTTGACAAGAAAAAGATGTATGGACGTCAGAAAGAAAGAATTTCTAAATATATTTGATCAAGCTGCATTGCCAATATCATTGTTTATATGAAAAAATTGACCAAAAGATGTACATCCCTTTCCCATTAAAAATGAATTAAAAAGCCACATGTATTTGGAAAGAAAGCAAACTCGCATCATCCAATCAACTTATCCCAGAAAAATCTACATGTGGCTCCCACCTTTAAGAGATAAAAAAAAACTCACATGGAATGTGACCGAATACAACCCAAACAGATCTGAGCAGAAATAGGCAGAATTATTGTGACCCATCAATTCTGAGCATCAAGGCTAATTCTATCACTAGATCAAAAGATGGGGTTTGATGCAAAATTTCATGTATTAGATGGAATACACCAGATTCAATATCTCTGTATGTCCTTCAAACAGATCATCATGTACACCGCCAAAATATTAACCAATTGCTGGGAATGGTTTCATCATTGAGATTGTAAATCTATGTGCCAAGCAAACAATTCTAAGTGTAGCAGTCATGATTGATAAAACTTGATGAGTGAAAGAATGATTTCAGAAGGATAATCAAACATAACATCTGACATGTACCTTTTGACAATTTCAGTGCATCATATAAGATTGCACATGATTCTTCTGGAAAGAAATTATAACCAGCATCGACCACTCCAAGTCGTGGAGCATGCAAAACGAGCTTGTAGACAAATTTTGCAGCTTCAATCCCACCACGATTTTTGCTATAAGAAATGGTAACACATGAATCCCTGGACCTCATTAATCTAGCTCCATACAAAATTTCAGAAGTGTGTAGTAGCTAACCTTAGGTTGATATGCACCAGATCCAATTCCTCTGGTATTCTTTTACATAGTTCAAGGAATCCAGAAGAACCCAAATTAATGTCTTCAACATTAAGCATCCTAACGTGGGAAGTTTCCAGGAATTTTGCTAAGGGCACTGCCACATCACTGCAATACAGTCATTTCAGCACTGAGGCCTTAGGTGGGGGGGTGGTGAACACAATGTTTTAAAGTTAGTGCCATGAATCCTTGAAAGCAGATGGACGAACCTGCCAAGGTTATTATCAGCAATTGATAATGCAAGCAATGGATTCTTCAATGTTGTGAGGCTCATTAGAAGTTCTGCTGCTCCATTATGGGAAAGACTGCAGTTCTCCACCCTTAAATCTGAAATGGGTAAGGCTCTTCCAGATGCACCAGTAATGTATGGAATTAGACTCCTGTAAAGGTTTTAAGTTTTTGCTTGTAAGCTTCTCAGCTGATCAATGCAGAAATAGGTGAGAATTTTAAATAAGAAGATGCAATATAGCTCCATAATCAGGTTAAATACGAGACTGTTTGATAACCAGAACTATGCACTACATGGAATTTATTTCAGTTAACTAATGCCTTTCTAAATCAACAATTGCATAATCCTAATTCAAACTACTCTGTTCATTGCTAATTGATGGTTGGTAATATTCTTTTATTCAGGTCACACATATTTGAAGTTTATGGCAGACGTAAAGTTGATGCTCCCATGCAATATTTTTCAATCTAAAAAATAGTGAGGTTTTATGCTGGACATTTTCTGTAAAAACAATGTAATCTTCATTTAACTCACCTAATTCCATCGTCTCCAATGAGATTGTCACTAATATCCAACTTCCTCAAGTTTGGAGCACAAACTAGGGCGGATTTAAGATCTTCTGCATCATCCTTGCTTAAGTTGTTTCCCCTGCAACAAAAAATCACCAAAACCAGTCATGAATGAACTGTTACAGAAAGAATGTACACTTTCCAAAATGCTAAAATGTGCATCATCATAAGCTGTTTTACTTTTCAACCTAGGAGGGTCAGCAACATAGACCCTGTCGAGCCATTACTATGAAGCACAGGTTTTCCTCGGTAAGCCCAAGCATTTTTTTTAAAAAAAATCTTTTTGATGATTTCTTACCATGTCCATTTTGACCATCTGCATAACCATGAATTTCGATAAATTCATTCCTCCAAAGGTTTCAATTTTATCATCGACTGATATATGACATCTGCATTACTTCATCTCAAAGTTTTTTGTTTTCTAATTCCATAGCTAAGTAGCTATCTTCTAGATGTTCCTTAAATTGGCAATCTGCAAACGTATAAAAAAAAACCCTACCATAATGACAAAACGAAATGCCTGATTCAAATTTTCGAAGAAACAATAGCAAAATCTGGTCAAATGTTGTAAAATCAACCAGCTGTATCATGGAATGAATAGACAAACCTGCTGACATGAATGCCTGATTCCACTAACCTTTTTTCCACATTTTTACCATCTTAGCAAACACACCCTAAATTTCGAACCTTTGCAAAATGAACCTGGTGGTTGATGTAAAACAGCACCTTCTTTTCCATTTAGTTGAAAATAACAAACAGACAGAGTTGAAAAAATCCTAAAGATCTCCTTAGCCCTATGTCTGGTATGTGGGAAGCACTGGTATCTCTGCTTTTAGTGGAGTTGTGGTAAAAGGAGTAAGAAGCCACACTGTGGGGAGTTAGAATGTGGGGGATCCCTTCTAATGCACAACCCTGCAGTAACAGGCCCTAAAGCAGCTTAAAATGTCTTCTTCTTTCCCGATTCAGTTCAAAACAGACCCTAATTTTGGCTATGCAAAGACTTGAAATTTCTAGGGTCTGTTTTGCAAAATGCCAAAACACGTGCTAAATGGCAATTATGTATATTTACAGGGTCTCTATTGCAAAAACCCCTATCATAAATTGAGGAAGAGTCTGAAGAATGAATCAACAGTTGAATACCTCAAATTAAGGACATGTAATGACTGCAGGGACTTGCCAATTCCTGAAGAGAATGTTGAGCAACTAGAGAATCTGCCATAAATCCGAGAAAGCCAGCCTGCAATCTGATACTGAAGCTCATCAGTGATGTTTCGCATGAATTTGAACTTGTTGAAATGAGTCAAACATCTAAAGAAATAAATAAGCCTCACGATTTTGAACATCTAAAACTGATTTGCACAAGAGCTAGGGATTTGGGCTTATTAGATGTCTTTTTAAGGTTGTACTAGAACAGTATTATATCTCAAGTAGATTTGCAGTGAGGGAAATCTACGGAGAGGGCAAGCTGGAGCACAGTAAACACTGCCACAAAGCTGAGTTTGGAAAGCCAGAATGAGAGTTAAGAATCTGCTAGAGGGCCAAAGGCAAGACTCAAGATTGCTGCTATATAACAGCAAATTTAGTGTTAAGCCTGACTTGCATGATACATAAACATGTTTGAGGTGATGTACTGTAGGCATCTTAACTTTCAACAGTCGGAGGTTAAGCTTGCAATGCAAATTGTGAGAGGTTCTCAAATTGATTAAGCTTCTAGAACAGAACAGATTCAGAACCATGAACTACTCACATGGCAATCAGATAGCTCTAGCATAGACAAACCGGATGAAGAATCAAGAAAAGAATTGAAAACCATTTCTGCAAATTTTGGCCCCAAGTGACTCTCATGAAATTTTAGAGACTGCAAGGACCTGTCATAAAAAAATGACTGTCAGCATGACAAGACAAATAATTTGCCAATATAATGGCATATACTTTAACCTTGTTGAAATTGTATCAAAAACCATCATGTCAAGTTACATGAATGGGAGTTGGAAAAAAAAAAGAGGCAAAAATCAGGTTACTTTTGGAACTGCTACCCAACATTTACATGCAATATCTGAACAAAGCAAGTCACAGGTGGGGCACGTGATAAACCAAATGACACCGGATTTAAGCTTCATTTGGCTGGGCGGTTTGCCCACCGCCAGCTAGTAGTGCAGCACTTTTTCAGGAGAGCAGATTTCAATTGCTTCTGATAATAGCACTTTTTAAGGTAATTTGATGCTTTGGGTATAGCACACAGAGCTTTCTATCCGAAAGACAGTTTTAGAAACAGTTTTGGAGGAGTACTTTTGACGCTCCACAGAAACTTAATGGTCAGATTTCAGGTGGAATTGTTCATGCTGACTACCGCATAATCTGACATGTGAGAGGTTCCACATTTAGGCAGTACTGGCTTAGACACAGCACCAGTAATGTCAAGGGAGGAAAACATGAATAAGATCAGCTCTACTTGTCAGGTATGCTGGTAAACTTTTTTTAAGCTGCAAAAGAAAATGTCTGCAATCAATTGAAATGAAACCAATCCACAGGTGCAACTATTCTTGCTAATTCATTTTCTGATTTTCTTGGATCAAAGTGTTGTCATATCCCTGTGTCCAATCTGGCTACTACTCATCCTCTTTGTCCATCAGTGATTCCAAGGTGCATGAGCATAAAATGTTTGCACATCCATCAGTTTTAAGCTCTTAGTGCACCGATTTACAGTCCTCTAATCTAATACAAGAGCGAAACAATAGTCTTGATTATGTTAATGGAGGTGGCAAACATGGAGACAGGAAAATGTGATCATTAAGGCAAGTCCTGTGAAGCCACTGCAGATGTCTGCTACAAAGAATACATAGTGGAATCAATTTTAAAGTGATGATACATAATATATTTTCTAGACCTGAGAAAATACTACAAAGGTTCTGCTTTCCATAGTATTTTGGAGTTTGTCCAATCATATTCTCATCCCAAAAGCCTACCTGAGTCACTGAACTAACTACCCAGTGCTTGAGTATGAAAAGATGAGCAACTACAACGTGGATAATCCTGTTCTCCTTTTGATAGTGGACGAAACCTCAAACATTGAGGGGTCAAAACCACACAGCTCTTCCCATTGATCTATTTCCTGCTATTCTACAAGCGCATATTCCCCACAGAAAATTCTACCCATGTCACGAACCAATTGTCTGACATATCCTGGAAAATTCACAATATATGATGTACCTCTGAAATTGCTGATAGATGAAATCAACAAGAATATGAAATTTTGATAAAGTATCAAGTAACCAAATGCAACATCGGAATATAAGAACATACCTGCCTGATGACAGGAGAGATAAAAGTTTGGTTGGTACAGAATCTGAGTTGCTTTCAAGAATACTTAAAAATTCAAATGACAGAAACTGAATCCCATGGATTTGGGCACCCTTTGTATAAAGAGAATCACAGATTTCATTCAAAGCAGGAGTGGGCAGTCTGCAATAGATGAACTCAATAGACTTTAATGTTTCACTGTTCTGATTCAGAAGCTTGCATACTCCATCAACCTGCAGGATGGTGTTTGAAAACGCTTAATTCAAAATACAACATAAAAATAATTCAAAATCATTTATTCATCTTATTTTTAGACCACCTCAAACACATCTTATATAGCAAAAGAATTTGAAAACTGTCATGTGCGTGCATCATTACAGTTCTACCAGCACAGCTACTCAGCTGGAAATGCAATCCATGTTACAGGAAGGTGATATGGATTCAAGGTGTGCAAAAACTTAGAAAAACATGTGTTCCTTGCTTAGCTTGATAAGCAAGCACATAATGCGGAATGAAAAGAGAAAGAGACACAAGTCATACATGATTTCTGGAATTGATTCCTCTTAAGACTAAGCCTTCCAACTTGCAATCTCTGAACAGTTCCTGCAATGCTGGTGTCATCAGATTCACAGAGATACACAAATAGCTCACGCACAACTAATAGCAAACAATGGAAAGTCCAACTCTATGAGAAGGACTAAATAGAGGTTCAAAGACAAGTTGAATGGGGAGAAAATGTTTGGGAAGTGATAAAACCTTTGGATGAAAAGTTTTTGGTTTAAAAGTTTCTGAATGGGGAGAAAATGATGTTGTATGATAGGGGTAATGATGAGGAGCAAAGAGAATAAAGTTAAAATAGATAAGTTAGTTGTATGGGTAATTATATAGAAATGATTGAAGGTAGTTGTATGGGTAATTATATAGAAATGATTGAAGGTAGTTGTACAAGAAGACGTGAAAAAATAAGGTGGTTGTGAAGGGTGAAAAATTTTAGATTGAAAAGTTTTTGCTTTTGCCAAACATGCCCTTAGTGTAAAAGTTTTTGAATTTGTAAAAAACAATGTGATATGATAGGGGTAATGGTGAAGAATAAAAAAAATAAAGATAAAATAGAAAAATTGGTTGTAAGGGTAGTCGTGTAAAAATGATTGAAAAGTAGGGTAGTTGTAAAAAAAGATGTTCAGAAATGATTAAAAAGAGGATAATTGTGAAAAATGAAAAGTTTTAAATTGAAAATTTTTAATTTGAAAAATTTTTGTAGCCAACACACGCCCATAGTGACCCCAATGCAGAACGACAAAGAAAAGGGTCCTGATAACAGTTAAAAAGATGGAGCAGATCTCTGGCATTTTTCCTTCTTTCTTTTCCACTTTACCCTTTGTGGGTAACTTGGAAGACTGTGATCACTAATTCCCAAAACAAGCATTTGGTGCAGGGATGTCACTTACACAAGTTTCTGAAACACACAGCACATTTCCAAGCCTCAGATGTCTGCATGATAAAAACAAAAGAGCCAAGAAAAGAAAAGACTAAGATAACAAAAATGCTGTACTATTTTTCTTTGTTTTTTGCGTATCCTGAGTGGAAGATGTTCAACCCAGTCACATCTCTGTTTTTGGTTATGTCTACCAACATAAATCACAACCACCACCTGGATAGACAATCATTTAAACATTACCAGTCTTGATTCTGATTGACCTATCCACCAGCATGTCTTTTGCTCATTTCTTTGGCGGTTGGTAACTTGATTCAATAAAAATTTCTATCATGCTAGAGCTGTGGACAGAATTTAGATAGCAAGTTCTTTAGAACATGATCCTTGCCGAAAGCATCAAATCCACTGCCATTGTAAAATTGCCACAAGCGAACTGTTGCTATTTACGGCTGCACTCATCCAGAGACCAGCGTAGATGCAAGACACATGGATTGAGCAATATGAGTGCTTAGATCACTAGAATAAGATCTTCTCATGTTGGTATCAATTAACCAATGATTAACATCATTGATGTGGTTATAACTCAAGATTTGTTGCCTTTTCTTCACAAAATCTGGCCAAAGAAAATCGAAAACTAAAGATTTTAAACAAAATAGCAGTAATAACGTGTGCTCATGATTCTAAATAATTATTACATAACCTCTCATTAACATAATATGCAAAATAAAGAAAAACGTACCTGACATAGTGCCCGAATTGTTGACAGTGATAAGATAACTTATAGCAGTCACGAATAGAATGATGAACATCTTCTTCGTAACCAAGAATATTTACAATTGCATCTGACCAGATGATAAGAAAAGTAATACTAAATAACTAATTAAAGTCTTTGCGGTCTAAAAGGAACAATAGTGAAAGACAAACAAAACACATGGGAAACAGCATTAAAAAAATATATTCAAATCAACTGCTGACAACCCGCTTTCAAAATGACATGAGTTTGCCTTCAGCTAAGAAAAATGGAGTAGATGGAATGAAGAAAGCTTTTTCACCTGACATCTTTACTTCCCCGATAGGACCACGAAAATAAGGAAGCACCGCAATCTCCACTGCTGTGTCTAGGCAACTATCCTTCGAATGAAAACCAAAGTATTATAACTTTGTCCTTTGCAAGGCTAAGTGTTTTAAGTCTTAAAAGTATTCAAATGAATTCAGCTCAAGCAATTGGATTTTCAGCAAATTTGGATTGGCTGAAAAGAATAGGTAAAAAGAAGCAAATACACCAATATGACTTCAAAAATATGAGTTCATTTCAAGGAAAATTGTCGTGCAAATTTATATTGCTAAAGAATTTGTCTTTGTTAGGGTTATCCTTTGACATTTTACAGTGTTTATGGAGCAAATTTGAAAGACAAAGTGATTCTTCTGCCATATTTGCCAGTTAGAACTTCAACACCAGAGGGATGTCTCCTTTTCCCACCTGTTGACCACCTAGAAAAGGTGTTGCTCCCTTGTCAAAGAATTCTTTTTCTAATTTATGCTTATAATATATTAAGCAGTTTTGACCATCAATCCACTGCAATTGTGATATCTCTAACTGCAAGTTATGAAAATGAAGCATATACAATCAACTTACTCTTGTAAATGTGCTTCCCAGTACATTTGCTGCCAGTCAAGACACCCTATTAGTTCATCCCTTGTTTTCCCAGCCAGATCTGCTGTACAACCAGTTGGCTGGATCTGCCTGAAACGTCCTCGCCATCGTGACTGGAACATTGCCTTCCATGCAATATCAAAGTTGTCATTCCTGTAAATCATGAGGTTTGGCCAGGAAAAACAATATTTTTCTGCTCTATAGTATAGGTGATGCAGTACTGAAGCATTTCTTTTTCAAAAATGTGAAACAAAATGCAATTCTCATCAAACCTTCCACGTTTTCTCCCATCTTTAATGCTGCTAGTTATAAATTTATGCCTAGGACTTCGATTCCTGTCACCAACAAAGAGAACTTTGTATTCACATTAGATGTTAAAAACACTTGTAATAGCTAGTTTCTTCTTTTGCTTATTTTTATCAACCCAAGGTACATGCAAATGACTGTTCAAACCTAAATTGTATGGAAACACTAAAACGAAACACCAATGGAAAAGTGGAATCATTTTGCTTTTTAATCAGCAGAGAATAAAATTTATAAAGTCAACGGCAAAAAGTTCACAGGGCTTTAGTGATAAAGTTTTGTCTCATTGTCAGTGATTTTTTCTTTTTATTGGGTAAAAGATTTTGAAGCCCTCAAAAATGATGCCCACACCTTGGAAGGCTAAATGATAAACCAGAGGCTACCAAGGACCTGATAAGTTGAATTTCACTGTTGAGGACATCAGAAAGCCCAATAGTAATAAAATAGCTAGAAGTCTCAAACTTTTCACTTCCTCTTGTCCCTTTTTTCCTTTCATTGTGTTTTTATGTTGCTCTTGGATCTGTGACCTCTACAGACGAAACGTATTAAGGAGTAATGGCTTGCTCAATGACATGGCAACATTCAGAATATATTTGAGCTGAAATGCCAAAAAATTAAAATTATTCGAATTTACTTACGATTCTTCATGCAACTTATGCAAGGCCAATGGGGGCAAGTGCAACAGCAAATAATCAAGTATGTATGATGGTAGTTCAAGGACGTCATGTAGACATGGATCACCTAAATACAAATAAAAATATGTTAGCATATTTCAATATGAAGCCTAAACAGGTTTTTAAAGGTAAACCAATAACTAACAAACACAAGAACTGTGAGATGAACTTTTACCATAAATAATTTCTGTTGCAATCAATTTAGCACACAGAGACAGTAATGACGGAATTTCTCTCATTCTTTGCATTACGTTGGCAAGAATAAATCTGAAATCCTAGCTGGAAAACCTGCGCATTTTGAAACAGAAGATAAGTGCAAGCAGAAGCAGAAGGCTTAAAAGAAGCGCATGGCAAGAGCATGATCTATTCTCACTCATTGTAAAAATATCTTGTCCCAAAGACTGATGCATCCGAGGTCAATTCAGTAGCAGAGGTGCATGCTAAGGTGGACCATATGCAGGAGACTTTAGTAAGGAACATTGGAACTGCATAGTCCTTAAATAGAGCAGGCTATTTTAAGTCTTAAGAGATCTTTGATGGAATATGTTGATATCTAAGGTGAATTTTAGTAAGATATACTGGGAGAGATCTTAAGAAGTTAGAGACAATCACTAATATCAGCCCATAAATGAGGATCACTTGAGATTATATCCAGGTGGAAATATAAGTGTCTTTGTGCATATTCAGATAATCTGTATTTTGATACAAATATCCGATACCCATTTTGGTATCATCATACAATATCATCGTCCACAATAACAACCATAGCAGCCACTTGTCTGGCTCTCACTCTGGGCTCAATTCCAGGCATCTCGTTCTACCAGGCCCTACCGCACTCCCGTTTTCAGATGGTTTAATCGACATTGTGGCAGATGTTTTGGTTGCGCAAGTCGCTTCTTCATAGGAAAGCCGGCGAGTGCACGTATCTGCACCATCTCGGTGCATAGTTCAACCACCTTGCGACTTTACAGGAGGATGAACAATGAAGGGGCGTCCAGGAAAATTTTCCTTACCATGGAAAGAGGTGATCGGGCGGCACGCTCACAGAAGCCTGTGCACTAAAAACCATGTTTTATCCAAGATTGATCCAAGATATCAAGCTGAGCCGTTAGACCATCAAGATCAACAATGCCATCACATTCGACAGGCTATCCAGCAACAAATTCAGCGAAGCCTCTCCTTCAACAACCTAAACTCCTAAGCACAATTACACAAGTGGGAGTGCCAGTTCTCATCCCCCTTCATTTCCGCCCTAAGTAATAATCCAAAAGCAAAGGATACAGACGGTAATTGGAAATGGAGGGGGGAAAAAAACTCCGCAGATGGAGGAGAAAAAGAAAATCCGCTGAGGATAGGTTCAGAGAGAGAGAGAGAGAGTACCCTCGTGCATGAGGAATCCGGCGCAGACAGGAGAGCTTGATAGCCGGACCGCGGTCGTGATCCGGTTCAAAGAAAAGGCCAATCATTGTATGGGTTCCCCTCAGCGTGGCAACGACGCAGATTACCTACGGTCAGTTGCGCAGCCCTGACGCCAGGATGCCACGTGGACACGGGCTATGCTGATTTTTTACTGCGTTAGACGGGGAACGTTAACCTGGGAGACTGGTTGAACGCCAGTGTAAGACACCATGACGTCATACCCATTTCTGTGCAATCTGCACTGATTCGAACTAACACGGTTGTTGATGTTTCTTCATCGTCTCGAGTCTGCTCCATCTAAAGGGAACTACTTTTTGGACATGAAACTTTTTAATTTAGGGTGTGTCTAGGAAGTTGTAAAATTTTTTATGAAGGGTGTGTTTGGTTAGGGGTAAAACTTTTGATGAAAAGTTTTTGAAGTAAAAGTTGTCAAATTGATAAAAAATGATGTGATATAATAGGAGTAATGATGATGAGTAAAGAAAATAAAGTTAAAATAGATAGGTTAGTTGTATGGGTAGTTGTGTAGAAATGATTGAAAAGTAGAGTAGTTTGTATAGAAAAATGTGAAAAAATAATTAAAAAATAGAGTAGTTATGGAGAGTGAAAAGTTTTGGATTGAAAAGTTTTTGTCGATATTTTTTTGCCCCAAACAAACGCACCCGAAAAGTTTTGTATGTAAAAGTTGTCAAATCAGTAGAAAATGATGTGATATTGTAGGGGTAATGATGAAGAATAAAAAGAATAAATTTAAAATAAATAGGTTAGTTGTATTGGTAGTTGTGTAGAAATGATTGAAAAGTAGAGTTGTTGTATAGAAATATGCGTAAAAAATAATTTAAAAAAAAGTAATTATGGAGAGTGAAAAGTTTTAGATGACAAAATTTTAACTTGACAACTTTTTCAAATTGTCAACAACAAGAAGTTTTCAAGTTAAAACTTTTCAATCTAAAACTTTTCACTCTCCACAACTACGCTATTTTTTTATCATTTTTTTACATTTTTCTATATAACTACCCTACTTTTCAATCATTTCTACACAACTACCAACACAACTAACCTATCTATTTCAACTTTATCCTATTTATTCCTCATCATTACCCCTATCATATCACATCATTTGACAACTTCTCATCTATACAACTTTTCATCAAAAGTTTTATTCATTTCCAAACACACCCTTAGGATGTACGTGTGATGAGATATAATTTTTATTAAAAAAGTTTTGGTGTGAAAATGTTTGAAAGGAAAGAAAATGATATGAAAAAAGGTAATGATGATAAATAAAGAAATAAGATTAAAATATATAGGTTAGTAGTATGGTTAGTTATGTATAAATGATGAAAAAATACGGTGATTTATGAAGAAAATATGAATAAATAATTAAAAATATAATAATTATAGAGATTAAAAAGTTGTAGGTGAAAATGTTATCTTTTAATGAACACTCCTAATTATTTTTTTTCATAATTATTTTACTTTTTTATTATCTCTTCATTTCTTCTTATGCACTTATCTTACTTTCGCTCATTTCTACACAATCCCTCGTACATCTAACTTATCTATTTTAACTGTACATCTAACTTTATTCTTTTTGTTATTCATCGTTACCCATATTATATCATCATTTTCTCTGGTTTTATAACTTTTTATACAAAAATTTTTTGCAAAGATTTTATCACCTGCTAAACACACTTAATATGTTTTTTTTATTTTTTACCAAATATGTTCATTACATTTTACTTTAATCCCAAATATATTCACAATATTTTCAAAATCTCAAATACACTTATTACATTTGCATTTAATCTCCAATATACCGGCATCAGTATGTTTGTTTATATGATAATAAATATGAAAAGAGGATGCTATCATGCTAAAAAGTCAACGTATCCACTAATTAATAAATACCTTATTTTTCATTTTTACTTTTTTTATATTTTCTCCGTAGTCATTTTGGAGGACGTTTCAAATTTTCAATGCATCTGGCTAGAACTTCTATTTTTTAATATGAATTTTTTTAATAAAACTCTTAATATATGCATATCTAGTCTATAAACTATATTTTATCATTTTCAAAAATGTGTACATATATTTTTTATTTCTAAAAATAGGGTATTTTAGGACTTTTTAAATGACTAAAATATCTCTATTTTCAAAAATCAATAAAAATGTATATACAAATTTTCAAAAATTATAAAACTTAATCTATAAGTTACATGCACCTAAGTTATGAGTTTTATAAAAAAAAATTAAATATTAAAAATTAAAATTTCTAATTAGATACATGGAAATTTCAATGCATTTGGCATTGAAACAAAACACAATAATATTTCCTATTTTCTACTAAACCCATCCTAAATTCAAATGTGCATTTTGGAAATACATTTAGGGCGTGGTTGACCACAATAAAAATTGCCATACAAAAAATTTTGAACTTAGAATTTTGCATTCTCTGCGACTATCATATTTTTTAAATTATTTACTTACATCTTCGTATACAGTTGTCATATTTTTTCAATCATTTATACAATTTTATTTTTTTAATTCTCATGATTACTCATATTATATCATATTATTTTTCATAAATTTAAAAATGTGTACACTGAAAACTTTTCATTTAAAAAGTTTATCACTTTTCAATAACACTTAAGAAAAAACAAAGATAAACTTGTATCTTGTGTATCTCAGTTGTTTCACCTACTTTAATTATCGTACCTTTTTCCTCTTTCATCTTCAATAAAACACGACATAACTAAACCACAAAGCTTGCCCTACGATTAATTAAAATTAAATTAATTTTTGTAAAAAGTTAAATAATTGACGAATTAGATTCTTATGTGTATTCTATATTGTTTTGAATAAAAGTGGTTAGAGGTTTGTTTCAATGCTACTGGATGCATTAAAATTTAATATTTGTCATGAAACTCTTAATTTATGTATATTTAGCTTATGTATTAAATTTTATTATTTTTGAAGAATTGTATATATACATGTTGATTTTTGAAATAGGAGTATTTTGGTCGTTTAAAAATTCATATTTTTAAAAATAAAAAATATACATATTTCTAGAAATAGTAAAACTTAGTCCATAGATTAATGATGCATTTGGCAATAAATAAAAGATGTCAAACTAAAAATTTTCAATCTTCATAAATATCATATTTTTAATTTTTTTTTAATATCTTACTATACAACTCTCATATTTGTTAATTGTTGCTACACAACTACCCATATAACTAACCTATCTATTTTAATTTTCTTTTCACTTTTCATCATTTCCCTTATTATATTATATTATTTTTTAAAATTCAAAAACTTTTACATCTAAAATTTTTCGTCTAAAAACTTTATTATTTCCAAAACACACCTTGAATACATTGAGACTAAGAGTTTTATAAAAAAAAAAAATAATAATAAAATTCTAGTCACATGCATTGAAATATCATGCACAAAGATGCATTGAAATATTTTCCAAGTTATTAATATCACTTTCCCAAATGTATGTATTACATATTTGTAATTACGAATATTTTTTTGAAGTAAATTTATAATTACAAATATCACCATAAGTTTTATCCCTGTTTTCGGACACATACCACTACACGGTAAAACTTGGTCGTATTTGCCTTTGTGCTCGTGGGCCGTTCGAGTGAATGCAATCCTTTTGAAAGACACATCGCTTGCTACGTGTGAAGCGACGAAAGGTGTTTTTTTCCCCCTTCCTCTTCTTTCTCTCAAATTCGTTTTTTTATAAAATAAAAAATTAAAAAAACACATTTTGGTCCCTGTGTGTGTGTCAGAGAACAGAGCATCGTGATTGACCTTTTTGATCACGAATGTGCGTATTGTCACGCATGGAAAGTCTGGCTGACATCTGCAACAGGCGACGTGAACATAGGTGGCAAATCCAGCCCCCGAAGCGAAGCCGCATTGCAATCCGCTAATTTATGAATCTCACATGGGGGATAGCTCCATAATAAATTCATTCCTCCCATCCACACACTTTCGATTAAATGGGCGCGCGGGCAAAAGCTTTAAAGACGTCGTTTCGTTGGATGACTTGATGAGGATCGTGAGTGACCATCGATGAATTGAGCAGACAGTTCCATATATTAATTGTGAATTTTTGCTCTTTTACCGTTTTATCTTTTTTTTTTATATGCGTATATCGAGAAAACTGTGAAAATGGGATTTCAATGTCCGCAACTGCAAGCCCACCAACCAAAGGTAGGATTCTTCAAATGATCGGGATGATTCCTACGCCTATATATAGATGGGTAGCTAGGTAGGCACCCAAGTTGAGAAAACCAGACAAAGGGAGTCGTTCTTCTCATCGCCAGCCATGGACGGCTTTCTGCTGCTCTTCATTTCTTTGATGGGCCTTTCTTCTTTGTCTAGAAGCCCCAGCTGGGCCGAAGCTCGAGCATTCTTCATCTTTGGCGATTCCATCGTCGACAGTGGCAACAACAACTACTTGGTCACCACGGCTCGTGCTGACGCGCCTCCTTACGGCATTGACTACCCGACCGGACGTCCGACGGGCCGTTTCTCCAACGGGCTCAACATCCCTGATATTATCAGTTGCGTGCAGTACAAGCACTGGTTGCATTTGTTTCATCATTTCTTTTGCAATTCTGGCTCGTGTATTAACCACAAACGATCTTTTTTCTAATCCACGTTAGGCGAGCAGCTTGGTTCAGAACCCACCCTGCCTTACTTGAGCCCTGAGCTCAGAGGGGAGAAGCTTCTTATTGGTGCAAACTTTGCGTCGGCCGGGATCGGCGTCCTCGATGACACTGGAGCTCAATTCGTAAGTCTTTAACTCATGCCTGGAAATTACTTGGACGCTATCAGTTCAAATGATTGCTGTAATTCACGAATGCGTGCCTTTGCAGCTGAACATCATCAAAATGCCACAGCAACTGGAGTACTTCGAACAACACCAACAACGCGTGGCTCAGCTGATTGGAGCAGCTGAAACTGAGAAGCTGGTGAACGAGGCCCTCGTGCTGATCTCCGTCGGCGGCAACGACTTCGTCAATAACTACTACTTGGTCCCCAACTCCCCCCGCTCGCGACAGTACAACGTGCCGGACTACGTTAAGCTTGTCATCTCCGAGTACAAAAAGATTTTGATGGTATCTCTCCAATTTCACAGGATCTCATGTTTTCGTTTCTGTTTCTTGGGCAATCGGCCCATGGAATGGCCCCATGCAACCATTTGACTTTTTTATTTAATTTGCTTTTGATTAAGATTCAAACCCATTATAATATTCATTAATATGTAGGTGTTTATTAATACAAAATGAGGGTGTAATTGGAAAATGATAAAATTTGTAGATAAAAAGTTTTTGGTTTAAAATTTTTTAATTAAGGACGTGATGATATAATATGATATGGGTAATAAATTAATAATGAAAATAAAATAAAATAAAATTAAAATAAATATTTTAGTTATGTAGGTGGTTGTATAAAAACAATTGACAGTAGTTATATGAGAAAATGTTAAAAAATAATTAAAAAATATGTTACTAGTTGACAGTGAAAAATTTTAGACATAAAAGTTTTTATTTAAAATTTTTTATCTTAAACAAACGTGCCCTTTAATTGGAAATTTTACGGTTTAAAATTTTAAAATCACTTGAAAGTAAATATAGAGCCATTTAACTTCGAAAGTGAGCATATATATAACAGATACGGTACACGTGATGATTATTAGAAAAAAACACCTAAAAAAAAAAAAGACGTTGCGTGGGATCACTCCTTGCAGCATGGTTGCGTGAGGTCATGGCCCACAGACAATGACATAAAAAGAAAGGGCTTGGCTTGAGGCGTTTTACCACATAGACTATGGAAGCCTACACCCAGTCCAGCTCACACGAAATCAAATTAGAATTCAGAGGAAACTTGGTAATACGTGTCTGTTTGTTTGTGAAGTAATAAAACTTTAAATAAAATTTTTTTAGTGTAAATGTTTTTTAAATGAGAAAAAAATGATGTGATATAATTGGAATAATAATAAAAAATAAAAAATAAAAAATAAAGAAAATAAAATTAAAATAGATAGATTAGATATATGAGTAGCCGTTAGAAATAATTAAAAAGTAGTATCATTTTATAAGAAGCGAAAAATAATTAAAAATAAGATAATTATAGGAAATAAAAAATTTTAGACTAAAAAATTTTAATTTAAAATGTTTTTATAGTAAACAAACACTCCTTGGGTGTGTTTGGTTAGGGGTAAAACTTTTGATGAAAATTTTTTGAAGTAGAAGTTGTCAAATTGATAGAAAATGATGTGATATAATAGGAGTAATGATGAGAAGTAAAGAGAATAAAGTTAAAATAGATAGGTTAGTTGTATGGGTAGTTGTGTAAAAATGATTGAAAAGTATGGTAGTTTGTATAGGAAAATGTGAAAAAATAATTAAAAAATAGAGTAGTTATGGAGAGTGAAAAGTTTTTGTTGACATTTTTTTGCCCCAAACAAACGCACCCCTTATCTTATGGGTGCTTTAGACGTTTAATTAGTTAATCAACGCCAACGATCCGAAATTCCGAATACAAATGACGAGTTAGTAGCAAATAGGCACTACAAGATTCCATGCATTTGGGTAATTGGTTTCATGTACTGCAGAGACTATACGAGTTGGGTGCACGGACGGTGCTAGTCACAGGAATCGGGCCATTGGGCTGCGTTCCATCTGTGCTTGCCGCTAGAAGCCGAAACACTGGCAACTGCGTCCCGGAACTGGGGCAAGTTTCGGTGCTCTACAACACACAGTTGGAACAGATGCTCAGCGGACTCAATGACGGGCTCCAATCAAATATTTTCACGGCCGCTAACACCCATCTGATGCAACGGGATTTCATCACTGACCCACGAGCCTTCGGTAAGAGACAATCGCACTTATTTTAAGTCGTTTTTTGGAACCAACTTTGTATCACTGCAATGGTTGTTTATGTGTGTATGTTGATTGATTGAGGCAGGTTTTGAGACGTCAAAGGTCGCATGTTGTGGTCAAGGACCTTTCAACGGACTTGGGTTATGCACCGTGCTGTCCAACCTCTGCCCCGACCGGGACTCCTACGCATTTTGGGACGCCTTCCATCCGTCGGAAAAAGCTTGCAGGATTATTGTTAGTACGATGATGACCGGAGCAAAAAGGTACATGAAGCCCATGAACTTGAGCAGCATATTGGTCATGGACTCAAAGACTTAGCTAGCATTCCCGTCGGAACAAAAAAAAGACTTAGCTAGCCTACCTTCATCGTTTCCCACCATTATGTTGGTCGTTGGCTACTGATTTTTCATGTAACTTTGTTTTTGAAGCATTTGAACATCTTCGATAGATGTCTTATTCTGTACCTGTGGATGTTTTCCAACCAAAATCGAGCAAAATAAAGAATTTTAAGTTCTTAACACAAAATCACTATAAAAAGAAGTTCTGTAGATAAAGAACAAAAATTTGGCAATGTCAGCAATGTGATACCACACATTACCCGCACAATGCAAGTTGGACGTGGACGTGGATGGAAATAGCAATTGATGCATTGGATGCTGGGGTGTTAATGGATCGGGCTAGACGGGTTGAAACATAATCTTAATCCTAACTTATTTAAAATATCTTAACACTAATCTATTTATTAACTCATTTACAAAACCTCAACCCTAACTTATTTACAACCTATTTAATAAACGGGTTAGCGGGTTGTTAACAGGTTGTATAACAAACTACCTGAAGACTTAAACTTTGGAAGACGATGATTTAGCTGGGAGATGTGAGAATGTGATCAACGTAAGAAAAACAGAAATAAGACAACAACTGAAAAATGAAATTAAAGCAGCAGTGGAAAAATGAAAATTTGATGGTGAGAGGAAGACTTACCGGGAAAAAATAAACAAAGGATTTACATATATATATATATATATATAACTTTAATGAGTTAAATGAGTTAAATGGTTAAATGGGTTAAACGAGTTATTAAATGGGTTGATGTGTTATAAAATTTCAATCATAATCCGTTTATTTAATTAAATAGTTGAACTGATTGGCGGATCATAACTCATTTATTCAAAAATTCAAACTTGAATTCATTTATAAATGGGTTGGATTAGCGGATTGACCATGATCATTAAACCCCTAATTGGATGTGAATAGAAATAGCAGTTGATGTAAATATGAGTGATTCTCATAAATTTTGAATTCCAAATAGGGATGGAATGTGGTGTGAATGGGAAATATTTAAGATATGTATTATATTAAAAAACATTTTAAATACATAAATTTTTTTATATTTTAAAGTTATTTTCCTATATTTTCTAACATAATAGAAGAAATTTATTTTTAACATTAATTTTTATGAACATTTAAAATAATAAAGACACCAGATTTAAAGATTAATTTGAGAAATATTATTAGATAATAAAAATATTATCTTTTAAGGTGCTTTTCGTATTTTATATTACAATAGGGTGATATTAAATTTTAACAACATTATTTAAATTTTATTTACTCCTTTTAACACTAATTCTATCCATACTCACTAAGTGTAATTTTAATTTCATATATACCCATTTTCTTGCGGAAGCTTGGATGCAACCGTTGCTAAGTAGACATTTTAATGACAAAAATGCTCCCATTCATTGCCCGTTTTCAAAAACCCCAACATGCGGTTGCGCTTCAATCAGATTCCCTTCTCAACCCTAGCCGTCGGCGTCCTACACAGCATCACTACAAACCTGGCAACGAAAAAAAAAGGTCTTTATGTATGATCTTCCTGTGGATTCAACCTTAGCATGTTTACTGACCACGAATCTCAACCAGACACTGTCCTACTCCAATCTCCCTGCCTTGGTAGGTAACCTTGCATTGAGTATTGGATGATGACTTCTCTCCTCCTCCTTGATGCTGCCACTACTACTCATATGGAAGAAGAACGGTTATGCTGTTAGGGTCTTAGATTTCTTTGGCAAACGTCGCTATGGAGATTTGGGACAAGGTTATTAGTCAATCGGATCTAAGTTGGGTTGGAAAAACAAAATGACGATCTTCTACCGAATGCGAGTAAAAAAAATGGCCATGGGTTATCGCGAGTGCCAGAGTGGATGACATCGTTGGTCAGCCATGATCATGTAGAAGATGGAGCACCAAACCTCGATGCTCCCATAGCATCGCATACACCTGCGGGGTCAAATCCATCTTTCCTAAGAGCTATTTAAGCGTCAACACAAACGTCTATTAGAAAATAGTTACAAATGGAATTAAAATTATATTTATTAGGTATATGGCGTGTTGGAAAGTAATAATTTTTTTTTTAAATTGGTCGAAAATAATATGATAGCGGGTAACAACGATGAATAAAAAATAATAAAGTTAAAATATGAATAAAAAATAATAAAATTAAAATAGAATAGTTAGTTGTATGAGTAGTTAGGTAAAAGCAATTGAAAAATATATAATAATTATATAAAACAATGTAAAATTAATTTTAAAAATAAGATAATTGTACAAAGTAAAATTTTTTTTGATTAAAGTAAAAAATGTAAATATTGGCCACCTGTCATGTGGGTAGGTGGTAACTCTAGCATCTCACCTCATGGACGTGCACAATTTAAGTGTCTCGTTGTTTGAGGTAAAAATTGTACCCCCCAGAATGGAGACATCTGTAAGATATTCCTCCAATATAAGAACGGTGAAAGTAATTTATAATATCAAAAGTCATCATGCATATGATATTAATAAAAAATGCAAATACTCAGTATATTTGAAATTGATGGTAGATTGGAATTTATGAAATATGAAAATACAAAATTAAGTTCGAAAATTAATCTACCTCCCTTGAGAAATATTTTTAAAAAATAAATTTTAGTATGGGAAAGGTCGTTGGGCCGAAATTAATCAACGGTGTGGATCACCATATAATGAGCCGCATATGCATGAATACGGATGAGCTGTCAGAGCACCGTATCAAGTAGTATCTTCCTCAGCAAGGGACACACGGTCATTGGGGGTGTAGACCTTCAACAGCGACGATCAGCAAAGAGCCGTTGCTCCGTTCTTCATCCTCGGATCGGGCCAGGCGAGCCGGATCTGAACGCAGCCTACCGGATCAGCAACTCCGGCGAAATACAAAATATCCACTTTTCTCCGCTGCCATCGTCATGAACTGGAACGCCACTGCCGCACGCCGCCGCCATTTTCTCCGACGTCAAATCGCCATCTGTTGGAGAAGAACCCACCGAAACAGCGAAAAATGCAAAGCTTCCATCGATGCCTGCACGCTGACGATTCAACCATCACAGCAGAACGCACCTAGCTGCACTGTTGCCTGCGGGAAGGGAATCCGCAAGCATCCAAGCTACGCAGCCATCCGCCGACAACCAACCAAAATCCCCGATCTTCCGGGTTCGTTCACCCCGATCCATCCTTAGATCAAAACTCATGGTCGCGGGTCGCCCTCCATCAGCCATGCATCCCGTAGCCGTCACCGACATTCAATGCGCATTCGTGTGTCACGTCTCACGGTCACGGCTGACCGCTGACGAACATTTGGGCATTTTCGTCAACAAATAGCCGGCAGGTGCTCACTCCGCTTCTCTTTGGGTTATTTTTGCAAAACTAAAAAATTTTGAAGGTTATTTTTGCAAATATCCAAACCAATAGAGTAGAAATCCAACTAGCCAAAATTACAAGGTTATTGTTGCAAATGACCCCCGCATCTCCCTCTTGCCCCCGTCTTGATCCTCTGCTCCTCAGTTCTCCCACAGCCTGCCTTCCATCCCTTCACAGCGCCGCATCTCCGTTTCCCCTGCCCGCGGGGACAAGTGAGTGAGGTACGTCCAATGCAACTCAAATACCTTAAATGCGTGCATCATCTCTGTCCAACAATCATAGTGTTTAGTTGTTGGTGCTGGAGGACTCAATAATTCGCCCTTTATTACCTATTATATAACCCTCAGTAACTGTCCTCCTTGTCAAAATAAATGCTCTCCAAGTGTATCTTTCGCAGTTGGAAATGGTGCCAAATCTCTGCATTCTCCTTCTTCATTTCAAACTTCTCAATACCTCTTTCAAATTCCTCTGCTCATCCCTATTCCCATTTACCAGTCATAGCCATTTTTCTACAATTACAACCTCACTAGAAGACAAAAGCAATAATCCACCTTCACGACATCATGCCCATTTCCTCTGTCTGCTCAACCGTCTCCAGGATACGGCGGCCAAAAGTTGTGGCTGTGGATGCTAATTCTATCAAGTTACAAGATGTATTCCACCTGTTTGATGATATGATTCATGGTGGCCATCCACCTTCCGTTCACATTTTCCATGACCTTTTGTCTGCTCTTAGAGATCGTTCGGGTGCACTCGGGTGCAAATATGTATCTTTTTATTTTTTTCCGAAATTTTTTTAAGTAACTGTTAATTTAAGTGTATTTAATATGCATATCAATTTTTATCATTTTTGGAGATTTTTAGATTTTTAAATATTAAGTACACTTTAGATTAACAGTTTTATGAAAAAAGTTTCATAAAAATGGGTTAATATAACTAGGTTCACTGAAGCTAAGTACACCCGGGTGCATTTAATAATATCCCTATAATTTTTACAATTTGAAATATAAACTGTTTGTATATTTCATAAATTTTTATAAGTAGATTATAATATTATAAATTTTTTGCATGCTGTGACAAAAGTTAAAGTTATCTGTTGAATGCTATTGCGAATTTATGCATCTTAACTTTGTAAATAATATTAAAACTATGGTTTCTGTATGCAATATTACTTGAATAGTATGTTGTTCCAATAATTTGCTCGAGCATCCCAACCCGGTTTACAGACCTAGCCACTGCCCCCCTGCCATTGCAGGCAACAAGCAGATAAAAGCGGAAGAAGGGGGAAAAACTTGTACAGCAGCCAACCATCCATTATCTTTCCTGAGCTCCAAAAGCTCAGAAATCCAACTATCACTCGAAAGTTGCACTTGGGCAAGTGAAAGCTTCTTGTCCTCTGATCCTCTTCACTTGCTTCCATTCCATGAATGAATCTGCTTGGTGATTGTCAATACTGCAGCCATACCAGGGTCTCTAGTTCACTTCGACATATCTCAAATGTACCTTCTTAAAAAAATTGGTCTGGCCTTTAATCTTTGTCTATCATTTTTATCTGTGTATGTCTTGTACATGACACATTCGATGCTTTCCTTTTAGTTCGATGTGATGTTGGGAACCACTGATTGGCAGTGTTTGTAGAATCTTGAATTTTACGATGCTATTCTGTAATATGATTTTTCCTTTCATCATTTATCAGTTTTATTCTTGCAGTCATTCAAGTTATGTGGATTTGTCGAGCACCTTATCTCTTAGAGCAAACATGGCTTCCATTTGCTTTAGATAAATCAAAATCAACAATATGTGCCTGTTCCCATCTGGCCTTTTCACCAGTAAGAATGCAAGGTTTTTCTGTAGCATGAGAAGCCAGCAAGCGTAGTAAAAAAACACTGGAGGACAAGCCAACAGCACAAATCAAACATTATGTAAGCCCACAAACCCAAACTAAACACAGCAGGAATATGAAGCAATAATCGGCATCAAGACCCATGTTCAGCTTTCCACAGCTACAAGGCCTTCTGCAGCTGCCCATACCATTATGGTTTGCAATTCAACACTGGTGTTTGACTGCCTGGGGAACTTCCAGTTTTGAACTCCAAGGTGATTGAGTTTGCTGTTAATTGAGTCTTGCACTCAAGTGTGACCTGTTTCTGACCTTGAAATTTGATCGGAAACAATACTTCTATCCCGTTCTCGCAAAGGGCTACCAGATATCATAGTTTGATGTCCCTATTGCTACTGGAGGTTCATTGATCTGGATATACCAGTTGAGTTTGGAGGCGGCCACAGGAGGTTTGGAATAACTATGGTACATGTGGAAGAAGATGCAGGAAAGTTGCTTCAGTTAGGAAGTGAGAGCTATTCACAGGTAAGTTTCTGCTTCAATTACTTTTTCTGTCTGCTAAGATGGTAATTATATAATCTATGTATTTATCTATGGAAAGTTATGTTTGCATTTGTTTAGGCAAAATGTTATTCATTTATGATCAGTGGAATTGTTACTAGTGTCTGGTGTGATTGCTGACTTCTCTAGGCCTTTGACGTAGGTGGACCTGAATAGATCTGGTGTGCCTTTACTTGAGATTGTTTCTGAACCTGACATGAGGAGTGGTCTTGAGGCTTCGGAATATGCAGCTGAGCTACAGAGGCTGGTTCGATATTTGGGAGTGAGTAATGGGAATATGCAGGAAGGTTCCCTTCGTTGCTATGTGAATGTTTCTGTTTGATCAGTTGGGCAGTTGAAGTTTGGTACAAAGGTAAATTGATTTTGGAACTACTGGCTTTGTTCTCCATGTGGATTCAAAGATTGACTGATTGAGTTTGAAAATGATAGTATTTAGTCAACAGTCTTCTATAAGGAAGTTAATATTTTCTTAGTCTCTTTGAGATTGAAGTTCAAATTCTTTTCAAGCGATCTGAAAAGATGCCAATAGTAAGTTAATGCAATGTACAAAATGGAGATCAGTGAGTCAGAAGCTACAACCAGGGCCATTTTGAAAGATTAAAGTGGGAATGGGGTGGCTACATCTTTACTTTGGAGAGAAGTTTGATAACTAGGAGGTGGTCTTAGCTCAGCTTAAAAGACAGACTATGGTGGGTGCAAACATTTTAGACTAGACCGCGCATAATATTTGTTCACTCCATCTTAATTGATAGAAAGATGGATAATGATCAATACTCATACAAGCATGGAAGCCTCCATGCTATCCCTTGATTTTAAATTTTTTTGAAATCTATACTTTTAGAATTTTGAACCATTTATTATGTTTAATACATCTTGTTTTATCATGCTACCAAAAACAAATTTCATTGGAAACTTATATCTTGTAAAAAATAGTATCTTTTGGGTGAATATACAACCACTAAAAATTTTGAAAAATGTATAGAATATAAATATTTGGAATAAATGTATTTTTTGGAATTATAAATAAATACACATGGATAAACATGATAAATGGTTTAGGATGTGTTTGGGAAGTGATAATACTTTTGGATGAAAAATTTTTAGTGTAAAAGTTATTACATTGATAGAAAATGATGTGATATGGTAGGGGTAATCATGAGGTGTAAAGAGAATAAGATTAAAATAGAT
Source organism: Annona cherimola (assembly GCA_030490835.1). Taxonomy (NCBI): domain Eukaryota; kingdom Viridiplantae; phylum Streptophyta; class Magnoliopsida; order Magnoliales; family Annonaceae; genus Annona; species Annona cherimola. The sequence goes on along the minus strand of CM059971.1, from coordinate 119,877,237 downwards.
AAGTTAGTTATATGAGTAGTTGTGTAAAAATGATTAGAAAAGTTTTAGAATGGAAATTTTTAACTTGACATTTTCTTCTCATTGTCAAACTCACCATTAGATTTTTAAAAAAATATTTTAGAAGTAAAAAATCAAGGATAAGCATGCAAGCTTCCATGCTTACATAAATATTGAATCATTACCCTAGAAATATTGCCAAAAATTGCTGCATATGGGAAATAATTGATGCGGTGCCTCACAATTTCTCCTTTGTACTTGTAGGTTGAAATAAAGTATATGAATTCCTTTTCTGCAATGCAAAGAATAGAGGTTGAGATATCTAGACAGGTTCGTCTCCACAGTCAAGGCCAAGGTGATCAAATTGTGCAAGAAACCTGTCTTTGAGAATAGGGAGCTCAGGTTTGCAAGATATTTATATATTCTAATTGCACATTTTCCTTGTTGATCATTTCATGGTTTCTAATTCGTTTAAACACTGATTGGTCTATCTAATTGAAAATCGCTTGTGTCAATGTATTGTTGGTGTGATGCACGTGATGCCTGACAATGTTTTCTTCCTTCACTATTGTTGCCTACTTAGAAAACTGTTACAATGAGGAAAAGGGGATGGTTTGCTGATTATCGATATTTTCCAGAACTAGACCAGCCAGAAGTTGTCCTTACAAATGAATATGTTGTGAGTATTTGTTCTTTTTTGCCAGAACTTCCAGAGATGAAATGCAGATGCTATGAAAACATGGGGCTTAGCATGCAGGATGTTCTCTTCATCATGAACGACATGAATGTAAATATTTTACACTATTCTTCTTGTGATCGAACTTGAGATTCTTAGGATTAGGGTTTTTAATTTCTTGATGCACATCATACATGTATCATTCTCATACATTTGTTGGATACACATACCGTGTGTTTGTGGCCAGTGGCCCCATATACTGATTGAACTGTTAGGGCCTCGTACCTTATGACTAGGTAGTAAAAGGGAATGTTCAAGGATTGGGAACGTACAATCTGTATGTCACAATTATCGGGATTTGTAACTTATGCCCCATGTGGTGCGAGGCCCAATCAATGGTCACCACCAAACCACATACCCAACTTCTCCAGATTGGTATATTTAATTCATATGGACTGATGCAATGAACTTTACTTTGTTTTATTGCCATTTCTATTTAGATTTTCTTTTTTAATCTATTATATGTTCTGGGCCAGTCTTGCAGGTTGCCGACTTCTTTGATGCTGTCATTAAAAATGGTTCTGATGTGAAGCTTGCTGCAAACTGGATTATGGGAGATCCTGCTGCATACTTGAAAAATGAAAGACTCAATAAATGAGATCAAACTCACACCGAAAGAGCTAGCCGAGCTAATAGCTTCGTTACAAATTGGAACAATTAGTGGAAGAATGGAAAAGAGGGGAAGTTTAGAAATTTCCTTTGTTTATTTGAATGATTCTGTTTTAAAAAATGTCAACACCTCGCCATCATTTTTGGTTTATTTTGGATCTCTGTCTCCCTTGTATTTTGTTCCATTATGTTAGGTATCCAGCCCATGCATAAGGTGTGCCTGTGAAGATGATTGGGTTTGTTTTATTTTCGTGGAGCTTATCAGGATTTATAGCTGATAAGTTGCTGAAACTGATAAGTGACTGATGCCAATTAATAGAAGCTGTTTAGTACAACTAAAGTAAATAGCTTAAAATCGTTCAGCTGTGTTTGATATAGTTGTGGCTAGAATGCTGAATAATGAACAAAAGCCAAATTGAATATGGAAGTTGAGTGCTTCCACATAGCATTTGTTATGCTTCCCATCTGATGAAGTTGCCAAGTTGACTTTTGGACTGCATCAGCTGTCAGCTAATTAGACTGGGTGTGTAATGAATTGCTTAGATGCACTACAGATAACATCATCAGGATTGCTTATTGTACTGTGTTTGGAGAACTCATGGGTGAAGCAAATTTCACTATAGAAATATTCATTATCAACTACATTTTAAGCAAATTCCACCACCGCAGAAATATTTGTTATTGCCTACTATTCTATCATCTTGGTTTCACATTGTCTTCAATACCAAAGATATCTGGTGAATTTGTTGAATGACATCATCAGTTTTTCTACTGGACTGCTTCCATTTCGCCTAGGATCTTGCAGCTTGTTTCAGTGATTGTTGATAGATCATGTGGCTTTTGCCTGTCTTGATTGCTGATCATTAGTTGGGAAAAAGTTTCAATGTCTTGAATCCTCTTCTATATTGGCTGAGCCTTTTTTTCTATGGCCAAATGCATGACAAGACACCTGATTAAAAGTTAATGTGTGACAAGAGGGTGACTTGGTTTCATACTGTGGATTCTTCTTTGGTTCTCTTCCAATTTGTCGTCATCTCATTGAATAATTAATTTTTTGGCTGGATTCAGTATTTTACAAATTGTTCTTTAGTCTGAAAATTGGTTTGCTTGGTTGATTTCATTTTTGTGCCCAAACTTGTCTTCAGTTTCATTGTCCAAAAATGAAAACTTTTCAAGTAAAAATTAAGAAGTCCTGAGAGTTATGGTTAATGCAAGAGATATTTAGATTTGTGGATTCTTATTTCATTTTATTTTGTGAGAAAGTTCAACAATTTAGTGATTCAACATCTTTTACCACGAACACGTCAGATACTTGTTGAGATATTAGCCAAGGGTGGAACTGTCAAGGCAATCAGAGAAGGAAAGGATTTGGTTCAGGTGAGTAATCATTGTCATCAAAAGGGATATGTCATATTACATTTAACGTAAGCATGAGTAAAGACAAAGGGAAATACTGTATCTCATGCCATTTTTAGGACTGGTGTGGAAATTTTGGCTTAAATCATTCTTTGATTCTCACACTGATGAACTTTCTTTATTGGATAGGGGAAGAATTGACATTGGAGAAAATAGCATATCTCCTCTTTCCCTGAAGGGAATGTTCGGTAATGGTGTTAGGACATGTTTCCCTATGAACAAGGCTTTAAAAAAAAAAAAAAAAAAAAAGAAAGAAAAGGAAAAAACACCAAAAGAAAGAAAAAGAGAAAAATATTGACCAAGTTATTATTAGTAACAGAATGAATACATGCCCACAGTTTGGCATTTATTGTTCAGATGGATTATGAATTATGTCATTTAGACAAAGCTCTCATGCATACTGATACTGTTCAAGTTTGGAATATATTTCACTTCCATACGTGGTCCATCTCATGCGTGTATTTGTTAGTGCAACAAAATCCATGAATATCTGACCATTGACAGCTGAGAGAAGGCTATGGTGTCAATGATGAGGATAAATCAAATTTATGTGTCCTCAAGTTTCCACAGCATTTCTAATTTTGGTCGGGGATGGTTGAAATTGATTATGTCCTTGTGTACGTGTTGACGGTGCTACAAAATATGTGACATGAAAAATGATGTTTGCATGCTACCCTGAAAATCTCCATTTCTGTTCCAACTAGAATTCTTCTTGCATATACATTTTGAATGCCAATGACAATTAATACTGTCTTAATAGTACTTAACCTGGTGTATGTGTATATAAGAAGTAAAGGACATTGTCATGATACCATTGATGATGGTAGCACCACCAATCCTTTTAGTCTTCTAGAATGAATAAATTGTAGTGTCACCCCTCATTTAAGTGAATATTATTCTTGTCAGATGAAATGATGATCCGAATCAACATTTGAAAACAGATAATGGTTCCCTCTGTGATTGAAAAGATGGTAGATAAAGTACTGGCAGTGAACCTGCAGCAGCTTCAACAATCATGGAGGCAAAACTAAATTACAAGGTTTCTTTGCTGGTCAGGCGTGTGCATTCAGTTTCATGGCCGTGATTGTTACTATGCTTTTCATTTTGAAATATGAAAATATTTAACTGCATTTCAACACAGTTCTTCATTAGGAATACCTAATACTTAGAGAGTGTCATTTGCTCATGATTAAATGTACATTCACTGTTAAATCAATCAATTAGCCATTTACTTAAATATTCTTTGTACTACATATCTCCAGGTAATGAACGAATCAAAAGGTAAGGCAAATCAGTACTTTTGAACAAGATCCTTCTAGAGAAACTGAATGCAGGAGGCTAGCTAACCTTCTTTGAAGGTGGGAAAGTGTTCATTTTTAAAAATATTTCCAAGACATGGTTCTCTCCCTCAAGCTTGCTTCCTTAAGGTCTGTGGTGCACCACCTATAAAAAGATGAAGAGTGGAAAGGGAAGGAAAGGTAGCTTCAACAATCTAAAAGTATATCAAGGGTGTATTTGCGAAGTGATAGAACTTCTGCATGAAAAGTTTTTGAATTGAGAGAAAATGATATAATATAAATGAGGGCAATGATGAGGAATCAAGAAAATAACGTTAGAATACATAGGTTAGTTGTATAAGTACTTATATGGAAATGATCGAAAGATATGACAGTTCTATAGTAATATGTGAAAAAATAATTAAAAAATAGGATTGTTGTAAATATTGAAAAGTTTTGGGGTTAAACAAATATGCCCCAAAAGTAGAAATTGCAAAATTGATAATTTTGGCATCCCGATCAATTATCCTTTTATACATTCCAAAAAGGAAAGTGCCAAGTTTATATATTTGTGGATTCATTGCATAGACCAAAAAACTTAGGTGACGTTAAGTAATTTAAAAGTTGTAGGAATTGTAGGATGAGGTGAGAAGTAGGAGATGAAATATTTTGGGAATTGTGTAATTAATATGAAATTATAGGGGTAAAGATGGAATAAACAGGGTAGTTGGAGTGTAATAGGAAAGAGAAATGATTGGAAATGATTGAAATGTAGGAGTAAAAGGGTAAAAATATGGTTATTAATTGAGCTCAGGAATCCGTAATCGTATGAATTCCCATCCTATGTTTCCCACATAGATTAACAAACGCGCCCTTAATGAATTTTGTATTTATCACATCATAAATTTCTGTCGCTTGGGTGCCTAAATGCATCAGATATTATCTGACTTAGACTCACTCATCCTGCTTCTTATTTTTCTTTGTTGTTTGGTAGTTGTTATGGGTGCCCAAATGCATCATGCCTTCTTATCCATTTAAGGAAGCCTTTTGGCCTCGTTGGAGTTTTACAGAAAGCTACGAGATGATGCAAGTGTTGAGACATGGTGGGCTGAAGATGTCGGGAATCATGTGCAGCAGTATTATGGTAAATTTATAATGTTGATATCCCAGTAGAACTCCACCAGGACACGTGCGATTGGACCTTCATTGTCCCAGCTTCCTCTTTTTTTTCTTTTTCCCGTGTGGGATTTGTAGTATGCTTTATTTATTTATTTATGTAAGCACCCATTCTTAGACCACCTTCCAGTTTCAGATTATCTGAAGCATATATCCAGATGTTCGGCCAGGCCGGACGCATAATTGAAAGTTTCCATTTATTAAACTAGGGTAAATTCCCCTAATACACATAACATTTGCCCAAAATTCCTTTCGTGCCTACCACATTTTGATAATTCCTTTCGAACCCACAACATTTCACCCATAGTTCTTTCCTGTCCATTCCGTCAACTGCCGTTAGTTAAGTTTCACGGATGCGAAAGTTGCCCGTGTTAAATTTTTATGATGCTCCAATTGCCCTTTTGTCGTCTCTTTCTCAGCTTCCCTCCATTCGCAAGATGTTGTCGATGGCAGCGCAAAGTTTTAGTAGCAGGTGGTGGGAAAAAAATCAGCAAGCAGATAGGCAAAAATCTTTGGTGGTGTGGCAAGGGAATCCAACAGCGTTGTACATCAACCATCCCAAATGATACCAATGAAATTTTTAGGCAGACATTTCTAGGGCTGAAACCAGAGATTGCTGAAATTTTTATCAAAGCAAATTCTGAAAGAAGTGCTAAAAATAGCGTGCGAACAAAAAATTGAGGAAGCCGCTGACGCCTTTTTTGTTGCTTGGAATTTTTTTTAAATTTCCGCTGAAGAATCAAAGAGCGATGGCAGATTGAATGCATTTTTGAAATTCAGAAAAAAAATGAACGGATTGCGGACATAGATAGGAGGACGGAGGAAGAAGAAGCGGAAGAAGAGAGCTTTATTGCAGAAGGGAAAGATCAAATGGAAAAAGAGAGAGCTTTATTGCAGAAAGGAAAGATCACAACGGAAGAAGAGAGAGCTTGATCGCAAAACGGCAAGATCACAGCAGCAATCCAAGCTTTGCAATGCTGGTGGGTTGAGGCAATGGTGTCATGCAGGGGGTCTTGCTAATTTCGAAAGGGCCAGCGGCGATATGGGTTTTATCATCACCGGTGATCCGATTCTTGCCAGATTAAAATGGGTTTTCGTATCGGCCTTGATAAAGATGGTTGCAGGTTGAAGCATGACATGCTAATTCCTCTATAAAGATTAAAAAGGACATTTCAACGTCCATACGACGGTTGTCTAGGACGTGGCTGACGGGATGGGTACGAATTAAGGGTGAAACGTTGAGAGTTTGGGTATGAAAGAAATTTTGTGCAAATGTTAGGGAGTATCAGGAAAATTTATCCATAAACTACCGTTGACCGTATGAAACAGTTACCAATTTTGCTTTCCAGATGCGCAATTACTCTTGTCTATTATCCGTGGCATTTGTACAGAGTAAAGTTGATTGTGATCCCCACTATTATGAGCTGGTGACTGGTGGTGGGAGTCACAAGGATTATTAAACAAATACCCTTTCGGCTGCCAACCTGCTCCAAGTACGGACGCCCCTGGCTCGCTCGCCAACCGCCAACCATACTCGGGCTGAAGGCTAGATACAGCCTATAACAGCTGCGTATGTTATCCTTTGCACACGATGGTGGCTTTTGGGCGTCGACTTTTTTTTTTTTAAATGTTGAGCCTACCATGATATTGTCCTTACGTCCTAATCGATCATACATTGTCCATGAGCGGCTCACTCATAACACCATCTCAAATTACATTCTTTTTTATTCTCAAAGAATCTAATCTGAGATGGTGAGATGAGTGGGCCGATCATGGACAATGTATGATCTCAATCAGATGGCCTTGGCATGGTCGCTTCCAATTGGCGCGGTTTTTCGGGTGCAGACGTTGATAACGACCCAATTCACTTGCCTGAAAGTACGGGAAAAAGCAGACAAGCCAAGGACTTCTCATGTTCTTCCTCATCCTCTGGTTTATTTCCTTTGAAAAAATGTGTATTTGCGAAATGGCACTCAACGTTTCTCGGTTTTACAATTTTGTTTCGATTTTTTATTTTTTTTAAATATTTTTCCTAATAAACCACTAAATTTTATGCACATGTCGGCTCACGTAGGATATTTGCAAAGCGTACACTGAGGTTTGTTTTATATTCTGGGTATGTTTAGTTATATATAAAAGTTTTCAAATTAAAATTTTTTAATATAAAACTTTTTACTTTGTATAGTTATTTTATTTTTAAATTATTTCTTTAAATTTGTCTATACGATTATCCTACTTTTCAGTTATTTTAATACATCTAACAATATAACTATCTATTTAACTGTACTCAATGTAGTTTGTATCATCGCCTTTATTATATTAGATTTTTCTCCTTTTAAAATTTTTTTTCATTCAAAAGTTTTATCATTTTCTACGCACACATTTTTTTTTATAAGTAAACACATTTTTTTTGATTGAGTGTCTAAGTTGCATTTCATTCTAAACACACACTTTATGCATATTTGTGATGTAATAGTCTGTTGGAAAATCGTTGGCAAGTCGGTCAATGACATTACATATTATGTGAATTGCCACAAGCATTCCAAAAATCTTACAATCTAGGCAAAAGTTAAAAAATTACTTTCATCAAAAAAATAAAAAAATAAAAAATTACGTGAAAAGCTGAAAATCAAGTACAAATTGCAAAATTTTATTGCAAGGCAAGACATTTTTTATTTTTCTGCGAAAATAAAAATAAAAATTTCCTAGAATTTGAATTTTTAGTAGTAGTTTGATCAGTCCCCACCAATTTTAGTGTTGCTTACAAACTTAATGATCATTTTGTGATAACTGATATTAAATTGTAATATTTGCCATATTTAAGAAGACACGAAATAGAAACGTCCAGAGCATACTTACAAAGAGTGAAATATGTTGTATCAAGTGCAATTTATTAAATACTCGAGGCTATTTGTTCAGATCAACCAAAAATAAATGCGAAAGGGCATACATGTAAAAAAAATGTGATGTAGAGAAGAACTATATAAATAGAAGATGAAAAAACGGTGAAAATGAAAAAAAAAAAGGAATATTTAGTAAAAATAGACGATGAGTGAAAATTACAACGATGGTAGGACAGGTTATGGTTGAAAATTGCATCCTATACAGAAATGTCAAAAATAAAAATAGAAAAGGCATCAGCTCATAATCTCATATACGAAGAGTATTGATTTTTTCTTTTTGTGGGGGGGGGGGGGGTGTGACATGGAAGAAATCCGATCAACACAGGAGCTCGTTATTGTTGATTTGACACGGAAGGAATCTGATCAACACAAGAGCTCGTTATTGTTATCGTACTGTCCCGCATAAAACAAAACGGAAATCAGTATCCCCTTATCCGGCATGCATCGGAGGCTGTAAAAGCTAATGAGAAGAGAATTGCCACAATCGTTTTTGGTGAGATGTCATTTTCGTACCTGTAATGCGGACCAACATCGAGGCAAAAAGTGCGCGTGTGCAAAAAGTATTTTCACGCGTACGCAACTTTGACTCAAAATCTGTTAAAAACTGAGATTGGCTGTGAAATCTTTTATTTTTCAAAAAACATCTTTATTATTTTAAAAAATAATAAAAATCTATTTTTTCATTTCTAATACAATTATTCATTATCCCTAAACAACTCTTCCCGTTTCCCATCCTATAACAGCACAGTTTCTGTCTAGTATCGTCATCTCATCCTCATTTGAAGAGGCCCATTTTTGGGCAGAGCTTTTTGGATTTTGAAAATAGAATAAGAATGGGAAATACAAAAAGTCATCATCATTAATTAACCCACTACCATACTTTTTTCATTTTATTTTAATATTTTAATTATTTTTTCATATATATATAATTATCTATCTATTTTTACTTCATTCCTACTTTATTATTGTAACATTCATTATGTTCCTTCATCACCATTTATATTTTACCATAATAAGAATGGGAACGGAAATACCAACCGAGGCTAGCTCGGTTGGTGGCCGACTGCGGCGCAGAAACGCGTGCGCGCAGTCGGTCGAGAGTTCGAATCTGCGGGCGTGCGGATTTCGATAAATATATGCGTGAGAGCGCGGGCGTGCGGATTTCGATAAATATATGCGTGAGAGCAAGTAGGTCTCCCGGATGGATGTAGTGTGGGAGCGGGTGGTCTCCTAAGTGGTTGTTTGGAAGCTGTGTCTTCCTTATTCTTTCGTGGAGCTGTGTCTCCAGACTTCTTTGGGAAAGATGTATCCCTTATATTTGTAAGAATGTCTCAGATCTTCAGGTATGATATGTGTTGAGCTTGTACCAATAAAAAAAAAAAAAAAAAAAGAATGGGAACGGAAATGGACTCCTAGATGGATTGCCTCTTACTATTACTTTCCTCATTCGCTGGGATAATGCTCCTAATTTCGTTTCTTTTCCTTTGACCGCCAAATTGATTCCATGAGGATGAATATTCAGTTGTAAATTAATGTTAACTCAGCTAAATTCAGTTCGAATTCAGCTACGAAACGCGACAGAATTTTGATTGGGAGCTCAACCCCCGCGTCCTTGGATTTCTTCCCACCCGCCAACAATTATATTGCATTAATTCTCCCACATTCTTTAGCATGTCGGAACTTGGCTAGGAATGCACAATATATATTTTTTTATTCTCTTACAACTAAAAATTATCCCAATACCAATTACGTTTTTTTTTTTTTTTTTTTTTCAATTTTTGTTCAAAGGATATAAATGTAATAATATAACTAATTATGTATTGATAGAAGACATTGTTCCTAAAGAGAAGATAAAGTTTCTTACGTGGAGATTGAACCAGGATGCATCCTCATGAAGGTAGGTCACTTATCAGTGGGGCTATGCCGATGCTGACAGGAATGGATAATATTGGATACTTAGATTTCTGCTCCCACTTCCAATGCCTGATTTGATTAAAGTCCTAGGTAATCAACCACCCACCCATTTATTAGAAACATTTGAACTAGGTAGTTTGTATCACATTCTTCAAAATTAATTAAAGTATATCAATTAGTCCTAAATAACCGAGAATGCCTCCTATTTTTAAGGATTTGGAAAAACAACTTATACGCACTAAATCTTGCTAACATATTTTTTTTACAAAATGGTTAATCTAATCATGGTTAATCTATAAACCAATTTTTACCAATTTTAGAAACGTATATATATATTTATTTATTTATTTTGGATCTTTAAACGTAAGGGCATTTTAGTCATGTTTCAACGATTTAAAATGACTAAAATACCCTTATGTTTAGAAATTCAAAATAAATATATACACATTCCAAAATTAGTAAAAATTGACTTGCAGATTAAACATAAATAGAATAACATTTTTGTAAAAAAATAAAAAATAATAAAAAATGTGTTTTAAACTAGTGTGAAATGAGATTAGTCCTAAATTTTGGTGAATCAGAGGTTTATAAAATCATAGTCACTAATTAGATGAGCTTTAAAGTTGGTTTGGTTGAGTATCTTGTTGTCCACTAATGCTATTGTTATGATTATCTGAATCTAATGAAAAAAAAAGAGAGATGTTTGCAATGACAAATAGTTATGTGTTTCTATTCATTTTGTTGCAAAATTTCCAGTGTTTGACAGGGCTTTCCGCCTTCCCTCCACCCCACTCTCACTCGACTATTAGTCAAGGATGCAAGAAAATTCTTATCGAAGAAAAAAAAAAATGCAAGAAATATATCTTTGTTGGTCTAAATTACATCACTATACTTACAGAAGAGAATAAACATGCGTTTAGTTTCCAATCTTAATCAGGCAAAAGAAAAACCATATTTTGTCTCATGAACCTCATGGTTAATTTTTTAGACAACCGAAAAAAATTAAAGCCAGCATATTCCAAACAAGTTAATATATTTATAGTTGGAACAAATAAATTCAACATGGAGATTTATATGGTTCATGCAAACAAGATATTCTGGTTGCTTGTAAATCAGTCAATAAATGTAGTAATTTAATTTTATAATAGATTCAAATAAATGTCGTTAAGTCATTTTTATAGTACTATGATTAATGGTGAATAATACGCCTGATATATAGCCTTCGTTAACAAAAAAGAAGTCCTTCCAAGTGTTGTCTAGTCCCCAAGATAAATAAGTTTTAAAATTGTTTCTATGCATATAATTAGGCATGCGCATTAATTAATTACCGAAGAATCCAACTTGATTTTTAGAAAACGACTTAATTATCTACTAAATAGACCATGAACAAAACCCATCCAAGATCTTTTGAAGTCCTCCTAGATTCAATATTTGTAGGAATCATGTCAAGCTAAACCCAGAAAAAAAGATTTTTTTTTTTTTTATTGAAAATAACTGATAACAATCCATCTCAAAGAAAAGCAACCATACAAAATATAAGCCAAGTATGTGACTTGCCTAGAGGTCCAATAGTCACCCCACCAGCATTAAATCTTCCATTCCTCCAACTTTTTCAGCGTCCCTCGCTTTCTCTTCTTCCATTCACGACCACCAGCCTTCATATTCGAAGAAAAATTACTCGATTTCCGATCTACAGCCGCTTGTCTAATCCACCCTTTCACTTGCAGACATCCAAAAGCTCAAAACCAAACATTCGTGGCGACGGATGATTCTTCGGAGAGAGTCGAATATTGAATATGAAGATAATACAACACGAAAAGCTTGAGTTGTATGTTTAGATCTCAGAAATCCTTTTCAATTTCAAGAAGAGGATTCGCCAAGGATCTTAGAAATCCATTTTGATTTCGAGAGAAGGAGCATTAAAAGGAAAAGCCAAGGAAACACGGTAGAAGATTTGGATGTTTGTACATCTGCGCAGGATTGAGTCAATTAGTTTTCATTGGGAGAAAGAGAGGGAGAGGGGGAGAGGAAGGCAAGAAAAGACACATGATAAGATGAACCTTACTTTCCTAGCTTTTGATTTTATATACATATATATATTACAAATATGTGCGGTCACATGATAAGAATGGCACTCCAGCACATTCTTTGCTGTTGTTGAACATAAGATGTTACCTATGTCATGCAACAACGATATTCAACACCCAAACGTTAAGATTTCTAAAGTTAATTTGGAATGATCCTTATCCACCTTGGCTCGGTGGACTCATGTATATTAGGATGTTAACGGATCGGGTTGAACGGGTTGAAGTTTAATTCTAATACTAACCCATTTAAAATATCTCAACCCTAATCCGTTTATTAACCCATTTAATAACCCATTTAGTAAATGGATTGGTGGGTTGTTAACGAGTTGTATAGCAAATAACCTGAAAGCCTAAACACTAGTAGATGATGATCTTGCAGGGAGAGACGAGAGGGTATTTTCGACGTAGGGGAAATGGAAATAAGATAGTAATGGAAAAATGAAATTAGGGCAACAGTGGAAAATAAAAATTAGGTGACTTGAGGAAGACTTAGATAGAGAAAATAACCAAGGGTTTACATATATATATAATTTTAATTAGTTGAACGAATTAAACGGATTAAACAAGTTATATGGGTTAAATGGGTTACTAAACGGGTTGACGAGTTATAAAATTTCAACCTTAATCCATTTATTTAATTAAACGGTTAAACAGGTTGGCGGATCATAACCTATTTATTCAAAAATCTCAACCCAAACTCATTTATAAACTGGTTGGACGAGCGGGTTAACATATTGACCATAACCATTAACACCCTTACATGTATATTTATTGAAGCTGCAGGGTACTTATGCAATGGTTGACCCGCTTCCTACTGCATATGTATGCACAGTGAACATCCAACCAAACGATCAATATTTAATTTTCTCGTGGAAATCATAATGTTGGTGGCATATTTATTATACAATTAAAAAGTATAAACATGTACGGAAACACTATTCCAACGAACAAGTTTTCGTTTAGAGAACTCAAGTTGATTACTTTAAGCTGTTGAGCTTGTTCAGTTTTTTAGGGGGCAGTGGTCCAGAGTATCAAAGGCCAAAACATACGTGTCGACTGTCAAATTAATGACACTCTTATTTCTCAACTTCTCATGATAGAGTAGTTGCTAGCTGGGGAAATTTTAATTATTAAAAATTAAAATAATTATGATCAATATGTGCAGGAATCCAGCTGCAAATGTGTACAATTAATCTCAGACACCGCATTAATTAAAATAATAATTAACTAGCCTTACATGGATTCTTTACCTTCATTATTTTTTGATTTTAACAATCGATGGATCACACGCCTAAAGCGGGAGACATGCATGAGCATCATTGACGTAAAAAATTGCCTACTAGGCAACTGAAACAAGATTTCAGATACAGTATATGCGGCGAACTTTTTTTAGTCAAAATTTTAATTTGGCCACGCATCAAAAGCAGCAAAAATTTTGGCTCAATGCAGTCAAATCCTATGTTAATCACGGCCAAAGGGTTTATCACTATTTGCAGCTAAATTTTAATAGTTTACTATTTTAAATGTGTTCTTGGTTGCATTTAATGTAAAAATGACTACTTTTAACCAAGTAACACTACTCAAAAATGGTGTGGGAGCTGTGGTCTCCCTTTGGGGTGGAGTGAGAGTTGTTGTCTCCCTTTGGCTGGGTGGAAACTGTGTCTTTCTAATTCTTTAGTGGAGCTATGTCTCCAGATTTCTTCGGAGGAGTTATGTATCTCCGTATTTTTAAGAATGTCTCAGAACTACAATGTAATATGTGTTGAGATGTATGCAAATATAACCATAAAAAAAATAACACTGCTCAAAAGCAATTAATTATTTGTAGTTAAATAATACATGATAGCCAAAATATATTTAATGCAACCAAGATTATAGATAGCTAAAAAATTAACTATATTAAGTGAAATTTGTTATAGTGAAAGCTCAGTTAGATTTTTAAAATTTTCTGCGTTTCAATTCATATATTGTTGCGGTAGCGATCCATTCCGCTGTCTATCTTCATGAACGTGATATATTATGTTTTAAAATTTGCAGTATAAAGGCACCTGATGTATCCATATCGTAAGTACGCAAGGCCATAACGGCCTGCAGGATAATTTAATTTCGCTCCAGGGTGTTACAGAGGATCCTATCCTTACTTCAAAGATATATAACTTTTTTATATTTTTAATATAATTTTTTCATTCCCAATTTATATAATTACATTCTCATACTAATTCAAGATTTTTGAATAGGCCCTAAATTTTCATTGGAAACGTTGTCCGAAATAAAAAAGAAGATTTATACGGTCCAATTTTTAATTGAAAAAACCGATTTAATTTGAGGAATAATGAAGTTTATGATTCTATTTTTTTAATATTTTCTCTTTTTCAATTATATAAATGAGTGGAAAACTAATGGCAATATCAAGTTTTTTATAGCTTTTTTAATGGCGGGAAAAACTTGTTGGGAAAATCAAATAAAAAAAACTTGCTGAGAAAGTAATTATAACGAAACTGATTTTTGGCAACTACTTGGGAAACGAAAAGTGTTATAATAAGAACAATAGCGAGAAAAACAGAACTTAATAATAATTTTGTTGGCGTTACACTGCCATGCATGATATAGCCATTTTAATTTGTATACATGTAATAAACGGTACGAATGACTTTTTCAAATTCTTGTATTTGGCGTTTAAAGGTGCATTTAGACTTTTAGGGTGTGTTTAGAAAATGAAAGAAAATGATGTGATAAGATAGAAGCAATGACGAAGAGTAAACCAAATAAAATTAAAATAGGTAAGTCGGTTGTGTAGAAATAATTGAAAATTTTGATAGTTGTATAGAAAAATGTAAATAAAAAATAAAAATAAGATAATTATGAAAAATAAAAAAATTTAGATTGAAAAATTTTTACCCAACATTTTTTATATCTTACCAAACACACAATTAATATATATCCTCCGGACTAACAGTCTAGCATGTTCCAAAGACTATTTTTCAAACATAAACAGTAGTTTTAATAATTTATACAGTGGGGTGCCGTACGCGATATTACACACATCGGCATCTTGAAAGATGGGAAGGAGACGAGACAGGCCACTAATCCAGTTTTCGTTATCAGTGGAAGAAAGTGATCAAAGCCGAGAGAGAAAAACAATCAGCTTCCTCGTGAAAATAAATAAGCAAATATATCCAAAAAAAAATCAAAGGCTAATGCCGTATTAGGTCTATTGGTCTAATGCTATTGATTTTATGGGCCACATGGGGAAAAAATAAGACAGCTCATGTGGCGTGGCACCTCTTGTCATCCTCCACTTCAAATCTTCCCACCCTGTCTCTATTATTAATTTGAAATTTTTAATTTGATCAATCATGTACTGATTTGGGGAATGCCGGTAATAGAATGAATAACATAAGAGAGTAAAATAGGAATAAATAGGATGGTTGTATAAAAATATTAAATAAAAGGGAAAATGGACAGAATAATTTAGTAAATTCCTTTGACTTTCTCATTTACACTTATTCCTCCAAATATTTCCTTAGAGTCATCTAGTTATAGCTACTAAAATATGAGAGAGTCAATTGCTATTTGGAAAGTTAAAAATTAAATCACCTATGCAGGCGTATCATTATTCCACATGAAATGCATGTTTTTTCATGATGAGAATATGTGTTTGATTAATGAATTACGGGTTCCAACAACTCAAAATTGAAATTTGGGGTCATGTGATAAGAAGTATACAAAAAAAAATCACTCCTTTCAATGCATTTTTTTATATACTTAACTACCTGACTACAATATTTTTTGTATGCCTATATTTCAATATTTTTCACGTATTTTGCTATAATTATTTTATTTATTTTTATCTTTTTTCTAGCTCTCTATTCCTAATTATTATCCATATATATCATTTTTTCTCATATTTTTTAGAATTTTTTTCACAAATCCATCGCGTGCATATACCCATTTTTTTATTAATCTATATGTATTTAATATATATATATATACATTTTTACCATTTTCGGAGTATTTTAAATATTTATTTTTTATTTTTGAAAATCAGTAGCATTTTAGGTAATTTAAAATTACCTAAAAGGACACTAGTTTTCAAAAATAAAAAATAAATATCTAAAATACTCCAAAAATGGTAAAAATTTATATACATATTAAATACATATAGATTAACAGTATTGTAAAAAAAATTTGAAAAAAAAAAGTGTATGCGCCCGGGAGCGCTGCATGCTCCCGAGCGCATGCAATCGGGCTCCCATATCAAATGGAACATTATTCACAAAGAGAGGTAAATTAGTTAGATTAATAAGGAAGATATGTTACGATGGTGTTGTTGGTGGCGTTGATTATGATGGCCACGATAATGGTATCGTTTATGGACTTATCCATCATTGTCATGATATTTTTTAGAGGATTAATTAGGCAATGTTAGGTAAATCATTGCTTATGAATGATGAATATATATGAGGGGCAGGCATGTCATCCCATTTCCAAATGATGGGATTGGGAATGTGAATGCAATGATCAGGTGAATCACCGCATGCTCATGGAGGCCCATTTGGATAATCAATTCCGTCTCTGGTGCAATCTGTTGAATGAATCCTACACCGACAAGGTCAAAGATTCATATGATTACAGCGGTGTAAAATTCTCTCTCGAATTCTTCGTCTTTTCGATCTTTTGGCCACACGTATTTTTTTTATTAGTATTTATTCAATATAATAACTGATATTACAATTAAATATTTTCACAACTATCACCCGCGACTAATGCAGGTAGCAGAGGACATACTTTCTTAAGCAAGTGATCCAGGTTCGAAATCCAACGTATAGTTTGATTGTAAGATGTACTGAGATGTAATGTAAAACACTCTAATAAAAAAATGTATATTCATAACTCTCGTAATATAAAAAAAAAAAAAATTCTGTAAATGCTTACCAGAAGGATCTATAAAAAAATAAAAAAAAAACCTATAAAACGCGCCTGCATACCACGTGGTTTGGCCGCAGGTATTAACTAAGGGACAGTAACTACATGAATTTTCTTAATATATATTATTAATTTAATATTCCACACGGCCCACTGACCCCTTCCAAGTCCCGTTCCCTGTCTCCGAGGCCAAAGCCTCAAGAGCTCACCGGAGCCTGTGGGTTCACGAGGCCTTGACTCGCCACTCTGTGCTAAGATGATGCATGCCTAGAGTCCTACGTTTGCGTATAACGGGCCATGCAAGTTTTTTTTTTTTGATGGAGACTATAGTGCTATTAAAAAATAATAATAAAATAAAATAAAATAAAATAAATAAAAATAGGAGACTATAGTGAAATCCTCACTTTTGTATTGTTTTTACTTCTCTGAGGTAGGTGTAATCCTTCTCTTCCAGGGGACATCTTATAATCTTCTTTTTATATATTCCCCATGTTTTTTGGGAGGTATCCACCCCCTCGAAGCTTCTTTTCTGACGTAAATTTCTGCGGTCACCTTGACCTGTAGCATCAACTCCCGTCGGCAATCGACCCTTTGACGTTTCTTAACTCCCTCAATATTATTAGTAATAAAAAATAATTTTAATATGTAAATTGAATTAGACTAGACTAGTTAAGTCGACCAGTTGGATCAAAGAAAGTCATCATAAAAACGATGCCTGACAACCTGAGTCAAAACGATATTCATAAAACTTTTAATGAAAAGTTGTAGAGATGGGAAATTGTCAAATGATGTGATATGATAAAGATAATGACGATGAATAAATAGGATAAAGTTGAAATACATAGGTTAGTTGTGTTGGTAGTTGTGTAGAAATGATTGAAAAGTAGGATAGTTGTATAGAAAAATGTGAAGAAATGATTAAAAAATAGGGTAGTTGTGGAGAGTGAAAAGTTTTAGATTGAAAAGTTTTAACTTGACAACTTTTTGTTGTTGCCAAACACACCCAAAATTGATAAATTAACTGGCTGATCACCCACGTACTATCAACACAATCACCCTTTTTTTTTTCCCACCACTTTTATTTCTCTCATATTTCGAACCAAACAAAGGAACTGGAAACATTGCGATCTGGCGTGGGGGCACGGGGATTCTAGATTTCAACAGCTGAAACAATGAATGGGCTTCTCTAGTTGGGCTGTTGGCCATCCAAATTCTCCAGCCCAATAGTAATTAGAAAGCCCACTACCAATCGTACGTGCGGGCCAGCGAAGTAGGAGAGGAATTGAGGAAGGCGTGCGATGGGGGCGGCAGGTGAGAACAATGCGAGGTATGTGGACCAACAAAGTCGGCTGACTGTCCCCTGGGAACAGTGTGAAACGTTGCTACCTAATGCCCACGCCGCCGGCTGTATTGGCAGGCATGCCTTATTGTGGTACTGTGTGCTTCTTCACAGACTGTTGGGTAGCAATGTGAGTGTGGGACGCAATTTACAGCGGTTAAAAAACTGTCATGGAGCATAGTCCTCAGTACAAGGTTGTATATTTTTTTTTATGAATAAGATACCAACCAACATAACATGCTGCTTTTCTGAAAGAACTACAGCTCTATGACAACTCACAGACTGTTTTACTGTTTTAATCGGTTAGCGTAGGTGTGTCTCTTAGTGCTCCGTAAGCGATGGGAAGAGCATAGAGTGAACGGACGTGCTTTTGACACGCCTTCTCTTGTATCCCACTTGCTTTTTCCTCTCACCACTTCCACGCTCTCTCCGACCCATCTACACAATTATACCTTCAGAATCTCTCTCTCTCTCTCTCTCTCTCTCTCTCTCTCTCTCCCCCCCCCCCCCAATGGCGACGACGATTCGCTCTCACGCATTCTCCTATCCTTTTGCTCGCTCCCCTCATCACCATCGCTCGCTTGCAGGTCTCTCTCTCTTTCTCTCTCTCTCTCTCTCTCTCTCTCTCTCATTTTTGATAATGTTTAATGGTTCTGGATTCGATTGGGAAGGATTAAACCGAATTTGGTTTTCTCTTTCGGTTCTGATACAGTGTTGAATTTGAAGAATTTACGATAATGTGGGATCTTTAGTGTTTGATTATAAATGGGTCTTCTGCATTTTTTATTGTCGCTCGCAAATTCAAAATTCAGTACCGACGATGACAGTGGATTGTTGAAACTGAGTGTTTCACAATCCAAGAAAATCCCCAAAGTAACGTCAACTATGCAGTAAAATTCACAATCCTGTGGAAGTTATAATGTTCGACGGACAATCGGTTGGTTTGCGATTTCATTTGCAGTAAGTTCAAGGAGATTTCTTGCACCTGCACATGCAACTGTCCATGTGTCATGGCCCAATAAATGCAAATATCAAGGATAAAAACAGCGAAGCTTCCTTTGTAGTGATTGGGAGGCAATTATTAGTTCCATTTCAGACAACTAAGTTGTTGGATCTTATAAAAGTTTAAGACGAATGATCTTTTCAGACCGGATTTCCGACCGGTCAAAAAATATTTATTTTTTATTTTTTTTTTGAAAAATAATTTTATAAACTTGTTAATCTAGTTATATTTAATTTATAAACCAAGTTTTATCATTTTTGGATATATCTATATATTTATTTTGGATTTTTAAATACAGGGGTATTTAAGTCATTTTAAGAATATTTAAAATGACTTAAATACCCCTGTATTTAAAAATTCAAAATAAATATATAGATATATCTAAAAATGATAAAACTTGGTTTATAAATTAAATATAACTAGATTAACAAGTTTATAAAATTATTTTCAAAAAAATAATAATAAATATATATTTTTTGACCGGTCTGAAAAGATCGGTGCTCAAAGTTTAATGCATCTGAAATTATTTGGATGAGGGCACAACGAAATGCAGTCATCAGATAGGCCAAGTACCATCCACCAACTTCCATGAGAATTGGTGCTTTGTTCTGCTAGGAATAAAAGATTCTCTTGTCACCTTCCGGTTGGAGGCACCTGAATAACCCATTATAGCAGTAACTATTTTAGCTGTTGTTTTGATTGTTTTCATGTTAGAAAGTTCTTTCCACTGATTCTCCGAAGGAACAGCTGTGGCTTTTATTCTTTTCTTCCTCCTTTCAATATTTTGTCAAATGTAAAGCTTAAATATTTTTTATGAGTACAGGATAGCCACATAATTTCTGACAAATTCCCAAGA
This sequence comes from Annona cherimola, assembly GCA_030490835.1. NCBI lineage: Eukaryota > Viridiplantae > Streptophyta > Magnoliopsida > Magnoliales > Annonaceae > Annona > Annona cherimola. The sequence goes on along the minus strand of CM059971.1, from coordinate 119,856,998 downwards.
ATTTTCTCCATCCTGCAGGCTTAATAGCTTTACCTTCATCTTCGTTTCAAAGTACAGTTTCATCATTCAATGGACAATCATTGAGGCTCCATCGTGCATGCCAGAGAAGTTTGGGTAGAAGTCTGCGGGTGGCCAGGCCAACAATGATGATGGTCAAGCCCACAATTCAGTTCATCCAAGGAACAGATGAACAGACTATACCCGATGTGAGGCTTACTAGATCAAGAGATGGTACGAATGGTGTAGCAACATTTATTTTTGATGAGCCCTCTGTATTTGACTCATCCGGTGAACTTGGTGATATCACGGGCTTCTACATGATTGATGAGGAAGGGGTGCTTCAATCGGTCGATGTCAGCGCCAAGTTTGTTGATGGAAAACCTTCACGAATAGAAGCAAAGTACATTATGCGGAATCCACGAGAGTGGGACAGGTTTATGAGGTTCATGGAGAGGTACTCGAATGCAAATGGTTTGCAGTTCATCAAGAAATGAGGCAGTGTACATTCCACTCATTGTTTTTGTTTTTAGCATGTAAGATCTATAGAAGTAGATCATTTGGCACTTAAAAATTTTGGTCAATGCCCATGTAGCTTTTATACAAGTACCATCTGTTGATCTCATTTCAACATAGGCCATGTTTCTGGTATAGTTCTCTTCCAGTGGCAATTCAAAATCTCAGCATATGAGTGTGGCAATTCAAGTGTAGTAAACATTCTTTTTTCAGCATTCGCCAATTCTTACGTCTACGAGAAAGGAAAGGCAAAATTGTTGTTAATCCTTGACAGTCGAAGTGGTAATATGTGTAGGTCATATAAGACTCCTACCATATCACCAATATATTCGTATACTTGTGAAGGAGAAAGGAGTCTGTCATTTTGCATAGCATTTCACATTAAGGGATGTAATGCAATGCTACAGCACCATGGAAATCAGACGGTTGTACTGATGTCTGGGTTCGTTTCTGGTGAGGAAACTTTGCGGCTGAAATATGTGTTGATTCGATAGATCAACATAGCATAATATCACTTTCTTCTTGATTATTCTTCTCTTCTTTTCTCTAAAATCTCGGAAATGGGTTCTCTCTTGCGTACGTGCATTTGGTTTGCATTGATTCATTAATAATTATAAGATCAGAATGAAAAATAGGTCCGAGCAGAGTTGGAGTTCTAATATTAAATTTATTCGTTTATACGAAAGATAATAAATATATATCTGTAGTGAACTAGTGATATCCCATGAACGTATCACCGTACATCTTAACTCCACCTACCCACTGCTTTCTTTATGGAAAATAAAGAAGCTTCCTCTTCAACGTCCTTGACTGTATTCAACTAGAAAATTAACAACAAGAACTGCACCATAAATGCCCAACAGAAAGCTGGAAACTTTCCGCCACTTTTTATCTTGTCCATGTCACAGAAATAGGACTCCGCACCCTATAATGGTTCTGTCGATCATGCATCCATGTCAGATGCCCTTCATCATAGCTCACCTTGTCATTTTTGGATACTTGTTTTGTAGAACTGAACCAAATTCTGTAGTACTTGCTTTCATACAAGTGACTGAAAGTTAGGTTCGCTGGTCTGATTCTGACTTTAACTCCTTCAGGTGCTACAATTTGCACCGAGTATGTTGAATTGGGTGGTCCCACGTTTGTTAATCGCCTCTTGATCATCTTCCTTGTTTTCCCATGCTTGAAAATCACTGACAAGGATGGATAGTTGAGGCTGAAACCTCTGCTTTTCGAAAGGACATGCTGGCAGTCAACAGTCCTGTGAGTAATGGCGAAAATATCTGCTTTGGTATACCTAAGAGTGCAAAGATGGGTGATGTACTCGTCTGGCCTAATATCATAAACCAACCCAGGATCAACTGCTTTTGTGGGATTCACATGTCCAGCACCGACTGCAAAGACCCCAGCCGGTTTTGATCCATCCAGTATTTGTCTGCCCGAATGGTCTGAAATGTCGGCGGTAGTCATGATTGCAGACTTAATCGCAGCAGGGCTCCATGATGGGTGGACTGATCGCACGAGAGCTGCAATGCCACTAACATGCGGACAAGCCATCGACGTTCCCGACATGACTGTGAAATTCACTCTCCGAGTATCTTCTGGAAGTCCAGTGGGGGCAAGATTCTGTGGCCAGGCCGCGATGATATTCACTCCAGGAGCAATGACATCCGGCTTGAGGATGGAGGGATTGGATAAACTCGGCCCTCTCGATGAGAATAATGCGATGGAGGGTGCTCGAGATGATGCGCCATTGACTGTTCCTTGAAATTCAATTTGGGCTGTGGGTCTCCTCGTTGAGTTTATGTATTTCTTCAGGCGAATGGATTCTGCATAGCTAATCAGTGTTGCAGGCAAGACATGCGCATCTACAGAATCCTCTTCCTCGTTGATCTCAGTGTTTGCCAGTATCATTGCAGCACCACCAGCTTCTTTCACAACTTCACCTTTCACTGCCCTTCCTCCACCTCCTCGGTCACAAACCACCATTTTCCCGCCAACTCTAGCTTTTGAAAGAGTGCCTTGGAAGCAAAATTCTCCCCCATTTTTCATCCCGCCATATACTAGATTGAGTCTTTTTCCAATGTTTGGATGGTTGTTTCCTGGGTACATTGATTCTCCATACAGAATCTGACCATCACCCAACCTAACAACGGCGGGAAATCTCCTATCAAGTGTGCTGGCACCAACTGTAGTTAGCCAGGGGGCCTCATTGGCGACAGAGCTGGGGATGGGGCCATTGTTTCCTGCTGCACAAATCACTGTGACACCTCTCTCTACCGCACGGAATCCGCCTATTGCAATGCTGTCTTCATAGAGTGGAAGGGGGAAACCTCCCAAAGACAGGGAAAGCACATCAACTCCATCTCTAATGGCATCATCCATTCCGGCTAGAATGTCAGAGCTGTAGCAACCACCGAACCAGCAAACTTTATAGACGGCAAGATGGGCCCCGGGCGCTGTCCCTCGGGCATCGCCTACTCCAACCCCAAGCACACTAGCTTCTGGAACAGAACTTCCAGCTGCTGTTGAAGAGGTGTGGGTGCCATGGCCATGGGCATCTCGAGGGGACACATACTCCACAATCGGCGGCTGCACCGGCGGGTAAGTCGATGCGCGGTGTCCTTTGATGTAGAATCGAGCACCGATGAGCTTCCGGTTGCAGAGAGAAGAGTTGAAGTTCTGCCCTTCTTCACAGAAACCTTGCCATTTCTTGGGCGCGGGTGGCATTCCATGGTCTGAAAAGCTTGGGCTTTCCGGCCAGACTCCAGTGTCAAGAATGCCAATTATGGTGCCTTGGCCGAATCGTGATCGAGCCCAAGCTCCATCAGCTGTGAAACCAAGACCCAAGAACTTGTACGAGTAAGTAGTGAGTAATTGGAGGCGCCGATCGGGGCGAACAGCAACCACGCCATGCATGGCCTGCAGAGCAACAACTTCCTGCTCTGACAGAAGGGCCGCAAAGCCATGGATGGCGGAGTGGTAAGAGTAGAGAAGGCGGGAAGACAGTTCGTCGGTGTTTGAATAAGAGAGGATGGTCTTCTCCAGGAATGAGAGATGCCATTGAAGCTTATCTCCGGGGGAAGAGGAAGAAGAAGGAGCGAGGTGGGGATGGAGTTGGACAATGTAAGTTTGGAGTTCATGGGCACTGAGGGCCGGGGTGCTGAAAAGCAGGGAGAAGATTAGGAAAAGGAAGGTGGGGGAGTTGGAACTTTCCATGGGATGAGATGGGCGTTGGAGGAGGGGGTTTGCATGGCTGGATTTGAAGTTTGGGGGGGTATTTGAAGGTGGGGATTGAAGAATTTGAAATCGGGGCGTGGCGCATTCCTTGGAGAAGATGAAACTCGTGATGTTTGAGAGCTCTTCATCACGAGGATCTTTTGTTATTCTCTGCAAGAGAGAGAGGAGCTGAGCTGAATCTACTTCACGAGATGTCGTGAACCTTGGTGGTCGCAAAGAGGAGGAGCTTAGCGAAGGCGTCCGACTTCACGAGATGTTGTGGTCGGAGTTATTATTACTCCGGTTGATTGTGTTTGGGATTCGGATCCCACTGCATCGTTTGCTTTGGAATGGATTAATTCCCTTTGTATCTTTTTCGGTGGTCCACAATATATCTTTCCCAGACGCCCATCGCATTCGAATTTTTAATCAGAACATCTTACAATCGAGTGGACGCATTAGTTTTGGGAAATAAAAAGCGCTTTTTAAAAATATACCGTTATATTTTGAACCAAAATTCAAATATACTCACTACATTTTTAAATTTTCAAATATATTTATTACATTTGCATTTTTTCTAAAGATGTTAATTCCGTCAAAGCTTATTAAGTAAGTTAAATGATATCTATTTAAATGTTGATTATATTTTCATAAATGTCTAAAATATGCCTACTATAAAATAATAAAAAATGAAATGAAATAAAATTAGAGCTTTATATATTTAGAGTTATTGTACAGGGTGGTAATGAATTATAACATTTAAATATTTCAATCTAACATTAAATTTGATAAGTATAGTGATAATTTCACGTGTAGGCTAATGATGTTTATTAATAGTTATTCAAAGCTCAGATGGGACAAAAATTTGGAATGAAAATGTATTAGGAATAGGAAAAATATTTTAAAAAAATAAAAAGTTTGATTCAGAGATCTTCTCATACTAGCTATGAACAATTCCTTAATATCCGTAACAAAATAATTACTTTTTGAGATTAGATGCAAATGCAAGAAATATATTTATTTTTTGAGAGAGTAATTATTTTTTAAATTAAGATCCAATACAATAATATATTTTTAAAAAGCCCAAATAAAAATCCTCTTTTCTTTCTTTTTCCTTGATCTGAACCTCTGGTCTTTTGCGCAAAGGACGACTTGATAACTGCGTGGAGTGGACTTCCATGTAACTGAAGGCACCAGGATGTACGTTGCGGGACGGACAACGGACGGAGGGATGTCATGAATGCGGATTTTCAATGTCCTCGTTTATTCGGACGCGCCGCAGAGTGCAGAATTCAGAAGCCCCCGAGGCCTGCCTCCGTTCCACGCTCCGCCCGTGCTCTTCTGCCTTCCCTTGTTGGTGGACCTCCCCTTTTCCGGTGATCTAAACCATCCATTTTGTTGGGCTCCTAATGATGTACCAGGATTTCATCGGATGCACACAATTTTTTTGTGGAATGAGTTTTCCGGTTAGTTTCTTTTGGACCGTCCATCTGATTTCCATTACTGGTGCTATGAGTAATTAAATGGTCCGACTAGCGTTGATGCGTGATACATAGGCCCGTGGGCTCCAGTGACTCTGTGGGCTGGGCCATTAAATATTTAAGCAGGTGGCGAGCTTGTAGGTGGGCACTTTCCATACAATTGGGCCTAGTGATTCCCTTGACCTTGCGCACAAGCTTCAATATTGAAGCGAGACTGCCATCCTAACCTCATTTTCCAATAAACAAAGTTTAAGGTTTCGTAACTGCAAGCTACTTAATTTTTTTCTATGAATTTTTTTTATTGATATATATTTACATTGCATTTCAGCTCATATTACAATGAAGCTCTGAGACAATTTTTATAATTTTTCAAAAAGAAACTAAAAGCTTCCAAATATTAATGGTGGAGACCAAAAGCTCTCAAATATTAAAGGGGAGACAAAGCTCCCAAATTGCAAAAATCTAATTTAAATAATAAAATAATGATGAAGAGTAAAAAAATAAAATTAAAATAAATAGATTAGATGTATGTATAGTTGTGTATAAATGATTGAAACGTAGGATAGTTATATGGAAAGAAGTGAAAAAATATTTAAAAATCAGATGGTTACAGACAATGAAAAATTTTAGACTGAAAAGTTTTAGGCTTTACGAAACACTCTCATGTTATTTTCCTTTTGCAATTTATCAAAAACAAGAGCTTTGTAGATGATACAACCCCTAGCAAAGCCTTAAAGTGAATGTAGCATTTGGTAAATTGGGTGAGAAACCACTTTCTACATCTCTCTGACACAGTTTTCATAAAATAATTTTACAAGTTAATTACCTAATTATTTATTTTTTAATATTGCAATCATCTTTTCACGCAATTAAACTATTTATTTTTGCTTTATTATTATCATGTTACATTATTCTCACAATTTTCAATAATATTTCTTTCATCATTTGCCCACTTTTCTCCCTCACCCCATACCAGCCAGACGTTCTTCCATTTTTCATTACCAACCCTAAAAATAACAACGGCCCGGTGAATATGAAAGCTGTAGAAAATAGGAAGTGCAAACCCAAATTATAACGTTCAAATATTTCAATCCAATAATTTCGATAGGCATATTGATAATCTCACGTGTAGGCTAACGACATTTATTAAGATTTATTCAAAGCTTAGATGGGATGAAAATTTGGAATGGATTTATGGAAGTATATTCGGAATGAGAAATGTATTTTTGGAAAATAAAAGTTTGATTCGGAGATCATTTCATATTAGTTATGAACCATTAATATCGGTAACAAAATGATTATTTGTGAGATTAGATGCAAATGCAAGAAAATTATTTTCGAGACACAGTAGTTATTTTTTAAAATTAAGATCAAGTACAGTAAATATATTTGAAAGAAGCCCAAATAAAAATCTTCTTTTTTCTCTTTTTCCTTCTGGTTGTTGCGCAAAGAACGACTAGATAACTGCGTGGAGGGCGACTTGCATGTAACTGAGGGGATGTTGGACGGACGACGGACGGAGGAATGTCATGAATGCGAATTTTCAATGTCCTCGTTTATTCGGACGCGCTGCAGAGTGCAGATTTCAGAGGGCCCAGAAGTCTGGCTCCGTTCCACGCTCCGCCCGTGCTCTTCTGCCTTCCCTCGCTGGTGGACCTCCCTTTTTCCCGTAATCTAAACCATCCATTTCGTTGGGCTCCTAATGATGTGCTAGAATTTCATCGGATGTCGACGATTTTATTGTGAATTGAGATTTTCGGTTGGTTTCTTGTGGACCGTCCATCTGATTTCCATTACTTTTTTTCTTTCTTTCTTTTTTTTTGATTGAATCTGATTTCCATTACTGGTGCTATGAGTGATGAAATGGTCCGTCTAGCGTTGATGCCCGGATACATAGGCCTGTGGGCTTGAGTGACTCTGTAGGTCTGGGCCATTGATTCCTTGAGCAGGTGGCGAGCTTGTAGGAGTCAGCTGCCATTCAATTGGGCCTAATGATTTCCTTGACCTTGCGCACAAGATTCACTATTGAAGCGAGACTGCTATCCTAACCTTATTTTTCAATAATAAAAAAAAAATTCTAAGGTTTCGTAACTGCAAGCTGCTTTATTTTTTATATGAATTATTTTTTTTATTGGTTTCAAAAGAAGATTAGAAGCTTTTAAATATTAACGATTGGGATCACAAGCTTCTAAACATTAAAAGAAAGGCAAAGCTCCTAAATCACGAAAATATAAATTGAGTACCGGAATATGCATTGTCAGAGGCATTGCTTCTGACGGCCTGCACTAGTCGCATGTGATTTTTGTCTATGAATTATTAAAACTATGTTTGTGCTTCTCCGTAAATAAATATTATTGCTACATAGAATGATTAATGCTCATATCGTGCTGTTGACGTCCTTGCGGTAAGGACAGGTAACAATTTTGGCTGCATTTGGCAACTAATCTTCTTCAAATGCCACTCAAAAAGCGAAGGAAACCACCAGTCAACGCCCACGTGGGCATGGTTGTGGACTACTTTTCACGCAGGTTTAATGCACCCGGGTGCACCCGGTTTACTTCACCCATTTTTTTTTATTTTTTTTGAAATTTTTTTTACACGACTGTTAATCTAAGTATATTTAACATGTGTATAATTTTTTATTTTTTTTAAATTTTTAGATTTTTTTTCGAATTTTTTTAAATCATATTACTAAAAATGCCACTTATTGTAAAAAATTCGAAAAAAATATCTAAAAATCTTTAAAAATAATAAAAATTTATACACATATTAAATACACTTATATTAACATTTTCATAAAAAAAAATTTCAAAAAAATAAAAAATAAGTAAACTACACTCGGGTGCATTGAACCAGCATCCCTACTTTTCTTGCTGCCTATTCGGCAAGCATTTTTGCAGAGTCGAGAGGGTCAATAAAGGGGATTTTGATCTTATGCTCCCAGGAGCATGCAGTGTTGTATGCTCCCGGGAGCATAAACCTATTTTTTTATTTTTTATTTTGAAAATTTTGTCATAAACTTGTTAGCCCAAGTGTATTTAACGTATGTATCAATTTTTACCATTTTTGGAGTATTTTAGATATTTATTTTTTGTTTTTGAAAATCAGTGGCATTTTAAATTACCTAAAATGTCACTGATTTTCAAAAATAAAAAATAAATATCTAAAATACTCCAAAAATTGTAAAAATTGATACATACGTTAAATACACTTGGGCTAACAAATTTATGAAAAATTTTCAAAAATAAAATAACATAAATAGGTGTATGCGCCCAAGAGCATGCAGCATTGCATGCTCCCGGGCGCATGCAACTGAGGTCCCAATAAAGGATAAGCTCCGTCCACAACTATCTCTTCATTGGATTCCATGGCATGGTAATGGGATCTTCGATTTCCGAAAAAAAAAAGCTCTTTCCATATCAATATTACTTTCCTTATTTTTCATAAATGTTTTATTTTTGATACATAAAAATACTTTTTTATTCTCAACAATGTTTTTTATTTCAAAATACACTTTCTTATTTTTCATTAAACAATCGTTTCTCTTCATCTAAATCTTATTGTATTAGATATTATGACGAGAAGCATGATTATTTTATTTTTAGGATATGCTAGGGTGCAAGTTTTCTAGTTGCAAATGGAGACCTTTTGACGATACTATCAAAATCAATTGTTGAGTTAGTCAATAGTCGAGCCCACTATTCTTGAGGGAGAGCATTTTTCCCTTGGAAGTTTTAAGAATTTTAAAATATTCAAAATCATTCCAATCATATTTTCAGATGGGCTATATTTATTTTAAAATTTGCAATCATTTGTAAAGTACGAAAATATTTAAATTCATTTACATAAGCATTGAAATATAATAATATTTTATAGAATTATTTATTTACATATAAATTTCTTTTTAATGATTTAAGTATTGAATATGGTATATAACTTTCAAAATCATAAACGAATCAGCCCCCCAACCAAATATCCTAGTTTAGCCAATACATTTAGATTGGTTCTCCTGTGAGGAGCTGTCGGCACAGGGAGGCTGTCGGATGAAGAGTAGAATCAGAGGGGTGAGCGCGAATCAAGATGACTGTTATGTTCTCCGCTGCTAGTTGTCAAGATTGGAGCTCGTTGAGGATGTTGAGTGGCGCAGTCGAGCTTAGAGCTCACTGAAGATAAGGATGGCGATGAACACGAAATCACCAAATGGAGGTAGTAGAAGTGGGACACTGTTGATTTGAGGAAAAATGAAATCAATAGTGTGTTTGGTAATGAATAAAACTTTTAATGAAAAGTTTTGGAGAGTAAAAATCGTCAAATGATGTGATATGATATGGGTAATAATGAGGAGTAAAGATGATAAAGTTAAAACAGATAGGTTAGTTGTGTGGATAGTTGTGTACAAATGATTGAAAAGTAGGGTAGTTGTATAGGAAAATGTGAAAAAATAATTAAAAAATATGATAGTTGTGGAGAGTGAAAAGTTTTAACCTAACATTTTCTATTAATTGACAAACACACCCCAAATGGCTTGGGAAGGCTAGATGGCTATTTTTCTTTTGTTTTTTTTTTCAGCTAACCAACTAAACCAACTTTAATTATGATTACCCATTTGGTTTCGGTTTGACCAGTTCGAGAGGTTCAAAGGGTTTAGACCGAATTGGTTGAAATGAACCGAATTCTAGAGTCGTTCCTAATCCAATCCGGTTCTGACAATACTACTTAGAACAATAATGTAAATTTTATTTATGGGTGGAACTTAGGTGATGCACTCATGTGTACGTATTGAGCCCACTTGCTTTTAAGATAAGTAGTTTTCAAAAAATTACTTAAGTAAGATAAAGCATAAAAAATTACTTAAGACATGTTTGTTTAGATAAGAATGAAAAATAGAAAATGAAAATGAAAATGAAATATACATATAATAAAAGCTTTTCTAATGTATATGTTCTACCCTGATCCCAAATACACTCATTACATTTCTAAAATTTTAAATATATCCACAACCTTTATATTAAATCCTCCAAAAGTGCCCATTATATAACAGACGTGAGTGGCGCTTTCAGTTAATATATGAAATTGGCATATATGGATCAAATGTAGAGCCCAATTTGCTTCAATCAAATGAGATTGTTAGATGCTACACTCTGGTCGGCAATATATGATGGTAGTCTGGTAGAGCAGTGCGGTGATGTTACAGTTGATTAGTGATGAGGGAGACGAGTTGATGGCTGCCTGTCGGAGCAAGGGTGTGTAGATGATAGCACGGCAACATGTTCATTGTTTAGCGAAGTCGCTACCTCAGCTTTAGGATTTATTTGGGGATGTTACGCTCAGGTCACCGAACCTGGATTTGCGCAAGTTTCTGCTAGTTATTAGCTTCACGGTTTTTGATATCAGAGGTGATAGTAGGAGTTTCTGATGTATTGGCTTGGAAGTGATTTTCTTCTTTGGATTTTTGGTGCATAGACACTCGATTCTAAGGGTTGGAGCAGCAGATGGGGGGGTTGAACGTGAAAAAACAGATTCACAGCCCTTGATGAGTTGCGTTAGTTACTGGCGCAGATCTCTATTAATGGAATTTATAAAGGAGCAGATGTGTGACAGATATTGTCGATAAGAAATAATATAATCAATTTTTGATATTTGATCATTTATTTTAGAGCTCTTCTAAATTTTGGGTATTTTACAATGACAAATGAAGGTTGTGAAGTATTATACCATGGTACTTCAATGAGACCAATAAAATTTGCATATGTGCAGCGAGGTGCAAAGCTTTGCAGACAGATATAGAAAATTTATCTTTGTAAAAGCCATCTTTGTGGCCTGTCAAATTGATTTTCTTATTTAATAAAAATTTATGATTTCTTTGCTCTGTTAATATATGCTATTTAGGTATCTTGAGTGAAATTGAATTTTGAATTTTGAATTTTTTTTTAAAATGAAGATAATGATAAACTTTTCGTGAAAGATAATCCTTCCAACATGCTGTTTGGATTTAGGAGGGCTGTGATTGTAGATTTTCCTCTTGCGAGCAAAGGCTAAAATTTTTAGCGTGTAAAAATTTTAGAAAAAGATTTTGGGTAGGAGAAAGAAACCATTATTGAAGAACTTATGTTTCGAAACTGCTGATTTCAGGTGTGTATTGAAAATTATTTGGATCTTTTATGTACATTTGTTGCCTGATGCCATTGCCATTCTTAATTGTGGATTGGCCGGAATCCTTTTTTGAAGTAGGGATGTTTTCCATCAAAATTAATAATACCTTTCGAAGCCACTACTACTTTTTGTCGTCCACAGATGAACACTCAGTTGAAATCTTCTATTAAATATAATAAATGAATTAAATTGTCTATTAAACATTAAAACCTTAAAATTTAAAAGGGTTATATAAAACTGTTTTTTGAAGCAAACTCAGCTGCCCGCCCATCATCTCCCGGTAGAAAAAAGAAATGTGACAGATTGGCACGCGACGTTCTAAATTTCCAACTTCCAAATGCCACGGAAACGTTTGTCCAAAAGGAAAACAAACAAACAAAAAAAACAAAAACAAAAAATGCCACGGAACGGAAAAGTCCAAGCGAACGGCTTTTTTTTTTAAGGTTTTGGCTGCGTGTGAGCATTTTTGACAGTAGATGGTGATCGATTGAAGGGACGTTTATTAAGAGGTTGTGCCATGAAAGGTAAATGGTGATAGCATGGATTTAAATGCACATCATTAATCAATCAATTATCATGGGTGCGTTTGGGAATAGATAAAACTTTTGATAAAAAGTTTTAAAGAGTAAAAGTTGTCAAATGATATGATATGATAGGGGTAATGATGAGTAATAAAGATGATAAAGTTAAAATAGATAAGTTAGTTGTGTAGAAAACTAGAAATGATTGAAAAGTAGGGTAGTTATATAGGAAAATGTGAAAAAAATAATTAAAAAATATGATAGTTGTGGAGAGTAAAAAGTTTTAACTTGACATTTTTTAACCATTGCCAAACATACCCCATATTTTTTCATTTTTATCTCTATATTTTGATACTTTTCTTATCAATTAACTTCCAATAAACCTATTTATTTCAATTTTACATTTATCATTTTATATCAATCACAAAATTTTCAAAATATTTCATTTTCTACTCCGACCAAATATTATATTTCTCACAACTTTCACATTTCCAAACATTCCTCGAGATTCGAGGGCAATTTTGGGGCAGAAAAATCACAGTAAAAATGTATTTGACACGTTACCGGATGTGGGCCGTCCCGCTGGCACAGTGGCACCAACCCGGACGGCTGCCACATTGTCGCGCAGTCGCGCTTCAACGCTTGAAGCCTCTCCGAGGGAGAGAGAGAACTTCGCCGGTATAACTATAAATCCCTTTCTTGCTTTGCTGGCAATAGACGTCGACTACATAATAAATAAATAAATAAAACTGGGCCCTATATTTCGTCGAGGTCAATGTATTATGTATACAAGTTCAGTGCATTGCCGGCAAGGGCATCTTAGGAGTCAGATGCTCTGATAATTCATCCGCCCTCATTTCTTACACGCTGCACCTGTCTTCGCAGACTTGAGCCATAAGATCACCGAGTAAAATATTTGTAAATTAATTTTATCATACTTAAATACAAGTTTTTTTTTAAACATTTTTGTAGTCTGTGAGCTTATCAAAATACTTTGCTCAGAAAACATCAAAATTAAATTATAGATCCAGTGAAAATTCAAAACTAAATTCAGCAGTTGTTTCCTCAGCTTGTCGTTTGCTGTAGAGTTCTGATTTTCCTCGACTTCTAAGAGGACAGGCTCTATTTAGTAATGCATAAAACTTTTGATAAAAAATTTTGAAAAGTAAAAGTTGTCAAATGATGTGATATGATAGAGGTAATGATAAGTAGTAAAGATGATAAAGTTAAAATAGATAAGTTAGTTGTGTAGATAGTTGTGTAGAAATGATTGAAATGTAGGAAAGTTGTATAGGAAAATGTGAAAAAATGATTAAAAAGTATGATAATTGTGGAAAGTAAAAAGTTTTATATTGAAAAGTTTTAACTTGACATTTTCTAATAATTGCCAAACACACACTTAGTTTTTAAAAAATTAATATTAATTTTACCGACGTCATTTTTTTATAAGTATTCATATATTACATTATCTTTAACTTGATATTATAATAAACCCCATAGACATTCTTACAATATCTAAACACAATTCTATAAATATCTTATCAATAACCACTTATTTAGTTTTTAATAAATTAATATTAATTTTACCGACATCATTTTTTTATAAGTATTCATATATTACATCATCTTTAACTTGGTATTATAATAAACCCTAGAGACATTCTTACAATATCTAAACACGATTCTATAAATATCTTATCAATAATTTAATTTTTCCTTACAATATTTCCTAATATCTCAAAAATAGTTGACACTCCCACACTTATTGAACATATGAATTTTTTGCACCGACATCGTTTTTTAATTTTAAAAGAAAATTTAATTTCATCCGGTCCAAAAACCTTAAAAGTGAGACAGCAGCAGAGGATTTGCATGTCGGTCCCTTAACTTCTAAAAAAAAATGTAATTTTGATGTCTCCACTAACGAAAAAATCGTAATGCTTTTACTGGTTTAACTTGAGATGACTAAGGTGTCATTTTTATATTTTAATGAAATATTTTTATATAGAATTTAAAAGGTTTTTAGCTGATCAATTCTTTAAAAAGTTGCTTGAAAACTTTCAACCAAATGGGTAGTCCATTTAATGTTTGAAACAAATTAAATGAAAGGTATTTAGGTTATTTTAAGTGAAAATTTTGATGATGTTGGAGTTTTATCTTAGTGGAGGGATAAAGCTGTAAACTTATACAACAATAAGTTATCTACTTGAATTATAAAAGCCCGTAGAATTGAATAGATAATGGGATGAAGATGGATGAAAAAGTTTTGTTGTATATTAGAATTTTAGAGAGTATTTTGGGAATATCAAAAGTTTCATGGGAAATGAAAAAAGTATATACTATCTTGTGTTAAGAACAAGAAAAATATTGTTTTGAAGTGGAAAATTACATTTCATGTTCGTCTCAGTCATTAACACTCTCTAAAGGTAAAAAAGTGTAAATTTAATGAACTGAAGATAAAAAAGTGTGAATTTAATGAACTGAAGATAAAAAAGTGTGAATTTAATGAACTTGAAGTGTCACATATATATCCAAAACCCTTAACAAGAGACAAATCAAACATTCGAGAATTGGAAAGAAATAAAACTAAGAGCCTCAAAGCAATAGAATGAAGGGACATTTGGGAATTTGAAAATTGTGAGAATTATGGGATATTTGGAAATGAAAAATATAATATTTTGAAAATTGCGTGATTTATATGAAATGATAAGGATGAAACTGGAATAAATAGGTTTGTTGGAGGTATTTGATAGGATGGAATATATGAGTAAAAGCGAAAAAATGTAATGTCTGGTTGATTAATGATGAGCTTTGGAATTTGTGCTCCAATGAATTCCCACCCTATGATTCCCATGCATGTAACCAAACATGCCCTAATAGTTACATTTATTTCACTCGAGTGGAGGAAAAAATAAGCAGAAGGGAAACTCATGACTATTCATCGCGCATGTTGAGTTCCGATATCGTGATATCATATTTCTCACGCATTTATCCTTTATGCGCCACAAGAAATGAAGATGCATATTTATATTTGGACGAGTTTAAGCTTCTGTTTTCCCTATTTTCTCTAGGGAAATTTACTACTATAAAGTATATATAACAAAAGTGCAAAAATGCTATTTGGCCTTGACTCTGACAAAAATATATAAGAGGTGTTTGGGAAATGATAGAACTTACGATAAAAAGTTTTCGGTATAAGAGGTTTTTGAAACGAAAGAAAATGATAAAATATAATAAGGGTAATGATAAAAAGTAAAAAGAATAAAGTTAAAATAAATAAAATAGATATATAGGTAGTTGTGTATAAATGATTGAAATGTAGGATAATTATATAGGAAGAAATGAAAAATAATTGAAAAACAAAATAGCCGCGGAAAGAAAAAAAATTTAAAATGAAAAGATTTGGCGTAAAAAGTTTTAGACTTTACGCAAACACCCTCATATTATTTTGTTTTTGCAATTTATTAAAAAAACAAAGCTTTATAGATGGCAACTCCAAGCAAAGCCTTCACGTGAATGCAGCATTTGGTAAACTGGGTCAGAAACCACTTTCTGCATCTTTCTTGCACTTTTTCAGAAAATAATTTTACATATTAATTTCCTAATTATTTTATTTTTTATATTTCAATTGTCTTTCACTTTATCATTATCATGTTAGAATACTCTCATAATTTTCAATAATATATATATATATTTTTTCATTTTCAGACTTTCCTCCCCCACCCCCCACCAGCCGGACGTTTTTCCATTTTCCATTACCAACCCTGAAAATAACAACGGTTCGGTGATTACGAAAGCTGTAGAAAATAGGAAGTGCAAAACTAAATTTCTAAGTTTAGCTGCGATTTGTCTCCCTCCTTGGTCCCAATCGGCCAACAGATCATAATTTACCCGCTGGTCTGTGTCACTCAAAGCATCCAATTCCACTTGTAGTCGCCCACCTCTCGCCCCTCAAAATTGACCAGTCAAGGGATTTGGGTTTGGTGGTGCATACGTGGAATGATTGAAAACACAAACTCTACTACGCGTTGCTGAGCACGAGGACCACGTGAGACATAACTTTGGTTGTCAGATACTCAGATTTGATGATTTGCGGTCTCGATCTACGGCGGCCTTAAAATATATATTTTTTTATTCCGGGCCTTATTTTAAGCAGGAGAATTATTTTTTGGAACTGGTTTAATGTTTTATTCTAATTTTTAAAAATCAACAGAAGAAAATATCAAGTAAATGTAACAAGATTGTCAAATTTTTTATCGTTAAAAATCTGAGTATAACTCACATATGCATGACTAATGTTTCGATGCGTAAGCATGTGAAGCTTCATTTTAAAATATTTAAAAAAAAATCTTTTATAAAAGTGTTAGTCTAAGTATATTTAGTCTATAAATAAAATTTTATAATTTTTAGATATGTGTATACATTTTTTTATTTTTAAAATAGGAGAGGTTTTAGTCATTTTTAAATGACTAAAATACACATGTTTTTAAAAAATTTTAAAAATATATTTATACATCTCCAAAAAGGCAAACCTTAATATATAAGTTAAATACATTTAGGTTAACATTTTTTATAAACAAATTTTTAAAAAATTTAAAAAACGAAATTTTGCACCTGATGCTTTGAAATTTCAATGTATCATGATATATTGAAATATTAGTCTACATGTATTAAAGCAAAAGATAAAACATATTGTGCTATCTTCCATGATCACACTATTTACGAGTGACATCATGATTTAATGCAATGCGTAGCATGTTAGCTTTTTAAAAAAATTATATAATCTACCTTTTAAAAAATACATACAATCATTCAAAATGGTAAATTTTAGGATATAAAATAAATACATTTCAGTTCACACAAAAATAAAATAAAAACAAAAATATTGGAAAACTGAAACAGGTGTTACTAAATCACAATGGTAATTTATAATTATATTTGCACATACATACTGGAATTGGATGAAGTTATTGAATGCAATAAAATGATTTTCATAATTATATTAGAAATGATAAATACAATAAATAAACAGAATTTTTTCCATTATCAAGATATTAGAAATTAATAAAGTTTTATAAAAAAAAGAATTTAATAAAAGCAGAGCCAAAGTTTGTATTTCGAACAAGAACATTTTTAAATGCACCGGGATACATTTAGTCTCAGTGCATCTGGGCGTATTTAACCCATTTACTTTTATTTTTTGAATTTTTTTACAATTATTAATATAAATGTATTTAATATGCGTTTCAAGTTTTATCATTTTTTGATATTTGTAAATATTTTTTGGATTTTTAAAAATTTTACAAATATACAAATATTAAAAATAGTAAACTTAGTACACGAGTTAAATACACTTAGATTAATAATTGTATAAAAAAATTGAAAAAAACATAAAAAATGAGTATTTTAACTGGATTCATTGCCTCTCGGTAACATTGGTATCTCATACAGAAGGTTCATCGTCAAAAGACAAATCCGACGCGCAAATATCTGGGTCGTTGCAAACGGTTCCGGCATAGATAAGATCGGCTCCGGCATATTTATGTGCGGTGGATGCGATCAATCAATAGGCGAGTGGTGTAGTGTCATTATCCGTTGTTTTCTGACCTGGATGGTTAGACTCATTGTGAGAAATTGGACCACTTGCATTTATTATATGCGGTCGAAATTACCCTTCTCTTCTTTCCACAATGCCCAATGTGTCCGTACGATTTCGCTACTCGCGCGACTACGCGACGCGAGCGCATTCATCGCCAGTTCTCGGGTGATGAAGTCCGTCCAGCACAAGTCCGCTGTCGAAAGTTCCGTGTTGTACTGTTGTGTGGTCACCTGAAGTCAAGTTGCTAGATCGGCTGAGGGGAAACGTTATCATCCCGCAATTGTTAGTATACAAGCGAAAGAATCCGCCGTTCACGAAACCATATCTCAAGTAATCAACAGCATGGATGGACGACAAGAAGACGGCTTCGATTCGGACGAAATTGGGAAAACAAACCAAGCTCCAACATTTATACATTTGCAGGGAAAGGTTGGATGATATCATCAAGAGCCTCAATCGGTTAGCTGCTGCATTGTGACCGTTGATCAAGAAATTCAAGGCTGACTCCTACAGATCCTTACCCAAGAGACTTTCGGCATTAATGGAAATTACAAGTTATATAGGGTGTATTTGACAATTGATAAAAAATGTCAAGTTAAAATTTTTCAATCTAAAACTTTTCACTCTCTACAACAATTATATTTTTTAATCATTTTTTCACATTTTCCTATACAACTACTCTACTTTTCAATCATTTTTACACAACTATCCATACAACTAATTTATCTATTTTAACTTTATTCTCTTTACTATTTATCATTACTCCTATCATATCACATCATTTGACAATTTTTACTCTTTAAAACTTTTCATCGAAAGTTTTATTCATTTCCAAACATACCCATAATCATTTGGTTAGAAGTAGAACGTCGAGGGTCTGCTGCATTGCAGTTTTTCTAAATGGACTTAGGTTTATACTTGATACTCTTCCTATCCTATCCACGCGCTTCATGAGTCATGACAAGTGACATCCACCAGCTCCTCGTGTACACTTTTGCGCCACGCAAAGGGATTCCGCATGCTATGAGCGAAAGAAAATCTATGGCCCTGTTTGTTAACTAAAGCTTTTTGCACTTATAATTTTTCATTTTTTTAATTATCATATTTTAAAATTATTTTTTAGCAATTTTTATATAATTAACCTATTTATTTTAACTTTATTTTCTTTATATATTATCATTACTCCTATTATATCACATCATTTTTTTAATCAATTTAACAATTTTTATGTTACAAAAACTTTCATCTAAAATTTTTATCATTTATCAAACACACCTGTAATCTTAAATTCTTAACACGTTCCGATCTCATTAGGCCATGACGGACAAATATATACTTTTAGTTTTTTAAAATTTTGTATAGGTGAATAGGTCCTGCTTAGGTGATACTCCCTAATTTTAAACACTTTAAATTATTGATTTTCTAAAAATAAAGAATTCAGATAATTCAAAAGATTGTTAAGTTTTGCATGAAAAACCTGGCTAACACGTGTTATATATATATATTGGAATCTAAGTGTTAATGGATTAAGGTTGAGGTTAACAAAATATAGCATGTTAGATTAGAAAGTGTATACGTACATAACAAAATCAGAAATGTATGTAGATTAAATTTGCTTGAAATATGTATTTATAAGTTATGTAACAATGTTTATAAGTAAATTAATGAGTTATGTCTATAAATATGTATTTATAAGTAAACTGTGTAACATCTACATTAAAATGTAATAGTATTTTATAAATTTATTTATCTATGAAAAATGACATTTTAGACAATTTAAATGTTAAAAATACAACTTGAAAATTAACATTTGGCATCTAAATATTTTATTATATTTATTTTGTTGGGAGATAGGCTTGTGTGATAAGATTTACTTGAGAATATAAATGATAATACACACATTGATTGTCTGTTTGAGAAATGGTAAATTTTTTGAATGAAAAGTTTTGATGTAAAATTTTTTGAAATGTGAGAAAAATAATGTAATATAATAAAAATAATGATATAAAGTAGAGATAATAAAGTTGAAATAGATATATTAATTGTATAAGTAGTTGTATAAACAAATTGAAAAATATGGTGGTTATATAAAAAGATACGAAGAAATAATTAAAAAATAACATAATTCTAAAAAGTAAAAAGTCTTTGTGCAGAAAGGTTTTATCATTACCAAATATCCCATGAGGTTATATTTGGGAATAGATAAAAACTTTCATAGAAAGTTTTGAAGAGTAAAAGTTATAAAAATGATGTAATATTATAAAAGTAATAATGAGAAGTAAAGAGGATAAAGTTAAAATAAATAGATTAGTTGTGTTGATAGTTGTATAGAAAAAATATGAATAAATAATTAGACAATAAAATATTTATAGATAGTTAAAAGTCTCATATTGAAAATTTTTAACTTTACATTTTTGACGTTGTTATAATAATTGAGACACAGCATCATGGGATAATCAACGAGTTACCATCATACACTTCTTTTATTACATATCTCTAGAAGTTTCATTTCCATGAAACTTCACTTCTTTGTCATCCATCAAATTTCATTGCCTCGATGATTCATATAAAATATACTACAATTTCAATGCATACACAAGCTTTTCATTTTTTTCATATAGATGGGCTCTTGCAAGAAACATTTGTACTGATGTTTTTCTTTTGTTCCTGATAAAAGTTTCAATGTCTACATTATTACGATGTTCATCTATTCATATAGTTATAATCTCATAATGCAAAAATTAAATATTTTGAAAACTTTTCCGTGTAAAATATTTATTTATAAATTTTAATAATTTCATCCTCAATATTAAATAACATTAAACATTCACGACATAAAATTTCAGACTAAAATGATTTGTTGCGACATAAATATGTATTAATTTGTATTTTAAATAGATATGTAATCCCTTCTATTTTTAAAATATTGATGATTGATGGAAAATTTACTATATTCACTGTGTTTAACATCATTTTTACTATCTTGTAAACACTTTATTTTTTTAATTTCACTGTATATGTGTCCAATCTATAAAAGTGTAAAATCAACATAATAAAATGGTTCAATGTAAAAATATTAACTTTAAAGTAGTTTTTTCAACATCTAAATTATATAAAATATCAATAATATACGAATAAATGGTCCTATACAGCATTGTTACATTTTAATATAAGTATGAATTGATGTAAGCATTTTTCATAATTTAAACATAAATATATATATATTTTTGAGCAAATGTGGCCGATACACATTCTTGATTTATATGAAATTTGGTTTCCTAGCAAAACAAATGGTGTTAAATATAATAAATGAATTGGATTTTCTACCAAGAATCGATATCTTGAAATTTGATGAGGTTATATAGAGTCGTGAATATATATATATATATGAGATTTATTCCAGTGCATGCGACTGCACCGTGCAGTCCATGCACTGTGGGCCTCACCTGATCATAAATGGAAAATCTACCCCACCCATTGTATTTAGAATTGTTCACTTTAATAGCATATCAATTTTCATCCAAATCCAACATGTATATAGTCCCCATCTTAAAATGGTGCAAAATCAACGTGTGTATATATATATATATGTATGAATATGATGCAATGCATGTGACTGTACCGTGCAGTCCATGCACTGTGGGTCTCACATGATCACAAATGGGAAATCAACACCACCTATTGTATTTAAAATTGTCTACTTTATTAGCATACCAATTTTCATCTAAATCCAACATGTGTGTGATCCCTATCTTAAAATGGTGCAAAAGCAACATAATAAAATAATTTAATATAAATATCAAGTTTAAAGTGACATTTTCAACATTTAAACCGTCTAATGTTTATATGGATAAATGATTGTATTTCATTGCAATATAATATGTGTGGGGCCCATTTTATAGTGGACTGCATCGTATTACTGTGCAATCCATCTACATGAAAATGGACTCCGTATATATATGGGTTTCGCTTCTATGTAACCGGGTTACATAGATTCTATGCAACCCTCTCAAATTTTAAGACATTGATCCTTGATAGAAAATCCAATATATTTATTGTATTTAACATAATTTGATTAGCTAGAAGACTAAGTTTCATCCAAATCAAGTGTGTGCATGGGCTACATTTACTCTGAAATATGTATATGCATGCGTTAATTATGAAAAACGCTCAGATTCATTCACACATGTATTAGAATATAACGATACTTTATAAGATTATTTATCTACATATTATTGATGTTTTAGATGATTTAGATGTTGAAAAACTACTTTAAAGTTGATATTTTAATATTGAACTATTTTATTACGTTGATTTTATACATTTATATATGAGACTCGTATACAGTGAAATTAAAAAAATAAAAGAGTTTTCAGGATGCTAAAAATGACATTAAATATAATGGATGAAGTAGATTTTCCATCAACTATATAGATTTTAAAAATAGAAAGGATCACATAGAAATAAGGTTTCATAGAAGCGGGACCGTGTGTGTATATATATAGGGATATGATCCAGTGCAGTCCGCTATAAAATGGGCGCCACACATATTAGATCGCAATGAAACTTTATACAATCATTTATCTATATAAAAATCATACTTTAGACGGTTTAGATGTTGAAAATACCACTTTAAACTTAATATTTACATTAAACTATTTTATTACGTTGATTTTGCACCATTTTAAGATGGGGATCACACACATGTTGGATATAGATGAAAATTGGTACTAATAAAGTGGACAATTCTAAATACAATGGGTGGAGAGGATTTTCCATTTATGATCATGTGGGGCCCACGGTGCATGCGACTGCACGGTGCAGTCGCATGCACCGGAACAAATCCCATATATATATAAAAGAAAATAATCAAATACATTCGGGCTGCACCGTAATTACGTTACAGTCCATGCACTATGAGGCCTATTTGATCATGAATAAGTAATCTACTTCAACCATTATATTTAAAATTATTTACTTTATTAGTATACCAATTTTTACCAAAATCCAACACATGTATATGTTTTATCTTAAAATGATATAAAATTAATATAATAAAATAGTTTAAAGTAAATATTAAGTCTAAAGTGTATTACGTCTGCGCGGGAACTGTTCTCGTACATATAAGTTCCGTTTCCGAACTCCGAAGGCCAGCAGCAGATAAAGCGGGAAGACGCAGCCCGAGCAGCGTAAGTGCACAACATTCTTGCTGCTCGCCTCTCCTGTCCTGTCATTCCCAATTTGCCCCTGAGCCCCCTCTTTAAAAGTCCACGGAAGCCTGCCCAGACAGCAGGAAGGAAAGGAGGAGGGAAGTCTTCTGATTTTCTTTCCTGTCTTCAGATTACTGGTTGCAACAGGGAAGGAAGGCGAAGGCCAGATTTCCGTAAAGTTATTGATTTTTCATTCAAAATATCTGATTTCAAAATCCTTCGAATATTCTTAATGCTTCATTAATCTAAATCGCCGCGACGTCATGGGAGGCTAGAAAATCTTTAAATTTCGATGGGTTCTGGAGGGCATTGACTTTTGTTCTTTGGATCGGGGGGAGTGGGGGAAGATGTTCGATTGCAAGAGCCTTTGCTGGAACAGAGACTACGATCTCATAACCCCCGAAGCAGAGCCCTTCTCCCTGCCTTCTTCCATCCCCCGCTGGCCGGAAGGTATTTTTCTGTTCCATTCCTTGCCGATTCCATGTTAAATTTTGGTTTTTATAAATGAATTGTATCGAATTCGGGCCCTGATATTTGGCATGAGGTTCTTCTTTCTTTCTTTCTTTCTGCTCTCAATTTTCATAGCAATTGGGACAGGTGTTCGTAGTTGGGCGCTCTTTCTTTTTTCTTTTTTTTTTTCGGTGTTTTTGAGTTTCTTTCTACATGTTCCGATTATTATAAATTTTGGGGTTGTTTGATCTCTATCACATATGCGCTGCGTGTACGAATTGAATGTGGTTTTTTTTTTATCTTCCTATCACAATTACAAGACGCACGACCATTTGAGCCTTCTTTTGCCCGTTACAAATAAAACGGGTTTCAATGTAGACAATTTGTGTTTTAAAGTCATCCACGCATTCATTAGTTTTACTCTTGGCAGGTATGTTTATGTTGTGGATTTTGAGTTTCGTGCTGAATTTGGTAATGTTCTTCCACCTGGGGGAATATGTTGCCTGAAAATCTCAGACAGCGACTTAGGTTGGATGGCTGTGGACTTTCTGGTTGGGTTAGGGGTCGGGGTGGGTGGTGCAAATATCTCATTAACAAGTGAAAGGTTGGATTTGGCGAATTTTTCCAATCACATTATCATCGAACATGTCGTGTGCAGAGAATTTCCATTTATTCCCTCTCATCTTTTGATATCTTGTGGATTTTCTTGTGCACATGTTGTGGGTTGTTATCCGGTTTGGTGTTGCCCTGTTTCTATTTCTTCTGGGCTAGTTTCATTCTTAATTTTTTTCTCTTCCCGGACGATGAGACTAACTGAGTATGCAGGGGAGATTTTGGAATGTTGGGTTTAGCTCTCAAGAAAAGGGAGTTGTTTTGGTGGGGTTAGCAATTAGCATGTGACCTGTTGGCTGATCAATGGGCTGACGATGCTGCCTTCAACTTTCAGATCCTCAAAGGAATACCACTGAGTATGAACATGAGTTTTCTAACCTTAGGGCAACGCAATTGTGGCTTATGTCTTGGCCAGATTCTTTATGTGTGTCAAATTTACTGCTGATAATGCTTTTGTGAAACCCTTCTTCTATGTAACTCATTCTATTTTGAATATTTTGATGATTGATGGAAAATCTAATCCATGTATGTAGCACCATTTATAGTATCTTGGAAATCATTTCACTTGTCTAATTTCACCGCACATGGGCCCTATCTACAAATGTATAAAATTAACGTAATGAAATGATTTAATGTTATGATTTAATGTTATGATTTAATGTTAAGTATCAATTTTGAAATTGTATTTTCAACATCTAAACATTTTAAAACATCATTTCTACGTGGATAAATGATTCTATAAGGTATTATTACATTTTAATGCATATGTGAATGAATCTAAACATTTTTCCAAATTTATACATGAATATACTTATGTTTGAGTAAATGTGGTCCATGCACATATTTGATTTGGATGAAACTTGGTCTCTTAGATAAACAAATAATGTTAAATACGATGAATGGATTGGATTTTCCATCAAACATAAAAACTTAAAATTTGAAGGGGTTACACGAAACTGCTTCTACATAACCTGGTTACATAGAAGTGAGCCCGCATATATATATATATATATATGTATATATATATATATGTACATATATATTCCTGGTTTTACCTCATTTTGTAACTGTTTTTTTTTTTCAGTTTTAAATTTATTGATTGGTATTATTTGAAACACTTCTGGAAGTTCCTTTGCGAACTTGATACTAGCTATCCTTTTATAGTCGTAAATATGAGTAGGAAGCAAATTTTATGGGAGTAGAACGTGCACTATTTTATGCGTGCCGATTTATGTGTGCATAAAACAGAAGTACAGAATTATGTTGTGTTGCTTAAATTTCATTCTTCATGCACGCTTTGGCCTGTGAAGAAAGCAACATGCACTTGTAGATGAGCATGGCTGCATGGGTGTCCCTTTTTTGCCCTTTTCAGAATTTCGATGGTTCACTGATGCGATGCGAACACATTTTTGGTTGTATTTTTTTGAGGGATGTGAATCAGAGATTTGCCTCATAGCTGTTCCAATGTGTTTCAAAAAGTCTCTTAGTTTGTGCAATGCTAGAAGAGGCCTCTTTGTGTTGAGGGTGGAAGGTCTTCATGGTAGTCAATGTTTAGAGCGGTAGTTAATGATGCAATGACAAATTGGATCTACCCAGACAAGCAAATTGTACCTCTGTCTGTGTCAGCCTGCTAAACGTTTGCCATGGAAAATGGTGTTAAATACTATAATGTTCCTGAAACTCTAGAGGTCTATTTACCAAAAGCTGTGTCTGGACAGTTTAATTGTTGCTTTGGGTTTTCAGCCTGTATGATTAGTATTTGTTTTTCTCTTCGCGGAGAAGAAAACGAAGGCTCACATTTACTTGCTGTTTACGGATGGTTATAAAGAAAATTTTTGATAATCCATGTTACTGATCTGCAGAGTTGTTCCTAAGTGCAGTCCAACAGCTGAAAAGGTATAGTCTTCAGATAATGACTACCAATGAATGACAATTTGCAAATTTCAAGGTCTCTAGCATGTGTGCTCGTGTGTATTTACATTTTTTTTTGTTTTTTTGGGCATGTGTGTTCTAACCTCCTTGCACTAATCTTGCTTGTAAACAAATTTGCTAGAAATAAATTACCAAATAATGTATGCAAGAGCCTATTTGGCTGGGCAGTATGAAAACTGCATGGCTTTGCGTTTTTGAAAAGGCTTGGATTTTGAGCTTTTACATTATGCGCTTATCTTAACTTTTTCGCACTAAAAGTGGGGCCAAACACCCACTACAAGCAGATAAGATTCCGTGCTTTCTAATTTCAAGATGCAGGGCCAAACAAGCCCCAAGTAAGGTGAATTTAAAACTAACGAATACTGGTTACTTGAAGAGTATGGTAGCTGAAACAATGTATCTAATTAAGATGAATCTAAAAATAACAAATACTAGTCATCCGAAGATGTATTTTGTAGCTGAAATTTGAAATTCTTCTGATCTATCCATAGAAAGTTCAGAAGCTGTAGCATTATCGTAATGTGAGATCCTTGTTGCATGATTCCACTTTACAAAACTCATATCTTTATTGATATCAGCCCCAAAGCTGCTTAGGCCTGTCCATTGCCCTCTTAAAAATTTTGACTTGGACCAACTCCGATGTGGTTTGCATTGTACATGGTCTAATCATCTCTATTTTTTTCTCAATCATCATCATACCATGGGCTACAGCATTCCCTTTCTGTTGTTGCTTCTTCTGTTATTCTTTCTGTTTATCTTTTGTTATTATTATTATTATTTAAAAATGATCCTTTCATATATGTTGGTAGATCTGAGATGAGACTTGACTTTCATTTTTGTTATCATTGATGTTCTACCGTGTTCTATTCTTGTTCATTTTGATGTTCGAATCTTGTTTCCATAATTTCTGTTGACATCTGATTAGGTTTAAGTCCGCTATTAGCAACTGGGCACCTAATACTTTATATCTTTCTGTAGGTGGAGGTTTTGCCCAGGGTCGAATATGTATTGGAGAAATTGAAGTTGTCCAGATCACTAGATTTGAGCATATCTTCAGCTGCATCCTAGAGAATAAGTCAAAAGGGGCTTCATTTTACAAACCCTCTGGTGTACCTGATGGCTTTTCTAGCCTTGGTTACTATGCGCAACTAAATGGCCAACCTCTGCAAGGCTTTGTTCTGGCTGTTAGAGATTCTGCATCTTCCAAAGGAGGTGCTGGCCTTCCTGCACTTCAAAGGCCCCTTGATTATACACTTATCTGGAGTACAGCTGACTGGTCTGAGGATAACCATGATGGATTTGGTTACTTCTGGTTACCTTGCCCACCTGAGGGCTATAGTGCTATGGGCTGTGTGGTCAGTAATAAACCGGACAAGCCCCCACTTGATGAAGTGAGATGTGTTCGAGATGATCTTACTAATTCAGGTGAGACCTATGATTTGCTACTTTCATCATCCAAGCTGGCTTTTAGGGTGTGGAAGACAAGGCCGTGCGATCGAGGGATGTGGGGAGACGGATTGTCTGTTGGGACATTTTTATGCAGTTCTGACTGGAGTTCCACAGATGCACCCAGTATATCATGCTTGAAGAACCTTGATTCTTCTCTTGGCGCAATGCCGAATTTGGACCAGGTTCATGCTCTCATAAAAAATTATGGGCCAACTGTATTCTTCCATCCAGAAGAGGCTTATTTGCCGTCGTCTGTGCCATGGTTTTTC
Source organism: Annona cherimola (assembly GCA_030490835.1). Taxonomy (NCBI): domain Eukaryota; kingdom Viridiplantae; phylum Streptophyta; class Magnoliopsida; order Magnoliales; family Annonaceae; genus Annona; species Annona cherimola. Next base: position 119,829,590 of record CM059971.1, on the reverse strand, counting down.
AAAAATGGAGCCTTGCTGTACAAAAGAGGTGAGGAGACTGGAGAGCCTATTGATGGCTGGGGCTCAAACCTGCCTTCTGGTGGTAAAAATGATGGGGAGTATTGGATTGACTTGCCAAGTGGCGACAGAGAGGATTATGTCAAACAAGGAGATATCGATAGTGCAGAACTCTATGTCCATGTAAAGCCAGCTCTAGGAGGATCTTTCACAGATATAGCTATGTGGGTTTTTTGTCCCTTTAATGGTCCAGCTACCCTTAAGGTTGGGTTGCTGAATTTTTCATTCAGTAAGATTGGACAGCATGTTTGTGATTGGGAACATTTCACTCTTCGGGTGAGCAACTTCACTGGAGAGCTCTGGAGCATATATTTCTCTCAGCACAGTGGTGGTGTGTGGGTAAAGGCAAGTGATTTGGAGTTTATTGAAGGGAACAAAGCTATTGTTTATTCATCAAAAAGTGGCCATGCGAGTTTCCCACACCCTGGGGACTATCTTCAGGGATCTTCAACATGGGGGATAGGCATTAGAAATGATGCTGCACGGAGTAATTTCTTTGTGGACTCAAGCATCAAGTATCACATTGTTGCCGCTGAATATCTCGGGGAAGGGACGATTAAAGAGCCATCTTGGTTGCAGTATATGAGAGAGTGGGGACCAACAATCATATATGATTCTAGGACTGAACTTGACAAGATAATCAGTCTTCTGCCATTTGTGGTTAGGTTCTCTATTGAGAGCATCGTCAACAGATTTCCATTGGAGTTGTATGGGGAGGAAGGACCCACTGGACCAAAAGAAAAGAATAACTGGGAGGGAGACGAAAGATGGTAGCTCTGGATGGGATGCATCCCCATATTCGACGCTGCCTGTCACAAGGAGAAAGCCATAAGTGAGAAAGAGGAAGGTCAAAGAAAACATTGTTTCTGCGTCATTAAGAAAGATATGCTTGGGTTTACTGAGAATGGAGCCGAAGATTGAGAAGAAATAGGTCTGATGCAGTTGACCTCACTTACGTGGGAGAGAACACAGCATAGGATGATGATGATGCCTGTCATGTACGGACAGTTCGCGGCAAATACACTTGCAGATTCGCACCCCTATACTTATGGTATGCGATTGTAACTTGGATTCATTGCCTATTTAGATGTATTTATATTAGGTAGGTAGGAAAGTGTGAGAGACTCAATTTCAGTCGTGTGAAATTATGATTGCGGTTAGTCTTCCAAGTCTCATCAATGTTATTTTGAACTCTTATCAGTTTCCTGGGTGGATTTGTTAAAATGGGTTGCTTCTTTCCCCAACTGGCCTTGCTTTCAGTTGCAAATATCCTGCCATCAGATTCGTGAATGAGCTGTTGGCAGTCTTGTGGGATGAAAAGAAGATGTTATTGATGGTTTGGACGCCCACCCCACTTGGCGTTGATTTTCTAGGTAAAGGAATTGATTGTCCTGAGATTGATGTTGGCTCTGCAAAGAAAAAAAAAAAAACAAAAACAAAAAGCAGAAGAAAAGAAATTTCATCCATGATAGTTCTTGCACTTTAAGCACGGGAAGTAGGTAATTGCTTCCTCCGAGTTGAAGTCTTCTTCCTGCTTGAATGATGGTCTACTTGACGAGGAATCTTAGATTTTTGTTTGGATGAGCGTAATGGGAAGGGCTCGTGTTAAGATGGTGATGTAATATAAAAAAAAAAAACAAATTTTTGTAAATATGTCTATAAAGTTTGACTAATATTGCATTTGGGTTCCTAAGTTTGTTAAAATTGCAAACGTGTTTACAAAATTCGCATAAATTTGCAAGCGTGTCCCTTCCATTATAACTCCGTTAATTTTTTTGTAAAATTATGATAATGTTTTTTAAACTAAGTATTACACTTGCAATTGACAGTCTTATGGGATGAAGAGAAGATGTTATTGATGGTTTGCTGCCCCCTCCTCCTAAAAAAAAATAAAATGCTTGTGTTGATTCTCTAGGTAAAGGAATTGATTGTCCTGAGATTGATGTTGGCTTTAGTTGCCATCTCGAGTGAATTAGCCTCCATTATTTTCTGCAAAGAAAAACAAAAAGCAAAAGAAAAGAAATTCCATCCATGATAGTTCTTGCACTTTAAGCACTGGAAGCAGGTAATTGCTTCCTCCGAGTTGAAGCCTTCTTCCTGCTTGGATGATGGTCTACTTGACGAGGAATCTTTCTTCCTGCTTGGATGATGGTCTACTTGACGAGGAATCTTAGATTTTTGTTTGGATGAGCGTAATGGGAAGGGCTCGTGTTAAGATGGTGATGTAATATAAAAAAAAAAAACAAATTTTTGTAAATATGTCTATAAAGTTTGACTAATATTGCATTTGGGTTCCTAAGTTTGCTAAAATTGCAAACGTGTTTACAAAATTCACATAAAGTTGCAAGTGTGTCCTTTCCATTATAATTCCGTTAATTTTTTTTGTAAAATTATGATAATGTTTTTTAAACTAAGTATTACACTTGCAATTGACAGTCTTATGAGATGAAGAGAATATGTTATTGATGGTTTGCCCCCCCCCCCCCCCCCACCAAAAAAAAATAAATAAAAATGCTTGTGTTGATTCTTTAGGTAAAGGAATTGATTGTCCTGAGATTGATGTTGACTTTAGTTGCCATCTCGAGTGAATTAGCCTCCATTATTTTCTGCAAAGAAAAAAAAAAACAAAAAGCAGAAGAAAAGAAATTCCATCCATGATAATTCTTGCACTTTAAGCATGGGAAGTAGGTAATTGCTTCCTCCGAGTTGAAGCCTTCTTCTTGCTTGAATGATGGTCTACTTGACGAGGAATCTTAGATTTTTGTTTAGATGAGCGTAATGGGAAGGGCTCGTGTCAAGATGGTGATGTAATATATAGAAAAAAAAAAGAAAGTTTTGTAAATATGTCTATAAAGTTTGACTAATATTGCATTTGGGTTCCTAAATTTGCTAAAATTGCAAACGTGTTTACAAAATTCGCATAAAGTTGCAAGCGTGTCCCTTCCATTATAACTCCGTTAATTTTTTTTGTAAAATTACAATAATGTTTTTTAAACTAAGTATTACACTTGCAATTGACAGTCTTATGGGATGAAGAGAAGATGCTATTGATGGTTTGCTGTGTTAAAATTGTACTCCTATAAGGTGACCTAATTAAATTATAAGTCTTTGGATTTAAAAATAGCCCAGTCATATCTGAAATGCGTACGCAATCCGAGTTCAGGTAGAACTACACTTCTAATTGAGTCATGATGGGAAGGGCTCTATAAATAGAAGAGTCTAGGTCCCTCTCTCACACGTTTACATCACAAGTGGTTCTCATCTACCGCTCGTATCACAGGGAGAAGTAGTGAGGGAGAAGACCTCGTACTCTGTTCGGTCTACAGGTGAAATCTACACACACATGGATTCAGGTACGCTTCCGCATCACATGATTTCCAACATGTGGTATCAGAGCACACGTTTCGATTTTGGGTATAATAGATTTCATCCATGATTATTTAAGAATTCTTGAAATATTCATTATTGTATTAGAATATTCATGTGATTATTATTATTATTTTTTTAACGATGGATTAAGGCATCATGTCATACGGTCTCCTGTTAAATTGTTTAGAACTGACTATGGCATGATTATTTGAGAATCTAATCATGCCATAATCACAAGGATGACTTCTGCATGATGTTTTCACACATGAAATCTAATTTAGAACTACTTTAAAGAAAATTGCAGTTGTTCCGCATGTGTCATAAACACAGATATTATTTAGAATTGCAGTCATAAACACATGATTATTTAGAACTGCTTTAAAGAAAATTTTTGATCTTTAAATGCATTATGACATGATTCTTTAAAGAAAAACGGTGAATACATTTTTTCCGTCCACATGGATTCAGACCCGTTATAATGTTATAAAAATAAAAATAAAAAATATACCCATTGCTGCCGCTGTTCGGACCCATTGCTGCTGCCACGGGTGGATGCCGAACGGACGCTGTTGCTGCTGGAAGACGCTGCCGGTGGAGACGCTGAAGGCACCGGTGCTACAGAAGACCGGACGACCAGACTCTGCTGGCTGGCAGCGAACAGGGAAACGAGTTAGGCAGCGTGGCGGCGGACGCTCGCCATTGATGGAAGCTGAAGCTTCTGGATGCTGCGGATTGGACTGCTGCCGGAGAAGAAGCCGTGGCTGATCTCAGCGTGGATCTGAACCCAGAATCCACCCACGCCGGCGATCTGCGGCGTTGGAAACGCCAGGCGATGGCAGACGGCGGCAAACAGCCGCTTAACTTGGAACGGGCGGGGCTAGCAATGCAGTTCCAACACAATTTTCCTGACAGCTGCCCCCCCCCATTCGCACCACCTTTGCCGCTTGGATCACGAGCTCACCGGGAAGACGCTGCTGAGCCGGAGATCTGCTGCTGATGGTGGATCTGCTGCCGGAAAGATGAAGCCGGAAGACGCTGCCGGTGGAGACGCTGAAGGCACCGGTGCTAGAGATGACCGGAACGGCTGCCGGAGAAGACCGGACTACCAGACTCTGCTGGCTGGCAGTGAACAGGGGTAGCGGCTCCGAGCAGCGGCGGCGGGCGGCTGCTAGGGTATGTGCGGCTAGGGCTTCTCTTGTTTGGGGAAGAAGAGAGGAATTTTGCAAATAAACCCCAGACAAAATTTGCAAATAAACCCTGAATAGAAATTTGCAAATAAACCCCTAGCTATATATATATATATTTTACAACTGGGTTTTCTTCCTGGTTAAGCTGGGCCTGGGCCTTTTCCAAGTCTGCCCACCAGGCCCAACCCATATTCTGCAAGCCCATTTCACTTGAACGGGCCTCAAGCCAATAAGCCCATCAGTTGGCCTAGTTTAGCTAAGCCCATTTCCGGGCCCTTTTGTGCCTGGGCTTGAACCAACATAAAGCCCATGCGGTTGGCCAATTTCGGGAAGCCCATTGCACTTGGGCGGGCCAACTTCTCAAGCCCAGCTTCATAGGCCCATATGGGCGGCCCGTTTTAGCCTATAACAGGGTAGACCCAAACCCAATAGCCCATATATGACACGTGGCATGTTTATAAACCGTCTAATTATAAATTAACATAATTTTTTATCAACTTATCCAAATTGGACGATCCAATAGTGGTTTTCTATGTTTTTAGACATTCTGGATCTAATGGAAGGGTCTGATTAAGCTAAATAGTTCAATAAATATGATCTTTTGAATATTTATGCAAATTTTTTGAATTATATGTGCAATTAATTCATGTGATTGGTATATAAATGCCTAATTAGCAATATATATTTATGATTTATTGCTTTCCAATGGATTCAGCATTAATTCATGTGATTAGTTTATAAATGCTTGATTTGCAATTTATTTATGATTTATTGCTTTCTAGTTAATTTTAAGCATGCAATGTATATATATATGAATAATTATATAAATTATGATTATTAAATTTTATAGTGAGAATTACATTCCATGGCATGACTAGAGGTTGGTGTCTAGGCAAGAGGTATTGAAGAGGATCACGTGGTTATTTAATTAGGTCCCTGCTATGCAGGGGGAGCCTCCCACGCCCCACCTCACTTACCTGGCTGACCAAAAGAAATAATATGGAATTTAATCGCACATAATGAATTTAATAATCATTATTATTGAATTATTGATATATATTATACTCTGTAATTTATATTAATAATTTTGATTGTGTATTTCTAGTTGCCCCAAAGGGTCTAAAATACATTTTCAAAATTATTAATTAATGGAGAAAATATTATTGTTTATTTTTCTCATAATAGAAATTGCAATTAATTGTCATTATGCAATTTATGTTTAATAAATATTGTTCATCTTTATGTCTTATGTTGCCCTGAAGGGTCTAAGATATTTAGTTAATCAAATTTATTAAACAAAGAGAGAATAACATGATTTTTCCTCTCATAATAGAAATTGCATTATTAAAGAATATTATATTATAGTTTTACCCGAAGGTAGCTATAATTTAATATTTATCAATAATTAACTAGAACTGCATAAACGCGGAAAATTTTCTACTCGAAGGTAGAGATTTCTTGACTTTGTGTATTTATAATTAATTATTGAATATTATTGTTTATCATAGCATTATTGAATATAATCATGCATTATTTCTTGTGTGATTAAATTTAAAATTTTAGCTATGATTAATTAATGTTAATGGAATTATTACATAATATTTTATCTGAATCATAATGGTAATGTGAGTTTAATCATTTTTTTACAGCTATGGCTCCTGTTCCTCAATCTCATCTGTCTAATATCCCGACACTGAATGGATCAAATTACTCTGATTGACATGAGCAATTACTTATCACCTTAGGATGTTTGGATCTGGATTTAACCCTTCGTGTTGCAAAACCTAATGACTTAACGTCTGAAAGTACTGATAGTCAAAAGATTCAATTTGATAAATGAGAGCATTCCAACAGGTTATCTCTTATGATTATAAAGAGTACAATAGAAAGGAATATCAGGGGCTCTATTTCTGACCCTGATAATGAAAGTGTCAAAACTTATCTTGATTCAATTAAGGAAAAATTCAGTGGGTCAGATAAAGCATTGACTAGAATGCTCACTAACAAATTGACTTCAATGAAATATGATGACATTTGTGGAGTGCGAAAGCACATAATGGAAATGTCAAATATAGTTGGGAAACTTAATGAACTAGGGATGAAAATCTCTGACTCTTTCCTAGTCATATTTGTCTTAAACTCTCTTCCATATCAGTTTTCACAATTCAAAATTTCCTATAACACACAAAAGGAGAAATGAATTTTAAATGAATTAATATCCCTGTGTGTATAAGAGGAAGAGAGATAAAGCAGGATGGATCAATGACTATTTATTTCACATCTACTTCTAAGCAGTACAAGTCAAAGAAAGGAAAAGGGAAGAATAAATTCCCATTAAAGAAAGGCTTAGAGGATGGATTGAAAAAGTCCGTTGAGAAGTGTCATTTCTGTAAAAAGAAAGGACATTTTAAGAAAGACTGTCTCAAGCGGAAGAATTGGTTCGAAAAGAAAGGTAACAATTATGTACATGTTTGCCTTGAAACCAATTTCATAAATGTATTCTCTAATTTATGGTGTATTGACTCTGGTGCTGCTATCCATGTTTTAAACTCTTTACAGGCATTCCATTCAACCCGCAACCCAAAACCGCATGAGTCATCAATCTTAATGGGCAATCTGACCAAGTCCAAAGTCAAAGCAGTAGGAAATTGTAGGCTTCGCCTTGACACAAGACATTTTTTAGAAATGCATAATGTTTTCTATATTCCGTCCATTTCTAGACATCTAATTTCTTTGCCAAAAACTTGATGTAATGGGATATTCTTTCAGTTTTGCGAACTCAAAGTTTTCTTTATTGAAGGATTTGAAATGGAAGGAAAGGACACATTAGTATGCAAATTAAAGAAATCTATATATGGACTTAAACAAGCTTCCCGACAGTGGTATTTAAAGTTTAACAAAGTTATCACTTCCTTTGGATTTACAGAAAACATTGGTGACCAATGTATATATCTGAAGTTGAGTGGGAGCAAGTTTATATTTTTGATTCTATATGTAGATGATATTTTGCTTGCTACTAATAATTTAAGTCTTTTACATAACACTAAAAATTTCCTTTCTGAACATTTTGATATGAAAGATATGGGTGAGGCATCATGTGTCATAGGAATTGAGGTTCATCGAAATAGGCCTAAAAGACTTTTAGGGTTATCACAAAGGGCGTATATCAATAAAATTTTAGAAAGATTCCAAATGTTCAATTGCTCATCATGTGAAGTGCCAATCTTTAAAGGTCAAAAATAAAAATAAAAATAAAAATAAAAATAAATAAATAAATAAATAAATATGGTCTGCATCAGTGTCCACAGAATGAGATTGAGAAATAAGAAATGAAGTCCATCCCATATGCTTCTGCTCTTGGGAGCATGATGTATGCGCAAGTTTGCACACGTCCTGACATCAGTTATGCAATGGGATTACTTGGAAGATATCAAAGCAATCCAGGAATGGAACATTGGAAAGCAGTAAAGAAAGTAATGAGATATCTCCAAGGAACTAAAGATTATGAGCTCACATATGTGAAAACTGATCAATTAGAAGTGATCAATTACACAGATTCAGATTATGCTGGTTGTACAGACAGCAGAAGATCCACATCAGGCTATGTTTTCTTATTAGCCGGTGGAGCAGTTTCATGGAAGAGTGGGAGACAAAATCGTGTGGTTGACTCTACCATGGAAGCTGAATTTGTCGGCTGTCATGAAGCATCCTCACATGCACTTTGGTTAAGGAAATTTATCTCAGAGCTTAAAATTATGGATTCTATCTCTAGGTCTCTGAGAATCAATTGTGACAATTCATCAGCGATTAGCTTCTCTAATTATAGAAGAATTACTGGCGCTAACAAGAATATCGATACTAAGTTTATGTCAGTACAAGAAAAGGATTAATGATCATCTGATATCGATTAGTTTTGTTGGTACTGCTGACATGATTGCTGATCACATGACTAAGGCCCTGGCGCCTAAGGTCTTCTCTAGACATATAAGAAATATGAGTCTTGTTATATAGGACAATTATTGATGTAATCGATACATTTTGAGATCTCATGTTGGATGATTATTTTCTTTTGTTTCATTTTATGTGATTTGGAAACAAAAGATTTTATCTATTTGATATTAATGTGGGACATTAAAATCACATAATTGCAAATCTGTCATTAAGAACTTCGTTAAGTAAGTTTGTTAATATCGTGATGCATGGAAGGAAGTATGTTTATATTGCATATAACCGCCATGATCCATGTTGACAATTTTTCTTAACTCAAGTATTAAAGTTGAATTGCGTATGTAATGACTAGGGCATGTTTTTCAAATGAGTGCACTCGTCCAGTAATTTTTTAAATGTTAAATCCAAGGATTGTATTTTAAGTATAAATTTTTCTTTTCTTTCTTAATTTTTATTTTAATTAGGCTAAGTGGGAGAATGTTAGAATTGTACTCCTATAAGGTGACCTAATTAAATTATAAGTCTTTGGATTTAAAGATAGCCCTGTCATATCTGAAATGCGTACGCAATCCGAGTTCAGGTAGAACTACACTTCTAATTGAGTCATGATGGGAAGGGCTCTATAAATAGAGGAGTCTAGGTCCCTCTCTCACACGTTTACATCACAAGTGATTTTCATCTACCGCTCGTATCACAGGGAGAAGTAGTGAGGGAGAAGACCTCGTACTCTGTTCGGTCTACAGGTGGAATCTACACACACATGGATTCAGGTACGCTTCCGCATCACATGATTTCCAACATGCCCCCTTCCCTTCCCCTAAAAAAAAAAAAATCCTTGTGTTGATTCTCTAGGTAAAGGAATTGATTGTCTTGAGATTGATGTTGACTTTAGTTGCCATCTCGAGTGAATTAGCCTCCATTATTTTCTGCAAAGAAAAACAAAAACAAAAAGTAGAAGAAAAGAAATTCCATCAATGATAGTTCTTGCACTTTAAGCACGGGAAGTAGGTAATTGCTTCCTCCGAGTTGAAGCCTTCTTCCTGCTTGGATGCTGGTCTACTTGACGAGAAATCTTAGATTTTTGTTTGGATGAGCGTAATGGGAAGGGCTCGTGTCAAGATGGTGTTGTAATAAAAAAAAGAAATTTTTTGTAAATATGTCTATAAAGTTTGACTAATATTGCATTTGCGTCCCTAAATTTGCCGAAATTGCAAATGTGTTTACAAAATTCACATAGATTTGCAAACGTGTCTCTTCCATTATAACTCCGTTAATTTTTTTTTGTAAAATTACGATAATGTTTTTTAAGCTAAGTATTACACTTGCAATTGACAGTCTTATGGGATGAAAAGAAGATGTTATTGATGGTGCAAAGAAAAAAAAAACAAAAAACAGAAGAAAAGAAATTCCATCCATGATAGTTCTTGCACTTTAAGCACGGGAAGTAGGTAATTGCTTCCTCCGAGTTGAAGCCTTCTTCCTGCTTGAATGATGGTCTACTTGACAAAGAATCTTGGATTTTTGTTTGGATGAGCATAATGGGAAAGGCTCGTGTCAAGATGGTGTTGTAATAAAAAAAAAAATGTAAATATATCTATAAAGTTTGACCAATATTGCATTTGCATCCCTAAATTTGCCGAAATTGCAAATGTGTTTACAAAATTCACATAAATTTGCAAGCGTGTCTCTTCCATTATAACTTCGTTAATTTTTTTTGTAAAATTACAATAATATTTTTTAAGCTAAGTATTACACTTGCAATTGACAGTCTTATGGGATGAAAAGAAGATGTTATTGATGGTGCAAAGAAAAAACAAAAAACAAAAAACAGGAGAAAAGAAATTCCATCCATGGTAGTTCTTGCACTTTAAGCACGGGAAGCATGGGAATTGCTTCCTCCGAGTTGAAGCCTTCTTCCTGCTTGAATGATATCTACTTGACAAAGAATCTTGAATTTTTGTTTGGATGAGTGTAATGGGAAGGGCTCGTGTCAAGATTGTGGTGTAATTAAAAAAAAAGAAATTTTTGTAAATACGTCTATAAAGTTTGACCAATATTGCATTTGTGTCCCTAAGTTTACCAAAATTGCAAACGTGCTTACAAAATTCACATAAATTTGCAAGTGTGTCTCTTTCCTTTTAACTTCGTTAATTTTTTTGTAAAATTATGATAATGTTTTTTAAGTTAAATATTACACTTGCAATTTTTGCAAATATTGTAAGCATATATGTAAAATAATCTAAAACAATAATATCGATAAACATATATAAAATTATAAAATAGCAAATATGTCTATAAAAGTTAGAAACATTACAAGTGTATTAATTGGTTTAAGGAAATTTTTGTCATTTTATAAAAAATTTAACGACATTCTAACTGAAGGGATACGTTTGTAATTTTTTACAAACCTTGTAAGTATATTTGCAATTTCAGTAAACTTAGAGAGAAGGATGCAATATTAGTTAAACTTTGTAGACGTATTCGCAAAAATTCCTAAAAAAAGCTTAAGAGGTGATATTATAAGATAAGCTTTTTGTTTGCAAGCAAAGAAAGATAATTTGCAATATAAATAATAATAAGCAATTTTTTTGTTGTCGAAAACTTTGGAGTGAAATAATTCAAGATATAGATAATGATAAAAAAGTGGGATTATTATATTGGTAAATTAAATTTTAAAAGAGGTGGAAACAATGACTAACGGCTATAGACTTTCGAGAATGCTTACATAAAATTTCTTTTTTATGTAATTTCTCTTCTTTTTAATATCTTAATGATTAAAAAAATTTGTTCTATTTATTGTATTTAGCATAATTTATATTATTATGGAAACACTTTTATTTGTCTTAATATCGATTTGCATAACTCTTATCTGCAAATATATAAATTCAACGTAAGAAAATAGTTTAATACTAAATATTAATTTTAAAATAGTATTTTAACATTTAAATCATTTAAAATATCATTATTATATAAATAAATGATTCTTTAAAGTATTATCATATTATAATCAATATGAGAATGAATCTAAATATTTTTCTTTACATATAAATATATCTATTTTTAAGTAAATGTGGCCTAGCAGTATTTAATTTGAATGAAATTTAAACTCCTAGCAAAACAAATAATGATATTAAATACCATAACTGGATTGAATTTTGCATGGTGTAGGGTTAAGGGTTGGGACGGAGCAATTTTCAAAGGCAAATATGCTTAACCAGTAGCCAAACTCAAACATTTCCAAATGTGAAATTGGTAAAACGCTACTTTACCAGGCCCTGTATTTGGCAGGTTTGATATTTGTACCTGTACGTCGCGTATTTAGATACATCGGATCCATGCAGTTATATTTGTGCGGATTCATTTTACCACAGGCATGGATTCTCTCTCTGCCAGTGCCTGCGGATCAACCATGGCGCCAGTGCCTGCGTATCAACTACGGCGCTAGTCGGAGTACTAGAAAAAGCTTTTGGCTGCTCTGCTGCCTGCTTCCATAGGTGTCCCAGGGAAAATGACAAGAACAACGAAAAGAGAGGCCCACTCTTCTCCACCAAGTGTTCCACTCTCCCATGGTCCTTTCAAGGGCCATAATCCCCATGCGCGGCCTGCGCTGCTGCCATAGCCATAGCCATAGCCGTCCGCCAATGGCTCATTTTAGCAGCACTGGCCCACGGAAGGCGAGGCTCAGAGGCGTGGTGTTCGACATGGACGGGACGCTGACGGTTCCCGTCATAGACTTCGCCGCCATGTACAGAGCCGTTTTGGGGGAAGAGGCGTACGTCTCGATGCGAGCCAATAACCCTTCCGGCATTGATATCTTGCACCATATCGAGAGATGGAGCCCCGACAGGCAGCAAAAGGCCTACGAAATCATCGCCGATTTCGAGAAGCAGGGCCTCGATCGCCTTCAAATCATGCCAGGTTTTATTTTTTATTTTTTGTCTTTCCTTCTTCACTGCCGCCTTTTCTCTTGCGAATTTCGGTACGTTCATGTGTTACCTGTTGCTGTTATACAATTTTCAGCCAACGTGTGGTCTCCACAGACTCAAACGATTTTCTATATTTCAGTCGAATAAGTAGTGCATGATCAATGTAGTTCTCGTCAAAACAATGTGGTGAGCTCGAAGTGCAAAGATCAGCCGTCTTTTGAATTTACCTTTTTATGGAGTTCTTATTGTATTCCTGTTTATAATCGGCTTTTTGTTTTTTCCATTCCTTTTTCGATTCCACCAAAATGGGCTTGTTTTCCTCTCCATTTTGGTGAAGTAGGTAGATCCATTCCTTTGGATGGTATGTGCATGATATAGATTTTTGAAGGGACACAGTTCTTCACATATGCTGGTAAAATTTTCGCAGTCTTCTAAGCAAAATTTTCTGTCTTCTAATCATGGAAAAATTTTGATGAGTTACAAATTGCGATGTAGTTTCTGTTCTTCTTCTAAGTAACCTGCTAACATTCTGCTGTTAGGAAAGGACTAGAATTTGTTGAATGATGATGGCTTCCATTATGTGACTCTTGACAAAGGGGAATTAATGCAGGAGCTACCGAACTTTGTGGATTTCTTGATTCCAGAAAGTTAAGGTAAAAGTTTTGCTCTCTGCAACAGAATCTTCTGTAATGTATCTCATTGCTTTATAGTTTTCCATTTTTTATTTTTAAAAGCGTCATTTGGTTCCACAGTGTTCCTGTTCGTCTCTGTCCGGGATGACCTTCGTAGAAGCTTTATTCTTGAAGACAGCTAAATCTTGAAAATAACGTGATTAATTCTTCATTTCATTTGTTCGTAATCTTTAGACATCAATGTGAAACTTGTGTCAACCACAAAAAGTTGTGGGGGGAAGGCGAAATGGATGTGGTGGGTCGAATGTGCTAAGAAAAGGAATTCCTTGCTCTGAGTGTTATGGTCTATGATGGTGGGACGGCAGGATTGATGCGGCTGAAACCCTATTTAGCAGCGAATGCAACCGGCTCATGTGTTTTGGATTCTGCACCGTGATGAAATCTGGAAGGAAGACTTGTGTCATCCGATATGTGATTTACTGCTGGCATCGTTTGTCGCCTTTGATAAACCTTCCTGTGAAGCAAAGTGATGTAGGCGTACCCTAAAATATGAGGAAGCTTGCTAATGGTGTGTGGTTGCATGCTGATAAGCAGTCAAAGTTGTGACGTACAGCCAGTTGGAGATTGGTGCGCAATGTGGCTCTGTGAATCCACATTATGCGTCCAGGTGTACCATTATGAACCCCGCTGGGAGACTTGTTACATAGTTCGCATAAAGATTTTCATGCTTCTGACTAACTCTTAATCACCTTCCCAAGAACAGAATAAAAGTGATTGACAAGATGAGCAGTTTTAGACGTCTTCTCAAATTCATTTCAATATGCCTTATTGTAAAACTTCCTTTAAGATTTCTACTGCATTCATCTTTGTGGAGCTGAATTCAGTAGTTTTTCTGATACTTTTGCAGGAGGGGTATAATTACACGTAATGTCAAGGAGGCTGTTGATCTTTTCCATTTACGATTTGGGGTAGGCTGTAACTTGGAATGTTGCCCAAATGCATTTAGATCTTTAGAGCTTATTCTAGTTTTGCACAAGTGTATTTTCTTACTTGAGAGAGTTTTCAGTTTGTCTAGCATATCTGTGTGTGCTTGTTTTTGCATTCCATTTGTCATACATTTCTTTTACATATGATCATTGATTCCGTGATTTTTTGCTCAAACTCCATGCATTTCCTTTGTTATATTTGTCATGGCCTGTTTATTTTGTTACATGTGATTATATATTCTTTGATTCTTCAGTGATAATATTAGATGTTTTTCCATGGTGGTTCACAACTCCAAGTCTCCAACTGCTACTTTTAATTTTACAGGTGGAGTTCAGTCCTGCACTTAGCCGGGAATTTCGGCCTTATAAGCCCGACCCAGCGCCGTTGCTGCACATTTGTTCTACCTGGGGTGTTCAACCTGAGGAAGTCATAATGGTTGGCGATAGCTTGAAAGATGATGTAAGGTTTCTTATTTTTGCTTACTCATCGATTTTGGTACGTACTATCTCAGGGCTAGAGGTATAAGACCCTGTCCTTTTTCATAGGCCTGATTGGTAAATTCCCTAACACTTATTTTAATGAAGTTCAAGTTCAGTATCTTAACTTCTTAACAACATAAATCAAAATAATTTGTTATTCATGTTGGTCATAGAAGCTGATGAAATTCTAAACATATCAAATTCAGAAGAAGCAACGACATTTGATCCACAGATTTATTGGCAGTAAAAAGCAGTAATATGTCCAAAGCAAAGTCTCTATATATTTATCATCAAAAAAAAAAAAAAGTCTCTATATATTTGATGGTAGAGAACCAACCACTGATGTCAAGGCTTTTGGTTAGAAATGAAAATAATGGACAGTTTAGATTTCTCATTCATACATTATTGGAGGTTCCACATTCTCTGCTACATCTTGGAATCTATTCATTTGTTTAGTTCATCATCCATCATGCCCATCCATTGCTGTCCTGAATATATTATATCTGAATGAGCTGTGCATTGCCAAATGATTAGTACATGAGCGATTGAAGGCGCATGCAACAGTCATCCTTTCCATCATTTGATCGTCTCTCCAATATGATGATTTAAGGATCAAGTTCTCAGATATTGGAGGAAGGGTTTTTATTATAATGTCATCTTTTAACCTCTAAGTCGATCGAAAATTTGGGACATGTCATGAAATGTGTGCGTATCTTATAAGATCTCTAAAGGGAGCCAACGGAATCCTATAGGGATGTCATGACATATTGACAAATGAGTTTTTTAGCAAATAATGTTTTTGTGTCAGCGTTTTTGTTCTCTTAATCATATAATAAAACATTCTTGTGATTTTCCTGGTGGCCCATTGTTGGTTTTTTATGATTTCAACTCTCTCCCATTTAGGTGGTGCGGGAGTTTTTTTGTTTCCTCCATTTGGTGGAAGTACTTACAGTTTTCCCTCATGTGTAGGGTGTTATTGAAAATTTTGTTTTGAATGTGTTTGAATGTAATATAAGTTGTTATGATGTATATAAATACTTATCCAAAAAAATCATATGATAAAACATTTTTCGTGATTATTTTTTAAAAAATTTTGGTTTATGATTGCTCAATTAGCGAGTGAAAATGCTGTTATTTCAGGTGGCTTGTGGAAAAAGAGCAGGAGCCTTCACCTGCCTTCTTGACGAGAAAGGGAAGTATGACTCGCCTGATCTTTTTACTAGTGATCTAAAGCCAGATTTTAAAGTTCATTCGCTTAGCGAAGTTCATTCACTGCTTTTAGCGAATTTTGAGCTGACGCCGTGATACCAAACTACCTTGATCACCGAAAGGTGGGTGGGTGATCATCCCTGAAAAATATCAGTCTCTATGCCAACACCATTACTGTTTGAGGGTTTCCATATCTGTAGACTATGCAGTATGATTATAAACCTATTTAAAGATTCATCAGCAAGGCCAGGTCCTCTAGATTTGTGGAAGAAATTTTTTAGTGAAGATAACGAGGTAATTGATTCTTGTGGAAAGGGCAGTTCGGGCTGATCAGGACCAGTTTGCACCTGATACTGTATTGTATCTATAAGCCAACATGTAGTTGACAGCTATATTCTAAATCGGATTTTACGCACGCAGTAATGCATAGTACTCTTATTCTGTATGCATTAACATTGTTCTTTTTGTTTGTTTGTGGGTTTGGAATTTGATAAAAATTTTGAAGGAAAAGTTTTTGATGTAAAATCTTTGGGTGAATTCCATGTGTACTTCTGAATTTTACCCATAATTCCTCTTTTACCTATGAATTTTTATAACCTAAAATTTTATTTATATTCACATTGTTAGGGATTTGTTAAAAAGACTATTAGTCTTCTTGTAATATCACGAATGTATTCAAGCTTTAATATAATTTGAGATGAGTTCACTCGATGAATGTTTCAATGCATCTTGATGCATTAAAATCTTAATACATCAGGGTACAAATCTCATTTTTGAAATTTTTCTGAAAATCCTTTTTATAAAACTGTTAATCTAGACATATCAAACTCATTTTTTTAATTTTTTAAAATGGGACGTTTTAGTCATTTTTAAATGAGTAAAATATCCTTGTTTTAAAAAAATAAAAAATATACACATCTCTAAAAATAATAAAAATTAATATATTAGTTAAATACGTAGATTAACAGTTTTATAAAAAGATTTTTTAAAATTTCAAAAAATAAGTTTTGCACCTCTATGTATTGAAACATTTCTCAATTTGCTTGAGGGTGTTTTGAGAAATAATAAAACTTTTGAATGTGTGTAAAAGTTTTTTAATTGGAAGAAGTAATGTGATATAATAATGGTAATAATAAAAAATAAAGAGAATAAAGTTAAAATAAATATATTAGTTGTGTAGAAATGATTGAAAAATAAGGTAGTTATATGAGAATATGCAAAAAATAATAATTAAAAAATATGGTAGTTATGGAAAGTGAAAGATTTTAAATAAAAAATTTTAATTGTTGCCAAACACACCCTAAAGTTAAAATTTTACATTTAAATAACGCATGATTTTATAGTTTTAGAAATGCTAAAAATTCATTTGAATGTGAATTTTTAGCTATAATATTATAATTAGGGAGGACCATTTTCGTCATTTTATATAGAGCTGATGACTTATTTAATGGCATGAGTATGAACGAAAATGTAAGTAAAATATGTGGTTATATTTCGAATGTTTAAAAATTTGTGAGTATAAGTGGAATTAAGGATGAAATTTATAGGTATATATGGAATTTGTTAAATATTTTTTTGAATCAGAAGAGTGATGTAATATGATAGAAATAATAATGATAAGTAAAAATAATAAAGTTAAAATAGATGAAGTTTGTATAGATAATTATAAAAAAATGGTTGAAAAGTAAGATAACGAAAGATGTAAAAAATGATAAAAAAATAAGTAATTATGGAGAGTTAAAATTTTTAGATTTAAAAGTTCTAGGTTGACAAGTTAAACACATCTGATTTGCGACATGCCCCTTGACCCAACCCTTTTTAATCGAGACCTGGTATAGAAATGTGTGACAAATTTTAATTCAAATTCAAAAATAATGTTTAGATGAGTTAATCATGTCCAAACTCGAAGAATCTTGATCAGCGATGCATATATTTATTTATTGAGAAATGATCATATTAGCTCGAGTTAAGCAAATGCCCTATTTAGTTCTTCTCAAAAAATTTATTCAAAAATATTTTTTTTTTGTTTTTCTTCGTACTCTTGTTTATTTAAGTGTATTTAATATATAAATTAAGTTTTACCATTTTTGGATATGTGTATATATATTTTTGAGACTTTTTAAATATCCATGTGTATATATGTATTTAAAATACCTATATCTTTAAAAAAAAAAAAATTAAAAAATACACATATCTAAAAAATGATAAAACTTGGATTATATTTTAAATATATTTAGATAAATAAGTGTATGAAAAAAGCAAACAAAGGTATTTTTAAATGTATATTTCGAGGTAGGCTAAGTGGAGCATTTATTTAGCTCGGGCTAACAAAATCATTCTTCTTATTTATTATAAATTATAAACATATTTTTTAATCTTGTTCTTATTTTCTTTCAAAATTTTCATATTATTTATTATCAATTATATTATCAAAATAAGAATCAATAAGAGGCATTTGCATATGTACATTTAACTCTTATGCATAATTGTAGTTTTTTTCATCAGAAAAAAATAGTATTATTTTAGGAAAATATTTTTATGAATGCTAAAATTCATTCTAAATTAAGTATATTTTATTAACCTATTTTAATAAAAATAAATTATATTTACTCGTGTTTTGTTTAGTAATAATGCTTAATTTTTTAACTATTAAAATAATGGAGCATACGATACTTAAATTTTGCATAGATGTGTTTTTAGGTTTGATTATTGATGTGTATAAATTTTTTAAATTATTTTACAAAACCTGTATTTTTTAGCCGATCCGTCGTTGGAATACCGATGTGGCTGGCGTGAAGCTTATTTCGAAATCTAGTCAAAAAAGGTGTATTAAAAATAGTGTCAAATAAAATTTTTTAAAAATAAGATCAGGATGGAGAAAAACTTGACCTGTTACAGCTTGCTACAGTTCTCACCCTTACTTGATTTCGCCAGTACTGCAACAGGCTCTCGCAAGGTCACAAGAAAGGGCGTCTGCAGCTGCGGTGTTTGGCTATCTTTTCTGCGGGCTTTCTTTTTACTTCAATGATTATTGATGACAGTATAAAAAAATAAAAAAAAGATGGTTGATTCTATTTCGTTGGTAGCATTCTCTGGCGAATGATTATATTTTCTGACCGGGCTGATTCATGTTTCGAGAGGGAAATGTTTGACAGCTGAGCTAACATCCACATTGTGACACGGGCCTGTTTGGCTACACGTTTTAAAAGTAGAAAGCGCATTTTTACCTCGCTTTTAGCGGCCGCCTAGCATCCAAGTTTTTCCAAAAAAGTAGGACTCATGCGGTTTTCAAATCGCTTACCCAAGCATGACCTTAGCTACGTTCGGCCTCACTTATCACAAGCGTTAAGCACCTTAAGTATTTTTTTTTTTTTATTCATATATATGTTACAATGATCTCAACAGATATTACAACATAGTCATGAGATATTCTTACAAATTTTCTAACAACATTCTTATAACCATCTTACTAATCAACTCAGAATTTTCCCTGAACTTTTTTTTTTTTTCCTCCAACCGGTGGACACAGGTGGACGCACCCACAACCAGGGGAGAGAAGTAACTCCACCCACACTGCCACCACACGCATTCGAACAGGAGACGCCCACAAACCGGGGCAGTCTTCTGACCACTGAGGCAATGCCTCAGTGGCAGCACCTTAAGTATTTCAATAACAAGTATTTCGCAATCTCTCATGAAAGTGATTATTTAGCCTTTTTTTCCCCTCCTAAAAAGCATCGAGTGTTTGGCAAATTTTTTTCTCTTTTTCTTCGGAAGTGTGGCCAAGTAAACCTTTATTATGCTGTGGAGACTCAAGAATGGAGAACACAAATGATGCAAGTTGTTTGCAAGCGGCAGGTAACGTGGGAGACAGAAAGATAGGTCCAATGTTGTCAGAATGAACAGGTAATTGAACTAGTTCTAATATTTATGTTTAAAGATTTTTGAAAACTTTCTATTAATATTTCTCTACATGTTTTGTTGTGATGCTTAAGATCTAATATATAGACATAGGATTTATAAATATATAATTTTATTGATATATAATTAATTAAATTTATTAAACATTTATGACATCATAATTATGTCATGTTGATGTCACCGATTCAAATCGGTTTGAACCAGACCAGTTACTTCATCGGTTCGGTTATGACAACATTGCTAAGCAGTAAGAGCAAGGCACTTTTACCTACGGTAAAAAATATCATTAAACATAAATAATTTAATAAATTTATTGAAATAAATTAACAAAACATGCTTCACTACAAATCTCAATCTACGACTTGAATCAATATATTGGGTTGACAATTCAAGTTAATTTTCAAATTTTTTTGGTTTTTTAAATATTTATTGTCTAAAGATTCGTTTATATTACACTTATATGTTATTGAGTATAAGATATAATTTTAAAAATTAAATTGGAGTATAGTTAATGATAAATAATTTGAGAATTAAAAAATAATAATAATAAGAATATGATTGAAAAATAAACTTATAATTTTCAAGAAACGAATACATGCTGGGCATGTTGGAATTCTTCGGGTCAAAACATGGTTGACTTAGCCCAGCTTCATTTTTAAATTCAGGTCAAAATTTCTAGTCCATTCTTGTATTGAATTATAAAAATGTTGATTTTATTTAGTAAAAAAAAAAAAAAAAGAGTAACTGGTCAACTTGCCCTAATACTCGCTAATATCGTCAAATGGGATCAAGGGCCAATGCCAAGTTAGCATACAATTTCATGTTATGAGGTCTAGGCAGACATAAAAGATGACTCTTAAGTTAAATTGCGGTGCAAGGCCAAGGATCATGAGATGACTCTTGTAGTGTGAGACTATGGACCCAAGATGCATCCTGGCAAAGTTGGTTATGTGCTTTTGATTTAAGTGATATCTTTGTGCTTATTGAATGTGCACTTATTTCCTAATTTAGTGTAAAACCAAAGCAAAAGCCCAGTATCTATGCCAATGATAGTTCGAATTTTAACATAGTAACTATAGACACGTAACCAAACTAGGCCCAAGTCCTACAGAACTAAGCCGCTACCCTTAAGAAGGAAGCACTTAGTCGCTCCTCTCCTTTTTTTTTTTTTTTTTTTTTTCTTTTCTTTTTTTCCATAGGTATTTTTTTTTAAATCGTGACATCTTGATATTATAAATAAAGCACATTAACGTTCCTCACACTATGTAGAAAATTTTTCCATACACGCCCCTATACCTAAAGAAGTCTTGTAAAAAACTCATTCACGGGGATATTTGTAAAATCCTACGTCACCCTTCTCCAAGGGTGCATTTGGTTTTAAATAAAAGTTTTCATCTGAAATTTTTTACTCTCCATAATTATTTAATTTCAGAATTATTTCTTCGCATCTTTCTATTCAAATTATCATATTTTTTAATCATTTTTACACAACTATCCATACGATTAATGTATCTATTTTAATTTTATTCTTTTTATTCATCATCATGACCCCTATTATATCACGATCATTTTCTCACATTTCAACAACTTTTACACAAAAAAATTTCAATTCAAAAGTTTTATCATTTGACAAATACACCCAAAGAGTGAGATGTGTTATGAGAAAACACGTCTTAGACATAAGACGGATGAGAAATAGTAAATTGAACTGGGGCTTATACGTGCCAATCTGGAAGGCGCTACTATGTCTGAATTGAAAGTATTAAGCACTTTGGTTCAGAGACATGCGCAAGTTATTATGTCCTGCATATGTTTCAATATACATATATATGCACCGCAACCACGGGTTAACGGAAGTGTTCAATTTGGGCTCACGAAACTTTGAGTTTATTTTAAGTTTGACCCTAACTCTTAACTTTATTTATAAAATATTAACTCTAACTCTAACTCTAACCGTATTTGTAAAATCTAAAATCTAATCTTATTTTTGAAAATTAGGTTCAGGTTGAATTTCGAGTTGAAATTTAGGCTGACAAATTTACATTTTATTTAAGAGTGATAAATTTATGATTTTATATAAATATATAATAATAAAAAATCATGTAAGTAAACATAATAATATATAATTAAAATACGTATTTTTAAAAAAATAAAATAAATAATATTTTTAGAAAAAATTTAACATAAAAAATAAGATAAAGAAAGAAAATTAATAGATATAAAAGTAAACGTAGAAATAAAAGATAAATAAAAATAATATACTTTATTTATAATAGAATCACAATATACCAAACATGTATTCAAATATAGATATAAATAACATAAAATACGCGAAATAAAAAGAAATATTGTTTAAATAATATGCCTATCATAATAAATAAAAAATAAAAAATCAGGTTCAGGTTTACTTCAACTTTAACTTTGTCATATTTATAAATCGGGTTCCTTATATTCAGATTACAAAAAACAAGTTCGAGCACTTCTAAAAATCGTGTTAAGGCTCAACACGGCTTAAGTTGTACTCCTATTCGAATGTTTTCTATTATTTTTACTCTTACGTGACCGAACAGATATCAATTAATTTTTTGTAAATTTTTCATAATTTTAAAAATAAAATTTTCACACAATTTTAAAATTATATAAAATGTAAAAAATGATAAAATTCGCATATGAAATAAATATATGTAAGGTTACGTAAAAAAAAATGAAAAAATTGAGGAAAAAAAAAAACTTGATTTCAATACATATGAATTTTGAGAACTTGCCATTAGCGGAATGGTTGTCACCCGGGCAGAACGGCCCACGCCCGGGTATCAATCGCCGTCAAATGCCATTAAGAGCTGAGAAAAAAAAAAAAAAAATTACATAACGAATTTTCTGAGTCATCATCCAGCATTGTTTCCTGGGTAAAAGTTAATATTGCGTTGCTTTGAATGCTTGTGCTGACGTTCTGGACCCGTGACACACGGCATGAATATGGTTCGTTTATTTCAAGTTAAAATGATTATACAGATTCCGGAGGCTCCAGACAGTCGGAGCCATCTGGCTGCATTTCTCACCGTTGGTTGTCTGCGGAGCAGAAAAGCTGAAAAGAAAATATTTGTCGAAAATATTAAAATGATATAATATTTGGGAGTGTTAATGGGGTACGTAAACTCATCAACCCGCTCGTAAACCTATTTATAAACAGGTCTGATTTGAAATTTTTGAATAAATGAATTAATAACCGAATTAAAGTTAAAATATTTTAAATGAATTAGGATTAAGATAAAACTTCAGCCCATAAAACCGGATCTGTTAACATCTCTAAATTAATATTATAAGGGTAAAGCAAGAATAAATATAATAGTTGCCTGAAAAATAAGTCAAAAATATGAGAGTAATATAATATGATAAAAATATTTTTCATATAATATGACAAAAATAAAGTAAAAATAAATAAAATAATTATTTGAAAAAATAATTAAAATACAAGAGTAAAAATAAAATAATTAAATAATTATAACGTCGAAGTTATTTTTATAATTAATTCCACCCTACATGGGAATGAAATCATAAATGTGGATTCAAACTCCAACCACAGCGCCCATTGCGGGTGTAAATATGGTTAGTCTCAACCCGAACCCAACCAACACAACTCAATTTATAACAGAGTTGGGTTAATGTGTTAAGCATTTTGGAAAAAATAAATGATATAATCTGAATTGAACCAACTTGATTTCATATTTTAGCATTAAAATATAATAAATATTATATATTTATTAATTGATTTCTAGCTCAAACCGAACCGAACCGAACCGATTTTTATAAGGTTAAAATAAGTTTGGGCTAAGGTATGAAAAATAATGTTGAGTTGAGATTGTACAAGTTGGGTTAGAGTTGTGTGTACTTCAACTAGAGTCAATACAACTTGATTTACACCCCTAGCACCCATCAGCCAAGCCACGTGACCAAATGAGAAACGTTGCTTTATTTAAAAAATAATAAAAAAAAAACATTAGAGGGGTGTGGATTGCGAGTCATGATACAGTGCACCGAGGTGCACTTAGCTTCGGTGCACATGAGTGCAAAAACTCATTTTTTTGTATTTTTTTGAAAAAAAATTTTATTCAATTGTTAATATAGGTATATTTAACATATGTATCAATTTTTACCATTTTTGAAAACTTTTAGATACTTATTTTTGATTTTTTAAAATCATTACAAAAATGCTAGTGATTTTAAAAATAAAAAATAAATATCTAAAAGCCTTCAAAAATAGTAAAAATTGATGTACATGTTAAATACATTTATATTAACAATTATATTAAAAAATTTTAAAAATGCATTAAAATATAAGTAAAATGCACCGAGTTGCACTAAGGTTACAAGCACAGTCAGCCGGTCAGCCCCCAGCAAGTTTCTCGCCAGCTGTTTGGTTCCACTTTCTCCACAGCCTTTTTTCATCGGATTCATGTGATTGACGCATGAGTCATGACTACTATGGGCAAGTCAATCGTTTCCTCCCTCCGTCCTCAGCAGCAGCTATCCAATGCAATTTATGAGGCGGGTGGAACATGGATGATCGATCCCACATGTGTTGGAGTACCTTCTCTTTTCCGAATCATAATAGATGGTGGCTTTGTAGAACTGGTGCTTCCCAGGTTCCTTTCCTACGTATTAGGATTTGTGAAACTGGTGCTTCCAGGTTCCTTTCCTATGTATGAGGATTTGTGAAACTGGTGTTTCCTAGGTTCCTTTCTTCGCCGGCTCAAAGTGTTTGGATGGATGCAACCGTGGAAATAGAGTAGAATGGAATTTACATGACAGGGTCAGTGTGGAGAGGAAATAAAGTGAAAATGGATATAGTAATTGTTTGTAAAGATGAGAAAATAGTTAAAATAGAAGAAATAGGATAGTTAATTGACACTATTAACTTTTCTATTCCCCTTTATTTCATTACATTTGCACCATACCAAATACTAGGTAACTAAGAACCAGGCTATTATCGTTAAAAAGGGAAGGGAAAATAACGGGTTCTTAGGCTGATGAGGTTCCAATCAGCTGCTTTTTGAACATCAGATGGCACGCGTCTAGGGTTTTGCGCCCGCTAAACTGCAGACCGATTTAACAAGTATGTCTGTAAAATGAAAAAAAAAAAAAAATTATGAAAAATTTGTTGCGTAAAATTTTTTTTTAAAATAAGAAAAAATAATATGATATGATAAGAGTAATGATAAAAAATAAATAGAATAAAATTAAAATAAAGAAATTAGTTGCATAGATAATTATATAGTAATGATTGAAAAATATAGTCGTTATATAGAAAAATACGAAGAAATAATTAAAAATAAAATAATTTTAAAATGTGAGAAGTTTAGGTTAGAAAAGTTTTATATGTTAACAGACATGTCATGTATTTCATTATTGTACGTGACGGGGCGCCGAGTCCATTCGGTAAACGATGCAAACAAAGCGGGGAAAATTTTTTTTATGGAAAAGTAAAAAAGTGATGATTATGGGATCCATGAATCTATGAATCTATGCATATTTTATTTATTTTTAAAATTTAAAAAAATTAGTATATGGATTTCAAAAATTGCCAAATTTTACATAACAGATTATTTAATTGGGGCTTGCATATATGAAAATCGAAAAATATATGTTTTGACTCATATGATCAAGGGCAAATGTAAAGAGAGTAAGAGGAAAATAAGATAATTAAATAGTTAAAATTGTAAACCATAAAAAACTGTGTTTGGGAGGGAAAAAGATTCTTTTTACCTGCTTTTTTGCATTTTTACACTATCTTTAGTCTATTTACTCTTAATTATTATTCTAATCATATCACATAATGGCCCTTGTCTATTCTAAAATTTTTTACGCCACTTTGTTTTTGTCATTTTCACTCCTTCCAGACACATCAAGGGAACAAGAAAGTTTTTATTCTTTTTTCTTTTCTTTTTTTGGAAAAAAAAAAAGGCTTTACGGAAACGGACGCTCGATGATACAGTCACTCTCTCTCTCTCTCTCTCACTCTCTCGCATGAGTGCCGGTACGCGTACCCATCCCTGTCCCTCGCATGAGCATCCCTGTCAATCTCCGTGGGCTACCGTGATGAATGATATGCGACAGAAGCACTTGCAGCCTGGACGGATTTGCTGAAAATCAGAAAAATCCACGCATCCCATGTTCTCATAGGCAGACGTTTGGTAATCGCTTGGTAATGTTGTGGCGGTGGAAACTGAGAAGGCGAGAAAGTAAATATTTTTGAAAAATAAGATAAGAATATGATACGAATAAAGTTAAAATAAATTAACTATTTGCGTGAATAAATAATTAGAATATAAGGGTAAAATTTTAGAAAAATTGAGGGAGAAAGCTGTTCCCAGAGTCGCCCCATGTATGGTTTACCAAACGTTAAAAATTGTACTTTCTCGATTGTGTTTCAGGCCACGTGATATGGTGGTCCTGATTTTTCGTTGATCGTAGTTGCGAGTGGAACTATGCTAATATTCCATTTGAGTAACTAATCAAAAAAAAAATTTCATTTTCGAGTATGTTTTACATGACCTAACTTATAAATTACACCATAAAAAAACCGTTCGGTCACACCGAAGTTTATTGGGATGAAAATTCATAGGGGAATAACTGTATTGACGGTTTGGATTTGAAATTTCCTTAAAATAGGACCCGTGAACGCAGCAACGAACGGTGGGACTGGAAACAAACAAGGGAACCATTTCAACCTCTCTCTTTCACAAGAATCCGACCAAATAGCTGTTTCTGGAATTCTCTCTCTCGGGAGATGGGAATGCCCAGCACCTCAAGTCCTCAACCCTCTGACCAACCGAGGCCGTGTCAGGGGCGCGGAAACGCGCGCCGGCTGGAGGGCGGAGGTTCGAATCGCGCGGGGCGCGAAATGCGTGCGCGGGCGGAAAAAACAAGCGTGGGAGCAAAAGTGGTCTCCCGGATGGTGGAGTGTGGGAGCGGGTGGTCTCCCAGGTGGTTCGTTGGAAGCTGTGTCTTCCTTATTCTTTCGTGGAGCTGTGTCTCCAGATTTCTTTGGGAACATGTGTCCCTTATATTTGTAAGAATGTCTCAGATCTTCAAGTATAATATGTGTTGAGATATATGTAATTGTACCAATCAAAAAAAAAAAAAGTCCTCAACCCTCTGCAATTCATACACAAGCGTTTGGTAATTCGAATGGAGGACACGATGTGAGTCATCCGGACCGTTCTTCTCCTGCAATCATCACAGAGAGAGATTTCTTCAAAAATGCTATAGCCACCACTTCCTTCGCCCCTAAGAGACAGAGAAAAGGAGAACAGGAAAGGGCCACGAGAGGTGGGGAAATGGTTGTATCCGCCAATGTGGGAGATCTCCGAGGCATGGCCCATCTATATGACATTAAGAAGATGCAGTGATCAAGGGCATTTGCCTGTGGTGGTACCATGCCCTGGACCATCTGCCGCAAGATCTTAACCGCCGATCTTGGATTTTTTTTTCCAGATGAATCTCTATGATGTTGATTCGGCTTTCGCTCACAGCAGTGCTTCTCTGTTCCCATCAAAGTGGGCCCAAACGGATCAATTCTCTAAGAGATTCGCCCTGTAGGGTCCCCACATCAATGGCCTGGATCATTCTTCCAATACCCAATTTGGGTGCTTGCCCGGATCTTCTTTTGTTGCAGGCTACGTGCGCCGCCGGCATCGCTGGTTGGCATGGGGCTGCATACACCAGCGCTCCCCCCGCGCTCGGATTGGCACACTATATAGCCAGCTTTCTCTCTCACACAGCATTTGACCTTGGCAACCGATCCCTCTTTTCCTCCTAATTTTTGGAAACCAGCCTGATAACAACCTTAATCAAGCACTAAATATGATCACGATCCAGAGGATTCACACTCCAAATTCCAAACACCATCTCCTTCCAATCACCCCCAAAACCGCGAAAGCACCAGGATCTCTACCCCTCTTCTCCATCTTCAATTCCTGTCAACACCCAAAAATCTCATGTTCTAATGCTCACAACTCCACAAGACCAAACACCAATCCCTTAAAGCCTCTCTTAAACCCGCCACCACCTTCCAAGCCTCCTCAGAAGATTCCTCTCAGGAGCAATGGCAGCAGCGACAGTGGTCGTCATTTTCTCCGTCTGGGCAACTCCAAGGCGTTGGTCTTATGTGGTTTTGGGTATTGGATCCAAGGCTTCAGATGCTTCCCTTGGCTGGCACTCAACTTCCACTTGGCCCAAGGCCTTAACCTGCATCCTTCAACATTGCAATTGGTGCAGTACTCTGCCAACCTGCCAATGGTAGCCAAGCCCCTGTATGGTGTTCTTATTGACATTGTTTGCATCGGTGGTGCTAGCAGAGTCCCTTACGTATCCTTTGGAGGTTAGTTGTTTCGCGTTCCACTTCTCGTGTACTGCCTCTGCAAATTCCACATTCCGAATGCTCTTATCACTCAAACCGGACTGTTCTGATGGGTTGAAGGATGATAATGGGGTACACCTATCTTCTTGAGAGCGATTTTCAAT
Source organism: Annona cherimola (assembly GCA_030490835.1). NCBI lineage: Eukaryota > Viridiplantae > Streptophyta > Magnoliopsida > Magnoliales > Annonaceae > Annona > Annona cherimola. The sequence goes on along the minus strand of CM059971.1, from coordinate 119,801,352 downwards.
TGAAACGCTGAAAACTCAAACCCGTGGGAATGAAATCGGTGGTATGGATTTAACAAGGATGCAGAGCTCAAAAGATTGCTATGTGCAGTTTTTTAGTTGGCACCTTGCACCCCCGTATTCGGTGTGCAGAAAAAGAGCTCGCCTTCTTGCACAGATAAACCATGTTTGTTTTAAATGTGCATGTCATATCATGTGGTGTTTTATGTCCATCTAACCTTCGTAATCTAATTTTTACCCATATCTGCAGTCCTTTTGCAGCTTCTGTCGTGGGGAACACTAGCACTGATTCCAATTGCTGGTGAAACTCTTACAATTCCAATGGCATGCATTTTGTTGAGCAACCTTGGTGCATCCTTTACAGAAGTTGCAATTGATGCTCTCATTACCGAATTCAGTAAAAAACAGAAAGTGGGTGAGCTGCAATCCTATGCATTTATGGTTCTGGCTGCTGGTGGGATATTAGGAAACTTGTCTGGAGGATTCTTCTTGCAGAAGATGCAACAGCCCAAACTTCTGTTTCTTGTATTTTCTCTCCTACTTTCGTTCCAACTTTTACTTTCCTCATCTACAAGGGAGAACTCGATCAATGCATCCTCACAGACATGCAGTCGCCTGGTTAAAAAACCAATATCAGATAGTCTGAGCAAACAGTTTTCCAATCTGCTGACTGCAATCAGCGAAGAACATATTTTTCGTCCCATGGCTTGGGTTGTAGCATCCATTGCGGTTGTTCCAATGTTATCAGGAACCATCTTCTGTTTCCAAATGCAGTGTCTAAATCTTGATCCTTCAATCATTGGCTTGTCTAAAGTGATAGGACAGCTAATGGTATTGTCTGCCACTGTCTTGTACAATCGAACCTTGAAAAGGATTCCCATGCGGAAACTGATATTTGGCGTACAGCTTGCATATGCTATCTCTGTTCTGTCAGACTTCTTCTTAGCAAAGCAGCTCAATCTCAGATGTGGAATTTCAAATGAATCCTATGTCCTATGTGTGTCTGCCTTAGCAGAAGCTGTTGCTCAATTTAAGATCTTGCCATTCTCAGTGCTGTTTGCAAGCGTATGCCCAAAGGGGTGTGAGGGATCACTTATTGCATTCTTAGCCTCTGCGCTGTGTTTATCTTCAATATTCAGTGGGTTTTTAGGTGTTGGGGTGGCGAATTTGATTGGGCTATCATCAGAGAACTACTCAAATTTGCCTGTTGGAATTATGCTGCAATTTGTGGCAGCCTTGGTGCCTTTGGGATGGATTTCTCACATACCAATGTCACGGCCTGTGGGGAAGGGAAGGAACAGTAGAAGGAGAAGAAGAATGGTCCTTCTGCCTGCTAGCAAGGCAGGTGATCTGAGAAATCTTTCTTAATGCAGCTGAAGTCAAAACTTGAATGGGGAATTGAGTGGATGGGTGCATGAGAACAAGGAGGGGTGGGCGGGGTGCGGGGTGCGGGGTTGGAAGTGTGCTGAAGGCAACTGGCATCTATTCTTGCTTGTCACTCATATCTGCTGTGAATTGAATTCTCTTGGTATTGAAGCAGTTCCATGATATATCCCAACTCCAGCGGGACATTCTGCCTTCTACTGACACCCCAACGATCTGTGCATTTATGAAAATATTCAGTTCATAATGGCAAAATGGTTACAACTTGTTGTAATGGTTCTGGGTACAACATAGATTGATTGCAGTATTGTCATCCATAGAGAAAAGCTACTTTTACTGCCATTTTGCGGATTTATCAATTTTGTTTCATCTATTAAACTGATAAGGTTTTCCTTCTATGTTGATGCGGAATAGGCAAGCTTGGAACTTTTTTATGTACATAGTTCGAAAAATACCAGTGACGCGCTCGCCTTTGTGCTCTTCCCTATTTTTCAGTATTTAGAGCAGCTGAAAGACATGCCTGAATTAGGGTTGTTAACGGATGGAGTTTGCCTGAATTAGGTGGTATTAACGGATGGAGTTGGAAGCTATCCCGATCCATTTAAAATATCTCAACTTAATCTATTAACTCATTTAAAAAACTCAATTCTAACTCATTTACAACTCATTTAATAAACATGTTAGCAAGTTATCAACGGATCATATAGCAGACGACCTGAAGAGTCAAGCGATGATCTCGCAGAAAGCAGCAAGATAGTGTTTTCGGTGTAGGAGAAACAAAACTAGGGCAGTAACGAGAAAATGGAATTAGAGTAACAACGAAAAAATGAAAATTAAGTGGCAAAAAGAAGACTTAGTGGAAAAAATAATCAATGTGTTTATATTTATATATATATATAATTTAATTGAGTTAAACGAGTTGAACGAATTAAACGAGTTGATGAGTTATAAAATTTCAACCCTGATCCGTTTATTTAATTTAACAATTGAACAAGTTGGCGAATCATAATCTATTTATTTAAAAATTTCAGCCCAAACTCATTTATAAAAAAGTTGGACAAATGGATTACTGTAATCATTAGTACCTGTAGCCTGAATTTGCAGGTGCATAGGCCGAATTGCCTAGGCCTGTGGCGGACTAAAGATGGGCCTGTGAACGGTCTGTCACTACCATTTCCAGCTTTTGGCTAGCCCCAAGATAAATGGACTAAAACTCATTAGAAATTCAAACACGAGTTAGCCATCTAGCTGAATTCACTCAGTATAACAGCCAAGTAAACGTGCTAGCAGGCAGTAGTTGCAACATGCATGTGCATGCGTAAAGGAGGGGAATGATTCTGTCCCAGGACAAATTTTTTTTTTTTTTTTTTTTAAGTTTATGTCCCAGGACAAATTAAACACCAAACAAACCTGCCAACAGTCTCTTCATTTGGGCTTTGCCGTTGTTGGTTTCTGAGTTGTGGTTGCATGTGCAATCTCCTTTTTTGGTAGGACTGCTAAATCGTACTGGGAAGCCGTTCTGTTGACGTGGGTATGAAGTCTCACGATGATTAAAGGTTTGAAGAGTTAACAATCAGAAAAGAAAAACGGTCGAAGACTTCATAATTTCTGCATGTATTCCAGTCATTTTGAAATAGAACCAGCCCATTTCAACATGACCAGGCTCATTCATGGTATACTAACTAAATTTGTGTTCGGCCCAAGACGCGTCAAAGTAGGGGCATGATATGATCTTTCACGTATGGAGCAATCTGGGCCTGCCAAAGCCAGCGGCGGCGGCAGCATGGGAAACATAAAAGCATAGTGGACGCGTGCATAAACACGTGTAAGACAGTGCTCCCGAAGCTGCTGCCGAAGTCCCTCGTCAGCCAACACGCGTCACTGTTCCTCACCTTCTCGGGCCCTTTTAGTTCTGCATGTATTCGGCTGCCGCGAGGGAGGAATAGATCGAAGGTGGCGCAACATTGCTAGTTCTAGGACATCGGTAGCGTAGAAGACTATACTGCTTGCGGCGAAGGGAGCTTGGACCGGGAGAGAGGATGGCGCAGACGGTTGGTAGGAACATAGCAGGGCCACTTCTGTTCCTAAACTTGATCATGTACATCATTGTCGTGGGACTTGCTAGTTGGAATCTCAACAAGTTCATCAACGGCATGACCAACTACCCCGGTATACCTTTCCAACAACCTTGCCCTTTTTTTCGTTTGAATCTATCACATGCATGCTGGCTTCTCAATTCCTGCCGCTTGCGTGCTAGCTCTTGGCATGAGTGCTTTTCGGCATTGGTTTTGTTTGTTCAGGTGTTGCAGGCAATGGTGCAACATTCTACTTTCTGATATTTGCAATTCTGGCGGGAGTGATAGGGATCGTCTCAAAGTTGGCAGGCGGTAACCATATCAGAGCATGGAGGAACGATAGTCTTGCCGCGGCGGCCTCCTCCTCCCTTGTTGCATGGGCTATCACAGCACTGGCATTTGGGTAGCATACATACACAGCTATTCACGAGCTAATACAAGATTCATGTCGTGCAATGCTACATGAACCGTTTTTAATTTCATTCGGTTGTGATTCAGGTTGGCTTGCAAGGAAATCGCAATCGGCGGTCACAGAGGGTGGAGACTCAGAGTACTGGAAGCCTTCATCATCATACTCACTTTCACTCAGCTGGTCTATGTGCTGATCTTGCATGCGGGAATTTTCAGCAGCAAGTACGGGCCGGGCTACCGTGACTCTGATTATGTAGTTGGGACTGGGGCTGGAGCTGCGGGTGGCGTGGACCCAGGCCTAAAGGGCACCACTAGGGTTTGAACTTGGAAGCTCATGGTTACGTTGGTTATTTAGAGAGTAGGTACTAGGTAGTTGTTTATGGCCATGGCAATGGCTTTGTAGTTTGTACATTCGCAGCACTTCTTTATCCGAATTTCGTTGCCCCTTGTTTCTGGTTGATGTAATTTAGCACGTTATCGTGAATGCCTTGCCTCGTGACGTGTCCCTTCTTGGATTTGTCGAAGTGTTGGGTTGCGAATGCCCCAAGGTGTTTGTTTCATTTCGTGTTGCATGTTGGACATGTGGCGTTGCCCAGCTGAGAGCGTTGCAGGGTTGCAAACGGAATCGATCCGATTCTGCGGGCATCGTCCGTCTCCTTTTACAACTTGTAGCAGGGCTGGGCGTTTTCAGAGTAGTGCTGGTTCCCTGCTTCAGGTGGCCGATTACATGGTCGGTAGCCGTCGTTGGGATCCTGGTAAAGCGCTGGCACTGCTAATACTGCTACGTACATCCCATGCCCATTTCGTAGTTGATCGTGGTGCCTATGGTAATCCTACTTGGGTTATGTTGACAGAATCACAACATTTGAAATAGCTTTATCCACTCAATTGGGCAGGCAGAAATCGATGCGAATTTTGGATAAATAGCATGCTTCTCTTTTACTTTTTTTAGGAAAAAAAAATAAAAGAAGAAAGAAAGTTGAACCTTTCGTGTACAAAAAATTAGGAAATTTGTAGAATTCTCGCATAGTTCGATTATAATTACAAAGTTCATTTTTTAAAATTTCAACTATAATCCACATAGTTTGCATGTGAAAATGTACTCATGGCACTGTGAGGGGACCATGTATTCAAATCTATAAAATTAACATAGGAAGGGTTTGGAGAGGTAAATTTTATGATGAAAAGTTTGTATAAAAGTTATTAAATTAATAAAAAATGATGTGATATAACATGAAAATGATGATGATGGGTAATGATGATGAATGATGATGACGATGGGTAATGATGATGAGTAAAAAGAATAAAGTTAATGAAAATGATGATGATAGATAATGATGATGAGTAAAAAGAATAAAGTTAAGTTAGTTGTATATGTAAATGATGATGATGGGTAATGATGATGAGTAAAAAGAATAAAGTTAATGAAAATGATGATGATGTATAATGATGATGAGTAAAAAGAATAAAGTTAAGTTAGTTGTATATGTAGTTGTATATGAATGATTAAAAAGTATTCTTATTTTATAAAAAAATGATTAAAAAGTATTTGTTTACATATGAATTCAAAAGCTGCATATTCTAAAATATAATTCTTACATGATAAATGACTTCAAGAATTATTCTTATATTTTAATAGATAAATAATTTTACAAATTATTATTATATTCTTATGCATACATGAATAAGTCTAGCATTTTTTTATTTGCACGTGACTCCACATTTTTAGCAGGTATAATCTACCGAAGAATCTGGTGAAATGATTTAAGTATCGTATTAAAACCAAAATATGCTAAAAAAACGAATGAGTAAGATTTTGATTAATTATCGAAGTGGACACAAAATGGAAATCCAAGCTAAAATCTCCAATATCTACACCGCTTATATCCCTATTAAAAATTTTCGTAGTTTGTTATCAATTAAATTAATTTTATTAGTCCAAAATTAATTCTTGATTATATCATAATTCTATTGTAGCACATAATTAATCACTCATAAGATCAATAATTACTTGTTCACTTCCATATCTGCAAATGTATCTATCAATCTGTTCTCTACTACTACCTGCTACATTTCCTTTCCTACAAAATTATAAATGTTCTCTGCTACTACCTGCTACATTTCCTTTCCTACAAAAATTATAAATGTATGTGTATAGATTTCAGTAGTTTTCTTCTTGATTGACATATTTATCATAATGATTTGGACAAATTTCACACATATTCATAAATTTTACCTTTAATTTTATTTATACCTCCAAAATTTAAAAAATTTCAAATATATCAACCTATTTTGTTTGAAATTCTGTTTATGCCTACATTTTTTGTTTAAAGTGATATTTATGCGTACGTTTAGGAACCCGTTAAAGTAAGTGTTAACCTCGAGTGAAATAACGAATATACCTAAATCTTAATTATGATTCTATAGTTAAAAATCCGCGCTCCAATAAAATTTTAGTACTTTTATAGTTATAAAATTATATATTATTTAAATATAAATTTTAGCTTTGAGTAAATTAACCTCAAATTATATTAATGCTTGATCATATTCGTTATTTTATAAGGGCTAGCATCTCTTTTAACGGATCGATGAGTATAAATAAAATTTAAGGTAAAATATGAGGTATATTTAAAATTTTCGAAGGCTCGTGGGTGTAAACAAATAAGAAAAAAATTATGGGTATATGTATTTTACCCTTGTCAAGCAAAAAAAAAAAAAAATTACCATAAAAAACCATGTATAAAATGGTGTATCCTAAGATAAAAACGAACCATATATAAACTAGAGGCAGAATGAGACTTAAGTTGATGATTTTACACACCACTGGTGAACGGAACTTGATAAAGATGAAACAAATCAGCAACAACAGAAGCCATGTTTGCATTATCGTAAATTGATTATATATAACTTTATCTGTAACAAAATGATCATTTTAAACTGGTCTGAAATGAGATTCAAAAACATATTTTTTATTTTTTATTACAAAACGATTAATCTAGTTGTGTTTAATCTATAAATCGATTTTTATCAAATTTGAAGATGTATGTATTTTCTTTGGATTTTTAAACATAAGAGTATTCTAGTCATATTTTAACAATTTAAAATAATTAAAATACTCTTATATTTAAAATTTTAAAATAAATATATACATCTTTAAAATTGGTTTATAAATTAAACAGAACTAGAATAATAATTTTATAAAAAACTTAAAAATAAATAAAAGTATGTGTTTTAAATCGGTCTAAAATGATCAGGCCTGAGTATGATAAGATGAAATGGCGGTGTATGCATTATATCGAGTTGGTTGTACGCCCCTGGTAAATTAGGCAATAAACTGCCAGCGAAACAAGTAACAAGCCACAACCTGAGTTATGTTTATGATCCCCCTCTTTATGTGGAGTTAGTTTGAGACTTCTCTTCAAATCAGGCCAATGTCCGAGTGAAGGGTGCATGTATTCGCGTCATATTTTTTTATTTTTAAAAATAAAAAAAATATTAAATAAATTTTAAGAATGGTCAAATTTTACAGGAAAGAAAACCTAGACGAGGCCCTAATTGAGGTCCATAAATATATTTAAAAAAAATTAATTTTAAAATATAATTTCGGCCGCACGTATTATAATCAGCAGGCTAAAATATTCCACAACAAATTGAATAGTCGTTAGCAGCGAACTTGGTAAATGATTGCCAACACTTATTGTGGCAACCAAAATAATAGGATTTAAAATAAATTTTCTTTTAGTGTCGTCCAGTGAGAACATTTTCCCAATCAACACAATAATAATAATGTTAGCAATGTTTTCTAGCCTGCAAAGAATGGTGCACGCAGTCCAAGCAAATGGGATTGTGCCAGCATCTTGCCCGAGGCGTGGACTCCCATGTTTGGAGTTTGGTCCGCACGTGTGGGAGCCGTGTCCTTCATGTGTGGCAGAGGTGCAACTTAGTATTACCTAACCCGACCTGGTTTTGAAACCAAATTTGAGTTTTATTTTTTAAAATTTTAAAATTAAATCCGACTTCAACTCAATCCGAGAAAACTCAAAACTAATATCAGGTTTACATGAACTTGATACCAAAATCCAACCTGGTTCAAACCAGATATTTTTCCTAATTCATTAAAGATGAATGATTTTTTTAACTTGGTTTAGCCCATCTCAAAAAATTCATTTACAACCGTTTTTTTTGTTTTTTCATATACTTGTTTATATAAGCGTATTTAACATATATACCAAATTTTACAATTTTTTGATATATATATATATATTTTTTAGATTTGTTCAAGATAAAAGTATTTTAAATATATACATAAATGTTTAAAAATCTCAAAAAAATATAAATATATCCAAAAATAATCAAACTTAGTTATATGTTAAATACACTTAAATAAATAAGTGTATGAAGAAAAAATAAATTTTTTTTATTATAAATAACTTTTTTGAAGTACGCTAAGTGGAGTATTTGCTTAGCCCGGGCTAACAGGATTACTTTTCTTTATGAAAATAATTATATTTATTTATACATTAAGTATTTAAACTATAATTGTAATAAGAGTTATTCTATATAATCATAATCTAATTAAAGTGTAAAACATCTATTCTAAAACCTAAACTTTATATACACTTGTCCATAAAAGTTGAATATATTACATCTACATTAACTTTATTTGCAAATAAGTACAAATATATCAACTTTTTGAATTTATTACATATATACTAATTAACTACGATTATATAAGTCTCACTTTTATTAAACTTTAGATAATAATTTCACGTAATCTCATTTATTTTTCTTATTTTAATTTTTTATAACATTACCTTGATTGTTATGTGTAAATTTATTACGGTCATTATATTTAGAATTATCTTTTAATTAAAAGATCAACTTTTATCAAAACTAAATACATCATAAGTAATATAAATATATTCACATGTAAATTATTCATATGCTAATGCAATAATGTTTTAAAATTTTTTATCTCTGTTGGTAATTTCAACTTCTATTTAGTTTGATAATAACTCAAACTTTAACCCCAAATCAAGACCGAAATTAACAGCAACTCAGTCTGAACTTGACTCAAACTCGGGTTCTAATATTAGAGTTAAAGTTTCAGTTCACATAAATCCGGTAGGCTTAGTGTTTTCACTCAAATCTGGTAGAGTTGCACCCCTAATGTATGAGAGCTTTAGTCGCCTCTTTGATAATAGAAGTAGATTCGTAATGATTCATGAGCTTGATTTATAAAAATTAAATGAAAAATATATTAAAAGTAAAATTTCCGATTGAATAATTAAAAAAAATTGGAATTAAATTGACTACCGCCATTAGGACGATGAGCTTCATCGCAATTGTTGATTATAACCATGAGCTTTAAACTCATCAGCCACCAGTTGCTTTATTCGACACATCTTTTGACAATATGCCAGCTTAATTAATTAATACTAAAATCCTCCTCCAACAGTTGCAAGCCACCACGTACTTACAATTTTAATATACGGGGCCACGCAAAATGATTTTGGCCGGTGCAATTTTTGGAAGCCGCCCTTTGATCAAGACTGTCAAGGTTTACCAACCGAGGCTAGCTCGGTTGGTCGCCAGCTGCGGCGCTGACAGCCGTAGCTGCGGCTGGCGGGGGATCGAATCCCCGTATAGGCGTGGGAGCGTGGTCTCCCGGGTGGAGAGTGTGGGAGCAAGGTGGTCTCCCGGGTGGAAAGTGTGGGAGCAGGTGGTCTCCCAGGTGGCTGTTGGAAGCTGTGTCTTCCAGATTTCTTTGGGACGTTATGTGTTCCCAGATTTGTAAGAATGTCTCAGATCTTCAAGTATAATATGTGTTGAGATACATGTAATTATATACCCATCAAAAAAAAAAAAAAAAAAAAAGACTGTCAAGGTTTAATTTATTCCTGCAACCAAATTGAAAGACAGCTAACTTTGCAATTGAAATACACGACATGTAGGATGTGTTTGGTAATGTATAAAACTTTTGATGAAAAAATTTGAAGAGTAAAAGTTGTCAAATGATGTGATATGATAGGGGTAATGATGAGTAGTAAATAAAATAAAGTTAAAATAGATAGGTTAATTGTGTGGATAGTTGTGTATAAATGATTGAAAAATAGGGTAGTTGTTTAGGAAAATGTGAAAAAATGATTAAAAAATATGATAACTATAGAAAGTGAAAAGTTTTATATTGAAAAATTTTAACTTGACATTTTTTGTCAATTGCCAAACACACCCGTATATGATTAGAAGTTCCGCTTGAAACCCAGTTCCGTGAATCCGCATTCATTTTAGCCCATCTATGTGATTGATAAGATATCTACTCTATTCATTATAATTAACATGACTTGTTTAGCTGGAAAAATTTAATTATTTGTTTAGTATAATTGTACATGCACTTTATCTGCAAAGTATATAAAGTGAATATAATAAAATGTTTTAATGCTAAATATTACTTTTCTTTTCAATATCTTAATTGTTTAAAATATCGTTGCTTGGTGAATAAATAATTCTATATATAACAAAGCATTGACACATTCCAGATATGTGAATAAATCTAATTTTTTTAAAATTTACATATAAATATATTTTTTAATCAAATGTGGCGAGGTATATTTTGATAATGAAAAGCTTAATTTTCTAACTAAACAAATTATAATGAATAAAATAAATGGAATAGATTTTCATCAATCACCACTGATTATCAAAATGACGAAGGTATAACCAAAGCGCTGCTATGTGATCTGAATCTATTATTAACATCCAGCTAGCTGACGTGGGGACCTTTGATTGCGCTCTGGTGAAAAAGGCAAGACTTTAATTTCGTCATATAAGTCAGGATTAACGCGTTGAAAGCTTCTAGAAACCTGTTGGCTTTTAGGCGATCACGATCTGAGAAATAAGGATGCTAGCTTGCATGTGTACGACTGGATGCGCAGGATCACATCAGCAAATTAGAGAGCACAAGATTCCGTGCATTTCGCGGCATGCTTGTGGGCCTCAACTAAGATTTAATTAATAGATAGCATATATGGTGGATTTTTTACCAGGTGATACTATGGGCAATGACTTAGCATAAGCATTGAGAGACACCATGCTTATCGTTGGTTGAATTTTAAAGCATATTTTTTAAAATTTTAAATCATTTATTATGTATAACACGTCTTATTTTATCATGCTATTAAAAATAAATTTCATTGGAAACTCATGTTTTATAAAAACTAGCATATTTGTAGATTGAATATATAACTATTAAAAATGTATGATATACATGATATGCATATAGTATATAAATTTTTTTGATACATATGATTCTGTAATTATAAATAAATATGCACGGGGTACATAAATATAAAAAAAAGGTCTAGTCTGTAAAAGTATTTTAAATTTTTTTTAAAAAAAAAAGAAAAAGTGATACCCGTTTAATGGTAAGCATTGAATCATTGCACTGAAATTATAGGACATAAAAAATTAAATTAAATGGCTAGCTAGATATTAATACGTATCCAGCAGATCTTGCTCAATAATCAATTAAAATTATCGCTTTGAACTGCACCAACAAAGCCATGATATGCTGGAATATAGTAATTTATATTCTTATCCTAATTTTGAGTGGAAAAGAGAATAAAAGATGTGGGAGATCTGGTCTTTCTTTTGACGAGGAATCCCGGGCAGTTCTTCTAACTGCCACATGGAGGGCTCGGATGTTTCGCACGCATGAAAGGCAGTGGATTGGTGGGGCTCACACGCATGCGCTGTTTGGGACTACATCACCTTTTGTCCGTACCGATGCTATCAGCGTCGAAGAAATCTCTAAATATCGTACGAAATGGCATCCAAGCAACACGTGTCCCACGCGTGCCGCCGTAATCGGATTGCACCCATAATTTTCTAATGGCCGCAATTAAAAAAATAATAGGTCCGTGCAGGGCGAAAATGGCATCTTACAGCTTGCCTGCATAATGCGATCATGAGGACTAAGAAGCTTGCTAAAGCTAGCTGATGTAAGGAGCTGCATGCTCTGCCACCTGATTTCCAACGGTACGCATCATGTTTCGATCTGGCTTACGAGTGATCTCTCTCTGGCCTACTCGCATTGAGGGTAATTTTAAAATATACCCATTAGTCTCATCTTAAATGCAAATATATCTATATTGTTTCTAACATAGCAAATTACACTAATTTCTTGCACAAATTTTGTAGGCGTACCCCTGCCATCATTTTATGCTTCACTACGACGTCGTGGGCATGCTTGCAAATTTATATAAACAAATGAGAACAAACTATGGGCATGCTTGCAATTGGCATGACAATTTGTACCTGGGTGCACTTAGTCTAGATGGCTGGTGCACTCTAGTGTATTTAACTTTTTTATTTTTTTTTAAATTTTTTATACAATTGTTAATTTGAATATATTTAACATGTGTATTAAGTTTTATCTTTTTTAGATTTTTAAAAATTAGTGGCGTTTTCATAATTCAAAAAATATCTACAAATATCTAAAAATGATAAAACTTGATATATATATATATACGTTAAATATACTTCGATTAATAGTTGTATAAAAAATTTCAAAAAATGAGTTAAATAGATCTGGGTGCACCAAAACTAAGTGCACCTGGGTGCACTAGCTTAGATCCCTAATGGCAGTACAATGAAACTATGAAAGTATACATATAAATTATTTTTATAATTTTTGGATTTATTTTTTGAATTTAAAAATCAAAATTATTTAAATATCTTTTAAGAATGAAACTTGAGTGGGTGCCCGCCGAATTCTTAATTTGAAGAGGGCATGGGTAACTGAAACTAATTGGGTGAATACCCATGCGATTATTTAAAATTGCATAGTTAAATTATTATTTTAGTTATCTAAATTTCTTGTGACACTTATTTTTAATTATTCACTAACTATATTATTTTGTTTAGTTGTATTCAAAGTTCTTTATATGTTATCATTATTTAATGGCTTAAGTGGTATCCTACCCAAGTTACGTTCTAAAAAATTACTTAAATAACTCTAAAATTTATTAAATTTTTTAAATTAAAAAATTTATATCCAAATGTTAAAAAAAATTAATATATAGATATAACCGCATTGTTTGTAAAATAGCAAATTATTCTTCTATTGTTTACATACATCTATAAGTATATCTATGGTTAAGGGCGCAACTCGGACTCACGAAACTCAGGTTTATTTAAACTCTAACCCTAATTTTATTTATAAAATATTAACCCTAATCCTTTGTGTAAAACTTAAATTGTAACCCTATTTTTGAAAATCGGATTTGGGTTGAGTTTTGGGTTAGAATTTATATTTTATTTAAGAGTAATAAATTTAGAATTTTATATGAATATATAATAACAACAAATCATGTCAGTAAACACAATAACTTATAGTCTAACTATAAATTTTTAAAAAATATAACAATATAAATAACATTTTTTAGAAAAATTTAACATCAAAAAAGATAAAGGAAGAAAATTAATTGATGTAAAATTAAATGATAAAAATAAAGATAAATATAAATGAAATAATATACTTTATTTACAACATATCAAACAAGTATTCAAATATAAGTATAAAGTAGCAAAATATAAAGAAATATTATTTAAGTATTATGTATATAATATATTTTATAATAAATACAAAAATAGAAAATTGGCCTCCGGTTTACTTGCACTCTAATTCTATTACATTTACAAATTAGGTTCATCGGGTTCTTCAGGATCGGGTTGTGAAAAAGTAAATTTAGTGTTAAAAATTAGATTTGTTAAAAATTAGATTTAGGCTCAACCCGACTAAGTTACACTCCTATCCATGGCTCCATGTTATCATAGCGTCATGCCAAAAAAAGTGACAGCAAGGGTATGTCTGTAAATTTATGCAAACTGTCCCTTCCTATCCCGCAAGAAATATAAGTATATTTGCAAAACAATCAAAGTATGATCGTGAATTTTTGTCTTTCTTGTACTTCCTTTTGATTAGGGGTGCAACTTGGGTCGGGTAGGTCCGGGTACGGGTAAAACCTACCCTTACCCGTTTTGGCAAAACCTCTACCCTACTCTATTTTAGACAGGGTCGGTCCGGAGCCTACCCTACCCAATTTTCTCAAGAGCGGGTCGGTTCCGGTTCGGTTCCAAAATCGGTTCCTAAAACACGATTTATTTGCAGCTTCAACCTGTGTAAAATGAAAATAGGAAAAGTTAGAAGGTTTAGCACCCATGATGTTCATCCTTCTTTATGAAATCTCTAGTGATTTGTGCTGACGCTTTCCTATGGATTGTTTTGCCTAAGGTTGCTTACTGTTGCAAAGATGTTTGCATACTGTTGCAAAGATGATCAATATCTTTTCATTTTTCTTGTATCTATTTTTACTTGTTTTCAATTCTTGACGGTAAATCAGTACAGGCTTTCCATATTTTATGGTTAAAAATGATATATTAACACTTCCATTATGAAGCAAACCAATGGGTGGTACCTGCAACTCGGTCAGTATTAGCTTTCAGCCAATCAGGTGACTGTAAAATTTATATAAATGAGTAACTGTTAAATAGTATTTAACACATCAAAAAATATGCAGAAATAGGGTAACACAAATTCCAGCCACACCAACAATCTAATAAGAATGCTAACATCCAAGTTTAACACATCGCAGATTCGCAAATCAGAATTCAGAAATCTATATCATGCAAAATGAATTCAAACAATAACAGAAATTTCTAATTCAAACGATAATTTTATTACCTTAAAAAAGTTTGGGAATGGTTGCCTTGGCTACAAATTTGCAATTTTTGTTTACTGCCTTAAAAAAAAGCACCAAATTGTCACCATACTTCGCAGCTCAAAGAGATGCAGCTTGGATATCAGCAACACAAAAATAAGAGTAAACACGTTTACACAATCTCTCGCAACTTGAAACAAACCGAAGAAGCAAAGATAAAAAACGTTTGGTTGAAACCGAAGCATTACCGCATTAGTCTTGAATGGCAGGGAGGGAGAGAGAGGGAGAGAGAAGGAGAGAGAGAGAGGGAGAGGGAGAGGGAGAGAGGGTTGTTACCGCCTTACCGGATCGCCGCGAGCTTCTGCCGCTCGCCACAGATGCGACATTGCCGCCGTGCCAATCTTCAGGCCTCAGCTGCCCACCGCTGCTGAGGAGTTGCGACCTTCTGCCACCCACCGCTGCCGATGAAGCTGCCGCCTGCCGCTGCCGATGAAGAATCAGGGATCACGATTCACGATTTACGAACGACGGAATGGGGAAGAATCAGGGATCGTCGACTCGTCGTATCGATTTAGGGATTTAGCTGCATTTAATATATAATATATAATAATATAATATTAAATCCGGGTCGGTTCCGGGTACCCAGAACCGGAACCGACCCCTACCCGAAATTGACCGGGTAATTTACCCGAGGAACCGAACCGACCCGATTTTAGGGTACCCGCGGGTCGACCAAGTTGCACCCCTACTTTTGATCTTAGATTTGACACATGATGACTTGCCTTAATTCGTTTGGATTTTCAACAATAATCAATTTATTACCATGGGAATGAAACAAACAAATTAAATAAGTGTTTCTTTGAAATTTCAAATGTAGAGGTATCTTAGTCATTTTAACAACTAACTAAAATAATCCCATGTTGGAAGCTTAAAAAATATACATACATCTAAAAAATGATAAAACAGTTTTATAGAAACAAAAAAATAAATTTTGAAAGATAAACATGCTTGTGAGGATGTAGCGGTTCACCTCAGTCCCAGTTCCAACTCTATTTATAAAATTTAATCCTAACTCTTAATTCCAACGTTAATCGTAAATCTCAACTCTATTTTTTAAAAAATTAGTTGGAATAAGTGTTTGAGCCAACATTCTCATTTGATTTAAGAATGATAAATTTAAAATTTCATATGAATAAATAATAAAAAATCACGTAAATAAAAATAATAATGCATAGCCCAATTGTGTTTTTAAAAAGATAAAGATATAATATATTTATAGAAGAAAATTTTAAACTTTCGAAATAAGATAAAAGAAGAAAATTAATAAATTTAAAAGTAAATAATATAAAGATAGAGATAAATCTACATGAAAATAATTTATTTTTTCCACAGTATAATTTCAACATGACAAACATATATTCAAATATAAATATAAATAATATAAATCATATAAATAAAAAAATATTATTTAAGTATTACATATATAATATTATTTGAAGTTAGTAGTTTTCGAAATCTAAAAAGCCAAATGCTAATATTGAACATTTTTCAATTTGGCATGGGGACCTAAGCTTATACTTAATCAGCCCAAGTTTTATCTCCACATGCTTTTCTCGCTTTGCTTTGTTGTTTATACGCGCTTCTATATAATCGGGTTACATAAAAGTAGACTAATATAATCTTTTTAAATTTTAAGATTTTGATCATTGATAAAAAATTCAATTTATTAATTGTATTTAGTATCATTTGTTTATCTAAAAGACCAAGTTTCGTGCCAATCAAGTATGCTTATGAGCCACATTTGTTCAAAAATATATATTCCTGTGTAAATTATGAAAAATGCTTAGATCTATTTACACGTGTATTAGAATTTAACAATATTTTATAAAATTATTTATTCATATGAAAATGATATTTTGGATAGTTTAGATGTAAATACTATTTTAAAATTAATATTTTAGCAATTTTCTTAATTTACACATGAATATATAAAATTTTCTAACAAATGTGGCCCCGTAAACATACTTAATTGGGATGAAACTTGATCTCATAGATAAATAAATAACATTAAATATAATTAATGGATTAGATTTTTCATCAAAAATCAAAATCTTAAATTTTGAATGGATTACATGGGTCCGTTTCTATGTAACCCAGTTACATAGAAGCAGAACCCTTATTTTTATATATGTGTATGTGTGCGCGCGCGCACGCTCTAGTATAGTCAAATTGCGCTATATGTAGTTATGGTGTAGTCCACTATAAAATAGGGTTTACATGCATTTAAATATGTTGATATTTTATATAGAGAAGTGATCCTGTTAACCCAGGTTAAACAAATGTCGCACTTAGCCTACTTCAAAAAACTTATTTATAGTAATTTTTTTCTTTTTTCTTTATACACTTGTTTATCTAAGTGTATTCAACAAATAAATCAAATTTTACCATTTTTGGATATGTTTATATATTTTTTTGAGATTTTAAAACATCTATGTGTATATATGTATTTAAAATACCCCCATCTTTAAAATTCTAAAAAATATATACACATATTCAAAAATGGTAAAACTTGGTTTATATATTAAATAAACTTAGATAAACAAGTGTATAAAAAAAGTAAATTTTTTTGTTGTAAATAAGTTTTTTGATATAGGATAAGTGAGTCATTTGCTTATCACAGGCTAACAAGATCATTCATCTTTTATATAATCATTTATCCAAGTAACGATTATGTTTTAGATGATTTACTCGTTGAAAATACAACTTCAAAATTGTTATTTAAATCAAATAATTTATTGCATTAATTCTTTTGACTTTTTTAGATAGAGCATATACACATATTCATATTGAATGAAAATTAAGATTCCATTAAAATAAATAATTTTAAGTACAATGTATAAGATAGATAACAATTTTATGATCAAGTAGAGTCAATGGACTACACCATTCGCTGGGAATGGTTCAATGCTTGTGTTGATATAGTAGCCTCCATATTTTTTGAAAAATCTAAATCATATATTTTTTAAAATCTTCAGCAACTATGTATTGACTCTTAAAAAGACGCTATTTTTATAAGATTTAAGTTTCCAATAAAAAATATTTTTGAGGATATAATAAAACAGGATGTATTAAACATAATTAATGGTTTAGGTTTTAAAAAATATATTTTAAAATTCAAAAATCAATAATAAATATGAAAGTTTGAATGCTTTCAGAAGTATTGAAACAGTCATCCTTATGTTATCATCCTTCTTGTCTTTACATGTAACTATGAAGTATTAACCCACCATTAACAGAACTTCAGATATTTTTGCCGATATATTTGCCAATCAAAAAAAAAAAAAGGTTCAGATGGCCAACTCAACGAAAGCAACATAAACCAATCGAACTGGTCACCTCTTGGGTTGCGGTGCATGAAACCATCCGTAGGATGAAGGTCATCTGGCTCATACCAATTCCTTGCAAGGTTTGGATCAATCTCTTGGGAATAAAATCGACAGCAACGTATGTAAACAGATGTAGACAAGCCATTGGACGGCCGGCCCATATCAGTAAAAAATCCACCCCCACTCATTTCAATCTCCTGTCTTTGGGATAAAATTCATTTATTTAATCTTATGTTTATCGGCCTGTGTCGGAAAGGGCTAACAGCTCCCGGTGGCGATACATCAGCCCTAGCCACACGTGTCCGTTACACAACAGTGGTGGGCCTGGTGGCACATGTATATATACACATATCTTTGTTATTATTATTTTTTTAAAAATCCGGTTTGTGTAGACGGCACAATCCTTCTATGTACATTTTCATGTTCGATTGGCCAGTTGGACGTGTTTCGCGATTCTAGCTCACTGCACAAAATACGGGACGTCCTCTGTTTTAACAAGTTATTAAAATGATTTCAATCAACTAAATTCTTAGATAACTCGTACCTGCTAAAAATATATAAAATTTTATCACTTACGAAAAATATTTAGATGCATCTGTGAATATATTAAAATATAATAATAATTTATAAAATTATTTCGAATGAACAAAACTGAAAGTGCTTTTCCACGGTAACTACTTGCCTACAGCTATCGCACGGTGTGAAGGGCCCCGACCCTGTGCAGCCAGAGTCCACCGAAACTTCGGTGCGGCCCATGCACTACGTTTTTTTTAAATATTTTTTTGAAGTTTTTCAATTTCATATGTGAGTCTAAACATGGTGTTTCTCTATATGTATAATCCATAAATAATTTTTTACGTTTTCTGATAATTTAAGTATTCTATTCTGAAATTTAGAAATTGAAATAATAAGACATTTCTCATGTGCTAGCATCCAATGATTCAAGTAGTTTTAGGAAAATTTAGTAGTAGGATAGTTTTTTCAGTGGATAGATAATAGTTGTCTTAACCATGAGTGCGAAAAGAATTTCTAGAAAAATATTATAATTACAAGAGGAATTTGTGAAATAGTGTAGGCATATTAAAAGTTATAGACAAATGTTGTGAGTGCAAGAAAAATCTTCTCTTAAATTTATTTTTAAAAGTCTAAAATCAGTGGCAACATTCATCTATACATGAAGTTAATTGTGATTAAAAAGTCCCATATATTGAAAACTTTTATATGCAATATATATTAGTATATTTTCAACTTTTGGAAACTAAATTTTTATTCTCAAATGATATTAGATACTTATAATATATAACTTGCCAATCAAAGTGAAATCTTCTTCATATATACGAATTATACTTTAAATGATTCACAATTAAATATATAATTTTAAATACAAAAGTAATTGGTTGAATTTTATAGCATAGGATCAAAAAGTTAATTTTACCTGATTTGATCACTATTATGATTTTTAATCTATATTAAGGGATTGTCGAGGTTAATTTTTGCTTCAAATATTATTTCACATCAATGAATTCAAAATATTCGATTAGACTTTTTTTTAAATCTCTGAATCGAAAATCCTATTCATGACTTAGATAGGTAAGGATAATATGAAGATATGAGATGTAAAAATGTTGTTGTCTCGTGTAAATGATAAATGTTGTATAAAGATTGGAAAAAAGTGTGAAAAACCTTTTAGAAAATGAGATATTCTATCCCACGCCATTTTCCAACAACACTTTTCTCATTTTTAAAAATTAATAATCTATTTTGTACATTTTTCAATCGTCATATACTTTTTTCATTCCTAATACAATTTTTTTTTGTTCCCGTACACTTACATCCCACGTCTTCATCTCATTCTTATTTAATCCTAGCCACGAAGAGGATAAATTTTTTTCGTGTGCAAGCCCCCATATTTTTCCCCTTGTGAAATTTGAACATTTTAAAATTTTCTGCTATTTTATTTACATTTCTAAAGGTAGATAAATGTTTATCGCTTTTTAAAAATTAAAAATATCAAATAAATTTAAAATTTCCAAATTTCAGAACAAAATGATTAAGGTAGAGTACACGCACATATACAGAGAATTTTAATGTATATTTTTGGGCAAAACGACCCAGCCGTGAAAGAAAGAAATATGTATATACCTATAGCTGTATGGATCGGACATTATGTGTATCCGTGTATCAATCCGCATGACAGTCTGGCATGAATAGATTTAATCCTTTTTTCTTGTAAAAAAGGCTAGAAGACCATTTTGGTAATTGACCATAGCACTTGGGACGACGCCCATGATCTCCAACAAGATGTGATATAGGTGTTTTGATAGTGACATTGACTTGACAGACTGAGGTATATCCTATATAAGCAGCAGCATCCTTGTACACACGTACGATCATCATACCATTTATGTCATCCAGGCAGGGAGACAACTTTAATTTGACTGAAAAAAAAAGGATAACATTGTGGGAGGAATTAATGGCTCAGAACTTCGGGTGGGAAGTGGTAGAAGACGGGTGGAGAAAGGGGCCATGGACTGCTGAAGAAGATCGGCTCCTGATGGGGTACGTTAGTATGCATGGAGAAGGAAGATGGAACTCAGTTTCTAGACTTGCAGGTATTATAAAAACCATTCATACTGATTATCAGCTGATCAGTTATCCACCCGTCTATGCTTAGTGACCGTATTTGCATGTTGTGGATTTGGTACTCTAGTTGGTCTGCTTATGAGCTAAAAATCAAAGTTTTTTTCTTATTTTTCCCCCAGTTTCTTCTTAACTATTGAAATTCATTTTAGATTTCGTTTTTCTAACTTTTGGGTGGTTAGGATTGAAGAGGAATGGGAAGAGCTGTAGGTTGAGGTGGGTTAATTACCTGAGGCCAGATCTGAAGAGGGGCCAGATCACGCCCCATGAAGAGAGCATTATCATACAGTTGCATGCAAGATGGGGCAACAGGTACATGCCGGATCCACGTCTTGCCAGATGTATACTTTTGCAGTCTAATTACTTACAGGTCCACCTCTGGTTAAATTACTTAGGGATCCTTTTGTTGAGGGTGGATCTCATATCAAGCTCAAAGGCAGCCAGATCTAAAAATGAAAACCGATTACGTGAAAGCGGAGCTTGTTGCATATATATGAAGACGATGCTAGTATGCATACATGAGGAGTGACTCTATTAGCATGCTATGTATACATAGTACCTCGCTTCATTCAAAATTATTTTCGAATAATTTGTAGCTTGTCATGCTAATTAATAAGCATGCTACTTCATTCTCACAAAAAAAAAATGCTAATATACGTCTGATTCATCATTTCAATGTGTTTTTAAACTGTATCAGCATGATGTTATGCTAATATAGACACGGCACTTAAATTAGTGTGCAGCAACAAGGTATATTAGTGTCTCTCCAGATTTTTTTGTGGTGGAAGACTGATTGAATTGCTCGCAAGCATGCAGATGGTCGACCATCGCTCGAAGTCTTCCAGGGAGAACAGATAACGAAATCAAGAACTATTGGCGTACCCACTTCAAGAAAGGTGGAAAGTCTTCTCAGAGAACAGAGAAACAGAAGAACCGCGTCCTCCTCAAAAAGCAGCAGCAGCAGCGAAGGGAGAAGAAAAGAAGGCAGCAGCAGTTACCACCGACAGAACAAGAACAACCTCAGCAGGAGAAGGATGTGATAAAGATCATGTCGTCGTTACTCTGTGAGAGCGATTACAATGTCTCCTCCGCCTCCGCCTTCGCGGGAGTTGGGCTAGACATGGTTCTCATGTGCCCACAAGTGCATGCGCAGGTGCCGATACCGTTGGAGGAGGAAATGCAATGCCCGTCCCATCATGTGTTTGATGTGGACAGCTCTTTGACTGAGGCCCATTGGATCGACGGCAGTCTTTGGGGCGGCCTGTGGGATTTGGGTGAGCAATTGCACGGCGGCTACGAGGAACAAACCCATGTAGCGATCAATGTCGGATCTGAGTGCTTGTATAACCAAGGAGGAAGTTCGGTGAGTTCGGATTGCGTCCGTTATGCCAACTTAGACATCACCTCACCTCAATGATTGTAATGTTATTTTAGGCGTACAATGTGCTAAGAAATTAGAGAGACGTGATGTCAAAGACAAGAAAGTCTCTCTCTAATGGCGCTTTCCTTAAAATATTCCCGCATTGATAGGTTTGGATAAGTTTCCTTTTGTACTTCTCAGGTGGTATTTGCAATTTGGGGGTCCTCCTTAGTGGCAACGAGGCGTACGGATAAAGCAATATTTTGTAACTTGGAACTATTCGCAAAGCTAAATATTAAGAATTTGAAATGTTTGTGATCTTCGATCAAATTATTACTGGGGTTTGAATGAAGTGCTGATAGTGAGAACATGGATTTTATAGATGAAAACTACTTAATTTGCACGGAAAATTAAATTCTTTAATGTTTTATTAGCATTCGTTCTCAAATGATAGTTTTTTTTTACAACATACAAATTTCCAATCAATGTGATATTTTGGTAATCATATATAAAATACACATTGATGAAGAGTAATAGTTCCGCACTTTAGATCGTACGGGACTCCATTTAGCCCTTTTTTAAAAGATTTTTTCCTTTTTTTATGGCAATCACTCGGTATATACATTTCAAATAAGACCATGTCCAGATGATGAAAGCGCTGTTTTATGAGTAGCATATGTCGAATCCTGATCTTCTACGACCGGTCGGAAATCACCGGATTTCCGACCGGTCAAAAAATTTATTTTTTTTTATTTTTTTTGAAAAATAATTTTATAAACATGTTAATCTAGTTATATTTAATCTATAAACCAAATTTTACCATTTTTGGATATGTATATATATTTATTTTGAATTTTTAAATACAGGGGTATTTAAGTCATTTTAAGAATATTTAAAATGACTTAAATACCCCTGTATTTAAAAATTCAAAATAAATATATATACATATCCAAAAATGGTAAAATTTGGTTTATAGATTAAATATAACTAGATTAACATGTTTATAAAATTATTTTTTAAAAAAAATAAAAAAAATATATTTTTTTGACCGGTCGGAAATCACCGGATTTCCGACCGGTCGTAAATGATCAGTCGTCGCATATGTCGTCGAGGTGGGGAGAGGACTTTAAATTGGTCCGAAAAGCTAGCCTCGTGGGATGAAATTAAATGGCCCAAAATTAGCTTTCGGTGAGGAGCAAGGGGCCCATGGACTGGTGAAGAAGATCGGCTCCCGAGTCGACCTGGTAGGCCAGGCCAGATCTGAAAAGGGGCCGAATCACACCCTGAGTGTGACCATAAAGGCACAGCTGCATGCAAGATGGGGCAGCAGCTTCATGTAGGACTCCCACATTTTTCCAGATACATGGTTTTGCTGTTTGATTATAATATTGCGCATGCAGATACACATATTTTGTGGTAGGTGTTAGAGATCCCAACAGGAGAATGGTGGGTCATGGTGGATCTGAAGCCCACCTATAGAGAAGCCCAAGCCCAGGTGGTAGTAACAAGTTGGGGTGTAAATCAAGATTGGTTAAATATAATTATCTCAACCCAACTACACTTTCGACATTATTTTTCACATATTAACCAAATCTTATAGAAATCAGGTTTGGTTTGGATTAGAAATCGGATCAATAAATATACGTATTTAAATTTATTTTGCTTAGTCAGATCTATTTTAAATTATAAATTTATATAAAAGAATAAAAAATCTTTTTTATATCAATGCTTTCCAATTCACGGCTTATACAATAATATAATTACTAAATAAACTTATTCAAAACAATAATATCTAGTTAATTCTTATGTACTGTGTGTTAATTTATGACTGTTTTTAATAATCTAATTATATTTTATGCTAATATATAAAATTGGATTAGGTTGGATTGATAATCATCTAATCTAAACCAACCAACTTTTATAATTAGGTTGATTTAAATCGAGTTTTATTGTTTAATTTTTTTTCAAAAATGCCGAACCTAACTTTATCATAAATTATATTTAATTAGTCGGATTAAGACCACCTTATTTCCACCCGAGCAACAAGGGCGCCGATGAAACTTGAGGGTGGACGAGTGTTAGCGTTTGACAAATATCACTATATATATATTTTTTGAAAAAAGGCTTTTTTCTCACAGATACTATATTTTAACTAATAATTACCATAATTCCGAGCAGGTCTCCTGCCTGACTACCTCGGCAGGACCCACACGTGCATAAAAAATAAACAAATATTTTTTACAATCGCCGTGAAACCCTATAGAATCGCTAATTAAATACATAGCTTAGCATGTAAACCTTAACATTTTAATTTTGGGCACTGCAGTTATTGATCGTTGATTCGTTGGGCTGGTAAAACTTCAGGGAGGATCTGACAAGCTGTGTCCTATGGGTGCACCACTTCAAAAAAGTGCGTCTTATCTATCTTTATTTTATTTTATTTACTCATTTTCATTACCTATATTATATTACATCATTATATTTCAATTTTAAAAAAAGTATACAAAAAACTTTTCATCCAAAAGTTTTATAAATGTTTACTTGAAAAGTGGAAAAACTTTTGAATGAAAAATTTCTAATATAAGAATTTTGAAATGTAACAAAATAATGTACATAATATAGGTAACGATGAAGAGTAAAAAAAACAATGATTAAAATTAATAGATTAGTTGTATGAGTAATTGTGTAAAAGTGATTAAAAATATGATAGTTATATAGAAAAATATGAAAATAATGAAAAATAGAATCATTATAAAGAATGAAAAGTTCTATATTATGTATGCTTAGGAAGTGATAAATTATTTGATAAAAAAATTTAGGGTACAATTTTTTGAAATTAGAGAAAATTATGTACTATAATCTGAGTAATGATTGAGAGTAAAGATAATAAAATTCAAATAGATATGTTAGATGTATGAGTAGTTATATAAAATTGATTGAAAAGTATGATAGCTATATACAAATAAGTAAAAAATAAAGTAATTATGGAGAGTAAAAGTTTTATTATTGAATTTTTGTATGATAAACAAAACTCTCAAAGAGTATATTTGGGGAGTGATAAAATATTTGATAAAAAGTTATTGATGTATAAATTTTTGAAATGCAAGGTAATTATATAATATTATGTGAGTAATAGTGAAAAATAAAAAAATGAAACTAAAATAGATATGTTTATTTTATGGTAGTTGTATAAAAATAATTGAAAGCATGATAGTTGTATATGAAGAAGCAAATAAATAACTAAAAAATATGATAATTGTAAAGAATAAAATATTTTCAATTGAAAAATTTTAATTTTAAAAGTTTCGAATGTTAACAAACGGCTGTGAAAATTTTGATTTGAAGAGTGTTTAGTATAGCCAAAAACATTCGAAAAAAATTTGTTTAAAAAAAAAAAATCCTTCTATACTTATAACATTTGTACATAATTACTAATATACCCACAATGTTTCACTAATTTATCTTATGTTCATAATATTTAACCTTAAGTTCATATTACACTGGCGATGTTAGTACAAGTCCTTTATCTACCAATTTGAAAGAGTGATCTTACCCTTTTAAGATTTTTCATAATTAAAATGATTAAACTTTAATATAATTTTTAAGTTATTTAATGTAATATATTGATGATTTGTTATCATTAATTAAGAAATGCCAAGATTGAATTGTTTAAGTTATGAAATTTCGAACAGGCAAAATCACCTTTTCATTATGGCAATAAAGATTTTGCTGATGACATAAGCATATAAGGGATTTAGAATGGAATCTTATAGACATAGGAAGAATTTATGAAATAATGTAGGTATATAAGAAATTATAGGCAAATGTTATAGATTCGAAGTTTATGAATGAATTGGAGAAGCGAGTGGAGTAACACTCTCCCCAGTGGTAGACTATGGAAACTACGTCGGCCCGTCCTACCAGCGAGGTCGATTCGTTTGTAGGGCCTGACGTCTGTGCCCAAGGCCCGGCAGTCGGTTCTGTGCGCGTTCAGTTCTTGCGGAGTCCATCTGAGACCTTGATCTGCTGCTCCTCAAAATACCATCATTTTCTCACAAGCTCTAAAACCCTAGCACTTGGTCCGGATAGCTGAAAGAAAAACGAAGAAAATTCTCCCGAACGCAGCTTTGGACAAGATCCGCGAACCTAGACATCGCATCGAGAAAGCCGGAAGTCGGATCTCCCGGCATCAAAATCCCCATTGCTGAAAAATCTTGATATACCCTACAATCCTAATCCAGAGTACTGCAGTTACTGATCCATTGATTCTCTGTGCTGGAAGCACATACCTATTTACCGAAGTTTTGTGTCATCCACGCCCGTTTGATCCGATGGCGCAACCAATGGAAGTGTTGAGCCACGCTGCTGAAATGGTGTCGACGTCGTCGGTGAAACAACGGGTTAGGATATTTCGCAATGAAATTCCGTCGGTTCTGCAGAATTCAGGTAGAAGCGGTTGCTTTAGTTCTAAGCATGGGTTGCGAAGTTGCTATTTATATTGAAATTGAGCTGTTATGTGGTTTCTAGCCTCACAGTTGCTGCGTCTGTGCTTTTTATCAAGAGCTGGAGGCCCTTTCGATTCTTAGAGAAAGTTAGTTCGATGGCATTTGTGTTGGTGTTACTGATTTGGATAAGAGAGAATTTTTAGATTGGCGAAGAAACTTAGATAAGAGAGAAGAAGATCATCAACCGTAGATTGACGAAGAAACTGCCACAATCTTGAAATTAGATACAGCACACTGCTGCAGCGTCTCAGCGTCTCTCTCTTCATTCCCCCAAACTCAACCCCTCCTCCCCAAAAAACACACACAGGCACTTCCTCTCCGATCTTTCTTTTTCACGGCTAATAGAATTAGAAAGACAGAGGGACCTAGAATATGGCAAAAGCCCTAATCAATTATAGTTGGGTTTTTGCCGCTGTCCACATGATTGCATTTGCGGAAACTACTTAACAGCGAGAGGAAAAAATACTGGATTGATTATAATTCTGATACTTTGAAATATTCTTAACTAAGCCCTTTTAGGATTGTACAGCCAAAGCGGGAATAAAATGTAGCTCAAACAAAAAAGATGATTTTAGTTTGAATTATATTTTTGTTACCCCCGGACACGACGTGATTTTAGTTATAATTTATTGCCCCCCTGTTCATGTTTCAGTGGTAACTTTGATTCTAAACTCCGGTATGTGAATGGAATTGGAAAGCACGCATCAGCCTATTGATGTGTTTGTTTTGTTGAATCTCTACCATTTTAAGCTCCCAAATTTAACTATTATGCTCAAATTCTCTCTCTCTCTCTCTCTCGCTCATGCTTTTTTCTCACCCATTCTTGCCCTTTCACCTTTTTGAAGAGATGCCAAATGATGCTGCTTCATTTTTGGTTGATACGATATTCAAAACACTGTTTATATATGATGATCGAGCATCAAGAAAAGCTGTTGATGACCTAATTGTTAAAGCTTTGCACGAAGCTACCTTTATGAAGACTTTTGCTGGTACACTTGTTCAGACTGCAGAAAAGCAGATAAAAACTAAGTCTTCTACTGGATGTCTCAAGCTTCTCAAGTGGTCCTGCCTCCTCCTCAGATGGAGTGATTTTACATCTGTATCAAAGAATGCTTTTTTGAGGCTTGCTACAACTCAGGCCTCCCTTCTTCATATCCTTCTACAGGGTTCTTTCCGAGTGCAAAGAGCTTGTGCTCAAACATTCTTTCATCTATTCACTGAGGTCCTTGTTAATCTTCATGTTCCATTCTGCATTTCTTTTCATTGTTTATGGGTTTAGTCACGTATGACATTACAGTTGTTTTTTGATTTCTTCAGTTACCTGATCTTTATAGATTGTACATGGAAGATCTAAAGGATTCAAGAATCTCCTATGGAGATGGTGGTGAATTGCTGAGGATGCTGCTTGATTTTTCAACTACGAATTCTTCTTTGTATGATCACTACAAGGTCTTCCTCCCCCCCCCCCCCCCCCCCCCCCTAAATTTTCACATGTTACATGCTTGGAGATGCTTGGAATGACTCCTTTTAGGACTATAGCTGTTATTTAATGCTGGGCTTTTTTATTTCTGCAGCCAATATTTCTTGATTTGTATCTTAAAGTAGTAATGAATGCAAAGGAGAAACCACCGAGGGGGCTTAGTGATGCTTTCCTTCCACTTTTGAAGCGCATGGGACATGATGATTTTAAGAATGCTGTGGTTCCATCCTCTGTTAAGATGCTAAAGCGAAATCCAGAGATCATCCTGGAATCAGTAGAGATTCTGCTGAAATCAGTGAACCTTGATTTGAGTAAATATGCAGTTGAATTTCTTTCCATAGTTCTACCGCAGGCTCGGCATGCCGAGGAAGGAAGGAGAGTTGGAGCACTGGCAATCATTGGGTGCTTGAGCCAAATGTCTAGTGACCCTGATGCTTTGCCCGCAATGTTCAATGTCATTAAGGCTGTCATTGGAGGTTGGTGACCATTACCGTGCTTCTTAAACAATGAAATTATTATTCGCATGTTAGGAGGATATTTCTGATTCTCATCCTAGAGGTTCATTTAGCTTTGTTTTTGGATTTATACAGGTTCAGAAGGGAAACTTACATCTGTTTATCAGAGGGTTGGAATGATTAGTGCATTGCAAGAACTCTCAAAGGCTCCAAGTGGGAAAACAACGAACAGTTTGGCACCTTCAATATGTGGATTCCTTTTGACTTGTTACAAGGAGGACGGTAAGTAATGGTACTAATGCCCCATTTTCTGTTTATTTCTTCACAGCTTTGTTAATTTTTTTGTTTTATCTGACATGTTCCTCAATGCGTTATGCATTTAAAAGTTGCTATATTCTGATTTACTCAGGCAGTGAGGAGGTGAAGCTTGCTACATTGCCTGCAATTGCCTCATGGTGTGCACGGTCAGCAGAAGCTGTTCAGCCGGATGTAGTATCCTTCATTGCTATGGGCCTTAAGGAGAAGGAAACTTTAAGAAGAGGTCATCTCCGATGTCTTAGAGCAATATGCAAGAATCCTAACACATTAACACGGGTGAGGAGAGATGTGATGTTACTTAGTATGGATAGGATGTAAAATGATGTTGATCTATGTTCACAGCCTCAGAATTTTCGTACCACTTTTTGTTAGCATGTTTCATTTTTAACTGTGTTGTGGTTGATAATCCCCAGATGTCGCCTTTGCTTGAGTCTCTTGTCCAGCTAGTAAAAACAGGTTTCACAAAAGCAGCACAGCGCTTGGATGGAATTTATGCACTGTTTTCAGTGGCCAAGATTGGTACCGCAGATATCAGAGCAGGTTTTCTTTTCAATATAATTGTTACTTCTGAAATATTGTAGATTGTCTCAGAAATAGGGATACATATATGATGTAATTGATTTTTTTTTTTAATAGAACACTAAATTATTACTTGTTTATGTTTTCAGAGGATCTCATGGTGAAGGAGAAGATCTGGTTGTTGATATCTCAAAACGAACCCACAGTAATACCAATGTCACTGGTAATTATTATTATTCTTCATAATTTATAAAAAGATGTTGCAGGTCCCTGAAGGAAGATCTTTAGTGATGGCTCATGTAGTTTTTGTACCTTAAATCCATATAGTTTCTATACCGCTATTTGATTTTGCTATTGTATTTTTTCTTTTAAATTTTGGGATGCTTATTTGCATGCTTTAAGTTCTTTACAGGCTTCTAAGTTATCTGCTGATGACTGCATAGCTTGTTTGGACCTTCTTGAGGTGCTGCTAGTGGAGCATCAGTCCAGGTTTTTGACTTCATGTTGAACTGACATTGGTCTCACTTTTCTTGTGGTCAATGATTGTTTCGTAATTTGAATACTTCTAAACTGTGCGTGGTAGTTGTAAATTGACCGGCAGTAAGTGGTTTGTTTCCTTCCCTGCAGAGTTTTAGAGAGCTTTTCGGTCAGATCAATGTTGCAGGTATATTAAATTGTGAACAATTGCTTGGTTTGTTGTATATGTGTCTGTTATAGTTAATTTCTCATACTCAACTGTGCTGTTTTACAGTTGATACTATGCCTAGTGTGCCATCCAAGTTGGGCTATCCGCAAGCAAGCCTATGAATCTGCAAAAAGGATCACCTCTGCATCTCCTCAATTGTCCAATGATCTCTTATGGGAGTTTACGAGTTGGCTTTCTGTTATTGGGGAGAGAGTGTCTATCCTGAAAAAGAGGTGTGTTCTCGGACAGTAGTTGCTTTCCTAGTTTATGGCCATCCTAAATTTGCCCGTTCAACTCTTCTTTTTGCCCAAATTTATCTTCTTTCAGAAAGAACTCCAAAATAGTTTGTTAGCATTTCTTATGATTGTATTACTTGTGTTGAAGCTTCTTAGTTGGTTAATATATGAAGTAAATGTAACTGAATTACTCCGATGTAGTCAATCAATAAGGAAAGACAAATCTTCTACCATCCTTAAGTCTATTTCTTTGATGCAGCAATTTTGAAATCCTGCAAAAGCCTCAGTTCTAGTCTCTCTAATATGGAAAAACTGAACTTATTTCTTTATTTTATGGTATTTGTAGTGAAACAGAAAGTATACTAGATGCCCAAACGCCTTTCCTCCCATCTATAGAGGTGTTGGTGAAGGCACTTCTATTGATTTCATCACCAGCTATGAGCAGTGGTCCAAGCACATGCACGAGATTATTGTTTTGCTCACACCATCCTTGCATTGCCAATACTTCCCATGGGAATGGTATCTTGAAGGTAAATCTGTTTCTTTATGATCTCTAGACTCACTGATATTGGTGACCATCTTTACGGGTTACAGTCATTTGTTGAAACTTCCTATTGCAATAGAACATTTACCATTATGATGAATTTTTTTTGAACAGTTTTCCAGTGGCTGTTTAGTATCATGCCTTTTCTTTGGAATTCAGTAATTTTCTTTGTTAGTGAACTTCAATTTAGTTATTGCATTTTGTTGTCCATAGTAGTGTTAAAACTCAATATACTGTCTGCTTATTGGAACTTATTCATCAAATTCTTTATGGATGGCTAGATTATCACATTGACATCCAAAGGATTTTGGGTGAGCATGATGAGGTCACTTATAGATGGAAGCATTTCCTGACCCGTTAACAACAATGAGTGAAGAGCATAGGCTTAGGTGTAATCACAAATAAAAGTTATGACACTGGCTAGATTTATTTTGGTAGGATTAAGGGGTCAGGGGCACCTATATGTGAATGAAAGAGGATTCAGGAAGACTGGAATAGGAAATGTAATATGGAGAGCTAATTGAGATTTGGAAGTGCTTGATGGTATCTATTTAATTTGGTTGACAAAATTCATCAGTAAGATTGAAAAATTCAAGAGAATGTTAAGGGGGCCTAGCTTGTAATTGAATTTCACATTAGTAGGCCTTCATTTTAGAAAATGCTTATAATTAGTCTGATCACCATAACTTTTGTTTGGAACTTGCAAGTCCATTCGAAGTTCCACAAATGTTGGTCTGTTAGTCAGACATCTACATATCATTAGTATACGACTCATAGTGAACAAATGGTAGTGTTTTTCCTGTATAGTGCATGATTTATATAGGGAATGCGTAGATGTCATTGTGTTCCTTTCTGGTTATGAGTGTGGTCTTTTCTATTTTTAACCACTTCAGCCAAATTATTGTTAGGCCGAAAAGGAAAGTACACCCACACTTATTTGCCTATTCTCTCAACTTATTTGTGTCAGGCTAGCTTGTGGTAATCATTGGATGCATTGACACTCCAAAAAATAAAGGAACCTGAGTGTATGTTTTATTTGTGGAATGAGGGCTGTTTGCAATTTTGTTTCTTTTAAACTTGCTTTCGAAGTTGCACAGAGGATTTGCATCATTTTCTTGATAATTGTTGAATTTTATCTTATACCCCGTTATGTTTTCTTCTGGATTCCACATCCATGAAACACTGACCTATTTCTATTAACTTGAGTTGTGATAGCCTGATAGGTCTGTGGTGTACAACCATGGGTGCGCCATTAGGAACCGATGATCGCCAATCTCAAATTATACCGTACTACTTTAAAACTAACAACTAATTATAGCGTAGAATAATAGATTATTCTATGGGTCGAATCCACAGAGAGACAAAGAAAGTTTGAATTATTTAGAAAAGAAAATTTTATTAAACTAAATTGTTCAAAATAAACTCACAACTAAAAATTAAAGTGCAAAAAAATTACAACTAAGAATTAAAGTGCGATAAAAATAACTGTAAATAAAATCGAACTAAAAGCAAAGAAAATAAAAATCTAAAATTAACAAAGCAAAAGAAAACAAATTTGGATGACTTGCATGAAGAAGATCCCCTCTCCTCTGGAGTTTCTCCAGACTAGTGAGCTTGAAAGCTTGAAAACTGAATAGGGAATTGGAGGTAGAACTTGATGCCTAAGCCTTGCCCAGCCCCCACCCCTTCTATAAGAGCTCAAACCCTTAGAGAGAGGTAGGATAGAGAGTGGATTGTTAGCTCAGATTTTGTAGTGTGCACGTCCCTTGCGTAAGTTGAATGGCTTGGATGCTGTTTGTGCAAATATTGACAGCCAAGAGTTGCGGCTATGTTGTGTTAGATGGGCAGATTGTATTTGTGTACAACTTGAAGTCGCAAACCAATCTGCTGTAGGTTAAGTCTCGTATTAGATGCACATGCTAAATAGCTTAATCTATTTTTGTAACCACGGCATGGCTTAGAATCAGACGCTTGTGAACCGTTAATTGATGAATCCGTGGTTGACATCTTGCCTCAAATGGATGGCTTTGATGCAATGATTAGAAATCCATGGCTGCAATTGAACAGCTTGAAATTCTAAATTATCATGGCCACGTTCTGCTTTGATTTTGGAGATGGAACGCACCCAGTCTTCATGAATTGTGCAGCGGGTTGGCCGCTCGGATTTGGGGAGGATAGCCGGTGCGCACCTCTTGCTTTGGAGAGAAAATCTGTTGCTGCAGTTTCTCCAGGATTTTGTGCACATGAGCATTAAAGGAAATGCCATTTTGCTGCTCTAGAAGGTGGACCTGCTGTTGAAATTTTGCTGGAAGCACAAATCTCTTGTTGCTTGAGGCGACGTGGTGAAGATGGGTTCGTCCAGATTTTTGGAGGAGTTCTCAAAATGGTACTCCAGCGTCGTGCTAAAAACTATGCACTTGCAGCCCTTAACAAATCATTCGGACAAATTTTTAAAAAACTATGCCCACTTACCCAGAAATAATTTTCCAAGTCATGAAAGGTTCTAAAAAAATATTTTTCACAAAATTATAAATGAAACCTTTATAGATGCAATTTTATAAATCAAAAAAATGATGCACAAGATGCATAAAAATATGTATTTATCAGTCTGTCATTTACTGACACGGCGAATACCATTCCTAGTGATTCATTGTGGCACCTAAATAAAGGATTTAGTTTGGGCTCCTGATACTTGGCAGCAAAGTCTGCAGCACAGTTAATTCAAATGGTTTATGGTCAGAGAATAACTACGGATGATGGCCAGCATACTCATCATATGTGGATGGATGTACTTTCTTCCTATCAGCAACAATGATGGGACTATTGCTGGGGCCTGGTTTGTAGTTTTTGTTCTTTAAAAAAAAAAAGAGAGAGAGAGAGAGAGAGAAAGTATTTCTCAATTGACAGCCCTTGAGAAAGTTCCCAAAGCTGGCATCAATGCGCATGTGAAGGAAGTGTGGGTGTAGGTAGCTTGCTGCAAGGCATGCTTCACATGGAAGCTGTAGCATGTGAACATGATAATCTACCGCGCAGTGTTGGTGCCATGTCCTTTGAGGATGGATCGTACAATGAAATGGACATGAGATGATTATAGCAAAGGAGATCCAAGAGAGGATACACCTTAGGGAATTATTACAGCTGGTAGAGCCAATGAGAAATAAAGGATTTTCTCCAGCAGAAAGAATTAAATGGAAGCAATATTTTGCTTTTTCATATCCTCAATGAAATCCCCTTCATTGGTGCTTTTAATGATAACAGTGAAATTTAGATATCCTATCCCAGAAAAAATGATTATCTTAAGAGAGATCCTATAATCGAGAGATGTCATCTATAAATGATCATTCTTCTTGCTGGCCACTCACCATTCATCACAGGTTTGTACACCAATAACCATGATATGCCAGAGCTTCTAGACCAATCACTACATGGAATGTATCATTTTGATATATTTGAAATTGGGAGGGATGGGAGGAAACTTGAAAAATTTTGATCCTTATGATGGTTTGTTGGTGATCCATCTGAAAACTGACTTTGCTATTATAAAATTGAATGGGAATGGTAATGTAAAGCAAAAATAAAAGCCCATTTCATACGAACAGTGTGCATGCATTTGACTTATATGTTGTGTTTTTCTCATCTGTTTCCATTCTTTGGAATTTTTGCTTAAAATTTTTTTTTTCTCGATGTTTATGGACTAGTTTTTTGGCTCTTTGCATAGCCAGCTAAATGCATGGCTGTAGTTTCTAAGAATGTTTTCAGATTGTTCACTGTTTGTATTTGTGGCTACAATTTCTGCATTTGGTTTGATTCTAGGCAACTGGTACATGGATATGACTCTGGCATTGTTCGGCCTGCTGTAATTTTCCATTATCGGAAAATGATTGATGCATGTGTCCCATTTAGAATGAAGTTTGCCATGATATTATATATAGTTTATTTTTGCAATAATTACATCTGGAAAAAGGATAATGACTATAATTTCATGTTGAGAAGGAATTGAAAAAATCTGAAGCTTTCAGAAGGAATTGAATATATCTGAAGCTTCTTTTTGTTTCTTCTGATCCATGTGCAGAGGCTTAAAAGGAGTCTGCAGAGGCATGGATATGACGTTATAAGCATAATCAGTGCAAATGTTGGGGCCATATGCAAGGTAATAGTCACCAAAATGACATTAATTTGGCTGTTGTAAACTGTCAGCCATATATGCTGAAGATGCTGTAAATTGTTTTTATTTTTTATTTTTATTTTTGATGTGAAAGATGCTGTAAATTGTGTATGCTGAAGTTGCTTTGCTTGGGTGATGAAAATAGCTCATGTCATTGGGAGAATTATGTAATCTGTGATGTAATAGAGTAACTAAAGGAGTGATCTTGTTAGCCCAGACTAAGCAAATGCCCGCTTAGCCCACCTCAAAAAATTCATTTACAATAATTTTTTTTTCTTTTTTCTTCATACACTTGTTATCTAAGTGTATTTAATATATAAACTAAGTTCTACCATTTTTGGATACGTGTATATATATTTTTGAGATTTTTAAACGTATGTGTGTATAATTCAGAATCTTTCTGTCCAGTCAACTTCTATCTTATAAAAAATATTTTAGCAGGTCCAAAACAGTGTGGCGTCTCTAAGATTTTATGGAGTCCACCGAGTTAAATCAGGGAGTCTCTCTTTCAGACCCTCCCTAATTTTGTTGATCAGATTTGCTAGCATAACATATTCAGCTAGAATCTGAAATCGTCTTGATAAAAGACTTATTCTAGACATAATTGGAATAATTTTGGATTGGATTTGAGCTTGTTGAAATTTTTGCTCTGCACTTGGACGTGGAGTATGTAATCAAATACCTGTACCCTCCTGTGTTTTTTCCCCATATATACATGAAACATTTCAGGGGAGTTTATAAGATTTTAGTATTTATGTGAATAAAAAATTTCATATTTTATACGCACTTTGTACATTTTTCAAATGATGCTGTTTGCATCCGCCTTTTAGGGTTGTGTTTGTAATGAGTAAAAAATGGGGAAACATTTTGAAAGAGTGGGAGTGGTGTGATAGAATAGGGGTAATGATTAAGAGTAAAGAATAAAGATAAATAGATAGGGTAATTGTATGGAAAAGTGTGAAAAATGATTGAAATATAGGGTGTGTTTGGGAAATGATAAAACTTTTGAATGAAAAATTTTTGGTGTAAAAATTGTTAAATTAGTAGAAAATGATGCGATATGATAAGGGTAATGATAATGTGTAAAGAGAATAAAGTTAAAATAGATAGGTTAGTTGTATGGGTAGTTGTGTAGAAATGATTAGAAAATAGGGCAATTGTATGAGAAGATGTGAAGAAATAATTTTAAAATAGAGTAGTTATGGAGAGTAAAAAGTTTTAGATTGAAAAGTTTTAGTTTGACATTTTCTTCAAATTGCCAAACACACCCATAGAGGGAATAATAGTAAGTAGGGTAGTTAGGTAGTTAAGATGTCAAATTATATCAGAAGGCATGTAGGTAATGGTGAGATTTTTTTTATCGTTAATTTTTTATTTAATTTTATTTTTTACTGAATTCCAAACAGACCCTTATTGCAATAGTTTTGGTATTTTTGTTAAGTGGGTTAATCTGAGCTCAGTGGTTGGTATTGCTGGGTCCCAAACACTGTCCTAAGATTTCAGTGGAATCCATCTAGTTGCATTTTTGTTTAAACTCTTCAAATCACATTTATAGAATACGCAAAAATTTGTTTCTATTGCTCTGTGCTAACACGTCATATGGATTTTTTTTTGTATGGTGAGCTATGATTTTCTGTGGGCACACAAAATAAATTTTTTTTTTTTGGCTTTTTATTAGGTCATATATTTCATTATCATTAGCATTATCAGAACTAGTTAGCTGTATTGATTCAGTTGCACTACTCTTTTTGGTGTTGAGTTGTATACTCATTTTGGTTGAGAGTTGAATGCTCTTTCAAGTCCAATCATTTTCATATCTTTTCTAATGACCTCTAGCTATTTTTTTGCTGCCTCTAGTTCTCTCGTAAGCTTCTATTGTAGAAATTCATTCCCCCAGATGCTGTTTTTAATCTCCATGGTAACAAACCAAGTTTTTTCCTTGAATTATTTTGTTTCTAAATCTATTTTTTCTTGTTGCATGTATGAATGTATCAGCTGTTTTCCATCTCAAAATCGTTGTTTATGTTACATTCACTATACATATATGTCGTTCCTTGATCGTCCAACATTCAATGCGTAAAAATATTGCTGATCTTATAGCTATCTTATAAAAATTTCCTTTCAACCATAGAAAGCGTAGCAGGTGCTGCAGCTATGATTTCCATTGTTCATGCACATCCAAACAGTTTAAACTTTTAACATGAATTTTTTTTTTTTGGAAAAATCTTGCTAGAGTATTTTATTTTGCGAGATATTATTCCCCCCATTCATATTAATTTCATTTTATTCAAACTTGCATGATATATACTGTTTGATGCATTTTCCTCAAGCTGCTAGTGACCATTTGCTCAAGTGTTCATGCAGAGACTGTGACTTGACACTTGTCCTGTCTAATATGATTGTGTCAATGGTGCTTGAAACTGGCAGCATCAATGGTCTGAGCTTGATAATTCTGCACATCTGTGAATGAATAATTCTTGTTGCTAGGAATCTATTACATCTGTCTCTTCTTACTGGTTCATGTTGACGTGTTATAACCCAGGATTTATTTGGACAAATGGGGTTGATGAGTCATAACGAAATGGAGCAATGTGCTGCAATATGTTCGTTGTCAACTTTGATGTCGATAACACCTAAGGACACATTCACAGAGTTTGAGAGAGTATTATATCCTTTGTGTTGACTCTTGTTTTTCTTCTGTTTTCTCTAATGGATTGTGGTTATTGACTCCAAGAATTGTGTTCTTTTCAGCATTTAAGTGGACTTCCGGACTGGAGCTTACATGATGCACTTTCAGAAAATGATATAAAGGTGAAGAAACTGTTGTTTCCCCAATGATGTCCAAAATCATATGTTGCTTTTTTCTTTCTGCTGTTATGCTTGTGCTATCTTCGTCTGGAATATCTGAGTGAGTGGCAAGGATTATTGTCTTTTAAATTGAGTGATGAGTTAAAACTCACTTTTTTTTACCTGGAGGATGGTAAAAACTCACTTTGATTAGTCCCCTTATGTGTACATTTCAACTAGCTGTGTTTTAGTTGATATTTCTGTTTTCTAAAAGTCCATTTCAGTAATTATTGATCAAAAGTTTAGGATCATATCCTGTTCCATTTATAACAAGCAATGCCCCATACAGAGGGAAAGAAAAGATCCAATCCATGAAATTTCAAGCAAGGCAGTGGATTTTATCATGACATTTCTACTTGTTTTGCCTCTGGAAGCCTAGGTCATTGCACTTCCATCCCAGATGCAAACATATGCAACCTATAGATCCCTTCCGTGAGAAGGCAATAAATAAGTGGAGCAATTGATGGTGATCCCCTGGCACCCTGTAGGCGTGTTGTAATACTAACCATAATTGCTTCTCCCTACTCCAAGTAGGCAGGGAATGTATTTGGGGGTTTTTTTAAAATTGGGACTTGTAGATGTCTATCCACTCTGAAAGTGCCATTTTTAGGTTAAGTTATGATGGTAAGAAGAGTTTACTTCGTTGATTTTTTTTTATTTTCTAGATAGGGTTTATCAGTTGTTCTTTAGTTATATTTCTCCAATGTGTTCTCTCGAAGATCTTCTATTTTTTGCTATTTGTTTTTTCCATAAGAGACGTAATTGGCTTAGAAAAGTGGTTATTAATTGTATTACTACATGAAATTTATAATATTGAAACTTGTCATTGTTATTCTATTAAAATTTGAATAAAGGAAATTTGGAAAATTTTCATTTCGATTGTTGGAATATGTTGCATTCTGTAGAAATATTGTTAGAACTGGACTACAATTGGTGATTTGACTTAGAATCAGGTGTCTTCTGGTCTGGTCCATGCATTGAGATAGTCCAACAAAAAAAACTGGTAGAATGGTCTAAACTGCTAGGGTTGAAGCCAAATTAGTTATACTTACCATGAACCCTTCCAAACCCAAGAAGAAAATCCAGTTCATTGGCCACCTTCTTGATCGCAGTGGAAATTGGAGTAGTGGCATGAAATGTCTTTTGGCTGTTATGGGATCGATAAGAGTCTCTTGTCCTGGTGGGTCAAAACCACGTGAAAACTAGCATACCAAATTTAAATGAGGACAATAAGAGAAAGAAGAAATTGCCTCTGACAATGCTCATCTAGCTGTGTTACTAAACAGGCAATCGTTCTCTTGATACTTTTTGCAAGTAATAGTACAATAAAAATATTCTTAATCTTATTCATTAATTTGGACGAGACGACCAACAACACTTCATGTCACTTCATCATTATTGATATTTTGGCGATAGTTTGTCGAGGTATCCAATGGTAAAAGGACACATTGAAAAAAGATATATATTCACTTCCTTGTTTTTTGATTTTATTGTAAGATATTATCTATAAAATCACATTTATTGTGGATAAAATTGATTTTCTTATGGATAAATTGGAACCCAATAAAGTTATATAATATGTGTTTGGGAAATGATAGAGCTTTTGGATGAAAAGTTTTTGATGTAAAAGTTTTTGAAATGAGACAAAATAATGTGATATGGTAAGAGTAATGATGAAAAGTAAAGAGAATAAGATTAAAATAGATAGGTTAGTTGTGTAGAAATGATTGAAAAATAGGATAATTATATAAGAAGATATAAGAAAATTAAAAAATATGGTAGTTATGGAGAGTGAAAAGATTTAGATTAAAAATTTTGATTTGAAAAATTTTATTGATAACCAAACACGCCCATAATAAAATTCTATAAAATCCATGTTTCGTAATTTATATTTTATATAAACTTATACAATTAAAAAAATTTATATATTTCATTTGATTATATGAAAATTTTATTCTATATTGTGTTCGTAGGTGGGCAAATTGGTCTTTTTCTACATACTATGGGTTTTTTCAGCTTATGTTTTACATAAAATTATTCGATAAGACATTTTACATATTCCTTATTTGCTTGAAAAGATGAACACAACAAGGTTTGTGCTGCATATATATATTTTTGATAAAAGCATATATTTGTTTGAATTTACTATAATTTAGGTGGGCTAATATCTATTAGTTGGTTTTATAAGATTGAGGTATTGTCATATATTCTTATTACATTAAATTTATAGATTAATTGAAAATATGATATATGATTTAATGGAATATGTATTCTTATTTAATTGAATTTATAGAAATAATTCAAGATATTAATCGAAAATATGATATATGATTTAATACTCTTATGTATTCTTATTTCATTGAATTTATAGAAATAATTCAAGATATGGTAATATTGAATTACACCATCTGTATGTCTATGTTGTTGTCATCTTAAGCCATTTCCCTCCCGAGTGGGGTCAGCTTTGTGGATTCTGCTGTCTTTTTTGACCGTTAGTAATTAAGTTTTTAATAATCTTTAATATTTTCATATATTGTTAGTTACTTTTATTCATGTTTTTTGGGTCTTCTTGTCATTCTCTTACCTCATTTTATTTGAATAAACTCAACTCTCCTAACATGTGCATGTCTATATGTTTCCCAATAATGGTTTTCTGTGTAGATTTTTTGTATTCTAATTATGTTTCTATAATTATATATTTATATATTTATGTATTTTTAATATTAGTTTCTACTTTAAAGTATTTTGATGAACTTTTGATATTATTGTCTATTTTTAAAATTGTTTATTTTACCTACAAATTTCTTGAACAAAATTAATAATATCTCCTATAAAATGATCTTGTCTTTTTTAAGCTTGATCAATAAATTGAATTTTACTTGTGTAGCAAACACTGGTGAAACAATCCTGTTAATCCAACTCACATGAATGTAATAAATCTTATTCTGCTTGGACTTAAAGCCATTGTGATGTAAATGTACTGGATTACACTATGGAATTGTGTGGATTACGAACGAGTATTATCTTGTGTTTGGAGATTCTTCCAACTACTCAAATTCAGTTGTTAAATGTGCTGAAGTGGTCCAACTGGGTACATTCATGCACAGTGAGCCAGTTCTTGTATGGTCATATGAATATTGGATTTCCTGTTCATGAATATAGGATCATATTTGCTCGATTGGTCGTGTTGTTGTATTTGTTCCCTCTCTATTCTCAGATTTAGGCGATTCATATAAATTAGCTATTCACTATTTTGTTGTTGTGTTTCAAATCCAGATTTTTTGTACTCCAGAAGGCATGCTGTCCAGTGAGCAAGGGGTATATGTTGCAGAGACTGTCGCTACAAAAAATGCAAAACACCCAAAGGGTCGTTTCCGAGTTTATGATCACCAAGATGACCATGTGTGTACCTGTATTTCTTTTCTTGAACAAATTGATGGTTGAAATTTATTTCTGCTTTGAATGTTCTCTCTCCTTGCAGGATCATCTGAAATCTAACAATGGTCCAGTGCAAAGAGATGCAAGTAAAGCTACAGGCTTGGGGAAGAAGGACACTGGAAAGGGCACAAAAAAGAATGGTATGCGTCGGTTACTTTTTCTATTCTGAACATGCAAATTTTTCTTCTTCTTCTTTTTTTTTTGTGAAAAGTTGGATTCTTTGGGTGTGTTTGGGAATGGATAAAACTTTTGATGAAAAGTTTTGGAGAGTAAAAGTTGTCAAATGATTTGATAAGAGAGGGATAATAATGAGTAAAGAGGATAAAGTTAAAATAAATAGGTTAGTTATGTGAGTAGTTGTGTAGAAATGATTGAAAAGTAGGATAGTTGTGTAGGAAAGTGTGAAAAAAATGATTAAAAAATATGGTAGTTGTAGAGAGTGAAAAGTTTTAAATTGAAAAGTTTTAACTTTGACATTTTCTGTCCATTGCCGAACACACCTTTTATATATTGACAGAATATTTATATTTAAGCAGTACAGGTGGAGAAGGTTAAGTCTGCAAAGGAAGAGGCACGGGAGTTGCTGCTCAGAGAGGAAGCCTCTACTCGGGAGAAGGTTAGGTGCATAAAGGATAATCTTTCTGTTATGCTGAGGACACTTGGGGAAATGGCCATAGCCAATCCCATATTCGCTCACAGTCAACTACCTTCTCTGGTATGGATACGAAACTATGGTAATCTTGTTTTGCAAAGTTTTCATTATAACTACGTTGAGTAGTTTGTGCATTTGACAACAAAATATGCATTACTACTTTTGATTTCCAGCACGAAAATGTTTTTTTAGGACTTCATAAACATAGGGTGGCCTAGTTAGCCATGCAGGTCCTCTGGAAGTTAATTTGATGAACACCAGGTAAATTTGGGGATCCCATGAAGGTTAGAAGCCTGGGAAGGGTTCCGGTTGAGTTGTCTTTTGAGCACCTTTACTGTTGTCATTGCCATTTTCATGATGTTTCTTTTAGGTCAGTATGAGCGAATTTTTTTGGTTCTTTATGATTTATAGGGCTCACAATTCTCAACATTCTAATCCCTGCAGGGCTACATGTGAAGTGTAGTGAAAGTTCTGGCCTTTAATAGCTGCATGTGTTAATCCTTTCAATCTCAGTTGAACGTGTTTTGGTTCTATCTTTGAGGGATTTGTCACCATTCATTAGTTTTGGACTTCGACACTAGTCAAAGTGGGAGTGTTATGGGAGATCTTTACACTTACCGAACAACATTTGCTTGTTTTATGAAACTGCTTGGTTCTATCAAAAGATTATCATTCTTTGATTTTTCATTAAAGGGCCTGTTCCAAACCACACAAGATTCTTTGATCGAATCTGTATCTGAGATGAAAATATAATAATGTGTACTGGGAATGAGTAAAATTGTATTAAAAATGGGTAAAGTTGTGTTGAAAATTGAAAAAGCTGTCTTAGGAATTGAGAAATTGTTTTGGGATGGTGATACAGATTCAGTTCAAGACTCTTGTATGATTCAGAACAGGCTCTAAAATTTTATTAAGCGCCTGCTGTGCTGCATGATCATATTTCCAATTTTTATTCGGAAAATTTGTGCTAGCAGATATTCTCAGTATTCTCAGTTCATATTACTTTAATGATGAAGTCCATTTTGCACTTTTTCTTTAGTTGGTGCAGTGTTATATCGTGGACTCATTCTATATGCATTAGATTTTCATTCTAATCTTCTATTGGTTTTTCGAATTTTTTTATTTGTGATGTTTGCTTTCTATGGTGGAAAAGAAGTACAAAGTGTTGATATGCATATGAACAACATCTTTCCATTTTATTGTGGTGGTATTCTATGTTGTCAGTGGTCGCCATGGAGAATGAATGGTATACATGCAAATTGCAAGGACTTGGGAAAAATAAATTCTGGTGTTTGTTCATGGTTTGTGCCGTTACTGTTTGACTTCTTGTAGTCTTGCTTGTGTACATTTTAATGAGGCCCATAGATTAATTTTAGCTGCCTTTTGTATTGAAGTCGTAAAATATGGCTCAGACATTAATATACATCGAAAAAACAATTCATAGAAAATTTGTTGATAATTTA
Organism: Annona cherimola; assembly: GCA_030490835.1. Lineage (NCBI taxonomy): Eukaryota > Viridiplantae > Streptophyta > Magnoliopsida > Magnoliales > Annonaceae > Annona > Annona cherimola. The sequence goes on along the minus strand of CM059971.1, from coordinate 119,758,072 downwards.
AAGCGTCTGATCCTATACAATCAGTTGGAGGAATGGCATCATCCAACTGGTTACTTTATATATATAAATCCAAACAGTTTACAATATTCATCCATATTTACATATTTATGTTACCAAAATTCACTTTGATTGGAAATTTAGATGTATATGAATATTTAACATCATTAAGAGTGGACATGACACTTTTAAAATTTTAAAATAAATATGTAGTGTATGATAGTACGTAGAAGTTTTCAAAATATTTGAATTTTGGCATCATAAATATATACATATGCATGAATATTGTAAGTGAATTATATTAAAAAACAATTTCTGAATATAAAAAGCAACCAGTTGGACAACTGCCATTTGTCCAACCAGTTATATATGATGGGTCCCCTAATTTGGATTTCATCTTTGTACAAGTTACTGTGCGCAACCATCAGCTACTCCTGGGTTGGGCAATACTTGCTTTTGGGCTTGGGCTCCTGTTTCCTGTCTTGATGAGTGGGCATTTGGTCCAGGAAACCCACTATTTTTATCACAATTGATTACACAGCTGTTGGATGAATGGAGTGGATTTTTTGCCTATGAACCTGTGTGGTCATGCCCATCTGTAATTCACGTAGTGCACTAAAATATCCTTCATCCATAATTGATGGCTCAGTCAGAGCTTCGACATGGTGGGCGGGTTGGATTCATTGGTAGTATGTGTGGATTATAATTTTACTGAGACAATTTGTGCGTGAAAATGATCCTGAATTTGAGTTGAATGATGATGTCTTGAATCTTGATAACATATTTTATTGTTCTTTAATAATCTTTTTTATTCTATGCAATATTTATTAATAATGCCAATATATTTATTTATCATGTGATAAGATACTTCATGTGACTTACAGGTAAATATTGTTAAGCCGTTGCTGCTGTCTCCAATAGTAAGTGACGTGGCATTTGAGACAATGCTGAAACTTGCAAAGTGTGTTGCTCCCCCTCTTTGTAATTGGGCTCCTGAGATTGCTGCTGCTTTACGTATAATTGCTACATCAGAAATACATGTTGTGTGGGAGCTAATTCCATTGGTTAGTGAAGGGGAACTCCATGAAAGACCAAAAATGGGTCTTTTTGAAAGAATAATTGAGGGTCTACTATTATCCTGCAAAACAGGCTCTCTTCCAGCGGATTCCTACGCATTTATATTCCCGGTATTTTTCCAGTTTAGCTGACCTTCATATTCTTAAACGCTCCTTTATTGTAGCTTTGTTTTTCTGTTGTTTTTAAAAATTTTCTCTATTAGATTTTGGAGCAGATACTGTCGTCATCAAAGAAAACAGGCCTTCATGATGACGTTCTTCATATTATGTCACTACATCTGGATCCTGTACTGCCTCTTCCTCGGCTACAGATGTTATCAGTTACGGTCTCTAGCCTTTACTGTCCTGTTTGCACGTCTGCTGCCTTTTTTCAAGTTTGAGATTCTACCTTGTGTGTGCGGCCGTACTTTGCTTGTTTGTGCATGGTTTTTGGTATTTATATCCTTCTTTATTATGCGCAGTTTCTTAGATTGTCAACGTTCTATCTTGCAGGTTCTTTATCATGCTCTTGGTGTTGTCCCGGGTTATCAGGGATTGATTGGACCTATGTTAAATGAATTGTGTCTGGGACTGCGACCAGATGAAATAGCACCGGTAAATTTCCCTCTGCTCAAGCATTCCCCATATTTTACATTTTGTGACGTTTCTTTACTGGAATCTGTTAAATGTTACCTGTTTTATCCTGATCTAACAAACAGTACAGAGGTAAAGGAAATATGGTTTGTGGTTGGATATGATTCCTTTTTTTGTTTTTTTTGTTTTAATGGTGTATTGTTTCTTACTTCCACACTATGTTGAAAACAGGCACTCAGTGGAGTATACGCTAAGGATATTCACGTGAGGCTTGCCTGCTTAAATGCTGTAAAATGCATTCCGGCTGTTACTGGGCACTCAATTCCTGAGAATCTTCACGTTGCAACAAGCATTTGGATTGCTTTGCATGATCCTGAAAAGGTCTGTTGCTAATATGGATTTCACTTTAAGAACCTTTGCCAGATGTCCTTTTATCTTTTGAAGGCTAGATTTAGTACTTCAATGGATTTGTTTTGACCATTCTCGTTTTCATAACTTTGTTAATGAGGTTATGAACTAGATTGTTGGGAAGTATTTTCCCCTCTTCTGATCATATGTATCGTCTTTAATTTTGTTGATTATTTTATTCAAATAAATGTTTTTCAATCTTTTTGATAATCTGCCTCCTATGCATGAATCTGTATCTGTATCTACCTTCCTGGGTTCTTCAGCATAATTTCCTTCACCATGTTTGCTATTTTGCCAGAGATGGCTTGCCACGATGGAACCTTTTAGTTATCTGTTGACCTCCTAACTCAACTTGTTTTGTTCAGCCAGTCGCAGAAGCAGCAGAAGATCTATGGGACCGTTACAATTTTGATTTCGGAACTGATTATTCAGGGATTTTTAATGCGCTTTCTCATAACAACTATAATGTTCGCATAGCTGCTGCAGAGGCTTTGGCAGCAGCTTTAGATGAAAATCCAGATACCATCCAAGTGAGTATATGAATGAAATCTCACCTTTGATTTTATCAAGGAATTTTTTTTGGAATTTGTTTCTGATCCTATAAAATAATTTTTATGATTCTTACAACCTTCTGTTGTGGTTGTTGATATTACAAGGAAACCCTGTCAACTTTATTTTCTCTCTACATCCGTGATGTTGGTGCTGGGGGTGACTCTGTCGACGCTCATTGGTTGGGGAGACAAGGCATAGCATTGGCATTGCATTCTGCTGCTGATGTATTGAGAACAAAGGACCTTCCTGTTGTCATGACATTCTTGATATCACGTGCCTTGGTGAGCACCTGATCATTTGGCTTGGTATCTATATTTCCTTCTTTGTCTGAAGACCTGTAATATAGCCATCGAAAGTTGGAACAAATGCAATCTCTATTGATTATTTGCTTGTTTTCTTCAGTGGAGTCAGATAATTGTGACTGGAACTTTGTGGTTAACATGCATTTTTTTTTTTGGTCGACCTATTGAAATAATAATGAGAGACTCGTTTGCAGGCTGATCCTAATATGGATGTCCGTGGAAGAATGATTAATGCTGGCATTACGATTATTGATAAACATGGAAGAGAGAATGTTTCAATGCTCTTTCCTATTTTTGAGAACTACTTGAATAAAAAGGTGGGCTTTCTTTTCAATTGGTATTTGTGGTTAAAATCCTCTTCATGAGTGATTTGCTCAGTAGTTCGTGTGCCTATTTTTATAGTAGGATTTGTTTAAACTTGATATGCTCATTGCTTTTATTAATAACATGTAGGCATCTGATGAAGAAAAATATGATTTGGTGCGTGAGGGTGTGGTGATTTTCACTGGGGCCCTAGCAAAACACTTGGCTAAGGTGTGCAACTTAATTTTTATATTTCTCATGAAAAAATGCATGATCTGATATTGGTATCTTCAATCTT